>CM067545.1:46739061-49239061 GCA_034509755.1 Anisodus tanguticus
TAAAAAGAATCCGTCGACGGCTCTTTGAATTGGAGGAAATCTCTGCGTACAAAATTGAACTAATTGGAGATTTTTTGGTAAATTTATACCTTCTTTTCCCCCAAAAAAAAAGAAAAAAAAGAAGGCATTTTATTACTGGTTGGAGAGTCAACATTTATGTTTTTTCTATATATGGGAATTTTTTATCCGAAATAATTTCTTAAAGAAAATTCAAAATTACTGTCCGAACGTTAACGTATGCAAAAAATTATAGATGATCTGAATCTCATAAACTCGATCTTTTCGAGAAAGGAGTAATGCATTCAATTCTTTCATATTTTCAATTCTAATATGACATGTGCTATAGAGTATAGACTATAGATATTCATATACCAACGGAATTATAGAATTTTAAATACTTTTTTCTTTATATTTTTATATAATATTAGCATGAAATGAGCTTGATCAAGAGCAATATAATCAGTGATGATTCGTACAGCTGAACTTATTAAGATTTAAGCTGTTATTGCCGTCTTTTTAATGTTTGTTATTATTATTATTATTAGGCTAAACATCTAGATAGTCCCTTAAACTTAGACACATTTTGTAAGATAGTCATATAAACTTTATGAGTGATTGGATAGACACTTAAATTTGACAAAAAATGTATCATGTGACAATTTGTTTGTTTTGCACGCACTGATGAGAGAGTGAATGACTTCACTCACGATTTTTTCTTTTTTTTTCCTCAATTTTCTTTTACATTTGTAGTTTTGACTTTTTACTCTTCATAAATTACTCCTTCACTTATATCGTCAGATCTTCTCCTTCACTATTAACTTCATGTTCTACAAAGACTTTTTTGTTTTTGTTTTTGTAATTAGATTATCACGATATCACCAAAAACATAATTTTATAGAAGAAAATTCAATAAAATATAATTTTACAAATACATTTCTTGATCTTTTCAACATGCATAATTCAAGCTTTATACACAACAAGTGGATATCTCTAACTCATATATGAACTCATAAAGCATAATCCTAAATTTAGCAATGTAACAGTTTATTTGAAAAGATTCACCGTCTCAGCTAAGCATAGTCTAATTCGCAATCGTAGTAAGAGGAGCTTAATTGAATAGAAATCAATTGTTATGTGGCAAAAAGTAAACTTTTATAACTCAAGAGGGTCAAGTTTAAATTTTTCATGCAAATTTTAATATTGATTTCTGTGGGGAAAAAACTGAATAAGTTCGAAAAACTGTCAAGTGTGGCTGCGGGATTCGAGCCCAGGTCTCCACGGCCACAACGTGGAATTCTCACCACTAAACTACAGCCACCTCGTTGGCTTCTCCTCATAATACAACCTTAAATAGCATCTTCCATGTATATTATGCCCCTTCCCAATTTATACGAGGGTGGACCTATTTGGTGAGTCAAACAATTCTTTCTTAGACTATGATTTTCTCCAAGTCTTTGTATATATTGTAAATTATTAATTATGCAGACTTATAGTACTTTTTATCTAATTTATTATAAAATACTCGAAGAAATCTATGTTTAAAATTGAGTTGAACAAAGGTTGTTTGACAATAGGTCAACCTTTACATAAATGAGAACGGAAGGAATACTTAAATTCTCTGAAGACTGAATTATGCTCCCGTAACGTGATTGAATCAACTATTCCTTAATCCATTTGAGTGATTATTTGAATCATCTGAAATTCTGAATCTACACCGCTCTATTCATGTATTCAGGAGATTAATTCGTCATAATTAGATCATGTTTACACTAGATATCAGACCTATTATAGCCATTTTCTTGTAATGAAGATACTAATTAATCTTTGAAAAATTAATAGTTGTTTTTGGTTGCTGACTTTACTTTACTTTCCTACATGATTTTGTTAAATTAATTGAGCTAATTAAAGTGGGATAGACTGTTTATTCTCTAGCTGCGTGATGGTCCTAGCTCCTTGACCTCTTCTTTAACTTAAATAATCTAATAGTGAAAAAGACCTCTATGTTTTCTAAGAAAAATTTCTTATTTATTTTTTAATGCTTGACAAGTAAGCAAAAAAATAATAATTATCCGAGCATTTATATGTAATCCAACAAAACACAACGACGATGGTATAGGATGAGGAGTGGGAATTCAGGGGTTGGGGGTAGAATGATCAAGAGGTGGGGGTTGGGGGACGTTAGGGGGATGGAGAAAAGGAATGAACTTGGAATGTCACTTATGCAATTTGTTTTCCCTGAGTCCATTAGGGAAGCCATTTTCTTCATTTTATGGTACTTTTCCTAGAAAAATATTTTTCAAAATATTTTGACCAATCAAACATGGAAAAATATTTTACTCCATACCAAAAAAAAAAGCCTTAGTTCACTCACCAAAATTGTCTAAATAGTGAGAAATGAGGTCCTTTTTTCACAAATTTTCTTTTACTCTTTTCTCTAAAAAGGACAAAGAAAACAAGGGCGACGAATAGAAGAAAGCGATTGAACATGTTATTGTAAGAATTGATTCCTTGATTAATCTTCTTCCCAATAGTACAATATATACAAGTATAATATCCTTTGTCTTATAGAAGACTAATCTACCTTATCTAAATTATAAGATGCTACTTAATTACAAAATATTACATTATCAATCAATAGTAATGAATGGAGGTAATTATGCGATTGCCCCAAAATTACTCTAACAGTCCCCCGCAGTCTTAGCTGGAGGTTCTCGGATGCTGATATTGTCCCTGAAATCATCAAAGAGTACGAACGGAAACCCTTTTGTGAAGATGTCAGCTATCTGATAACGGGACGGTACATGGAGAACATGGACTTGACCACGAGCACCTTTTTTTCGGACAAATAAGATATCCATTTCAATGTGTTTCGTGCGTTGATGCTGAACAGGATTGCCAGATAAGTATATCGCACTCACATTGTCATAATAGACCATTGTTGCCTTGTCAAGCGGACAATGGACCTCCAGTAGTAGATTACGGAGCCAATAGGATTCAACAACAGCATTGGCCACCCCTCGGTATTCTACCTCTGCACTTGACCGAGACAGTGTTGACTAACGTTTGGAGGAGGAGGGGGAGGGGGAGGGAGGGGGGAGGAGGAGGAGGAGGAGGGGAGGGAGAGGAGGAGGAGGAGGGAGAGGGGGAGGAGGAGGGGGGGAGGGAGGGAGGAGGGGGGGGAGGGAGGAGGAGGAGGGGGGAGGAGGAGGAGGGGGATGGGGAGGAGGAGGAGGAGGAGGATGATGAGGATGAGGAGGAGGGGGTAGGGGGATGAGGGGGAGGGGGAGGGAGGAGGAGGGGAGGAGGAGGAGGGAGGAATGAGGAGAGAGGAAGGAGGAGGGGAGAAGGAGGAGGAGGGGAGAAGGAGGAGGAGGGAGGAGAGGGAGGAGGAATGAGGAGTGAGGAAGGAGGAGGAAGAAGGAAGAAGGAGGAAGGAGGAAGGAGGAAGGAGGAGGAAGAAGAATGAGGAAGAAGGAGGAAGGAGGAAGAATGAGGAAGAAGGAAGAAGGAGGAAGGAGGAAGGAGGAAGAAGGAAGAAGGAAGAAAGAGGAAGAAGAGGAGGAGGAAGAAGAGGAGGAAGAAGAAGAAGGAGGAAGAAGAGGAGGAGGAAGAAGAGGAAGAGGAGGAGGAAGAAGATGAAGAAGAGGAAGAGGAAGAGGAGGAGGAAGAGGAAGAGGAAGAGGAAGAGGAGGAGGAAGAGGAAGAGGAGGAAGAAGGAGGGGGAAGAAGGAGGAGGAGGAAGGAAGGAGGAGGAAGAAGGAGGGGGCAGAAGGAGGAGGAAGAAGGAGGAGGAGGAATGAAGGAGGAGGAAGGAAGGATGAGGAAGGAAGATGAAGAAGAAGAAGGAAGAAGGAAGAAGCAGGAAGAAGAAGAAGAAGAAGGAAGAAGAAGAAGGAAGAAGAAGAAAAAGAAGAAGAAGAAGGTTGGTTGCTAACACTTTCTTGTTGGTAATGCGTATATACTTTTTTGCATTCATCGTGTATGCTAGACAAAACTTCTTCTTTAGTTGATTCCTTAGGTGGTTGTTCATTTTTGAATTTTTTGGAGTTGGAGGTGGAAGTACTGCTATACAATCATAAATAGTTTCAATAAGTGATTTACAACCGTCTATTTTAATAATCGAATTTAATATAGCACCAATAATATAAATAGTGGGAATAGAAAAAAAATTTAATTTGATAAACATTTTTTTAATATGTGCCTTATAAGATGATTTTTTCATATATTCATTAAGTAACAAAAATATTAGAGCTATATAAAATAACATAGTTGCAATAGTAGGGTAATATATACCAGAAAATTCTTTAGTTGCTTGAAAAATTTCTCTAAAAATCCAATAAGTTCTGAAATTTTTCCAATCATTATCTATAAGCATATCAGTTGGATTTCGATTATGGGCGTTAAAAAATAAAGTTATAGGTATTCTATAATTGTAAGCAACAAGTAGTTGTTCGTATAGAGAATTTCACCTATTCGCTACATCTTCAGAATTTTTCTAAAAGGTAATCCACAATCGTGACAAGTTTTTTTATATTTTTTTTTCTTTGTATTCTATTACTTCTAAAAATAAAGTTTATAGCAAATTGTACTTTATTAAGAATGTCTTCAAAAAGTGATATACCATCCTTTACAACTAAGTTATAAATATGACACGCAATTAAAATGATTAGGAAAAGATGGAGTTAATAGATCTTTTAAAAGTCTCACATCATAATTATTAGGAGAAGCATTATCTAACGTAACAATCATTATTTTATCAGTTATACCATAATAATCACAAACTTGATGAATATTTTCTGCAATAAAATTTCAAGTGTGCCTATCATCAATATATCTATATGCTCAAATATGTTTTTGCATAGACCAATTATAATTTATCCAATGACATGTTACAGTTAATTAATCATTGTCATTAGTACTATGACCTATATCAGAAGTGATAGATATTTTGCCAGAAAAATGATATAATGAATAATGTAAATATTATTGATATTCATGTGCAAATTTTAAAACGTCTCTCATAACAGTTGATCTAGGAAAACCGTTAAAGTAGGATTATACATATCTCTTATGTAATGAATAAAACCAGGAGAGGAAGGAAATGAAAAGGGCAAACCCTCTATCGCAACTAATTTTGCTATTGCTTCCCTATCTCTATGTTTTATCGTATTTAGAACCTACAATTCCCCCCGTCATCGAGTTAATTTGACCTTGTACTTGGTCCGGGATACTATGTGAACCTTGTCCCGACTGAGAGCACATTGGCGCACCCGACTTTGTAGCCTCGTATTCATCCCACCTAACTTTGTGAAAGCCTTGTATATGTCTCAATAAACCTCTCGTCCCAATTTATAAACATTTTTACAATTTGACATCTAACTACTTGATTTTCTTGGTCCCTATCAAAAAAATCTCATGCAACTGATTTTAATTTTCGTCGTGTGGGGCCTCGTCCCATACTAGGGGGAATAGGAGGTGTTCCAGTTTCAGTTTGAGGTGCACTAGTGGGTGTGTCATCTAGATTATCATCTAAATTAAAATCTGCTTAAGTTGCGGGATATGTCTCATCATCTAATGGTATATCATTAAAAAAAATCAGTTTCATTTATATGAGTGTAATCAATCAAATCATCATGACTAGGAATATGATGACTAGAAGAAGTATCCATGCCCTTGTTACCCCTACTAGAAGAAGCACTCTTACCCTTACCCTTACCCATAATCGTACGTCTTAATTCTTCAATTATGCAATAAAATAATTAAAGATAATGAAATTAAGTGTGATAATTAAAATAAAGTACCAATAATAATTTAAAGAAGGAACGAAGGTACCAAACGCCGACGTAACGTCGACGTGTAATCGAGGTTGAAAATTGAAACTTTGCTCTATGGATGATCCTCAAGCTAGTTGCCAACTTCAGTCCCAATTTTTGAACTTTGATACAATTATACAAATGAGCAAATAAAATAAAATATTTAGTAGGCACAATGTAATTGTAGACTTGTAGAGAGATAAATTGAGAGATTGTAAGAAGATTTGTGAGATAAAATGGGGTATTTATAGTTGAAAAATTGAGTTAAAGTGTAAATATACTAACTTAGATGTTAAAAATAAATATTAAGGGGATAAGGGTGTTTATGGGGTGGGGGCCAAAAATGACATTGGCCGATGTGCAATGGCCATTTTTGCAAGGGGGTCGGGGTCGAGGCGGGGTCGGAGCGGGATGAGCCCAGGTCCCGTCCCGATTTCGAGACCCGACACCATTTTTTTTAGGGGGACCGGGGCGGGCTCCAGAACCGACCCGGCCCACTGGCCAAGTTTAACTACTTGATTTCTTTTTTTCATTTCTCTTAATAGAAAGAAACAACGGAAAGGAAAGTTCACTATCTTTTTTCCGTCTTTCTAACTTTCAATTTTCCCTTTGTAGTTTCCATAGAATAAAAAAAGTTGATAGCTGTTGCTAGACTTGGAGAAGTCTCTAGACAACTTGACTATTTCTTCAAAATTTTGAGTGACATTGCCCTTGAAGTTGAAGGAACAATATTGACATTGATACTTCAAATATACAATCGTAAATCTGTTTCTTGAGGTAAGTTATAAGACACTCCCTTATCCAATAAATTTTGTTCATGCGTCTTTTCAAATCTTTTTGCATTAACGTATATATTTACATACTTACGTAATTTGCAAAAAATTTAAACCCTGAACAGAACGATGCTTTATACTGCCAGTGTTTAAAATCGAGAAACTGAACGAATCTAATTTTCACTATTGAAAGTCAAAAGTTAGATAAGTTACAAGTCAAGGAAACAGATTATCAGCAATTTAAAAGTAATATACAGGCCCAGGAAAGGAACTACAAGGCCCAAAAGCATGGTATGGATGAAGCAATACTTTTCCAGCTTATTACCATCACTATAGGACCACAATTTCTTGGACAATTTCAACAGCTATGCTTTCTAACAGGGTCATAACTTGCGGCGAAAATGAGGTAATGAATAGTCTCAAAGATAGCAGAAACTAATAGGCGATAGCATGAACTACTTAGATAGTCTAAACTATTGTATTTCTTTATATTTGTCATTGAGTTTGAGAGCTGCTTTTTATGTTTGCATAATCAAGTGAAAACGGATACTACCGAAAAACTACATCATCCTATCCAAACCACCACCCTCCCTGATAACATGTCGGGGGAGAAGGGGTGAAATGAGAGGTTAAAAAAGTTATGGAATAAGTTCTACATCACAAAAAAAAATAAAAAAATATCACGAATGATCACATAAGAACCACATAAATAGTAGGAGTAATTACAAACTTGAAATGGAAAAAATCAAGCTCACCAACTTGTTAGTACAAACCCCAGAATGACACATTTGCAATGGCATTGAGGTATTAGCTTTGCGATGATTCTCATGCCCGACTAAGTGAGCGGTATTCTCTCATAAACTGTTGGTTTGATTCGAGTACACAACTTTCTTCATGTGTGGTTATCAGGAAAAGAGCAGATGCCTTTTGGTTCTTTATCTCATGCTTTCCAAACTCGGACTGTGCTATCTACAGAAGAAGTAATCATACAGCTCTCTTTCGGGTGATAACTTACGCTAGTTACCTGCAAGGAAGAAGCAACTATTTGATCTCTCATGCATTAAAATTACCCCAAATTAGTTAAGTTTTTGTATCATTCCTATAGCATGTTGGAGCACTTGATAGATGAGTGTGAACATGTAAAACCTGAAAATCTTAGGCACAATGTTACCATTTAGTTTCTTCTTCACATCAGAAAGCTTCTATCATAGGATCAAGAAACTGACTTGAATATACTGATCAGTGAGAAGGTTAAGGAGAGCAGTAATGCATGATTATATTTCATATATTAGCCAGAAGGGATTTTCTTTCTACTTCAGTATGTGGGCTAGTCCCACTTTTGGAGGATTAAAACTTAACTTCTCGACCAGAAAACAATTCCAAAGAAAAGTAAGAAGATGGTGACCAAGAATTTATGAAGATCGAAGGATAACCAAGTATAGAATATTTATGCCAAATACAGTCCATAATACACAGCATGCTGCTATTGAATACTGTTTCAAATGCATGCTAACAATTTGAAATGGAGCTAACTGAAGGCTGTATGTTAGGGGCAAACAGATTTAGAGGCCTATTTGCAAATATATATAAAGGACATCGGAAGAACTCAAAATTTCTATCTCTAAAGCCTTTTTCCTTTTTTTAATTTTTACCCTTCTCTATTATTTTCTTAGTAGGTGGTCTACCTTAGGATGTTGAACCAACACTTTTACCTATTTCAAGTAAGAATGGCTTGAGTAAAAATATCTAAAACGTCAACAATTAATGAAGCAGACTAAATAGGCTCTTTTCAAAATTTTAATAATTGCCTTACTCAATTATTTTAAACATTTGAACTCCTAAGTCCATTACAAAAAATAAGAAAAAGCTACAAATGACTTTCTTTTCTTCCTTAGCTAGAAACGAAGTTTATATTTTGAAATAACTGGGATGTTGTTGGAAGGTGCTTTGGTGGTTTGAACAATAACAACAACTACAACTATGCCTCAACCCCAAACTCAAGTTTGGATTGGCTATGAACCCTCACCGATCATATATTTCCATTTAAGCTCATCTCAGGGCAATATTATACTGTGATTTGAATTATCAAAAGAAACATTAATCTTCTAATGGGCTCTAACATTTTTTACTAGAAGTGAATGGATATGATGAAGGTGAGAATACAAGGCTATCTGGGGTAACAGAAGTAAATAGTGCAAAAGAATAGAATAAGCCCCAATCAAGAGATTAAATTGATATTCCTAACTAATCAGGTTTGGATCCTCCAGGAAAGAGAATATATTTTGTAGCTGCTAGATGCATCTATAATAAATACTTTACCACTAAATCATGCGCTCGGAAGCTGGATACAACTGACGCATCGACCAGATCCCAGAAGTAAATATAGCCATCTTCCGAGCCGCCAGCCACATGTGCATCACTGTTTGTAAGGCAGCAGTCTGTTTTGAAGGACTACAAGGAGAAACAGTAAAACGGAGTAAGTTAGCGGCTATTACACCGCTTTACCTGGAAAGTAGACGAAAATCGAAATCAAGGAAAAAAAAGGAGAACCACCAAAGTGCCAGAGCTGGGATCTTCTAGAAAACAGTTCCCATTTATTAATTTACTTTTTGTAACAGATAGAAGAAATGATTGCTATAAGAACAATAGTTCACCACTCAGAACCAGGTTTCCATCCTAACCTTGCAAATATGGCCCTTATACTCTTGCAATAGTTCGCCACTAGACCTGTTGAAAACAATTAAAAACAAGAAGGTATGAATAACAAGGGCTACCAAAAGCAAAGAAACAAGATGGCAGAGTTGCAAAAGAAATTACCTATCCAGAAGTCGAAGGGTTGAATCTAAGCAACTTGCTAGTATACAGTTGCCATCATTTGAAAGAGAGATACAGTTGACAGGCTGACCAAAATTATCAGATATCTCTCTACATAGAGCATACACATTACATTAACTAACAATCCTTTTTGAATATTACCTCCCGGAGAAGAAGTGAAGAAAGTAACTTAACAATTTAAACATATAGGCTGTACATACCTACCAACTCTGATGTCAAATGTTCGAACAGTTCCGTCAACACTTCCAGCAATTATCTCAGTTTTTGTGAGACAAATAGACATGACACTATCTAGAAAGGTATCAATGATCTGAAAATTATACAAAACACAGAAGCTCAAATCTGTTTTTCGTTAATAGACCAAAAAGAAAAAAGCTCAAATCTTAGCCAGCAAATAGAAGATAGCACCAAGGGCCTTGTAATAAAGGAGGAAAATAGAAATTCCACTCGACATTCGAAGAGTAGGCTAATTCAACAGTCATATGTTCAATTTCTCATGGAGTCAAATTCTCGTCTGTACGTGTCAAATAAATGGACCCCTGTCCCGAATATCCAAATAAAGAGCAAGACAAGCATAAGCACCGTCTCACTTTTATTATCATATGACATGTATTGTTAGTTTCCAGTTGTACGTTTGGTGGAATCAGGCATATCTTTGCCAAACATTTCGCAAGGGCTCGATGTGCACTATTCACAATGTTTCAGTTACCAAATGTCTTCCCCCCCCCCCCAACCCAACCCACTTATTTTCCTCTTTCTCTCTCCAACCATTTTCCTTGTTCCCATTTGATTACCTGTGGAGCGTGAAAATGGTCCTTGTTTGCATCTTATACTACATACTATTTCCCTTGTAAGTTTTTCCTGTACCGTCCTACCAGTTAGAAATCAAGTAGTTTTTACCTCCTTTTAATTTTACTTCCAAATTAAGTTAAAAAGTAGATCAGTTGAGGAACAGAATATTAACATAATCCAAATTGAAGATGTGTCTGATTTTTGTGACTTTCTATTGACTGGTCTCTGCAAGTGTTATAGGGCACTGAAGTAGAAGAGACAATACTCTTCCATTGAGGTTCAATTGTGGAACAAGTCCTTCCTTCCTTGTGAAACACTGTAAGAGATCAAAGCACCATTCACAACTCAAAAACAAACCTCTAATCACATCGGCCTAGACATGGTGTTTAACATGAAAAGTTTCACACTTGATTGTCAACTCAATTTATTTCCTCAGATCTAAACTTATTTGGTTTAGCTGAAGTTTAATCCTGACTTCTAGTGCTAAAGGGAAGTTATTCACCTGGATTGATTCAGTGCTGCGAGATCTGCAATCCCAAACACGCAATGATTTATCATATCCTGCTGATACTACAACAGAAGAATACTCATTAAACTTCACAGCATTCACCTGGCGGATATGGAAGAAGAGGAAACTGTTAAACAAGCAGTGGATGCACTGTTGAATCATTTATATGCAAGGTAGAACAATTAGAGGTTATGCTTTAAATTCAAGAAACTAGCTTCTAGCAAAACCCACCAAATATATTAACTCTCTTTAAATACCTGAATGGCTCTTTTTCTTACAAGTACCCTGAGTTACATAAGGTACACAATTGCATTAACTGGACAGCTATGGTTGATTTTTTTTGTGCATTTACATTAAAATAGTGAAAACAAACACTTATCAGAACTTTGAAGAGATATTTGAAAAGGGGAACACACAGACACCAGATTTTGGTTCAGTTCTGGACCCAACAGAACAGAAAACACATTCTTTTAGTGGCAAGAAATCTGACATGCCGCTGGAAGGTTCAGAAAAGGTTACAGAAAAATGACCTCCCACGCCCCAATCAAGAAGGAAATGGCAAAAGAGAAAGGTATGAGCGTAATTGAAACAAATCCAAGCCAGATTAAGGCTACAATCACAAATCGACAACAGAAGTTTAGATTTTGTTTAATTTCATCTAGAACTTGAAAAATAAAATGTAGTCGTTGTTGATTGAGGCATAATTGTCGCTAGAATTTGAAAAGCACATAAGAACCAATTCACTGGGTTTAACCAAAGATGAGGCTTTGAAGCATCCATAAAAGCAAAACAGAGCTTCACAAGAACATAAATATTTTCATTTTAATAAGGTAATGTTAACAGAAAAGCATAAATATGAACTACAAAGTCTCGAAAAGTAATAGTTAAAGGCTTAAAGCGAAAGGATTTCACATAGAGGATACTAGTAACTTGACTCTTCAAGGCAAACAAGATATGTAATTTGTATTTTGGATACAGTTAGCAAACAGGAAGCAAATTAAAGAAGTAATCATCAATTTTTTTTTTGGTGAGATAAAGGATGATAAAAATAGCTATAGCTTCAACACCTTCAAGTCAACAGCTAAATACTAAAAGAATCTCTAGTCAACCATTTAACATAATACCGGGTTTCTTTCTACTCATTTACACATTCTACATTGATATGCAGGAAAGATTAAGACTATCAAACAGAGCAGCATAAATTTGTAGATGTTTTGTCCTCTTGACTAGTTTTTGTTGTCTATGTACTATGACAAATTAGGATTTCAGATTCTTTTTTACGGTGCATTCTAACCAAAAGCAAGAAGCAATTGTGAATAAGATCAAGCATGATTAAGACTTCAATCCTAAAAGCACCACATTATATGTGATCCAGTTCTGGAAGTCTCCACATAGAAATGAGATTGAAATTTGAAGTCAATATTGTGGCATCACAAGCTCAACAAGATAAAAACATATCAAAGCACACACAAAAAGAGTGGAGTAAGATAAATTTACTCCTAGACCATGAACCTTGACATTTTACCACCTGTTTACATTGAATAATTTGAAGAACACACAGATTATCAAGAACTCTGACCCTATATTTGACATCGGTTTCTTTTATGTAGACTTAAATGTTTCCAGAGGTTCTGTTTTTCCCCTTTCCAATAATTTCTACAACCTAGTTGCCTTACTCGGACAACCTCTTTGAATGAAGAAATTAGTATTATTATGACAATAATTATTATTTTGATAAGTTGAGTGAAGAAACTACTACACCACGACAAGGATAAGATTCACATTTCCAGTGGCGTCATTCCGTGCTTGCTCTTAATAGTATTCATATTAAGACTACTCTTCGGTACTCACCAGTCACCACTATCGCCACCACCACTAAGCATTGCCATGGGCCATTCATATTCTCAGCTACAAATTAATTCAACCTTCTAAAACTAATCCTATCATCATTAATTCACCATCACCACTCCAACACTGCCTAGTATAGCTTTAGGGCCAACCTATATTTCCTGAAGCTGCTGCAACCCAACCCCCCTTTTACAGATTCCTTTCTAAGGTATTTTTCTGTACATTGTTTCAATGGTTATAACTGATACTTTCTCACAGAATGTTTCTGAAAAGGATCTGCCACCATATAGATTTACCAACTGATTTGAACAGACCTTCGTGTATTATACTCGTTAAGAATTTCCAATGAAGCTTTCTTTGCATTCTGAATTTAGGAATAAGAATTTGTATCAACCTCACTGTCATGGCCACGAAATTTCCGAATTACATGACCTGTTGAGACATCCCAATAAAATACTTGTCGATCACCACCACATGAACAAAGTTTTGAATTGTCCCTACAATAATAACAGTAGAAGTATGCGAGCCATCAAAAATTTGCATCATTAAAAGGACTTTGGAATCAGGCCAAAAGAATGATAAAAACAAATCGTATAGTCTAAATTCTAGGGACTTGAATACTTGATTATACAAAAGGAGATACTATCCAACATAAACATATACATGCATGCAAGATGTGTTGTTATTTTTTTTACAAGGCATGATATGTTGCTACTATTTACTACTCTTTAACTCAAAATTTTGTTCTTTGCATTGATTTTTCCCTTTTTAATCTGTCTATTGACTTTAACCTTTTCATTCATTATCAAATAACCAGTTGACAAAGACAAGCATATAGCACTTAGAAGTTTAAGCTTTTAACCAGGTTCTAGTTGAAAAGTTCTCATCCCTGGGAAACAAAAGGTTCAAGTGCTTTTTTTGGAGTAGGAACCTGGAAGCACGTGCATTCATTTTGGAGCAAGTTTAATGATACTGTTTTTTCACTTGGAAACGGAAGAAAATTAGATTTTGGGAAGATGCTTGGTTGGGGCACTCTCCTTTAAGTACTTGTTTCTGGGACTTGCAGCATATCTTCTTAAAATAATGCTGAGAGAGCTGAGTTATCTACTGCTCAAGGTGGGATCTCTTTCTGAGAAGAAACTTGAATGATTGGGAAGTACAAAGTACATGTCAACTTCTACATTTGCTTGGTAACACTTCTCTGAACCAATCAAAGATTGATTCCATTACCTGGAGGGGTCAACAAAATGGTAGCTTTTCAGTCAAATCATGCTACAAGTTGCTATCCGCTTTTGACAATAGAGATTTTTGGCCATGGAAGAAGATTTGGCACAAGTACCCCTGAAAGTATCTTGTTTCACTTGGTTAGCGGTTAGACAAGCCTGAACCACTCAAACAAACCTTCAACGATGTAGCTTCCAACTTCGTAGCAGATGCCCCCTTTGCGAACAACATCCTGAAGATGTCGGTCATCTGTTCTTGCATTGTAAGGTCACTCACATGCAGTGGATCTTGTTCTATAGCATTCTGGGAGTAGCTTGGTCTATGGAGTTTTTGACCAAACAGAGAGAGTTTAAGCATTCACTCAAAAAGAATCTAGCACACGATTCCCATTGCTATTTGGTGGACAATTTGTACAGGAAGAAACTATAGACATTTTGAAGGCAGATCAACAAATATACTTAGCCTTAAGTCTAGAATTCTTTCTTTGCTAGCTTTTTGGTGCTACCTGGTCATTATAAAAGATATGGATGCCATGTTAGATATGATTGGGAATTTGCACAATTTGTAACTATGTTTTGACACACTAGCTTAGTGTTGTTCTTCTTTTTAATAATATCTTTTATTACTGATAAAAAAAAGTTTAAGCTTTTTACCAAGTTTGGCAGCAAGATGAAACAGCAACTCATATTCTATCTTCAGGTGCTGAACCTGGCGACACTCTGGCTAAGATATTTACTCACAGGTTTCACCTAAATTTTAGTTTAAATAGGAATAGAACCAAGTCTTAGGTTCTCCCCGCCAGCTTTTGTAAAACATACGTGGATCTTCTTATGCATTAACACTGTGCTTGATTGGAGTAAATGAGGAAGGGTGGAAGGAAAATTGTACCTTTAGTTTCTTTTGGAGCACCCATGAGGTTCCTAATTGTATAGATGAATGGGTGGATTTTGTACAGAACCATATTATGGTGTAGGTTCTCTTCTTTTGTATATTGCTAGTGTAGGCAAAAGGGGATGATAAGTGAATATGTTGATGGATTAGATACCTTTCTATATTCAGCTTTTTTCAATCCCTCCAAAGGTGGATACGAAGGAAGAAATATATATTCCCTCATTTCAAATTGAATGTCCACATGTGAAGATACCTTTCAAAGTGGCATGTTTCACATGGCTGTTGGCAAGGGAAGCAGTACTGACTCAAGAAAATCTTAAGAGGAGGAAAATTTCTCTTTGTTCCAGATGTTACTTATATTGTGAAGAAGGTGAGACAGTCAGCCATCTATTTTTACATTGTAGGATTACAATGCAGCTTTGGAGGATCTTTGTTAATCTTAGGGGCATTAGTTGGGTAATGCCTAATAGGATTACTCAACTACTCCATAGCTGGGAGGAGGCAGGAATAGGTGTTTCAGATAGAGACAGATGGAGGATTGTCCCAGCTTGCATTTGGTGGACAATTTGGGAAGAGAGGAATTCTAGGTGCTTTGAAGACAGTAGTAGTGAAGCACAGAAGATCAAGCTGAATTGCATTAAACTTTTTTGCTTTTGGTGCAAATAGATTTACCTAGAGGAGACTGAATCCATTATTGAGATTCTAAGTTCTTGTTAGATTTTCAGTTTTGGATCAGTTTTTCTCACTTTTGCTGTAAATATGGTTCTCAGTGCATAGGCACCTATGCACTGACTCAGTCAATACACACAAATGTTACATTCTCAAAAAAATTGAATGTCCACCTTTCTCTTTTAGTCCATATCAATATTATGTCCACTTTTGCTAGAATAAAGTATTCATAGAATCACATTAAATACATATCTATATTTATATTCCTTAAAAGGTTCTACAAGGGAACCATTGTCCAAGCAAATTTCTCTAGTTTATTCTAAAAAACCAAAAAGCTTACACACGACCACACATTCTCTCAACAAATACTATCCAATACAGGATTTAACCTTTCTTCACCTACATGAGAAATCAACATTAGACATTCAATTTTAAAACAGAGGGAATAACTTTTATTCTCTTTCCAACCATTTCAAACAGCTAAAACAAAAAGTCCTAAAACATCACTGGAATAAGTAAACCAATCCCGTTTTTCTTTGTTTACATCCCCTCGCCTTTCCTAAAACCAATTAAAGTTTAACCTAGCAAAAAGGACGTGACACGAAAAAAAATCCACCCAATACATTGTTATGCAATGAAGAACTGGTAATAAAGAATGTGATTATTCATAATCACAAGCTGAATAAATCATGATCATTGCACCCAAGGGTGTGGCTTAGTGGTCAATGAAGTGGGTTAAAAACCATGAGGTCTCAGGCAGGGGCAGAGCTAGGAAGGGCCAGGATGAACCCTTCGGCAGAAAACAACACTGTTTATACATGATTAAATTATATTTTATGTATATATGGTATATGTTGAATCCCCCTGGCTTCTTCACCTGTTTACTTTTTTATATTTTGACCCCCTTAGTGAAAATTCTGGCTCCGCCAGTAGAGACAAAAAAAATACTACTAGGTGATTTATTAACATCTGTCCTAGCCTTGGATGACAAAGGTTCGAGGTGAGCGTAAGCTGACCGGTACACCACGCTTATCCAAAAAAAACAAATTATGATCATTTCTCTTCATTATTTCGTTGTTGCTTTCTTTGCAAGGTTAAACTAATTATGTTCAAATGCAATATTCAACTAATAAGGAATTCTAAATTACATATATAATTCACAAGTTTATTCACAATATAATAGATCGCAACTATACAGATATCGAGAACAATTTATGAGAAGAGTAGGAAATTACTGAGTGACGTGGACATCGCGGACTTCACGGCCGTGAGCTTTATACGTTTTAATGTGAATTCCACGGTGAGGATTCCATAGCCGAATAGTCCGGTCTTTGCCGCAGCTCAGTGCGTACTCGCCGTTACTGTTAAACCTCGCCGCTAATACAGCTCCGGCGTGTCCTTCCAGCACGTGTACCTTCTGCTTTGGCAGTTGTACATCTGTCATCTTCGCCGGTAACGACAATGGAGTAGGAACCAATCAACCAAATATTGACTGCTGTTCGATAATGGGCTTGTAGCCCAAAGAACTTTGGGCCTAACAGGATATAAGCCCATACAGAATATAATAAGGGAAATCTTACCCAAATAGCTGGTCGGGTTCACTATAAATTTTTCCTAGCCAGCATACATAATTTACCTTTATTTTACATGGTTGTAGCCCAAAGGATTCTGGACGGGCCTAACAGGATATAAGCCCATAATCATATAAAGAAAATCTTACATAAATAATTGATCAGATTCACTGTTTATTTTTCCTAGTCGACCTACATAAACTTACCTATATTCTACATGGGTGTAGCCCAAAGGACTCTGAGCCTAACAGGATATAAGCTCATACTGATTTATACCTGAATTATATATATATATCCATTAATTATTTTTAGTTTAAGTGATCGGGTGAGCGGCTATTTAAATTAATCAAATGCGATAGAAATAAACAATTTATAGTAATTCACAATTTAGGACCTAGAACATAAATCTTAAGGTTGAGCCTATTTTCGTGTTGTCCATTTATTTACTAATTTCTGAAAACGCACGTTGCGCATGAATCCCTTATCTGTATGTACAAAAATTTATAAATTCACATAAATAAATAAAAACTGTGTAGTTAAATATAAACTAATGAAAAATATAAAATTTATAAAAATGATGAATTTCAATCTACATGATAGAATAGGAAAATTATATTTAGTCATAATTATGTATATTCTATATATGGTATATGTGTATTTTAGTTATTACTTATCGTAATTGTAGCCTAGGATTATGCTTGTACTTTTAGTATATGTACTATGACATTTGAAGGAAATAATCAAGGAAGAATATTTCTTACATGGTATCAGCAGTCTATGAAAAGTTCCTGAAACCCTAACAATTCAGCCGACCAGGAGCTCATATCTTCCATTTCTTGGAGACAAATGGGGATCGGCAGGGGATCCTCTAACTGAATCCTCTGCACGATCTGTGGGATTGCCTCTGTTAGAGGACCATCCGGGGCCACGTTCTTTCATCGGGGTTCCTCCGCCGGGTTGTCAGTAGGCTGCTCATCCAGCTCTGGTTGACCCAACGTCTCTTCTTCAGGCGACATTGTCCCTGAAGCAACTGAGCCGAATGCCCGCTCGATATCTCGGCTACGACAGACTCAGGAATCTCTTAATTTTCGGCTGCCTTGGTGTTGGAAATTAGATGCAATGTCTGTTGCATTGTACACAAGGCCTTGGCACGTTGCATCCTTCTTTTCTGAGTCCTGGATGCGACTCTCGGTGGTGCCTCTTTTTTTCCGGGAGCCTGATTGATAGACCACTTTCCCTCTTCTGTGTTGGCGACTGGTTTAATCATTCTCTGGGGGCTCGTCCGATCCTCATTTCTCGCCACGATACGAAAGGACGAAACACCCTTGTTGATGTTAAACTTGACCACCCTCTGTTTGGTTTTAGGGAGTGGTTCCTCATCTATTCGAGGCATGTTCGGCTGTCGATTGGTTGGCATCTATACTTGCCCCCAGGTCTATGCCTGGCGTCGATAGGGACTCTTTTGAACCTCATGGTTTGTTTCTGAAGTTCTCGTTCAATGTCCCTTGAGTATTTAGGGCGGCTATGAAAACTGCTCCTAGCTGGCTGCCTGTTATCACGAATGTCATGTAGGCTGCCTAACCGGTTGAACACAGAGGTCCTTGTGGCCTTCTCTTATTCTGTAGGTTTTTTTGGGACCCATACCCTTTTCATCGGCTATTTCCAGTTGGTGTCCCTTGACTCATTAGGCTTAGCAAAAGATACCATATATATTGGTACTATGGGAAAGGGGTCGGTATCAATGGACATTTCAGCCATTGTCGGCTAGCTTGAACCTCCCCTCCTTGATGCCTTTTTGGATCGCCTTTATGAAGATCACACAATTAGAAGTAGAGTGACCGTATGAATTATGCCACTTACAGTACTTCTTATCTTTTAGTTACTCGGCATGCGGAATCCTATGACCATCAAGCAGCCGAATTTGCTTATCTTTGAGCATATGATCAAAGATCTGATCTGCCGTCTTGATGTCAACCGAGTAACCGATTCTGTCATCGGATGGACTCGTCTCCTTACCTTTTACGGTTTTCAAGATTGGGGAAGAGTAAACCTTACCCCTAACAATCTCGGCCACCATTGCGTCTACCGTACAATCGACTGACTCTAAGTCAGACTCATCCGCTTCAATGACGGATACCAAGTGGGAGCCTCGATTTCAGCTGACTCTTCTCCGCTCCTTTTCTTGGATGTACTGCTCTATTTGGCTAGCCTTTTCGGCTAACTGGCTCAGGTCAGAGCAAGATTGTCCTACCAGCTTCTCCTTTAACTGAGGGTGCATGTTGTTGATTATCATGTAGGCACACTCAGACTCGGGGAAGTGTACGGTGCATTTTCCAACCTTCTTTCTGAATCTCTCGATAAAATCGGCAGCCGATTCATCGACCTGCTGCTTAAGATTTGTTAGATCAGTCACGGTAACCTGAGGTTGGGGCCAATAGAACCTATTATGGAAGCAACCCTCCATGTCAGCCCAGCTCTGTATGGAATCATGAGCCAAAGAGGAGTACCATGTGAAAGTTGTTCCCGTTAGAGAGAGGGAATATCTGTAACTTTTGATACTCATTCTGGCCAGCCTCGCTGCATTGGGCAGTAAATCTACCGATTTGCTCGATAGTGGATTTGTCATCGTCGCCAGAGAAGATGGAAAACTCTGGTGTTTTGAAGTCCCTCGGCAAAGGTGCTATCTGATCTACCCAATTGGGGTAGGACTTCTTATAAACAGGCATATCCAAAGGTTTCAGTTGGATGCCGAAGTACCTCCGCATGGTATTAACAATAATATCTAGGTTTATCAGTTGTGACGTCCCCTGCCGATTCTCTACTGGATTCAGTTGGTAGGCGTTCTGCACTGGCGGCCTCAATTCTACACTTTGTGGACAGGGTTGTGAAGGTTGTAGGTGGTTTTTGGCCATTACCAATAGGTGGGGTAATGCCCCATGGCTGCTATTGGGTATGGCCACCGAAGCCTGCAACCTGAGCTCCTGGAACGGCTAACGGAGCCTGAAGATAAGGTGGAACTATGTTCCATGGTTGCTCTCCTCGGACGTTCTTAGAAAGTTTACGCTTCATGGAAGGTATGGATTGGGTACCGCCAATGACTGCTGGAATGGTTTCCCGCTATAAATAGCTTCCCCAGATAGCCGAGCTAAGTCATAGCTAGGGGCTATCAGCTGCCAATTCGGTTGGCCAACGTTGTTCGCCTGCATCGTAGGGACGTTTGTAGAAACGTACGGCATAACGGAAGGCAATCCAAAATGTCCTTGAGCTTGAACTGGTCTCCGAGACATGTTAATCTGCCCATACTGCAGACTAGCTTGGTTAAGTGGCATGTTTTTCCCACCAAGGTTCGACGGCGACCATGCAGTGTGCTGGTTGCCAGGCGATAGGGTTTGTGTTCCTAGGTGCGCTATGGGCTGTGCCTGAGTGGACACTGGTTGATGCACATGCGGCTGAGGAATAACACTGGAGTCACTGTCTCATGCTGAACAGCACCGCTCGTTAGAGGGATGACAGAACTAGCCGAACATTCTCCTGGGTGCATTCGGTGGGTTTCCATCTCCCTTACTTGCTGAACCTCATTATGTACCATCAGCTTCACAATGTCAGCCAACTGTTTAAAAACTTGGTACATAATATCGTGGATGCTCAAGTCAATCTGTTGTCTAATAAAAGAAGTTGTCATTATGGTTGGACCTTCAGATTGGCTAGATTCTTCCACAGCTTGGGTTGATGGAGGAAGTGGAGGGGTATCCACCGATGTAGGCATACCCGCGGAGGATGCTGGTTCATTGTTCCTTCTGGGAGGATTTTGTTTAGGATGTGGACTGGACTCGAGGTTCATTTTCTTACAAGACCTTAAGCGCATACACCAAGAATGATCCTGACCTGGAAAATTAAACTTTGCTATTAATTCACCTATGGTCCCACTGGGCGTGCCAAATTTATTCTCGCCCCGAATTCTGCCTTCTGCCATTTTATCGGCTGATGAAATCGGGAGACAAATTAATTCCTTAACTTAAGCGATTTGGGTTGAAAACATAACTCTAATTTCCAGCAATGGGTTCCCCAACTACTCCATAAAGTGTTAGGACGGTGGTGTGAGTAAACTAAGAGGTAAGAAACATGAATACAATCGAGTAAAGTAAAAGTAAGGGATAAAAGATAAAGATAGATAAAATTTGAGTTGTTTGATTGATTGTGTGTATATACAAAAAATGTGTTCTATTTATAGTACAAAAAGAGGAAAAGCTGTACAAACGTGCCCCCATGTCAGCCATCAAGTAACCCACCAAGTTTAATAGCCGACTATGGGGGAGGTGGTGCCGATTTTCTCGCCCGCTACTCCTCTTGCTCGGATAATGGCCCCTTTCTTTTAGCTGTCGTTAGCTGTTATCGCTTATGGGGGTCTAAAAACCCTTTTGACTTGGTCGTTGAGGCGTCTGCGTTTGAGTGGGTCCCAGTCATACCTCTAACTGACAACTCGGCTGAGATGCATTGGTAGCCGATGAAGTTCTTGTAGTCGAGGGCTAGGAGTAAATTTGGCCCTGAAATAGTTCGGTTGTCACTGAATTCGGCTAAACACTTATCTATTTTTTAGTGTTAACAAAACTAGATAAGTTTTTGGTGATGGTCTAATGTGGAGAAAATAACAGCAAGAAATTAAAATTAAGAAAACCTATATCATAATGTTGAGCCAAATCGGATCTCCAGTGGAGCGGAGGCAATAGCATAGACAAGATTTAACTAAGGGGATTTAAATTATAAAGAATGAAGAAGTCGAAGGGATTCAACACCCACTAGATATATGTAAAAAATAATTTTAATCTTATATATCAATGTAATTTTTTTGACAAAGGTGAACCATCTTCCGGTAGTACCTAGCTCCGTGCCCAGATACGGGTTCGGTCATATCCAATAATTTTGCTCAAAAAGTATATTTATGTTAAGAATTTAATGTCACTACAAGAAGAAAGACATTTGCCAATAACATTTTTGTTGCCATATGTTGGATGTTATTGCCAAAAGTACTTGTCGCAACAACAAAAATTATTGCATGCCGTTGCAATAACATCCGTTGCGAAAAGTTTTCTTCGAACTGTATAAGCGCAATAATCAATTTTAGCTCGAATCGTTTGTAGGGGAACCCTACCTTCTCTGATCCATTCGACACAAAAATATGTTTTTTTGTTGTCATTTACGTTTTTAGCAACAATATATTAAAATTTTGTTGTCATTTACATTTTTTAGCAATAATATATTTATTGTTGCTAAAGTTTTGTTGCCAATTCTATACTCTCTTGTAGTGTGTAAACTTAGATGCTATATTTCCAGGATTAGGATTCGTAAATATGTTAATAGATTCTTGATCTATATCTTCAATTTTTGGGTTTGTGTATGTTATGTCTATCTAACCGGGCCAGAGCTATTTGGGTGTAGCCCGTTGAACATTATTTGGATGGGCTCGGATCCTTTGAATGATTTCATATGCCTTTAACGTACGGGCTTTGAATTTGGACAGATAGTTATTAACACTTGCAATCTTCATTCTAAAATCCTAAACTCGTAAAATTGAAATCCTAATTCGGCTTATATATATCTCCCCTAAGAAAAATTACCAAAGACAATGAGGGTGGAGTGATCTATTAATTACTACTTCGTTTCAAGAATCCTTCTTTTTTAATTATTCACCAAAAAGAAATCCACAATTTTTCACCTCCAATTATGTTGGCTGTTTCCAAGTAATTAAGCTCATACATTGTAGTGGGTGTACCTTTAAAATTTTTGCTACTGATAAGTCTAACTTGATTATTGCCCTGATGCATGAACCACGATATGTACAACTAATTGTAGTACAAACGATATACACTTACCATGTATATCACGGACGTGTGGTCTTTTACACCCCCGCAGTCATAGCGGGCGGTCTTCGTACGCTGAGACTGTCCCTAAAATCTTCAAAAAGGACAGAGGGAAGACTCTTTGTAAAGATGTCTGAAATTTGATACATGAAAGGGACATGAAAGATGCGTACTTATCCACGAGCTATAATTTGTAAGAGTACAATGCTAATTTGATTCCCTTTGTAAGAGTACAATGCTAATTAATTACAAATAATTTGATACAAAATATTACAACTAATTGTGGTACAAACCGTGATATACACTTACCATGTATATCACGGACGTGTGGTCTTTTACATAGTTACATAGCTAATTAACAACATGAAGAGTATTCCCATAATCCTCAAAGTTGTAGTACTACTTACCCTAATCTCATGGATTAATATTCTTCAAGCTCGACCACTATCCACTAAATCTAGCAATACTACACTTTTGGCACGTTTAAAATTACAAGATGATGAAGAAGGGTCGTCATTGCAGTGCTGGGATTCATTGTTCGAGCTCCAAGAATGCACTGGAGAAATTGTGTTTTTCTTCATTAATGGTGAAACCTACCATGCACCGGAGAAATCGTGTTTTTCTTCATTAATGGTGAAACCTACCTAGGTCAAGATTGTTGTGGTGCCATACGAACTATTGAACGCCAATGTTGACCATCTATGCTTGGTTCTATTGGTTTTACTTCGGAAGAAGGAGATATTCTACATGGATATTGTGATGCTAGTGATTCTAGTTCAACCCCAGAGATACCATCATCTCCTAATTTGGCTCCATAAGTAGATTTATTTTAGTAAACTTTGACATGGTTGATACTATGATGAAAGAAATAATCCCTTAATTATTTTTATTAATGAAAGAGTATATATACAATTTACAATTTTCATAATAAGAAAATCATATTCCTATTCTACTCCTAAAACCTTATTCTACTTGTACAAGAATCCTATAATTATGGTAAGAGTACAATGCTAATTAATTATAAATAATGTGGTACAAAATATTGCAACTAATTGTGGTACAAACCGTGATATACACTTACCATGTATATCACGGACGTGTGGTCTTTTACACCCCCGCAGTCATAGCGGGCGATCTTCGTACGCTGAGACTGTCCCTAAAATCTTCAAAAAGGATCGAGGGAAGACCTTTTGTAAAGATGTCTGCAATTTGATACCTGGAAGGGATATGGCAGACGCGTACTTGTCCACGAGCTACCTTTTCACGAACAACGTGAATGTCCATCTCGATGTGTTTAGTGCGCTGGTGTTGAACCGGACTACCAGACAAGTAGATGGCACTAACATTATCACAATAAACCAAGGTAACTTTCTGAATAGGACAATGAAGCTCTAAAAGAAGATTACGTAACCAACAGGATTCAGAGACCACATTGGCTACCCCGCGATACTCGGCCTCTGCACTAGAGCGGGACAAAGTCGACTGACGCTTTGCAAACCATGAGACCAAGTCATTACCAAGAAACATACAATAGCCAAACGTAGAGCGTTTAGTGTCTGGAAAACTACCCTAATCAGCATCTGTATACGATACAAGTGTAGACGTCGATGACGGATATAAATGTAAGCCAACATCAAGTGTCCCTGGATGTACCGAATAATGCGTTTGAGCGTATTCATGTGCTCAACCCTGGGATCATGCATAAACAAACACACATGTTGTACGACATACGTAATATCGAGTCTCGTGAAAGTAAGGTACTGAAGGGCCCCTGCAAGACTGCGATAGCGGTACTCGTAAGGTGAGCCAGCCTCAACACCCAACTTGAGTTTAGTATCAATTGGAGTGGAAGTAGACTTGCATGAGGACATAGCAACTCGCTCAATGATATCAGTTGCATACTTTCGTTGGGATAAGAACAACTCACCTGCATGACGAGAGACAACAATCCCCAAAAAGTAACTCAAGTGCCCCAAGTCTTTCATAGCAAACTCATAACTGAGCATTATCATGATAGACTGACGTAATGCATCCGTGATTTACACTTACCATGTATATCACGGACGTGTGGTCTTTTATATGAGATAATTAATCCACAACTTCTTTTTGATGTTGTCATGTTATATAGTAACTTCTTTTCGGCCATGTTATATTAACTTTGTAAACCAAAGCGCGCTAAAAACAAAGATATCCATAAAATTAAGAGAATAAGTAAATTTTTTTAATCTTGTAGCTTAAAATAAAAATGTGAATAATGGACCACAATGATTTTAAATCGTTTTAAACATGTATATTAATGTTAGAATTAAAAAGTTACTACATATAAAAAATGAAATCCTTTTTGAAACAGATTCAAAGTTAGAGACGTAAATTGGATAGAAAATACTCTAGTATATTGAAAGAAAATATGGTGGAAACTTAATCTAAGTTTCAATAAGGCCTCTCATTAACAAGTCTAGTGAACAAATCAAAATGGGATTAATCAGGAAAAAAGCTAATGTGTTTTGACATAGGAGTAGTATTTTACAAGTTCTGCTTTCTTCATTATTGTTTACGTTACTGTGGAAGTAAAAGAATGTAGTCAAAAGTAATTTCAAGGAGATTACTTTACTTTAGAGCTGGCCAGTGGGCCGGGCTCGGGTCTGGCGGGCCGGGTTTGGCGGGGTCGGGTCGGAGCGAGACGGGTGAAGGGGACGGGATCGGGGCTGGCGGGATTTGCCGAAGTCCCGTCCCGATCCCGTCGGAATCGGGTCGGGGCGGGGGCGGGATCGGGTTCCGACGGTTTTTCCTTTTTTTTTTTAATAACATATGTATAAAAAAAACTCAATAATTAAACAAGACAAGATAGTGTAATAAAAATATTCCAAGGCTGTTTTTGTGCCTCTTATATTATTTAATAGACATATGATTTTTTTGTAATACAAATACAATTGTCGAAATTGCAACTTTGTGGTGTTGTCCAAAAGTTGCAAATTACATAATAAAATTGCAACTAAAAAAATTACATTCTGAAAAAAACCTGTTCTAGTTTCTTGATAATTTCCTGTGGTTCTTCGGTTGGAATTGGTATTTGTTGGTCAAATTGATCCACGTCGCTTCCACCACCTTCGAATGAGATTTCGTTGTAGTTTTCGTCTTCTTCTTCGTTGATCTCCGATTGACCGTACCTTCTCCGCTCCGCTCGTATCCAATCTCTAAATAATACTGCAATTTCCAAGCTGTCTCCGGCTAATGAGTGTCTGTGGTCTCCTATTTGATATCTGCCGGCAGAAAAAGCACTTTCAGACGCAGTTGATGACGCTTGAATGTTCAAAACATCTTGGGCCATCATTGAAAGTGTCGGAAAGGTCTTCTTATTCCTCCTCCGGTATTTCAGCAAGTCTTCACGTCATTCTTCATTGAGAACTGCTTGGTACTGTACAGAACCCTGGAAAATAAAAATATCAAACTTGCTAATTTGGTTAGTAGCGGTACGGCCGCACATTCTATCTCTGAGGCTTTCAATACTAGGCGCAGAAATAGCATGTCTTTTGTGATGTTGTGTTGAAGATGAAGAAGATCGTATGGAAGCCGGTAGGTTACTAGCACTTTCTTGTTGATAAAACCTATATATTTTTTTGCATTGGTCTTCTACGCTAGACAACACTTATTCTTTAGTTTGTTCAATAGGTGGTGGGTGATTTGGATTTTTTGGACTTGGAGGTGGTAGTACTTCTATACAATCGTAAATAGTTTCAATAAGTGATTTAGTGTAGACGGATTTAATACATCACCAATAATATAAATAGTGGGAATAGGAATAAAATATTTTTTTATTTTGATAAATATTTTTTTAATAGCTGCATTGTAAGCTGGTTTTTCCATATATTCAGTAAGTAATAAAAATATTAGAGCTATATAAAACAACATAGTTGAAATAGTAGGATAATATATACCGGAAAATTCTTTTGTTGCTTGAAAAAATTCTCTAAAAATATAATAAGTTCAGAAATTTTTACCTAATCACTATCTACAACCATATCAGCTGGATTTTGATTATGAGAGTTAAAAAATAAAGTTATAGGTTTTCTATAGTCATAAGCAACAAGTAATTGCTTGTATAAAGAATTCCACCTAGTGGGTACTTCTTCTGAAATTTTTCTATAGGATAGTTGGCAATCATGACAAATTTTTTTATATTCTTTTCTTCGTTGTATTCTATTACTTTTAAAAATAAAGTTTATATCAAATTATATTTTACTAAGAATGTCTTCAAAAAGTGATAGACCATCCTTTACAATTAAGTTATATATATGGCACACACATTTTATATGAAAATGATCTGGAAAAGATGGAGTTAAACTATTTTTTAAAATTGTAATAGCGTAATTGTTAGAAGAAGCGTTATCTAATGTAATTGTCATAATTTTATCGGTTATTCCATAATAATGACACACTTGATAAATATTTTCTGCAATAAAAGTACCAGTGTGCCTATCATCTATATATCTATACGCTAAGATACGTTTTTGCATAGACCATTTATAATCTATCCAATGACAAGTTACCGTTAAATAATCATGGCCGTTAGTACTACGACCTATATCAGACGTGATAGATACTTTGCCATTAAAATGATATAATGAATAACGTAAATATTGTTGATATTCATGTGCGAATTTAAATACATCTCTCTTAACAGTTGATCTAGGAAAACCGTTAAAAGTAGGATTATATATATCTCTAATGTAATGAATAAAACCGGGAGATGAAGGAAATGAAAAAGGCAAACCCTCCACATCAACTAATTTTGTTATTGTTTCCATATCTCTATGTTTATTGTATTTAGGGCCTACAATTCCCCCCGTCATAGGGTTAATTTGACCATGTACTTGGTCTGGGACAGTATCAGTATGTGAACCTTGTCCCGATGGAGCGGACGTTTGCGCACCCGGTTTTGAAGCCTGGTATTGGGCATACCTAGCTGGATGAACCCTTACTACGTGTCTCATTAAACCCCCCGTCTCACCGTGACCTTTTCCAGTTTTAAATTTTAAAACATCTTTACAAATTTTACATCTATCTACTTGATTCTCTACGTCCCTATCAAAAAATATCAATGCATCTGATTTTAATGTTCGTTTTGCTGGACCTCGTCTCATACTAGGGGGAATATGAGGCATTTCAGTTGAAGGTACACTAGTAGGTGTGTTGTCATCAACATTAGTGGGTGTATCATCTAGATCATCGTCTAAATTAAAGTTTTCTTGAGTTCCAGAAAATAGCTCATCGTCTAAATCTAATGGTATTGTAGGAAAATGTTCAGTATCAACAAAATCATCTTGTGTAGGAATAGGATGACTAGAAGAAGTACCCTTGCCCTTGTTGCCCCTACTAGAAGAAGCCTGACCCCTACCCGTAAGCATACGTTTAAATTCTTCCATTATAAATTTATAATTATACTAATAAATAATTAAAGTAAATAAAATTAAGTGCGCTAAATAAAATAAACAGACAATAATAATTTAATGAAGGAACGAATGTACCAAACGCCGACGTAACGTCGACGTGTAATCGAGAGGTTGAAAATTGAAGATATAATATATGAATTTTTATATTTTGGTATATGAAGTTAAAGTACATGTGTCTATTTATAAACTCTATATTGTGTACTTGAAATAATTCACAACACTTCATATTCTAACACTTCATATTCATACATGCATTCTATTTTGAATCACGCCAACCCAAGATTAATAAACTTCTTTTTGACAAGATTAATAAACTTAGATACAATGCACCATCATTAATTAATTGTTTATTTTTTTTCTTAGTTACCGAAAAAAATTAATTATTTAATTTGAGAAATATAATGTACAAAATAAAAATTATTCTATAAATTAATAAAATATTAATTTATTGATAAATTAATAAAATATTCATTTATTGATAAATTAATAACCCTATATAAGATAATAATTTTTCAGGTTCCAATGATATTCATTTATAGAGGTTTCGCTGTAGAAGGGAGCTGAGCTCCTTGTTCACCTTGAGTTGGGGGTATTTTAGGGATTTTTCTTTAGTCTATGCATTGCTTTGCTTGTACATCTATGCTTCTGAGGCTGTACTTCTTCTTTGATGGTCAAAAAAACCTAAGCATAACCAGCTGTTTTAAGGGTACTTTCGGCATTTAGTACTTTTACCTGCTGCTGCCTTTTGTTGTACATCGTGAATAACATATTGAACTCTCCGATTTTATTCATTTATTAATCTCACTATTGTTAACTATTACACTTTGTTGTTTAGTTACAATGGGTCCATCAGGTCCAGAAGTATATTTATGTAAATATGTTAAAATGGAGCGTTGCTATTGGCTGATATTGAACTTCACTGTAGCTGCCATACAAACTTTTGGCTTCGGCGGATTGTATAAGAGGAAACTAATCACATTAAGTTGTAATGGTTGCTTGTTATGAGCATTTTAGATAAACCTTTTTAATAAAATTTCAACTGATATTTTGCTTCTGTTAGCAGTATATCCCAAAATTAAAAAATATGAAATTAAAGAATACGAATCATATAGTCATCGAATAACTATTGGCATATTAATGATATAAATAGCTTGAAATATAATATGATTCAATAACAAACGTTAAATCATAATAGTCTTCTTCTTGTACTTTGAGAGAGGTAAAATAATCACTTGTATATTTACGATCATATGCAGAAATATAGAACTTAGATTGAAGTATTTTTCGAGTGACCTATTATATTATATATTATTTATGAGTGAAATATTTTATCACTTTAACTTTATAAAAACAAATTAACTATCCCCCCCCCCCCCCAAACGTTTTACAATTGCATTTCTCCTTTTACCCCGTGCATTATTTCTGTGTTCCATCTTTGTGCATTTTCTTTAATATGATATTTTAATTAATTTCTTATTGTTAGTGTTGTACCTTTAATACAAATGATATCATATTTTATTCTAAATTATGATGTTAATTATTATGATATATCCAAAAAAATATTATTATTTAATTTTTATAAATTACGATATTTTAATTATTATGCTAAAATTATGAAATATTTATTTTCTTTAGTTCCTTTTTAAACATTGTATGTTTTATTAAAAGAAGATAAGCTCAAATTTTACCAGATTATCTCAAAATTTATTTATACTTATATAATTTATTTTGTTTTATATATCTATATCCTTGGAGTAACTGGTAAAGTTGCTGTCATTTGATCAAGATGTCATAGGTTCAAGCCATGGAAACAACCTCTTGCATAAATATGAGGTAATAATAGACCCTTGTGGTCCACCCCTTCCCCGGACCCCGCGCATAGCGGGAGCTTAGTGCACCAGGCTGTCTTTTTTTTTTATATCTATATCCTTATTGTAAGATTGTATTAATCACCTTGGAGAACCTTTCTCATTAATACAAATATATGTAGGTGTACAATGTGTTGAATCCTTCTATAATAAGGATCTCAATTCTACCATAATTATACAACACAACATATGGTAATTATATTATACATACACGTGCTAATACACCCCCTTAGTCTGAGCGGGAGGAGGCCGGACGCGATCTGAAGTCAAGGAAGAGCTGTTTAGGAAGGTCTTTAGTGAATATATCTGCGTCCTGATAAGAAGAAGGCACATGTAATACTCTAACGTGACCGAGAGCAACCTTCTCACGAACAAAGTGGATGTCCATCTCAATATGCTTGGTTCGCTGATGCTGAACCAGATTATGATATAGATAGATGGCGGATATGTTATCACAATAAATCAGAGATGCCTTACCCAACAGACATTAATGCTCCAAAAGAAAGTTTTAGAGCCAACAGATCTCAGCAACAACATTAGCAACTCCTTTGTACTCTGCTTTTGCACTCAAACGGGATAATATGGCTTGTCTCTTGGCAGACCAAGATATGAGATTATCCCCAAGAACACACAATAGCCTGAGGTGGATCATCGCGTGTCTGGACAGCCTGCCCAATCAGTATCCGTATATGACAATAATATGGTCGGTGCTGAGGGGTAGATATGTAATCCATAATCAAGTGTCCCCTTAACGTATCGAATGATACGTTTAAGGGCAGTAAAATGAGGCTCCACGGGGGAATGCATGAATAAGCATACCTGCTGAACAACATAAGCAATATCAGGTCTAGTGAAAGTCAGGTATTGTAGGGCACCTGCAAGACTCCGGTATACGGTGGGATCTGACACTGGATCACCATCCAAAACAATGAGCTTTGATTTGGAGTCAATTGGAGTAGACATGATCTTGCAATTTTCCATTTTAGCCATGTACACAATCTCCTCTGCATACTTATGTTGACAAAGAAACATAGTGTCTGCAGATCTGGTCACTGAAATCCCTAAAAAATAGCTCAACTTTCCTAAGTTAGTCATAGCAAATTCTATTTTAAGCAGTGCAATGATCTCATTTTTAACAACTCACATGAGGCAGTGAGCACAATATCATCAACATATAATAACAAATATGCAATGCTACTACCTCTATGAAAAATAAATAGAGAATTATCACACTTGCTGCATACAAACCCAATCTGTAAAATATATTGTGCAAAGTGATCATACCACGCGCGAGGGGCCTGTTTCAAGCCATAAAGTGACTTACGGAGATGACATACATATTGGGGGGCTGGATGGACAAAACCAGGCGGTTGATGCATATAAATTGTTTCTTTCAAATCCTCATGTAGAAACATATTTTTCACATCAAGCTGATGAATAGGCCAGTGCTTACCCATAGCAATGCTCAGAACTGTGCGAATGATGGCCGGTTTAACAACCAGACTGAAGGTCTCACTACAGTCTATACCCTCCTGCTGAATAGTACCATTAGCCACAAGTTTTGCCTTATACCTCTCGAGCTCACCACTATCTCTATATTTGTGATGAAAAAGCCACATGCATCGAATCTCGTTCACCCCCTCCGTCCTAGGAACCAAATCCCAAGTGTGATATTTCGTTAAAGCATTAAATTCCTCACACATGGACATTCCAATTCGGGTCTAGTTTGTCCAATTTTGGGTTTTTGGGTATTGGTGAAACAGTTTGGATGGACAAGTTAAACTGGACTTTGGGTTTGAAAATCCATGTTGAGCACGGGTTTCCATACGGTGGGTGGCGGCAGGGGTATTTTCAATATTTTGAGGGAGTTGCTGGTTCAGGGATCTGACCGGTGGAATGGGTGGGGAGCAGGAACTGGTGGTGGGGTGGGGTGTCTGGTGTGTATTTTCTGGGCATGACAGTTTTGTGGTGTTGTGGTTGTGTCTGTCGGGGCTCTGATACCATGTAAGATTGTATTAATCTCCCCCGGGGAGCCTTTTTCATTAATACAAATATATGTAGGTGTACAATGTGTTGAATCATTCTATAATAAGGATCTCAATTCTACTATAATTATACAACACAATATATGGTAATTATATTGTACATACACGTGCTAATACTTATGTTTAGATTCTTAAATTAAGTGTCTCTAAAAACCAAGTTATATAAAAGTTAACTATGCTTACATTCATTTTAGACACATAGATCTAAAATAAAATACGGATCCGCAGGTTTTCGCCTCGTCAATCGATTTTTTCCCTCGTTATTTTTGTCTTGGACATGGCCACATTTTTTAAACTTCAAAATTAATTTTTAAATCATATTTCATTTACCAAGAAAAATTATAAGATGTCTCCTCGAAAGATGAAAAAAAACAGATAACTAATTAGTGCATAAATCAAATTAGAAAATACTTGTTTCGTACAAATTTTATGACGTTGATTTGAAGCAGAATTCAAAGTAATGAAATAAGAAATTTAAACACAAGAGGCAGAAAAGAAAATTTATCATATGATTTTATTTTTCGTGAAGTATTAATCATTTTTCAGATTCGTTTCTAGAAGTATATTATTGGAAATGGCTTTCTCATGGTATGATTTAATGTAATCATCGAGTATAAATAATATTTACCATCAATGACTAATTTAACAGCTCCACGTAGCAATACAATTCCTTTCATCACCTTAAACAGTTGCTTGGCAACTGACATTTTCTTGTTGAAGTAGGATTCTAGTTTTAATACTTTATTTATACCTAAATCTCATATACAAAGGAGGAACTGTCATGCGGCCGCAGATTCCTTCGTCAACAAAAAAAAAAAGTACCTGTCATGAATTTCTTGACATTACATATTATTGAAATGTGAATGTAGAAAATAATTTAAATAATGCCTTGCAGTATTCATTCAAAGAAGTCTTAATACCGTTATATCCTTCTACTTTCTTGGATGGTGTTTTATCTTTGAATCAAATTCTATAATTATATTTCCTATTCGTGTTGCTTAAGCTCATTATGATTCTGATTTTGAATAAAGCAAAATAAATATATATAGGTTTCAAATATAATGCATAGTTGATTTGATTTTATCTTAGTTTACTAACTTTAACAAAGTTGGATATCCTTGTTGATAACACAACGTAAACATAAGATTTATCCTCTTTCTAGCTTTTCAAACTTTTTGTTCATAGTTCCAAATCAAGATCTTCCACCTTAGATGCTTTGAAAGTAAAAATTTATCTAACCAAATTGTTGACAACATATTTTATTTTTATGAAGTGAATTTTCAAAAACTAAATGAGAGCATCTCCTCTAATACCTTACCTATCATCTTTAACCCCAAATCTCAATAAATCACTTATTAGAGGTTTTAGAGAGTTTACAAACTAACTTTCATTCTCTGGTTGCCTCTCTCTCCTCTCCCCCCTCTCTCTAACGGTAACATCACCCACCCCCACCCACCCCACCCCATCCCTCCATTCCCGACGGTAAGACCCCATCAACGTCGCTCCGACTACTCACCGATGGCGACGGTCAGACCCAACAACACCGCTCCGACCATCCATCGGCGTCGACGGAAAAATTTCATTTATTTTTTGTTATTTTTCTTGTTCTTATGTTCTTTTCTCCTAGATCTACACAGGTACACGATTTTTTTGGGGTGAAAATTCCGGTGAACAGTACTCCGTCGACGGTGAACAGTGACCGTGAACATCAATTTTCGCCGGCAAACAGGTTTGATTCAACTGGAGTTGGTACCTCCGGATGCCCATATCCATTCCTTGTTGTTAAATTTTTCCGCTTCTTGTCTTTACTTATAGCATTCTTGGCATAATGATTTTACTTGCCTCTATATTCCTGTTTATTTGTGATTACACTTTGATCCCTCCCTATATTAGGGTAAACAATTGAATATTCTTAATTTGGTTTTCTGTTTGTTTAATGTATTATACTATTTAGATCTTTCTTTAGTTTTATTGGCATTGTTTCCTTTCCCTTTTGGTAGTTCTTGCTAATTTGTGTTGTAGTATTAACGTTAGCCTTTGACTAGTATTTTTTTTTGCTTTAGTGGCTTTGGTGAATGATGGTAGACTAGAGTCATGTTCTCGGTTGGGGACGGAGGCGAGGGTTGGGGGGTAAGTGGGGTAAGGGTAATGCTAGGCTGAGAATAGGGTCTTGGAATATTGGAACTCTAATGGGGAAGGCCACAGAGCTAGTTAAATTCTTAAGAGGAAGATTAATATAGCCTGTGTCCAGGAGACCAAATGGGTAGGACCTAAGGCTGGATCAAGTGGTAGAGGTTAGGAGGGTCAATAACAGGATGATGTCGATTATGTTGGTAGTTGGAGGGTGACCTATGAACATTATTAGTGCGTATGTGCCACAGGCGGGCTTGAAAGAGGAGGAGAATAGGTTTTTTTTGGAAGATTCAGACGAAGTGGTAGGAGGTATACCAACCACTGAGAAGTTATTTGTAGGAGGGGATTTCAATGGACATAACGGGACACTTCCGGAGGGTTATGACGACGTGCATGGAGGTTTTGGCCTCGGGGACAGGAACATGGCAGGCGTCTTACTTTGGAGTTTGCTAGAGCTTTTGGGATGGTGATAGTCAATTCAAGGTTCCTGAAGAAGAAGGAGCATTTGGTGACTTTCCGTAGTTCGGTGGCTAAGACTCATATAGACTTTTTTCTCCTTAGAAAGGTTGACAAATGTCTTTGTAAAGACTGCAAGGTTATTCCGAAGGAGGATCTTACAACCTGACATAAGCTTTTAGTGATGGATTTGGAGATCAAGATGGAGAAGAAGAAGAGGGTTGTGGATGACAGGTTAAGAATCAAATGGGGGAGTTTGACCGTGGCTAGTACAAAGGAGATGAGGGAGAGGTTGATGGCCAAGGGGGCTTGGGGGAGTAGTGGGGATGCGACCAGAATGTGGGATAAGATGGCCAGTTATATGCGGGAGGTTGCTAAAGAAGTGTTAGGGGTCTCGCGGGGTAACCGTGGTGGGCATCGAGGGGACTGGTGGTGGAATGATAAAGTTCAAGAGAAGGTGGAAGCGAAAAAAGTGGCGTATGCGAAATTAGTAGAAAGCAAGGATAATGTGGAGAAGTGGACGAATAGGGAATTATATAAGATGGTACGGAAAGAGGCAAAACTTGTGGTTATAGCGGTGAAAATGACTGATTTTGAACGTCTATATGTGGAATTAGAGGAAAAATAAGGGGATAAAGAGTTGTACAAACTAACCAAGGCGAGAGAGAGGAGGGTCTGGGACTTGGATCACGTGAGGTGCTTCAAGGATGAGGACGACAAAGTACTAGTGGAGGACACACATATTTGGCGGAGATGGCAATCTTACTTCCATAAACTCTTGAACGAAAAAAAAGATAGAGACATTGTGCTTAGAGACCCAGAGCACTCTGGTTGGTACCAGGATTTTGGGTATTGTGAAAACATTAAGGTTGAGGAGGTTCAGGGTGTTGTACGCGGGTTGCGCAGGGGACGAACAACCGGGACTGATGACATCCTAGTTGAATTTTGGAAAAGCGCAGGCAAGGTAGGTTTGGAGTGGCTGACGTAGTTGTTTAATGTCATTTTTAAGACATCGAGGATTCCCGAAGAATGGAGGTGGAGTACAATGATTCCTTTGTACAAGAACAAAGGTAATATCCAAAGTTGCAACAACTATAAGGGTATCAAGCTGCTAAGCCATACTACGAAAGTTTGGGAAAAAGTCGTAGAGATGAGGGTGAGAAGAGAATTGTCTATCTCCGAGAACCAGTTTGGATTCATGCCGGGGCGGTCGACTACATAAGACATTCATCTTATTAGGAGGTTGGTGGAGCAGTATAGGGAGAGGAAGATAGACTACATATGGTTTTCATCGACCTCGAGAAGGCATACGACAAAGTCCCTAGGGAGGTTCAATGGAGATGTTTGGAGGTTAGAGGTGTACCTGTGGCATACACTAAGGCAATCAAGGATATGTATGATGGAGCCAAGACTAGGGTACGGACAGTGGGAGGAGACTCGGAGCACTTTTCAGTGATGATGAGGCTGCACCAGGGATCAACTCTTAGCCCATTCATATTTATCTTGGTGATAGATGGACTGACGCAACAAATGCAAGGGGAGGTGTCATGGTGTATGTTATTCGCAGACGATATAGTCCTGATTGATGAGACCCGTTGTGGAGTAAATGCTAAGTTGGAGGCTTGGAGACAGACTTTGGAGTCTAAATGGTTCAGACTGAGTAGGAATAAGACAGAATACTTGGAGTGCAAGTTCAGTGACGGGAGCGACCTACAGACAGGCATGGATGTGAGGCTTGGTACACATGTCATTCCAAAGAAAGGGAGCTTCAAGTACCTCGGGTCTATTATCCAAGAGAATGGAGAGATTGATGACGATGTCACACATTGTATTGAGTCAGGGTGGATGAAATGGAGGCTCGCATCTGGAGCATTGTGCAATAAAAAAATTCCACCAAAACTTAAAGACAAGTTCTATAGGGTGGTTGTTAGACTGACCATGTTGTATGTGGTTTAGTGTTGGCCGGTCAAGACTTCGCACACTCAAAAGATGAAAGTTGCGGAGATGAGAATGCTAAGATGGATGTGTGGGCATACAAGGAGGGATAGAATTAGAAATAATGATATCAGGGACAAAGTGAGAGTAGCCTCGGTGGAGGATAAGATGCGAGAAGCTAGGTTGAGATGGTTCGGACACGTGCAAATGAGAGACATAAATGCCCCAATGCGGAGGTGTGAAAGGTTGGCTATGGACATGTACATGAGGGGTAGAGGTAGGCCGAGGAAGTATTGGGGAGAGGTGATTAGACGGGATATGGCGCATATGCAACTTACTGTGGACATGACCTTAAATAGGGGGTTATGGAGGACACGTATTAGGGTAGAAAGATAGTAGGTAGTCTAGCGTAGTCCTACCTACGCTTACAAACTGGTAGTTATAGTATTATTATTGTAGGCTCGCTTAGCCTATCATATTGCCTTATAGTCCATTGTCGTTTGATTTATGATGCTATGTGTATTTTATTTGTCTTATTTACTTGCATTAACTATTGCTTCTTTCTTTTTCAGAATGCGTTGTCATGACTTATACACTTTGTGTGTCTTACTTTGCTTGGGCTTGTGCTTTGTCTTGAGACGAGGGTCTCTCGGAAACAACCGCTCTACCTACCAAGGTAGAGGTAAGGTCTGTGTACTCTCTACCCTCCCCAGACCCCACATTGTGGGATTTCACTGGGTATGTTGTTGTATATATATAGTATCTTACAATGAGGTTTATTAGTATAATCTGGAACTTAACATTAAGATAATTGTTATCAAAAAAATTTATTAGTGAATTTTTCTAATAAATGCTTGCAATAAATTTTTTATTGGAATCAAAATAAATAGAACTACTTCTAAGCATGTATTTTATTTATAAAAATACAAAAAAAAAGTATTCATCCCATCACAACTATCTACTAATATTTTTAAAAAGTTAGAGAAAACTTGAGTTAGCTATTAGTATATTAAAAATTTAACTAACATATTAAAAATAGTTATAAATTATTAAAGAGCATAAAGATATATTATTACTAAATTTAGAACTATAGAAACTTAACTACGAATAGATAGAAAACCAATTTTAAAATTTTGGGAGTAACCCCCGCCCGTCTCCCCCCTCATAAAAGAAGAAAATATTTGGAGTTGGGCCCGTGCGGAGCCGGGCAACTCCTTACTAGTCTAAAAATAACTAGCACTTGTTTTTCTGAAGAAAAATGACATTATTGTTACTACAAATTACAATGAGGATCCTCCATTTTCATTTTATACAGAATATGACCATTTTTTTAAAATAAAAGTAGTAAAAGCATAGAGTAATTTCTAATCTCCAAAATGGGAATTTAACAATTCCTTCCTTTCATTTTCATTGATATTCACAAATCACAATTGGAAATTCACGTTAATTCGAGAAAAATACAATTTCACTAGTAGTAGTATTTTCGACTTCTATACAACATCCTCTCTAAAATGACACTTTAACCTATAGCTGGCCAGTGGGCCGGGCTCGATTTTGGCGGGCCGGGTTTGATGGGGTCGGGGGCGGGGCGGGGCGGGACGGGTGAAGGGGGCGGGATCGGGCCTGGGCCGGTCAGGCGGGATCGGGTTTGGCGGGATTTTCCGAAGTCCCGTCCAGATCCCGATCCCGTCGGAATCGGGTCGGGGGCGGGATTGGGATCGGGTTCCTTTTTTTTTTTTTTTTTTTTTTTTTTAATAACATATGTATAAAAAAAATTCAATAATTAAACAAGACAAGATAGTGTAATAAAAACATCACAATGCTATTTTTATGTCTCATATATTATTTAATAGACATATGATTTTTTTGTAATACAAATACAATTGTCGAAAATGCAACTTTGTGGTGTTGTCCAAAAGTTGCAAATTACATAATAAAATTGCAATTAAAAAAATCACATTCTGAAAAAAACTTGTTCTGATTTCTTGATAATTTCCTGTGGTTCTTTGGTTGGAATTGGTATTTGTTGGTCAAATTGATCCACGTCGCTTCCATCACATTCGGATAAGATTTCGTTGTAGTTTTCGTCTTCTTCTTCGTTGATCTCCGGTTGACCGCACCTTCTCCGCTCCGCTCGTATACAATCTCTGAATAATATTGCAATTTCCAAGATGTCTCCGGCTAATGAGTGTCTGTGGTTTCCTATTTGATATCTGCCAGCAGAAAAAGCGCTTTCAGACGCAGTTGATGACGTTTGAATGTTCAAAACATCTCGGGCCATCATTGAAAGTGTCAGAAAGGTCTTCTCATTCCCCCTCCAGTATTTCAGCAAGTCTTCACGTCCATCTTCATTGCGAACTTCTTGGTACGGTACAGAACCCTGCAAAACAAAAATATCAAACTCGTTAATTTGGTTAGTAGCGGTACGGCCGCACATTCTATTTCTGAGGCTTTCAATATTAGCCGCAGAAACGGCATGTCTTTTGTGAGGTTGTGTTGAAGATGAAGAATATGGTATGGAAGCCGGTAGGTTACTAGCACTTTCTTGTTGGTAAAACTTATATATTTTTTTGCATTGGTCTTCTACGCTAGACAACACTTCTTCTTTAGTTTGTTCAATAGGTGGTGGGTGATTTAGATTTTTTAGACTTGGAGATGGTAGTACTGCTATACAATCATAAATAGTTTCAATAAGTGATTTAGTACCGTCTATTTTAATAGTCGAATTTAATACAGCACCAATAATATAAATAGTGGGAATAAGAATAAAATATTTTTTTATTTTGATAAACATGTTTTTAATAGCTGCAATATAAACTGGTTTTTTCATATATTCACTAAGTAATAAAAATATTAGAGTTATATAAAATAACATAGTTGAAATAGTAGGATAATATATACCGGAAAATTCTTTTGTTGCTTGAAAAAATTTCTCTAAAAATACAATAAGTTCGGAAATTTTTACCCAATCACTATCTACAACCATATCAGCTGGATTTTGATTATGAGAGTTAAAAATGTAAAATGACCATTGGTGCAACGGTTATTTTTGCAAATGGGGGGTTACGGGGGGGATTGGGGCCGGCTCGGGATTGGGCGGGATTGGTGGGACTGGGGCGGGCCGAGACGGGTCGGGATGAGACATTGTCCCGTCCCGGTTTGAGTCCCGCTACCAAAATTTTTTTACTACTCGATTTCGGGGCGGGACCAGGCCGTCCTGACCCACTCGCCAGCTATACTTTAACCCCAGAAGAAATCCGAATTTACAGTAATGCCCCTAGAAATCATCTTCTCCATTACTACGCCGAACACTGTAACTACTCCTCCAAATCCGTCGATTCTGTAGTTTCCTTTGTTTCCTAACAACTCTTGAAAACGCTCCATTCTTCACCTCCGACATCGCCACGTCATCATTCTGGCTAGATTCCACCGGAGCAAAAAACCATTTCCACATCTCACCAAGTGTGTCTTCATACATATTAAGCCCAGTAAGAAGTATCCCATCTAACCCGTGAATAACAAATCTCGACCCGACATAAAGATTTGGATCCGGATCCGAAACCCGAACCCCATCAACAGTAACAAAAACGTCGTCGCTTTGGTTCTGGCCCACTAAGATACTGTAATGGGGAAGTAGGGTTTCGAGGTATGGAGTTGAGAGATAGTGAGTTTACGTGAAGGGATTACGTGGGATCTGAGTGCTGCCATGTAAGCATCAGCATCGGTAGCCATATCGAGAGTGTAGAGAAAATGATCTCTTGGGGCGAAAATAGTAAATTCCGTTGTTGTATGGCCGGTGAGGATTTGGAATTGGACGTCGGATGTGTCTATTGAGTTGCTGAAGAGTGGGTAACCATTGTACCTTAATGCTCTGAGGAGAATCTCCAGTTCATGTGGGGAAATGAAGTTGTTCGTGGTGGTGTTTTTGGAGTTGACGGCGGCGGCTATGGAGAGGATGAGGAAGAGAGTAAGGAGTAATAGGTTAGCCATGAGAGAACAGTTTGGGTTTTGGCAGTTATTTTGTTTTTTCCGAAGCTGTTGAAATTGAGGTGTGGGAGTGTCTATGTGTAGGCAATTTCTTGGGTGGATTGTGGTCGTCCGAGTAGTTTAACAGAGTGGAAAAAGACATGGTGAAATCACTTGCACAAAAAAAAAGTTCAAAAAGCCCTATTTTGAATTTAATATCTGAGCTGACCGTCCCATCTATAGACTCTATACTATTTCTAGGCGCTAGTCGCTCAGTCCACACTACAAAAAAAAGGCTTTTCCTTCACTATAAAAAGAACAACACTATTTGTGACAACTAATCGAAAAGTCATCACGGTTTGGTATAAAAAGAATAGGACTAGTCGCCACTAAAGATCAACGAAAAAATTTCATATGAGCTTCCAAAAAATATCTCAAATATGTGTATAATTAGTAAGTATACGTTAATTGAGCCTTCAAGAAATATCCCAAAACATGTATAATATGTGTATAATTAGTATACATTATAAATACATTTATCAAAGAAGAAATTATACGTTACTTATACATTTATTATACACAAATAATAAAACAATGATGTATTTTTTATACATATACTTTAGGGATACATATTTTATACGATAATGATACACTTTCTATACGTGTGATATATTTTTTCTATACAAATACAGTAATTATACGTCTTCTATACAACCATGATACATTTTATATATGTATGATATATTTTCTGTAGTGATACATACACAAAAATGATACACTTTATATACATATGCAGAATTAGTTGAAAAATGGCTAGAAAATAAAATTATTTGAAAAGGCTAAAAATAACTTTTAAAAATTTTAGGTCATCAGATGTCAATAGTTTCACCCGGTTGGCCATTTGTGTCCTTTTCCCTTCTTTTCTCGCAAGGCGTTCCTCTTCGGATGCTGATTTTACCAAAATAAGTTGGGGCTTTTTTCATTTGACCCGTCGATCGAAATTAATTACGGGCGCTAGTTAAAATATACATTGATTATGTATATTATATATTTATTTATATATTTACTAGTCTCTATGTACGTGCTTTGCATGAATATAACTTATCGATTATTATAATACTTATGTTAAAATAATAATACTTGCATGTGGTGTGATCACCTAATATCTAAATTTAACATAATTAGATATTATAAAAGTATTTTAAAAATATTGATCAATTTTTATTTCCCTTAAATACTAAAATATTTCTTTAATAACGTAATTTAATGTTGGATATAATGGCATTCTGAAAGTTCCTATAAATTGCATCCCTAAAATTCCTAATGCAAATAAAAATATCCTTTTAAGAAGCTAAAATCTACCGTAAATAAAAGTTTTTTGTTGGTAGACTTCATGTTTAATTTCACAGCTTTCCTGTTGATTAGTTTTCCCATATATAATTCTTTAATGAATTGTACCCCATATCAATTTTATAGGGTCGTGTATGTGTAGTTTAAATCAGAAAAGAATTCCACTTTTAGGTGATTTAGAATTATATTCTTAAATTATATAAATATTTAAAGATATAAAAGTCGATTAACATTTAGAGGCTATTATACATGCAAATACACGTATATCCCATGATGATTAAGAATATAAAACATATAGTCAACGTAATGATATTTTAAATGAGTAAATTTCCTAAAAGGTCACCCGAGTATTGAGAATTATCTCCTAATATCACTTTTGTTCCTTTTAGGAATAAAATATCAACTAACTATCACTATTTTTCTAAGAATATATTAAACACACAAAAGCCTTCTTATCTCCTAGTTGGCATGCAATGTCACATGAAATTTTATTTTTTAATTATAAATTTATTTAACTCATCCAGTTCATTTAACTTGATCCAACCCAAACTCATTTAACCAACTAATCCATGTCGTATACCTATTTATTCGATTAGAAAAATCAAACAAGCTAACTTTTATAGAAAATTTTCTTCACACCTAAATAATAGCTACCGGACGATCAAAACTGAAACGAAAAGCCTCTCATTTCTTTACCGCATTGCCACACATTAATCTTACAGGTTCTTTCTGTTTCCCTTTTTATTTCTATGAATTTTAAGATTTTTTTTTTTTTAAAAAAACAAATTTCAAGATTCTTTTTTCTAAGAAATTTCAAGATTGACGCCTGTAATTGATAACAATGGTTATTTTTAAAATAAAAGTTTGAATTTTTCTCGAGTTTAATGCTCCCCTTCTCTTTACAACCCTGATCGAAGTCCTAGGCTATAGTGATGTATTTTTAAAATTTTGAGTTGCTAGCTAGCATTTTAATGTATTGGGTATGGTATGGATGAATTGATATAGATCTTTATAATTTAGCTTGGGGATTATGGATACCGTTAGACCGTTCTCATATAATTGATATGATCGATCAGAGTGGGCTCGTGAGGAGGCTCGGCGAAAGGGGAAAGCTGTTGCGTGAGTTTTTCGGCTTTGATTCAGGCAAGTTGAGACTTTCTAGACTCTAATGTAGCGTTTATGTGTTGGTATGCTATGTAATGAATTAAGGGGAGTAATGAGAATTGAGAGTCCCGTATTAGTGAGGTGACGAGCACTAATACGGGTACCGGTGAACTTAATTGGGCAATTAATAAACTAGTATAATGCATGTGAAAGAGTTTATGTGTTTAGCCTTCGGGCCACGGGCGCGGTGCATAAATCCGCCTAGGTTAGTATGATTGCTATTTACTTTGACTTGTAGCCACGTTGATATGATATTTCTGATTTGACTTGTCATGCATTCATCACTCCACATATCGTCTGAACACTTGAATAGAATCTGTTAATTCTTATCATACTGATTATGCTGTTTGCACGGTGTACACTTATCCATATCATTCATACATATTATAATTGGCATTGAACGGTTGAAATACTGCTAAGAGAGGCTTGGGAAGCTGGTTGTTGGATATGGTACATGATACGAGAGTGATGACTGGTGATGACACTTCAGCCACAGAGTTGGTATCCAATAGGATCGGATGGGTATATGGACCTCATGAGTCCCTCATGGCTCACATGACATCTACTGCAGCAATGTGTGTATACCGGGTAGATATGGTCATTGCATACATACATATCATTTTCATTGCATTCATTCATATTTTGATATGTATTTGGTGCTATATGTGCTCGGTGCTGATCTTTGATTTACTTAAACTCTTTTGGTTTGATGTAAGAAATACTATTAGTTTACACTTATATCATTGTGAGACTTGAGTGAAGTATCTTGATGGGTCTAGAAGCCCTGAATGGGGTTAGGCTGAACCTTGTTATAAACATGAGAATGTGAGAGTACTTGTATAATAGCGAACTGTAGACTTATTGTTAGGTTGGTTAACTGATTACTTATTATGTTTAACTAACTAATTAGTAGAAAGGTATTGGAAAGTACCAACCCTCGCCACCGTTACAGCTAGGGTCGGTCGATGCTGCTGTTGGGTACACATATTTTCCGTACTCACTCTACGCTTACTGCACTCTATGTGCAGGTACTGAGCCGGATGACGGATCAGCTGATAGAGCATAACTCATTGGAGATCTCTTGGAGAGTCCAAGGTGGCTGTTGATGCATCCCCGGCACTGGAACTCTTTTTATCTATCTTTATGGTTCCTGACATTGTTACATCCATACAGATTATGTATTTCCTAATCAGACTTGTATTCATATACTTAGAGCTTGTACTTATGACTACCGATCTATTGGGGTTCTTTTTTTCCAGACTATGTATTTATTATTAAGACTTGCTAGATTTCTTCTTTATTTCGTATTATCATATGTTGTTTGGTGGGTTCTCTTACGGGTTATGATAGGTGCCCTTATGACACAATGGGAATTTAGATCGTGACAAATTGATATCAGAGCACTAGGTTAATGGTTTCATGAGTACACAAGCGATGTCTAGTATAGTCTTGCGGATCGATACGAAGAGCTATGTACCTATCTTTGAGAGGCTATAAGATATTTAGGAAATTTCAATTCATTCATGCGATTCGATTATGATTGAATTCTAAATCTCTTTGTTTTAGTCTTTCTCACATATAGTGAGGACTATATCAGCCGCATGAGGAGATCATGATCCCGCACATACACCAGCACCCGTTGTCATAGGTGATGCATGGGGCAAGGGGCGAGGTAAAGGTAAAGGTAGACCTCAAGTTGCAGCCCGATGCTAAGCACCTGTAATTGCTCAGGCTCATAACTAAATAGAGTCTCCGGGGCCTGAGGCTATTTCAGAGGATGATCAGGTTCAGATTGATGAAGATTAGCAGGTTTAGGCTGACGGGACAGGGTCATATCAAGAGCCCCTGGGTTTTACTGTCACACCGGTGCTTCAAGATACCTTAGTTCACATGATGAACTTTTTGGAGTCTATAGCTCATGGTATTCAGTCGGTTACTTTTGATAGATCTCATACTAGTGTCGGAGGATAGACTCTCGACCATATTGCTATGCTTGAATTTAAGATATTAGGGTTCGTCCAGCACCTGCTGGGGTTCCTCACTTCTTAGGTGTGACTATACTTTGTCTTGTTAAACCTCCAGCTGCACATCCTGTTATGTCTATCGAGAAGCAAAAAATGTTCGAGAGGTTCAGAAAGTTGGATCCTCCTAGATATGATTGGGATCTTGAGAATGATGCATATGAGTTCTTGATTAGCTTTCATGAGAGGTTGCATAACCCCGGGTTAGTGGAGTCCCGTGGTGTTGATTATACTACTTTCTAGATGGTTGCATCTGCCAAGCAGTGGTAGAGGTCTTATCTTGAGTCCTGACCAGCAGAGTCCCCTCTTATGACTTGGGTTTTATTTATCCAGATCTTCTTAGAGAAGTTCATGCCTCAATGTGTTAGATAGATAAGACGAGCTCAATTTGAGGGGTTAAGCTTGGGGTGTATGTCTGTGATCGAGTACGAGGCACATTTCCACGCATTGTCTCGCCATGATTTGATAATTTTTCCTGATGAGACTGAGAGGGTGAAGAGGTTCACCAATGAGTTGATATGTCATCTTTATTTGATTGTTAATGAAGTGAGAGAGGCAGAGTTTATTAGGCATGAGGATTATAAGGAGAGAGTGGTCAAGAGGCCTCGTTTTAGCGCTCATGTGGTTGCCTCGTCAGGAGGTAGGGGTCATTATAGTGGAGGTTATCACCGTTTGAGTGTCAGGACCATTGTCAATGTTATGCATACATCTGAGGGAGGCCAGTCCTCACGTACTTCTCATGGTTCAGGGCAGTTAACCCCGAGTTCTTACTGGCTCTCTGGCCGTAGTGGTCATTTTGGTGCCAGTTCTTCTTCTCAGCGGTCGACAGCTCCTAGAGGGTGTTGTGAGTGTGGTAATCTTAGGCATTTCAAGAGAGATTGTCCCAAGCTTAGACGTGGTGGTCAGTCTCAAGGTTCTGGATCGAGAGTAGCGGGGCAGCTGGCTAGAGGTGGGTCCCAGGGTACTAGAAATGGTTCTCAGGACGGCAAGGATGGCCCTCAGACAGTTTGAGGCGGTGCTCAGTCGAGCCGAGGTGGTGGATATGGGGGTGCTCAGGCTTCGGGTGATCGTGGTCATTTCTATGCGTTTCTAGGCAGACTCGAGGCAGAGTCTTCCAATCTTGTGATGATAAGTACTATTTCAGTTTGCCATCGACCTGCTACAATTTTGTTCGATCCAAGGTCTACTTATTCGTATGTGTCTGTCTACTTTGCTTTGAGTTTTGATTTGATGTGTGAGACTCTATTCATATTTCTACACCTGTTGGGGATTCTGTAGTGGTAGATCGGGCATACTTGGGTTGTGTAGTTATCTTGATGGGATATGATACTCAGGTAGACTTAAAAGCTTTGAGTATGGTAGATTTTGATGCTATTTTGAATATGAATTGGTTAGCTTCGTGTCATGCTATCTTGGATTGTTGGGCTAAAACCGTTACCTTAGCCATGCCGGGTATTCCTTAGTTAGTTTGGAAGGGTACTTTTAGCCAGTGTCCAAAGAAAGTGATTTCATTCCTTAAAGGTCAGAAGATGGAAGAGAAGAGGTGTCTTTCTTATTTGGCATATGTTCGTGATACAAGTGCAGAGACTCCTCCATTGGAGTCAGTTCTAGTAGTTTGGGAGTATCTAGAGGTGTTTCCCACCGACCTTTCTGGTGTTCCGCCAGAGCGTGATATCGATTTCTATATTAACCTAGAGCCGTGCGCTCAACCTATTTTTGTTATGCCATATATTATGGCGCCGGTTGAGTTGACAGAGTTGAAAGAGCAGTTGCATGATCTTTTGAGTAAGAATTTATTTGACCCAGTGTTCCACCTTGGGGTGCTCATGTGTTGTTCGTAAAAAATAAGGACGGGTCTATACGCATGTGTATCGATTATCAGCAGCTGAACAGGGTGACTATCAAGAACAATTACCCAATACATTGCATTGATGACTTATTTGATCAGTTACAGGGTGCTTCGATCTTTTCCAAGATCGACTTGAAGTCAGGTTACCATCAATTGAGGATTAGGGCCGAGGATGTTCCTAAGACGACCTTCCAGACTCGATATAGGCATTATGAGTTTTTGGTGATGTCTTTTGGGTTGACAAATTGTTGCAGTAATTTAAGATGCTACGCAAGTGTACGTATCGCAATTTATAATAAATTTCGGTAAGACCGAGTATCGTCCACAGAGACTGATTTATCAAGTACCAGTTAATTAATCTTTAGTTTCTATTTGGCCAAAGAATATAAGTGGTGATTTCTAAACTAACGAATTAACAACTAAAAATAGATTGCATGAATAAAATAGTAGTGAAAACACATAAAGATTAATTCAGTAATGAAGAAAATTAGGGTTTTCCAATCTCATCAACAATCCACTCTATCATTCATTAATGCAAGACTAGTGATTCTTCTTCTTGTTAAGATAGCAGGTTAACTGAGATGTTCTATATTCCGGTAGGACATATAAAAACTCAACCTAGATGAGAATTTTCTATATTTCTATGATAAATTCGATCACATAGGAGGATTAAGATCAATACACAGGCAATCGTGATACTCTCGTTCAAGATTAAACATACGTCTAATCAACTATAGCATATTCAAATCTCCCTTTTCAGATCTCGATTTGAAATCATATAGGTAATGAAAACTAATAGCCAATTAATTCTCATTCAATAAATATAAGTTGAAGAGATCTTAATAGATGAAGAAGAACATTAGCAATGCATTAAATCATAATAGAGTTTCAAGTGATTCAACGGAAAACCCTAATAAAAGAAATTAGCTCATAGTCATGCTAAGAACTAATTAACTTAATATCCAACATGAACTGAATTTAAGTAAAGAAAAGGAAAAGAACTTGAACAATAGATGTCTCTAATGGCTCCTTGTTCTCTTGTTTCTTGCCTCCAAAGTGTCCCCCGTTTTTTTCCAAATGTGCCTCCCCCAGCATATATCCCGAATAACCCCCAGAATGGACCTTTTTGCCCTTGTTAAATTTAGGTTTTTCGCTGCCCTGGCGTTGTCGGCGCCGCGACGCTAATTCGCTTCTGAAAGTCTCTCACTTTCTGCCAGTGGAGTGCCGCGACACTAATGTTGGGCGCCGCGTCCCTTCAGCGCCGCGACTCTTCAACGTTCTTCGTCCGGAATTTGTTTAGGCTACTTTCCAAGCTTCCCAGGGATTCTTTGAATCATTTCTTGTGACCAGCTATGCATTTTTGTCCTTAATAACTGCCTATTTCCTTTGAATTTGCCTTATTCCTTTCTGAATCGCTTAGAGCCTGAAAACACAAAATAACACGCATAATACTGCACAAGACAAACAAAAGACTCCTTAAAACACACTCTAAAACAATACTTAAATCTACCTAACAAACACCCCCAAACTTAAACTTTACTCGTCCTCGAGTAAAGAACTCTAGACTGCCTAAAAAAAGAAAAATACACAGACTCCAGACTGAATCAGGTCAACAACAATACATCATGCCTCGAAAATCATGAACAACATGCAATAAAATCTTCCGGAACATTCTAACCACCAATTTGCTATCTAGAATTTCAACTCGGATACTCCTCAAATTTGCATAAAGTTATTAATGCATATGATCACTCAACCATGATTATTAACTTAAACAAGTATTCAATATTAGTTCATGCTCAACTAATTCTTACCAACCATCCATCAGGTCCAAGTTCTATAGGCTTGCTAACTTCCTACTCTCCACTAATTTAGATAACATATGCTCAAGAATCAATAGGACTTTTATAGGTTATAACGAGAGGCTTAGGCTCGGGGCAGATAAAATGTCTTTTAGGCTCAAAGTTACCATAAGCATATAAACCAATCAACCCAACTCGATATCACGTTACAAACCAAAATCGGTCCCTAATTTTTCTTTTCTTTTCGAACTACACCCCCAAACTTATTTTTCAATGTATGTACAAGGGGAGTGTAATATATTCCCTTTTTCATTCTTCATTCATTTTTTTTAAGAAGAAGATTTCTCAATCCTTTGTTCTTCTATTGACATCACCAATTTAAAATACCAATTACAAAGTGTTTATCCCCCAATCATATATTTATATGCTCATGGCATTCAAGGGAAGGAAAAATAGTAAAAAGGTTTCAAGTAGGCTCGGAATAGGTGTCAATCAAAGAAGGATTATTTAAGGCTGAAAAAAGGTAACTAGGGATTAAATTAGTCAAGGGTGGCTTGAGAGGCTCAATCGTTCCAAAGATGGCCTAAATCATCTTCCTAAGCATGCATTATCTATGATTTTGTCTCAAATAGCAAGTTCTAGAACTTTCCACCATCTTTTCTCAAACCGAAACTAATCATGCATAAACCGATATTTGAGTACAAGAAATTCAACAATCATGATCAGGTTTTTATATTTATTAATAATTTAAAGCAGCTCAAGACTTATCCAACTCAAGCACATAGATTCATGCATTTCATGGCTATCGATTTCATCCAACTCTATCACATATGTTCACTCAATCTCATGGGCTATTACTCTTAACTTGATTCATTGACATAAGACACTTAAACACTGACACTAACAACAAACAAACCTAAACAATTAAAGATTACTACACAAAACAGTAAGACTCCCCCCCCCAACTTAATTAACACATTGTCCCCAATGTGATAAGTAAAGCAAGAGTAAACAGACTTACTGAAATTGTAGCGAAGCGATTCAGAATAGTTGTGGCGGCGGCAGTGGCTGATAGGGCTAGTACTGGGGAGGATAGCCAAAGTAGGGCTCATTCGGGGCATCACCCATTGACCAACGATCCAAAAACTTTTGTTGGTCGATGTGGCGGCTCTCATAATCATGTTGATGCTGCATATAGTTGCTCAAATGTTGATTTTGAGCATGGTGCGACTGGATCATCTATTGATTCTGTCGGATGATATAGTCTAACTGATCATGAGTCCTTTGGGTGTGTGAATCAATAGGACCCTCAAGAGCAAAAGTTGGTGCATTATTGCTCTGTCCTGGACCAGCCCCTTCAGCTTCTGCATTCGCGTCATCCATCCCCCTCTGTTGGCGATGTGGCTGGGTTCGGCTACCTTCTCCTGGTGTAGGTACTGGTGTAGGGTCTGGGTATACATTGACCATCGTCTGGGTTAGAGGCTGCTGCACTTTGCCTTTTACTTCACTGCTACCTTCAGGAACTCCATGTGCAACAGATAGTGCGGTGATCAAAGATCCATGCCCCAACCATGCTTTTGTGTTCAGTCGACATATCCAATTGAGACTATTTCTGATAGCTCGACCCACATCTACTGAAAATCCTTTTATGATAACATAAACCAGCTTGATACGATCCACTGATGTATCAGAAAAGTGTGTGGAGGGAATCAGGCGGGCACTCACAAAGCAAAGCCAGGCTTTGGCAACTTTGTTGAATTGACAGCGGAACATGCCTTTGGGCGTGTCATATGTATATGTTCAGTGGGCCCCTGGGTATCCTATTATCTCAGCCACCTCCACCCAGTTAATTTTTGAATTTTTCCAAACAGTGAAGTCATCATCCTCATCTTCCTCCAGAAAATTTATGACCCCACATATGGCATTAATCGCTTCAGCCCCAACGGGTACCCTTCTCCCTCGTACGAAACAAAAGTTATCTTGCTTCTCTAGGTAGTTGGCATAGAATTCGTAGACTAGTTTATTATTTGGCTTTGTTACATAAGGATTGTCAAATTCACCCCAACCTCTATAAGGAATCATGGCCCTGATGGGTTCATATACCTCATCTTCGTATGGCGCAGTCTGGAATTCCATCCCCTTTTTCGGTACCAGGGAACGAGTATACAGCTTGTTATTCCTGTTTTGGGCATCCTTGTTGGAAAATCTTTTCTTATCATAGTCGGTCCTTGGTGGTAGATTCACAGGGTCCCGAAAGGAGGATGCCTTGGAAGTAGCTCGTCGTGGATCCATTATGCCTTGTTTAGCAACTTTGAAGTTTTCTAAAAATTCGACAGCACTTTTCCTCAATTTTTCACTTCCCAACAACAACTTAACTCCACCAAAATACAGTCAATCAACCCACAATATCTATAAACATTGTTCAACCACTCTACAATACAATTATTCCCCCAAAAAATGCAATCAACCACCAACTTAGATTTCATCCAAAGTTATAAAAGAAAACACAAAAATTTCCTCAAGGCTTGAATGCAGTAATTACCTTATGGAGAGAAACCTCAGGTGATACTTGACTGCCCAAAATATTGAGGATTGGAGGAACTTATGGAAGAATATTTGAAGGATAGGGATTTTAGTGTTTGAAAAAGGGATTTAGGGAGAGTGTGAAAAGGGAGATTTGAATTTAGAATTAATGGAAGAATTGAGGAAAGAGAATTGTTTTTGTGGTGTGAGGAGTTTGTAATTGAGATACAATGGGGGGTTTTCAGCTTTTTGGGGTTGGAGAAGAGAAGAATAGAGAAGGGTTATGTGAATTGTATTTGGGGATAATGAGAAAAATGTTCTTATTTCTCGGTTTTAACCTGGAATCCGCATGGGCGTCGCGGCTCTCACCATTCAGCGCTGCGGCGCTATCACGTATATCGCAGGAGCCGCGGCTCAAATTCTGGGCGCCGCGGAGCTTCAAACCTAAAAATATTCTCGACTCACTGCCTCTCAGGCGCCGCGGCTCTAATTCTGGGCATCGCGGTGCTAAATCAACATAAAAAATCCTTTTCTTACTGCCTTCCGAGCACCGCGACCCAAATGTTGAGGCGCCTTCATATCCGGGGTTCTGACTTTTGCTGTTGATTTTAACATTCCGCGGCACTTTTTTACCCCAAAGTTGGCTCACAATTCACCTAACATAAACACACAGAACAAGAAACAGCAAGACAATGAGATTTTTCAAAAAAAAATAAAATAACATAATTAAAATGTTGGGTTGGCTCCCAATAGCGCTATCGTTAACGTCATTTAGCCGGACGCAAATTTCCTCTTCATCTTGAATTCAGAAGGATAACAGATTTTTCCTGCTCACTAGGACCACTCGAGTATGGCTTCAATCTTTATCCGTTCACTTTGAATGGTGAACCATTCTTTCCCCGCACTTCTACTGAACCATAGGGAAAAACTCTCTCAATAGTGAATGGACCCGACCATCTGGACTTCAACTTGCCCAGAAACAGCCTCAACCTTGAATTGAATAGCAGTACCTGTTGTCCAGGTTGAAATTCTTTTCTGACCAAGTTCTTATAATGCCATGCTTTAGTGCGTTCCTTATAAATCTTGGCATTCTCATAGGCTTCATTTCGAAACTCGTCAAGCTCATTCAACTGTAATAACCTCTTATGTATGGCGGCTCCCTAATCCATATTCAACTTTCTCAATATGCTCGATGCTCCAGCTCCACTGGCAGATGACATGCTTTTTCAAAGACCAACCTATAGGGCGACATTCCAATAGGAGTTTTGAATGCCGCCCTATAAGCCCAAAGTGCATCATCAAGCTTTTTAGACCAGTTCCTTCTAGAGCTGTCCACCGTCTTTTCAAGTATACTCTTCACCTCTCTGTTTGAAATTTCAACTTGACCATTTGTCTGAGGGTGATATGGCAAGGCAATGCGGTAGTAGACTCCATAGCGAGCAAGGAGGGCATCAAGTTGCTTGTTACAAAAATGACTCCTTTCATTAGTAATGAGAGCTTTGGGAGTACCAAACCTTGTGAATATGTGCTTGTGCAGGAAGCTTAAGATGGTCTTACCATAATTATATGTGCTTGTGCATGAAGCTTAAGACGGTCTTACCATCATTCTCCTTAGTTGCTAATGCTTTGACCCATTTAGACACGTAATCCACTGCTAGCAAGATGTATTGATTATTGAAGGATGGTGGAAAAGGGTCCATAAAGTCAATGCCCCAGACATCAAAGAGCTCAACTTCTAGGATCCCATTCAGCGGCATTTCATTCCTTCTTGAGATGTTTCCAGTGCGTTGACAGCGATCACAAGCTTTCACAAAAGTATTAGATTCTTTGAAAAGTCCCGGCCAATAGAACCCGCTTTGCAACACTTTAGTCGTTGTCCTTGAAGCTCCAAAATGCCCACCACATTGTAAAGTGTGACAATGAGTGAGAATTTAGTGCATTTCATCCTCTGGCACACAACGTCTGATGACTTGATCAACACAATGCCTATAAAGAATAGACTATTCCCAGTAGTAGTGCTTTACTTCAGAGTAGAACTTCTTTAATTGTTGCCTTGTCATCTCAGGAGGTACAATCTTTGCTGCAAGAAAATTAACAAAGTCAGCATACCAAGGCACAATTGAACTGACACTTACCTCAAAAAGTTGCTCGTCTGGGAAATGATCATTAATCTGCACATCTTTGGCATTCTAGCTCTCTTCCACCTCAAGTCTTGACAAGTGGTCTGCAACCAAATTTTCTGTTCCCTTTTTATCGCAAATCTCTATGTCAAATTCCTGCAACAATAGCACCCATCGAATGAGATGGGGTTTTGCATCCTTCTTTGTCATTAAGTACTTGATCGCAGCATGATCAGTGTACACAATACCTTTTTCCCAATAAGATATGGCCTAAATTTATCGAATGCATATACTATGGCTAGTAACTCTTTCTCCGTTGCGGCATAATTCAATTGCGCCTCATTGAGAGTTATACTAGCATAGTAAATGGATCAAAATACCTTGTCAATTCACTACCCAAGGATTGCTCCTACTGCATAATCACTAGCATCACACATCAGTTCAAATGGAAGCTCCCACTTTGGTGAAATAACAATTTGTGCTGAAATTAATTTCTCCTTAAGAGCTTTAAAAGCATTTAGGCACTCTTCATTAAAATCAAACGCAACACCATTCATCAATAAGTTCGAAAGAGGCTTTGAAATTTTTGAGAAGTCTTTAATGAATCTCCTGTAGAAACCAACATGCCCAAGGAAACTTCTAACCCCTTTCACTGACACTGGGGTGGTAGATTTTCAATAGCAGAAATTTTAGCTCGGTCTACCTCAATGCCTTGGATAGAAATTGTATGGCCAAGAACAATACCTTCATTCACAATAAAATGGCACTTCTCCTAGTTCAACACAATATTTGACTCTTCACAGCACCGCAACACTGCTTCCAAGTGCCTCAAACACTCATCAAAGGACGACCCAAAAACTGAAAAATCATCTATGAAAATCTCAATAGTCCTCTCCACCATGTCAGAAAAATGGTCATCATACATCGTTGGAAGGTAGCAGGGGCATTGCAAAGTCCAAATAGCATTCTTCTGAAAGCAAACGTACCATAGGGACAAGTAAAAGTGGTCTTCTCTTGATCTTCTGGTGAAATTGTGATCTGATGATACCCAGAATAACCATCCAAGAAACAGTAGTAGTTATGGCCTGCCAGTCTATCGAGCATCTGGTCTAGAAAAGTCAAGGGAAAATGGTCTTTCCTGGTTGCCTTGTTCAACTTGCGGTAGTCAATGCAAATCCTCCATCTTGTCATTGTTCTTGATGGAATAAGCTCATTCTTTTCATTCTTTACCACAGTCATACCACCCTTCTTAGGCACTACTTGTACTGGACTCACCCATGCACTATCAGAAATTGGGTAAATCACCCCTGTATCAAGCCATTTCAGGATTTCTTTTCTCACCACCTCCTTCATAATTGGGTTCAACCTCTTTTTTGCCTCAATTGAAGGCCTGCTCTCATCTTCCAAATGGATCTTATGCATCACTGTAGACGGACTTATCCCTCTAATATCTGCCAGTGTCCATCCAATAGCAAGTTTGTGAGCCTTTAAGACTCTCAACAATTTTTCAACTTCTACCTTAGACAGATAATCAGACACAATCACTAGTAAGATTTCATTCTCACCTAGATACATATAGTGCATATGATCTGGTAAGGTCTTCAATTCTAACACTGGAGCTTTTTATATGGAAGGTATTGGTTTCTCTGGCATTTTTTCCAAATCCTCATATTTCTTCCTATAGAATGGCTCATAGGAGTTCACCCACTTAACATATTTCACAAGCTCAGTATCTTCATTGTCATCTTCCTCGCATTGTGTTAATGCCACTTCAAGAGCATCAATACTCTTGAAGCTTTTCTCAGAAACCGCTTTGTCAATCACATCGATTGAAAAACAGTTGTCATTTGCCCTTGGATAAGTTGTTGCCCTGAATACATTAAAAATCACTTCTTCTCCCTGGATTCAGAATTTTAATTCGCCCTTCTGAACATCTATAAGTGTTTGCCATGTAGCTAAGAATGGTCTCCACATGATGATGGGCATATTTTCATCTTCTTCCATATCCAGAATAATGAAATCAGCAGGAAAGATGAACTTATCCACTTTCACTAGCACATCTTCAATGATACCTCTTGGATGCTTGATCGAACGATCTGCCAACTGCAAAGTAATGGTTTTAGGCCTTGCTTCCCCCATACCAAGTCGACAAAATACAGAATAGGGTATCAGGTTGATACTTGCCTTCAAATCACACAAAGCATGCTGGCACTCAAAATTCCCAATAGTGCAGGGATTAGTAAAGCTTCCTGGATCTAGCAATTTCTGGGGAAGCTTCTTTTGCAAAATGACACTGCACTCTTCAGTTAAAGCCACAGTCTCATAATCTTCCATCTTTCTCTTTTTAGAGAGAATTTCCTTCATGAATTTCACATAACTGTGCATTTGTCTAGGGCTTTAACAAAGGAAATATTGATGTGCAATTTCTTAAACACCTCTAAAAACTTGGAAAATTATTTATCAAGAGAATTTTTCTGAAGTCTTTGGGGGTATAGAATTCTGATTTGAGGATCAACAATAACTATTGGTGGTGCATTTTCTGTAATAGGGTGGTCTTCAGTAACCCTCTCTTTCTCTGAATTAGGTGTCGCACCCACTTTGTTCGTCTTCTCCGCAGGTGGTAGAGGTACAACTGGTTCAACTTGATTACCGCTTCTCAAATTTATAACCTGACATTGCTCATTCGGATTTACAACAGTATTGCTAGGGAGATTCCCCTACGATCTATTGTTTAACATATTTGCTAGCTGTCCTACTTGTGTTTCCAAGTTCCGGATAGATGATCTAGTTTCAGTCATGAACTGAGTTTGGGAATTGGTGAGGGTCAACAAGGCTGCTTGCAAGTCATTGGGGTCACCTTGTTGAACTTGTGGTTTGGGCTGCTGAGATGGCGAAGCTTGACTCATGGCTATTATTGATTGCTCTGTTGATACTGCCCTTAGAACTGTGGTTGCTGGTTCTTGTTGTTTCTCCATGAAAAATTAGGGTGATTCCTCCACTAAGTGTTGGAGAATGGGTTGTTGTAGGGCCTCTGAAAGTTTCCAACTGCCTAAACTTGTGCTTGATCCATAGGTACACTATTGGGATCCACTATTATGCAATGATCAAAAGTATGTAGTCCCACACAAATTTTACATCCCACCTGCGTCTGAATAATATTGGCTACCATAGTATTCTGCTGTAATTGCTTTATCAAAGAAGTAACTTGAGCAGTTAACGCAGTGATGGCATCTAACTCATGAACTCCAACCACCTTTCTGCTGCTGGTGGATCTTTCATCGGACCACTGATGGTTATTTGTTTCCATATCTTCCAACAGCTCATACGCCTCATTAGCACTCTTTCTCATTAATGTCCCTCTAGCAGCAACATCAATTATGGTACGAGTAGTACCACACAAACCATTGTAAAAATTATGGACTAACATCCACTGCTCAAGTCCATGATGAGGACACTTCCTTTGCAACTCTTTAAACCTCTCCCAAGCATCGTACAGAGATTCTGCTTTCAGCTGATAGAAGTTGTTTAGTTCTCCACTTTGCTTAGCAGCCTTTGATGGAGGGAAGAATTTTGCAAGAAACTTCTGAGCCAGGTCTTGCCACGTAGTGATAGAGTTAGCTTGCATAGAGTTCAACCAGCTTTTGGCTCGGTCCCTTTGTGAGAATGGAAAAAGCCTCAACCTAATGGAATCATCAGTAACACCATTGTACTTAAAGGTAGCACATGCCTCCAAGAAGTTCTCCAAATGCATATGTGGATCTTCTGAGGACAACCCACCAAACTGAACTATGCTCTGGACCATCTCCAGAATTGCAGGCTTAATTTAGAAATTATTTGCCTCCACAGCTGGTGGCCTTATGCATGTCTGCACTCTTATAACAGTTGGCAATATGTAGTCCCGTAGGCTCCTCGCAGCAGGATTCTAGGCTTGTGCCTGCACAAATTCTGTCACCCCTCCATTCAACCCATCATTATTATGTTGGTTTGCCATAACAATTAAATTAGCGATTCTTTTGTTCTTTAGGTTCTGCTTGAACGCTTTTTCAATCTCTGGATTCAGAGGAACAATGTTGTCTGCCCCTCTTCTGCTTCACATATAACAAAGCTACCTAAAATTGATCAAAACAATGCACGCAGATCAAGTCAAAAATGTGTTCTAGGAACAACCAAATTAGAAATAAGATTAATTATTTTGATATTGATAATAATTCAGTCCCCGACAACGGCACCAAAAACTTGTTGCGGTATTTCTAGATGCTACACAAGTGTACGTATCGCAATTTGTAATTTTTATTTTGTAAGACTGAGTATCGTCCACAGAGACTGATTTATCAAGTACCAATTAATTAATCTTTAGTTTCTATTTGGCCAACGAATATAAGTGGTGATTTCTAAACCAACGTATTAACAACTAAAATAGATTGCAGGAATAAAATAGCAGTGAAAACACAAAAAGTTTAATTCAGTAATGAAGGAAATTAGGGTTTCCAATCTCATCAATAATCCACTCTATCATTCATTAATGCAAGAGTAGCAATTCTTCTTCTTGTTAAGATAACTGGTTAACTGAGATGTTCTATATTCCGGTTAGGACATATAAAAACTCAACCTAAAAGAGAATTTTATATATTTCTATGATAAATTCGATCACATAGGAGGATTAATATCAATAACCTAAAAAGCTACACAGGCAATCGTGATACTCTCATTCAAGATTAAACCTACGTCTAATCAAGTATAGCATATTCAAATCTCCCTTTTCAGATCTCGATTTGAAATCATATAGGTAATGAAAACTAATGGCCACTTAATTCTCATTCAATAAACACAAGTTGAAGAGATCTTAATAGATGAAGAAGAACATTAGCAATACATTAAATCATAATAGAGTTTCAAGTGATTCAACGGAAAACCCTAATAAAAGAAATTAGCTCATAGTCATGCTAAGAACTAATTAACTTAATATCCAACATGAACTGAATTTAAGTAAAGAAAAGGAAAAGAACTTGAACAATAGATGTCTCTAATGGCTCCTTGTTCTCTTATTTCTTGCCTCCAAAGTGTGCCTCATTTTTTCCAAATGTGCCTCCCCCAGCATATATCCCGAATAACCCCCAGAATGGACCTTTTTGCCCTTGTTAAATTTAGATTTTTTGCTGCTCTGACGTCATCGGCGTCGCGACGCTAAATCGCTTCTAAAAGTTGCTCACTTTCTGCCAATGGGGCACCGCGGCTCTAATGTTGGGCGTCGCGGCCCTTTAGCTCCGCGGCTCCATGATGTGAAGCGTCGTGACTCTTCAACGTTCTTCATCCGGAATTTATTTAGGCTGCTTTCCAAGCTTCCCAGGGCTTCTTTGACTCATTTTTTGTGATCGGCTATGCATTTTTGTCCTTAATAACCTTCTATTTCCTTTGGATTCGCCTTATTCCTTTCTGAATTATTTAGAGCCTGAAAACACAAAACAACACGCATAATACTGCACAAGACAAACAAAAGACTCCCTAAAACACACTATAAAATGGTACTAAAATCTACCTAACACAAATGCATGTGCAACTTTTATGGAGTTGATGAATGAGGCATTTCGACCTTACTTGGATTCATTTGTGGTGGTATTCATTGATGACATCTTGATCTATTCTTAGAGCGATGGGGAGCACGAGCAGTATTTGAGGATCGTTCTTGGTATTATGAAGGAGAACCAACGCTATGAAATTTTTTCAAAGTGTGAGTTTTGGCTTAATTCGATAGCCTTCTTGGGGCATGTGGTGACCAAAGATGGTATTATGGTAGATTCCAAGAAGATTGAGGCAGTCAAGGATTGGGTTCGGCCCGATTCAGTCACCGAGGTTCAAAGTTTTATCGACCTTATAGGGTATTATCAGAAATTCATGGCGGGATTTTCATCCATTGCAGCTCCGTTGACTAGATTGACCTAAAATAATATAGCTTTTCAGTGGTCGAAAGAGTGTGAGATGAGCTTCCAAAAGCTCAAGGCCTTATTGATTACCACTTTGATTTTGACCTTGCCAGTTGAGGAAAGAGCTTTATCGTGTATTATAATTCTTCTGGAGTAGGTCTTGGGTGTGTGTTGATGCAGAAAGGGAAAGTGATAGTATATGGTTCGAGGCAATTGAAGGTTCATGAAAAGAATTATCCCCTCATGACTTAGAGTTGACGGCGATCATATTTGCATTGAAGATTTGGAAGCACTATCTCTATGGTGCGCATTGTGAGATTTACACCAACTATCATAGTCTTCAGTACTTGTTCAATCAGAAAAATCTTAATTTGAGGCAGCGTAGGTGGTTGGATATTCTGAAAGACTATGACACGACTATCTCGTATCACCCGAGCAAAGCGAATGTTGTGGCAGATGCCTTGAGTCGTAAGGCGGTGAGCATGGGTAGTTTGGCTATGTTGCATGTGGAGGAGTGTACTTTGGCTATGGATATTCAGTCTTTGGCCAATCGGTTTGTTAGGCTTGATATCTCAGAGCCTGGTATGATGTTAGCTTGTGTGGAGGCACGGTCTTCCTTATTGGAGAAGATTAGATCCCAGCAGTTTGATGATGCTCAGTTGTGCAAAATTTGTGACAAGGTATTGCGAGGAGAGGAAAAAGAGGTTGTGATTGATAATGATGGTGTCTTGAGGATCAATGGTTGGATTTTTGTTCCTAGGGTGGGTGACTTGACTAGATTTATCATGGATGAGGCACATAGTTTGAAGTACTCCATTCATCCAGGGGCTACGAAGATGTACCGTGACTTGAGACAACATTATTGGTGGTACAGGATGAAGGGAGACATAGTGGAGTTTGTGTCCCGGTGTTTAAATTTCTAATAAGTGAAATATGAGCACCAGAGGCCTAGTGGTGTGCTTTATATGATTCTCATTCCCGAGTGGAAGTGGCAGCGAATTGCCATGGATTTCATGGTAGGATTGCCCCGTACCTTGGGTAAGTTTGATGATATATGAGTCATTGTGGACAAGTTAACCAAATCTGTCAATTTCATTCCAGTTCAAATGACTTATAATTAAAAGAAGTTGGTTAGCATCTACATTCGAGAGATAGTCCAATTGCATGAGGTACCCATTTCTATCATTTCTGACTGGGGTACGCAGTTTACTTCTCACTTTTGGCGATCTATGCAAAAGGAGTTGGGTACTAGAGTGGAGCTTATTACAACATTTCACCCTCAGACCGATGGCTAGTCTGAGCGGAATATTCAGGTTCTCGAGGATATATTGTGAGCCTGTGTGATTGGCTTTGATGGCCATTGGGAACAATTTCTACCCTTTATGGAGTTTGCTTACAACAACAATTACCATTCGACTATTGAGATGGCACCATTTGAGGCCTTGTATGGTAGGAGGTGTTGTTCACCGGTCGGGTGGTTTGATGCTTTTGAGGTTCGACCTTGGGGTACCGATCTTTTGAGAGATTCGTTGGATAAGGTTAAGTTAATCCAGGGCCAGCTTCTTATAGCCCAAAGCAAAGATAAGAGTTATGCAGACCGAAAAGTTCACCCTTTAGAGTTTATAATTGGAGAGAGAGTTTTGCTGAAGGTTTCACCCATGAATGGTGTGATGAGGTTTGGGAAGAAAAAAAGGTTAGTCCGAGGTTATTGGTCCTTTTGAGTTCATGGACAGAGTTGGTGAGATGGCCTATGAGTTGGCTTTACCTCCTGGATTATCTAGGGTGCACCTTGTATTTCATGTGTCGATGTTGATAAAGTCTATGATTGATGATTCTCATGTGACTAGCTAGGATTCGATGACACTGGACCAGAACTTAGCTTATGAGGAGGAGCCTGTAGCTATTTTAGACAGGCATGTTCAAAAGTTGAGGTCCAAAGAGATAGCTTCCGTGAAAGTGCAGTGGAGGAATCGCTTAGTGGAGGAAGCTACATGGGAGACCGAGTCCGATATGCAGACTGACTACCCTAAGCTATTTGAGTGTCCAGGTATTTCCTTTTCTTTACCGTTCGAGGACGAAAGTTATTTTTAGTTGTACATGATGTAACGACTCGAAAAGTCATTTTGCTTATTTTGCATGGGAACCCCTAAATTACCCTTCCCGAGTCTTTGTCTACCTGTTTGTGACTTGCGGGGATGGTGACATGGTTCCCGAGGCGATCAGATAGGTTTTGGATCTATTTTAGTAGGTTTGAGAAATCCTAAGTTAAGGGAATAGAAGAGTTTGACCCATAGTTGACTTTTGGATAAATGCGCTCTGTTTGTAGTTTCATCAGTTCCATTAGCTCCGAAATGCCGTTTATGACGTAGTTGAGCCTTTGGTTCGGGTCCCGAGGCAACCTAGTGTATTTTGGGGGTTTAGTTGAGAAATTATGGAATTAGAACTTAAGAGTTGATTTTAGTCAAGCATGAACCTTAGAGTCTTTTTCTTGGAATCCGAGTGCGTGAGCAGGTCTGGATTGTGTTTTCTGATAGGATTGCATGTTTTGTTTATGTCCCGGAGGTCCCGGGAGTGTTTCGGGTGGTTGATGGAGGTTTTGGTATTCTTGGACTGCTGCTGGTAACTGGTGTCCACGCCAGCGACCATGCGTCCGCCTCGGCGGAGGCCAGGCTCGCCGAAGCGAGACTGGACTTAGCGATGATAGTCTACTTTTGTGGATGGATTCTTCGCCAGGGCGCGTGCGCCTCATCGGATCTTGCTTTCACCCTAGCGAGTGGCGGAGTTTAAGTGGATTCGCCCCAGCGGATAGGGATTCCGCCGAGGCGTGTCCGCTCCAGTGGAATCGACCACACCGGAACGGATGAACTGTTCAGATTATAAGAGTTATGACCTAGAATTATTTCTCATTCGCCAAATATTTTCCTTGGGATTGGAGCTCGACCAGTACGGTGTTCTTGAGGATTTCAAGAGAAAATTCATCACTAGAGATATAATCCCACCCTTCCCCTTTAATTATTGTGTACTAGTTAAGTTTTTATCTTAAGTATGTTTCTTATATGGGAGAAATGGTAGAAATGCCTTGTTGAGACTAAGAGAGTTGTATTTGGGAATTGAATATTAGTTTGTTGTGGTTAATATTGTAAACTAACGATGTATTAGACTAGTAGATGGTGATTACTTGACCAATTTCATGATTAAAACCCTTTTGGGAATTGGGGAAGATTCTAGGGTTAGAAATTGGGGCTTTTTCCCATTTCATGAAATTAAGGATCCAATCGGACTTTGTTGTTAAATTAACTTGGGATTATGATTATCTAGCATGTATTGATACTATCTGAGTAGAAAAGTTCGTATATTGATAATGTGGACTCGGGGTTCCTTTATAATTTAGCTTGGGGATTATGGGTACCGTTAGACACGTAATCTCATATAATTGATATGATCGATCAGAGTGGGCTCGTGAGGAGGCTCGACGAAAGGGGAAAGCAGTTGCGTGAGTTCTTCGGCTTTAATTCAAGCAAGTTGAGACTTTCTAGACTCTAATGTATCATTCATGTGTTGGTATGCTATGTAATGAATTAATTAGAGTAATGGGAATTGAGAGTCCCGTATTAGTGAGGTGACGAGCACTAATACAGGTACCGGTGAACTTAATTGGGCAATTAATAAACTAGTATAATGCATGTGAAAGAGTTTATGTGTTTAGCCTTCGGGCCACGGGCGTGGTGCATAAATCCGCTTAGGTTGGTATGATTGCTATTTACTTTGACTTGTAGCCATGTTGATATGATATTCCTGATTTGACTTGGCATGCATTCATCACTCCACATCTCGTCTGAACACTTGAATAGAATCTGATAATTCTTATACTACTGATTATGTTGTTTGCATGGTGTACACATATCAATATCATTCATACATATTATAATTGGCATTGAACTGTTGAAATACTGCTGAGAGAGGCTTGGGAAGCTGGTTGTTGGATATGGTACATGATACGAGAGTGATGACTGATGATGACACTTCAGCCGCAGAGTTGGTATCCAATGGGATCAGATGGGTATATGGACCTCATGAGTCCCTCATGGCTCACATGACAGATACTACATCAATATGTGTATATGAGGTACATGTGGCCATTGCATACATACATATCACTTGCATTGCATTCATTCATATTTTGATATGTATTTGGGGCTATATGTGCTCGGTACTGATCTTTGATATACTTAAACTCTTTTGGTTTGATGGAAGAAATACTCTTAATTTACACTTATATCATTGTGAGACTTGAGTGGAGTATCTTGATAGGTCTAGACGCCTGAATGGGGTTAGGCTGAACCTTGTTATAAACCTGAGAATGTGAGAGTACTTGTATAATATCGAACTGTAGACTTACTATTAGGTTGGTTAACTGATTACTTATTATGTCTAACTAACTAATTTGTAGAGAGGTATTGGAAAGTACCAACCCTCATCATTGTTACAGCTAGGGTCGGTCGATGATGCTTCTGAGTACACATATTTTTCGCACTCACTATACGCTTGCTGCACTCTATGTGCAAGTACTGAGCCGGAGGACGGAGAAGCTGACAGAGCATAGCTCATTGGAGATCTTTTGGAGAGTACAGGGTGAGCCGCTGACACATCCCCGGTACTGGAACTCTTTTTATCTATCTTTATGGTTTTTGTCTTTGTTATATCCATACAGATTATGTATTTTCTATTCAGACTTGTATTCATATATTTAGAGCTTGTACTCATGACTACTGAATCTATTTGGGGTTCTCCTTTTTCAGACTATGTATTATTATTAAGACTTGTTAGATTTCTTATTTATTTCAGCATTATCGTATGCCGTATGTTGGGTTCGCCTACGGATTAGGGTATGTGCCCTCACGGCACAATGGAAATTTGGGTCGTGAAATTAAAATTTCTCTTTTACAACGGTCGAAGAGTCAATATGTAGAGCAAATACAATATTAATGCTATGAAAACTTGGGAATTGTATGTTAAAGTTCTTGTGTTGACTTGAACGAGTCTAATTACAATTAAATTTGACATATCCAATAATTATTGTGTACTGCTAGCAAACTATATAATTTATTTCATGTTATAGACCTATTGGGGACCAAAGTAGTTTTCCGGCTTCAGCTTTTCAATTTTCAAAATATTTTTGCTGACTAGGGGTCGGTTTGGTATAAAGGAAATACATTTTTATGAAATATAAGTGTTTTTACTTATATAGTCATGAATTAGTGAAAGGGTATCGGAGGAAGGGAGTGCCTCAAAATAGACATGCGAAAAGCTTATGATTCAGTTGAATGGGTCTACTTCTCAATGGTTACACTTCCCTAACATCTTTGTAAAATGGATTATGCAATGTGTGAAACAGTAAACACTGTTTCTTACTCAATTGTGAATAATGAGAATCCTACCAAACCCTTTGATGCTAAAAGGAGGGTGAGACAAGGGGACCCCTTATCACCATTCTTATTTGTAATTGCTATGAAATATTTGAGTAGGATCCTAAAAAAGCTCAAAAACAATCATGATTTCAACTTTCACCCTAGGTGGGAGAAAATGAACCTGATACAATTAGGCTTTGCAGATGTCCTCTTAATTTTTTTGTAGAGGGGTAAAACAAGAGTAGCACCGTATTACTCAGGCTCTGAGTTTCACCACTGGCACCTTACCCTTCAGATATCTAAGGTGTCCCTCTGAGTTCCAAAAGAATGTCTATAGGACAGTGTCAATCCCTTTTAGACAAAATGATAGGGAAGATTACCACCTGGACTGCAAAATTCCTCTCTTATGCAGGCAGACTGCAATTGATCAGAAGTGTGTTATTGATAATCCAAAATTTTTGGTCTTAAATATTTGTACTCTCAAAGAAAATCATCCACCAAAATTCACACAATGTAAAGGAAGTTCCTTTGGACTGGTAGTGTAGAACCAACTAAGAAAGCATTGGTAGCCTGGGATGCTTTATGTTTGCCTATGACAGCAGGAGGTCTGAATATCATAAATATATATGTGTGGAACAGGACAGCCATACTTAAACATCTATGGAATATTTGTAAGAAAAAAGACAAACTCTGGATTCAATGGGTACATGCTTACTATATCAAGGGCAATGAAGTATGGAATACAACAGCAAATCAGGCATCATAGGTTATCAGAAAGGTGTTCAAAGCACAGAAGTATTTGGAGGAAGCTGGGATAACACAAGTAGAATTCATGCAAGTGCAAGAGTACTCAATCAGGAAGATGTATAAAAGGCTGAGAGGGGAACTTTCAAAGATTTAGTGGCATAAGATGATACGCAACAATCAAGGATGCCCAAAATGGATATTTATTCAATACTTAGCAATTCTTCAGAGGCTTGTAACTAAAAATACACTAACCAAATGAAAGATCAAATGCACTCCAACTTTTTCTTTCTGTGAAGCCAGTCCAGAGAGTATAAAACACTTATTTTTCCAATGTCCAGTATCCTCTAGGATATGGAAAAAGATTCTCAAGTGGAAAAACATTCATAGGAGAGCTCTGAGCTGGGAATAGGAACAGTGGTGGGCTAGACAGTTTGCAAGGGAAAACAGTGCAAAAGCAGAGACATATAGGACAACATTGTCAGGGTGTGTGTATTATTTGTGACAGGAGAGGAAACAAAGGGTCTTTCAAAGTAAGAAGAGAACAGAAACAGTGTTGATTTAAGATATCCATTGCAAAGGAGGAAGGAGGCCAAGACTAGGAAGTCAGATGCAAACAATGAACTTTTATCCTTAGATATAGCTAAGTAGTTTGATGTAGTTCTGATGTTTTCTTGTAAATGATGATATGATGCACTAGAAGTTGGGGCGTATGTCCAACTCTAGAGGGTTCTGATCTTAACTTTGTAAATATTTTTCCCTTGTAATAAAATATTTAGTTACAAAAAAAATAAGTGTTTTTACTTATTTTTTGGTGTTTGATAAATAAATAAAAAATATTGTCTCAAGGATATTTAATACAATTTCAGCAAACACTTTGAGGGTGGAGTGCGAGAAGGGGGGATGGGGCGGGTTTTGAGGTCGGGAGTTCGGGGGAAGACAATCAATTGTTTTTCCCTATTTTTAGTATGACAATTTATTTTCCTGATTTTAACGAACTTATTTTTTAAAAGAATATATTGTTCAAAATATCTGACCAATCAAATATGAGAAAATTAGAATTAAAAAAATTATTATCCTCCATAAGAAATGTTACTACATTAAAGATGAAAGAAATTAAACATGCCAAATCAAAGCTTGTTTCTTTTATTATTAACTTATTCAAGTCAACCTCATGATCATAAATCTAAGAGGATGATTACATTTGTTAAATACATCACATATTTTAATTAAACGAGAGATAAGCAAGATTATGCTTATTTCTTGAAAAGTTTAATCCCTCTCCAACGAGACTCCATACGATCAGACTCATTATCCTGTGCATAAACTCCAAATTTAAAATAATGATGGTCTCCACCTCTTCCTGATGCTTCATGCTTGAGAATTCCATTGATATACACCTTTAATTTACTTCACCAACATCATGAATCACATTTAATCTGAACCATCTATTATAAATATTTCGTTCAATCATTTCTCTATAGTAAGTGAGGTTCCCATTGTTAACTCTTAGCATTAAAGTTGTGGATGTTGGTGATGCTTCAAATACTTGCATTATTGACACACCAGATGAACCACTTGGAACATATCCATTTGCCTCACACCCGATGAATAATCGTGCCCCTAACATTAATAATAAATCAATCAAAAAATAATCACTAAAATATTTAATAAAACACCTTCCTTTCTTTTTGTGTGTGGGTGCTAGTAACACATAGTGGCTTAATTATGAACATGAATAAATGTGAGAGTTGTAGTAAATTGACGACGACTAGCGTAATAAAAACTTAATTATATTAATTAAGTGAGAGTTGCAGTAAGTTGATGACTGGCATAAAAAAAGCTTAATAATATTAGATCCCGACCAAATTGGTTAAACATTCATATTGTGAATCAAGGGTTCTGTCCCAATGGACTAGGTATTCATGTGTCTCGTGTGTACATCAATCGGTCTAGCTGACAAGGATGGAATCAGAACTCGTTATGTACCCACGAGACACATGAATACCTAGTAAATTGAGTTGAAATCAAACCATTGGGACATAATTAACTATGTGTGGTAATGATGTCTCACAAGCGAAAGCAAGGTTTAGGTCTAAAAATATACCATTGGGACATAATAGATCTAACTATTTTGTGTATGACTAGCATAATCTGATACCGTCATAATATAAATTATTTGTTATGATGACGTCCCACGAGGAAAAGCGAACATCAACTCAGACCTTTCAAGCTATTTCTCGAAACATAATTTTGTTTTAAATAATTAGTCATATAGGAAAATCTAATTAATATGTAACTTAAAACAACATATATATATATATATAACCGACCACAACTAACTTGAAATTGATACACAAGTCACTGAAAAGTCGATAAATTTTTTTGGACTTTACTGTTGTACGAATTTCACAACGAGGTCTTGTTTGGCTAGTGGTAGTATGAGGCTTGTCAGTCTTGAAAACCCAGAATTTGAGAACATCATAAGGCTTTTGAATTTGGAAGTTGCTTTGGCTAAGAGTTACTCGAGTGAAACCATCAGTAGGATCAGCTTTGCAAAACAAATTGTTTTGGATTACAATTAGTTGGACTAGGGAGAATAATAGCAATGGGAGATGAAGACAAGAGAGAACCATGTTTTAATTTCTTGATGGAATAATAATACAATAGTTTGATTAATTTGGGTTGTAAAAGGAAGTTACATGATGGTGACACTTAACATTAACATCATTGAGACATCAATATGATATGATAGGAGTTAAGATTGAGTATGATAATTAGTCTTTGCCAATATGAGATGAACGGCTTTGTACGTTTCTTCACATTCAATGATCTTAAATGGACAAACGACTTATCGAGAAGCCTAATTCAGACGGCAGTAGCTTTTACTAGCTAGCAATGGCCTATGCAGGATTTCACTTTAGTACCAGGGGCGGAGTCAATATTATAGTTATGATTCCGTAGAATTAAGTAATTTAGGCTCAAATCTTATATTTTTTTTAAGAAAATATAATTTTAAATTTATAGATAATTTACTCAAAGTCTAGTAAGCGCCAAAAAGTAATATAACTCAAAATTCATATATTTAAAATTCTGACTCCACTTTTAGTTAGCAGTATTGGCTTCTTTTGGTGAGTTTAGGTCTAAACTATGCTGCTGGTAAGACTTCATTTGCAGTGAGTCTCAAATTGATACTTTATTTCTAGAGTATTATTTTCCATGGTGAAGTCAGAAATTCATACAAGAGGATTCAGTAATTTTCAAAGGGTCAATTCAAAAGTTTTAAAATAATTTGGCATAATACATAATAATCAAAAGTTACAAACTGATCATCTAGTTATGTGCCAAGTCATGCCACGTTAGCACCGAGTGTCCACTAGACACAGTGTAGACGAGTTAAGATTTCTAGATATCACTACAAGAAGAAAGACATTTGCCAACAACATTTTTTGTTTCATATGTTGGATGTTGTTGCCAAAAGTATTTTTCGCAACAACAAAAGTTGTTGCATGCTGTTGCAATAAACTTCGATGCGAAAAGTTTTAGCAACAACGTATTAAATTTGTTGCCATTTACTTTTTTTAGCAACAATATATTAAATTTTTGTTGCCATTTATGTTTTTTAGCAACAATATATTTATTGTTGCTAAAATTTTATTGTCAATTTTATATTTTCTTGTAGGGTGTGCATTCTCAAAATTGGAGTATTTCAATGCTAGTTGATGTCCAATTAAGGTATCTAATTATGCATTGACCCCTTTTTGTCACAACATTAAAATCTTTCCATATGTCAAGGAAATTCAGCAGCAACTCATATATAGTCAATAAATTTATTTTTACTCTATTTGTGCAGTACAATCTTTTGATGAGGGGATTCAATTAAACTTCCTTACCTCCTGTTAGCTTCGCCCGTAATTACATAATTATATATTATTTTTAGAGAAATACTATATTTACACAAACATAAGCAAGGAAACGTCAAACAGTTTTTCAAATGAATGATAGTTGAATGACACTTTATAAAGGCCGTCTCTGCCACTAGGCCTATATCCAAAAAGAATACCGAAGTTTAAGGTACAAAAGTTAGCGGGTTTCAATTTTGTATATTATGTGCATTTGTATTTTGATTTCCTGAAATATATATTTATTCTTAAAAATTACTACTCCTACTAAGTACTACGACATAACAACAACAATAAAATATTCCGTGAAATCCTACAATGTGGAATCTGGGGATGGTAGAATGTACGCAGACCTTACCTCTACTTGATAGGTAGAGCGGCAGTTTCCGAGAGACCATCACAAGCCTAAACAAAGTAAGACAAACAAAGTGAGTAAGTCAAAATAGCGAATTCTGAAAGAGAAAAAGAAGCAAAAGGAAGCAATAAATAATGTAAGTAAATAAGACAAACAAAATACACATAACATCATAAATCAAACGACAAGTGACTATAAGGCAATAATGTGTTTACTAGTATGATAGGCTAAGCGAGCCTACTACGATATAACTAGTCAAATCTTTTATAGTACTCCCTCCATCCCAATTTATATGATATAGTTTGATTGAGCATGAAGTTTAAGAAATAAATGAAGATTTTTTAAATCTTGTGGTCTAAATAAATCAAAAGTATTTGTGTAGTTATATATCATTTCGTTAAGTATAAAATGTAAAGTTTAAAATTAAATTGTTGTCAAATAAGAAAATGTGTCATTTTTTAAAATTGACTAAAAAAAAGTATGTCATATACATTTGGACAGAGGAAATACTAATTACCAATACTTAAAAAGTATTTAGAAAATCGTAGAGAAAAAAATGGTAATAATGCACTCTTTCTCCCCTTTTCCCCCAAAAGAGTTACTCGAACCCTCCATTTCATTTATGTAATTCTATTTAATTGATTTCAAAGTTCAAGACAAGCGTATATTTGTATAAATTCTATTTAATTGATTTCAAAGTTCAAGACAAGCGTATATTTGTATAACTATAAACTTTTGAAACCTCTATCTACAAAATTTGTCACTAAAAAATAAACAGAAGGTCCAAATTAAATCATTTCTTAATTTAAAATAATACCATTCTTTATTAAACAATCCAACAGAAGTAGAAACATATAAAGTGAAATGAGTGGATTAATTCAAGGTAAACTTTCTGCCATAGTATATGATAATACTCATTTTTTCTCAATTCATATGACACACTTTCCTTTTTAGTCAGTCTAAAAAATAATAACATTTTTCTTTGTTTAGCAATAATTTAATTTTAAACTTTACATTTACGCTTAACGAGATGATCTATAACCACATAAATATCTTTGATTTAAGTCAAAGACCTTCATATAAAATGGGACGGAGAGATTATAAGATTCATAATTCATCTGTCCGAATTTATGTGACACACTTTTCTTTTTAGTCTGTTACAAAAAGAATGTCACCTAGATATAAAAAATTTAATCTTATAAAATGATTTACAATCACACATATATTTAAGATTTATTTTGAATCACAAATTTAAAAAAAAAAATTATAAAAAAATTGTGTCAAGTCAAATGAATGATACCGAGGTAGTAATAGAAAGTAAGGTTTTTTATTCTCTCGGTCATAGCAGCCCACGTATCGGCCTTCCAATGATAGAATTTGCATCGCACATTCATTGTTACTTGAATGGACGTGAAATGATAGTCTAGTCAAACTTCAACGAAATCTTAAGAAGATTAGAAGAGTATTGAAAGTTGAAGTTTTGGAAAAAAATATTTGGAAGTTGCTGTAATTGTATTTTGACATGAATTTTACTTGAAAGCAAATTAACTTTCGATATGTAAAATTATTATTTTACTTAAATATATTTATAACTATTTTAAACATTGAATGTTTAATATTTGCAAAGACTGATGGCCTAACTAAATTTGCAAATACGAAACTTCAGTACTTGAACTACTTATATTGCAAAAATTCGTATTGTCACTAAGCTATATTTCAAATATGAAACTTTTATTATGAGTATTCGGTTTTAGCTTAGTGACAATACGAATTTTTTTTATTATGACACTTAAAATAACGGAAGGTTCCTCCTTCCGCATTTGCTACATACATGAAAACCCCATTGAAATAAACCTTAAATTTGATTGCCTCTACATCATCTGATTAGGCATAAGCTTGCACTGTGTTTATTTTGTTTTTTTCATTTCTTGTTTGGATGGTTGTTACTCATTGTATTGTTATTTTAAATGCAATATTTGTTTTGATTGTTACCAAAATTTTAATGTATCATATTGTTAAATTTGAATATATTGATATGTAATACCGAAAAATCACATTTTATGTAACGATCAATTTGAATTCATGATACTACGATCATTTTATGTAATAATTATCCTATTTACTTACCCAACATTTTTTTATAATTATTCTTCACTATACATTACTTTACTTTTTTGTTGGTTTGTAATATTATAAGTGTATTCTTCATATTGCTTTCAGTGCGCGGTATATGATGGGGACAATGTATCTTCAAATAAAGTTCCTGCACGTCGATTGAGCTTGTGACTCAAGAAAAGGTCCAAATAAAAAATTAAAGCTCACTTCACAATAAATTACTGATATTCGAACAAAAGTACATGTATATTGGGTTTCCTTAAGTACAAAAATGGAAGCTGCAGACAAATGTTTGTTGTGAAAAATATATAACAGATTGTCAAATTTAAACTAGCATATAAGAATGTTGATAACTTCCAAACCTCTCTCCACAATATCGACATACATAACTTAAAATAGCACTCAAGAAGAAAAGCTTGATACATGTGAAAGAAACTTCAAATAAAAAGGGATAAATACAAGAAAGCTTATTATTCACTGAAATCAATGCTGCAACTGCGAGAGCTGCTGGCGTTGCGACTGTGTAAGGAGAGGCTCCTCATGTGACCAGACAGAGTCGAACCATCAGACTTGTTTTCCTGGAAGAACTTTTCCCTCTCAGCATGTTTTGCAGGTGGTGGAGGAATTGCAACAGCTGTTTTTCCGATGTTGTCTTCTTGCTTCTGCTCTGTAACCACTGGCCTTATAAGTGGACGATGTAGCATACCCTCTGGAACCACAGAGCCTAGCAATCCAAAAGGACGTTCTACTTGACCGCCTTCATCTTCAGGCTGTAGCCGAGCTTTTCCTTTTCTTATTCTATCATGTTGAGCTTATTGTTAAAAACCAAACAATAGTCATCCCAGTACAAGAGGCTTGTCGTTAAGAAGTGGCATTCTAAAAAAGCATACCTTCGGAAAAGCTGTTCAGGCTCCTCTTCTTCTTCTGATTGCCCATGATCATGTGGATTTGACGTGGAGGTTGGCCTAACAGAAATAAGTGCATCATGTCTTTTGAGAACTCTATCAAGCTTCTCGTTCAGCTCCGCAGCTTGGGAGACCACCTTTTCATCCCTAGAATATTCAAGCATGGACTAATCTTCAACATGATATGCGGGAATAAACATAGGAATGGAGATGTAAATCTTAGCTTGCACATATTTGCCCATATATGTGAGTAGGGGGGAGGGGGATTCAATATCTTGGAGCTTTCAATCTTATATCCAATGTAAGAGAAGATGGAGTGTTATATTCGGTTGTGCCTTTCATCATATTTTTGTTTCTTCTCTTCGATAATCAGTTTAAACCCTAGAGTATTGTACTAGTAATAAAAAACTAAAAACAAAAACTCCAGAGATGAACAGTGAACTCCAGCTTATTCACTTCTCTGTTTATTCCCACTTGTTCTTTAGTTTTTTCACTTTCGCTTTAATAATTGAACACACACAACCTTCTCTTCCCATCTTAAACAAACCTATGTGTCAAACTCTCCGATGTATTGTATGGAATGGGAAAGAAACGAGCAAACTCTAAGGAAATCCTATAGAAGAGGGAAACTGATGCCCAATTTTGCATATGTCCCCATAAGAAGATGAATCTTAATATGGCACTCGGTTTGTCTGTCACTAACTCAGCGTGTTAAGTAGAAAATAAAAGGGTCTATGAAGAAGTCATTTGGTGCCAAGAAAGTTGTTTTCCTTGCTTCTAGACTGACCAGAATATAACAATTGAAGTCAGGACTCTGGAAGCATTACCGAGAACTTATAGCAAGATGCATTACTCGTTGCTTTTGAAACGAACATTGCTCCACAAGATCAAGCGTGAACTCATCCTTTGCTCCCTTTGGGAAAAAAATAAAAGAAATTAGAGTCCGTCAGCACCTCCTGTGTTCTAAACTTAAATAAAATTGTATTACCTTCTCCAAAGAAAATGGGAAAAGAAATTACAGCCAAAACTGCTTATCAGAAAGGAATGACTGAAAGCTGGAAAAAATACTGCCCACGTGCACAAGTTATACAACTAAGACCATATCTAACCCAGACGAAAAATGGCACGTTTGTATTGGAATTAGTGTATGACACATAGATTTACCTCTTACATGAAGAATCAAACAGAATGGACTGGGCAACGGCTTACTTCAATCCCAAGTAACCATTTATTTTAATAGCAAAAAGTTTTCACCAAAACTTAAATCTTAGGTAGCAGATTTGCTGACAGTAACTTAAGAAGAGAAAATGATTCCATTTATACCAACCACTGTACATACCCCTGTTAAAGAACGTGCAACTTACGGATGTTAGATTACACAAACATACCTCAGGATGCTGAGTGTCGACAGCATCAAGGACTTCTCTTAGAACCTCTAAGGCAGTGGCAGCCTTCTGTATGATACTGCACAATATAGAAGCTCTCTTACAAAATTACTTTTGACTTCTGAAGATTAAATAAAGTAGGTAAAGCCTAAGCAGCAGCTCATAAACAGTTAGAAAAAGGGAAAATAAGAAAAGGAAGGTTTTGAAAGAAAAAAAAAGGTATTGATAGACTTTTTACACTTTAAAAATAGATTTCACAATGGACAAAATTGTCATTTTCTTATTTTCCATAGATTTAGCATTTTCAAGTTACAATGTTAAATTTCCATTTGATTACAACAACAACATACTCAGTGAAATCCCACAACGTGGGGTCTAGGGAGGGTAGAATGTACGCAGACCTTACCTCTACCTTGGTAGGTAGAGCGACTGTTTCCGAGAGACCCTCGGCTCAAGACAGAGCATAAGTACAAGCAAAGCAAGAGAAACGGTCATACCCAGTAAATTTCCATTTGATTGTTTTCCTAATATCTAGGATTTTGAAATTTAACTTATACTAGAATCATTTAAATACTAACCCTACTTGAATAATGACATTTCAAAACCGGAAGTACTTGTATATACTTCCAATTCATTCTCTAGAGTAAAAAAACTTTTCTTTCATATAATAACTATTTCTTTTTGTTATTTTATGACTAACACATTTTTTCATAATAGTTACTCCTATGTTTTCTAAAAAAGTTGTACTCATTGATAAGGGGCACACGCACATGAGACTAGTTGTATAATAATTATATTGGTTATAGATTTCTAGTAACAGAATATTTCGTAAAGGATCATTAAATTAAAAAATTCACCTAGGATTATGGAGAAGCAGCAAAGTCAAGAACATACGCAAATAAATGATGAAGGAAAGAAGCTGCTACGAGAGAAGTGAAAAGGATAATGTAGTTCATCAAAAAGTGAAAAGAAGAACGTAAACAGCCAAACACTGCAAGGCAGTAAGAGGACAGGAGTGTTATGAAACTATAATAACAGAGGGAAGAAATCGATGATAAACAGACCTTAAAGAAGTGAAGAAAGTTGATCTTGCAGGCTTGCTCGACTTCTGATTAGAGACTACTTCGTTAGAAGGGAAGAGTATAGGCTCTCTATGGATATTTTCATTCCGGTTCTTCGTCCTTCGATTTCTGCTACTATCTATTATTTATTGTACTTTAATTTTCGTATTAATTTGTGGTAGTTACGGCTCCTTTTTCGTACAGTTTCATCATGCTTTTTAGTATTTTGCCAGGACTTTTTCACTATTTTGAGTTACTTGTCCCTGTGCCAAGGGTTTACCAGAAACAACCTCTGTAAGGTCTGCGTACACTCTACCCTCCCCAGACCCTACATTGTGGGATTTTACTGGGTATGTTGTTGTTGTTCTTCTTCTTAATCCTTGGGCTTTTAAGGAAGATGGATTTTCTCGGTTGGGTCTACAACAAAGTAGACATGTCAAACCCCCTTCAACCTTGGGCACCAACACATTTAGTTTTTACTTATTAATTAACAAGTTTATTTTATTTCTATGAAACAAGAGCTGGTTGGACCAAAGTGTAATATTTTGGGTACTGCAACATTCCATATATCATTTTTAAGTTTCCAACTAAAATAAACTTCTAAAGACATCTTCAAAACGTGTAGCTATACAGAAAAGAGTTGAAAAAAATGTTATAAAAGTTCCATAGGAGCCTGAATATGTGATAGGAGCTTTCTCTCTCCCCCAGGCTTCGGCGCTCGCAGCTTGCACTAAGACTGAGGATATAGAAAGCAGAAAAAGAACAAAATGAACATTTTTTAACCTCCGTGCAGGCCACCACTACTCAACTGAGGGACAGCTAATTTTTAATTCATCAATGTCTTTAACCACTAATATTACTTGGTACCAAACTGAGAGAGAGAACTGCAGTAATGAATGCTTTCTTATTCTCCGTATGAAAATGACACACTATGCATTACCTGTTGTCAGGAACTTTTTGAGCCTCTGCTTGTGGGAATTTTATTTCACATCTAGAAGAGACTTGAGCATTGTCTCGTTGATTATTTTTATTCTCAGTTGAGGGAGCATGCGGTTCGGAGGAGACGAGAGATCTTTGAGGAAATTCCACGCCTGCACTCTGAAAAGTGACATCTAAATCATTACCAGGGTATTCAGAGTTTTACACCATCACAAAAATAGCAACAGAGTTTATATAAAAATAGTCAATAGATGTGCTATTTTTGGGTTTGCATAAACATTGAACATAGAATGTAGTTGAGAAACAGATATGATAATCCTCAAAATTAGGGAGATATTCTTTAAGGATTCCACACGGCATCTAGTCTCATCAACTCTTCTTTTATTTTTCAATAGAGTACAGACAAGTCAACGTTTCTCAATAGGATACAGTTATATTTAAGGTTAAGGTGAGTTTACCTACCACTAACTCATAATATGCAGCATAATACTGAGGGAACCTCCCGGAAGCTCCGCCAAGAGAAGTCTGTGCAGCATCTAGAAGAAGAAATATCTTCTCTCGTACAGGTAGATCTGACTATATAAAGAGGAAGAAAAAATTACATCCTTAGATAATATGAGAAATAGCAAGACCTGAACATGAAAATTTTAAGAGCACAAAGGGGAACAATAAAAAATAAGAAGTGAAAAATAGCAGACCTTTTTCTTTACTATCTTTACAAGTATTGGAAGGATTCCTGTATCAATAACCTGCTTATGAACAGGTTCACCGATATTGTTTATCAACATCTCCAGCAACTGCAGTATTACGTGACAACCCAATAAGTTTAACTAACAAATGAACTATCTTTACAAAGGCTGCCAAACCAGCAAAAAAATGTTATACAATCAATGGAAAAGCACTATTTCGAATGAGATGGAAAATGTTGGAGAATCTAAAAGCACTGACATTTACTGAGAAGAGTTGTGAGTTTGGGCTTTTACTTCCCAGCCGTTTCTTTATAGCTTTGACGACATCTCTAGCTTGCCTGTTCAAATCAATGCAAATCATGTCCTTGAGTAAACAGTAAGATGCAACTTGATTGCTTGATTCAGAAGTAGCTAAAAATGCTTAGTCATAGTTCCGTTGGAAAACTTATTCAGCACAAAAATTGGAGGTCCGCCCCAGACTAGCAAGAACTTGGTTTCACAAGTGAACTGGAGAGTTTTAAGAAATATAGAAGTTGTATGAGTTTCTCTCATCAATCCTTTAAAAAAAAAATCAGTATGTAGTTACTACTTAGGCATGTCCAAGGGACCATGCAAATGAAGATCTCTAACTGATACAATGTCTATTAACCATACATCAAACATTACGTAAGGAGCGAAATAATAGCTACTTTGTTAGTGCAATTAGCAAAGTACCCCTAAGAATTCAAATGCGGCAATAGAAAAGCAACTTGCAAAATCGTTACCTTTTAAATAGGAGGGGAAGTAATATTCAGTTACTATAGCAAAAATATGAGCTTAGGGGGGCTTCATTATTTTTTCTCCTTTTTTTAAAAAAGTTTTAACAATAGATAATACTCCCTTCGTCCCATTTTATATGACGATGTAAGCACAGAATTTAAGAAAGAAGGAAAACCTTTTGAAATTTGTGGTCTAAAACAAATCATAGACATTTGTGTGGCTATAAATCATCTCATTAAGGATAAAATGGAAAGTTCTAAAAACTGTTTCTAAATATAGAAAAGGTATCATTCTTCTTTGGACATGCTAAAAGGAAAGCGTATCACATAAAATGGGACAAAAGGTGTAATAATATTCCAATAATGAAGTCTTTATTTAAAAGGCATGTATACAAATGCTGTAACAATTAAAGTTAAAAGAAAGACCTAAGTATGCCAGATAAAGACTTTATCTAACAGATTTAGAACATTTTTGGTAAAGCAATAGCTGAAGGTACTACCGCCACTTAGAATAATAATTTGAGAGAGTTGAACGGAACTTTCTAATAATTTGAGAAAGAGAGTTAAGAAACTGCCATACTTGTGATCACGTGCAACCAATTCACATATTTCAATATTTTTCGTCCAATCTATTTCAGTGAGTTTGTTACTTGTTGCAGAGTTGACAAGATCTACCGCCATTCTACTTATTTTCCAGCTGGAGAAATAAGAATTTTGTCAGAATCTTCATAAATCTTTCTGGAAACACGTACAATAGAAGTAAATAGGCTCATCTTCTGAAGTCGAGACCTAGGAGCACAAGTACAGGCTCAGTAGGAAAGATGAAAAAGCAAGCCCAAAATTCCTGTGTGTGTTAGAACCATCTAAGTACTTACCTAAAGGTCCCATGTACTGCTGAAAACTGAAAAGTTGTTGATCAAATTTAATATCATGTTATGACAGTTTACAATACACACTATAGGTGTAGGTCCGATTATAACATGTAATCTCTTAGGTGCTAGCACATTTTTCTACCACATAATTGAATGTGATTTACAGCAAACTGAGAAATGTTCCCTCATGCAACACATCTGACAGCTACATGTTAACTAGATAAACAACCAAAAGTTGGCTTTCGTCTTTCATTTTTCTACAGAAGGAAGTCCTTAATATTTTTTAGAAGAAATGCAATGTAGTCTCTGAACATTGACTTCCAGCAATTTAGTCACCCAACTTTTACTTGGTTTAGGCTGGTAGTTTACTCCCATTGGTCCCAAATTCATACATCAAAATAACCCATGTGGGTCCCTTCCATGTGATCTATCCAATTCTGGCATAATAAACTAGAGAAAGTGGTAAAAGTTCCACAGAGGTTCATAAGAAATGGACCTTAGACCTAACTCAACTGTAAAAGCTAACTCATGAGGAGAGGGTTTCCTGAGACCAAATCATGCATCCATGTGGAAATTCTAACACCCCCTTCGCCGCCATGTCCAGGCTTGTAAATGGTGCGTGGACAACATAATATGGGGATCCAACATTGAATAAACCAAGAATTAGGATGAGCCTGACTCTGATACTATTATAAATGACGGACCTTGGGCCTCTAGCTCATGAAGTTAGGATTAGTCAGGACCATATAAAGAGCCTAAATCACACATCCACTATGTATTAGGGGCTGAAAGTTTTAAAGTTTTTTCTGTTCTTGTTTTTTGGTTAATGAGGAGAGAACTACAAAAGACTGCCTTAAAATGTTATCTGGAGAGCAAATGGATGATCTTGGTTGTCAGGTTTGGATCTGATGGAGTAAAGACAACCAGATAAGGCCAATTAGAAGGTCCCCCCCTCCCCCAAAAAAAAAATTGTAAGTTTAAACACAAAAAGGAATAATATAGATATAAAAGATAACCTTGATAAACAAAAACTGTCTTCAACAATCTAGCCAATCTCCTAATATGGTCCATTTCAGTGTCATGTAAAATAAGTGGCACTTATCCACCCTGCTTATTTTCTCAAACGCATTCATATAAGCATCCAGAAGCTCACTATCTGTATACTATTGTAGTTTGGTCAGCATGACAAGATGACGCTGTAGTTCCAACACATATACAGTTTGCAGGTTTGAACTTGTCTTCCAAATGCACATGTAACCCGTTGAAGTTTGACTCTATATGGGAGCATTTGAACAACGAAACAGAGTTGCCGAAGTGAACCAATTTTGGAAGAATCCTCGTCCATTGGTGCATGAATAATTGAGCATGTAATCAAAAATGACTTATTAAATGACAAGTTTCAACTATTTCATTCAGAACTCACTCTTATCCCCATCAAAAGATTAACACACCATCCCTTCCTGTACCAGAAGTAGAAGGGTAGAACCAGTGTGGTTGCTGCAAAATCAACATATAGACACAGCAAGCTAGATGGAAAGCCAAATCTTGAATGACCTCTTTAGTATGACCTAAAATGTTTACCAAGAAACCTATATAAAATTAGTGTCCCGATATATTGGTAAGCTATTTTCTGCTCTACTCCTACAACATATGAACATTATTTCCCTTTCTGCTACTAACAATTATCTCGAAACACCACCGACCATGTCTCATCCTCGCCTCTATTTATACTACCAACTTCATGTCCAACCAAACATCCTAGATTTAGAAATATTTCCTCGGTGAAACATTCTGTGTAAACCTTTTCCATTTAGAAATTTTAACATCATCCAGAAAGAGCTGTTATCAAATAAGATAACAACACTACCTAAAAGAATCACCACCCAAATCATTTGACTAATTCAGCAAGCAATCCAAAAACCAGTTGCTTATCAAATTAGCAGTCAACATCAAAACTTAAAACAATTGATGTAAAACAATGTCATGTGACCAGGAGGTCACGGGTTCAAGCCGTGGAAACATTCTCTTGCAGAAATGCAAGGCAAGACTGCGTATAATAGACTCTTGTGGTCCGGCCTTTCCCCGGACCCCGCGCATAGAGGGAGCTTAGTGCACCGGGCTGCCCTTTTTTTAAACAATGCTAATTTTAGTGAAGAATGTGTCACCTAAATAAGAAATATAAGAACTATTGTGATCAATACAAAAACTTGAAAAATAAACTTAGGACCTTGCAATAACTGAAACTTTACTTTCGCAATTTATATATAAGATGACAACTTAAGACCAAAATACTCAACGTAGATCTAGAACTTTAGTTTGCACTGCAGACATGTATAATTGATGATGGATACAAAGATAAGTATTTTCATAATATATATGTAAAGAACTGAATCTTGGGCCTAACTCAACCCCAAAAGCTAGCTCATGAGGGGAATATTGCTCCTTTAACCCACTGATGTGGGACTCTTAACAATATATTAATAATATTATGAAGTCAAAATAATTGTGAAATCTTCCCATCGCCCCCCACATACTCTACCAGCTTTACTTTTCTTTTCTCTGGATTCCCCCAACTCAAGAAAATCAGAGAAAACAAATAGGAAATCCACCACAGACCATTCATTATTGAAAGAATAGAATGGGTCAATATTCGATAGGAGTATCATATTTATGTTGTTGATACTTTTCACTTGGTTCGGTGAAAATATGCATTAGTTATTCCTCACTAGAACAGGCAATCATTGAAACTACACAATCAGCTGAAATTGGGTTCTTTCAGTAACAAGTCATTGACCCATTTTTTACCCACATTCAACCTGTTTTACAGTGGGTTGAAAACGGGTTGACCGTTGACCCGTATTGACCCATAGTTAAAATGGGCAGGCCTAATACAGGTTGATCATGGAAGTTGGGCGGGCTAAATAAATTTGGGTTGAATTTGTCACCACTAATTGACCCCTCTTCACCAACAGCTTCACCAAAACTCTTACCACTTTCGCACATCACCACCACCAAAAGTTTTCATATACACAGAAAAAACCACCATCAACATCAATTTTTCTGCTAATTCTACCGCCTAAACAATAGCTAATTGTAAAACAAGCCATAAATCTACAAACATCAATGTCTGCCAAACAATTCACATGCTTCCCCTCTCAACACAATAACTTGAATCTCTCTTAAAATTCTAGCCAAAAAAATAAGATCTCGAATTTCTCATCAGCAAGCAAGCTTAATCAGTACTTCCTCCGGATCAAAAGTCATTTGCACACCACTTAAGAAAATAATAACTCTTAAACAAAAATAGATAATTTAACTAAATTAGCCCTCATTGGTGTTGGGAGTTGGTCACTTAACACTAAATAAAGGTAAATCTGAAAAAATGGGATTAATTCTTTCAAATTGAGAAGAAAAACCTGAACAAGTAACTTAACAATAATTAGAACAAAGTATTTTGGGATGAATTAACTCACATATTCTCTGTTAGGTTGCTATGAGAAGGTACAGAGAAAGAGCAAATCAGCAAATGTTCCAGCTAATCAACACTGAACATAACCTCTATTTGTTTTCTGTACTATAATCATTGCATACACCTCTCTCTCTATATATATATATATATATGGCTGGGTAGACAAGAATCTTTGATAAGGCTTCTTTTTTTTGGCCTTTTGGGATCTTTTATAAAACTCGGTTTGCCATATCACTGTACAAGTGGCCAAGCTTTTGACGAATGAAGTGTAATAGCAGGATAAGTTTCCAGAAAATTTGAACAATAATTTAATATGGAATCTAAAATAAAAAAAAAATCTTAATTTAATGTCATTATTTTTTTTAATCTATATTTAGAAAATTAATTTTATAAAATGATTTATAATTATATTTATATAATATTTATTTTATATTATATATTTTTTTTAAATATCAAGTCAAATAATATCATATAAATTCGTATATACCGTTATGCATTTATGAAAGAGAGTTTTGTGGCAGGCGCCGACCCTCACCCTGAGGCCCATTCACTTTATGAATGCTAAAGTGACGCCGCGGTGACAAAATTTGTGAGTAAATATTCAATTGTATTAATTAGGGATCATATTTGGTACTTCCTCCTTTTCAAAATACTTGTCTCATGCTTTTTAAAAAGTATTTACAAAGATAATTTTTATTATTTTACTCCTCTTAACACATTTCATCATATCATGTCTCTTCAATATTTACTCTATCAAGAATAAAAATCTCTTAAATATTGTTAATTAATACAAGAGTAAAATAAAAAAAACTATTTAATTTTATTTTGATTGAATAAAATGACAAATATTTTTAATAAGGACAACAAATACTTTGAGACAAAGAGAGTATGGTAAAATTAACATCTCTCATAATTTATAGTATTATATCTATCCCTTTTATTTTAATTTTTTAACAAATATTTAAAGCTATTTATTTAATATAAAGTAATTACAATCAGATGAATTCATTTTTTTCTGTTATTATACTTTCTTCATAAAATGGTCAAAAATGACCCTAACGTATTGAAAATGGCTTAAATTTAACCCTTCTTTCAACTAGCTCTTTAACGTTAATTTTTGAGTTAAAAATACCTCTCCTTCCACCTATTAAACCTCAATTGTCCTATACAATTAAAAAATCTTCCTTTCAATAGAATTACGTGATGACATTTGCAGAGCTTTAATTATATAAGTAATGCTGATTTATTAATCCAAATAGTATTAGACCCAATACATTTATTTATTGGTATTGTAGGGGCTGAATTTTTAAATATCCACAATTATTAAAGGATGAAGGAGTTGAGTTATGAGCGTGAAAGGGGTTCAAGAATCAGTTTTCTTTTTATAAGGGAACCTAGATCTTGAATTAATTGGAGCTTGTTATTCAAAAGAAGAGGACATTATCGTCATTTAAATCCGTGCAGTGGTAAAACATGAAGCATTAAAAATTTGAGAACAAACAAATGACTTTTATTTGTTTTGGATTAATTAACATAATGGATCGTGCTACTTATGATTAGACCATGTGGACCATTAAATCTATATATACCACATTAAAGTACTACATATATCATCTCATAATTCATCTAAAAGAAAAGACGTTTTCAATTTGAAAATTAACATTTAACGCAAGTGTGGTTTAACCTATGGAAGGAGTCACAATTTTAACTCGAAAAATAACGTTAAGGGCAATTATGATTAAATAGGTGAGAGGATGACAAACTTAAGCCATTTTCAATATGACTGAAACATTTTTTACTTTTTCCCGTACTTTCTTTTGTTTGATTGATTTTTAAATACTTTTTTTAATAATAAAATAAACGAATAAGTATACAAAAGGAAATAAACCATAAAGAACTTTTTTTTTTAATGGAAATGAGTTGCTCGTTAATTCTTTCATCTTTCTTTCCCTCACTTTATTTATTATTCACTTAATCCATTATAGGTTATTGGTACTCTCCATGACATGGTGGTCATGATTTTTTACGATAAATATTTGTATAGTTTTTTATATGATTATTTTCGATCATAACTCTTTTACTGGGCAATTTCAAGTTTGCACTAACTTCCTTTTGATAATAGGGCTTAATCGTTTTTCTAAAGTAGAAGAAAACAGTTTAAATTCTAAAACTTGAAGGAATGTCTTTGAAATTATCTCTAATTTTTTTCTATAAACTAAATAAAATTTAATTGTTAGATGATGTTATAGGGATGTAAAAGTTAAGCACTATAAAACGCGAAGGATCGATAATAACGAGATTGTTAATGTTATAAAGAGATTTGTATATATAATCAGTGTAAGTGTGTAAGGGAATAATTCCTTCTTTAATCAATTGTATATAATAATTTCGAAGTTCTAAACTTCAATACTTTAGAGACTGAATTGCACGTTTCTTCATATGGAGATATAATTGAAGGTAATTTAAAAATTAGGCTGATAAAGTAGGAATTGAGCAATAGTCTCTACATTAGCCTCGATGCATTAAATAGAAAGTGATCAGCTGGAAAAAACTAAATTACCTCTGATGGAATATTTTGTAAATATTACATAACCTTTAATTATCTTATGTATATGATAGGTGTATAATTAGTTATTTACTATCTTAATTTTAGCCTAGAATTATGTTTGTATTATGGGTATATGTACTACCTCTTTGGAAAAAAAAAATCAAGGAAGATAATTCTTACATAATATCATATTCTAGGAAAAAGTTTCAAATCCAAAAATTCCGCAAAACCCTAAAAATTCCTCATTGCCGACGTCCTCTTCCTTCCTCTTCTTTGTCCCGTCAGACATGTCTGACTCAAAATCAAATTTTCATCCAGCCCTAGATGTTTCAAACATTAAGTCACATATCTCCATCACTCTTGAGATGGAGAACGTCCATTATGCGACATGGGCGGAGCTATTCAAAATTCATTGTCGGTCAGACTAGGTTATCCATCACATAATTCCACCAGAAAAAGGCAAGGAGAAGGTGCCGAAAATCGATGATGAAAAGGAATTATGGTTGACCCTCGATGCAACGGTTCTCCATTGGATTTATGCCACAATTTTGAGTGATTTGTTGCATACGATTCTTGAACCCGATTTCACGACAATGGAGGCTTGGGATCGATTACGTGACATATTTCAGGATAATAAAAACACCCCGGCCGTCACTTGAGCAAGAATTATCCACCACTGACATGGTGGATTTTCCTAATGCATACACATGTTGTCAACGGCTAAAGGTTTTGTCGAACCAACTCAAGAACGTTGGGGCGCCGGTAACTAACAATCGGCTCATTTTACAAATGGTTGTTGGTCTCACTGACGCGTATAGTGACGTTGGTACACTCATCCGCCAAAGCAACCCTCTTCTGCCATTTTACCAAGCCCGTTCTATGCTAATACTTGGGTTTTTCCAAAAAGACAGACACCGTATCGAATTCTACCATGGTTGCCACCCCGTCCGATGATAACTCTTCACAATTTAAAAATTTATTGCCAAACCATGGTCAAAGGGGACGAATGGCAATAATGGCGGTAAAAATCGTGATGGTGGTCGCGGTGGTGGCAAGGGTGGTGGACACTGGAGTGGCAGAGATAGCGGCGGCCAACAACAAAAGAACTTGGGCCAAGCGTGGCAGTCACAGGCCCAGTGGGACAGTGGACAGCCACATTGGGCCTAGCAGTGGCCTTGAGTTGTCCCGCCCTGCCATGTTCCTTCAGGAACTTAGTCCAGGCCTAGTCCGAGGCACATTGGCCAGCAACAACCCAGTGGCCAGCAACCCAACGTACTTGGGCCACAACCGAACTAGTGGCAGCAGGCCCACTCAGCAATAACCACACTAACCAACATCGAGGTCGCGATGCACACTCTTGGGCTCAATCCGATCGACACAACCTGGTACATGGACACTGGAGCAACGTCTCATATGACGTCCTCACAAGGTAATCTCTCATCCTATTTTAATTTGAGCAATAATCGTGGTATAATTATCGAAAAATGGTCATTCAATTCTAATTCGTATAGTAATACAAACTTATCCCCCCAAACCCACCGTTAGCTTTAAAGAATGTCCTTCATGCTCCTCAATTGAATAAAAACTTGGTTTCAGTTAGAAAATTTACCACTGACAATTTGGTTTCTGTTGAATTTGATCCTTTTGGGTTTTCCATGAAGGATTTTCAGACGGGGATGCGCCTAATGAGATGTGATAGTCGAGGCGAGCTATATTCAATCACCACTATCACACATCGAGCCACGTTACCATCCATTTTTGCAGCTTTAGCTCATTCTTTATGGAATGAACGTTTGGGTCATCTGGGAGCACCTGGTTTTGCCTCCTTTAAACAAAAAAAAAATTATTTAGTGTATTAGAACTCATAATTCTCATGTTTGTCGCTAATGTCCTCTTGAAAAATATGTTAAATAGTCCTTTTGTTGCTTCAATTCATGCACTGTTATGCATTTTGATATTATCCATAGTGATATTTGGACATCTTCCGTTTTGAGTTCTTCGGGCCATCGATATTATCTTCTTTTGTTGGATGATTACTCTAATTTTTTGTGGATATTTTCTTTGTCTAAAAAGTCACAAGTTTTTTCTACATTTCTTTCCTTTAGAGCATTCATCCGCACTCAATTTGAATGGAACATTAAAAATATTCAATGTGATAATGGTAGAGAATTTGATAATGGGTCATTTTGAGATTTTTGCAAAGCTAATGGTTTATCGTTTCGTCTCTCTTATCCACATACCTCATCTCAAAATAGAAAAGAAGAAATAAAAATCCGAACCATTAATAACATTGTTAGAACCTTACTTGTCCATGCCTCTCTACCACTATTATTTTGGCATCATGCATTACACATGGCAACATATCTCCTCAACACACTTCCAAGCAAACAATTAGCTTATCAATCCCCTCTCCAAATTCTATACCTAAGGGACTCATCTTACTCTCATTTCCAGGTATTCGGGTGTTTATGCTATCCTCTTTTTCCTTCTACTACCATCAATAAACTTCAACCGCGTTCTACTCCGTGTATTTTTTTAGGATATCCATCAAACCATCGTGGTTACAAATGTTACGACTCATCCTCTAATAAAATCATCGTGAGTCGCCATGAAGTCTTTGATGAATCAAATTTTCCCTTTGCCAAAATATATTCTTTTATGCCTCATACCTATGAATTTCTTAATGATAGCATGCCCCCGTATTTGGTCCATCAGTTGGCTGTCAGCCCAGCAGTACCTCTTATTGGCAATCCACTGCCGATAGGCAGCCTACTAGCTGGAGGCCCACTCCCGGAAAGTGACAGCTCACCGGCTGGAAGCCCACTCCCAAGACCAGTGGCTGCCAGCCCAGCGGTTCCTCTTGCCGGTAGTCCACTGTCGAGAGGCATCCCACTGGTTGGAGGCCCACTCTCAGGCAGTAGCAGCCCACCGATTGGAGGATCACTCCCGGGCAGTCCGCTCCCCTCTCCATCAGCCTCCGGACCCATCATAAGTCAACCCAATACCACTTCCCCTATCCAATCAACTTCAATTTCGGCCCAACGGCCAGTCACTCGTAGTCAACATGGGATTTTCAAATCAAACAAAAAATATGTTCTTCACACACATGTTACCAAATCACCTCTACCTCGTAATCCTGTGTTTGCTCTTAATGACCTGAATTAGAAAATGACTATTAATAATAAGACTTGGGATTTGGTGCCTCGTCCTCCTGATGTTAATGTGATTCAGTCTATGTGGATTTTTAGTCATAAAGAAAAATCTGATGGTACATTTGAGAGGCATAGAGCCTGTCTTGTAGGTGATGGAAAGACTCAACATGTTAGTGTGGACTGCGGTGAGACTTTCAGTTTGGTGGTCAAACCAACAACTATTTACACGGTACTAAGTCTGGCTTTTTCTAAGGCATGGCATGTACATCAACTTGATGTGAAAAATATATTTTTACATGGAGAACTCAACGAAACGGTGTACATGTATCAGCCCATGGGTTACAGAGACACCACTTATCCTAATCATGTATGCTTACTGAAGAAATCATTGTATGGGAACAAACAAGCTCCTCAGACCTGGTACACGAGGTTTGCAAATTATGTTTCTACTATTGGGTTTTCTAACAACATGTATGATCATTCCCTCTTCATATACCATTACGGTAATGATATGGCTTACATCCTTCTGTATGTGGATGATATTATTTTAACTGCTTCATCTGATGCTCTTTGCAAGTCTATCGTGTCTCTTCTTAGCTCAGAATTTTCTATAAAAGATTTGGGGCTATTAAGTTATTTCTTGGGAATACATGTAACATGTCATGCATGTGGTTTATTTTTGTCTAAGAAAAAGTATGCATAGGAGATCATTGAATGGGCTGACATGTCCTCTTGTAAGCTATCTTCTACTCCGATTGATACTAAACCGAAGTTGAGTGCTACTTCCAGCACGTATGCTGATCCATCACATTACCGCAGCCTTGCAGGAGCCCTGCAATATCTTACTTTCACGAGGCCTGACATATCTTATGTTGTGCAACAAATTTATCTATTCATGCATAACCCGATGGAGGATCACATGCATGCTCTTAATCGCATTGTGCGTTATATTCAGGGCACTCTCGATCCTGGTTTTCATATATCCGTCTTTGACAACCACTCTCATTTCTTACACCAATGCAGATTGGGGTAGATGTCTGGATACCAGACGATCCACGTCTGGTTATTGTGTCTTTCTTGGTGACAATTTGATCTATTGGTCTTCCAAACGGCAAGCTACCTTATCTAGGTCTAGTGCCGAAGCCGAGTACAGGGGAGTTGCTAATCTGGTTTCTGAATCGTGTTGGCTACAAAACCTTCAACTGGAGTTGTATTGTCCGTTCCGAAGGCGACATTGGTTTATTGTGATAATGTTAGTGCGGTATATCTCTCAGGGAATTCGGTTCAACATCAACGTACTAAACATATTGAGATGGACATTCACTTTGTTCGTGAAAAGGTTGCTCGTGGACAAGTACGTGTCTTACATGTCCCGTCATGCTATCAGATCGCAGATAATTTTACCAAAGGTCTTTCATTGGTTCTATTTGAAGATTTTCGGGACAGTTTCAGCATACGACGACCTCCCGCTTCGATTGCAGGGGTGTGATATAATATTTTATAAATATTACATAATCTTTAATTATCTTTTGTATATGGTAGGTGTATAATTAGTTATTTACTATTTTAATTCTAGCTTAAGATTATGTTTGTATTATGAGTATATGTACTACCTCTTTAAAAGAAAATAATGAAGAAAGATAATTCTTATAAACTGAAAGAAAGAAAGTCGGGCATAGCATGTGCACATATATGTTCTATCATATCATAATAAATTATCCACAAAGACCAAACTAAAGAAGTATGTGAAATTGATGTGAAACTAATGTTATATCCATGGAAGTGTCATGGCCAAAATTCCAAACATGTTGACTAGTATGTATTTGCTCTTTATTTGGTCCACTCTAATTATCTTGACATCTAATTTATTCCTCACTCAGTATCTTTTATGCACGGTTAAATTTTTACGTAAATCCCATAAAAATTTAACAAATATTATATTTGAACTTAAATTTTAAAAATATAACGAGTTTCATACTAAAATTTTTAAAATTTGGATCCATCGAATTAAACATAGATCCGCCTCCATCACTACACCCTTATAACTATTGGCTCTTGGTTGTATAATTTGGCAGTTTCCACGAATGTCAAAAGTAATTACGATTACTTATAAACGGAAGAGTAGAGATGGCAGTGGATCCTGAACCCCGATCCGGATTCGGTGGATCCAGATCCGTTTTATAGGATATGGATCTTCAAAATTTGGATCCGACGGATCCGGATCAGACCCAGATCCATTTCTGACGGATCGGAACTGGATCTGAATCTTGTGTTTGAGATCCGTATCAGGTCCAGATCCGACCCGTGGATCCGTTCTTTATTAAATATATGCATAACCTAGAATGTAATTTTATAAGTATTTTCTTAAAAAGTTTCATAATTTCTGTATTTTACATTCAGGTTTGGAGTAATGAATATTGAAAATTTTAGGAAAAATTGGTTGGAACAACAATTTTATTACTCCATTAATCACCCTCAGCTTCCATTCTCACACCTCTTAGTTTCCTTGAATAAATAAATTAACAGACCTCTTAATTTATTCTATAGATATAAATTAGTGTTGTAATATATTTACTTTCCATGTTTGCTTCAATATGACTTTAATGTCTTTCTACTCCAAAATGGTTAAATGAAACAGCTTCTTTAAATACCGTGCATTCTTTAACATACTCAAATTATCTCTTGTTTACTTATTTAATTTTCTATCTATCATACTGAAAAATGCATTTTGTTACAAGTATATGTACATGTTTCTCAGATTTAATTAGGTCTTTATCATTTTATGAGGCTTCCTGATTTTTTTTTGTTGTTATAGAATCAAGGAGACATTCATTTGTCTACAACAATATAGGGAGGCCAAAGATGTCATCGTCCAATTCTCCATGTGCAGCATGCAAATTATTGCGTCGAAAATGCACTCAAGAATGTGGATCCAGATCCGATGGATCCATATTTGGATCTGATTTTTATGGACCCGATGAATCCGGATCTGGATCCAGGTATAAAAACGGATCTGGATCTGGATCTAGTAGGATCCGGTCCAGATCCGATCCGTTGCCATCCCTACGGAAGAGCGGCATCAATAGGCAACTTCAAGTTGAATTCTAAATTTGTAGGAATTTGAAAAATATCAAAAAATTGTTTTCATTCCAAATCTCTTATAAATTTTTTAAAACAATTTCAATTTATATTCATGTCTAAACAGAACTTTAATTTCCAAATAATGTTTCACTTTCAAAACAAAAACAACTTTTTTTCAAATACTCTCAATTTACATGGCCAAAAAACGGACCCAATATTTATATATTGTACTCCCTCCGGATTAAAAAGAATGTCCACTTAACAGTTATTTTTTGTTCACAAAGAGTGTCCATTTATCAAATCCAGACCTATTTAATTAAGGTATTTTAGTCAAATTATCTAATTTATCTAGAAATTAATATATTCTTTAGGAATTTGCAAATGATGAAATGGACACTCTTTTTCATCGGAATGAAGTACTACTTAACTCTCAACTACAAGTTCCAAGACAAAGTAGGTCAAAACTGAATGCTCTAGAGCAGCTTCATAGTAATTCAAGCGCACAGGAGTCAACAAGCTTAAAAATCATAAAATATTTAAAAAGCCCAAATATGTTTTCACGTCTATAATTCACAAGCTGAAAATAAATTTGATGACTTATTTTCCTATCAAACTCAAGTTGTAGTTTAAGAGCAAAATGAATTCAATAGTTAATTAGGAACTTTAACTACATGTATGAATTAAGGTCGTCATTGTTGGAGTTATTATCCATTTTTATCTAAATAATGCAAAGTCAAAGAGTCTTCTCTCTTTCTTGACTCTAGTGAAAATCACTTTATACCACACTGATGGTGGAAAGACCTTTCTTCCTTCTTATATTGAAATGTGTTTTATTGAGTTAGTAAATGGACTAGTACAAGAGAGGGTCCTCACGCACATGTGAGTTGGGCTTCGTAGGCAGAACGGGTCGATTTGTCCCTCCGCGAGGTATACATGATGTCTATTTCAATTTCGATTTTGCAAAATGTCATTTTGCTATTTTTGAGCTTATCCGAGATTGTCTAAATTCATGCTTTCGGATTAAAGTTCGGGCGTAGCTCTCCTACTAGTCAAGACTTATTCTTCCGAAATCGCAATTACCCCAGTACCGGTCAAAGCTCATTACTTGAGAATTAATTGTTGCAACGGTCATTATCCATAAATAGTATGATTTAATGACGATCTTAATTTTCTGAACGTTATGAGTCGTTACAACTATCATTCATTATTCTCTGAATGTTAGAAATGTTTCAGATTTTAGTCTTTATTATTGAGACGTTGAAATCTACCTATATGTAACCGATATAGTCTTCACTTTGTTGATACACAAAAAATATATCTTTTTCTTCAAAGTTCTTTTTCCTTCTTCTGTTTCTGGGCAAAATACTTTGTCCAAACTCCAAACTTTCAGTCACTAGTGCAAGTGTCCGAAAGTGCTATGGAACCTTGGGGAGCGACCGGACTAAATGATTTGCATCGGAGTCAATCCAAAATCGCTTTCACGGCAGTGGCTTGTCACGACACAGTTGTAATTCGATAAGTTGTTCTTTACTATTTTATTTTCTCTTTATCAATATTGTTTCGTATTTTACAAACAATTTGAAGCGATTTTATACAATATTGATAAGCTGGTTGTTTATTTGAACAAAACTTTTTCAGATTTATCAAAACTTGAGTTTTTGGACGGAAATAATTTTAAATATTGGTCTCTTGATTATGTTATGTTTGACGAACCAAATATTGTTAATAATGTTTCTAATACCACCAGTAGTTCTGATGCTACCAATAGTACAACTGATACCGGCAGTACTACTGCTACAGTGGTTATTGATGATGTTGTTAAAAGAAATTTGAAACGGATAACAAAACTGTTAGAGGACATTTGCTAAACCATATGACTAACCATATGTTTGATTTATTTGTTACTAATAAATCTGCTAAGAAAATTTCGGATAGTTTGGAAAAGAAATATGGTATTGATGATGCAGGGAAGAAGAAGTATGTTGTTGGCCAATGAATTAAGTCCCAAATGGTTGACAATAAACTAATCATGGAACAGGTTGATGAATATGAAAATTTGATTGTTGATGTTCTTACCGAGGGCATGAAGAAGTGTGAGATCTTTCAGGCTAATGTTCTTCTTAAAAAATTTCCACCGTCTTAGAGTGATTACCGAAACCAACTGAAGCATAAAAAAAAGAACATGACTCTTCAAGAACTGGTCACTCACATAAAGACTGATGAGGCAAACCATCTCAAAGATAAAATGGAAGCTCTTTCTCTTAATTCTTCCAATGCCAATCTTGTAGAAATATCGGGTACTATTGTGAAAGACAGATTTAAAGGCAAACAGAAGGTAGTCCCTAAAAAGAGAAATGGAAAGAAGAAGAACCATTTCAACAAGCTGGAGAGCCAAATTCAAAAGTCAAAGGGACCTTGCTTCATTTGTGAAAAATTCAATCACCGGGCTGCCTAGTGCTATCAAAGACAAGGGCAAATCTTAAAGCAGGGAGGACAAGGTTCTTCCTAAGCTAATCTTGCTATCAGAAATGAAGTGATTGTTATCATAGTCGTAGAGGCGAATCTAGTGGCTAACAATGCTGATTGGGTGCTGGACACAAGCGCTTCAAGGCATATATGCGCCAATAAGGAGTTGTTCCATACCTTTGAAGACTACTGATGGTGAGTGTGCCTTCATGGGTAACTCCACTACTGCTGGAGTTATGGATAAAGGAAAAATCCTCCTTAAGTTAAATTATGAAAAAACTCTAGCCTTGAACAATGTTCTGTATGTACCCTCCCTACGTAGAAACTTAGTTTCTGGAGCACTACTCAACAAAATCGGCCTTAAACTTGTTTTTGAAGCCGATAAAATAATTATCTCTTAGTGGAGGTCTGTTTGTACTGAACATTGTTCAAGAGTCTATTAATAAAAATATTTCCAGTTCTGCTTATATTACTGAGTCTGTTGGTTTATTGCATGGTAGACTATGTCATGTTAATATTGCCTATATTAAAAGACTTAGAAAAATTAAATTAATTCCATCGATAAAAGTTGATGAATTTTCTAAGTGTCCTGTGTGTGTTGAAGCAAAGCATGCTAAGAAATCATTTAAATCTGTTGTTAGTAGAAAAACAAAATTGCTTGAACTAGTACATTCAGACTTAGAGAATTTCAAGAACATTGTTAGTAAAGGTGGAAAGAACTATTGCATTACTTTTGTTGATGACTTTTCTAGATACACTAAGGTATATCTTCTTAAGTCTAAAGATGAGGTTGAAAGCATGTTTTTAAAATTCAAAGCAGAAGTAGAAAATCAATTAGATAGGAAAATCAAGAGGCTTAGATCTGATAGGGGTGGTGAATATAGTACTAATACTCTAGACGCCTTTTGTGAGAAAAATGATCTTATACATCAGGTTAGTGCTCCATATACTCCTCAACAAAATGGTGTAGTTGAACGTAAAAATAGAACCCTTAGAAAAATGATGAACTCTATGCTTTTAAGTTAAGGCCTATCTGACAATATGTCGGGAGAAACTATTTTAGTTGCATGTTATGTTCTTAATAGGGTCCCTCATAAGAAGTTAGACAAGACTACATATGAGTTGTGGAAAAGATTTTCTCCTAACTTGAAATTTTTGAAAATGTGGGGGTGTTTGGCTAAGGTTGGTCTACTTGATTTCAAACGGGTAAACGTAATCTAAAACTTTTGACACTATTTTTATCGATTATGCTCAAAATAGTGTTGCTTATAGATTTATGTCTTTGAATGATTATTCTATTTGTGAATCTAGATATGCAAAAAAATTTGAGCATGTTTTTCTTTTGAAAAATGATGTGTCTAGTGATATGCAAAATAATGCTTCTACATTTGTGCCTGTTAATTCTCATGTTATGTCTTCTTCTAATGTTGTTAATAATGAGCATGAAATTAAATTCAGAAAGAGTAAAAGACGTAGAATTGAGACTAGCTTTGGTCCTGATTTTACTATTGCATTTTTTATTAAGAATTATGATATTGATGTCCTAAATGATGGATTAGTGTCTATTTACATAATAGAAGAAGACCCTAAGACTTATGATGAAGCAATGAGGTCAATAGATGCTATGTTTTGGAAAGAAGTCATTAAAAGTGAATTAGATTTTGTAGTTTCTAATCATACTTTGGACTTGCATGGTTTTACTGAAAGGTTCTAAACCAATAAGTAGCAAGTAGATATTTAAGAAGAAATTGAAACCTGATGGTACAATTGATAAATGTAAGGCTAGACTTATGATTAGGGGTTTTAACAAAAAAAAAGGCGTTGATTACATTGGTACTTATTCTCCTGTGACTAAAACAGCGACTATCAGAATGCTTATTACCTTAGCCGCTATCCATAGTTGAATGGTACTCCAACTGGATGTTAAAATGACTTTTCTAAATGGTGATTTAGAAGAAGAGATCTATATGACTCAACATGACAGTTTTGTGGTCCCAGAATAGGAAGATAAAGTATGTACGCTGAGGAAGTCCTTGTATGGTTTAAAACATGCACCTAAGCTGTGGTATGAAAATTTGAACAACACATTAGTGGATGATGGCTTTGTTATTAATGCTTCAGATACCTGTGTTTATTCTAAATTGATAGGATCAAGTTGTGTGATTATATGTTTATATGTGGATGTCATGTTAATCTTTGATCCTAATGTGAATATTGTAAATGAGACTAAAATTTTTTTGTCTACTAAGTTTGAAATGAAATACCTTGGAGAAGCAGATGTGATTTTAAGAAGTAAAATCAAAAGAACTGTTAATGATTTTTCTTTGTGTCAATCTCATTACATTGAGAAGATGTTGAAAAAGTTTGATTGTTTTGATGTTGCTCCACTGAGAACTCCTTATGATCCTAACATACACTTGAGAAAGAATAAAAAGTCTAGTGTTTCTCAAATTGCATATGCTAAAATAATTAGGAGTGTAATGTTTCTCATGAATTATACTCAGCCTGATATTGCTTATGTTGTTAGTAGATTGAGTAGGTATACTCATAGTCCCAGTAATGAACATTGGACTGATCTTCATCATTTGTTAAGGTATTTGAGAGATACTATTGATTGGTGTTTGTATTTTAATAAATTTTCTATTGTTGTAGAAGGTTTTTGTGATGCAAACTGGGTAACTAATAATGATGAAGTTATCTCTACTAGTAGCTGTGTATTTACTTTGGGTGCAGGGTACTATTTCATGAAAGTCTTCCAAAAAAGACTTATATAGCACGATCTACTATAGAATCTGAGTTAATTTCTCTTGAGTTGGCAGAGCAAGAAGCTAAGTGGTTGAAAAAACTTTTGGCAGATGTGTCATTGTGGAGAAGACGGGCTTCTCCAGACTTCTTACAGTGTGATTCATAAACAACAATTAGAATTGCAAAGAACATTGTGTACAATGGTAAAAGGAGACATATTCGCATTAAACATTGTGTGGTTAAACAACTGTTGAAGTATGGTGGTATTTCCTTGGAATATGTAAGATCCAAAAGAAATTTGACGGATCCTTTAATCAAGGATTTAGCAAGGAAGATTATCCTTGAAACGTCGAGAGGAATGAGTCTAAAGCCTATGAATTGAGGTAATATTATGGGTACCCATTTGTGGTCAAACGAAGCCATATAGGCCATCAATTTACACTACATTTTCTAACCATATGACGTGTGGTAGTGTTTGTAAGGTTGAGATTATTTGCTCTTAATTATTTCATAACCTTAAGGTGGTCTATGAAATAGACTTGATGGAATCACCTACGTGAGTGTAAAGGTCTGGTTGCCTTTTATGAAAGACTTAGACCGTCTTTCTAGAGCGCTCATTAGACCCAATGTGTGTGTGCATGATCTTTAACACACTTTGTTTGAATTGCAAATTTTGCATGAATTAAAGGATATAGTATGTGTTGTGGGGGTCTCAACTTATATCCAATCAGTTCAAGAGTACTTCACTTTTTAGATATTTGTTGTTGCCTCACTTCATTACATGTTAATTCAAATCGAAAGATATTAACACTTAAGTACATGTTCCTTCCTTTTGCTCATAATTCATTCTTATTCTTCACATTTGCATTAGTGGGGGATTGTTGAGTTATTACCCATTTATGTTGTTCTTTTATTCCAAATAATGCAAAGTCAATGAATCATTCTCTCTTTCTTGACTCTAGTGAAAAGCACTTTGTACCACATTTATGGTGGAAAAACCTTTCTTCCTTCTTATATTGAAATGTACTTTATTGTGTTAGTAAATGGGCTAGAACAAGAGAGGACCCTCACGCACATGAGAGTTGAGCTTAGTAGACAAAATGGGCCGATTTACCCCTCTGCGTGCGAGGTATACGTGAGGCCTATTTCAATTCCAATTTTACAAAATATTATTTTGCTATTTTTGAGCTTACCCGAGATTGTCTAAATTCATGCTTTCGGATTAAAATCCTGGCATAGCTCTCCTACCTCCAGAGTCAGTTGTTACCGGTCAAGACTTATTCTTTCGGGAACCGCAATTGTTCCGGTACCGATCAAATCTCATTACTTCAGAATTAATTGTTGCAATGGTCATTATTCATAAAATAGTCTGATTTAATGTCGATCTTAATTTTCTGAATGTTGTGAGACGTATCATTCATTATCTGTAAACCTTAGAGACGTTTCAAATACCAGCATTTACTATTGACACGTTGAAATCTACCTATATATACCGGTAGAGTCTTCACTTGTTAATACGCAAAAAATATATCTTCTTCTTCATAGTTCTTTTTCCTTCTTCTACTTCCGGAAAAAATACTTTGTGCAAACTCCAAACTTCCAGCCCACTAGTGCAAGTGTCCGAAAGTGTTGTGGAACCTTGAGAAGTGATCGGGCTAAACGATTTGCACCGAAATCGGTCCAAAATTACTTTCAAGGCAATGACTTTCCACGACACAATTGTGATTCGATAAGTTGTTATTTACTATTTTATTTGTACTTTATCAATATTATTCCGTATTTTACTAACAGTCATTTCTGTTTTGCTATAAGAGTTATTTGAACTTCCAATCAATGATACAAACCAGTTCTTTACTTAATTTTAATTAAGATTACATAACTAGAAGAGTATTGGTTACATATTCTGATAAGTTGCTCGAGGTATATGAGAAGGCGTAGACATTTCGCTATGTGACACACTTTAAGGATAAATAACAAGCATTTGTTATTTTGGTTAATTTTTATACATTAATCACTGTTGAGAAAATAATCAATTATTAAAGGTGTGTTCTATATTGAGAATATAATCAAATATTAAAAGTGTGTTATATCTAACAGCTTAAGCTTTTAGTCAGATGGTCACACACTCCAATATGGTATCAGAGCATGCCAAATGTCCTGGGATCGAACCTCACCGCCACCCATTATCAAAAAAGATTTTCACGTGCTTTTGGACCATGAAAAAAAATCAGGTCAGCACGTGAGGAGGCGTGTTGAGAATATAATCAAATATTAAAAGTGTGTTCTATCTAACAACTTTATCTTTTAGATCAGATGAGTCACACACTTCAATAATCACATTGTAAATTTTTTTATTTACTTTATTTGATTATTTTTAAATAATTATCAAGTAGTAAATGAAATTAGTAATCAGAAAATAATACAAATAACATTTCCTAACAAATTAAGACACATTGGCCGTGTAAAAATCAATAGTATAAGTTAAATCTTTGGAATATACTACTCTCTATTGTTTTACCTAATGACATGTGAGAAATTCCCACCGCCGTTAAAGTTCCTCAATAATACAAGTTACTTTAGGGTGAATTCCACAAGCAAACCCTAAAGTTTATTAAAAGGTTTGGAAAATACCTTTAAAGCTTGAATAAATACAAATTTTTATTTTCAAATTAGATTGTAAATAATGTTATTATTATTATTATTATTATTTTTTTTTTTTTTTTTTTTTACTCTTTGAGATCGATTATGCACAGAGATAATAAGATTGTTCATTGTCTGAAAAAGAGAGCATAAAACTAGAATATTTTAGCCAGTTGAACTATTTGAACCTGCAAACTGCTATTGTATTCTTTCTTTATTTGCTTGTTCTGAGAATTTAATGCTAGTCTATTTCAGAAGATGTAGTGGCTCATAACAAATAGTATTATATTACTTTTCTTTTTTCCATCTTCAAGAAAAACAGTTAGAAAGTTCTTACCCATGTAGCTTTCTTTCAGGTAGAATTGTGAATAAGAAGAAAAAACAATGAAAGATTAAATAAAGCAAACTTCAATTCACCAATCGAAAGAAAAAAAACATGGGATAATTATGTTTAAAATTTGAAGTTAAATGTTTTACTTGCTTAAGGGTCCTCGAGTTTATTAAGATGACAAGATGATGGTAAGCATGTGCAAGCACGGGCCCAACACATAAAATGAGTTTAATAATAAAATTATAAAAATTTTATTAAAAAAATAAAGTTACAATTTAATCAATTCAAATAGCATTTGTTATAATCCTTTATTTTCAGGTACAAATTAACAGGTCGAGCGCGCTTTGCGAGCTCCCTATCTTTCACGGTTGAAGTGAAGAGTTCAAATTTCATTAGTAGCGTATAATTTCTTTTTTCTTATTTCCTCCCTCTATCCAGATTACAAATAATTTTTTTAAGAAAAAAAAATCAATTATATCTTAATCCGTTTAAAAGAAATATATATACACACATCTTAGTATTTTTTGGGTTCAATCTAAATCCTTCTTTTTCTTTTAGTTTCATACATTAATTTTCTCTAAGTTTAGCTTTATCATTTAATGAACTTATAATGACTCAATTTCGGATACACGTAGGGATGACAACGGATCGGATCTGGACCGGATCCTACTAGATCCAAATCCAGATCCATTTTTCATATCTGGATCCAGATCCATCGATCCATAAAAATCATATCCAAATTCAGATCCATCGGACCCACCGGGTCCACGGATCGGATCTGGATCTACATGTAAATTTTTTTGGCTTGAATAATATTCCCACATGTTGAAACTTTTATGAAAAAATGAAACGCAATCTGATTGAAAAAATGATCGAGTTCATTCAATCAATCTACACAAACATGACACCATTTTTCCAAACTACTGAACAAAGTTTTAGCATCACAAGAAAATAAAGACGATTGACTTAATTAGTGATGTTGAACAGGTTGCAACTTTGAGCTAATTTTTGGAGGCTTTAGTGATGCTCCACTTGTAGTTCTACTGATCGACTTCATTAAACAACATAAAACAATGTCAGTCATATATCAAAAGTCTCAGTTTTTATTTTGCTGATCAAACAAATGAGAGAAAGATACTTAAAGCTTACGGCTAGCAGATTCAAAAAAGGTAAATTTAAATAAGAGTGATAATTTTTTCTTTTTATAGAAATGAAAATATGGGAAACTGCAGAGAGAATATAGATAAAAGAAATGAATCTTCAAAGACAAATTACATGGTTGTGTGACTTGTGTCTTATCCTGGTTCAACCCTTTACCCAATACATAAATTATGAAAAAATTTAAGAAAATACTTATAAAATTACATTCTAGGTTATGAATATATTTAATAAAAAATGAATCCATGGATCGGATCTGGACCGGATACGGATCTCAAATACAAGATCGAGATCCAGATCCGATCCGGGTCCGATCCAGATCCGTCGGGTCCAAATTTTGAAGATCCATATCCTATAAAACGGATATGGATCCACCAGATCCGGACCGGGTCCAAGATCCATTGTCATCTCTAGGTACACCCCTTATAATTCAAAATTGAACACATATACCCCATGTTCCCGTCCGAAATATTTGCCGTTTTATCGGATGATAAATTGATTCCTTAACTAAGCGATTTGGGCTGTAAGCGAAACTCTAACTTCCAGCTATGGGTTCCGCAACTACTCCAGAAAGCGTTAGATGGTGATTGAGTAAACTAAGTGGTAAGAAACATAAATACAACTAGAGTGCAATAAAGATGATAAAGGTAGGATAAAGATATGAAAAAATTAATTTTTTTGATTGATTGTGTTGTTCCTATTCTGTACAATTGATCTTACATTTATACTACAAGAAATAAGACGTGACCCCCCTATGTTCGCCACTAAATCCACTAGCGAATTATGAGGAGGTGGTGTCAATTTTTGCTCTTTGTTTTCCTCTTGCACGACCGACGCCACTTCCTTCTAGCAGTTGATGGTTTGTTTCTGCTTCTTGGGGTCTAGAAGGTGCTTTGACTTGGTCTTCGAGGCGTCCAAATATGTGTAGGTCTCAGTCATTCCTTGGACTTATAGTTCGACCAAGTTACCGAGATAGCTGATGGAGCTTTTCTAGCCGAGGGCTAGGGCTAATAAATTCGGCTACGAGTCAGTTCGGTTATCGGCTTAGAATTTTGTTGCCTGCTCATTTTGAGATTTTCCATCTTCGCCTGCCGCTTGATTCGACTAAACACTAAAAATATTTTTGAGTGTTAACAATTGCCCTATATTAACTCGAGTGCAGCTGTTGAGTTGATATATGCAAAAATAGCTGTCGTTTCGTGTGGCAGCCGTGGATGTCACTTTAGTCACTTTTGCCCTAAATTCACGCAATGATGAATTTCTCTGAATTCTTTTCAACCGAGGCGTCTCGGTTACCACAAATAAATTCCAACGTATGTTTGAAAGAAAAGAGTCCTAATACGTGTCAGCCACATCTTCCAAAACGAAAGGGGATATTTAAGGGAAGACGTCTTCCCAGGGGTTTCTCTTTTAGCCATCAATCGTTCCCAAATTCCTTTGCGCCTCCAAAAACCCTATTTTTCTCAATCATAAACCCATGTCTTCATCTTCTTCTCTATATCAAGGATCGGATAACGCCGATTTGGCTGCTGGTGACCTAACCCATACCTTTGCCTTTATCGATGAACAATTGGTTCTTGCCCCTTATAGTACATCTGAACAGGGCGACCTCCTTCTTTCTCGGCATCATAACCCAGCAAACTATGATCTTCCTATTAACTGTGATTGGTTCACTGGTGACCGTTGTTCGGCTAGCCTGCGTACATGGCTGGCCAAGTTTGCCAACTATTCTGGTTGGTTGGAATGAGTGAAGTCGGCCAAAGAGGCTGAATGGAGATGATGTGTCTTTATGATGCCATTGCGCTGTCGGGGTTTGACCTCTCCTGTAACATTGGTCTCGTATACGCTTTTCTTGGTTATTGGTCGACCACCGCCAACGCTTTTGTTTTCCCTTGGGAGATGATGACCCCCACACTGCTTGATGTGATGGTGATACTTGGCCTTCTGATACTGGGAGCCAAAGTGCTTGTCTTAGGCGATATAGATGTTGCCGACTTGGGCATCAAGGTTTCAAATACTTCTTCTGGCTATGACCATTTCATGGTCAACAAAAGCCGAGTATCGCCTCTCCCAGTCGACGATGCTGAGCATCATGCTTTCCTGCTTTTTTGGTTCTGTCGATATTTTGTCTGCACAGGATCTTGTGCAGTCGTGAAGGAACTGAAAATTTATGCGGCATTAGCCATTTCGGGAGAAGATGTCAGCTGGACATCTCTTTTTCTGACTTATCTTTATATGGCTCTTGGCGATGCCCAAGCAAGGTTAAGGGACTCCAGAAATCTGGATACCTTAGTCGGTCCCCTGTGGTTCCTTCAGCTGTGGATCACCCAGTATTTTCCAGAGTTTATTCCTGATAGTTTTGATGACCGTCGTTTCCCATTAAATCCGCCAGTGCTAGCCGATACTCTTCGAAAAACACTTTTAGTGTCTCAGGACATTTTTACTGCAGTCTCCACCCTGCATGGTCTGTCTCGAGACCATTATACAGATTGGCAACCGGTCCTTGAAAGACGGGCCACTCCCGATTGGGTCCGTCAAGTAGCCGATGACGACCTTACATTCTCCCAATGGAGAATGTAGACCCATACATGAGGGCGTATTCTTACGGCTAGGGATCTTTTGGATGGCTTGAAGCCCACTTCTAGGAATAATAAATTGACCACGGAGCCCTATCGGCCAAACTTTATGGCAAGGCAATTTGGTCTTACTCGGCACGTACCATGGCCCCACCACAGTATTGTTTATTCAACCCAACGATCCATTCTTGATGCAAAACAGGCGAAGGAGATAGCCGATCACAATCTTGAGAGGCTCGCCCTATTTGACTGGCAGCCGTTTCCAGCAAATACTACGGTTGCTTTTGGCGATTGGTAGAACACGGCCAAGGAGAAATTCTTCCAGTCTCATTTAGATGTCTATCGTGATCGGCTGATCTTGTCAAATAAGAAAAAGACCCAAGAAACTTCTAAATCGCGGGTGAAAGAGGCCCATTTGAAAACTGCTCCCTCTAAATCGGCCAGACCTGCTGGCTCAAGGTCTTCCGTCAGGTTGCGGCAAACGAAGAGAAAAGGTAAATTATTTTCTACATATGTGTCGGCCAGATGACTCTTGTGAATTTTTGGCTAACATCTTTCATGTGTCTTTCAGCAACTTAATCCCCCCCAGCGTTTGTCGATTTGGAGACCACTTCCAACAACGAATCCCCGTTACCCAGGAAATTTGTTTCCAAGCAACCCAGATGAAGCGGAGGGGTTGTCATCCGAGATCGTAGTGAGAAAGGCCCCCACAAAAACCAGAGTTCATGTTGTCGTCGAGGAAGAGGAGGAAATTAAGGTATATCCCTTGTCCAGCTTAAATACCTCTGTATCGGATATCTTTCAGTATTCATGTTTTCTGTTTGCCCTTCATGGACCCCAACTCATAAGACGCATACGATCACAGACAACGTTCGGTGCTCCTCTTCATATTGGATCATCCTCACCGGCTTATGCTCACACTCGTCTGCAGGGTCCATTATCGGTTGTCCCCAAGGCCAAAATTTCACCTGTCGAGGCAGCCAAAGATTTTCATGCTGATGTAGCCATAGAGGTATATCTTTTCTCTTATGCTTGGTCCTTCACTGTTTCCAAACCCTTGCCTCTATTCTAAACCTGCCTTTTTTGTACAAGAGATGGCTGGAGATAATCCCCCGACTAAAGCTAATCCGGTTGATGACTCAGAAGTGCCAGTCGAGATCGTCCCCGAAGACGTGCTTCTGCAATATTTTGGATCAGTCCATATTGCACCTGCATCTTCTTCGCCCGTTGGAATTCATCGGGAGCGAGTCGAGGAGTCTCTTGCCAAGGGGATTCCGACCAGCAAAGCAGAGTTCCATGCTTTGAGGGCTTCTCTGTTCAGGTTGTCAAAAGAAGCAAAGGATTTTCCAATTTTGGCAACCGCTTATAATGACATGGCCTTGGCTCTAAATGACTTATTTGCTTTACACAAAATGGCCAAAGATAGTCATGATTAAACGGTCGCTGCTCTGCAAAACTTGGGGTCTCTTCGGCAAGAGAAGAAACACATTCAGATTTCTTTCAATGAGGTGAATGTAGAAAGACATCAGAATGTCAGCCGAATGAATGAATTGTAAGAGCAGTTGTCAAAATCGTGGGCCGAGTTGGAGAGGATCCATGAGGAGATAAAGTCTATTACTCCGGCCAAAGGCATCTTGGAGTCGACTATTAAGGCCCAAGATTTTTCCCACTCTTCTTTGTTTCGGCAGGGCACTCATTTGGATAATAAAGTTTGGGAACTCGGTAACCAACATGTAGTCTGGGAATTGGATCAGAAAATGGGCAGTGAACGACTGGTCCAACTGGAGAATAAGTGAACTGTGTGTAAAAACAGACTTACTCAAGCAACGCCAACACTCCTTGCTAGTTTTTCCGAAGTAGCATCCGAGGGAACTTATTCTTCAGTTATGGCTACTCATTTATCGGTTGATCCGATTGCTCAGTTGTCAGTCGACATCCTTAGTCCGAAGGCATCACTGCTTCTGTTACTCAAGAAGTATTGCCAACAACCAAATAACAACCAGAGGACATTCTAGCTGCCGACACTCAAGTTTTTTTCAAGATCCCATCAGTGGTGGTGGCTGAGCCTTTGTTGGATGCGGAAAAGGGGGTTTCCCAAAGAAATAGAAACAGATGAGGTAGTAGCCGTTGGTGCGACTGAGGATGAGAAAAAGACTGCAGCTATCTAGAGTGACCAATCAGTGGTAGATTCAGCTATTCTTGAGACCCCTATGACTGATGATGTAGCGCAACCCCTAGCTGGTGACATGTCAACCAACTTGCCTTCCTAGTTTTGTTGACCCCAAATTGAAGGATCTATTTTTTGTAACCAAGTAGCCGTGGATTAGGCTAATCCTAAGATTTCTGTAACTAATAATATAGCGCAACCCCTAGCTAGTGAAACACCAACCAACACGGCTTCCTAGTTTTATTGACCCCAAATCAAAGGGTTTATTTTTATGATCAAACAGTCGGTCTATGGCTGTCGTTTACTCTTGCATTCCTCAAATCGAAGGGAAGTATTTTTCACCTTTTTATATGACTGTGATCAGGCCGGCCTGTGGCTATCACACATTCATGTATTCCCCAAATCGAAGGGAATTAGTTTCTTTTGTGTGGCTAGGCAGCCGGTCTGTCACTGTTTCTTATTCATGCATACCCCAAATTAAAGGGTAATACTTTTTTAAGTACTTGCCATTTACGTTTCTGTCAAGCTCTTCATCATGTATGTCTATTAGTCGATACACATTGCCAGCAATCCATTGGCTCACTACGAAGGGTCCTTCCCAATTTGGCGACCATTTGCCGAATTTACGATCTTTCATTCCAAGCGGCAATATGATTTTCCAAACCAAGTCTCCTTCGGTGAACCTCTTGGGCTTAACATTCTTGTTGTATGCTTTAGCCATTTCCCATTTACCGGCTTTGATTCTTTCCATGGCCATCAGTCGATCTTCATTTGGCTGATCTAGCTCAATTAGCATGGCATGCTGATATTCTTCCAAGCTTAAAGAGTTCTGTTTGGCTACTCGTAATGACTTAACATTAATTTCCAGGGGTAACACTACATCTTGGCCATAGGTTACTCGAAAAGGTGTTGTCCCCGTAGCGATAGACTTAGAGTTTCTGATTGCCCAAATAACTTCATCCAAAATGAGATGCCACACTGCCGGTCTATTCTCCATATTTTTACTAATTATGTCTACAATAAGTTTGTTAGTTGCCTTGGCTTGTCCATTCGCCTGTGCATAATAAGGCGAAGATGTGATCATCTTGATCCCAAACTTCTCAGCAAAGGCTGTCACCTTAGAACCAGTGAATACCGTCCCTTGATCAGTTGTAATCGTCTCAGGAATACCATATCTATATATGATCTGGTGTTGGATAAAATAAATGACATCTGTCTGATGAACCCTCTTCATTAGATGTGCCTCTACTCATTTAGTGAAGTAATCGGTAGCCATAATGATAAAATTATGTCCTTTAGCCGATTGTGGATGAATTTTGCTGATAAGGTCTATGGCCCATCCTCTAAAAGACCAGGGCTTCACGATCGTGTGTAACTCCTTAGCTGGTACCCGTTGGATTGGTCCATGTCTCTAACACTCTTCACAACCTTTTGCGTATTGAAAGCAATCGGCCGTGATGATAGGCCAATAATAGCCATGGCGATAAATCAACCACTTCATCATTGGCCCAGCTCTGTGTGATCCACAAATTTCGTCATGAACTTCTCACATGACTCTTAAGGCCTCTGTCTTATCAATGCACTTGAGTAGCACCCCATTTACATTTCTTTTGTAAAGATCATTATCAATGAGCACTTACTTCAAGGTCCTCCTCTTAACCTTAAGGACCTTGTACGTGGAAGGATTTTTTAAGTAGCCGATTAATACATGTTTCCACGAGTCGATCTGGTCCATGGCTAATACTTCGGTTGGCAGCTCATCATACTCTAGAGTGAGTAGAGACTTCCTAAAGCCAGAAGCTTCTTGTGCTAAGTCGTTAGCCTCAACATTCATGCCTCTGGGAACATAACTTAACATAGACGATGCGAACCTACTAAGCAACCTGCTAGTCGTTTCATAACGGGCCAACAAATTTGGATCTTTGCAGTCGTATTCCCCGGCCAGTTGCTTGATAACCAACTGAGAGTCTCCATGAATCTTGACGCACTTTGCTTTCATAGAAACTAGGAGTCCTATAATGAGAGCATCGTATTCAGCTTAGTTATTTGTCAAGCCAGAATCTAACCGATAAGAGAACCTTCACATTTCATCTCTAGGATCGGTTATCGTTATCCCACCTCCGACTCCTTTCTGGGTTCTTGACCCATAAAAAGTTAGCGTCCAATGGACGACATCCAAACATGCAGTAGAGGGGATGCATGGGTCCTCCACATCTACACAAGGGTGGTCTGCCAAGAAATTGACTACCGCCTGACCTTTGACAGCCCTAAGTGGCCTATACTCGAGAGAAAATACAGTGAGCTTGATTGCCCATTTCATTAGTCGTCCTTGTAAAACATGTTTATTCAATAAGTACCGGACGATGTCAATCTTGTACAAAATGTGAACCACATGTGGCATTAAATAATGTTCAAGTTTTGTACAAGCATAGAATAAGGACAAACAAAGCTTCTTTATAGGAGTATATCTAGTTTCAGCTCCATTAACCATTCAACTAAGATAGTAAACTGGCCTTTCGGTTCCATCATCGGCATCCTGTGCTAACATGCAACCTATAGACAAATCTGCAGCCGAGATGTACAATTTTAACGATTTTCCTGGCATGGGAGGCACCAGCACGGGAGGAGTTTCCAGAGCCTTTTTAATTTGGTCAAATGCTTCTTGCTGTTTCGGGCCCCATACTAGCTCTTATGTCCCTTTAAGCCTAAACAAAGGTGAGAAAGCCTTCATTTTACCAGCTGAATTAGATATGAACCGCCTTAGAAAATTGATCTTCCCTAGCAGGCTTTGTAACTCCTTCTTTGTTCTGGGTGGTGCCGACTTCATTACAGCCCGGGCTTTGTTCTAATCTATCTCAATACCTTTCTTATGTACCAAGAAGCCAAGGAAGTTGCCAGCCGATACTCCGAACATGCACTTGGCTGGATTCATTTTAAAATTATGAATCCGCATTCTTTTTAGTACTTGTTCCAGATCGGCTAAATGATCCTTGAGGTCCTTAGACCTCACCACCACATCATCAATGTAGACCTCCACAGTCTTGCCAATCAAATCACGGAAGATGGTGTTCATTGCCCTATGATAAGTAGCACCAGCATTCTTCAAACCGAACGACATAACTACCCACTCGTAAATGCCCAAGGCTCATGGACACCTAAAAGCAGTCTTGTGAGTATCCTCCTCAGCTACTGCTATCTGATTATAGCCAGAGTATACATCCATGAATGTCAACACACCGTTAGCGGCCGCTGAATCGACTAGCATATCGCCTATGGGCATGACATATTCATCTTTGGGAGTGGCTAGAGTTAGGTTCCTGTAATCAATACATACCCGAACCTTGCCATTCTTCTTCTTGACTGGCATGATGTTTGCCAACCATTCCACATATCTAGCCGTTTTGATAAACCCAGCCTTCAGCAGTCATTCAATCTCAGCCTTAATTTGAGGCATCAACTGAGGGTGATATCTCCTGGGCGGTTGTTTATGAGGTGTGAAACCCTCCTTAATTGGAAATCTATGCTCTACCAAAGTACGTGCCAACCCAGGCATCTCATGATAATCCCATGCGAAACAGTCATTATACTGCGGTAGAAAAGCCGTTATGATTTGTTTATCCTCATCCTTCAACAAGCCACTAATATGTGTTAGCCGATGGACTTCCTCAGTACCCAAGTTGATATCTTCCAAGGGACCTAATATTCAAAATTAGGCATAGCCCTTCTTATGAGTGATTCAAGTTCCATCGGCAACTCAATGTCATTGGCTGGCAGTGTTGGTTCTCTGTCGTAGTCTCCTACCTATGACACCTCGACTATCCTGGCTTCAGAACTTAGAGCAGTCAGCCGATGCCGTAGATCATGTATGATTTGGGTCTCCTCAATCATTTAACTCTTCCAAGGTAAGTCGTGGTTCGCCTAATTGGTTTATTTCAAAACCTCGTGAAGTAAGATTGCAGTATTCCAAGACCCTTATTCGTATTTCTCTACGACATCTATGGGAGCCACATAGGGTGAATATAAGACAACCTTCAAGTTCTTAACCCCTGCTTGAAATGGGTTATCATCGGCTGAGACGATTTCTATCTTGCTTCCTTTCCAGAAAATGAGCTTTTAATGCATGGTCGATGGAAGGCATCGGCTGGGGTGAATCCAGTCTCTGCCCAACAGGATGGTGTAGGATGATTTGTCGTCTATCACAAAGAAGGTAGATCTAACCGTCTTAGGACCTACGATGATTTTCGCTACTAAGATCCCCAAAGCTAGAGGCATCTCCCATAAAGCTAGCCATTTTCATGTTAGTTGGGATGAGGTCCTCTCTGGTTTTGTTAAGGCTTTTTAAAGTAAGCAGCGACATCATATTCAACACATCGCCATTGTCGATGAACACTCGGCTAAAAGCTTTGTCGTTAATGTAAGCCTTAACATAGAGGGGTTTGATGTGTGTAACCATCTCTTCCGTAGGTGCAACAAATACAGTGCTCAAAGCATCCCTAGCCGTGGTATTGGCTAATGTCGCCAATTCAGTGTCTTTCACACACACATCGCCTTCTAGGCTATCCAGCTTAGAGCGACCGGCCCAGAACTCACATGGAATCAGGCTGACCATTTCAATGGCTGCCCAAATCTCATCGACTGAATCTTACTTGAATAAATCGAGGATAGAGTCTCCTACCTCATCTAATTCGGCTGATGAGAAGTTAATATCTTCCATCTCCTGGAGGCATATAGGAACCTTCTGGGGTTCTAATGCCTGGATCCTTCGTGCGACCTGTGGAACCGTTTCGGCTAGGGATTCCTTCAGAATATTAGTCTCCCGTTGAGGTTCCTCTGTCGGGTTGTCATCAGGCTGTATATTTAGTTTTAGTTGGTCCAAAGCTTCTCCTTCATGTGGCACTATCTCTGAAGAGGTTGAGCCGAATGCCTGCTCGATAGCCTCAGCTACGACAGACTCAGAAATTTTCTGCTTATCGGCTGCCTCAGTGCTGGATATCATGTGCAACGTTATCTTCATCTTGTGCAAGGCTTTTGCACGTTGTATCCTCCTTTTCTACGTCCTGGATATGACACTCGACGGTGCCTCTTTCTTTTTAGAAGCCTGATTGACGAACCACTTTCCTTCCTCTATATTGGCGGTTGGCTTAATCATCCTCCAGGGTCTCAGCTGACCTTCATTCCTCACTGTGATACGCAAGGAAGTAATGCCTTCCTTCACATTGAACTCAGCCACCCTCTATTTATCCATGGGTAGTAGTTCCTCGCCTATTTGGGGCACGCTCGTCTTCTCATTGAATGGCAGCCGTGCTTGCCCCCCAAGCTTGCTCCAGAGGTCTGCTGGGCATCTTTTTAATACCGAGTACTATTTATGAGGTTCTCGAGCAATATGCTCTGGTTTATAAGGGTGGCCATGAAAACTGCTTCTAGCTGGCTGCATGTCCGTGCCCTCATAGATGTCTCGTAAGCTGCCTAGCCGATCAAACACAGAGGTCTTGGGGCCTTACCAGTGGACTTCTTTGGAATCCATATGGTTTTCATCGGATGTTTCCCCTTGACGTCTTATGGTTGATTTGGCTTAGCATAGGATATCATAGATATCAGTACTGTGGGGAAATTGTCAGTATCAATAGACACTTCATCTATGCTTTTATCGGCTAGATTGAACCTGCCCTCCTTGATGCCCTTTTGAATTGTCTTCCTGAAGATACACAATTAGAAGTAGCATGGCTATACGAATTGTGCCATTTATAGTACTTCTTATCCTTGAGATCTTTGGCAGCCGAAATCCTATGGCCTCAATCAACCGAATTTGTTTATCTTTAAGCAGATGATCAAGATCTGATCTGCTTTTGTAATACCAAACGAGTAACCGATCCTGTCATCAGTCGAACTCGTCTCCTTGCCCTTCGTAGCTTTCAGGGCTGGACAAGAGTAAACCTTACCCCTGACAATCTCGGCTACCATTGCGTCTGCCGTGTAATCAGCTGACTCTGAGTCAGACTCATTTGCCTCAATAATGGATACCAAATGGAAGCCTCGGTTTCGGTTAGCTTTTCTTTTATCCTTCTCCTGGTGTACTGCTCTATTTGTCTAGCCTTCTCAGCTAACTGGCTTAAGTAAGAGCAGGATTGTCCCACTAATTTCTCTTTTAGCTGAGGATGCATGTTGTTGATTATCATGTGGGCGCATTCTAATTCGGGGAAGTGTACAATACATTTTCCAACCTTTCTTCTGAATCTTTCGATGTAATCGATAGCTGACTCATCTACCTATTGCTTGAGATTAGTCAAATCGGTTACGGTGACATGAGGTTGGGGCCAATAGAATCTATCATGGAAACAACGCTCCATGTCAGCCCAGCTCTGCACCGAATCGGGGATCAAGGATGAGTACCAGGCAAATATTGTTCCGGTTAGAGAAATGGGGAATAACTGCAGCTTGTGATACTTGTTATGGCCAACTTCGCCATGTTGGGCGATAAATCTACTAATGTGCTCAATGGTAGATTTGGCGTCATCACCCGAGAAGGTGGTGAGATCATGCATTTTGAAGCCTCTTGGCAATTGTGCTACCCGATCTACCCAATCGGGGTAGGGCTTCCTATAAACAGGCCTGTCCAAGGGTTTTAGTTGGATGCCAAAGTACCTACTCATAGTATTCGCAATGGTTTGATGGTTCATCAGCTGTGACGTCCCCTACCGGTTCTCAACTGGAAACGGCTGGTATGCGTTATGAACTGGAGGCCTCCATTATGCACCTTGTTGAACATGGTTTTGAAAGTTGTAGGTATTCTGCTGGCCATTACTAACAGGTGGGGTATATCCCCATTGTTGTTGTTGGGCATAGCCACCAAAGCCTGTAACCTGAGCTCCTGAAACAGCCGACGAAACTTGAGGATAAGGTGGAATAATGTTCCATGTTTGTTCTCCCCAGACATCAGTCATTCTTAGAAAGTTTGCGCTTCCTGGATGGTATGATTTGGGTACCGACTGTGACTGCTGGAATGGTGTCCGCTGTAGACAGCGTCACCAGATAGTCGAGCAGGGTCATCGCCAGGGGCCATCGGCTGCCAATTCGGCTAGCCAACATTGGTTGCATGTACCGTATAGTCGTTTGCATGAGCGTACGGCATAACGGGCGGTAAACCAAGGTGTCCGGACGCCTGAACTAGTCTCCAGGTCATATTGATCTGTCCATACTGCAGATTCGCTTGGTTGAGTGGCACAGCTTGCCCCCCAATGTTTGGTGGCAACCATACAGTCGACTGGTTACCAAGTGACTGGGCTTGTGCTCCTAGGTGTGCTATCGGATGTACATGAATAGGTACTGACTGATACACATTTGGCTGAGGAACAACACCTGGAGTCACAATTGCATGCTGCACAACGCCGTTCGTAAGAGGGATGACAGAACTAGCCGAACCTTCTCCTGGATGCAGTCGATTGGCTTCCAGTTCTCTCACCTGCTGAACCTCATTATGCACCATTGGCTTGACAATATCATCCAATTGTTTGGAAACCTGGTACATAATATCGTGGATGCCTAAGTCAATCTGATGTCTAATGAATGACGTGGTCATAACAGTTGGACCTTCAGGCTGACTAAGTTCACCCACAGCTTGGGTTGATCGAGGAAGTGGAGGGGTATCAACCGATGTTGGCATACCCAAAGAAGATGGTGGCTCGTTGTTCCTTCTGGGAGGCTTTTGTTTAAGATGTGGACTGGACTTTGGGTTCATTTTCTTACCAGACCTTAGGCGCATACGCCAAGCTTGATCCTGACCTGGAGAATCAAACTTCGCTATGAGATCACCTATGGTCCCATTGGGCGTGCCAAATTTGTTCCCATCCGAAATGTTTGCCATTTTATCGGCTGGCGAAATCGGATGACAAATTGATTCCTTAACTAAGCAATTTGGGCTGGAAGCGGAACTCTAACTTCCAGCTATGGGTTCCCAACTACTCCAGAAAGCGTTAGGATGGTGATTGAGTAAATTAAGTGGTAAGAAACATAAATACAGCTAGAGTGCAATAAAGGCGATAAAGGTAGGATAAAGATATGAAAAACTCAGTTTTTTTGATTGATTGTGTTGTTCCTATTCTGTACAATTGATCTTACATTTTATACTACAAGAAATAAGACGTGATCCCCTATGCTAGCCACTAAATTACCCACTAAATCCACTAGGCAACTATGAGGAGGTGGTGCCGAATTTTGCTCCTTGTTTTCCTCTTGCACGACCGACGGCACTTCCTTCTAGCTGTTGGTGGTTTGTTTATGCTTCTTGGGGTCTAGAAGGTGCTTTGACTTGGTCTTCGATGCATCCAAATATATGTGGGTCTCAGTCATTCCTTGGACTTATGGTTCGGCCAAGTTACCGAGATAGCCAATGGAGCTTTTCTATCTGAGGGCTAGGGCTAATAAATTCGGCTACGAGTCAGTTCGGTTATCGGCTTAGAATTTTGTTGCCTGCTTATTTTGAGATTTTCCATCTTCGGCTGCCACTTGATTCGGCTAAACACTAGAAGTATTTTTGAGTGTTAACACCCCCTATACTATGAGAATTCTACACTTGCAACCATATTAGGTATATCTATAACTAAGTTTATCAAAATATAATTATTTAAAAATAAATTAAAATTATAAATAAGAAGATTTTATATATTTATTTATATAAAATTTAATAAAGAATATAAATATTTTCTTTTAATATCTTTATTGACGCATTTGATAAAAATAAAGAATAAATATTTTTGAAACATATTAATAAGAAATGAACACAACTTACTTAATAAGATATACCGACTATTAGTAATAATTTTCTACTTTTTAAGCATGTAATTTATTTGTATTCTTATTAATAGATATTAAAAATTAAATATTTATTAACACGTTTCTTAGTATTTTATTAATTTTGTACAATGAGATTAATATATAATGTGCAAGTAAAATTAATTATACCTTATCTCTGAAAATTTTCTTTGAATAAAATAAAACAAAATATCCTACCTGAATTATGTTTAATAAATGGTGCAATAATTAATCCCATATAATAAAAGAGAACCAATGTAAGTTTGCATGGAGTTTCAATACTCATATTCTCATGAATAAGAGACACGTTGCTAACTGAGAATTGCAAAAGTCAAAACTATTCTTAAAATTAAATTAAATCGCTAAAAACAACCATGTCAATCCTCAGTCCTTACCCGCTCTTCTATATAAGTAGAAAATTCTAGAGATTTTCTCAAATATTAGTTTATATATGTAATTATTTTTTCAATATCACGGCACCTATTTTTTTAATTAAAATAAATGTAGAGCTTACTTACCATAACAGAAAAATAATTTATAAAAATGAAGTGCCGAATTTGATTTTGTGTAAAAACTCCTACATATTGAAGCGAATAATAAACACAGAGTATCTGATAAAAACGTGCCAATAGAAAACTTTTTATGTTAATTTTTTTTTTTTTAAAAAATTTGGAAAAATTATCACACGAAAAAGAACCAATAACAAAAATGAAATCAAGAGGAGGTTTAATTTGAAAATCACAAAATATATTAGAAATAAATCAATACTATAGTAAAAGATTTGAACAAAATAAAAGTGTTTATAAATATAAAAATTATAATTAGAAGTGATCAAGTTATACAATAATAACTATGTCTCAATTCCTAATTTAATTCCTAATAAATTAGAATATTTAATGACCAAGTTATAACTTTGATTAATTTTATCTTATAATAAACTTGAGTTATAAATTTTTTACGGTTAGCAAACACATATATAAGTCAAAAGCTTTAATGAAATGGTCAAATCAACTTATAAATTTACCCCAACTCCAATTAAGATCGGTTAATTTACTTACTTTTAAAAAAAAACCCTTTTTGTACCTTTTAGTGCTGGTGGAAAGCAAAGAAATGGAGGGTAATATGAATAAGATAAGTATTAGCCCGCCAACAGAACGGCCAAACTCACCAATCCCACTTTCCGTCATATGCAAACAAACCCCAATACTTTCTAGAGAGAGAAAATTAATTAAAAAAATATATGTAGAGAGAGAAAGAACAAGCCCCCAGGACACATGCGAGTTGGTAAGTGACAAGGTGATTGAGTACAATCACTCCGACTTCGCGGGTTTGAATCCGTGTGGTGACAGTCTTTGCTGAAATATTATAAGGTTTGTTGCTGGGTTTGTGTCCCGTTGGTCCTCTCCCTAGCAGGGTTGCCACTCGCACATATCCCTCGATTTACATTTTACCTGGTCAAGAGGCCTCTGATACAGAATGGAGAATTTCGCCCTCGGGACTTTCTCCTTTATAAATAAAGAACACAAAAGTCCTCCGGGGCATAGTCCAGTGGCAAAGCCTGGGCGCTATAAGACGCTCTGTCATGGGACAGCGTGGGTTCGATTCCCCGCAAGCACGAAGAAACTCTGCATGTTGGGGAATTTGACCTTGTCTCATTGATCAGTTGTACGCTCCCAGAAAAACTGGCCATCGGAGCACATTCCGCGATTTACCTGGTAATAGTGTTGAAGGACCGGTGCTATTACCTCCAGGACGTCTGGGTAATACCAGTGAAGTAGTCAGGCGCAAGCCTGGAAACCCTGGATTATCAAAAAAATAAAAATAAAAAAAAAAATAAATAAATAAAAATAAAGAACACAAAAGCATCGACAAACCGATTTGCTGCTTCACAGCTCACCCCTATATTAATTTAAAAACAAACAATTCCTACTAATTATAGTGCAACTGATTAATCTAAAGGCATCATGTCAGTTGTCAGCAGGGTACCAGGTGTCAGCAGGGTACGAGACATAAATTATCTCACGTCAGTCCTTTGAGCAGGGTCCGAAAAAGTATCACAATCTATTACAAGTATTAACTATTGTTTTTTTCGTGGCTAGATATCGTGACCTATAGGTGATTAAAATTGTTCCAAGAATTCTTATAATTAACTAATCTGAAGTGAAATTAAACCTTAATTAACAAATAAACAAAACCTAAAACATAAGCAAAGGGAAGAATAAAAAATATTATTCCGAAAATATCCCCAAAATTCTTCTCCCCGTGCTCCTCTTATTTGATGTTCTCTGTCTGGTTTCTGAAGACGACTCGTAACATCATCTAAAATCTCATAATCAGATCTAACAAAATGCTTCTCAGTACGTCGTCGTTTTGTTCAAATTCTTCATCATCATCCATAGATCTGCTGATGTAATTCCGAATATATTTTCATCGCTAATTATTTCGTCATGGATTTGGACGAATTCCGATTGATTTTATCGGAATCAAAGGTAGATGTGTGGACAATAATCGACGCAGCGATTTCCGTTGCGGCGATTGACTACGGCGATGAATTGAAACATCGCCGTGACGGAATCGTCGAGAAGTTGTATTCCACGCGTTACCGGAGCTGCAACGACGTCGTTAATGGTCAGCATAGCTTAGATAACGGCCAGAGAGTTACTAGAAATGTGGAGATGATGAATAAGAGTCCGTTAACACCGGAGTCGAATCACCGGGACAATAATAGTAATGAAGAGGAAGATGTAGATCCATATGGAGGATTGCTTGATGATGAACAAACTCAAATTCTTACAATCAAAGAACAACTTGAAGATCCACAACTGGTATATTATATTTGTTTTTCAAAGAGCTTATGTTTGATCTGATAGTAATTTTACTTATTATAATATTATCTATTTAATCAGTCCGATGAGGATGTGGTTGACTTGCTTCAAAGTCTAGCAGATATGGATATTACATTCCAAGCTCTCAAGGTGAGTTTCTTTGTTTCTTTTTGCATTTATTTTATTTGAAATTTTCAAAAACATACAGCCCCACAAAATATTACGCCATGTAGCCATATTGTCCGTTTATACGATATGCAGAACATTATACAATATTATACAACATTATAACTGGGGAAAGCATTATACATACCGTATCAACCCGGTATAAAAGTATATAAAAGGTGTTTATAAGTTTATACACAGATATTGGCTAAAGCGCGTAAATATTTTCTCTTAATAGACATAGAGCTTAATTTCCCTTTTTTTGTTTTGCTGTTTCCATTAAGGTATTGTTTGGATTGAAATTTTTTGTTAGGAAACTGATATCGGAAGGCATGTGAATCGATTGAGGAAGCATCCATCAAATGAAGTTAGGAGATTGGTGAAGATGCTTGTGAGGTTTGAGTTCTTCATGAATTTTGTTATGAAGTAGTTACAGCTGCAAGCTTATGTGATCCTATGTTTAGTAAGAAGTTTGTGTTTGATTTGATTCTTTTTTTGTGTGTGCCAGAAAATGGAAAGTAACTGTTGATGATTGGGTTAGGCTCAACCAGCCTGAGCAACACGGGTCTTCAAATCTTATTGGTAATATCATCGATACAAACCAATTTAGTCTCTCCTTTGTGTTTTTTGTCTCACCAAAACACACAATAGATAGATGATGAAGGTACTGATGAGTTAATTTGTTGTGGTAATGGGGGCAGATGCTGATGGAGACTCGCCCCAACAGAGTGTACCGAAGAATCAACAAAATGGTCATCATCAGGTAAATTTAAGGAATTCACTAATGTCTAGTCTGTTTTCTTGGTTGTAGGGGAGGGCAAATTGAATGAAAGAGTGTATGGTCGGAGGACCATTTGTTGCGGATTCCAAGTTTGATATTTTGTATTAACTGTTTTTTTCCCTTTTTGAATTTTACAGGTTCCTGACTTCGCATACTCACCAAATCCTCGAAGTGAGTATTAGACTGGAATCTGATTCTAACTTGTCAATTTGGTCTTTTTGCGTAAAACTACTTTGGTATGCATTTGATCGACTTTGACCAATTGTTTTCCTTTTAGATGGGAGTTCGAGCTCGGATAGGAATAATTCAGAATCAGAGTACAAGCCTAAACCAGTTCCCCCGCGGAATGTAACCCCTACTAGACCACTGCAGTCTGCTCCTAAGCCTACTTCTGCTCCTGCCCCAAGTGTATTATGCTCATTTCGTATATACTTACATGGTTTAATATGGTGTTTTCTCTTGCTAGATTTTACTAATTTGCTGCTAGTTAAAGTATGTTGATTAATTATGAGATGAATGGGTTGTCCCGCTCCTATTTTAGAATATAGTGCACGCTTCTCTAACCTTGAAGCTCTTTCAGTATTTGGCTAAAGTTAAGTTGTAGTTTAGCTCAACTACTTCACAAATAATAATGGTAGCAGGTCCACTTGGTCTATAGTTGACTACTGTTGCATCATTCATGTTCACATGCATCTTTTTTCATATCTGATATGGTGTTCAAGTTGTAATTGCCGCAGCATCTATTGCTCGTCGAACCACTTTTGCAATCAGAATATAACTAACTTGGTCTCTGAGAATTGGTATATTAGTTGTATCTGGAGGGTACTAACTATTAGCTTCCCTAACTTGCCTAATATAGTAATGCAATGCAGCCAAATTGGTTATTGCTGGTGAGGTGCAATGCAGCATTAACAAACCGCATATTCTTGCTATAAATTCGTAGAGTTTCCGATTAAAATCTTGTTTGAGTACCGCAGGCTGTCTGGTTTTATTTTGGAAATGGTCTCTATTCTGGGGAAAAACGCAACAAATGATTATGTTTTACTGGGTATTTGCAGAGACCTCCTCCGAGGGAATCAGCGATAGATCTTGAGAAGTTGAATTCAGCAAGAAGGCGGCTTCAGGAGAATTACCAAGAAGCTCAAAATGGTGTGGTTTTGTTTGGAATATATTGCCATATTAATAATAGCAATAGCAAAAGTAGTAGTATTCTGTTTACAGTTAGTTTCTCTATTTGGATTATTGACTATGATTTGTTTGTTGGTGTATTGTTTTTGCTTTGTGAAGCTAAAAAGCAAAGGACAATACAGGTGATGGATATTCATGAGATTCCAAAACCAAAGAACGGCTTCTTTGCCAAGAATAAAGGCGGCTTTCAGGGCAGGCATCATCGTTGATTGTTGTCAGAAGCCTGTTTGTGTGTACAATAGTACTTGCTCTATTATTTGCACGCATCTGGTCTTAAAACACTCTGCATCTTTGGATAACGGGATCTTACCCAAACGGTTTATTCCTGTTACTACGTTTTTCTGTCCAATCAAAAACCATAAGCTCTTTATTTAGTAGTACTTCCTTCTACTTTTGGTAAATAATCTAAAGCTTTTGTTGCTCATTATTTGCACTTTCCAAAAACAAAAACTTGGCATTTTAAAATTTTCCTCAAGTGGTTTTGAAGATTATCAGTTGTCTGCAGACTCTGCACCAAAGAATATTGCGAAGAATGAAAAGTGAACGTTTTTATCTTTTCTTTTTTTCTTGATTTCGATATTCCATTTTTGGGTAAGTGCAGATAATATTCTCTACTGTATTCACCCTTTAATTGGTAAGGGAGAGTGAAAAATAAGATGGTACATTAAGAACCAAGATAAAATAGCTTCTTTTGGCACAAGGAAAGACCCCCTACCCCCTTGTCACCCCTGTTTTTCCTCCAACACTTTTCAAATAAAGGGTTAACAATAAGTACTTTTTTCACCCCAATTTATATGATATTTTATCCTTTTTAGTCCGTTCCAGAAAGGTTTTTTTTTATATTTAGTAAAAATTAACTCTAAACTCTATATTTTATCTTAATGAAATGATTTATAGCACATAAATTTTTATGGCTTATTTTTTAGATTTTCATAAAACAAAATATTCTATCTGTCTCAAGGGGTTTGACATAGTTTAATTATAGGGGTTTATAAAGCCCCCCCCAAATAGAATTTTACACAAGCTAAATACCGAAGTTCTCTTGTTTCAAAGGAATGTCTTTGATTCTTTTGAAATAAGACAAGTGCCACTTATTAGTCTTTCAATTTCAAATTCTACCTTTTATCTTAAAAATGACTTGTTTACTCCTAATTTTACTCTTAAAATTGTTCCAAGCCTGATTAATCGATGTTTTAAGAACATCAAATAGGAAATTAAATTGGAAGCAGTATTGATATTCGTCAGATACATTTATTTGGAAAGCACAAGAAATTTATTATAGCTTTTTTGTCGCAGGCTTGTATCTCTAAAGGCCTAAACACAATTTTGACTGGATTACACGCCTATATGCATAAGGTTGAACCAGCATTACAGTGGGAGCATCAAAATCCTTGTTACCTCTATGCTTTTCAGTAACCTAGTAAATGCATCCATGTATCAATTGGTTTTATAACTTTTTACAAAATTATTTTTAAATTATATATTATTTCATAAGATTTTTTATTTTTTCGTATAAGAGATTTGAGGTAAAAAAGACATAGAACTTTTTAAAAAAAGTAATTTTCTACTATACTTATTTAATTGTATAGGATGTTCAGTCAAATGGAACCTAGAGGTCTATGGGACTACAGGAGAATACGCGGATCCCATACAGAAGCCCAAAAGTTGTTTCCTCTCCTTTCTTGGGGTCCAATTGTCCAGCAGATCTGGGCCCTCTATTGAATTTTTTTGCTTTGGACCAAATTTCATGAAGAATGGGCTGGAAGATGGGCTTATGCACTTGAATTTCAACTTGTCTGTTGTTTCTGGATCATGCAGCTAGTCTTACCATTCTCCACAGTTGATATGGCAAGACATCCCTCTCCTTGTCCATTTTGGACATGATTGATGATTTAGGTGGCTACAATTGCAAGATATGTAGTGTAGCTATCTAACACAGGGCAGAGAGTTTGGAAATGATATAAAGTGGATATATTCAGTCAGCTAGAGCTTCAATATTTGAAGTTGGTGGTGAAGAATTAACCCTTTAATCATATTTTTGTTGCAGAATTTTTTTCTTATTCCTTAAGGACTAGTATTTGTTAGCTCAGGACTTGATTATTTTCATTAATGAAAGAGTAAATATACAATTTATAATTCCATAATAGAAATCCTATTCCTATTCTACTCCCAAAACCCTATTCTAGTAGTACAAGAATCCTATAATTATGGTAAGTATACAATATTAATTAATACAATATTTATACTAAAATATTACAATTAATAATACCTAAAATCTGCCCTAAACCGTGATATATCACGGGTTGAACATCTACAAAACCGTGACCAAACCGTGATATACACTACTTATGGTAAGTGTATATCACGTGTATATTTAACACACACCCGCAGTTATAGCGAGCGGTCTCCGTTCGCTGAGACTGTCCCTAAAATATTCAAAAATGACCGAGGGAAGATCTTTAGTAAAGATGTCGGCAATTTGATACCTGGAAGGGACATGACAAACGCGTACTTGTCCACGAGCTACCTTTTCGCGAACAAAGTGGATATCCATCTCTATATATTTAGTGCGCTGATGCTGAACCGGATTACCAGAAAGGTAGATGACACTAACATTATCACAATAAACCAATGTAGCTTTCTGAATAGGACAATGAAGCTCTAAAAGAAGATTACGTAACCAACAGGATTCAGAGACCACATTAGTTACCCCTCGATACTCGGCCTCGGCACTAGAGCGTGATAAAGTCGACTAACGCTTTGCAGACCATGAGACCAAGTTATTACCAAGAAACATACAATAGCCAGACGTAGAACGTCTGGTGTCTGGACAGCCACTCCAATCAACATCTGTATACGAGACAAGTGTAGACGTCGACGAATGATATAAATGTAAGCCATAGTCAAGTGTCCCCTGGATGTACCGAATGATGCGTTTGAGAGCATTCATGTGCTCAACCCTGTGATCATGCATAAACAAAACACATGTTGGACGACATACGTAATATTTGGTCTCGTGAAAGTAAGATACTGAAGAGCCCCTGCAAGACTGCGATAGTGGGTCGGATCCTCGTAAGGTGAGCCAGCCATAGCACCCAGCTTAGGCTTAGTATCGACGGGAGTGGAAGTAGACTTTCACGAGGACATACCAGCACGCTCAATAATCTCAGCTGCATACTTTCGTTGGGATAAGAATAACCCACATGCATGACGAGAAACAACAATCCCCAAAAAGTAACTCAAGGGCCCCAAGTCTTTCATAGCAAACTCAGACCTGAGCATGGTCATGATAGACTTGCGCAAAGCATCAGTGGAGGCAGTCAAGATAATAGCATCCATATATAATAAAATATAAGCCAGGGAAGAACCACGACGATATATGAACAATGAATTATCAGACCTGCTGTGCAAAAACCCAATAGACGAAAAATAGTTTGCAAATCTCTTATACCAAGCATGTGGGACCCGCTTAAGCCCATACAAGGACTTTTTCAACAAACAGACATGATGAGGATATTTGGGGTTTTAAAAACCCAAGGGCTGATGCATATAAACGGTCTCCTTAAGATTACCATATAAGAAAGCATTCTTCACATCTAACTAATGAATGAGCCATACTTTCGAAAGAGCCAGACTGAGAACAGTGCGAATGGTAGCCGGTTTGACCACCGGACTAAATGTCTCACCACAATCCACGCCAACCTGCTGAGTCTTACCATCACCTACAAGACGAGTCTTATGCCTCGCAAATGAACCGTCAGAATTATCCTTATGAGTAAAAATCCACATAGACCGAATAATATTAACACCAGAAGGACGGGGTACCAACTCCCACGTCTTATTTGCAATAAGAGCATCACATTCGTCGATCATAGCCAATTTCCAATTCGGGTCATTTAATGCGGACACTGGGTTACGGGGTAGAGGGGATTTAAGAGCATTAGAATTTAAATTAAAATATCTTTTCGGTTTCAAAATACTCCGTTGACTACGAGTGACCGATCTGAGACTCAGGGGGGGGGGGGGAATTGGGTGAATTTTGGAAAATATCGGAACATGTGACAGACTGGTCAGCAGGCAGCCCAACACGGTAACTAGAACTGATGGCAGAACCCGAGACATGACTAGTTTCGGTATTGGGCTGGGCAACTGGTCCAATTACCGAAACATGGGCTGAAACAGGCCCAATCACTGGACTGGAAACAATGGGGTTAGGCGGAACAGTAGGACTAGCGGGCAGTGGGCCCGTTGGCCGATTTTGGATGCGAAACAAGTTTGAAAAATGGTGAATAATATATGAAGAAACGGCATCGTCCAAAATATTATACGAACTAGGGGTAGACCGGGCCTGAAGTTTGTTAATTGTGGTAGACGGAAATAGTGGATAACATAAGCACCCCAAGACCCTAAGATGTGAATACAAATGAATCTTATTATATAATATTTGAAGGGGGGAAGAATATGTCAAACCTTTGGTATGAAGAATGTTAAGGAGATAAGTAGTCATTTGTAGAGCATGATGCCAAAAGGAAGGAGGTGCGGAAGAATGGACCAATAGAGTTCGGACACTATTATTAAGGTGTACGAATTTTGCGTTCGACTTTTCCATTTTGAGAGGACGTATGAGGACAAGAGAAACGAAAATTGATACCATTATTACCACAAAAATCCCGAAATAACCCATTATCATATTCTTTTCCATTATCACATTGAATATTCTTAATTTCTCGTTCTAATTGGGTACAGATGAGAGCTCGAAATTTTAAAAAGGTGGAAAAAATGTGAGATTATTTCGCTAACAGAAAAGTCCATAAAAATAGAATAATCATAAAAAGAACATAATAACGATGGCCCAAAGAACTGATAATAGGAGATGTCTATAAATCACTATGAATAATATCAAATGGCATTAAAGTACGAGAACTATAGTCTACAAACGGCAATCTAACAATTTTTCCTAACGAACAAGATTGACAAACCGGAGTACGTCGCGTACCCTTACAAGTAATAAAATTGTTTTTATCTAAGGAAGACAAAATTGACGACTCCGGATGACCTAGACGTGCATGCCACAAGGAAGGAGCAAGAACTGCAAAAGTAGATGGCAAGACTTGACTCGAGAGACCGAATGTGGGTGTGATATGATAAAGATCTCTCCTACTATCACATCTCATGAGAGGAATCCCCGTCTTGAAATCCTTCACAGAAAACCCAAAAGGATAAAAAACAACAGAAACTGAATTATCAGTTTTACAGACAGACACCAAATTTTTAATCGATTTAGGAGCATGAAGGGTATTTTTCAAGACAAGAGGTGGATGGGGGGGGGGGAGACAAAGTTTTATGACCATAACCACGAATTGGAATTAAATTTCCATTACCAACAATTATGCCACGACTGTTGCTCAAATTGAAATAAGACGAGAGAGTACATTGGTCGGACGTCATGTGAGTAGTGGCTCAGGTGTCCATCTACCAATTCGGGTCCGAGGGATTTAATTCAAGTGTGTGCATAAATGTCGGTAGGTGTGGGGCCCACTGCATGATGGGCTTGCGGAGGCCGAGGCCCAAGCATACTAGCCTGCTGCCCCATCCCAGAACCTGATCACGGTACCCACTGATTCTGGGCAGAATTGGGCCTGGAAGCTGGATACGAAAATTGGGTCCAATAAGGTGGTTGGGCCGATGACGAGAAATAGGAGATGTGTGGCCCAGGCCCACTGGCCCAGTTCCACGGCCATGGGCCCTAGGGCTGTGGCCAGGTGACTTGCAGCCTACTGCCCCGAGGCCCATTGGCACCCCCATTATTCCCTCCTCGGTTTCCGCCACGGTTTTTGCCATTATGTTTGCGATTCTGACCCTTTTTGTCGCCACCGTTGTTACAGTTTTGGCCGGAATTGTTGGAGACGGATGGAGAAAAATTGGACTCGGCCACCATGACTGCGGAAGGGGTCCCAATGGCCGCTTTCTTAGCCAAGCCGACTTCTTCAAGCGTGATCATAGAACGGGCCTGATAAAAATGCGGAAGAGGACTGCTCTGACGAAGAAGCGTACCGACGCCACTATAGGCCTGCAACCATCTGAAGAACAAGACGATCGTTGGTAACGGGCGTACCAACGTTGCGGAGTTGGTTCGCCAATTCTTTCAACCTTTTTTAGTATGCTGAAACATTAAGGAAATCTTCCATATTGACGTGGGAGAATTCCTGCTCAAGGGTAACAACACGAGAATTTTGATTATCTTGAAATATGTCACTCACTCTATTCCAAGAATCCATCGCCGTAGCGTCTGGCTCAATAATCGTCTGCAACATGTCGGTAGATATAGTGGAGTAAATCCACTGAAGAACGATAACATCAAGTGTTGTCCATAACTTAGGATCATCCTCGGGTTTTGGCACATCTGTATCCGCAGGAGATGGGGGATTATGTGATGGAGGACTTGATGCGAGCGTGCGTGAATTTTAAACAGTTCGGCACACGTCGCGTTTTTGACGTTTTCTATTTCAAGAATAATAGGGGTGGTTCTTAATGTTAGAAACTATAAGGGTAGGGTGAAACATGTTCTTAGCCATAATAGCAACGCATGACGTGATGTAGGGATTTTGGAAGAGAATTTAGGAAGAGGGAAGACTCCGTCGGGCAAGGAAACCGAGAGAAGGGGGGCATGGAACCCGAAGCACAAGTTGGACGGAATTTGGGGAGAAAAATATTAACCTAGACTTCTGATACCATGAAAGAAATATTCCCTTGTTTATTTTCATTAATTACCAAGTAGTATTTACGAACCAACAAGGTTAACTCAACCTGCTAAACCTGAGCGGGATCACCCCAGAACAGACTCTAAGTAGTAACTACAAGTATCTATACATGAAACAGTATTATGCTAGGCTTATAGTTTCTAAACAGTAGGAATGCTTTCTTAAAATCTGCAGCTAATCAATCTGTCATTCATGTCTTGAGGTGCTCGAATGCTACAGGTAGTTGCAATCCCTTTTGCTATCTGATCTAAATGTGTTTTTCCCTTCAAAGATCCTTGCATTTCTCTCATTCCACACAGCAAACACAAATTCTGCATATACCATCTAGAGAATAGTAGTCTGCCTAGTTCTTCCCTTAGTTGCCTGTAGTATTGCTCTATAAAATTGTTCCCAAGTTTGAGTGGTATGCCACTGGATCTGCAGCCATTGCATTAATCTATTCCACAGATTTTTAGAAACTACACAATCGTGAAATAAATGGTCTCTAGTTTCATTACTCAACTGACATTTGGAGCACTTAGGATCCACTTGAATGTCCCATTTGATCAATCTATCACAAGTTAACAATCTGTTTTGGACTTGCAACCACAACAAAAATAATGCTTTTGGTCTGGCTGAGTTGTGGAATAGCAAGTGTCTCCATGTCACTCTAGGTAGTGTACCTATCATCTAGAGGTAGATGCGTTTGATCATACTGCTGTTGCTTTCCCGGGTAGCCTATAGATGTAGAAGTTCACATCTTGCCCCTATAATTTTTCTCACCATCCAGCTTGCCTGCTTGGGTATGTCAACAAGATCAATTGTTCTTCCTTTTATGTAGTAAGTGTGGATCCATTTGATCCACAACTTGTCATGTTTGTTTGTCAGGTCCCAACACACTTTGATTATTGCTGCTTTGTTCCACAATTTCAGATTTGGCAAATTAAAACCACCTGCAAATTTAGGTAAACAAATCTTTTTTGACATTTATCGAGTGAGCTAGTAACAATTCAAACACGTACTGAATAAAGAAATCCAGTCGTTTTCAGGTCATTTCACTCTTTGAACAAAATAAAAAAATTAGAATTCACTCCTACACTTAATTTTTTTTTATGGAGAAACCAATTGATTTTCTTGGAATTTGATTTTGTGAATCACTATATTCTTTTATAATCGAGTTTTTGCTTGTGTCGCATTGAATTTTGATTCAATTTTTTCAGATAAATGCTTTAAAATATATTCAAGGCAGTAATAGAAACATCGTAAATGTTAAGTGTGTTACATCAAATTCAGTCAAATGTTGGGGTGTATTTTAGGTATTATCTCTAAAATTTATATAAAAGTGTAATACCAATTACTATACTTTAAAAAAAATTACAATATGTGTATTATTTTTATTTACTATGTATTACTACAAGAGTAATATACTTTTATTTTAATATAAAATGAAATATAATTTTATTCATAAATATGTACTACCAAATATATAGTTTGTTTAACTAGTTGTGCGAGAATGTTGAAACTTAGCTTGATATGACAGGGAAATTTCCTTCCTAATTAATACATCTTCTATTAATTAATACATAATTAATGCATTGCGAGATGTTAGGGAGGTTTCGTTTTTCCCAGGATTTATGGTACGATGGTTTTATTTTGGCAATAATGCATATATTATTTTTTATGCTAAAATTCTGCAATGTCTATTTTAATATTACATAGATACGTAACTTTCTCATAATATTTTGCACCTTTTGATTTGGCTAAACTTTGAAACTTTTTTATTTCTTTTAACTTTTTCTATAACCTCCGAAATACCTTTACCATACTACAACAATGAAAAATCAAATTAGTACAACATTTTTTTTTCTACTTGTTCTTCTTAGTGCACTATAAGAACTTATGTGAATTGAAGTTCCAAAAGAGAAATTCAAAATTTTCTTGTACGAGCTTAATAAGGTGATGATTAATCTGAGAGAATAGTCGGTCATAATGAGGATCGAGACATGACAAAGACTCCCCTAGGAGGCAAAACCCTAATAGAGCAATGCAACTTAGTCCAAAATACCTCTACCCTACTACAACAATAAAAATCAAATTAGAACTATATCTTTTTTACTTGTTCTTCTTAGTGCACTATAAGAACTTGTGAATTGAAGTTCCAAGAGAAATTCAAAATTTTCTTGTACGAGCTTAATAAGGTGATGATCAATCTGAGAGAATAGTCGGTCATAATGAGGGTCGAGACATGACAAAGACTCCCCTAGGAGGCGAAACCCTAACAGAGAAACGCAACTTAGTCCAAAATACCTCTACCATACTACAACAATGAAAAATCAAATTAGCGCTATATCTTTTTTTTCCTACTTATTCTTCTTAGTGCAGTTGCACTATAAGAACTTAGGTGAATTGAAGTTCCAAAAGAGGAATTAAAAAATTTCGTGTACGAGATTATCAAGGTGATGATCAATCTGAGAGAATAGTCAACCATAGTGAGGATGGAGACATGGCCCAAACTCCTCTAGGAGGTAAACCCTAACGGAGCAACGCAACTTAGAAGGGTCATATGTCATGAATTTTCGTCCTTTTCCATAGAAAGTATCCTCAAATTTATACTCTTTATGTAAATGACATTAAGGACACTTTAACCATTGTAACAGAAAAGTGCTTAATCACACTTACAATTTTGTCAAACACACCAAATTATTTCAATTTTTCTTTATAAAATCAATTCCAACACTCAAAAAGTATTCTTTAAATTTGATGCTTATCAACTATAGTCTATATGGCCAACCAAATGTCGCATAAGTTATGCAACAATTATTTTTTTCTAATCTCTCTAACCAATTATGTCATGCGAGATTTTATTCTGGGATTAGATCTTCAATCCCTCCAACCAAACGACTCATTAAAGGTGTTTGTAACACAAGAATCCACCACTAGCAAATATGTGGATCAAATAGTGGTATCACCATTGTAAGACCTAACTAAATATACTAAATAGGAGTAGAAAAGAATAGAACCTTTCTACTCTAAATTCTCCGATATTCTAGGCCTATTTTAATCATAGATCAATAGCAAAACAATAGCAATATGTGCGCCATTTGCTAACCACCTATCCTATAAATTGATGTAAAGAAAAGCCAGACCACCAATGGACTTCTCAACCATCAGACTTTCACCCTCGTCTCGGTCGATCTCTTGCCTGACTTCTTTAAGCTACCCAATATACCATCAATCAACTTATCATTAGTGTCCCCAGGTTGGTCTGTAACAAATGAATAAGTCTTCTGCCTCCTCCCAGTCGGAGAGTTCTCCATTTTGCCAACTGATACTGAAGTATCTAATTTTGAACCATAGGTTGATGATTCTACCATGCCATCAACATTTTCTGAGCCATCCTTTTTACTATACCATGAATCAAGAATCTGTAACAATGAGCTATCTTCCTCCACTTTCGACTTCCCATTGTCCAGTTTTGTGGAAGATGAGGTGTCCTCATCGGAATCATATAAATCACAATCCAATGGAGCTTCATAGTTGCCATGTGTTAGTTCACTTGATTCATCTTTGGCTTCTCCATCAGATCCCAGTTTTATTCCATTCTTGGAAGGGCCTGCCTTAGAAACTGGACCTAGTTCCTCCCAACGGGAATCAAACTCGTTATCTTTCCCAGGAAAACTCGATGATTCGCTATCTAAATTGGCTTCAGTACCACTGACATCACTTTCTTGATCAGATGGCTTATATGTTTTTAGACCTGGACTTTTCGGGACTTTATCAGAGGGAACAATGTAATTAGACTCTATTTTTATCCCAGGCATTATCTGAAGAAGATTACTTAACTTTGCGTAGCCAAGCTTATTTACCTCCAGTAAATATCCGTACCTTTCAAGGAATAGAGACCTGAAAGATTTCATGTTGAATCCTTCTGGATGTTGCTTTACAATATCATCCACCAGTTTCTGACAGTCAATAAGCACCTCATTTCTAGACTTACCAAGCCATCTGCCGTGAACGCCAGGTCGAGAAACTCCTGCATGAGGGGGATTTTGGTGTCTTTTCTCGCCATCAAGCTTTTGTGAGCCTTGCAAATTAGATGTATCCCTCGTATTCTTAAACACAGAACTCAACTCATTCGTACTGGAAGAATTACTCTTTGTTGAAGCTTTGATAGCTAGGTAAAAGAGTTTGTAAGGGAAGGTTCGGGAAATACATTCACCCACCCATTTCTTATCTGAGATTAGCAAGTCTACCAGCCGAAGAGCATCGCCTTCACTAAGAGAATTCAGAAAAGGACCTTCTTGTTGAAGGTTCTGCGCCATCTGGGCCCTGACAAAAAACACAGTAGCACACGATCAGAAGCCATTATAAAAAGATATAACGTGTCTCAAATTCATAAAAAGTAACACTATAAGCCTATCCCCCCAAGGAAACCACTTTCTGGGTGGGAAAGTGGTAAAACATTAGAAATATCCAAGACACATTCAAATCCGGGTGTCACCTGATCAACAAAAAACTCGAAATCCCTTCTTTTGTGGCAATTGTACTAAACATCTTGAACAAAACCACTCAACTTCAAATGCAAACAGAAGAAAAAAAAATACATGGAAAGAGAAGCTCCAAAAGGTGATTGCCAAACCTTTTTTGCACAAGGATAACATTTTACATAGCTAATCCAACTTTGAGTTTCCAACATATAACTCTAAGTTACCAATGCAAAATCAGCATATTGAATACACAGTTCTGTTTCTGGTATAAAACTCTGCATTACTAATATTGGTAACTTACTCAGGAAGCAATGCATTTTGCTGAATTAAATGTGAATTAAATAAGAATACATGTATTAGCAAATGTTTGTATAATCGACGTTAGCCTGCTCCGTGCTCCCAATAGAGTTACTTGCCTGATTCCTCAAGCGGTCAAAAGGTCTTTACATCTTGATCAAAAGCAATAATTTCTCCTATTATCCAGTCCTCTAAGGAGGGTAACGAGCCAGACTTTTAAGGCTTGGGGTTGAATTTATGTACGGGGCTACACATCCTAATATGAGGGGTTCTTTTCAAGCGGTCAAAAGGTTTTCAAGCACCATCTGATTGGATTAATATATGGCGGTTACACATCCTAATATGCTGGATTCTTTTCAATCGGTTAAAAGGTTTTTATGTGCCATTTGATTGGATCTATATACGGATACACAACCAAATATGCGGATTCTTTTCAAGTGGTCAAAAGGTTTTTACATCTTGCTCAAAATAAGTATATTTGGCCCTAGATAGAAAGGTGTGGAGGTCCAGGATTAGGCTAGAAGGTTAGTAGGTAGCCGAATGGTTTCCGTATTAGTAGTATTTAGGTAGGAATCGCGTAGTTTCTTTTCCTCAATGTGTTACGTTGCCGCATTTGCTTTTTATCTTGCTATTTTGTTGCCATATTGTCTTGATACCATGCTATTTATTGTCACACCCGTCTTTCCTTTTGAGCCGAGGGTCTACGGGAAACAGCCTCTCTACCTCACAAAGGTAGGGGTAAGGTCTGCGTACATCCTACCCTCCCCAGACCCCACCTGTGGGACTACACTGGGTATGTTGTTGCTGCTCAAATCAGTAATGTCTCCTCTTAGTCTTTCAAAGGGGGCTAACGAGCCTGGCCTTTTCAGGCTCGGGTTGGATTTATGTATGGGGCTACACATCCTAATACGTGGGATTCTTTTGCTTTACCCCATGTCCAACAGAGATGAATTGATACTGCAGGCCAAGATCCAATAAGGTGACCGCAGCAAAATTGGCAAAGCCCAAAATTGATCATTGTTTGGGTCCAGATCAAAATCTTGATGTTAATACTTATAATATTAAATGAACACTATAAATATATTTTTTGAGCAATAAGTATAGAAATCCCTCTTGCACAGACTTAAAATCAAGGATTTTTGGAAGTGCGTTGTTTTCTAAGTATTTTGTCCTTTAGATATCCTAGGACATATATAACATATAGAGAGACCACAAAATTACCAACAGATTACAATTATTTATCCAAATACAAAATACATACATTGCCCCCTAAACTTTTCCAAAGAAGTCAATTACACACTTTACTTTTACAGGCGACCTCTTACCCCGCTAGTCTTGTCCAAGGTGGAACTAATATCCGCCTGTCTATATCAAAGCCAGTTACAAGTTGAAACATGAAAAACATACGCTCCTCGTTATAAATTCTTCCAAAATTGTTTTTTCATCTTCTTCACTCCAACTACCCTCCCCCTCTCTCTATTGATTAAATTTTCTACCAACTCAAATACCTCTAGGAAGCCACCTTATCTCTCCGTTTGATTGCAGCGGCCACAACAGCCTTTCCCCTTCCCTTAACCCCTATGGCCACAATAGCCTTTTCCATTCCCCTTAACCTTTGTGAACCTTTCCCCTTCCCGTCAACCTCTTTCATTACCAGTGGCCAAATAGCATTTCCTCTTCCCCTTAACCCTCGCCATTTACGATGACCACAACTGCTGCTATCCCTACCAAAACTTTAATACCTTCAAATATGACATAGCTACCGACGGTGGTTCTGCCCCGACAATGTTCCCCTTCCCAGCAGCAGTCACCGAGGCTCCGATCCATCCTAATGTTGTAACCTTCATCTATGCAAACATTTTCAGTCTGGGTGTTAGAAAGAGGGGGAATAAGAGCACACGGGAACAAGGAAGTAGCTGGGTGTCTACAACTGAAATTGTGGATGTTGTTTTGTTGAGGAAGAAATTGAGTTGGGCATTGGCTGGTGACTAAAATGGTATTTTGTGATCTGTTCAATGGTCAGTATTGGTAGAGTTGAGGAGTGAAACTGACGAAAAAGGTGATGAGGAGGTCTTGAAGGTGACAAGGAGGTACCCCCCGTGGGTAATGGTGGAAACAGAAGAAACGGCGGGAATGAAAAGAAGAAAAAGGAAAAGAGAAAGAAAAAAGAAGAAGAAGAAGAAGAAGAAGATGAAGAAGAAAAAATAATAGAAATAAAGAGGGGTTAGGATTAGACTAAGCACAAATAATTGAGTGCAATTAGGTGTAACATCCAATGAGAAAATGATAACTGTACATAGCATGTTTCTAAAATTCTCTACTTCTCACGCGTTTTAAGAAGGTGAAATTAATTTCTTTGCCACGTCACCTTTACAGAGGGTATTAATTCCACTTTGTACAAGAATAGGGGAAGTTAAAGTGTGCAGCTGACTTTCCCGGACAAGTTTAGGGTGCCAGCTTATGTATTTTCCCTAGAAGAAATAAAGGAGAGAAATGCAACTGAACATACAAAGAGACCACAAAAGATATTGATCACCCACATATTACTACATCTCAAAAGAGGAAAGTACATAGAGAAATGCAACTCAACACAAGACCGTACTAGGTAAGATACATATATATTGTTACCTTCTCAAGAAAAAATCACAAAAAAAGAACTTCCCTAATGTCTACGTCAAGGGGTTCATCATACCTTATTTAAAACTTGTATTACATTCAATGAAAAATATGTTATCCAACAGATATGGACCAAACTTAAATGTTATCAACATAGATAAGCAGAGGCCTTAAGTAACTGGCAAAAAAACAGAAGGGAAAAGCTAGCAGAATTATGAAGCAAATTGAAGATAGATAGACCATAATTATGAAGGCAGAAAGCCTGTTAGAAGGTGTACCTAGTTCTAGATTGCAAGACAAGCACTGAACCATGGCTTGAAATTAAGAATGATCCCAATTCTCTCCAAAAGGATTCCTTTGAAAATAATTCCTCTCCCCCCAGACAAAGTTCTGTCTTCTTAGATTCTTCGTGGGATTCTAAGCCTGTTTCATCCGAGAGCTTGGAACTTCTCCAAGATCTACACCAGTTCTTAATCTGGTTAAAAAGGTTGGACTCCTGGCTATGCTTCTCCATTGTGTCCTCTGAATGCATAGGGGGTAAATCTTTGAAACCGGCATTATTACCAGAAGCAAAAGAAGAGGAACCCTCAGATTGCTCTGAATGACTCTCTGACTCTACATCCTTTTCTGCAGTTTTTGACTTTATATTTGAGATCATTTCCCCAGAAGCAGTCTCCTTGTTACCAAACCACCTATTCCATAACTTCTTTAAGAAGCCCATTTCAGGTGCAGAACCATGCTGCTCTGCAGTCTCCAATTGACCCTCACTTGTTTTAGCAACCATGTTCTCAGCTGGGGGCCGATGAATTTCTGTAGATGCCTCTTGTACTCTCGGGGGTCCCTGCAATTTTCTTAGAGATGTTTTCACTTTTTGTTCAGAGGATTGAGGTAGCAATGGCTTCTCATACTTCCAGTCCATACAACTGCCTGTCTCACCATTCAATATAGGAGTACTAGCAAATTCTGCCTCTCCATTAGTTTCAAGCTCTGCACTTATGCCTGAATGGTCACTTTGTTCAGGAACTTTAGGGTTGACGCTCCGCACCAAATATTTCCCATCACCTTCAAAGTGGAGCTTTAAAATATCTGGCATGGCTAAAAGAAAACAAGAGAACTTCTTATATCCGTAAAAATCTTTGTCTATACTCAAATTGCTTCTTGCTAATTCTGCGCGAAGGTCTGTAATAGAAACTCCTTTCGGATATGAATTCAAAATACTGCGGATATGCCTCACTATAGACCTCGGAATGGGCCGACATTTTGGATCTGCAACAGCTTCAGACACTTTCTCAGTGCGAAGCTTTATGGGTTGTTCTGTAACTGCAAATGGGTCATCAAGAGGTGCCTTGTAGTGACCATACCAAGAACCATAAGGACCATCTGGTGGCTGGTTAAAATGCTTTCCTATAAGGTTTTCACCCTTCAGTAACGCATTCCATTGCCACATGATACTAGCTGCACTGCAAAGAACACTAGGAGCACTTTCTGGACTGGCTAGCAGAATGTTATAGTTGTTCATTCTCAGCCTGTGTAATATTCCAGAAAAATCCCTGTCACCTGAAATTAAGAAGAGGTGTGCTGGTGGAGGATTTTGAGAAACCCAATACATCAGATCAACAAGGAGAGACCTGTCAGCACTGTTCTTTCCACCTGAAATCAACATAACAAAATGATTAATAAAACAGTAGCGACCAAGGAAATGAAGATGAAATAACACGCTACTCATACGCCTATCAACTGTCTCGTTTTAAAAATTCTTTTAGTTTACATTTTGAGGACAACACGAGAATCTAAGAATTCAAATACAAAAGTAGTTAAAATTAGATGGGAGCTAACTATGTCAAGAACAAAACGATTACACAAAACCAGCATCAGCCACAAAATCCTCTGGACCCTTCTTTTCTTAAATGCCAAATTCTGTACTGAAACAGGTTCTTGGAGTTGATAATCAAGCAGCATACTCAGCTAGGAAAACTTATCAAAGATTTTACAACTTAATTGGTCAAACTCAGCGAAGATTACTAGCACAATTATGTAAGTTTACGACTTAATTGGTCATACAAACTCAGTTAAGACCAGATGGGGACCCAGGATTTTAGCGCATAGGGGGGACCAATGACCAGTGTCTTTAATATAAATATTTCAATTACTAGTGACAAAATTTGGCGTGCAAGAAAAATAGCAATTATGATAACTTATTAACAAAATATTTGGCGTGCAAGAAAAATTAGTAATTATGATAACTGATTAGGAAAATATAAAGTTCAAAATTTGAAGAATAGAAGAGAAGATGGGTTTAGAATGGAGAAAGGATTTCTAATTTTTCTTCCGTATGTGGAGGTAGAAGAATTGATTTTGGGCCTTTTTTTGGTGGGTTGGGTTGGGTTTGGAGGGGAGGGGGGAGTGAGGACTAAAGTATAAAAAAGCAAAAAATGTATGTGGGCTTATAATTTACTTTAGAGAATCCGTAAAACAAACAAACAAACTCAACTAAAAGAAAGACGGTGTAACCAACATTCGAACTCGGGTCGCGCGCAAGGACCAAAGGGGCACAGCGACCAGTTGCCTCAATCCAGCGGATATCTCTCAGGGGTCCTTTTATATATATATAATGGTCTTCAAGGTATATACATCATATATATACAGGAATTTTTCCGAGGTTAACGGGTGCACGGGACCGCTATGTCTGCACAGATTATAATCGATATGTAGAGAAATGTGCATCAGCAACTGATTATTCAATTATTTATATTGATGAAGTGAGTTGTTGCATTGAAGGCATCAAGATGATGCAATGGTTACGAAAGAGATATAGTTAGCTCCAGCAGATTTATCTATGCTAGATCAGGGAACTAACTACCAAACAAGGTCCATAAGGGCCAGTGTCTGAAACAAAAAGGTAAGACTATGCCAACCTAAAGAAACTGTTAGCCCAAATACAAAAAACTAATCTATGTGCATTGAGGTAACAAAGTCCAAAAACTTTTCACTGAAACTAATCTATGTGCATCAAACCTGCTTTCACACTACTTGGCATTGCATATACCCCGACCATGTTACCATTACATTATTTACACGAATAATCTAAATAGTATAATGGTAACATGGTGAGGTGCATATGCAGGTTTGATGCTAAGCATTCTTCAACTAAAGCAGTAACTTTCAGCAATTTCTTCAGATTTCAAGATGGTTTTTGAATGTATTTACAATTTCAAGAGGAACTGCTTCCTCGTATGTGCACCTAAGGACATGTCATTATTTAGTATCTACACTTGTGTAGTCTAACATGCAACAGACCTTAATTGACACATCAGAACTTAAGGTACTAGGGAAACTCGGAAAATAAGAGAAGTGCCAGAGTGCTATGGTACACCACAACTTTGTATTATCCAGTGCTCTGCTTACAAAAAGAAAAAAACAGCCCTTTTCTGTGAGTTCACAGGAGAGGCAGCATTCTGGTAGGCTAATTTCTGGTAAAATAAGCAGTGTACTACATATTACATCTTAAGTGCCGCATTAGAAGTGTTACCTAATTTTTTTTTTAAAGGAATATATGAACCTTCAACATTTTCCTACTGCATATTATTAAGAAGTTACAGATTTGTCCGGTTGGCAAAAAATAATTACATTCGCTTCAACATTTTTCCTACTACATATTATTAATAAGGTGTTACACATTCGGTGGGTAAAAAATAATTACATTCGCTAGCCAAATAAACAAAAAAATATACATTATTATGTATAAATATACAGCCTATCTTCCTCTTACCTCCCAACGTAGCGATAAGGCCTGCGTACACCCCAACCTCCCCAGACCCCACTTGTGGAATTAACAGGTTATGTAGTTGTTGTTGAAAATATGTATATTTCATGTATATTATACATTAATATACAAAAAATGACCATTATTTAGGTGGGCGGCTATATATGTCAGTTTCTTTATTAATAATGCATCAATTAACAGGGTAATCATTATACAACCCCCCCCCCCCCCCGTCCCATGATTCAAAATTTCCATTCCAAAAACCAAAATAAAGCATAAAAATGACAACTTTTTACCATGAGGAATATGAGCAAGATTAATCCCAGTAGAAGAAAGGGCTTCTTGATTCATCCTAGAAAGCTGTAATACATCACCAAAAGCAGTAATATGTACTGGACCCTTAATCCCATTAGTCCTAATAGCAGCTGTAATACACTGTGCAATCTTGAAAACATTAACACCAGCTGGTGGAGAGCAATTCTCGAAATCCCACCACACTGATACCTTCACATTACGGCTTTCCTCTTCGTGTCGACGATATGGGTATGAAGATTGAGGCTGGTTTTGAAAATTGGTGCTCAAATGGGCAATTTGAAAGCAGGTTCTTGAATTTGTGGTAGTAAGAGTATTAGTGAAGAGAGATATAGTATAAATGGGTCTTGGAAAAAGGGGTTTCATGGTGGAGATTTTGGGGTTTAGGGTTAGTGTTTTGACAGGAAATTGTGGTGATGATGTTCATTTCAGAGCCATGGGAGAAAATGAAAGTGGAGGAGAAAGAGCTAAAACCCTTCAAAAATCTCTGCACGTGCACATCACGTGATATAAGGAAAAATAAGAGAGAAAACAGAAATTGTTTTTGTTTTTCTCATTTTAAAAAAAACTTATATGGGGAAATAGCGGAGACTGAGTGAGAATAAAACTCATACTTAGGGCTCGTTTGATACTAGGGATAAGGGATAACTAATCTCGGGATTAAATCTGAGATGAGTTTATCCTATGTTTAGTTGGAAAAAAATCGTGATATAACTAATTCATGTGTTATTTTTATCCTCGTGAGAGGGTGGGATAACTAATTCCCGGATAATTGATCCTGGGATAACTTGTTCCCGACCAAACACCCCTTTATTGTATAAGAAAAAGTTGTTTTTGGTTTCCCATTTGGTGTCCGATATTAGCATTGGGGTTCAATTAAATTTGAATTCACACCGGGAAGTTCACTCCATACCTTGGGGACTCAAATCCAAAATCTTTAATTAATGATAAAGAAATACTTATTACCTCACCACAATTCTTTTGATAACATATAAATTGCTAAATACAAATAAACTGGAAGAGTCACAAATTATTCCTGTTGTGTTTTAGAAAATTTATGTTACAACAACATACCCAGTAAAATCTCACAACGTGGGGTCTGAAAAGGGTAAAGTGTACGCAGATCTTACCTCTACCTTGGTAGGTAGAGCGTCTATTTTCTGGAGACCCAAGGCTCAAGGCAAGGCATAATCGTAAGCAAAGCAAGCAAATCAAAGCAAAGTAAGAGAAACGGTCAGACTCAGACAAGAAATTAAAGCAGTATGAACATGTTGATAACAAAATCGAATACGCCATGGCAGCGCATTCTAACAAAAGAAAGCAGTAGCTAACACAGCTAAATAAGATAAACAAAGTACATTAGAGAACACATAGCAGCATAAATCAAACTATAGGGGACTATAAAGCAATACCGCGCCTATAAGTGTAATAGGCTAATCGGGCATACAATAAAAACACTACAATTATCATTTTGTAAGCGTAAGTAGGACTACGCTCGACTACCTACTACCATTCTACCCTAATCTGTGTCATCCACAACCCTTATCTAAGGTCATATCCTCAATAAGTTGCCCATGCGCCATATCCCGTCTAATCACCTCTCCCCAATACTTCATCGGCCTACCTCTATCCCTACTGAACCCGTCCATTGCCAGCCTCTCACACCTCTGCACTGGGCATTTGTGTCTCTCATCGGCGCATTTCCGAACCATCTTAGCCTTGCTTCCCGCATCTTATCCTCTACTGAGGCCACTCCCACTTTGTCCCGAATATCATCATTTCTAATCCTATCTCTCCTTGTATGCCCACACATCCATCTCAGTATCCTCATCTCCGTAACTTTCATCTTTTGTATGTGTGAAGTCTTGACTAGCCAACACTCCGCCCCATACAACATAGTCGGTCTAACCACCACCCTATAGAACTTGCCTTTAAGTTTTGGTTGCATTTTTTTATCGCACAAAACTCCAGATGCGAGCCTTTATTTCATCCACCCCGCCCCAATACGATGTGTGGCATCTTCATCAATCTCTTCATTTTATTCGATAATAGACCTTAGGTACTTAAAGCTTCCTTTCTTTGGAATTACCTGAGTACTAAGCCTCACCTCCACGCTTGTCTCAAGGCCGCTCCCGTTGCTGAACTTGCACTTCAAATATTTTGTCTTGATCTTACTCAACCTGAACCCTTTAGACTCCAGAGTCTGTCTCCAAACCTCTAGCTTGGCGTTCACTCTGCTGCGAGTCTCATCAATCAGGACTGTGTCGTCTGTGAATAACATACACCATGGTACCTCCCATTAGATTTGTCGCGTTAGTCCATCCATCACCAAGGTAAATAGGAATGGAGTAAGAGTTGATCCTTGGAGCAGCCCCATCATCACTGGGAAGTGCTCCGAGTCTCATCCTACTGTCTGTACCCTAGTCTTTGCTCCATCATACGTATCCTTGATCGCCCTAGTGTACACCACATGTACACCTCTAACCTCCAAACATATCCATAGAACCTCCCTATGGACTTTGTCGTATGCTTTCTCGAAGTCGATGAAAACCATATGTAAGTATCTCTTCCTCTCCATATACTGCTCCACCAAACTCATAATAAGATGAATGGCTTCAGTAGTTGAATGCCCCGTCATGAATCCAAACTGGTTCTTGAAAATAGACATGTCTCTCTTCACCCTCATCTCCACGACCCTTTCCCAAATTTTCATAGTGTGGCTCAACAGCTTGATACCCCTATAGTTGTTACAACTCTGGATATCACCTTTGTTTTGTACAAGGGAATCGTTGTACTCCACCTCTATTCTTGGGGCATTCTTGCCTATTTAAAAATAATGTTAAACAACCCAGTCAGCCACTCCGAACCTGCCCTGCCTGCGCTCTTCCAAAATTCAACTGAGATCTCATCAGGCCCGGTTGCTCGTCCCCTGCGCATCCTGCGAACAACACCCTTAACCTCCTCAACCTTAATTATTCTACAATACCCAAAATCCTGGTACCTACTAGAATGCTCCAGATCTCCCAGCATAATGTCTTCATCTCTTTTTTCGTTCAAGAGTTTATAGAAGTAAGACTGCCACCTCCGCCTAATATGCGCTTCATCCACCAGTACGTTGCCGTCCTCATCCTTGATGCACCTCATGTGATCCAAGTCACTGGCCCTCATCTCCCTTGCCTTGGCTAGTCTGTACAGCTTCTTATCCCCGTCTTTTTCCTCTAATTCCACATACAGGCGTTCAAAACCGCCGTTTTCGCCGCCGTAACCGCTAGCTTTGCCTTCTTCCTTGCCATCTTATACAGTTCCCTATTCGTCCACTTCTCCACCTCATATTTGCTTTCTACCAATTTCACATACTCCATTTTCTTCGTTTCCACCTTCTTTTAAACTTTACCATTCCACCACCAGTCCCCTAGATGCCCACCACAATTACCCCACGAGGCCCCTAACACTTCTCTAGCTACCTCCCGAATGCAACTGGCCATCCTGTCCCACATATCGGTCACATCCCCACTACTCCCCTAAGCCTCATTAGTCATCAACCTTTCCCACGTCTCATTTGTACTCGACATGGTCAAACTCTTCCATTTGATTCTTAACCTGTCATCCACAACCCTTATCTTTTTCTCCATCTTGATCTCCAAATTCATCACCAAAAGCTTATATCGGGTTGTAAGATCCTTCTTCGGAATAACTTTGCAGTCTTTACAAAGACATTTGTCAACCTTCCTAAGGAGCAAAAAGTCTATCTGAGTCTTAGCCACCAAACTACAAAAAGTCACCAAGTTTTCCTCCTTCTTCAGGAACCTCGAATTGGCTATCACCATCCCACAAGCTCTAGCGAACTCCAAAAGTGAGACGCCTCCCCCGTTCCTGTCCCCGAGTCCAAAAGCCTCCATGCACATCGTCATAACCCTCGGAAGTGACCCGATATGTCCATTGAAATCCCCTCTTACAAATAGCTTCTCAGTGGGTGGTATACCTCCCTCAACTTTGACCAAATCCTCCCAAAATTGTCTCTTCTCCTCCTCGTCCAAGCTCGTCTGCTGCGCATAAGCACTAATAATATTCATAGTGAACCCTCCAACTACCAACTTAATCGCCATCATCTTGTCATTGACCCTCCTCACCTCTACCCCCTGATCTCTTAGCTCGCTGTCTACCAAAGTGCAAGCACAAGTTAACAAGAATCTAGAGGCAAGTAAAACCACTTCGCCAAGAATGTTATAACTAAAGACAAGAAACTACAAAATTTAACAACAAAGTTAAGGACAAAAAATGGATACGGGCAACCGGAAGTACCAACTCCAATTGAATTGAACCTGTTTGTCGGCGAAATCATTGTTCATCGGTACTGTTCACTAGCACCAGAAGTACTGTTCACTTGAATTTTCACCAAAAAAATAGAGTACTTGTGTAGATTTAGGAGAAAAAGAACACAAGAACAAGAAAAAGAACAAAAACCAAATGAAATCTTATATAAAAAAAAACCGTCGCCGCCGATACTGTTCACAGCCCCGGAAGTGCTGTTCACCGAAGTTTTCACCAAAAAAAAAAAGTATCTGCGTAGATCTAGGAGGAAAGGAAAACAAGAACAAGAAAAGAACAAAAGAACAAAAAAAAACAAATGAAATTTTGTAAAAAAAAAAATATTTTTCCGTCGCCGCTGGTGGGTGGTCGAAGCGGTGTTGTTGGGGTTTTACCGTCGCCGCCAAAGAGTGGTTGGAGCGGTGTTATTGGGGTCTTATCGTCGGGAATGGAGGTGGATGAGGTGGGGGTTGGTGATGTTACCGTTGGGGGAGTAAGTTAGAGAGAGGAGAGTCTAATTTGCAATTAGAGTGTTGGAAATCATATTTGACTTTAGAAAATTTATGTTAGAATATTCAAATTTCCTTGTACTAATTCAATGTCTTTTATGTGTGTGAAATATTAATCATTGGTTTGTTGAAACATCAAATGATAAATATTTTAATTTTGACGTAGTTATTTCTTAATTGGATTTGGCAAACAAAATATTAAACTCTGCAATAACGGTTCAAAATGAATTCCACCCACAAGAGGCAACATAACCTAAACCCTTCTTCCTTTTTTTATTTTTATTTTTGAAAGACAAAAAAAAAACGTAAAAGCTAATGTATTTTTTTTATATATTATTAGCTTAAGTACTTCAAAGTATACATTTTCCTTATTTCCAACTTTGATTTTGTATATTTAGGTTTGAGTTGCATTTGACAAATTATATTACACTACTTGACTCGATTTGACCCAAAAATTTGACGAATCATTTTGGTTCAATCGGTTCGGTTAAGTAAACAAACTCAACCTACTTGAATTTGTATAAATTAGACAAGTTACGGAAAAATGAATTGATTTTGCCGCCTTTAAAAAAAGTATTGCATGATCAGGCTGATTTCACTTAGCAGTGCAAATCTCCCATTTTGGCAATAGAGAGATAACGGGCTGGTGCTTTCAAAGCCTACGAACTACCTTATGGGATAATGGGCTGGTCCTTTCAAAGCCCATGGACTACCTTATGGGCGACTCTAACTACAACTTTTTGTGCAGATTGCCGTTCATACGGACTGGTCTTAAATTCCCCCCCCTCAAATCGCTGGTCTTTATTTTTTTCCACTATTTTTTGTTTAATAAAAATTTATGGGCAAAAGTACCTTTATTTGCCGGTCTACGAAATCAAAAATTTTGGGTTCGATCCCCGGTAGAGTTAGAAAAAAATTCGCAAGTCTTGTCCGACATAAGTTCTGTAAAAATGAAGTTATTCGGCATAAGTGGTGTAGTAACTAATTCTTATGAAACTTTACCTTGCAAAATTAGATTATAGATAAGAGTAGACTGGATTTTTTATTTTTATTTTCTCGATGTCAGAAGTATTTTCGATCACTTTTTTGTTACTTAAGATGTCGAAGGACAAAAATTAAAGACGTACAATTTGAGGATCAAAAATTGAAAACCTCCCCAAGATAGGGCGTTCGTGCGAACGAACCCTCTAACTAGACCATCACTTTTGTTATTGTTTGAAAACTATGAAAGACCATCAAAGCCTCAAAAGGGCCAACAGCAGAGAAAATGAGCAAAAATGACTTTGTTTCTCCACTGCTGAGTTAAAGAGAAAATAAGAAGGAAAAGTAGAGAAAATAACCTACTTTTAAATTCCCTTTCCTCCCAAAAAAGATAGACACGTTAGTAGACCTAAGGAGAAATTCTTTTACACCCACTCTAATTTTCTTCTTCCATTTTTTTTCTCTTTCAACACCACAAGGAAAAAAAGTTTTACCGCTTTACTCTCATTTCTCTTCCCTTCCATAGTTTCAAGTAAAATGACTTTTTCTTTACCAGTACCACATCATAATTCCTCTAAAGTAGAAAAATGAGTTCTATTTCTAAATAAAATATACTTAGAACAAAATACGAGTGGATGCCCGTTGTGCCGTACATTTCTATGAATGACCCTACGATGCAGACGAACAATGTTGGCCAGCCGAATTGGCAGCCGATGGCCCCTGGCTATGACTTAGCTTGACTATCTGGTGACGCTGTTTACAGTGGAATACCATTCCAGCAGTCATTGCTAGTACCCAGTCCATACCTTCCAGGAAGCGTAAATTTTCTAAGAATGGCCGACGTCCGAGAAGAGCAGCCATGGAATACTGTTCCATCTTATCCTCAAGCTTCGTTAGCTATTCCAGGAGCTCAAGTTGCAGGCTTTGGTGGCCATACCTAACAGCAGCAATGGGGCATTACCCCACCTATTGGTAATGGCCAGCAGACCACCTATAACCTTCAAAACCCTGTCCAACAAAGTGCAGAATGGAGGCCGTCAGTGCAGGACGCCTACCATACGAATCCAGTCGAGAATCGGCAGGGGTCACAACTGATAAACCCAAAAATTATTGCTAATACCATGCGGAGGTACTGCGGCATCCAACTGAAACATTTGGACATACCTATTTATAAGAAGCCTTACCCCGATTGGGTAGATCGGATAACACATTTGCCGAGGGGCTTCAAAATACCGAAGTTTGCCATCTTCTCTGGCGACGACGACAAATCCACTATTGAGCACATCGGTAGATTTACTGCCTAATGCGGCGAGGCTGACCAGAATGAGTATCACAAGTTGCAGCTATTCCCTCTCTCTCTAACGGGAACAACCTTCGCACGGTACTCCTATTTAGCTCCTGATTCCGTACAGAGCTGGGTTGACATGGAGGATTGCTTCCATGATAGGTTCTATTGGCCCCAACCTCAGGTTACCGTGACTGATCTAACGAATTTCAAGCAGCAGGTCGATGAATCGACTGCCAATTTTATCGAGAGATTCAGAAAGAAGGTTGAGAAATGCACCGTACACTTCTCCGAGTCTGAGTGTGCCCACATGATAATTAACAACATGCACCCTCAGTTAAAAGAGAAGTTGGTGGGACAATCCTGCTCTGACCAGAGTCAGTTAGCCGAAAAGGCTAGCCAATTAGAGTAGTACGTCCAGGAGAAGGAGCGGATAAGAGCCAGCTGAAATCGAGGCTCCCACTTGGTATCCATTATTGAAGCGGATGAGTCCGACTCAGAGTCAGCTGACTGCGTGTCAGACACAATGGTGGCCGAGATTGTTAAGGGTAAGGTTTACTCTTGCCTATCCTTGAAAGTCGTAAAAGGCAAGGAGACGAGTTCATCCGATGACAGGGTCGGTTACTAATTTGACATCACAAAGGCAGATCAGATCTTTGATCATCTGCTCAAAGATAAGCATATTCGACTGCTTGATGGTCATAGGATTTCGTCTGCCGAGGAACTCAAAGATAAGAAGTATTGCAAGTGGCATAATTCATACAACCACTCTACTTCTAATTGTGTGGTCTTCAGAAAGGAGATCCAAAAGGGCATCAAAGAGGGGAGGTTCAAGCTATCCGACAAGAGTATGGCTGAAATGTCCATGGATACCGACCCATTTCCCGTGGTACCAATATCTATGGTATCTTTTGCTAAGCCCGATGAGTCAAGGGACACTAAAGAGAGATAGCCGATGAAAAGGGTGTGGGTTCTAAAAAAAACTTACAGAAGGGGAGAAGGCCACAAGGATCTTTGTGTTCAACCGGTTAGGCAACCTACATGACATTTGCGATGACAGACAGCCAGCTAGGAGCAGCTTTCATGGCCGCCCTAAATACTCGAGGGACGTTGAACTTGAACTTTAGGAACAAACTATGAGGTTCAGGAGGGTCCCTATCGGCGCCAGGCATAGGCCTGAGGGGCAAGTACGGATGTCAACCAACCGACAGTCGAGCATGCCTCGAATAGATGAAGAACCACTCCCTAAAACCAAACAGATGGTGGTCGACTTTAACGTAAACGAGGGTGTTTCATCCTTACGTATCACGGTGAGAAATGAGGACTAGACGAGACCCTAGAGAATGATTAAACCAGCCGCCAACACAGAAGAGGGGAAGTGGTCTGTCAATCAGGCTTCCGAAAAGAAAGAGACACCACCGAGAGTCGCATCCAAGACTCATAAAAGAAGGATGAAACGTGCCAAGGTCTTGCGTAAGATGCAACAGACATTGCATCTAATTTCCAACACCAAGGCAACCGAAAATCATGAGATTCCTGAGTATTCCCTAGCCGAGGCTATCGAGCGGGCATTCAGCTCAGTTGTTTTAGGGGAAATATTGCATGAAGGAGAGACATCGGGTCAACTAGAGTTGGATGAACAACCTACTGACAACCCGACGGAGGAACCCCGATAAGAGAATGTGGCCCCGGATAGACCTCTAATCGAGGCAATCCCACAGATCGTGCAGATGAATCAGTCAGAGGATCCCCAGCCGATCCTCATTTGTCTCCAGGAAATGAAAGATATGAGCTTCTGGTCAACCAAATTGGATGAAGGAGGGGACTCCATCCTCAATTTATTTAGCCATAACCTGGTTGATGAGATGTGGGCATACATTGAAGTGGTCAGCCTAATCCCATGTGAGTTCTGGGCTAGCCACTCCGCGCTGGATAGCCTAGAAGGTGATGTTTGCGTAGAAGACGCAAAATGGACAACAATAGCCGATACCCCGGCTAGGGACACTTTGAGCATCGTATTTGGTGCACCTATAGAAGATATGGCTAAACACCTCAAACCCATTTACGTCAAGGCTTACATTAACGGCAAAATTATTAGTCGGGTGTTTTTCGACAATGGGGCTGTATTGAATATGATGTCGCTGCTTACCTTGAAGGATCTTAACAAAACAAATGAGGATCTCATCCCAACTAACATGAAAATGGCTAGCTTTATGGGAGAAGTCTCTGAAGCATTGGGGATTCTAGTAGCAGAAATCACTGTAGGTCCTAAGACGGTCAGGTCCTCCTTCTTTGTAATAGATGACAAGCCGTCCTATACCATTCTTCTGGGCAGGGACTGGATTCACACCAGCCATTGTCATCCTTCTTCCATGCATCAAAAGCTCATCTTTTAGGAATGAGACAAGATAGAAATCATCCTAGCGGATGATAACCCGTTCCGACTAGGGGTTCAGAACGTAGATGTTGTCATTTATTCACCCTATATGGATCCCATAGCCGTCACTGAGCAGTATGAAGAAGGATCTTGGGAATCCTGTAATCTTACCTCGCAATGGCTTGAAATAAAACAATTAGCCGAACCACGACTTACCTTAGAGGATATAAATGGTTGAGGAAACCCAAATAATACGTGACCTGTGGCATCGGCTGACCGCCCTAAGTTCTGAGGCAAGGATAGCCGAGGCATCGCAGATGGGGAACCACGATAACGAACCAACGCTTGCAGCCGATGAAGTTGAGTTGCCGATGGAACTTGAATCGCCCATAAGAAGGGCTATGCCTAGTTTTGAGTCTCAGGATCCTTTGGAAGATATCAACTTGGGAACTGAAGAAATCTCTCGGCTAACACATATTAGTGGTTTGCTGAAGGAAGAAGACAAACAAGTCATAACGGCCATTCTACTGCAATATACAGACTGTTTCGCATGGGATTATCATGAGATGCTTGGGCTGGCACGTACTTGGTAGAACATATATTGCCAATCAATGAGGGTTTCAAACCCCAGAAGGTATCACCCTCAGCTGATGCCTCAAATCAAAGCTGAGATCGAACGACTACTGAAAGCCGGGTTTATCAGAATGGCTAAGTATGTGGAATGGTTGGCAAACGTTGTATAAGTCAAGAAGAAGAATGGTAAGGTTCGGGTATGTATTAATTACAGAAACCTAAATCTAGCCACTCCTAAAGATGAGTACGTCATGCCGATAGCCGCCATATTAGTCGACTCATCAGCTGTTAATGGTGTATTGACTTTCATGGATGGATACTCTGGCTATAATAAGATATCGGTATCCGAGGACGACATTCACAAAATCGCATTCAGATGTCCAGGAGCGTTGGGCATTTACGAGTGGGTAGTTATGCCGTTTGGTCTGAAGAACGTTGGTGCCACTTATCAAAGGGCAATGAACACCATCTTCCATGACTTGATCGGCAAGACTATGGAGGTTTACATCGATGATGTAGTAGTGAAGTCTAAGGACTTCAAGGATCATTGAGCCGATCTTGAATAAGCATTAAAAAGAATGAGGATTCATAATCTCAAAATGAATCCATCCAAATGCATGTTCGAAGTATCGGTTGGAAACTTCCTTGGCTTTTTGGTACACAAGAAAGACATCGAGATAGATTGTAACAAAGCCAAGGCAGTAATGGGATCCGCACCACCCAAGACAAAGAATGAGTTACAAAGTTTATTGGGAAATATCAATTTCTTAAGGAGGTTCATATCTAACTCGGTTGGCAAGATAAAGGCTTTCTCACCTTTGCGCAGACTTAAAGAGTCAGAAGAGCTAGTATGGGGTCCGGAACAGCAAGAGGCCTTTGATCAAATTAAAAAGGCCTTAGCTACTTCCCCCATATTGGTGCCTCCCGTGCCAGGAAAGCTGTTGAAATTGTATATTTCGGCTGCAGAATTATCTATCGGTTGTTTGCTAGCACAAGAGGCTGATGATGGAACTGAAAGAGCGGTTTATTAGCCGAATGCTCAACGATGCTGAAACTAGATATACTCATTTGGAGAAGCTTTGTCTGTCTTTGTTCTATGGTTGCACAAAACTCGAATATTATCTAATGCCTCACGTTATATACGTTTTGTGCAAAGTTGACATTGTTCGGTACTTACTAAATAGATCTGTATTGCAAGGTCGATTAATGAAATGGGCCATCAAGCTTACCGCGTTTTCTCTCGAGTATAGGCCACTCAGGGTCGTCAAAGGTCAAGCAGTAGCCGATTACTTGGCAGAACACCCTTATGTAGACATGGAGGATCCATGCGCCCCTCCTACTGCATGTATAGACATCGTGCCGTGGGTACTAACCTTTGACGGGTCTAGAACCCAGAAAGGAGTTGGAGCCGGAGTCACGATAACAAATCCGAGAGATAAAAAGTGGGGGTTCTCCTATCGGCTAGATCCTGAATTGACAAACAACCAAGCCGAATACGATGCTCTCATCATGGGACTCAAACTCCTAGTTTCTATGAAGGCGAGGTGCATCGAGATCCGATGAGACTATCAGCTGGTGATCAAACAGTTGGCCTGGGAATATGACAACAAATACCTAAATTTGCTGGCTCGTCACAGGACGGCTAGCAAGTTGCTTAGTGGGTTCACATCATCCACATTAAGTTATGTTCCCGAGGCACGAATGTTGAGGCTAACGACTTAGCACAAGAAGCTTCAGGATTTAGAAGTCTCTACTCACCCTAGTGCACGATGAATTACCAACTGAAGTGTTATCCGTTGATCAAATCGACTCATGGAGGCAGTTACTAATTGACTACCTAAAAGATCCCTCCAGTTGCAAGGACCTCAAGGTTAAAAGAAGAGCCTTGAAATACGTGCTCATTGACGATGACCTCTATAAAATGAGCGTGAATGTAGTACTACTCAAGTGCATTGCCAAAGAAGAGGCCTTGAGGGTCATGAGATAGGTCCATGAATGAGTATGTGGATCACACAGAGCGGGGCCAGTGATGAAGTGGTTGATCTACCGCCACGGCTATTATTGGCCTACTATCACAACTGACTGCTTCCAGTATGCAAAAGGATGCGGAGAATGTCAGAAAAATGGACCAATCCAACGGGTACCAACCGAGTTGCTGCACCCATTCGTAAAACCTTGGCCCTTCAGAGGATGGACTATGAACCTCATCGGCAAGATTCACCCACAATTGGCTAAAGGCTACAATTTCATTATCGTGGCTACCGATTACTTCACTAAATGGGTGGAGGCTCAGCCGATGAAGAGGGTCTATCAAACAAATGTCATTCAATTTATCCAATACCAGATCATATATAGATATGGTATTCGTGAGATGATTACCACCGATCAAGGGACGATGCTCACTAGTTCTAAGGTGGCAGTCTTTGCTGAGAAGTTCGGTATCAAAATGATCACATCTTCGCCTTATTACGCACAGACGAATGGGCAAGCCGAGACAGCCAACAAACTTATTATGAACACAATTAGTAAGAACGTGGAGGATAAACCATGAATATGGCATCTCACTCTGGATGAAGCCATTTGGAAATTAATGTCAAATCCTTACGGGTGGGCAAGCAGAACTCTCTAAGTTTATAGGAGTATCAACATGCCATGCTAATGGAGTTAGACCAGCTAAATGAAGATCGACTGATGTCCCTAGAGAAAATCGAAGCCGGCAAACGTAAAATGGCTAAAGAATACAACAAACATCTTAAGCCTAAGAGGTTTGCCGAATGAGACTTAGTTTGGAAAACCGTTTTGTCGAATGGGATGAAAGATCGTAAATTCGGTAAATGGTCACCAAATTGGGAAGGACCTTTCGTAGTAAGCCAGCGGATCGCCGACAACACATATCAACTAATAAACATGCATGACGAAGAAATGGACAGGAATGTAAACGACAAGTATCTAAAAAAGTAATATCCTTCAATTACGGGAGATGTATGGCTAAATGACAGCCACAGACCGGCTGCCCGGTCATAAAATACAGAGAAAGCCATTTTTTTCACACGCCTGTGTCGTAAGGTTGGTCGCACTGCTCAGGCAAAGAAACTTCATCCCAATTGGTCAAAGACAATAGCCCATCAAATCTGCGGAATTTAATCTAAATTTGCTCAAGAATGCTGAGAGCAATGCTGAAGTTAAATGGTGGGCTATGGATTCCCACATCCAAGTAAGCCAAGCACAAAAGCAGAGGCGCTGCACATACCCGAGCTCGGCGTTAGAACGGAGATCAAATTTTGACAGTGCGGCGGCATCAAAAGGACCCATGCGCCTCCATTCGGCTTCTGTGACCAACTTCACTCGGTCCAACCAACCCGAATAATGAGCGACCTTAGTTGGCCAAGTACGAAGGTTAGCCGAACAACGGCCGCCGGTGAACCAGTCACAAGTAGAAAGAAAGTCATGGTTAATCGGGCTGAGGTACTGAAACTAGAGAGAATCACCTTGTTCCGGTCCACCGTACGGAGTTAGAACTAGTTGTTCATCAACGAAGACCAAGGCAGGGGTCAGGTCACTATCGGCTAGAATGATTTTTCCTGATCTTCGAGATAAAAAAGATAAAGTCATGGTTTCCGACTAAGAAAAGGGCCAAAGATTAGGTGAGAGACCTATGACGGATACCTTTCCTTAAATAACATTCAGAGGCGCGGCTGAGATTAATTTAGTATTTTCAAAAGCACAGTCGAAAATCATCAAAGCCAATTCGTGGTATTGGAGACGCCTCGGTTAAAGGGGAAACACATTTAAAGAAGTGATCATCATTGCATGCACTGGAGATGAGACGATTGAAGTGACATGCACGGTTGTCAGACTGAAACGACGGCTACTTTCGGATACATCAACTCTACATTCACACTCGAGTAATGTAGGGGGGTCATTGTTAACACTCAAAAGTAATTTAAGTGTTTAGCCGAATTCAGGGACAGTCGAACTGTTCCAGAGTAGAATTTATTCCTAGCCCTCGACTACAAGAACTTCATCGGCTACTAAGGCATCTTAGCCGAGTTGTTAGTTAGGGGTACGACTGGGACCCACTCAGATGCAAACGCCACAACGACCAAGTCAAAAGGGTTTTCGGACCCCTAGAAGCGGTAACGGCCAACAACAGCTAAAAGAAAGGGCCACTATCTGAGCAAGAAGAGTAGAGGGCGAGAAAATCGGCACCACCTCCCCCATAGACGGTCATTGAACTTAGTGGGTTACTTGATGACTGACATGGGGGATCACGTTGTACAATTTTTTTTCTTTTTTTTTGTACTATAAATATGATCATTCTTTGTATATACAGGGACAACCAATCAATCAAACAACTCAATTTTTATCTATCTTTATCATTTACTTTATTTATCCTTTACTTTATTGTACTCAGTTGCATTCATGTTTCTTACCTCTTAGTTTACTCATACCACAGTCCTAACGCTTTCTGGAGTAGTTGGGAACCCGTTGCTGAAAATTAGAGCTCCGTTTCCAACCCAAATCGCTTAAGTTAAAGAATCAACTTGTCTCCCGATACGGTCAGCCGATAAAACAGCAGAGAACAGAATTCGAGGCGAGAACACATAGATACGTAACTTTCTCATAATATTTTACATCTTTTTGATTTGGCTAAACTTTATAACTTTTTATTTCTTTTAACATTTTCTATAACCTCTGTAATACCTCAACCATACTACAACAATGAAAAATCAAATTAGCACTATTTTTTTTCTACTTGTTCTTCTTAGTGCACTATAAGAACTTATGTAAATTGAAGTTCCAAAAGTGGAATTGAAAATTTTCTTCTATGAGCTTAACAAAGTGATGATCAATCTGAGCGAATAGTCAACAATAATGAGGATCGAGACATGACAAAGACTCCTAGGAGGCGAAACCCTAACAGAGCAACGCAACTTAGACCAAAATACCTCTACCATACTACAACAATAAAAATCAAATTAGAACCATATCTTTTTTGTCTACTTGTTCTTCTTATTGCAGTTGCACTATAAGAACTTATGTGAATTGAAGTTCCAAAAGAGGAATTGAAAATTTTCTTGTACGAACTTATCAAAGTGATGATCAGTCTGAGAGAATTGTCAGCCATAGTGAGGATGGAGACATGGCCCAGACTCCTCTAGGAGGTGAATCCTAACGGAGCAACGCAACTCAGAAGGATCATATGTCATGAATTTCTTTACTAAAGATGCCTCCTCAAATTTATACTCTTTATGTAAATGACCTTAAGGACAATTTAACCATTGTAACAAAAAAGTGCTTAATCACACTTACAATTTTGTCAAACACACCAAATTATTTCAATTTTTCTTTATAAAATCAATTCCAACACTCAAAAAGTATTCTTTAAATTTGATGCTTATCAACTATAGTCTATATGGCCAACCAAATGTCGCATAAGTTATGCAACAATTATTTTTTCTAATCTCTCTAACCAATTATGTCATGCGAGATTTTATTCTGGGATTAGATCTTCAACCCCTCCAACCAAACGACTCATTAAAGGTGTTTGTAACACAAGAATCCACCACTAGCAAATATGTGGATCAAATAGTGGTATCACCATTGTAAGACCTAACTAAATATACTAAATAGGAGTAGAAAAGAATAGAACCTTTCTACTCTAAATTCTCCGATATTCTAGGCCTATTTTAATCATAGATCAATAGCAAAACAATAGCAATATGTGTGCCATTTGCTAACCACCTATCCTATAAATTGATGTAAAGAAAAGCCAGACCACCAATGGACTTCTCAACCATCAGACTTTCACCCTCGTCTCGGTCGATCTCTCGCCTGAATTCTTTAAGCTACCCAATATACCATCAATCAACTTATCATTAGTGTCCCCAGGTTGGTCTGTAACAAATGAATAAGTCTTCTGCCTCCTCCCAGTCGGAGAGTTCTCCATTTTGTCAACTGATACTGAAGTATCTAATTTTGAACCATAGGTTGATGATTCTACCCTCCTCCCAGTCAGAGAGTTCTCCATTTTGTCAACTGATACTGAAGTATCTAATTTTGAACCATAGGTTGATGATTCTACCATGCCATCAACATTTTCTGAGCCATCCTTTTTACCGTACCATGAATCAAGAATCTGTAACAATGAGCTATCTTCCTCCACTTTCGACTTCCCATTGTCCAGTTTTGTGGAAGATGAGGTGTCCTCCTCGGAATCAGAGAAATCACGATCCAATGGAGCTTCATAGTTGCCATGTGTTAGTTCACTTGATTCATCTTTGGCTTCTCCATCAGACCCCAGTTTTATTCCATTCTTGGAAGGGCCTGCCTTAGAAACTGGACCTAGTTCCTCCCAACGGGAATCAAACTCGTTATCTTTCCCAGGAAAACTCGATGATTCGCTATCTAAATTGGCTTCAGTACCACTGACATCACTTTCTTGATCAGATGGCTTATATGTTTTTAGACCTGGATTTTTTGGGACTTTATCAGAGGGAACAATGTAATTAGACTCTATTTTTATCCCAGGCATTATCTGAAGAAGATTACTTAATTTCGCGTAGCCAAACTTATTTACCTCCAGTAAATATCCGTACCTTTCAAGGAATAGAGACCTGAAAGAATTCATGTTGAATCCTTCTGGATGTTGCTTTACAATGTCATCCACCAGTTTCTGACAGTCAGTAAGCACCTCATTTCTAGACTTACCAAGCCATCTGCCCTGAACGACAGGTCGAGAAACTCCTGCATGAGGGGGATTTTGGTGTCTTTTCTCGCCATCAAGCTTTTGTGAGCCTTGCAAATTAGATGTATCCCTCGTATTCTTAAACACAGAACTCAACTCATTCGAACTGGAAGAATTACTCTTTGTTGAAGCTTTGATAGCTAGGTAAAAGAGTTTGTAAGGGAAGGTTCGGGAAATACATTCACCCACCCATTTCTTATCTGAGATTAGCAAGTCTACCAGCCGACGAGCATCGCCTTCACTAAGAGAATTCAGAAAAGGACCTTCTTGTTGAAGGTTCTGCGCCATCTGGGCCCTGACAAAAACCACAGTAGCACACGATCAGAAGCCATTATAAAAAGATATAATGTGTCTCAAATTCATAAAAAGTAACACCATAAGCCTATCCCCCAAGGAAACCACTTTCTGGGTGAGAAGGTGGTAAAACATTAGAAATATCCAAGACACATAAAAGCGGCAATTGTACTAAACATCTTGAACAAAACCACTCAACTTCAAATGCAAACAGAAGAAAAAAAAAATACACGGAAAGAGAAGTTCCAAGAGGTGATTGCCAAACCTTTTTTGCACAAGGATAACATTTTACATAGCTAATCCAACTTTGAGTTTCCAACATATAACTCTACGTTACCAATGCAAAATCAGCATATTGAATACACAGTTCTGTTTCTGGTATAAAAACTCTGCATTACTAATACTGGTAACTTACTCAGGAAGCAATGCATTTTACTGAATTAAATGTGAATTAAATAAGAATACATGTATTAGCAAATGTCTGTATAATCGACGTTAGCCTGCTCCGTGCTCCCAATAGAGTTACTTGCCTGATTCCTCAAGCGGTCAAAAGGTCTTTACATCTTGATCAAAAGCAATAATTTCTCCTCTTATCCAGTCCTCTAAGGAGGGTAACGAGCCAGACTTTTAAGGCTTGGGGTTGAATTTATGTACGGGGCTACACATCCTAATATGAGGGGTTCTTTTCAAGCGGTCAAAAGGTTTTCAAGCACCATCTGATTGGATTAATATATGGCGGTTACACATCCTAATATGCTGGATTCTTTTCAATCTGTTAAAAGGTTTTTATGTGCCATTTGATTGGATTTATATACGGATACACAACCAAATATGCGGATTCTTTTCAAGCGGTCAAAAGGTTTTTACATCTTGCTCAAAATAAGTATATTTGGCCCTAGATAGAAAGGTGTGGAGGTCCAGGATTAGGCTAGAAGGTTAGTAGGTAGCCGAATGGTTTCCGTATTAGTAGTATTTAGGTAGGAATCGCGTAGTTTCTTTTCCTCAATGTGTTACGTTGCCGCATTTGCTTTTTATCTTGCTATTTTGTTGCCATATTGTCTTGATACCATGCTATTTATTGTCACACCCGTCTTTCCTTTTGAGCCGAGGGTCTACGGGAAACAGCCTCTCTACCTCACAAAGGTAGGGGTAAGGTCTGCGTACATCCTACTCTCCCCAGACCCCACCTGTGGGACTACACTGGGTATGTTGTTGTTGCTGCTCAAATCAGTAATGTCTCCTCTTAGTCTTTCAAAGGGGGCTAACGAGCCTGGCCTTTTCAGGCTCGGGTTGGATTTATGTATCGGGCTACACATCCTAACACGTGGGATTCTTTTGCTTTACCCCATGTCCAACAGAGATGAATTGATACTGCGGGCCAAGATCCAATAAGGTGACCGCAGCAAAATTGGCAAAGCCCAAAATTGATCATTGTTTGGGCCCAGATCAAAATCTTGATGTTAATACTTATAATATTAAATGAACACTATAAATATATTTTTTGAGCAATAAGTCTAGAAATCCCTCTTGCATAACTACCAAACGACTCAAAGTATATAACAATATCCAACAACGGGGTGTGTCCTAGTGGTCATGAAGTGATTGAGAACCACGATGTGTCAGGATCAGTTCCCAACGGAGACAAAAATACTAGGCGATTTCTTCTCATTTGTCCATACTCGATACCTGTTGGAGGGAGGTAGTAAGAGCCCTGTGGAATTAGTCGAGGTGTATACCACGGGTATAAAGAAAAATCCAACGACTGAGTTTTAACCAAATGACCATTCATTATGAAAGGAAAACAAAGCTCCACATTTTCACTAGAAAAATGAAAAAGACAAATTGAAAACCAAAAAATAACCAAATAATCATTCATCACCAAAGGGAAAACATGTATGCTGAAGAATGGAAACATATGTCGGAATTTTTTAGAACATCACAAAACTTATAAGTTGCAAGGGTGAAAATTGTACATACTCACCAGCATTCACTAAATGCTGGTAATCAATAAACACATCCTTTACCCAAAAAGGAATGAAGGAGAAAAAGGAATTGCAGCTTCTAAAGAACTTTCTAATATTTTGGCTTTTCACTCAACATTCTCAATTAACATAATTCACTACTAAAACTGGACAACTGCACTGACTTAAAATCAAGGATTTTTGGAAGTGCGTTGTTTTCTAAGTATTTTGTCTTTTACATATCCTAGGACATATATAACATATAGAGAGACCACAAAAAAAATTGATTACCAACAGATTACAATTATTTATCCAAATACAGAAAAGGAAAATACATACATTGCCCCCTAAACTTTTCCAAAGAAGTCAATTACACACTTTACTTTTACAGGCGACCTCTTACCCCGCTAGTCTTGTCCAAGGTGGAACTAATATCCGCCTGTCTATATCAAAGCCAGTTACAAGTTGAAACATGAATAACATACGCTCCTCATAATAAATTCTTCCAAAATTGTTTTTTTATCTTCTTCACCCCAACTACCCTCCCCCTCTCTCTATTGATTGATTTTTCTACCAACTCAAATACCTCTAGGAAGCCACCTTATCTCTCCGTTTGATTGCAGCGGCCACAACAGCCTTTCCCATTCCCTTAAGCCCTATGGCCACAATAGCCTTTTCCATTCCCCTTAACCTTTGTGAACCTTTCCCCTTCCCGTCAACCTCTTTCATTACCAGTGGCCAAATAGCCTTTCCCCTTCCCCTTAACCCTCGCCATTTACGATGACCACAACTGCTGCTATCCCTACCAAAACTTGAATACCTTCAAATATGACATAGCTACCGACGGTGGTTATGCCCGAACAATGTTCCCCTTCCCAGCAGTCACCGAGGCTCCGATCCATCCTAATGTTGTAACCTTCGTCTATGCAAACATTTTCAGTCTGGGTGTTAGAAAGAGGGGGAATAAGAGCACAAGGGAATGAGGAAGTAGCTGGGAGTACAACTGAAATTGTGGATGTTGTTTTGTTGAGGAAGAAATTGAGTCGGGTGTTGGCTGGTGACTAAAATGGTATTTTGTGATCTGTTCAATGGTCAGTATTGGTAGAGTTGAGGAGTGAAACTGACGAAAAAGGTGATGAGGAGGTCTTGAAGGTGAAAAGGAGGTACCCCGCGTGGGTAATGGTGGAATCAGAAGAAACGGCGGGAATGAAAAGAAGAAAAAGGAAAAGAGAAAGAAAAAAGAAGAAGAAGAAGAAGAAGAAGAAAAAATAATAGAAATAAAGAGGGGTTAGGATTAGACTAAGCACAAATAATTGAGTACAATTAGGTGTAACATCCAATGAGAAAATGATAACTGTACATAGCATGTTTCTAAAATTCTCTACTTCTCACGCGTTTTAAGAAGGTGAAATTAATTTCTTTGCCACGTCACCTTTACAGAGGGTATTAATTCCACTTTGGACAAGAATAGGGGAAGTTAAAGTGTGCAGCTGACTTTCCCGGACAAGTTTAGGGTGCCAGCTTATGTATTTTCCCTAGAAGAAATAAAGGAGAGAAATGCAACTGAACATACAAAGAGACCACAAAAGATATTGATCACCCACATATTACTACATCTCAAAAGAGGAAAGTACATAGAGAAATGCAACTCAACACAAGACCGTACTAGGTAAGATACATATATATTGTTACCTTCTCAAGAAAAAAACACAAAAAAAGAACTTCCCTAATGTCTACGTCAAGGGGTTCATCATACCTTATTTAAAACTTGTATTACATTCAATGAAAAATATGTTATCCAACAGATATGGACCAAACTTAAATGTTATCAACATAGATAAGCAGAGGCCTTAAGTAACTGGCAAAAAAACAGAAGGGAAAAGCTAGCAGAATTATGAAGCAAATTGAAGATAGATAGACCATAATTATGAAGGCAGAAAGCCTGTTAGAAGGTGTACCTAGTTCTAGATTGCAAGACAAGCACTGAACCATGGCTTGAAATTAAGAATGATCCCAATTCTCTCCAAAAGGATTCCTTTGAAAATAATTCCTCTCCCCCCAGACAAAGTTCTGTCTTCTTAGATTCTTCGTGGGATTCTAAGCCTGTTTCATCCGAGAGCTTGGAACTTCTCCAAGATCTACACCAGTTCTTAATCTGGTTAAAAAGGTTGGACTCCTGGCTATGCTTCTCCATTGTGTCCTCTGAATGCATAGGGGGTAAATCTTTGAAACCGGCATTATTACCAGAAGCAAAAGAAGAGGAACCCTCAGATTGCTCTGAATGACTCTCTGACTCTACATCCTTTTCTGCAGTTTTTGACTTTATATTTGAGATCATTTCCCCAGAAGCAGTCTCCTTGTTACCAAACCACCTATTCCATAACTTCTTTAAGAAGCCCATTTCAGGTGCAGAACCATGCTGCTCTGCAGTCTCCAATTGACCCTCACTTGTTTTAGCAACCATGTTCTCAGCTGGGGGCCGATGAATTTCTGTAGATGCCTCTTGTACTCTCGGGGGTCCCTGCAATTTTCTTAGAGATGTTTTCACTTTTTGTTCAGAGGATTGAGGTAGCAATGGCTTCTCATACTTCCAGTCCATACAACTGCCTGTCTCACCATTCAATATAGGAGTACTAGCAAATTCTGCCTCTCCATTAGTTTCAAGCTCTGCACTTATGCCTGAATGGTCACTTTGTTCAGGAACTTTAGGGTTGACGCTCCGCACCAAATATTTCCCATCACCTTCAAAGTGGAGCTTTAAAATATCTGGCATGGCTAAAAGAAAACAAGAGAACTTCTTATATCCGTAAAAATCTTTGTCTATACTCAAATTGCTTCTTGCTAATTCTGCGCGAAGGTCTGTAATAGAAACTCCTTTCGGATATGAATTCAAAATACTGCGGATATGCCTCACTATAGACCTCGGAATGGGCCGACATTTTGGATCTGCAACAGCTTCAGACACTTTCTCAGTGCGAAGCTTTATGGGTTGTTCTGTAACTGCAAATGGGTCATCAAGAGGTGCCTTGTAGTGACCATACCAAGAACCATAAGGACCATCTGGTGGCTGGTTAAAATGCTTTCCTATAAGGTTTTCACCCTTCAGTAACGCATTCCATTGCCACATGATACTAGCTGCACTGCAAAGAACACTAGGGGCACTTTCTGGACTGGCTAGCAGAATGTTATAGTTGTTCATTCTCAGCCTGTGTAATATTCCAGAAAAATCCCTGTCACCTGAAATTAAGAAGAGGTGTGCTGGTGGAGGATTTTGAGAAACCCAATACATCAGATCAACAAGGAGAGACCTGTCAGCACTGTTCTTTCCACCTGAAATCAACATAACAAAATGATTAATAAAACAGTAGCGACCAAGGAAATGAAGATGAAATAACACGCTACTCATACGCCTATCAACTGTCTCGTTTTAAAAATTCTTTTAGTTTACATTTTGAGGACAACACGAGAATCTAAGAATTCAAATACAAAAGTAGTTAAAATTAGATGGGAGCTAACTATGTCAAGAACAAAACGATTACACAAAACCAGCATCAGCCACAAAATCCTCTGGACCCTTCTTCTCTTAAATGCCAAATTCTGTACTGAAACAGGTTCTTGGAGTTGATAATCAAGCAGCATACTCAGCTAGGAAAACTTATCAAAGATTTTACAACTTAATTGGTCAAACTCAGCGAAGATTACTAGCACAATTATGTAAGTTTACGACTTAATTGATCATACAAACTCAGTTAAGACCAGATGCGGACCCAGGATTTTAGCGCAGAGGGGGGACCAATGACCAGTGCCTTTAATATAAATATTTCAATTACTAGTGACAAACTTTGGCGTGCAAGAAAAGTTAGTAATTATGATAACTAATTAGGAAAATATAAAGTTCAAAATTTGAAGAATAGAAGAGAGAAGATGGGTTTAGAATGGAGAAAGGATTTCTAATTTTTCTTCCGTATGTGGAGGTAGAAGAATTGATTTTGGGCCTTTTTTTGTTGGGTTGGGTTGGGTTGGGTTGGGTTGGGGGGGGGGGGGGGGGAGGGAGTGAGGACTAAAGTATAAAAAAGCAAAAAATGTATGTGGGCTTATAATTTACTTTAGAGAAGCCATAAAACAAACAAACAAACTCAACTAAAAGAAAGACGTTGTAACCAACATTTGAACTCGGGTCGCGCGCTAGGACCAAAGGGGCACAGCGACCAGTTGCCTCAATCCAGCGGATATCTCTCAGGGGTCCTTTTATATATATAATGGTCTTCAAGGTATATACAGCATATATATACAGGATTTTTTCCGACGTTAACGGGTGAACGGGACCGCTATGTCTGCACAGATTCTGGCACAGACTATAATCGATATGTAGAGAAATGTGCATCAGCAACTGATTATTCAATTATTTGTATTGATGAAGTAAGTTGTTGCATTGATGGCATCAAGATGATGCAATGGTTACGAAAGAGATATAGTTAGCTCCAGCAGATTTATCTATGCTAGATCAGGGAACTAACTACCAAACAAGGTCCATAAGGGCCAGTGTCTGAAACAAAAAGGTAAGACTATGCCAACATAAAGAAAGTTAGCCCCAAATACAAAAAACTAATCTATGTGCATTGAGGTAACAAAATCCAAAAAAATTTGTGAAACTAATCTATGTGCATCAAACCTGCTTTCACACTACTAGGCATTGCATATACCCCGACCATGTTACCATTACATTATTTACACGAATAATCTAAATAGTATAATGGTAACATGGTGAGGTGCATATGCAATGCCAAGTAGTGTGAAACAGGTTTGATGCTAAACATTCTTCAACTAAAGCAGTAACTTTCAGCAATTTCTTCAGATTTCATGATGGTTTTTGAATGTATTTACAATTTCAAGAGGAACTGCTTCCTCGTATGTGCACCTAAGGACATGTCATTATTTATTATCTACACTTGTGTAGTCTAACATGCAACAGACCTTAATTGACACATCAGAACTTAAGGTACTAGGGCCACTCGGAAAAGAAGAGAAGTGCCAGAGTGCTATGGTACACCATAACATTGTATTATCCAGTGCTCTGCTTACAAAAAGAAAAAAAACAGCCCTTTTCTGTGAGTTCACAGGAGAGGCAGCATTCTGGTAAAATAAGCAATGTACTACATATTACATCTTAAGTGCCGCATTAGAAGTGTTACCTAAATTATTTTTTAAAGGAATATATGAACCTTCAACATTTTCCTACTGCATATTATTAAGAAGTTACACATTTGTCCGGTCGGCACAAAATAATTACATTCGCTTCAACGTTTTTCCTACTACATATTATTAATAAGGACAAGTTACACATTCAGTGGGTAAAAAATAATTACATTCGCTAGCCAAATAAACAAAAAAATATACATTTACCTCCCAACGTAGCGGTAAGGTCTGCGCACACCCCAACCTCCCCAGGCCCCGCTTGTGGAATTACAGTAGTTATGTAGTTGTTGTTGTTGAAAATATGTATATTATACATTAATATACAAAAAATGACCATTATTTAGGTGGGCGGCTATATATGTCAGTTTCTTTATTAATAATGCATCAATTAACAGGGTAATCATTATACAACCCCCCCCCCCCCCCCCGTCCCATGATTCAAAATTTACATTCCAAGAACCAAAATAAAGCATAAAAATGACAACTTTTTACCATGAGGAATATGAGCAAGATTAATCCCAGTAGAAGAAAGGGCTTCTTGATTCATCCTAGAAAGCTGTAATACATCACCAAAAGCAGTAATATGTACTGGACCCTTAATCCCATTAGTCCTAATAGCAGCAGTAATACACTGTGCAATCTTGAAAACATTAACACCAGCTGGTGGAGAGCAATTCTCGAAATCCCACCACACTGATACCTTCACATTACGGCTTTCCTCTTCGTGTCGACGATATGGGTATGAAGATTGAGGCTGGTTTTGAAAATTGGTGCTCAAATGGGCAATTTGAAAGCAGGTTCTTGAATTTGTGGTAGTAAGAGTGTTAGTGAAGAGAGATATAGTAAAAATGGGTCTTGGAAAAAGGGGTTTCATGGTGGAGATTTTGGGGTTTAGGGTTAGGGTTTTGACAGGAAATTGTGGTGATGTTCATTTCAGAGCCATAGGAGAAAATGAAAGTGGAGGAGAAAGAGCTAAAACCCTTCAAAAATCTCTGCACGTGCACATCACGTGATATAAGGAAAAATAAGAGAGAAAACAGAAATTGTTTTTGTTTTTCTCAATTTTTTAAAAAAAAACTTATATGGGGAAATAGCGGAGACCGAGTGAGAATAAAACTCATACTTAGGGCTCGTTTGGTACTAGGAATAACTAATCTCGGGATTAAATCTGAGATGAGTTTATCTCATGTTTAGTTGGAAAAAAATCGTGGTATAACTAATTCAGGTGTTATTTTTATCCTCGTGGGAGGGTGGGATTACTAATTCTCGGATAATTGATCCTGGAATAACTTGTTCCCGACGAAACGGCCCCTTATTGTATAAGAAAAAGTTTTTTTTCCCAGAAAAATAGTTTTACCGCTTTCCTCTCATTTCTCTTCCCTTCCATAGTTTCCAGTAAAATGACTTTTTCTTTACCACATCATAATTCCTCTAAAATGGAAAAATGAGTTCTATTTCTAAATAAAATACTTAGAACAAAATACGACCCAAGGTTATAGATTGTTTGGTAAAACTTTCAAAATTTGCTTACTTTAAAAAGTATTTTTTTCCAGAAAATATTTTTGAGAAAAAGCTTTTAGAAAATAGCAGTTAGTGTTTGATTAATAAATTTAAGCACTTTGTAATATTAGAACATCAATTTGTGATTGGCCAAGGATTCAAAAGTATTCCAGAGAAAGCTTCCTTTTTCAAATTGCTACTACTCAAAATCGTTTATTTATTCCTAAAAGCTTGACCAAACACATTAACTCTCTAAAATAAGCGTTTTCTTAAATAAGCATTGTTGGCTTTTCAAAAGTGCCATAAACATGATCAAATATGCTTTTAGTCTGAGTTGTAAGCATGTGGATGACTAATACGATGTTAGTTTTATAGTCTGTTTGGCCAAACTTATTTTTTCTTCTTTAAAAATGCTTATTTTTTTAATAAGTGAGGTGTTTGATTAAACTTTTGTAAGAAAATATTAATGAAATTTTAACTGTTTTCTTCATATCATGGATCAAACTCTAAGGTTCTTTTTTCTCTCTCGTAAAACTCTTAAGATTTCATATGCTACAATAATTGTATTAGACAAAAACTAGTATGTATGTTTTGTTTTATGATGAAGACATGTAGGAACAACATTAATTTGGTGAATGTGTAACTTATGCTCAAACACTAAAGTGTACTCCTTTTAAGGATAGATTGCGCACAAATCTATACACCTTATGTATGTGTATCTTATTTAAAAAATGTTATGAATTTCACCACTATATACAGTATATAATTATGTTGCCATGAGAACTATTAAAAAGTTAATTTATTAGACTATAAAACTTTCAAACAAGGGTAAGAATAAAATGTTGGTCAACATCCAACATTAACCTAACTGAGCTAAAAAATTATTGAACTAGACGTGGATAAACTTCAAATTAACTTTAATCACAAATTAGGATCAGGTGATCGATCATTACATAATTTTAATGTTTCAAACCATGCTAAGACTTTTAAAAAGAAGGGAGAGAGCTTTATATTATCGTGTTAAACTCGGTAGATCTGTACAAATAATATTATTTTATTTAACTTTTGTCCTTATTTAATATTGTTAAATATACACGTGATATACACTTACCGTAAGAAGTGTATATCACGGTTTTGTCTCTATATTGTACCCGTGATATACACTTACCATAATTAGTGTATATCACGGTTGTGTGGTTGATTTGTAGTGTAAATAATTGTATTAATTAATATTGTACACTTACCATAATTTTAGGATTCTTGTACTACTAGAATATAGTTTTGGGAGTAGAATAGGATTATGATTTTCCTATTATGGAAAATTGTAAATTGTATATATACTCTTTCATTAATGAAAATAATCATCGATTATTTCTTTCATTGTATCAGAAGTCTAGGTCTTATTTTTTTCTCTCCTATTTCCGGCCGACGAGCAGTAAATTCCAAGCCCGTCTTCTTGGAATCCGTGCCCGATATTGCCTTTTCTCTTCCCAAATTTTCTTCCAAATCCCTTCATCACGTCGTTCGTTGCTATTATGGCTAAGAACACGTTTCACCCTGCCCTTATTGTTTCTAACATCAAGAATCACATCCATATTATTCTTGAAATAGAAAACGTCCAATACGCGACGTGGGCCGAACTGTTCAAAGTTCACGCACACTCGCATCAAGTCCTCCCTCACATTATCCCCGCGGCTCTTGCGGATACGGGAGTCCCTAAACCCGAGGATGATCCTCAATTATGGACGACTCTTGATGCTACCGTTCTTCAGTGGATTTACTCCACTATATCTACTGACCTATTGCAAACGATTATCAAACCAGACGCTACATCGATGGAAGCTTGGAATAGAGTACGTGATATATTCCAAGATAATCAAAATTCTCGTGTTGTTACCCTTGAGCAGGAATTCTCCCACGTCAATATGAAAGATTTCCCCAACGTTTCAGCATATTGCAAAAGGTTGAATGAATTGGCGGACCAACTCCGCAACGTTGGTGCGCCCGTCACCAACGACCGTCTCATCCTTCAGATGGTTGCAGGCCTATCGGAGGCCTATAATGGCGTCGGTACGCTTCTTCGTCAGAGTAGTCCTCTTTCGCAGTTTTATCATGCCCGTTCCATGCTCACGCTCGAAGAAGCCGGATTGTCTAAGAAAGCGGCCACTAGGACCCCGCATGTCGTCATGATGACTGAGTCCAATTTTTCTACCTTCGTTTCCAACAATTCCGGTCAAAACTGCAACAACGGTGGTGGCAAAAAGGGTCAGCATCACAAAAATAACGGAAAAAACCGTGGTGGTTGAAGTGGCAACAACGGGGGTGGCAATGGGCCTCGGAGAAGTGGCCCGCAAGACAATTGGCCAGAATATTGTGGCCCATTGCCGTGGAACTGGGCCTGTGGGCCTAGGCCCAACAACCCCTATTTTTCGTCGTACCTAACCCACCCGAACTGGGGCCAGTTTTAGTAGCCAAGCAGGCCCAATTATTCCAATCAACAGTGGAACCATAGAGGTCATTCTAGGCCGGGGCGGCCAACCGACGTGCTTGGGCCTCGGCCCCACCAGGCCCACCACGCGGCGGCCCCTACCCCTACCGACATTGAAGCCAAGATGCACACACTTGGATTAAATCCCTCAGACCCGAATTGGTACATGGACACCGGAGCCGCTACCCACATGACGTCCGATCAAGGTACTCTCTCATCTTATTCAAATTTGAGCAACAATCGTGGCATAATTGTTGGTAATGGACATTCAATTCCAATTCGTGATTACGGTCATAAAACTTTATCTCCCCCCACCCCCCTCTAGTCTTGGAAAATGCCCTTCATTCCCCTCACTTAATTAAAAATCTGGTGTCTGTCCGTAAATTCACCGCTGATAATTGTGTTTCTGTTGATTTTGATCCTTTTGGTTTTTCTGTGCTGGATTTCACGACGGGGATTCCTCTCATGAGGTGTAATAGTAGGGGGGATCTTTATCCTATCACACCCACCTCCGATCTCTCGAGTCAAAAATTGTCATCTACTTTTGCGGCTCTCGCTCCTTCCTTATGGCATGCACGTTTGGGTCACCTAGGGTCATCGATTGTTTCTACTTTACATAAAAACAATTTTCTTTCTTGTAAGGGTACACATAGTACTCCAATTTGTCAATCTTTTCTTAAATCCACCTGCTGGCCAGTCCGTCGCCTGTCCCGATATTTTCCACAATCCACCTGATTCCCTCCCGAGTCACAGATCGGTCACTCGTAGTCAGCGGGGTGTTTTTAAACTAAAAAGACATTTTAATTTAAATTTTAATGTTCTTAAATCCCCCTACCCTGTAATCCAGTGTCCGCCTTAAATGACTCGAATTGGAAATTGGCTATGACCGACGAATATGATGCTCTTATTACGAATAAAACGTGGGAATTAGTACCCCGTCCTTCTGGTGTTAATATCATTCGGTCTATGTGGATTTTTACTCTTAAGGATAATTCTAACGGTTCTTTTGCGAGGCATAAAGCTCGTCTTGTAGGTGATGGTAAGACTCGGTAGGTTGGCGTGGATTGTGGTGAGACGTTTAGTCCGGTGGTCAAACCGGCTACCATTCGTACTGTTCTCAGTCTGGCTCTTTCGAAAACTTGACTCATCCATCAGTTAGATGTGAATAATGCTTTCTTACATGGTGATCTCAAGGATACCGTTTATATGCATCAGTCATTGGGTTTTCGAGACCCAACATATCCTCATAATGTCTGTTTATTGAAAAAGTCCTTGTGTGGGCTTAAGCAGGCCCCACGGGTTTAGTATAAGAGGTTTGCAGACTATGTTTCATCTATTGGATTTTCGCACAGCAGGTTTGATAATTTGTTGTTCATATATCGTAATGGTTCTTCCATGGCTTATATTCTATTATATGTGAATGATATTATCTTGACTGCCTCTACTGATGCTTTGCACAAGTCGATCATGACCATGCTCAGTTCCGAGTTTGCTATGAAAGACTTGTAGCCCTTGAGTTACTTTTTGGGAATTGTTGTTTCTCGTCATGCAGGTAGGTTGTTCTTATCACAACGGAAGTATGTAGTTGAGATTATTGAGAGAGCTGGCATGTCCTCGTGCAAGTCTATTTCCACTCCGTTGATACTAAACCCAAGCTGGGTGCTGCGACTGACTCACCTTACGAGGATCCGACTCGCTATCGCAGTCTTGTAGGGGCTCTTCAGTATCTTACTTTCACGAGACCTGATATTACGTATGTTGTATAGCAGGTGTGTTTGTTTATGCATGATCCCAGGGTTGAGCACATGAAAGCGCTCAAACGCATTATTCGATACATCTAGGGGACACTTGACTATGGCTTACATTTATATCCTTCATCGACATCTACACTTGTCTCGTATACTGATGCTGATTGGGGTGGCTGTCTACACACCAGATGTTCCACGTCCGGCTATTGTAAGTTTCTTGGTAATAACTTAGTCTCATGGTTTGCGAAGCGTTAGTCTACATTGTCTCGTTCTAGTGTAGAGGCCGAGTATCGAGGGGTAGCAAATGTGGTATCTGAATCCTGTTGGTTACGTAATTTTCTTTTAGAGCTTCATTGTCATATTCAGAAAGCTACCTTGGTTTATTGTGATAATGTTAGTGTCATCTACCTTTCTGGTAATCTGGTTCAACACTAGCGCACTAAACACATCGAGACGGATATTCACTTTATTCGCAAAAAGGTAGCTCGTGGACAAGTACGCGTTTGTCACGTCCCTTCCAGGTATCAAATTGCAAACATCTTTACCAAAGGTCTTCCATCGGTCCTTTTTGAAGATTTTAGGGACAGTCTCAGCGTACGAAGACCGCCCGCTATAGCTGCGGGTGTGTGTTAAATATACACGTGTTATACACTTACCGTAAGTAGTGTATATCACGGTTTTATCTCTATATTGTACCCATGATATACACTTACCATAATTAGTGTATATCACGATTTTATGGTTGATTTGTAGTGTAAATAATTGTATTAATTAGTATTGTACACGTACCATAACTATAGGATTCTTGTACTACTAGAATAGAGTTTTAGGAGTAGAATAGGAATATGATTTTTCTATTATGGAAAATTATAAATTGTATATATACTCTTTCATTAATGAAAATAATCATGAGATTATTTCTTTCAAATATAAAAGTAAGTTCACTTAAAAAAATGAAATTAGTTATGAATTTCATCGCTAATCTGTTGCTAAATCATTCATAGCTTGTCGAATATTTTGATAATTTATCGTTAATCCGTTGTTAAAAATAAGTTAAAATCAATTTATCCATCATTAATTTCTATTATTTTTAGTAGTGGTTGACGAAGGATAATTTGTTTTAAGTCACCAGTCATGAGTCATGACACTACTTGTTCAAAGTTATATTGGGCCGCATAACTTTAAACATGTACGAGGCACAACTTTGAAGAATGAAGAAGTTAAGTTTTGCCGTTTGATCTTGTATATCAACCTTCAAAAGGAACACCGGGTGCAAAATCATGGTTAAACTCGGTTCATGGACAAACCTAACTCTTAACAGTTACTACTATTTAATTGGAAATAACAATAACAAACATATGAGAAAATAAATCGTTTAGCTCCCTAACTTACAACTCACTCAGAAAAAGTAAAAGATTATCTACTTCTAGTGGAGGCGAATCTAGGATTCTAATTTATGGTTTCAATTTTTAAGATTTTAGTATTAAATCCATTATAGTTTCAAAATTATAAATTCATATCAAGTATTTGTTTTAGTTTTAAGTGATTTTTTACACGTAAATTTTATACTCGATATAAAAAGTATTGGGTTCAGATGAAACCGCAATTTTTAGCTGCATGCGCCTATCCAATTAGGGAAGTTAAGCTACGCATCTATTTTTCTGGCCTAAATTATTTAAGCAAACTCTGTAGCCACCTATGGTCGAGAAAATATTTAAAAGAAGCTATTAATTACTTCATAAATTTGAATTTAGCCCTCGTTTGTTACATGACTATATATATTTTGCCTTTCATTTTCCCGTTGATACATAATATAATCCAAAAATGTCACTAATGAGGAGAGTACTTTTTATTCAGAGTTTTAGTAGTCAAAGATACCGTTACGTAATTGTTTTATATCTTCATATGTCATGCATCTTCCTTGCAGATATAAACAGAAAATTCAAGGTAATTATACTAAACAAAAGTACGAACAAAAATGTAATTATTCAAATACGCTATCTTCCTCAAATATAAACAGAAAATTCAATTTGCTAGTAGTATAAGTTAATTTGCGTAAATCATTATATGGAAAAAATACAAAATTATTACTGATAGAGTATTTCTAGAATATTCGTTGAACATGTCCTATATTAGATAAAATTGTAGTCCAATTATAATTAGAAAATTAGTTACCTAATTTGTAAAGGAATAAATAATTATGTAACACTATATATATTTTTCATCCTTCAATTACCACTCTAACTTTACTAGCCATTTATTGCCCATATCTTCTTCTGAATGAAATTAATACTCGAGTTGATGTAGCAAAGAAACCGCTTTCACTTTCATAAAGCACGTAAGATGTTTTTCCTTTTTTTACACCCACATGCGTGACCTGAATAAAATTTCCTTAAAGAAGGAATTTCCATCTCAGTGCAACATAAATGCAATAATACATACGAGGACTCCCGGACCCTACGTGGTGAAATTATATTGAGTATATTATTGAATACATACGAGGACTATAAATCATACTATCTTAAAATATGATTAAAATTGCTTTGATGATAACGTGAGCTTAAAGGCTTGCATACTTTTCTTTTTTTGTGCTTATATATATTGTTATAAGCTCAGTATAGAAAAATAAAACCTTTAACTCATAAATGGATTTAAACTAGCCAAGACAATAAAATGAGTGATTAAAAGTGCATGCTTTGAAATACTACAAGGAGAAACAGTAATTGCATCCACTTTTGATCTTGTTCAAGTGGACGTGAACAATCTGTGGGATACAATAATTGCAGGGAACGGAAAGTAAGTAAATATTACAATTGCTAGAAAGGCTAAACTAAAGAATACAATCAAAATTGGAAATCAAGAATGAAACAAACTCCTTGTGTGATTTGCTGAGTCGAGTGATGACACTCTGTCTTTAAGACAAGATTGTCTCGTATATCTTCTTTTACGTTGTCAGACAATAGTCTCCCAAGATACAACAACAACTTAACAATTGAGCAAAGGAAACTCAAGTGTTACTCTTGAAGAACTTTGAGTATAGTAAACTTGCTAGAGAGGAAGAAGATGAATTCACAAATTTTGTAGTATTTTCTAAGTGTAGTGAACAATTGAGTCAAATGTCTCAATTTATAGTGTAATGAGATGACCCTTCAACTAGCCAACTAATGGCCTTCAATAGCCATGTAATGGCACTTGATGGAGAGGTTACATTCAGCAAAATAATGGTTGAATTCATGTGCCAAGTAATGGAGATTCAATGCTCCAAAACCAGGCCAAATGTCAGAACTTTCCAACTTTCCGTCGCAGCATTCTGCCTCCGAAGCGCCGCGGCTCCTGTGGCTGAAGACCCAATTAGCGTCGCGGCGCTCCCTGGGAGGCGTCGCGGCGGTCCGGCACCTCGGAACTGAAGGGGCTACGCCGCGGCTCCGCGACGACTTCCGACTCGTTTCATCTTACACTTCGTACACTTCTTCCTTCGTTTACCAACGTGGAATACTTTGTCATTTGGCCAATAACTGTAAAGCATTCTATGTCTCAAACGTATTACATACGTACCAATATCTCTTTCACTAATGAAATTTGCAATACTTGGCACTAAGTGTGCACGTGTGTGGAAACGACGTTTTCGACGTGCGGGCCCCCAATTGTTTGAGTCATAAATAATGTGATATACTTAATTCCACATTAGTAAATTTCCCAACGATGAATTACTTAGTACCTTCATCTTGTGCGTTGTACTTCTTTTGCAGCTTCTCCCATAACTTTTTGGCAGTGCCTACGGTGCAATACACCGTGTAGAGAGGGTTTGACAAGTAGTTCAAAATATAGTTCTTACACATGAAATCACTATGACTCCATGCATGAAGAACCATCTTCATGCCATTAATGACATGGATACCTTGGCCCCCTTCAGCCGTTTCAGTAGGCGAAGGGTCCATTTCATCTCCAGCTTGTGGAGGATCTTCTGTTAGGAAACGAGCCATTCCCATAACAGTCAGATAGAATAACATCTTCTGTTGCCATCTCTTGAAGTTGGACCCCATGAACTTTTCAGGGCGTTCATGGTGGAATCCAGCGGGTGGAGGAACTGGAGCGTTCCCTTGAGCAGCAGAAAAGGCGTTGGATGAGCCTTGTGCAGTAGTGAAGGCATTAGGTGTGCCTTTTGCAGTAGTGAAGAAATTTGCGATACTTGGAACTAAGTGTGCACGTGTGTGGAAACGACGTTTCTGAGGTGCGGGGCCCCAATTGTTTGAGTCATAAATAATGGGATATACTTAATTCCACATTAGTAAATTTCCAACAATCCCCTCTTGAAAGAGATTTTGGCGTACTCACATGGTGCTTTTTCCAGCAATCTTTCAGCGGACAGATGTTGCATATGGATAGGTAGCTTCCTCTTTGAACCTTCCATAGTTGAATACCATCGGATTTACTTACTGCATGGTGAACGTGATGTCTTGAACCGGCAGTGTTTAGTGTAAGCCAAGTCAACAGTACCAACACAACAACTTCCCTTACTATGTTCTTCGTAATGTTTTGTCCGTTGTGGCCGTGGACACTTTTTGGATTCTTAAGTGCGTTCATTTGAGGCGGCCTGTCCTCGCACTTAAATAGGTGATCTCCTACAAGGTATCCTGCTATACCCCACTTTACAAGTGTTAGGAACCATTAAAAGTTTCCCTAAACCTAACCTCAACCGGTGAGGATCATTAAAAGTTTTGGAAACTTAACATTTACCCACACTGCAGATAACACATAACGTCTATCGCGGGAACGACTTTGGATTTGGTGTTTCTTTACAGAAATCACTATCTGAAGTGCTCATGCTTCCACCGAAGCGCTCAACTGAACCTTTACAGCTTAATTTTCCCACTGAACCTAATTCGTGGGATCTCCAGTCAGTAAGGTTGGGTTACCACCGTATTAGTCATTATACCTTGGGTTTTAAGCCCATTCCCATATACAGGCAGAACATCTGATCTTTGGGTAAGCCCTTTGTCAGCGGGTCTGCTATGTTATCCTTTGACTTTATGTAATCAATGGATATTATACCCGTGGTGATCAGCTGCTTAACGGTCTTATGTCTCCGTCGAATATGACGAGACTTGCCGTCGTAAATAGAACTCCGTACCCTTCCTAGAGCCAACTGACTATCGCAGTGGATCATTACAGAAGGTACGAGTTTGTCCAAACAAGGAACATCCTCTAAGAAGTCGTGAAGCCACTCAGCTTCTTCTACTGCTTTGTCTAAAGCAATAAACTCCGATTCCATCGTGGATCGGGCAATGCACGTTTGCTTAGAAGATTTCCAAGACACAGTCCCACCACCAATTGTAAATACATATCCACTGGTGGACTTGGTGTTCTCTTTATCAGATATCCAGTTTCCATCACTGTACCCCTCTAGTACAGCTGGATATCTCGAATAATGCAACCCGTAAGTTAGCGTGTATTTCAGGTATCGTAGTACCCGATTCAACGTCTTCCAATGATCATTACTCAGATTACGAGTAAACCTAACCAACTTGTTGCTTGCATAAGCAATATCAGGTCGGGTGCAGTTTGTTATATACATCAAACTACCAATCACCTGTGCATATTGCTCCTGGCATACGGGTGCACCACGATTTTTATCAAGCTTTTGATTTCTATCCAATGGTGACTTCATAGGCGAACTATCAAACATCTCGAATTTTCTCAACACATCCTCGATGTAGTGAGACTGAGATAAGACCAATTCGTCAGACGTCTTAGAGATCTTTATCCCTAAGATGACATATGTGATACCCATATCCTTCATGTTGAAGAAATGTTTCAACTTGTTCTTAGTCTCGAGAATCAAGCTAGGACTGCTCCCTGTGATCAACATGTCATCTATGTACAATCATATCATGACGAACGAGTCAGAGTTATCTTTCATGTAGACACATTTGTCACTCATTAATGGTGAAACCCTTCGATAGTTACTATCAAATTTTTCGTACCATTGCTTCGCGGCTTGTTTCAGCCCGTACAGAGATTTGACAAGCCGACAAACTTTCTTCTCTTGCCCTGGAACCACATACCCCTCGGGTTGTTCTATATAAATTTCTTCTTCCAAATCACCATTTAGGAAAGCTATCTTGACATCCATTTGATGTATCTCAAGGTCACGCAACGCTGCGATCGCAATAAATACTCGTATGGACGTCATCCAAGACACCGGAGAGTACGTGTCAAAGTAGTCCAGGCCTTCCTTCTGTCGATAGCCCTTGACTACCAACCTGGCCTTGTACTTATCTATAGACCCAGCTATTTTATACTTCCGTTTGAGTATCCACTTACAATCTAACGATTTATTTCCTGGAGGAAGATCAACCAACTCTCAAGTATGGTTATGCAGGATGCAGTCTATTTCACTCTCAATAGCTTCTTTCCAGAGCGGTGCCTCTGGAGTTGACAATGCTTCAGCAATTGTCCTTGGTTCGTCATCAACCATATAAGCTACAAAGTCAGGACTGAAGGATTTGTCCTTCCTGGCCCTTTTACTTCGCCTTGGTTCCATATCTGGAGTCTCCAAGTTCTGAGAATCTGGAATACTAGATTCCAAATATTCAGCCACTTCGAAGTCCACTAGATCTGAACCATCTAGATTCGGGCAGTCAACGACTCCCGATTCCTGAGAGCTTTGTTCATAACTTCGTTTGCGAGAGGTTATGTCTTTTTCCTTTCTAGGAAAAGTATCCTCAAAGAATTGAGCATTCTTTGATTCCATTATTGTACCCCCGTGGATATCTGACTTATGCACTAAGAAGCGATAAACACTACTGTTATTTGCATATCCGATGAAAATACAATCTACGGTCTTAGGCCCAATCTTGATCTGCTTTGGCTTGGGCACTTCGACCTTTGCCAAACAACCTCACACCTTTAAATATTTATAGGTGGGTTTCTTTTTCTTCCATGATTCATATGGAGTTTTGTCCTTACCCTTATGTGGGACTCTATTAAGAATCGTATTAGCGGTAATGGCAGCTTCTCCCCACATGTTTTGGGGAAGACCGGAATTGATGAGTAAGGCATTCATCATTTCCTTCAATGTGCGGTTCTTGCGTTCAGCAACACCGTTCGACTGAGGTGAGTATGGAGCCGTCGTTTGATGAACAATGCCCGATTCGGTACAATATTCCTCAAATGGCGCTACGTATTCTCCCCCTCTATCGCTACGAATGGATTTAATCCATATGCTTAGTTGGTTTTCAACTTCTGCTTTGTAATATCGAAACGCTTCATCTTTACTTTTCAACAAGTAAAGGTAACAATACCTTGTGCTATCATCAATTAATGTCACAAAGTACGTGTTCCCCCTAGTTTGTGCAAACTTCAAATCACATATATGTGTGAATAAGTTCTAGAGGAGCAGTATTCCTTTCGACGAATCGAAAAGAAATCTTTGTGAGTTTTACCTCTACGCACACCTCACACTTATGTTGAGGGTTTACGTCGATAGACGGCAACAACTCCAACTTAACCAACCTTTGAATGGACTTAAAGTTAACATGTCCTAATCTATGATGCCATAAATTAGAGGACTCAAGCAAGTATGAAGAAGCTTCAATATTATTGCTTGCACGCATTACAGACATGGCGTTAACTTTGAAGAGGCCTTCACAGACGAAGCCTCTTCCCACAAAAGTTCAATTCTTGGTGATTACAAACTTATTGGACTCAAATACTAGCCTAAAACCAGCATTAACCAATAAATGACCTGAAATTAAATTTCTCCTAATCTCAGGGACATGCATCACCTCCTTCAAAGTGAGCTCCTTTCCATAAGTCATCTTCGGGACTACCTTTCTTACCCCCAACACGTCAGAGTAAGCGTTGTTACCCATGAACATCTTCTTGTCTATAATTGGTGTATATGTGGAGAGGTATCTCTATTGGAACAGATGTGTCTGGTAGCACCTGTGTCCATTCACCATTGCATGAGATTCTCAACAAGGTTTGCTTCAAGCACCACTGCCGAGAACTCCTCAATCATGTCATCAAGAAGCGTGTCTTTGACGACGTTAGCCTGTGCCTTGCCTTTGGCCTTGGCCTTGGACTTGGACTTGGACTTCTCTTGTTGCTCAGTCTTGAGCTTGCGGCAGTCCTTGATCATGTGACCAGATTTCCCACAGTGGTGACAATTTCCCTTGAACTTCTCCGCCACTTGGGTCTTGCCGTCTTTCTGGAACTTGCGCTTCTTGCTTGGGTTCCCTTTGGCCTCAACCATATTTGTCTTTGCCTCAGCGGGTTGTTTTCCCTTATGCAAGACCTTCTTATTATCTTCCTGAATCTGGAGTTTGATAATAAGTTCTTCAAAGGTCATTTCCTTTGTCTTGAGTTTTAAGAAACTCATAAACTGATTCCACGAGGGAGGTAACTTTTCAATCAGTGATGCAACCAAAAACTGCTCATTTGGTTTCATACATTCCAAATCCAAGTGATGTAGAATCATTTGGAATTCCTGGACTTGGGACATCACAGTTTTGCTATCCACCATTTGAAATTTCAGGAATTTTCCAACAATGAATTTCTTAGTACCAGCATCTTGTGCGTTGTACTTCTTCTGCAGCTTTTCCCATAACTCTTTGGCGGTGCCTACGACGCAATACACCGTGTAGAGTGGGTCTGACGGACAGTTCAAAATATAGTTCTTACACATGAAGTCACTATAACTCCAAACATCAAAAACCATCTTCATACCATTGACGACAGTGATACCTTGGAGGAACTTCTGTTAGGAAACAAGTCATTTCCATAACAGTCAGATAAAACAACATCTTCTGATGTCATCTCTTGAAGTTGGAGCCCATAAAGTTCTCTGGGCATTCATTGTGGAAACCGGAGGGTGGAAGAACATCAACGTTCCTTGAGCAACCAGAAAGGCATTGGGTGTGCCTTGAACAGTGAGGAAGGCAGAGGGGTTGCCTTGAGTAGCAGCAGCAGCAGAATCAGAAGCGAGTTGTTCTCCTCCAGTCATCTTTCTAAGCACTTACAAAGCAAACCTTGTCTTAAAATTGTGGGTTACAACAATTGCAGGAAACGGGAAGTAAGCAATTATTATTAATTGCTAGAAAGGATAAACTAAAAATTACAACAAACTGGAATCAAGAACGTTACAAACCCCTTGTGATTTGTTGAACCGAGTGATGACACTCTGTCTTTAAGACAAGATTGCCCCGTATATCTCCTTTTACGTTGTCGGGCAATAGTCTCCCAAGATACAACAACTTAACAATTGAGCAAAGGGAACTCAAGTGTTACTCTTGAAAAACTTTGAGAATAGTAAACTTGCTAGAGAGGAAGAAGATGAATTCATAAATTCTGTAGTATTTTCTAAGTGTAGTGTTCAACAATTGACTCAAATGCGTCAATTTATAGTGTAAGGAGATGACCCCTCAACTAGCCAACTAATGACCTTCAATGGCCAATGTAATGACACTTATTGAGGTGTTACATTCAGCCAAATAATGGCTGAATTCATGTGCTAAGTAATGGAGATTCAATGCTCCAAAACCAGCTCAAAGGTCAGAATTTTCCAACTTCCCGTGGCGGCATTCTGCCTCCGAAGCGCCGCGATTCTGTGAATTAGCGTCGCGGCCCAGTGACTGGCCACCCAATTCTGCAAATAGAATTTGATGATAGATTATACGAACCGTAAAATGTTTTACGACCCATCAAACGATTCGTCAATTTCACTTTTGAAATTGACGGCCTGACTGTACATTAAATAGACCGTCAATTGTTTGATGGGCTGTTAGCGAACCGTCAATTTCACTTTCTGAAATTCATGGCCCGTTGGTCAATTGTACGGACCATCAAATTACTCTACCATCCAGAACTCCAGTTTTACAACTCTTTGAAATTTCTCAGAAATAACAGTACGGTCTAATTTGACGAACCGTACAATTATCGACGGGCTATCAATCTGGACTGTTAAATTATCGACGGACCGTCAAATTAACCATCAATTTCTTTCGACAGCACACAATATAAATTTGGGACTTCATTCTAAAAAAAATCAGTTTTCACAATTCTCAAGCCCTAGAACGAAGGTACTATCTTCCCAACCATCTTCTACACCAAGGTAAGTCATTTCCATGTATTTCCATGCGATTATTATCGATTTCTAAGAAAAATTCACTATTCTTAACCTAGGGTTTTCAAGAAAACACAACACAAGGAATTAAAGCTCAAGCTTTGGGTTCCTTTTTATAAGTTCAGATTTTTAATACAAGTTCGGAGCGATTAAGGTATGTAGAGCTTCTATCTACGTGTGGGAACGTCATTGTTCTGCCCTACGCCATAGTTATCCATGAAACCACAAATTTCTATAACCTAGGGTTTTATTCAAGTTCATGATAATCCTCCTATACATGTATAATTATATTCGATGTTATATCTTGACTTCGTTACTTACATTCATGATAGACTATTATGATTGTCATGAACCTTTCCGTAATCCATGAACCCATGTCTTGATTCCCATGAGTTCTTAAATATAAGTTATGATTGTTATCACTCAATTACATGAAGTCATATCTTTCTCATGATTTATACAAGTTATATTATGTATTTCTTCACATGTTAAGTTATAAATTTATAAGTTATGATTTCAAGTTATTTCATGTAATTCATGGGCTTCCAAGCTAATTATTTCATGAAGTCATATATCTTTCTCAACAGTATTTTTTAGACTTATCATGTTTTACTCAGATGATTTCGCTATTATATTTTCCGACTATTATTTCAAAATCATGTTTTAAATGTTTTAGATCATTTCCTTACCATGTTTTGATGCACATGTCGACAAACAATCCATGTGGTTCGCTTGGTTACATGTAGCAAGGCACCGAGTGCCGTGTTCCACCCAGACCATGGTTCGGGGCGCGACAAGAAGACTGTACGATTTCAGGACATTCTAATGTCTATCATCTCAGGTAAAAGGTCTTAATTGCCGTGAACTTCTAGAGATACCATCACAAAGGTTTGGGGGCATGGAGAAATCATGTCATAACTTTATCCAAAATATGAAGTTATGACAGATGCGCAATATGAGAGCTCAATGACATATGGCAAGCAGGTTTTTCTAAATTGTGGAGGAAAGTGGAAGGATCTCTTATTCCACAAAGAGTTACATATAGCCTTATAAGACCTTGCATGATCAGAGGTATAAATCTTCTATAGATCGATTCGACATAAGAAAATGAGAGCGTGTAGGCCGGAGTTAACCTACCAAATGGTAAAAGAAGTAAAGCCTCTTCAAGAGAAAGTTTTAATAATTCAAGATTTGCCAGGAATCACCTACTGCTGTGCAAAGCTGAGATCAAAAGAATGTCATTTATGATTAAGTATTTCTAAAGGTTTTTGCCCATAAAGTGTAATGAGATTCGACCAACAAAATAAGTTTAGCCCAGAGATATTGGGTCGTATAAGATTACTTAAAGGTCTGGCCTAGTGACCTATGAGCTAGGGTCACCTCCGTGAGTTAAAGAAAGTCTAAATCAGTTTTCCACGTACCGATGTTGTAGTAGAGTCTCTAGTCGAGAATGTTTGGAATATGGAGAATTGACTTATGGATATACCTCACTATTATGATATATCATTGAGTCTGAAAATTGTGAATTAAAGAGATAGCCTCTGATAAGGAGCATTGTAAAGGAAGTGAGCTGAGAAGTTAAGAAAACATGAAGGCTAGGTATCCTCGATTTATTCTAGCAAAATGATTATATCGACATTCGTGCAATACGATTTTCCAATTTCTTATCTTTATCTCATATGCCTTATGTAGGCGATGATATCAGCACAGAAGTGGCAGACGTAGCACTGACTACGACAGTTGACAATTGAGGTAAGTTATGGTTAACCCTTTTGATTTCTGGATAGATGGACGTTCGTGTGAGGCCGATATGTTATGTTATGCCATTGTATAGCCCTGTGAGGTATTGGATATCTTTTATGGCTGTTTGATAGGCATGGATAGTCTTGTTTACAGAGGAAACTCTGCCGCAATTTTTACGTATCCTATGGATAATAAATTCTATGAGTTCAGTTAACCCAACATTCAAGGATGAATGTTCTTAAGGGGGAAGGATGTTACACCCGGCATTTTCGCGCTCGTATGCGTCGTAAGTAAAGTAACATAAAGCCCGGTAAGGCTAACATACCATTTTTGGATGGAAACAAGTTTAAACAAATGTTACGTATGTTTCGTAAAAGTTTGGGGTTAAATGGACTAAAGAAATTAAGTTTGTCGAAACTGTAAGAAGACAGGCAGAATTTCAGACCTGATTTTTGGCTCAACTTGTCGGGGGTATATCTCATAGTATATAAGGAATTATAGAGTGCATAACCTATCTAAATTCAAGTTCAGAGAGTCTACTTTCCAATGCAACTGACTGTTCATAAATCTGAGAAATAAGGTGAAATTACAAACCATACAAAATTGTACGATCAGTAGAAAAAATTGTACGGACCGTAATATAAAATACGACACGTACTTTCTGCCCGTATAACAGGGCGGTGCAGGTCATTTTTTTCATATATATGGTGTCCTCGACTTGAAGCCTTATTTCTCACACTTTTGAAGACCTAGAACACTTCCTAAACTCTCTCAAAGACCTACTAACATCTTAGACTTAAATCTAAGGCAAATCAAGCTAATTTAACGTGGTGAAGTCCGTAATCATGGTGGTATCGTCTCTCCCTTTGGTGCATTGATTACGGAGAATACTTAGAGGTGAAGTAACCTCTATTTTGAGAAGATTATTGGGTGTAAAAAGGAGTCTCATCATCCTCTACATATTCTTTTGATTATAGAGATGTTTGGAGTAAGTTGTTGAAGAACTTTCATAAATCGAACTTGTAAACTTTGAAATTGTAGTTGAGTGGGTCGTTGGGTGGTTTTACACGGAGTAGATGAGGAAGTTGATAATCAAAGACTTGTTAATTCTTGTTATGGAGCTAAAGTGAGTGTGTTTGGAGGGTTGTAATATTGATATGCATAAGTTACCATTGGAAAAACTCCTAAGAACTCTATGTACATAAGTTGTTCGATAAAATGCCTAAAAGCACTTCCCTATAAGATATGAATTCGACATTGACACCCATCCTTCATGTGATATAGATAACCGCTAGTAGGAAGTGCGGGAGCTCATGGAACTTACATAGCTTCAACAACAAGGTATGTAGGGCTTACTTCCTTCTATTTTGACATGATCAACATAACGATTGTCAACCACGAAATGCTCCCCCATAAGAACTCTATTCCTAATCGATAAGAAGATACTTAGGTTCTATTTTGTTGATTGATTGTTGTACCCTATCTGTTTCCCATCGGATGTATGTTTCACTCTCAACACCATCATCTTCATATTGATAAAACAAGGTTCATTGGTGTTACTCTAAAAAGCTAAAGATAGTAAAGTTGTACCTTCTCATTGATTCATAAGCAAATGAAAGACAATATGTAATCCGCATAAGGATAGTCGGAGGTGTAACGGCCTTAGGTCAGTCCTAAGGAATTAGTAAGTATGCCATGTATTTCAGTCGGTCTTCATACATATATACTATGCATTTATAATGGCAAAGAGGCCTATGGCGTTATATACGCAGCTTATACTGATATAATATTTATGATATTTCCCACAGAGGCCTACAACATTATATACGCAATATACTATATATGATATTTCCCATAAAGGTATACAACATTATATACGCGATATACTATACAAGGGATACTGCCCATAGAGGCCTACAACATTATATACGAAATTATATTATACTTATGCACATCATGGTCTCCAATGGCATTCAGAGTTACATGTTGTTTCCTCTTCTTATTCTCCATTCCATTGCTGTACCTATTTACATTTTCTTGCCTTACATATTCAGTACATTATTCGTACTGACGTCCCCTTTTTGGGGCGCTACGTTTCATGCCCGCATGTATAGATTGTCGGACGACGCTCATTTCCAATAGGATCTCAGCTCAGCGATAATGTCAGAACTCTCGACTTATTTCGGAGATGTTTGTCAGAGTTGGTATGATTATATATATATATGGCGGGGACTTGTCCCGACTGGATGATATTCATGTACTCTTTAGAGGCTTGTAGACAGTGGTCCTATATAGAGATGTCGTGTATGGCCTTGTTGGCCTTACATATGGTCTGATATACTTATGATGGCCTTGTCGGCCTTTTTCAGCTTACAGGTTGTTACACAACTACTTATTAGAGGCCTTGTTGGCCCAGATTTTGTGACGTTGTCCATATGTTGTATGACTGGTACGTTTGAGCCTTAGGACACCGGGTGTCGGCCACACCCCCAAGGTTGAGGTGTGACACCAAGCTCTTGCATCATCTTTGTAGTATTTCACGAACCTGTTTATCTTTAAAGGCAGTAACAAAATGTCCTTGAGGTGCGGTAACATTTGCCACAACCATAAACAACTCCTCAGTCATGTGCAACAAGCAATCCACAGAAGGCAGCCACAACAAGGAAACAACATAGGACATCATGTTAAGCAGGACTATAGCTCAATCAATGAGAACAACTCAGAACCAGCAACAACTCAAGATAGCAATTCAAGGAGGTTTGAAACTCCCCAGGTCATGCAAAAGAAAAGGGGTGAAGAATGAGTATAAAAAAGCAAGGACATTGGCGGGTACTAACAAATAGACAATAAAATACTTCACGTAAATTAGCTTATCTAAAGGGGGAATGCTGGGTTTTACATTTACATTCAAAAGGCAAAGTGGTTATATTAAACAAGAAACAATGTTCAAATGTGGACTCAATAGGTTCATGCATAGAAATTGAAAGAGATAAGATTAGTATATATAGCATAGCAGATGGTTCAGAAGTTCACATAAATGTCCAATACTTGACCTACATGACAATATATGCATAAATAGGAAATGAAAATAAGAGGGCAACCTATCACAAAAACATTTCAGTGTAATTCTTATGAAAAACTAAGACAGAATCATCAGCCCCCATGTATAATCATGCTTTGACATAAATAAGAACTAAGCATCCAACTTAAAACAAAACGAGACCAAATCTATTACACTGAATTGGACATAATCAGAGCCTAACTATTTAAAAGAATACTCAATCATTTCTTCAAAAAATCCAAATGGAAAACAGTGGGGCGAGGTGTTTGAACTAAATCTTTGGCCCAAGATGAAGCAAAAACACACATGAGATGTCCATCCTCTACCTTATATGTTCATAAGAACACCTCTATTTTCTCCTCTAAACTATCTACATTGTTCAGCTGATTTCAGACAATAACACAAATAAAAATACATAACCCAAAGCATCCTGAATGAAGCCACTGGCAATTCAAATACATTACAAGATCAATATAATATGGTTCAAGATAGCAGCTACCCCAAACAGTGAAGCAAAGATCAACTACAGGACTATACTCAACAAGTTTGAACTAAGTAACTGCATATCTAGGTTGCAAGACACTCTAGCACATCTAAATGGTTGTTGAAACCTAAAACAGTAGCTAATCTTGTTGATATAACTTAAACCAGCAAACACTGAAGCTAATGTACATTGATAGCTACAAAAAATATTCATATTAACTTAGTCGCATACTAATTGGTAAGTAAGATCTCTCACTAGTTCTAAGCTAAACAAATCATGCAAAATAAGCGGAGGCTGATCAATGTTAGCAGCTATTCAAGACAGTATCAAACCAACATTAGAGCATTACTAATCTTTAAAGCTCAAACTAATACAACCTCCAGCTTTAAAGATATTACACCTTATTAGACCTAATCTAGTCTAAAACACAAACCACATAAAGAACTCATAATGCTATACCATGACAAAACTAAAAAGACATAATTAAAAGAGAGGTATTTTGAGAATTACCTTTTTGACGGGCAGCGACGAGAGTCGAAGAGCACTCTTTCACCCGAATCCCCTTTTGACTATGAGTGAGAACTTCCTCAAAACTCAAGGCTCTACCGAGTTTCTAAGTGTCCTCACTCTTGAGGACTGAAAAACTCATTGTGGTGTGAAAACCAACTTTTTGAATGAAGAAAATGAGCCCTAATTTTTGGAGTTCAACCGATGTGGGACAATAGAGATGTGGATTGGAGCTTGGGACATGGTTGGGAGGAGTTTGGATTACGGCTGAGCCCTGGTATTGAGTTCGCCTACATATCCCCAATTTCAGGAATCAAGCCATATGTAGCTCAACTCAATAGGTAGAAAAGGGCATTCCTTATGCGGAAGTAGCCTTTGGCTTGAGATAGACGACTTCAAATTTTTGAGTACGGAAAAGAGGCTTGTAATTTCTTAGCTATGAATGTGACATGCTTCACACTCATAAAAGTATTTCCACGGACATAATTTCATGTATCTTGAATTTGTCGTCACCTGGATTTGAAATGCTTCACACCTAATTAGACCTAATCTAGTCTAAAACACAAACCACATAAAGAACTCATAATGCTATACCATGACAGAATTAAAAGAGAATGATTTTGAGAATTACCTTTTTGACGGACAGCGACGAGCACTCTTTCACCTGAATCCGCTTCCGATGAACGGAAACAGAGCCAAAAATTTGACTATGAGTGAGAACTTCCTCGAAACTTAAGGCTCCACCGAGTTTCTAAGTGTCCTCACTCTTGAGGGCTGAAAAACCCATTGTGGTGTGAAAACTAACTTTTTGAATGAAAAAAATGAGGGTCCTATTTATAGGAGAACAAAGAGCTCCAATTTTTAGAGTTCAACCGATGTGGGACACTAGAGATGCGGATTTGAAACTTGAAGTTCATTCAAGTTTGAAATTGAAAAAGAGGATTGTTACCGTTGTTTCGAAGATGAAGACAAGCTTCATTGATGTCATTGCCATTTTAGGACGAGCAAGGACTGAGGAAAACTAAACCCGTCGAAAATCAAGCCAAAGCGTCGCTGGGATGAAAGAGACGACTCAAATTAGGGCTGAAATTAGAGCTCATTTTTATTTTCATCTGATTTTGGGAAAAAGAAAGAATAAGGAGTCTTTCACAAATGGGTCGGGTCGCACAGATATTTGGGTTAGATCGGATAAAACAATGACTGAAAATTCATTTTGAAAAGGTGCCTTATTGTATTTCAATTATCACCGAAATATTTCTCAAATAGTCAACTTGCTTAAAATTGAAATTCAATTCTTTACAAAATCAAACCAATCTGTAACACTTATCAAAATTGAAGTAAACTTGAGATGAAATTAATCATCTATTTAATTAATTAAACTTCTTGACTTAACAGCGTAAAATATTTGTCATTTAATCACAATTTAGTGTAAACAATTATTTTCACCATTTTGGCTTTGAAATTCCGATAAATATGCTTATTCATGTGAAAAATACATGGATGATACACAATGATATACTTGATGATATTTTATCAAATGAAATGGAAAAATGTCGCCGAAGTAATTTTTGTAAGATTCTTTTGGTTTTGAAAAGTGCATATTTCACTCCGTTTGTAATTCAAAAAGTCTGACTGATTAAATAAATTTGGAGGGCAAAAATTGAGTGTCAACAAATAGGACACATCAATTTCATTGCAAATCATCATATTCAAGTTATTACAATACACTCTCTTAATTCCTGTCAATTACTGTGCTTTCATACTTGTTACGAAGACTTTGCCCAGAAGCTTTCACAAGGCTCAGGCTAATTATCTCTTTATTTTATCTTAGTATTATTTATTTGCGGTATATTTCATCTAGCTTTATTGTTAAATCATTCACTTGAGATCCACGTGTCATTGATCTGTATACAAATTCAATTGTACCATTTTACAGGTAAACACCGGCGTTGTTGTATGGGGCAGAAAACCGACAAGTCAAGAACGTACACATTCATAAGATACAACTAGCGGAGATGAGGATGCTCAAATGGATGTGTTGTCATACTAGAAGAAACATGATTAGAAATGAAGTTATACAGGACAAGGTTAGAGTGACCTCTGTGGCGGACAAGATGAGAGAAGCGAGACTAAGGTAGTTTGGGCATATGAAGAGGAGGAGTGATGATGTGCCAGTTAGAAGGTGTGAGAGACTGACGATAACAGAAGTTAGAAGAGGGAGAGGTAGGCCAAAAAAGAATTGCGGAGAGGTTATTAGACAAGATATGTACAACTCCAGTTGATTGAGGATTTGACCCTAGATAGGAAGATTTGGAGGTCGAGAATTAGGATAGAAAGTTAGTAGGTAGTTGAGTCCTGTTGCACTATGTGTGACAGGGGTAGGGGCTAGTCTCTCCATCTCCTCTTCTCCCTTTATTTGTAGTATTATCTAGGTTTTGCATCGATCCATACTCTTATGTGTATTCCTAGGTGTTGCTTTATTTATTTTGTTACTGTGATATCTTGTTGTCTTATTTCCCTTGAATCTCTGCATTAACTACGTTCTTTTGAGCCGATGGTTTATAGAGGTAAAGTCTGCTTACATCTTATCATCGCCACACCCCACTGTGTATGATTACACTGGGTAGGTTGTCGTTGTTGTTATATATATATATATATATCATTTATTAATTTTTAAGGGATATGCAAAATAAAAAATGAACGAGTAAAAGTGAACGGAGGAAGTAGTTATCTTGAACTTATAGTCATGTGAGCTTAGCACGTTTCCTTAATATTGCCCAAAAGCCGGCTCTAAAAATTTAAAGAGCATGAACTTCACATCGGAATCTAAAAAGCATCGATTTTCCCCTATAACTGTAGTTCTCATCAACAAGCTTAATTTGTGGCTAAATTCGTTACGTTTAAAAAGTTGGGGAACTAGGTGACAAATTTATTTTTGTCCCCTTCAATGTATAGTAAAAAGGTGTAGTGTGTGAATTCATTAAACGTAACATTGGACCACAACCTTTCTTTTTCTTGATATTAGTTGCATCTTTTTCATTTGTTGTTGTCCAATTGCACGTTGTTTGGTCCGTGAAACTACTTGGAATTGGACGATATACAACTCAATTGTTCTTCCTTTTTTTTTTTTTTTAAATGCTAACTATCCATTATCCAGTATTCACTTACTCGATTATCTTGATTTTGGCGGGTTATTAAGATCCATTAAAAAGAAAAAATATTTTCTACCAGGAATTCCTTCATTTTCAAGGCTCAAACATGAAATCTTTAATTAAATATGGAGAAACGTCATCTCATTCAACTGCAGTCTTAGTTCTTTAATTTGTTTGGTATAGCTATAATCATCTGGTATTCAGTACCCATTGACTAGACTAATCTAGATTCATCCCAAGTAACTCATAAGGCTCATTGAAGAAGGAATGCTCTCTATCAAATGGTTTTTCATTTCTAAGACTTGAATATAAAACTCAAGTTAAGGACAGAAAAATCCTATTCATCCCATTGCACCGCTTGCCAAGAAATCCAATTAAAAGCTTATAATTTGAGTGTGAGAAGGGTCCTATCTATCAAAGTTTTCTTATGTGCTGGAAAAGGTGTTTTTTTCAAGCGTGAATAAGGAATGAAAACATTTAAACTGAGACAAAGATATCATAATCAATACTAAGTTACATTACCAGTCAAATCTATCCCATGTTTGACGGATCGATTGATTGATGTATAATTAAGACAAGACCACAATGAGTTGAACATAATCAAATTTGCCAACGTTTTCGACTCAAATGGATTGAATTGGTGTAACCTCACAATAATAGTACTCCTTGATGATTCTCAACTCCTTATTTGATGGCCACAATTATGTTAAGAGTCCCACATCGGAAATGGAATGAGAATGAATTCCTTATATGAACTTGGACAATCCTCACCCAACAATCTAGCTTTTGGAATTGAGTTAGGCCCAAGATCCATTCTTTACATGGTATCCGAGCCAGACCAATTCCAATTCTTTATTCGTCGATGTTGGGCCCCCAAATTATATTGTCCACGCTCCAGCGTGCGGGGGGAACTTGGACAATCCTCACCCAACAAGCTACCTTTTAGGATTGAGTTAGGTCCAAGATCCATTCTTTACAAAAGTTTCCAATAATTTATTCAATTATCAAGTTTTAAAATAAATATATACAAATTAGAATTAAATAAACATATAAAAGAAAAATTGACGCAACTATTATTAGTAAATTGTTGGCGGAATGGTATTGAATTCAACATGCACCTATATTGATTGTAATAAATTTTAAACGGATTGACTCATAATTAGCATCACAAACAATGACACCCCTAAATAAGGCTTTAATAAAGATGTCGCTTTATTAGTGATCATCTTTATCAATTCCCGCTTGATCCATCTTTACATGTGCTATAGCCTTGTCATGGCTAGTTAATCACACTGTATATAACATTATAGCTACTATCCCTTGTGTAAGTTGTTGACTTGTTGAATCTTTCGAGCAAAATCAAACTGTAGAATTGGTCCACGTTGGTTGAAAATTGGCAAGTGAACAAGAAAATAGAGTCTAACATATCCAAATATAGTGAAACAAAGAACAAATATGTACAATGATGATATTTGCTTTTTCTAAATTTTATATATGTTGTCGTCACAAATATAGTCGAAAGTATGATATGTTCCTATATATGCCTAGTTTCTTTAACATAATGATTATATTGAAGAAAATCTTGAGAATCAAAAAATGAACTAAGGCATCAACCTAATCTCACTAAACATAAGACAGTGGAAACAAATACGTTCCCCGTATCAATGTGACATCATTTGATCGGACACATAGTTTAAGAAATAAAGGAAGACTTTGTTATGTTTATCAAATTGTCTTTACTTTAATGCCTACTTTTGTTGACTTTTCTTCACAATAAATATATTTTCAAAATTAAGTGGGATTCAATAAGAGTAAAATAGGGATGGTTTCATTAAATAGTTTCCAAAGAAGGAAATGTGACATTCTTTTTGTGACTAATTAAAAAGAAAATTGTGTCACATAAATTGAGACGGAGGAATATATATCTTCCTTGCTGTATGAAATATAAAAATGGTCTAAAGAAAAAAAATCATCATATAATACGGTTTTATATTTCCTTGTCTTTCGTTTGAGTCCGATCTTAAAAGACACTGAGGGCATCCATCAAAGAATCCAAATTAAAATAATTAATTTGATTGTGAATATCATCACCACAACGTTATTGAACAATATCATATAAATTCATTGCTTGCACAATGTTCTTCACCAGAAAATTCAAGTTAATTTGGTTATTAACCTTATTTATCATTTGAGTCTGTCATTTTAGTGTTTGAGCATAAATTAGATCACATTCATGCACATGTTCTATCCTTTGTTAATATTAACCATTCCACCTTCTTCTCCCAAACAGAAAGTTACTATCATTTTTTGTCTTGATGCAAAACCTTGTCAAGATATATGGAGTAGTAATTTTTATTTATTAAAAAAAAATTCTAGGAATTTAATAAGTCAAAAATCATTATAGTATTTTATTGGTTAACTTTTTATGTGATTGCAGCTAATGGTGGTCGAACCTCTTGATCATGCTACTAAATGCTTTATTAAGATATTGATTAGCCTTTCAATGTATGTATAGCTGCTTATATTCCTTAAAAAGAACAATGGTTGTATTAAAACAACCTATATATGAACCTGCAGTGACCTATAATTCTCAATTAACAAGTAGGGCAAAATAATGTAAGATCAATGAATCTAATGTTATTAATTCTCGTCTAATAATACAAGAATCTTTGACTAATCAATGACCAATTAGTTATACCAAAAAACTTTTGAAAATGCAGATGAAAAGATTTATTTCACGGGTGAAAATTAGGTAGTCACGCTTAAAATATGGTATTTTGATTTATATGTAAATACATGCACACAAAATTTTCGACAAGAATTCAGATCGAATTTTGTTGCAAACTGAAGGCAACTTACGCCAAATTCCGTATATTAAGGGTGTGTTCAGTATGGGGGAATTCCTGATTTTTTTTTTCAATTTTCTCATGTTCGTTTGGTCAAAAATTTAGAAAATATTTTCTTTAGGAAAACAAGTTCTTCAAAAAAAATGAGGAAAATGACTTCTCTAATAAAAGTAGAAAACAAGTCTCCAAATGACATTCAACCAACTACCCCATCACTACTTACCCAACCACCATATGAACCCCCACATCCACCCCGCAACCCCCCCCCCTCCACAACAAAAACAAATTAATTCTTTTTGTTTTCTACACCCTCCCCCACCCCTGTTGCTAAACCCCTACCCCCAAAAAAAGTTTTTATTTTTTTTATTTTTTACACCACCCTGCCCCCCGCTGCAAACCCCCCAGACCCCTACACCCCCAATTTTTTTTAAAAAAGTTCTAAATTGTTTTTTTGGTTTTCTACACCAACCCCCAACCCCAGATGCGGCCCCCCCCCCCCCCCCCCCCAACAATATATTTTTTTTAAAAAGTTTTAAATACTTTGACTCTTGTGACATACATTATTGTTAAAAATGAATAAATAAATAAAAACAGAAAATTATATTCTAGCTCTCAATTAATTAGGTCGTATTTGTATGTAAAACTACTGACTTAGTACGAACACCTCTAATTTAGAAAAGCAAACAATAAATGACATTTTCTTAAATAATTATCTCTAGATATTCTTAGTGTGGACTCATAATTAAACTTACTTCATGTTGATAAGATTAAGAAGATTGCCATTTAAAAGGAAATTCCTCTCACATAATTTTATCAAAATGAAAACTCAAGAAGATAAATATATGCTTAATTGATTGACCTCTCAATCTTTTTATTTTATATAATAAAAAGATCAAAAGGAACCAATTATTTGTGCAATTGCTTGTTGAAAGGAGGTAAGCACAGAAGGAAACGGGAATCAAGCATTTTGATCTTCACTTTATTCAGATTGTGGGTAATCAGTAATATATACTAATAAATTTGATAAAGTAGTTACTGCTTAAATTTTTACTTATATAATATTTTTGCCTTGGAATCCAATTAACCAAAAGGAAGCATCTTTAAATTAAAATAGTTCTTGTAGAAGTAAAGTAATAATATGAAAAACCAAGTCTAATAGAGTGAGTAATAATTTTGTTCGATACTTCATGACATGTTACACCTGCATGGATGAGCATTGAAAAATCTAATCTTTGCTTTTCAAGAGATCATGTGAATAATTTGGTTTAAACTATTCAAACCAATGAATTTCTTTCAAAATGACGAAGATTAAAGTATTAAAAATCCATAAATTGTACCAACTACATGAGGTAACAACTGGTAGCAAGTTTTGGCACTAAATTGGGCAATTTTTAGTTTAAGTCATCGAAGTTGTCCTACAATGACCATAAGTCTCGAGTTCAACCAGTACGACACATTAGGATTGAAGTTATTGAAAAATGGTTAACTTAACATTTTTATTCTTATCTTCTTCGTTTGAATTTCTTCGATTTGATCTATGCTTCATAGTTCAAACTTCAAGAATTTCTCATGAAATTTTGGATTGTCACAGGATTAGATTTCAGTTTTTTTTTCATGAAGTTTATCAAACTCTAGGAACGCACAATTCAATTCTAAAAATTTCTTATGGAGTTTTGAACTGCCAAAGTTCAAACTCAAGAATTTTTAAAATTCAAGAATTTTTCATGATACTCTGAAGAGATGGCAGTGAATCCTGGACCCGGTGGATCCGGATTCGTTTTATAGGATATGGATCTTCAAAATTTAGACCCGACGGATCCGGATCGGACCCGGATCCGTTTCTGACGGATTGGATCTGGATACGGATCTCAAATACAAGTTTAATTGCTAAGCACATCCTTGCAAGTTTAATTCTCAAAAAAAGTTTAATTTATCCCCGCGTTAACTCAAAAACTAAAAAATAAAGAGGTAACTTCGATAATAAAATCAATGTTATATTAGTGAATGACAAACATCTCCATAGACAAGTAGTTAAAATTATATTCACTTCATTTGCGAAGATTCCAAGCACATGCATGTTATGTATTGTGGAAATACTAGTCAACATTTTCCACAACTATTGTCATTGTCCAACATTTTCAATTAATAGCTCACAGACAAAACGAGACAACGAACAAAATATCTCATATGAACATTTCAAAATTGAAACACAGTAAACTGTTAGCTAAGTAAAAATCGTTTGTCAGTTCAAAAAAAAATATCTTAGCAAGACAATTTTTTTTACATGTGGATCCAGATCCGATCTGTGGACTCGGTGGATCCGGATTTGGATCTGATTTTTATGGACCTGAATCCGGATCTGAGTCCAGGTATGAAAAACCGATCTGGATCTAGTAGGATCCGGTCCAGATCCGATCCGTTGCCATCCCTTCATGGAGTTAATTTGGACTATCACAGTTCAATTCAAGGAAATTCTGATGGAGTTTCAACATTTTTTCATGAAGTTTAAATTGTGACAATTCAAAACTTCAGAAAAAAGGGCTAGACGTTGAATAGTTTTGTAACACCGGCTACAACTTATTATTTTTTTTGTTAAATCTTGATTAGCGATCCCAAAATATGGCTATTTGCCAATTTCTTTTGTAAATAGTAGATTATATCCTCTAAGTTATCAGGTCATATTTGTTAACTATAATATTATTGAGTTTCATCTTACATAACTTAATTCTAACCGCCTAGCCTATACGAATTAGTTAATGAAAAAGGGAGTTATAACTGAACTTAATATATTATAAGGAAGAAGAGAGAAGAGGGAATAATCTGAAGGTAAAAACAACAAATTATAATTATAAAAGGATCTTTCAGTCATTTTTTAAAAATCTTTACCAAGATTATTATATAACTATTGATAGATCCATGCATGATCCTAAAAGCTCCATCTAAAAAGGTGTTTAGTGTTTGCTAATTAAGTACTAATTATCTACTCTACTATAGAAAATTTACCATTAAAACACTATCTTAAAAAAAAGAAAGAAAAGGAAGCATCCCTAAATAGTCTTGCTTTAGATATTTTTTATTATTGCTGGTACCTCATGGTCCAATTGAAAAGCAGCTTATATATCACTATCAATTGTCATATTGTAGTTTGTGTTTCCAAATTCATTTCCCAATCACACCATTATATAAACCCCACTACTCCTCCCAATCTTTCGTAGTTCTTGAGTTGATTGAGAGCCTCAAGTAAAATAGAGAACCAAAGTTTACACCTTTTTTATTTCCTCTCAACAAAGTAGAGTACCAAAAAACAAAACATCCTAAGAAAGAAGGAAATGGATGGAAGTAGGAAAACTTATGTTGCAGTTGTAGTAATACAAGCCATATATACAGGCATGTTCTTGCTTTCAAAAGTTGCCTTTGATGTTGGTATGAACCCTTTTGTTTTTGTCTTCTATAGGCAAGCTGCTGCTGCTGTCTTCTTAGCTCCCATAGCCAAGTTTCTTGAATGGTAAGTAGTGTTACAAGTTATGATTTTATATATGAAGCTCACACTTATCGCTTATAATCTATGCTGCTTGGACCCTCCAAACATGTTGTTTTACTCGTGTCAGATCCTTCGAAAGATTGTAGGCGCTTTGGAGGATTCGAACACACCGGACTGTATTTTTAAAAGTTTGAGCAACGTAGGCTATAATCCCACTAACCCTTTTTAATCATTCTTTAACCATGAGTATTTGTTCAAGTTGTAAAAGATTAAACGATTAGAGAGGACAAACTTTTATTCACTTAATTATGAACTTTTAAATTAGAGAGTTACATAGTTTAATATGATATCAGAGCACATATATTTCCTAAAATTAAGTCTTTTAGCACATACTATAAAAAAAAAAATCACATAATTGATTCATAAAAAAGAGTCAAAGCATCACGTGAGGCCAAACCTCAGAGGGAGTTGAAGAGAGGCCTTTCAGTTCTTTCAAAGGCACTAGAGACGAGCCATTACAGATGGTCAATCGCCCTGGTTCAAATACCATTTTATCCTACCTCGCTCACAATGTGTTGAGGACATAATTAAGTTAATAAATGGGTGTTCGCTCTAGCTAACAATTTAATTTCTTGAACGAGATAGTTACACACTTCAACAAATACTGACCAATTATTTTTGTGTTGGTAGGAAAACAGCACCACCAATCTCATTCTTGATATGCTTCAAGATTTTCATGCTCTCTCTATGCGGGTAAGTTAATTATATTCTACAAAATATATATATATATATATATATATATATATATATATAATTTGCATTTTGGGAATTTCTCTGTGTGTAATGAAATTCGTGCCTTATCAGGGTGACATTGAGCTTGAATATTTATGGAGTGGCACTTAAATACACTTCTGCAACTTTGGCTGCCGCAACTACTAACAGCCTTCCGGTTACTACTTTTATCCTTGCAGTTCTACTCAGGTAAAGTATTAACATTAGCCAGTACGCTTAATTATATATATGTACTCACTAGTCTTATTTGGTTTCTTTAAATGTTAATAAAAAATCTAAATATTCTATTTTTTCCTCATAGTTGTCCTCTTTATATGTAATAGATGTGTGGGATGTGCACTTATTCATATAAAATAGAAAAAAAGAAGCCTCAGGTGTTCTTGAAGCATCATACCCTTTTCATCAAAGTTAGGTTTGACGACTATAGGGAGCTTATAACGGAATCTTATTATTGGAGAAATCTAAACTATATAAATATGTAATATAATCTATGTACGTGGTGGTTTAAAGAATATACTTTGCAGAAAGGGAATTGTAATTAATCAGGATCATTAAAAGGTGATATTTTATGCTAATCAATATGAAATTATGAGGGCATTTGGCCTAAAATATGTTGGATATGTAAAACATGTACGGAAATAGTAAATAACTATTACAGTGATCGAAGGGATAAACAACAAAGATTACAACAACAAGTTGTCAATATCTTAATCTTGAATTGGAACTTCAAATATGGATCTTGTATTCGGAATACAAGTACATGAACTGCTACACTTGTGGCTTGTAGATCCGCTGAGAATCCGAACGGTTAGAGTCCTTTGAGATTCTAGTTCACACCTGAAACACTTAGCAACCAATTAGATAATCACAACACCACCGGCTGAGTCGAGAGAAGACTCTCTGTCTTTAAGATAAGATTGCCCCCGTATATAGGCTTTACGGAAGTGTGGACAATAGTCTCCCAAGATGAAACAACAAACTATCAAATGTGCAAAGCCTACACAAATGATCCCAGCGAAGAACACGAATAATGAAGATTGCTAAGAAAATGATTGCTATCAAGAAAATCTAATCTCTTTGTGGTGTTGTTAACTTGTGTGTCTCTTTCTCCTCTATGTTCATCTATAGAATTGAGCCAAAGGCCTCAATTTATAGGTGTGAAAGATGGCTCCTTCAAGTGCCCATGTAAAGGTCATTTAAATGCCATGTAATTGCCCTTTAAACCACCAACTAATGCAACCAAATAATAGTTGAGTTATGGAGGAAAAACTGCCATATTAATGATCCAAAACCTCTCCATAATCAGCCAAATTTTTGGACTTCCGTCGAGGACTCACTACCTGGGAAGCGCTGCGGCTCTGCAACATTAGCGCCGCAGCTCCAGTGGCCAAACAGGGAATTAGCACCACAGCTCAGCTTGGGGGGCGTCGCGGCGCTCCGGTGTCGCGGCCTAATCCGGGAGGCGTCGCGGCCCTTCTCGGCTCCGCGACCTTTTTCCGACTCGTACCATCTTACACTTCGCACAATCCTTCTTTCGTTTACCAATGTGGAACACTTGTTATTTAGCCAATAACAGTCCATCATTCTATGTCTCAAACATTTCACGTACGTACCAATATCTCTTTCATTAATCAAATTTACGATACTTGGCACTAAGATTGCACGTGTGTGAAAATGACATTTCCGACGTGCGAGTCTCCAATTGTTCGAGTCATAAATAATGGGATAAACTTAATTTCACATTAGTAAATTTCCAACAATCAAGATTGTATTAGTTCTCGAAAGATGTTTGCCAGCAGATATGATCCCAAATCTGGCTGTGGTTTTCTTCTTGAAAACAGTTCTGTTGACAGTTCTGTTAATAGTTCAAACATTGTCTCTGTCAACAATCGTGCTTTCAAATCTGGTCCTAGTTTTGGTTCTCTCTTTGACAACAGTTATAAATCTATTTTCGTCAAATGTGAGATCTCTGGATATGATGCTGAGCTTCAAGATATTGCTGATAGTCATGCTAGTACGGATAAAGATCAAGGACGAGTTGGTATCACCGCTCCCGAGGGTGGTGGAAACAAGCGCCCACGAGAGGCTGAGGATGTCAACTGGGACAAGAGGAGAAGGCTGAAGATGATGTTCTATCATGTAGCAAAAGGCCTATATCTGTCCCAGACAAAGGATACGAATTATGGTAAAGAGGATATGGACACTCAGTCTAACTGAAGTGGGCCAGAATCCAAAAGGTCTACGTTATTTATCCTTCCTTATCTATAATGTGTTTAGATAATATCTGATAAAAATATATAAAGCAAGGCTGGAAATATGAAAGTGATTTCATTAAAAACTCATATTCCCTACACTCTAAAATCAGATATTGAATCTTCTTCCTTCTCGTATAAAGATTGGACTATTGTAAACAAAACTTAAAAGATCCATTCTTTTGAGTGTAATTATTAAAAGTATGTAAAATATGTTCGCACATACGAAGGAGAGAGATTCACTGACTGTGCGAAAACTGTTACCACTCTTAAGTAAGCGCCAGGGATTTCCCTGGGCACCAATCACAAGGGAAGAAGACTAAGAGATAATGGCTTATCTTAAGACGTTGAACCTGTCACCTATCTGACAGAAGATCCTTCATTTGATAGGATGATATTGGACACTCAGTCGTACAAAACCTACGGGCGACTGGAGTGGTCCAGAATTTCCAGGTCTTAAATGATCTGAAGGCCAGAAAAAAGGCAGAAAAGTAATGGACACCTAGTGATGTGGGCCAGAGTTTCCAGGTCTTAAATGATCTGAAGGCCAAAAGAAAGGCAGAAAAGTAATGGACACCTAGTGAGGTGGGCCAGAGTTTCCAGGTCTTAAATGATCTGAAGGCTAAAAGAAAAGCAGAAAAGAAACTGGACACTCAGTTTGTCAAAGCAACTAGAGTGGGCCAGAGTATCCAGATCACATATGATCCGGTTACGCCCTAAACACGGGCAAGAGGTTGTTCATATGTAGCAAAGCCACCTATAAAGTAGAAGGGGTTGGAGAGGTTGTCCTTAATAGGACTTCAGGGAATGGGATCACTCTAAAAGGAGGTGATACATATCCCAAACTTGGTTTAAGGGACGTTATTGGTCAAGCTGGTTTGAGACTAGTCCAACAGGTCTGTAATAACTAAGAATAGTATAGTATGTCTGTAGCTAAATGAATGATATATTTGTAATCCGTGCATTTATGCCATCATAGATTAAGACACGTTAAATAAAAAGTCATTCAAAAGCTAACGAAGTTGAGATTGTTGCCTTCTGTCGACATAAACCCTCAAAATGAATGTGAGGTAGGCGAAGAGGCAAAATCACCTTTCCATTCCGTCAAAGGAATAGCGAAAGAAGCACCGCTCCTCTAGAACTTAGTCACACCTACATGAGTGAATTGAAGTTTGTACAAAATAGAGGGGGGAGACAAGTTCCGTCAAAGGAATAGAGAAAGAAGCACCGCTTCTCTAGAACTTAGTCACACCTACATGGGTGATTTGAAATTTGTATAAAATAGAGGGGGGAGATGGTACAACGTATTGCATCCTTTGTTTGTTGAAAAGCAAAGATGAAGCTGTTGAAGCGGATAAGCGCTACAAAGCAGAAGTTGAAAATCAACTAAGCCTACGGATTGAGTAATTCATAGTGATAGAAGGGGAGAATGTGAAGCATCGTTCATCAAACTACTAGTCATTACTCACCTCACTCTAACGGTGTTAGCCAAGTGCAAAGCCGTACGCCCAAAATATGTGGGGCAAGACGATCCTTACTGCTAATGCAATTCTCAACAGAACTACATATAAGGATAAGGATAACCCTCCGTGTGAAATATGAAAATGATCCCACCTATGAATGTTGTGTTGTGGGGGTGGCTTTGTAGAGATTGGAATACCGAAATAGGTCAAGTTGGACCTAAGACTGTAAATTGCATATCTATTAGATCTGCAAATAACAGTAGTGCTTATCGCCTATTGGTGTCAAAAAATGCTCAATTCTTTGAAGATAACTTTCCTTGAGAAGGAAAAAGAAATAATTACTCTAGGTTAACAAGAACCCGCGAGTGTCTGTCTATCCGAAACCAGACGTTCCTGATCTACAAGACTCAGAAGTTGCTGACTATCCAAAACTTAATGTTCCAGATCTACAGAACTCAGGGATTCTAGATATTAAACCGAGATAGAACAAAGAGGGGACAAAGACTTGTTCCAGGCCTTCTAGCGTGTATGGTTGAGAATGAACCATGGATAATTAACAAAGAATTGTCATCTCCAGAAGCGCTGCTTTGGAAAAAAGCTACAGAGAGAGAAATATATTCCATCATATAGAACCATACTTGTGTAATGGTTGACCTTCCTATGGGAAAAGAACCTTTGGGTTGTGAAAGTGGATACTCAAAAGTGAGTACAAAGTAGATGGATCTACTGACGAGTATAAGGCCTCGGCTACTTGTACATGTGCTCCCCTATGAATAGCTTAACATCCAGGGCCATTGCAGTCTTGCGTGACATGGATGTTGAGACAGCCTTCCTAACCGGAGAGTTGGAAAGGGGGGATCAAAGTTGGTTTGTTGGACTGTTGGGCTTCTTCCTGAACTTTCATTTTGGTCCCTGAAATGTTTACATTTTGGTCCTGGAAGTTTAAGATAAAACAGAAATAATGAATATGACAACAGAAACATTGACTCTGAAGTTAGAAAGCCAACAGTTGGAAAACCAACAGTCTGAAAGTGGAAGTCATATTGAAACAAAGTTTCGATATGAAAGATATGGGTACCACAGATGACATCTTAGGAATTGGGATTTCTAAGACATCTAACAGACTGGTCTTAATCCAAACTCATTTGTGAGTTAGTTGACAGTCTCGTTGAAGCCACCAATGGATATGAATCATAGAACTGATTGGAATCATGGTGCACCCATATACAAGGAGCGATATGCGCAGGTCACATGTAGTTCAATGTATGTTACACACTACAACCGACCTGGTATCGGCCTACAAAGTAGATCAGTTGAACTAAGATTCACTCGTAATTCTAAAAATGATCGATAGAAGGCGTTAAATCGGATATGACGATGTCTGAAATGTTAACTTATTTATGGATTACGGTATTGTGGATGTCCAGCAGTTCTGGGAGAACACAATGATACAAACTAGACATCAAACTTGAAGAACACCAATGGCACAGGTAAATGTGTATGGTGGGTCTTGGAAAATTCCTTAAGCAAATTTGCATCGGCCGATTCATGATTGAAATAGAGTTTATCTCTTTAAACAAAGCATGAAAGAAAAGAAGTTGAGTAACTTCACGACTCCTTAGAGGACATCCCTTATTGGGAGAAACCCGTGCCTTCAGCAGTTATACACTGTGGCTAGCCGATTGGCTTCAAGAAGGGCACGGATGACGACGTCTGGACATATCTGTTCGATCTATCGGAGACATAAGACCATATGGCAGTTGATCATCACTGGTGTCACTTTCTTGATTACTAATCATAGGATATAGCAGACCCTTTAACTAAGGGACTATCCAAAGATCAAGAGTTTTGCCTATCTACGGGAATGAGCTTAAAACCCAAACAATACAAACTTTTGTAGTGGTAACCCAACCATACTGAATGGAGATCCAAAGAATTTGGTTCAATGGGAAAACTAAGCTGCAAAATGTTCAGCTGAGCGCTTCGGTGGAAGGAAGATCACTTCGGATGATGATTTTTGTAAAGAAACGTGAATCCAAAGTCGTTCCCGTGATATACATTAAAGTGCTACCTGCATGGTGGGTTATGCTTCCAAACCTTTAACGATCCTTAAACGGTTGAGATTAAGGTTGGAGAAATCTTTAATTATTCCTAACACTTGTGAAGTGGAGTATAGCAGGATACCTTGTAGGAGATCACCTATTTAAGTGCGAGGACAAGCCACCTCAAATGAACGCACTTAAGAATCCAAGTGTGTCCACGGCTATAACGGACAGAACAATAAGAAGAAACTAATAAAGGGGAGGTATTGTGTTGGTACCGTTGTTTAGGCTTACATTAAACACTGACGGTTCAAGACATCACGTTCACCGTGCAGTAAGTAAGTTCGATGGTATTCAATTAGGGAAGGTTCAAAGCGGAAGCTACCTCTCCTGATGCAATATCTTTTGTCTGAACGATTGTTGAAAAAAGTAAGCACCTTGTGTGTGCGCCAACATCTCTTTCAAGAGGGGATTGTTGGAAATTTACTAATGTGAAATTAAGTTTATCCCATTATTTATGACTCGAACAATTGGGCTCGCATGTCGGAAATGTCGTTTCCACACACGTGCAATCTTAGTGTCAAGTATCGTAAATTTTGTTAATGAAAGAGATATTGGTATGTAAGTGAAATGTTTGAGACATAGAATTATGGACGGTTATTGACTAAATAACAAGTGTTCCACGTTGATAAACGAAGGAAGGATTGTGCGAAGTGTAAGATGGTACGGGTCGGAAAAGGGCCGCGGCACCGGAGCGCCGCGACGCCCCCCAAGCTGAGCCGCGGTGCTAATTCCCTCTTTGGCCACTGGAGCCGCGGCGCTTCCCAGGCAGTGAGTGCTCGACGGAAGTCCAAAAGTTTGGCTGATTATGGAGAGGTTTTGGATCATCAATATAATAGTTTTTCCTCCATAACTCAACCATTATTTGGCTGCATTAGTTGGTGGTTTAAAGGGCCATTACATGGCATTTAAATGGCCTTTACATGGGCACTTGCAGGGGCCATCTTTCACACCTATAAATTGAGGCATTTGGCTCAATTCTATAGATGAACATAGAGGAGAAAGAGACACACAAGTTAACAATACCACAAAGAGATCAGATTTTCCTGATAGCAATCCTTTTCTTAGCAATCTTCATTATTCGTGTTCTTCGCTGGGATCATTTGTGTAGGCTTTGCACATTTGATAGTTTGTTGTTTCATCTTGTGAGACTATTGTCCACACTTCCGTAAAGCCTATATACAGGGGCAATCTTGTCTTAAAGACAGAGAGTCATCTCTCGACTCAGCCGGTGGTATTGTGATTATCTAATTGGTTGATAAGTGTTTCAGGTGTGAACTAGAATCTCAAAGGACTCTAACCGTTCAGATTCTCAGCGGATCTACAAGCCACAAGTGTAGCAGTTCATGTACTTGTATTCCGAATACAAGATCCATATTTGAAGTTCCAATTCAAGATCAAGATATTGACAACTTGTTGTTGTAATCTTTGTTGTTTATTCTTCCGATCACTGTAATAGTTATTTACTATTCCTGTACGTGCTTTACATATCCAACAAAATATACAATTAGAAGATCCTGTACTTTCCCTTAGTGCTTTTTTTACTTATTTAGGACAACAAAATAGTTCAGGTGTGGCATGTGTAGTAAAATTAAACTATGATGCCTAACAAAATTTATCTGACTTATAACTTGCCTTTAAGTAGGGGCCGGAAGAAAATAACATGATGGAGTCATCTTAAAAGTGAAATGATAAAAAGTTGAGGAGAAAAATAAGATATTACATTTTTCAAGGTGTATGAAATGACAATATCTTATGTGATATGTTGTACAATTTGAAAACTTTAATAACAATGCATGTCTCACATAGAACTTAAATGTTTAGTAGTTATAATAAAGTAAAATGTCATGATATGTACTGAATTTTTAGAAAGTTAAAGTTTTAGTTGCTGCACTAGCTAACCAACAACTTGTTAATTTAGAGTCAATGTAGCCATTTTCTATCTATCTTTAATAAGATAGATTTGGAATCTTGTACTAAAAAATGCACATAAGTTAAAGAGAGAGCATTTTAATTGTAGGGAATATTTGAACATAATTTGACCTTTTTGCTAACTGGCCAAGAAAAAGTAAGCCCACTTACCCAAAATAGGCTAATAAGAGAAGAGGCTAGGGGTTTCTATATGGGAACTTTTGACTACTTTTGGCACACAAAAAGAATCTAACAAGAGGTAGCATGGAGGGCAAAAAGAGAATAAAATGGTTCGTATATGTGCAAATTTAATGGAATAGTAGATTAACAAGTTTTCCCTGTAATTCGAATTTACAATCTCCTTTTTGAGGACAAAATAAACTAATGTTGGTTCAAAATGGATAGTGGGACTCTACCTTGGTAGTATATACAGAATGCAAAAGATCTAGTCGCACCTAATATTTCATAGCAAACAAATGAATGGAAGATATGTCTCACATATAAACTTATATCACTTATTTATGGTTAATTAATGATACTCCCGTGGGTCCATATATTATATGTTATTTTTAGCCGGACACACTCCTAAAGAAATTTAATCATTCCTAGAAAGTAAGATGTGCTTTAAACTAAACTATCCTTAATTAAATAGTACTACCTATTTAATAGGAGTATGATTTAGTTTCTTGGTTAGGTAAAAAAGCTCACTTATCTAAATAAGGATAAATTTAAAAAAGCAAAATTATACCTTTCTTGATCATGTAAAAAACTCATTTATTTTAGACTTAGGGAAAAAGCTAAAAATATCATATAACATGGACCTAAAAGAGTGCATTTTCACTTAGTTTTGTGATTGTGATGGTTAGCTTGATTGGTTTGGTGAAATTTGTTTTTTTGCTTTAATTAGTACTTCTTGGAGGGATAAGGTCTACATACTCTCTATCCTCCCATTCTACTTGTCAGATTATATTGAGTTTTTATTGTTGTTGTTGTTCTATTGTTGTTATTGTGTTGTTATGTAATTCAGTCTTTTATGTTTCTTATCTAAGGAGTGCCCATTCATAAATATATATTATCCACAATGTTTATCAAATTGGTTGAACTAATTAATGCTATATTCTGCTTTTACATTAATTTATAAACAGAATGGAGACAGCCAATATAAGGACAGGAGTAGGGATTGCAAAGGTTATGGGCATAGTGTTTTGTGCTGGAGGAGCTTTAACCATTGCTTTCTTTAAGGGACCAACTGTGAAACTTCTGCTGCATCATCATCTATTTAGCTATCATGGCCAAGTCCAAAACACTGCTGCTTCTAGCCATTGGATCAAGGGTGTCTTCCTTTTGTTGCTTGCTAATGCATTCTGGGCTACCTGGCTTGTCATGCAGGTACTTCAAAAATTACACATACAATATATTATACTCCTTCAGTTTCAATTTATGTGATATAATTTGAATCATTATGGACTATGAAGTTTAAGAAAAAAATGAAGACTTTAAAATTTGTGATTTCTTAGACATGTCATAGCATTTCCGTGGTCATAAATGTTTTGAAAGTTGGCGTTAGGCAAGTTATAATATTTGTGTGGTTTTAAGCATGTCATAATATATGGCTATAGTACTTCCGAAACTTATGGCCTTAAACAGGGCCCGAGGTAGGCTTTACGTGAAACTTTGGTCCATACCCTGTATATGTGTTAAGAAATCCACTAAATATGTACAAAAGTAAAATTCAAAACCTAGTTATTAACCTTGAGGTCACTGTATTACAATCCAGAACTTAAGGAGTTCAAATTCTCTATCCACCTCTAATTTTAAATATATCATAACATTAGTATAACGGTAAAAGTTTGCCAATAAGGGTAGAATGAGAGTTTACTTTAAATTGTTTTCACATTTAGAAAGGAGTCTTTATTTTTGGAATGAAATAGAATCACATAAACTGAAATAGGAGAAATATCACTTAACAGATCATCTTTATTATAACAGTTACCTGATATAATTAACATGATGGCATACATCATCAGTGCACACCACTTAAACTCATCCTTTAATTCAGAGGTAGATCTAGTGCAATAGTTACGGGTTTACGTGAACCCAGTAACTTTTATTTAGATCATATATTTGTATTTAAAAATTCATTATTTGTATAAGAATATGTAGTTCGGAATTCAGTCTGTTGGTCAATTATTACTCCTATTGTATATTAACTTGAGATCGTTATTGAAATCCATAAACTTAAAATTCTGAATTTGTTACTTCATTTGGTTTAAATCATGTCTTGTAATGTGTTTTCTTTTGCAGAACCGAGTTCTCAAGAGTTACCCATCAAAGCTACTATGTACAACTCTACAATGCTTCATGAGCACAATTCAATCTTTTGTTTTTGCCATAGCTCTAGCAAGAGATCCTTCTGAGTGGAGGCTTGGATGGAATGTTAGACTTCTCTCTGTTGCCTATTGTGTAAGTGAATTGCTGCCTAACTTTATCGCTTGTGTTTGCTTGGACTGACATATGTATACTTTATATGACAATTAAAATTGAGGAATGACACGACACAAAGCAAGTGCAAAGTTAAAAAAAGGAATAATAAAAAGGTGTTTCCATGATTATGAACCTTTTGAATGTTACTAGATAGTGTTGTATTGTCACAAGAAAGAGGTTTTCTGAAACCAAAAATTATAATATCTTAGGCATCTTTAGAAAAGAATGAACCTTTGATAGAAATATAGCTTCTGTTTGGCACAAAAAAAAATGTCATTTTCATGTAACATTTTGGATATAAGATAAAGTTGATTTGTCACTCTGGCCATAACCATTTATCTGATGGTCTTAGCTAGAATACTTGTAGGTTAAGTTTATTTTACCAACAAGGGTCGTACGTGGGATGGATATGATATCTCCACTCTTAACTAGAGGTTTAGGGTTTGAGTCCTTGGAATAAAAAAAATCATGTTAAGGAGCGCTTTACCTTTAAGTGGCGAACCTGATTTAGTCAGGATCCTATCGGACACGATGTGTCAAAAAAATGTTTCTTTCTAAATTTGCTAACTTTTATTTTAAAAAACATAAATGTGGCAGGGAATTGTGGTGACTGGAGTTACATTTTACTTACAAGCATGGGTTGTTGAGAAGAAAGGACCAGTGTACATGGCTATGACTACACCCTTGGCCTTAATCTTTACAATTGCTTCTTCTGCTGTGCTTTTCGGTGAGATCCTTAGTTTGGGAAGGTAATATTTGCTTTTTTCCTTTTCCTACTATTTTTAGGTACAGTAGAAAATTAAAATAAATAAATATTTTAAAATGTCCATAAGAAACGTGGCTTGAGTCCGCTAAGAAAAGGTCCTGCTGCTATATTATAGTACTAATATTAAGCATTAAGCAGCATAAAATGAGCCAATCATGGAGTACTCCAACAATGTGAACCAAAATTAGCAGAAATTCAAAGTTCAAACCATAATATCAGTATGAATACTAAGCTGGTCAATATTTTGGTAGAGGATGTTTATGCAAGTTTATAAGCTGATTAAATTGACTTATAATTTTTATTATATCTATATATTTAGAAAATACTCAATAAGTCCAGTGTTAATAAGCTAAAATTTGTCAAAAATCATAAGGTTGTGGCCCTCAATTTTTGATTTTTCATCTTATTAAAACTTCTAGTTTGACTAAAAAAAAGTTCTATTTTATCCTTCTCATTTTTCTAATTCCAGAAATACCTTTTTTAAACAAAACCTCTAACTTCGTCCCATTTCATATCCGTTGTTTATCCTTTTTCTTACAAAAATATTTTTAAATTTTATAAATTTTTATAAAAACAACTAGAGTATTTCATTTTGCCAAAAGACCGGCTTATTAATTAGTATTTATTTTACCAAACACATCAACTATTATTTACTTATCACTTTCAACACTTTTATTCATACACATTGCTGCTTATTTATAGAATAAATTTCTAATCAATTATTTACAATCAGCTAACTAAAATGAAACTCTAAAGTTAGTTATTAATGCACTTGTTTTTTTTTTGCATATTTCGACTTGCTTACAGCATTTTAGGAGGAATCTTGCTGGTTGGTGGTCTATACAGTGTACTGTGGGGAAAATCTAAAGAACAAAAGATGGCAGCTTCAAATACTGGGGATATTGAAAAAGCAGAGAATGAATCAAAGGAACAATCAACCATGGAGAAACAATCCTCAACACCAAATGCTCGAATATATTGACTTGTATTCTTCTTGTATTCCTGTTAGAAGCATTAATTATATTTTTATAAATATTTTTAAATAATTGCACAATTTAATATATATATTCCTTGATTTTAGGTTCCAATTTTAATCAACTTATTCCTCTCTGTCTTTCTAGTTTTCTCTCTCCCTCTGATTCATTCATCTATCTCGATCTCCTTTATCATCAACCTTTCCACTAAACTTTCCTATCCATTATAAGAGAGTCATAAGCTTTTAATCAGAATTTAAAAACTATAAATTGTGATTTTTGGTGGTGATGAGTTTTGTGGTATTGAGGGTGTTATATTTATTTTATGATCTATATTATGTATGCCATATGTATATTATGTTAGAAACTGAAAACTAGCATTGTCATAGTTACACTGATGAAGCATTAAGTTTTTTCTTTTATTCAATCAATTTTCTAATTTGCTTTTCTTTATTTACTTTGAGACAATGTTCACCGACTTACTATTTTCAGAGGTAAAGTATAATTTTTAGAACAAATAAATTTTTTATTCTTTATTGAAAGATAGTCTTTTAAGATGTACACCTTTGATAACTGATGGCTTAGGTAATGTCTATATGATTAGTACTTAGTCAGAACTTATGAAAAATATTACAAATTAAAATGGTGTTAATTGAATTTTAGTTGCTCTCTATACGTTCTTCAGGATTTAAAGTCAATTATCATGTTGTGTTGCAAAAATAACAGATATAAATATGGATTAAACTATCAAACTTTTTTCTGTGCACTTTTAGTATTAATATGAACTGCTTTTATTTCACAAATCTTTTTCAGCAGCAAAAACTCACATAAAATGAATGATATGAAAGTATATATAAAAAGAGATGATTGAAAATCCATTCTACGAAATAGATAACATAAAAATAAATGATACGAAAATAGATGATATGAAAAATGAATGTCATGAAATAGATATGAAATGAATAAGATGAAAATAGATGATATATATGTTCCGCGAGTTGAGGACTACAGACAACTAATTTCTTTTGGGATAAGATAGTTTCATAAAAATTTAAATTTAAATTTAACTTTAAATGTTTAAGTTGATACAAATATACTTTCTTTAGTTCACTTATTTTGTAGGCCAATTTATTCTTTTCGGGTAGGAGGATCATGATCCTTGTAGATAATCAATTAGACCTAGTATCCCGATTTTAAGTATTTTCTCCAACTCTTTAAATTTTCTCCAACTACATTTTTGGGAGGTGTTTAGATGAGCGAAAATATTTGTATTTGAATGGATATTATTCGTGCCAGTGTCTTGATTTACGAGTATGCTGGATATAATTTTTTTCTAAAATAATAATTTGAAGTTATATTAATGTGTATTATAATTCACGAGCTTAAGGAGACGCTCAAACATCTCTTTCAGAGTTATTCTTTAGTCGGTCTTAGTGGACGTCCTAAAAAACTTAAATCGTCCACTCCTAACAACGACAATTTATGTTTATGAAAACTTCATATAACATTGTAATCTATATATATAATGGAGACATTGTTTGTCCTATTAATCAACTATTTGAATATTTTTTGGTGTACTTATTGGATGAGATACAATCTTAAATTACTAGCTTAGATAACATGTCTACGAAATATTAAAAAAAATTGTACAACAGAATTAATTATTTGCATGCGAGAACTTGATTTAACTTTTGTCCCTTCACACCTTAGCTATAATACTCATATAATAATTTCGTAATTCAATAATGTAATTATGTAAATTGCCGTGTTGATTAGTTTATGTTCAAATATCAAAAACATTCTTGTTCATATGTTTTGTAAGTTTTACTCTTGAGGTTATTTTTATTGAAGACCTACAAATAAAATATATGTCGACTCATTTGATGTAATGAAATACGATGCTCTTTTAGGGTTAATGAAATTCGTTTAGCCTGAAAATGAATTAAAAATGAAAAATTTGATGTATTTTTTATGTTTAATAAGATGATTCATTTGTTTAAATTTTGTATAATTAAACAATGTTTTAAATATTTATTTTGTCATTGATTAAGACTATCAAGTAGGCAGATCCAGCGCGTAACCTTTTGGCCCGATCCTCACTAAAAGGAGAGTGGAGTAGAAAAGAAGAAAAGAGAAATAACTAAAAATGATTATTCTGGACCTAACCTCCCAAAACACCATAACTCCAAATCTAACGCAAAATTATATTATGTAATTTGCGATTTTTGAAGTCGAAATACAAAGGTGCAAATTAGTAATTATATTTAAGAAAACATAAAATTTAAAACTCTATTAAATAAAATTAAATTTAAGATTGATTTTAAAAAAAAACTTGATAGAATTGATAGAAATGTTTTCCCTGAATATTTCGTTGAATTCATCAACATTATTTACAATATTACAAGCCAAGATTATGGCTCAGATCATGCTAAATCAAATCAGAAATTATGCTAAATCTAAATCTTATCATACTAAATATACACATTCTAAATATATGAAGATTCTCACTTTTGCTGAATCGTATCTACAGAAATTATTCTAATCTAAATCTAATTAAATCAGAAATCATGTTAAATCTAAATCTAATCATACTAAATATACACATTCTAAATATATGAAGATTCTCACTTTTGCTTAATCGTATCTACAGATTCTAAAAAATCTACTAGTTGTATGATAAAATACATTCGAGATTTTATATACATTAAGAAATTTAAAATTTCACAAAAGCCCGATTTTGATCCTTTAAGAATTGCCCCCCTAATTTTTCTATATATCGGCCCCCTAAATCTCCTCAGCCTTAGCCTCACATTTCTTGTAAAAAAGTAAGTTTGAAATCAAGTTACTTGTTAAGAAGAAATACCTGTTTCGTTTTTCCACACCTACGTCATCAGCTAAAATGTCGCCTTTACTCTTACCGTGAAGAGACCAAGGCCATTTCTTGCCATCACATTAGTGAGAATATAATTATTTGACAACTTCACTTGGTATCGCAATGTCACCAAAAACCACTGAGGTGGATCAGAACCGGGCTCTTCATTACCTTTGAGAAGTTGGTTTGATTCAAGATTAGCGGATGTTAACACTCAAAAATACTTTTAGTGTTTTAGTCGAATCAAGTGGCAGCCGAAAATGGAAACCTGAAAATAAGCAGGCAACATAATTTTAAGTCAATAACCGAACTGTCTCGTAGCCGAATCTATTAGTCCTAGCCCTCGGCTAGAAAAGCTTCATCGGCTATTTCGGTAACATGGCCGAGTCATAATTCCGAGGAACTACTGGGACCCACACATATCTGGACGCCTCGAAGACCAAGTCAAAATACCTTCTAGACCCCAAGAAACTTAAACAAACCGTCAACAACTAGAAGGAAGTGCCGACAGTCGTGTGAGAGGAAATCAATTAGCAAAATCGGCGCCACCTTCTCATAGTTGGCTAGTGGATTTAGTGGGTAATTTAGTGGCTAACATAAGGGGATCACATTTTATTTATTGTAGTATAAATATAGGATCATTTGTACATAATAAAAACACAATCCAATCAATCAAAAAACTGATTTTTACATATCTTCATTCTATCTTTATCGTCTTTATTGCACTCTAGCTGTATTTTTGTTTCTTACCACTTAGTTTATTCAATCATCATCCTAACGCTTTCTGAAGTAGTTGGGGAATCCATTGCTGGAAGTTAGAGTTTCGCTTCCAGCCCAAATCGCTTAGTTAAGGAATCAATTTGTCATCCGATTTCATCAGCCGATAAAAAGGCAAACATTTCGGACGGGAACAAATTTGGCACGCCCAGTGGGACCATAGGTGACCTCATAGCATCCAGGTCAGGATCACGCTTAGCGTATGCGCCTAAGGTCTGGTAAGAAAATGAACCCAGAGTCCAGTCCACATCCTAAACAGAATCCTCCCAGAAGGGACAACGAGCCACCATTTTTCTTGGCTATGCCTACATCGGTTGATACCCCTCCACTTCTTCCATCAACCCAAGTTGTGTGTGAACTTAACCAATCTGAAGGTCCAATTGTCATGACCACATCATTCATTAGACAACAGATTGACTTAGGCATCCACGATATTATGCACCAGGTTTCCAAACAGTTGGCTGACATTGTTAAGCCAATAGTGCATAATGAGGTTCAGCAGGCGAGGGAACTGGAAGTCAATTGACTGCATCCAGGAAAAGGTTCGGCTAGTTCTGTCATCCCTCTGATGAGTGGCGTTGTGCAACATGCAACTGTGACTCCACGTGTTATTCCTCAACCGAATGTGTATCAGTCAGTACCTACTCAGGTGCAGCTGATAGCACACCTAGGAGCACAAGCCTAGTCACTTGGTAACCAGTCTACTGTATGGTTGCCACCAAATACCGGGGAAAATTGTGTCATTCGACCAAGCGAGTCTGCAGTATGGGCAGATCAATATGGCTCGGAGACTAGTTCAGGCATCTGGACAACTCGGTTTACCGCCCGTTATGCCGTACGCTCCTACAAACGGCCCTACGGTACAGGCGACCAATGTTGGCCAGCCGAATCGACAGTCGGTGGCCCCTGGCTATGACCCTACTCGGCTATCTAGTGACGCTGTCTACAACGGGGCACCATTCCAGCAGTCACAGTCGGTACCCAATCCATACCATCCAGGAAGCGCAAACTTTCTAAGAACGGCTGATGTCCGGGGAGAACCGACATGGAACAATGTTCCACCTTATCCTCAGGCTCCGTCGGCTGTTCCAGGAGCTCAGGTTTCAGGCTTTGGTGGCTATGCCCAACATCGGCAATGGGGATATACCCTACCTATTGGTAATAGCTAGCAGAATACCTACAACTTTGAAAACCCTGCTCAACAAGGTACAGAATGGAGGCCACCAATTCAGAACGCCTACCAGTCGGTTCCAGTTGAGAATCGGCAAGGGACTTCACAGCTGATGAACCCTGAAACTATTGCAAATACCATAAAGAGGTACTTTGGCATCCAACTGAAACCTTTGGACATGCCTGTTTACAGAAAGCCCTACCCCGATTGGGTAGATCGGGTATCACCATTGCCAAGAGGCTTCAAAATGCCTAATTTCGCCACCTTCTCGGGTGATGACGACAAATCTACCATTGAGCACATCGGCAGATTACAGCCCAATGTGGTGAAGTTGGCTAGAACGAGTATCACAAGCTGTAGTTATTCCCTGTTTCTCTAACTAGAACAACATTTGCATGGTACTCATCCTTGACCCCCGAATCCGTACAGAGCTGGGTTGACATGGAGTGTTGTTTCCGTGATAGATTTTATTGGCCCCAACCTCAGGTCACTCTAACTGACCTGACGAATCTCAAGCAATAGGTTGATGAGTCGGCTACCGATTACATCAAGAGATTTAGAAAGAAGGTTGGGAAAATGCACTGTACACTTCCCTGAATCGGAATGCGCCCACATGATAATCAACAACATGCATCCTCAGCTAAAGGAGAAATTAGTGGGACAATCCTGCTCTGACTTAAGCCAGTTAGCAGAGAAGGCTAGCCAAATAGAGCAGTATATCTAGGAGAAGGAGAAAAGAAGAGCTAACCAGAACCGAGGCTCCCATTTGGTATCCATTATTGAGGCAGATGAGTCTGACTCAGATTCAGCCGATTACACGACAGACGCAATGGTAGCTGAGATTGTCAGGGGTAAGGTTTATTCTTGTCCAGCCTTGAGAGCTAGGAAATAAAAGGAGACGAGTTCAACTGATGACAGGGTCAGTTACTCGTTTGACATTATAAAGTCAGATCAGATCTTTGATCATCTGCTTAAAGATAAACAGTTTCGGCTGCTTGATGGCCATAGGATTCCGTCTGCTGAAGAACTCAAGGATAAGAAGTACTGTAAGTGGCACAATTCATATAGTCACGCTACTTCTAATTGTATGGTCTTTAGGAAGACAATTCAAAATGGCATCAAGGAGAGTAGGTTCAAGCTAGCCGATAAAAGCATAGTTGAAATGTTTGTTGATACTAACCCCTTCCCCGCAATACCAATATCTATGGTATCCTTTGCCAAGCCAGATCAATCAAGATGTCAAGGGAAAACAACCGATGAGAAATATATGGGTTCCAAAGAAGCCTACTGGTAAGGAGGAGGCCACAAAGACCTCTGTGTTTGATCAGCTAGGCAGCTTACGTGACATCTATAAGGACACAGACAGGCAATCAACTAGAAATAATTTTTGTGGCCGCCCTTATAAACCAGAACACATTGCTGAGAACCTCACAAACATCACCCAAAGTTTAGAAGGGACCTAGCAGACCTCAGGCGCAGGCTTGAGGGGCAAGCATGGCAACCAGTCGATGAGAATCCAAGCGTACCCAAGATAGATGAGGAACCATTCCCCATAGCTAAATAGAGGGTGGCTGAGTTCAACGTAAAAGAAGGAATTTCTTCCTTGCATATCACAGTGAAGGATGAAGGTCAGCTGAGACCCCGGAGGATGATCAAGCCAAACGCCAATATAGAGGAAGGAAGGTGGTTTATCAATCAGGCTTTTGGAAAGAAAGAGGCACCACCAGGTGTCGTAACCAGGACTTAGAAAAGAAGGATGCAGCGCGCCAAAGCCTTGCGCAAGATGAAGCTAACTTTGCACATGATATCCAGCGATGAGGCAGCCGATAAGCAGGAAATTCCTGAGTGTGCCGTGGCTGAGGCTATAGAACGGGCATTTGGCTCAACCTCTTCAGAGACGGTGCAGTATGAAGGAGAAGCTTTGGACCAACCAGAGCTAAATATACAGCCGGGTGACGACCTGACAAAGGAACCACGGTAGGAGACTACGGTCTTGAAGAAATCCCCAGCCGAGATGGTTCTACAAAGCGCGCAAAGGCTCAGACATTAGAACCCCAGTCGGTTCCTATATGCCTCCAGGAGATGGAAGATATTAACTTCTCGTCAACCGAATTGGATGAGGTAGGAGACTCCATCCTTGATTTATTTAAGCATGATCCAGTCGATGAGATTTGGGCAGCTATTGAAATGGTTAGCCTGATTCCATATGAGTTCTGGGCCGGCCGCTCTAAGCTGGATAGCCTAGAAGGTGATTTATATATGGAAGACACTGAATGGGCGACATTAGCCGATACCACGGCTAGGGACTCTTTGAACACTGTATTTGGTGCACCTACAGAAGAGATGGTTAAACACCTCAAACCCCTCTATGTTAAGGCTTACATTAACGGCAAAGTTTTCAGCCGAGTGTTTGTCAATAATGGGGTTGTGCTGAATGTGATGTCGTTTCTTACTTTGAAATGCCTCAACAAAACCAGGGAGGATCTCATCCCAATTAACATAAAAATGACTAGCTTTATGGGAGAGGCCTCTGAAGTTTTGGGGATCTTAGTAGCAGAAATCATTATAGGTCCTAAGACGGTCAGATATGCCTTATTTGTGATAGATGGCAAGCCGTACTACGCTATCCTGTTGGGTAGATACTGGATTCACACCAGCCGATGCCTTCCTTCCACCATGCATCAACAGCTCATTTCTGGGAAGGAAACAAGATAAAATTCATCCCAGCCGACGATAACCCATTTCAAGTAGGAGTTAAGAACTTGGAGGTTGTCTTATATTTACCTTATGTGGATCCCATAGCTGTCACGGAGCAATACAAAGAAGGATATTGGGAATAATGCAATCTTACTCTACAAGGTTTTGAAATAAAACAATTAGCTGAACCACGACTTACCTTGGAAGAGTTAGATAATTGAAGAGACCCAAATCATACGTGATATGTGGCATCGGCTGACTGCTCTAAGTTTTGAAGCAAGGATAGCCGAGGCATCACAGGTAGAGAACTACAACGGAGAACCAACACCGGCAGCCGATAATATTGAGTTGCTGATGGAACTTGAATCACCCATAAGAAGGGTTATGCCTAGTTTTGAATCTCAAGATCCCTTGGAAGATATCAACTTGGGTACTGAAGAAGTCCCTAGGCTAACACGTATCAGTGGTTTGCTGAAGGAGGAGGATAAACAAAGCATGACGGCTCTTCTACTACGGTATAAGGACTGTTTCGCATGGGATTATCATGAGATGCCTGGGTTGGCACATATTTTTGTAGAGCATAGATTGCCAATTAAGGAGGGTTTCAAACCTCATAAACAACCGCCCAGAAGATATTACCATTAACTGATGCCTCAAATTAAAACCGAGATTGAACGGCTGCCGAAGACCGGGTTCATCAGAACGGCTAGGTATGTGGAATGATTGGCAAATATTGTATTAGTCAAGAAGAAGAATGGCAAAGTTTGGGTATGTATTAATTACATGAACCTAAATATAGCCACTCCCAAATATGAATACGTCATGCCTATAACTGATATGCTAGTCGATTCGGCGGCCGCTAAAGGTGTGCTGACATTCATGGATGGATACTCCGGCTATAATCAGATAGCAGTAGCCGATGAGGATATTCACAAGACTTTCTTTAGGTGTCCAGGAGCCTTGGGCATTTACGAGTGGGTAGTCATGCCGTTCGGTCTGAAGAATGCTGGTGCTACTTATTAGAGGGCGATGAACACTATCTTCCATGATTTGATCGACAAGGCTGTGGAGGTCTACATTGATGATGTGGTGGTAAGGTCTAAGGACTTCAAAGATCATTTAGCCGATCTGGAACAATCACTAAAAGAATGAGGATTCATAATCTTAAAATGAATCCAACCAAGTGCATGTTCGGAGTATCAGCTGGCAACTTCCTTAGCTTCTTGGTACATAAAAAAGGTATTGAGATAGATCATAACAAATCTCGGGCAGTAATGGAGTCTGCACTACCCAAAACAAATAAAGAGTTACAAAGCATGTTAGGGAAGATTAACTTCCTAAGGAGGTTCATATCTAATTCAGCTAGCAAAATGAAGGCTTTCTCACATTTGCTTAGCCTTAAAGGGTCAGAAGAGCTAGTATGGGGTCCAGAACAACAATAAGCATTTGACCAAATTAAAAAGGCCCTAGCAACTCCTCATGTGCTGGTACCCCCCATACCAGGGAAACCGTTGAAATTATACATCTCGGCTGCAGATTTGTCTATCGGCTGCATGTTAGCACAATATATCGATCATGGAACTGAAAGAGCAGTTTACTATCTAAGCCGAATGCTCAATGAAGCTGAAACTAGATATACCCCTATAGAGAAGCTTTGTTTGTCCTTATTCTATGCTTGTACAAAACTTGAACATTATCTAATGTCACATGTGGTTCACATTTTGTGCAAAATTGACATCGTCCGGTACTTATTGAATAGACCAGTTCTGCAAGGATGACTAATGAAATGGGCAATCAAGCTCACTACATTTTCTCTCGAGAATAGGTCACTCAGGGTTGTTAAATGTCAGGCGGTAACCGATTTCTTGACAAACCACCATTGTGTAGATGTGGAGGACCCATGTGGTACTGCATGTATGAACGTTGTCCCTTGGACACTAACTTTTGGTGGGTCAAGAACCCAGAAGGGAGTCGGATCTGGAATAACGATAACCAATCTTAGAGATAAAACGTGGAGGTTCTCTTATCGGTTAGATCTTTACTTGACAAATAACCAAGCTGAATACGATGCTCTCATCATAGGACTCAAACTCCTAGTTTCTATGAAAGCAAAGTGCATCAAGATTTATGGAGACTCTCAGTTGGTTATCAAGCAGCTGGCTGGGGAATATGACTGCAAATATCCTAATTTGTTGGCCCGGTACGAAACGGCTAGTAGGTTACTTAGCAGGTTCGCATCGTATACGTTAAGTTATGTTAATGACTTAGCACAAGAAGCCTCTGGCTATAGGAAGTCTCTACTCACCCTAGAGTATGATGAGCTGCCAGCCGAAGTGTTATCCATGGACCAGATCGAGTCGTGGAAGCATGTGTTAATCGGCTACTTAAAAGATCCTTCCACTTGCAAAGACCTTAAGGTTAAGAGGAGAGCCTTGAAGTATGTGCTCATTGATGATGATCTTCACAAAAGAAGCGTAAATGGAGTGTTACTCAAGTGCATTGATAAGGCAGAGGCCTTAAGAGTCATGGGAGAAGTTCATGAAGGAATCTGTGGATCACACAGAGTCGGGCCAACGATGAAGTGGTTGATTTATCGTCATAGCTATTATAGGCCTACCATCACGAGCGATTGCTTTCAATATACAAAAGGTTGTGAAGAATGTCAAAGACATGGACCAATCCAACGGGTACCAGCCAAGTTGTTGCACCCAATTGTGAAGCCCTGACCTTTCAGAGGATGGGTTACAGACCTCATCGGTAAGATTCACCCACAATCGGCTAAAAGACATAATTTTATTATTGTGGCTACCGATTACTTTACTAAATGGGTAGAGCTACAGCTGATGAAGAGGGTTCATCAGAAAAATGTCATTCAGTTTATCCAACACCAGCTCATATAAAGATATCACTCATTCCAACCAACCAGAATAGTTGGGAACCTTGGACGGCCAAGTACGCAGGCTAGCCGAACAACGGTCACCGATGAACCAATCACAAGTGATAGGAAGGTCATAGTTTGCCATGCTAAGATTCTGAGAAAGAAGGAGGTCGCCCTGTTCAGATACCATAAGGGGCAAGAACCAATTGTTCATCGATGAAGGCAAAGGTAGGGGTTAGGTCACCAACAGCCAAATCGGCGCTATCTGATCCTTGGGATAGAGAGGAAGATGAAGACATGGTTTTCTGATTAAGGAAATAGGGTTTCTTTAGAGGAGAAAAGGAATTTAGGAACAACTGAAGAAGTATATGAGAAACCCCTAGGGGAACGTCTCTCCTAAATATTTTTCCTTTTGGAGATATGGCTGAAACGCGTCGGGACTACTCTCTTTCAAACATGCGACTGTAATGCATCGACATTTATTTGTGGAAGCCGAGACGCCTCGATTTAAAAGGGATTCAGAGAAAATCATCATTGCGCGCATTCAGAGCAAAAGTGATTGAAATGACACCCGCGACTGCCACACGAAATGACGGCTATTTTTTACATCAACTCAACAGCCGCACTCGAGTAAATGTAGGGGGGCAATTGTTAAAACTCAAAATACTTTTAGTGTTTTAGCCGAATCAAGTGGCAGCCGAAAGTGGAAACCTGAAAATAAGCAGGCAACAGAATTTTAAGTCGATAACTGAACTGACTCGTAGCCGAATCTATTAGTCCTAGCCCTCGGCTAGAAAAACTTCATCGGCTATTTCGGTAACATGGCCGAGTCATAATTCCGAGGAACTTCTGGGACCCACACATATCTGGACGCTTCGAAGACCAAGTCAAAATACCTTCTAGACCCCAAGAAACGGAAACAAACCGTCAACAACTAGAAGGAAGTGCCGTCAGTCGTGTGAGAGGAAATCAAGGAGCAAAATCGGCACCACCTCCTCATAGTTGGCTAGTGGATTTAGTGGGTGATTTAGTGGCTAACATAGGGGGATCACATTTTATTTCTTGTAGTATAAATATAAGATCATTTGTACAGAATAAAAACACAATACAATCAATCAAAAATTTGATTTTTACATATCTTCATTCTATCTTTATCGTCTTTATTGCACTCTAGCTGTATGTATGTTTCTTACCACTTAGTTTATTCAATCATCATCCTAACGCTTTCTGGAGTAGTTGGGGAACTCATTGATGGAAGTTAGAGTTCCGCTTCCAGCCCAAATCGCTTAGTTAAGGAATCAATTTGTCATCCGATTTTGTCAGTCGATAAAACGACAAACATTTCGGACGGGAACACCAGAGCAGTGAGAATTTGTTTGATCAAGATTAAACTAAACTCAAGTTTTACTAACATACTTTATTTTAACCTAAAACTAAAACTAAAACTAAAAAGCTTGAGAAGAAAATTTACTACATTCCTAATGCAATGATTATATAAGAAAATAATCAACTTTTCTAAATATTAATTGTCACTTTTGACACATAAGGTAATTTTTAGCGGACCTTTCGTGAAAATTAAAATGAATTGTAACTTGAGATATTCATAATATTAAAACTTGAAAATTTGGAAAGAAAATTTAATACATTCCTATGTCACTATAAAAGAAAATTATAATTTTTTATATTAAAAAGACTTGAAAATGATATTTTTTGTCTTGAGCCGAGGGTCTCTCGAAAACAGCCTCTCTACCTACTAAAGTAGAGGTAAGGTTTGCGTACACTCTACCCTCCCCAGGCCCCATGTTGTGGGATTTCACTGGATATGTTGTTGTTGTTGTTACTTCTTTTCTTAATATTTTAAAATTTTGAAAAATAGGAACTTGAAAACTTTGTTCATGTATGTCATATGCATCAATATTATATGAGTACATGACATACATACAATATACAACTGACATACATATGACATACACGTGACACACACGTGACACACATGATATACAAGTGCATGTATGAAATTGTTTACCTCAAAACTTCAATATGAAATATGCACCAAATTGTCTCCAACTAGAGATATAAGCTCCTCAAGATAATCTCAATCTTTTGAAATGACACCCAATAAAAAATGAAAGCTTCACGGCTGATTTTGGTTCTGCAATCTCCTTTGAAGATCAGTGTGTTTGACTATTCAATTGAAGGAGAAATGAGGGGGGGGGGAGGAGGGAGAAGAAAAGAGAGCTTAGGAGAAACAAGAATGAGAAGATCTTTCAAACTTCATAATTTTGTGGGTTTGATGTAGGTTGTCACAACTAAAAAACTGCCCAAAATCGAAGGTCAAAACCGACCCTGCTTTAATTTTCAGTAAAAACCGACAAAAAATAACGGATTATGGGTCGTCGGTTTAGGTCGCGTCGTTTTTTCCAAAACCGACAAAAATTGGACGGATTCCGTCGGTTATGTAAAATTTAAAAAATTAAAAACCAAAGGATCCATCATTTTTTTAAAAATAAAATAAAATGTAGAAACTTGAAATCGAACTCGAGTATGTACCCTGGTATATAACAACTCTACCATTAGACCACTCATGTTCATTGATCAAATACTTCCATTGTTTTCATTAATACTCTTAAACTACAGTTTTTCACTCTAACAACCTACGGACTCCGTTGATTTTTGTATAAAAAAAAATTGATGGAGCTTGTCGGTTTATTTTTTAAAACATATATCATTTTCGTGCATTTTTGCCTGAAAAATAACCGACGGAAGTATGTCGGGTTTTTTTGAAGAAAAAGATTTAATTTTTTTAAAAAAAAACCGACAGATCTGTCAGTTTTTTTTTTCATTTTTATTAGTGTGTGTGTGCACATGTATCTATCTATATATATATATATATATATATATATATATATATATACGCCTGAGGATCTCAAGGGGATAATAGACAAGGAATGAATTGATATATAAGAGATTGAAAAATTAAAATATAAAGGGGATATGCATAAAATAAAATAAGATTAACTTACAAATTAAGGTTCCTACGAGGGAATTCATAATTCAAAGGATCTGCAAGAATTTAAATGAAGTAGGCGGTAGAACCGGCCAAGAATTTAAACATAATGCAAAAATTTAAAAAGATTAGATGATATTATCATCGATAATCATATATATTAAAATATTTAAAACTTACAAAGATTTAGAGTTGAATATTTTCAAGGAGAACTTGGGAATTTACAATGACTTTGGAAATTTTGGATAAGGAGAATTTTAGATGAGAGAATTTTCTCTATTCTAAGGGGAATTTGGTTTGGAGAGACTTTCTCTTTCGAAACTTTTTGAAAATTGAAACTTTCATCTAAAAAAGTTTTGTCCTAAATAAAGGAGAGATGATCTCCTTTTATAGGAATCTTACATGACATTTTCGTAAATAGAAAAAAAGAATTACATCATTCATGACATCATCCAAGTGTGGAATTACATCATCCATGACATCATCCATGTGCAAGTTGTCGGTTGTCTTGAATTATCGCTGGAATTTTCCACTTTCACTGTTTTCTTTCTGAAAGTACCTTTTGTGGCATTTTCTATGATCGGTATTTTGTCTTCTTTTAGCAATCTTTTCAGAATTATTGCCAAAACGGCATCATCTTTCAAATCAATTAACAACTCTTCTTCCTCTGATGAAGAGCCTTGTTTTGATGAAGATGACGCAAACTTCAGAATTATTGTCTGCATTTCTTCTGAATTTTTGACCGCTACAAGTATTGAGGCCATTTGAGATTTCTGAGTAAGAAATTGGGTGTGCTTCGGGGTTTGCATTGGTACCTGGGGCAATTACTCTAACTATTTTGCTAGTAGAGTATGAGGGATCTTTTTTTTATATATAAAAAATATTTTTTTATTGAAGTTGATCCTGTTATTTCTAGGATAGCTTGGTAAAATATGGAGTTTTTAAATATCATTTGATTTGTAAAACCATCTTTGTCTAAAAAAATTTTGGATTGCTAAAAAAGGGTCTTTATCAAAAAAATCATTTTTCAATAGTCACAATATTTTGAAAGAAGGGTTTTTTTAAAAAAATTCAAAAATGAATTTTATGGCAACTTGTGGTACCACAAGTTGGGAATTTGAAAAATATTTTTGAAAAAGAGTTTTTGAAGATTCTTCTTTCTCTAATTTTATAAAATTTTGAGAGGGTTTAACCTCTCTTGAACTTTGGATGATTTCATGTTTAGGAATCTTTAACTGCATCAACGCCTGTTGTAATTGTGGGGATTCGACAAGGAGTTGTAAAAGGTTTTCAGTAGTTGTTTCCTGAGCGGAATTTTGTGGTGTTTCAGGCATAGACTGTGCAATGTTTTTGAGTTCATTTTTCCTCTTTCAAGACTGCATCATACCATGTCTTTGTTTTTTCAGTAGGAGTTTGAGCAGGAATTTTATCTTTTTCTTCTTAGGAGGGTTTTCTAGGCATTTCTCCTACTTTGAAGGAATTCACGGGTTAAGAAATCTGGAATAGAATTTGTTTCTCCTTTAATATATTCAATATCGAAATTAAAAATGCTAAGAATCGCTTGCCATCGTGCAAAAATCTGTTTTGATGCAAGGTTTTGAACATCTTTTTATAAAACTTCTTTAGCACTTTTGCAAACAATTCTGAGTAAAAAAAATTGATTTAGTAAATTACTTTGAAATTTTTGTATGCATAAGACAATGCTCAGAATTTCTTTTTTAATGGTAGAATAGTTTTTCTGGGTATTGTTCCAATGGACAAAAGTATACTAGACTATACACTCTCTCCCCCTTGGTTTTTGTTTCAATATACCCCATATCCTAAGTCATAGGCGTCTTTTTCTACTATCTTAGGTAGCTGGAAATCTGCTATATGAAGACACGAGATTTTTAGCACTTGCTTTTTAATCTTCTGGACACAAATAGTATGGTTACTAGTCCATGGAGCATGGTTTTTCTTTAGTCTATCATGGAGTGGTTTTGTCATTCTATTTATTTTTAGACAAAAATCTAAAACATAATTTAAGCTTCCTAAGAATCTTTGTAATTGAGTTCTATCAATGATTTTATCAGAAAATTTATTTACGAACTCTAAGGACCTTTCTATAGGGGTGATCTTATTCTGGGATATATAATGTCCTAGAAATCTTATCCTAGTTTGAAATAAACTCATTTTTTATTTGGAAACTACTAAATCATTTTTTTGTAACATAAAGAAAGGTTTTAAAATGTTTGAAATGTTCTTCTATAGAATTTGAGAAGATTAAGACATCATCACTATAAACTATATAGAATTTGAAATAATAATTAAAGATAGCATTAGCTAGGCAATCAAGGCAGGTCGAACAGAGTCAGTCCTAGGGTGAAGATCATCGGATGGAAAATTGGATTGAGCTGGCTAATCACTTGATGACCCGGTGGAGAATGTGAACAGAGAGTCGCTCCCATAAACGAATGAATGGGACTCCTGGTCCTGATCGAACCAGAGATTCCGACAACCCGGGGAATCGGCAGAAAGAGATGGGTCGGATCCTGGAATCTGCCCATTCATTATTCGCTGGAATTATGAAGGGGTATTTTTTTAGACCAAAAGGCATTACATTCCACTCATATTGTCCAAAGGGGACCGTAAAAGTGGTTTTGTAACGATCTTTTGTTGAAATTTGAATTTGCCAAAAATTAGATTTCATATCAATTTTTGAGAATATCAAAGCATAATGCAATTTTTGTAATAAATATTTTTTGTTTGGAATTGGGTATCTAATTCATTTCAGCGTTGTATTTAAAGGTTTATAATTTATTACTAATCTAGGAGTTCCTCTTTCTATTTCGGAATTTTTGTTTACATAGAAAGCAACACAACTCCAAGGGGATCTAGATTTGGAAATTATTTTTTTATTTTCAAGATCTTGAATTTCTTTCCTGCAATGTTGTTCAACATCATTATTCATTTGGATTGACCTAGCTTTTGTTGGAATTTATTTTTTTCGTCAATTTGTTTTTCGTAAGGCAGATCTACGATATGTTACTTTCTACTGCAAAAAGCATTTGGAATATCAGAACATATTTCATTTTCAAAAGAATTTTGGAGTTTAGATATTTTTCCTTTAACTTCTGGTATTTCCAATTGCGTATTTAATCTTTTGAAAGAAAAATCATTTCTCAGTTCTTGTAGATGATATGATTTTCCTTGTATTTTTGCATTTATACTATCTTCGTGTATTGAACATGCTCTTATTAGATTGAGATCTCTTGTTTTTAGTTTTGTTATAAAATGAAATTTTAATTTCTTGTTATTGAATCTAAAAGATATGAAATCATTATCTACCTTATATGGTGTAATAAGATTCATAAACGGTGTTCCTAGAATGACTGAATTATGTATGTCTTTTACAAGGACAAATGATGTCGCTATAAAAACTCCATCATTTATAATTGACGCACTAGTTTTAGATTTAATTTCTAATTTAGAATTATTAGCTGCCGCTAATTTTTCATGAGTTTTTTCTTGGAAATTTTCTGGTACTATACCTGTTTTTATGCAATTCAAATATGCTCCTCTATAAAAAAGGGCAACTATTTTATATTTAAAATTTTCTGAGAATTTAAGAGTTATTTTTATTAGGTATTTTTAGATGTGATTTGTATTAAGACACTAAGAAAGTCTTCTGGGATTTCTTCTAGACTTTTTATTTGGTTTTCACTATCTTCTTCCGGTTCTATGTGATTTTCTGAATCGAAATTTTCAAAATTGGAATCTTCAGAATCGGAGTTTTCCTGTATAGTTTTTGAAATGATTACTTTTTATTAAATCAAAATCTTGTTTTTGTTTTTCTTTTAATTCTTTTATTTATGTTTTTACTTGTTTAATTTATTTTTATAGTTCTTGAGTTGTTATTTCTTTGCTTTCTTTTATCCTTTTTCCTTTTCCTAAGATGTTTGTTAAGTCATATGTATTTTTAGAGGTGTTTGGTAAAATAGTATTTTTGATTTCTTTCTTTTCTTCCGTAAAAGATTTTAACAGTTTATTTAAATATTCTTTTTGGTGTTCCGTATCTATGTATTTTACCATGTCTAACATGAATTATTGGTCTTTGGTTAACACACATATACATTTTCCTTTTTCTTTTTCAGAATTTTCAGATGAACTAGTTGTGACAATTCATCTACTTGAAGAAGTTTATTATCTTCCGAAGATACATAAGAAAACATTTCAGATTCTGTTTTAGTTGTGAAATCAGAAGAATCTATTAAGAGATTAGAGATTTTTTGAATTATCTCTTCATCTAGCTTTAATTCTTGTAATCTTTTATTCATTTTGCAGTATTTTGAAGTGTGTCCCTTTTTATTACATCTGTAGCATGTAATATATTTGTATTTAGATTTATACTTCTTAGGATTTCTTTTATTTTGGGATTTGTAAAGTGGTTTTTTTTATAATATTCTTCACTAGTTCTGAAGTTTCTTTTCCTATATCCTTTTTGTGTTTTATGTGATTTTTTATAAGTTTTACTATAATTTTCTGTACAACCTAAAGAATGTTGATTTTTGGAATTTATATCAAATTGTTGACAAAAAGAACCCAGTTCTAACCTAGTTCTTTTTAGTTCTCATTTTAAGTATTTTTGCAATTTTAGATTTTGACATATTTTTAATCCTTCTTGTTGGGTTATACTAACTAATTATCCGTATGTGAATTCATTATAGAGTATTATTTATTTTCCACATATTTCTCTAATTTTATTCCTAACCATTTCTCCTAAAAGGGTAGGCAATCCTGTTAAGATTTTTTCTTTCTAAAATGGTTGGTTGAAATCTTCTCTAAGCATTACTCTGGTTAAGAAATTGTTCTTGTACCATTGAAAATCACTTAGTTTTTACATTTTATATTTGAAAGCAATTCGACATTTTTATCTTTTAGATGGGAAGAACCACCTATGAAGTTTAACGAGATTGTCAGTATCAAGGTTGACACTGCGTCTTGTAGGGGTTCTCCTTCTTCATCTAAGATTGGTATTCCTTCTTCATTAGTTTTTATGGCATTATCTTCTGTATCTTCGGAAGATAATGAACCTCTTCAAGTAGATGAATTGGTCACAACTAGTTCATCTGAAAATTCTGAAAAAGAAAAAGGAAAACGTATATGTGTGTTAACCAAAGACCAATAATTCATGTTAGACATGGTAAAACACATAGTTACGGAACACCAAAAAGAATATTTAGATAAACTCTTAAAATCTTTTACGGAAGAAAAGAAAGAAATCAAAAATATCATTTTACCAAACACCTCTAAAAATACCTATGACTTAACAAACATCTTAGGAAAAGGAAAAAGTATAAATGAAAGCAAAGAAATAACAACTCAAGAACAATAAAAAGAAATTAAACAAGTAAAAACATAAATAAAAGAATTAAAAGAAAAACAAAAACAAGATTTTGATTTAATAAAAGTAATCCTTTAAAAAACTATACATGAAAACTCCGATTCAGAAAATCACATAGAACCGGAAGAAGATATTGAAAATCAAATAAAAAGTCTAGAAAAAATCCCAGAAGACTTTCTTAGTGTCTTAAGAAAAATCACATCTAAAAATACCTAATAAAAATAACTCTTAAATTCTCAGAAAAATTTAAATATAAAATAGTTGCCCTTTTTGATAGAGGAGCATATTTGAATTGCATAAAAACATGTATAGTATCAGAATTTTTTTAAGAAAAACTGATAAAAATTAGCAGCAGCTAATAATTCTAAATTAGAAATTAAATCCAAAACTAGTGCGTCAATTATAAATGATGGAGTTTTTATAGCGACATCATTTGTCCTTGTAAAAGACATACATAATTCAGTCATTCTAGGAACATCATTTATGAATCGTATCACCGCATATAAGATAGATAATGATTTCATATCTTTTAGATTCAATAACAAGAAATTAAAATTTCATTTTATAATAAAACCAAAAACAAGAGATCTCAATCTAATAAGAGCATGTTCAATACACGAAGATAGTATAAATGCAAAAATACAAGAAAAATCATATCATCTACAAGAACTGAGAAATGATTTTTCTTTCAAAAGATTAAATACGCAATTGGAAATACCAGAAGTTAAAGGAAAAATATCTAAACTCCAAAATTCTTTTGAAAATGAAATATGTTCTGATATTCCAAATGCTTTTTGGAGTAGAAAGCAACATATCGTAGATCTGCCTTATGATTTTTTTTTTGATGAAAAACAAATTCTAACAAATGCTAGGCCAATCCAAATGAATAGTGATCTTGAACAACAATGCAGAAAAGAAATTCAAGATCTAGAAAATAAGAAACTAAATTCCAAATCTAAGTCTCCTAGGAGTTGTGCTTTTAGAGATATCTTGAAACAAAAGTCGGGGGGGGGGGGGGGGGAGGGGAGCGGGAAGAATGTATAGTCCAGTATACTTCTGCCCTATTAATTCATACCTTTTTTAGCATTATTTTATGCATACAGAAATTCCAAAATGATTTACCAGATCAAAAATCTTTTCAAAACCTTGCATTAAAATAGATTTTCTGGCAATTGATTATTAGCATTTTTTACTTTAATATTGAATATATTAAAGGACAAACAAATTCTATTTCTAATTTCTTAACCCGTGAATTCCTCCAAAACAGAAGAAAAAACCTCCAAATTCATGATACTCATCACGACGCAGAAATGTCCTATCATTGTCCCATGCCCAACTGCTTGGGCTACAAGGATAAGATACCACAGAAGGACATGCGAGAATCTGGACAGTACTGCAACCATGCAATGTGTGGAGCCTTACTCCAAAAAATGAAGGAAGAAATCACTCCACCAGTAAATAATCCATCCGTTGTTGTACCTCGACAACAAACAAATCCCATTGCCTCCAAGCAACCCACAAACTCCACCACTTCAAAACCTACAAATCAATCCAAGGAAGAAAAATACAAATTCCTTACCAAAACTCCTGCCGAAAAACTCCATGACATGGTATGATGCAATCATGAAAGAAGAAAATGAAAATAAAAACATGGCACAATGTGTGCCTAAAACACCAGAAGATCCCGCAGAGGAAACGACTGCTGAAAAGCTTCTGCAACTCATCGTCAAATCCCCGAAACTACATAAGACATTGATCAACTACAGATTCCCAAACAGGAAATTATTCAGAACTCAGGAGAGGTTAAACCCTCCCAAAGTTTTAGTAAATTAGAGAAAGGAGAATCTTTAAAAACCCTTTTCTCAAAACATTTTTCAAATTCCCAACTTGTGGTACCACAAGTTCCCAAAAAACTCATTTATGATTTTTTTCATAAAACCTTTCTTTCAAAATATTGTGATTATTGAAAAATGATTTTTTGATAAAGACCCTTTTTTAGCAATCCAAAAATATTTTGGACAATGATGGTTTTACTAATCATGGGATATTTTAAGAACTTCATATTTTTACCAGGCTATCCTAGAAATAACAGGATCAGCCACAGTAAAAAATAATTTCTATAAAAATAACAAATATCCTCCATACTCTATTTGCAAAATACTTAGAGTAATTGCTTCAAGTAATTGGGGAAATGTTCTTTCTCAACTCCTTAATTTTTCTGATATCTATAGAAATACCCCATTTTTCGATATTCCATTTAATTACTGGGATTACCAACAAGCTTGGTTCAATTCTTTTTTTGTTCAAAATACCAAACGAAGCCATACCTGGCTCTTTCATTTTGATACCTCATGTATTCCATCTCAATTTCTAAAGCCACGTTGTAATTTTTTTCTGGTGGATCGAATATGATTCGTTTTAAAAAATATCTCTGTGGCTTTAAAAAAATAAGTCTACCCATTTTAAAAAAATAAATCAGACCCGACCCATCAGGAAAACAGTTATCATGTGGCTTTAGAAAAATATGTCTACTCAAGGGTACACTTTTTTTAAAGGCCAGTGACATTTTTTAAATTCAAAAATAAGCTAAATAATTTTTTTTAATTGTCAGCAAAAAGGATATATTTGCACCATTTTGTAACGGCAATGGTATATATCCACAATTTTTTTAACAAGAAATATATATGCTCTAAATCGCAAAGTTGAGATGTATATTTTCACCTTTACCCTTAACATAAAACACTCACTGTTCTTCTTTTTACAATATTTCTAGTACAAATTTTAACGCATATATTAAAATTTATACATAGAAGGAAAGAAAAAATCAAATGGCAGACGAACTTGTCAAAAATGGAAGCAGGAGTACCGTTTCGCTAGACTAGTTTATTATAATTTCCCACCATTTTTATATGAAGATCGACAAAATATAAATTACATGCCCTAGAAACGTCAAATATTCTACCACAATTTAACATATAACATAATACTCCTCTCTCTTTTATTGACTAATTTTTTCTTCTTACAAAAAAAAAAGTTTCATTCGGCGCAACTTGACTATTCCAAGTATCACGTCGTGTTATATTATTCTAGATGATAGAGTATCATCCCACTGTGCTTTTTAACAAATAATCACCAAAGATGATGGTGGATAGTAAACACCTCTTCATATTTAATTAGAGATTTTGAATTTGAGCTTTGTGAATGAAGTCAATTTTAGTAGATAGTATTTTATTCCAAAAATTAGAATTTTCTAATGCGATTTGAATTAATCGAGCCCCAAAATATGTACCAAATATCGGATAAAAACTGTAACAAAGTGTTGCAAAACAAAAAGTGTATTCTAATTTGCAACGTTAGCTTGATAGCCGCGAGTCAAGCTAAAATATTTAATTTGACAAAAAAAAAGAGTGATAAGTATTAACGTATATTATAAAATATACTTTATATATTTTATAAAATTTAGTGTTGTATAATTATGGTAGATATAGGATCCTTATTGTATTAGGATTCCACATTGTACACACTATAAATATTTGTATTAATGAGAAAGAATCCCGAAGGGAAATTAATACATTCTTACATGGTATCAGAAGCCAACAATTCTTCCCGACACAAAACCGAATTTCGGCCGTCCTTTCCTCCCTTTTTCCGGCGCCGAACTGATCGTATACCGCTGGTATACCTTCAATATACAACTGTCCAGCACTCCAATTATGCTAACAGCCCTGTATACATTGGTAAACTGTTGATATACAACCCTCCTTCCTTCTCTAGCTCTCCATAGGTCGTATACCCTCGTATACAACCGATATACACTTTGTATACAGTTGGTATACCCTCACTGCCTCTATATACTACCCTATACAGCCTCCTTACGCCGTTATACACCTCATATACGACTGTTTTTGCCTCATATACGCTTCGTATACGTTCTGACCCCCCTCCCTTATTTTTCTCTCTCTCCTACCCAATCTCCAGCAGCCACCATGGTCGTGAACAACCACGGATATGGATGTGGATAGAGGCGTGGGGGTGGCAGCAGGGATCAAGATGGGAACTAGGCTTCCAGCTTGGGCCCATTAGCCTCCACACACAGCCTAGAGGCTACAACCCAATTTCCAGAAGCAGGCCAGCTCGCCCTAGACCAGCTGATGGGACACGACCATCCAATCGACCTTCCTACAGCCCCACAGCGGCCCAGCAGTCTGGGCACCCATCCGACGGCCCACTGCAGTCAGGCCCAATTTCATAGGGCCCACTTCTCTACTCCAGACATTCCCCAATGCAATTTGGGACAGGCTTTCGGCATATTGACTCCTTGGAAGTCCGATAATGCGTGGTATATGGATACGGGCGCCACGTCTCACCTCACCAATAATTCTTGTAATCTTCCTAAAATGTGAAATTTAAATACTCCACAATCTATTCTAGTTGGAAACGGTCATCACATTCCAATTCAAGGTTTTGGCCACACTCTAATCCCACCACCGCATCCCCACTTCTCCCTAAATAACGTCCTATATGCCCCACATATTATCAAGAATCTAATCTCCGTTAGAAAATTTGTCATAGATAATTCCGTATCAATTAATTTTGTCCCGTTTGAGTTTTCTATAACGGACCTCAGTATCGGGAAACTCCTTACAAGATACAATAGTGAGGTAGACCTTCATCATTTCCTAACCACGTTCGCTGCCACTGTCACCCCTCACACATCTCTAACTGCCCAAGTCTCTCTTCCCACCGCTTTAGAAACAATCTCTCCGTCAACCTGGCACAATAAAATTGGACACCCAGGAGATCTGTTTTTAATTTTTGTCGGAACAATAATTTAATTCGTTGTTCTAGTAGACCAACGGTTTTTTTCTTGCCCTTTAAGCAAACACATTCGCCTCCCTTTTCCGTCTTCTTGAAGTGTTACGTTTTCCTCGTTTGATATTGTTCATGCAGATTTATGGACATCTCCTGTTATTAGTTCCCTAGGTCATAAATTTTATCTTGTGTTATTAGATGACTTTTCTCACTTTATATGGATTTACCCTCTAAAATTCAAGTATGAAGTTTTTACCAAATTTCTTGAATTTCGTAACTTTATCAAAACACAATTTGAAAAATCCATTCCAATGTGACAACGTCATGCTTTTAATAATTCAGACTTTTATAATTTTTGCACCAAGAATGTCATGGTCTTCCGTTTCTCGTGTCCTCATACCTCACCCAAAAATGGAAAAGCTGAACTAATCATTTGTACTATCAACAACATGGTTCGTACCATTCTTTTTCACGCCTCCCCCCGGTCATTTTGGGTCTATGCTGTCAAAATGGTAGAATATATCCTTAATATTTTACCTACATGTACTCTTCACAGCAAAACCCCCATCGAAATTCTCTACCGTCGGATCCCGTCCTATGACCACCTTAGAGTTTTCGTTTGCCTGTGCTACCCAAATCTTGCTTCCACTGCTCCTCATAAATTAGCACCTCGTGTGTCTTCTTAGGATTCCCACCCAATCATATGGGGTATTTGTGTTATGACATGTCTTCCCGTAAGATCATCGTATCCCGTCATATCACGTTTAACGAGGCAATCTTCCCATTCACCAATCTCTAAAAATTCTGAACTACCGACTACATGTTCCTTGAGGAGTCCAAACCCTCATCCGTCATCCGTCACATGCTCAGTCATCCAGTCACTGTGTCGTCGCTACCACATTCGGCAGCTACCTCAACCCCCAGTCTCCGTCGCTGCCACTACGCATACAATCAGCCAACCACCCTGTCAGTCCAGTTCGTCTGCCACCTACCACTGCCACCACCGGCAGCACATCTGCATCTCAATCTCCATCATTGTCACGACCGGTTATCGTCCAGACCACCCATTGGATCTCCCAACCAGCGACTACTGTGTCACCATCTCCTGCCGCAGACAATCCAAACTCTCAAACCAACCTCGCAAGCCCACCAGTTCCCGGCACCCTGAACCACACTAGTACCACCACATGGACCATCGTAACCACACCGTCAATCCAGTAACAACCCTTCACTGACACCATACGCAACATCGCCTACCCCATACCACATCGATCTACCCAGATCGTCACCCCTACCCGATCTATTGTTGCCCCAACCCAATCCGATGTCACCCCTTGACATAGTTCACCCGATGCCCAGTTCAGTCGACCACACATGTTCCAGTGACCCGAAACCGCCAACCACGCACCTACTAGAAACCCTTCAACCACTGCCCCCACGCACCCAATGGAAACTCATGCCCAACACGAAATTTTCAAATCCAAAGTCCAGTTTAACTTATCTACACAAACTATTTCCCCAATTCCCAAAAGCCCTAAATTAGCCAAACTAGACCCAAATTAGAATGCGACCATGTGTGAGGAATATAGTGCTTTACAAAACAACACACTTAAGATTTGGTTCCTCGACAAGAGGGGGTGAATGTGATCTGATGTATGTTGTTTTTTCGTCACAAATATAGAGACAATGGTGATCTAGAGAGATATAAGGCACAACTTGTGGCTAATGACACTAATCAGCAAGATAGTATTGATTGTGGTGAGACATTCAGTCCGGTTGTGAAACCGGCTACCATTTGCGCAGTTTATTCATCAACTTGATGTAAAGAATGCATTTCTACATGGGGATTTGAAAGAAATTGTTTACATGCACCAGTCGCCTGGTTTTGTCCATCTAGCAGCCCCTCAGTATGTATGTTGTCTCCGTAAGTCACTTTATGGTTTAAAACATGCCCCTAGAGTGTGGTATGGTCGCTTTGCACAATATATTATACGAATTGAGTTTGTATGCAACAAGTGTGATAATTCTCTATTTATTTTTCGTAAAGGTAGTAGCATTGCTTATTTGTTGTTATATATGGATGACATTGTACTTACTGCCTTATCTGATGTGTTGAAAAATGAGATAATTGCATTGCTTAAAACCGAATTTGCTATGACTGACTTGGGGAAGGTGAGTTATTTTTTTGGGATATCAGTGTCTAGATCTGCAGATTCTATATTTTTGTGCCAGCGCAAGTACGTAGAAGAGATAGTATACATGGCTAAAATGGCAAACTGCAAGATAATGTCCACTCCGATTGACTCTAAATCAAAGCTTAGTGTTGCTGATGGTAATCTAGTGACCGATCCCACCCTTTACATGAGTCTTGCAGGTGCACTATAGTATCTTACTTTCACCAGGCCTGATATTGCTTATGTCGTTCAGCAGGTGTGTCTATTCATGCATGCCCCCAATGAACCTCATTTTACTGCTCTTAAACATATCATTCGATACGTTAAGGGCACACTTGATTATGTATTACATTTATACCCTCAACACCATCCATGTTGTTATCATATTCGTATGCTGATTGGGCAGGCTGTCCGGACATGCGACGCTCCACCTTCGGCTACTATGTGTTCTTAGGGGATAATCTCATTTCTTGGTCTGCCAAGAGGCAAGCCACCCTATCCCGTTTAAGTGCAGAAGAAGAGTATAGAGGCGTTGCAACTGTTGTTGCTGAGATCTGTTGGCTCCGAAACCTTCTTTTGGAGCTCCATTGTCCCTTGCGTAAGGCGTCTTTGGTTTACTGTGATAACATATCCGACATATATTTGTCTCATAATCCGGTTCAGCATCAGCGAACCAAACACATTGAGATGGATATACACTTTGTTCGTGAGAAGGTTGCTATCGGTCATGTTAAGGTGTTGCACGTGCCTTCTTCGTATCAGTATGCAGATATCTTCACAAAAAGCCTTCCTAGACAGCTATTCCTTGACTTCAGATTCAGACTTAGCGTCCGGCCTCCTCCCACTCTGACTGAGGAGGTGTATTAACGTATATTCTAAAATATACGTCGTATATTCTAAAATATACGTCATATATTTTGTAATATTTAGTGTTGTATAATTATGATAGATATATGATCCTTATTGTATTAGATTTTACATTGTACATATTATAAATATTTGTATTAATGAAAAATACTCTCAAATGAAAATTAATACATTCTTACCATAAGAATAAACTAGACTTGAATGACAATTGAGAATGTGTGTATATTATATGGTATTATACATGATTTGAATATTATTAATTCCTTGGTAAAACTAGAGGTCACCTCTAAATCATTTTATATGTTTTGTAAGAAAAAGTGAAAATTTCTTTCTCGATCTTATAACTTCTGACCAACAAAAAAAAAAGACCAAAGAATAATCTCAATATGTTTAAATTTCAAAAATTGATCAAATAATATTTCCTTTTGGGTGCAAAGATATTGGGGGTAACTATAGCTTCTATTTTGCTATGAAAATAATGTGATAAATTTGAAAAGGAAAGTTAATCCAGAGGATCTTGATAAAACTCTTACTTATGCTCGAGATCTTTTTACGGTCCCGTAAATATATGGTCTACAAACTTGTAAAGCAGTAAAAGGAAATGAAATAAAAGTAGTAGTATTAATTCGAATTGGTCAAAGTTTATATTAGTATGGAAAAGAGAGAGAAAACTCGCAAAGAAAAATTGCATGAAATTTCAGCATTTTTTTTATTTTCAAAAGTTAATGCTTTACCTTATATAACCAAACCTCTCTATACCGACGTTTTTTATCCAAATATTTTCAAAAGAACTTGAATATTATACTAGATGTCATTATATATAATCATTGTTATCTGTTATAAAGATGTCTCACAATATAATAACGAGTTAACCTTTCTTTCCCTATTATTTTCTTATATTTTCTCTAGATATACTAGCATAATTGGGCAGTAAAACACAAATTTAAATTGAATGTATTTCGTAGGATGAAAGTTATTTTCATAATAGTAAAAATATTTTTGTAAAATTTACTTCTTAGTGTTCTGTAAACGAAAGTTACTTTTCAATAAAAATATTTTCTATCAAAAGAAAAAGAATAACTTGTTTACTTGCTCTAACTAACACTTTATACATTATTGTGAATACTATTTAGTACTAAATTTTTATCAAAATACTTCTTAATTTGCTAATATTATTATTAATTTTTTCATTCACAAAAAAATATTTCAAGAAACACTTTTTATTGAAAATCACTTCTGGTATAATACACTCATATACTTCTTATCAAGATTTTTTCTTCCCGCTTTCCTTATATCGCTGACATTCACAATCCTAAATATTAGTAATCCAGCCATCCCATAAACTTTTAGTCCTTTAATTATTGATAAATTTTAATTTTAATCCTTGTGATATCTAAATAAATACATTTAATTTTTAATTACTGGAAAAATGCATTTTTAAACCCTCTACGTAGGAAATATATTATATATAAAAAAATTCTTAGAAATATATTGTGTCTGAATATGGAGTAACAACATAAAATTAACATAATATACGGATAATTAGATGGTGAAATTTGTGACTATTCACAAATAAAAAGACTAAAAGTACATATTTCAAGTAATTGAAGGTTAAACGTATTTAGTTAGATGTCACAAAAACTAAAATAAGAATTTATCAAAAATTGAGGACCAAAAATGATAATCCATCTTTCTCAATTTATGTGATATTGTTTGACTAGACATGAAATTTAAGAAGAAAGACAGACTTTTGAAACTTGTGGTCTAAAACAAACCATAAATATTTATGTGACTGTAAATTATTTTATTAAAGATAAAAAGAGAATTTTTAAGTTAAATGATTTCTAAATATAGAAATGTATCATTTTTTTTATAAATACTAAAAAAAAATCTATCACATAAATTGGAACAAACGGAGTATTAACCTTTGTTAAAAAAAATTGTTTCAATTTGGACCACTAAAATATATCAATCATATATAATATTTGGTGTGAACTTGGACAAGTTTTGGTGTGAATTTAGAGAAACATTATATTTATTTCCTTTTCAAACAAAATCGTAATCACATAAAAAAAAAAAGCAAATAAAATCCCACTTTCCTTCCCGCCACCTATAAAGTCTCTCTGTACTCTCTTCCTTTCCACAACAAAAACCCTTAATTTCTTGTTTTTATTTTATTTTATTATTTCCTCTGAAATAAGCAAGAAAAAAAAAAGAATATGGGAGCCTGTGCAACGAAGCCAAAGGACTTGAAAGGAGAGGCGCCGGAGGACGCACCGGAAAATGTTCCGGCGGCGGAAGTCGCCGCCAAGGATGTGGTTGTTGTGGCGGAAGAAGAGCTGAAGAAGGAAGTAGAGGGCGGTGCTGATGATGATGTTGAAAGACGCCGATCTCTCTCTAACTTGTTCAAGGAGGTAATTTTCATATTTCAAATTTCAAATTTCAAAATTTTTAGGTTTATTTTTGTTTTTCTGGATTCAAATTTGTATATATTTGTAGAAATAGAGATAATAATGTCTTTTTGATTCTTTTCTATAGTATTCCCTATTTATTCTATTTTTTTTAATATACTATTTTGAATCCGGTTGTTTGGATATTGGTTTCTCTACGTTAAATGTAAAAAAAGTACAAAAAAAATGCTTTGTATCTATTGTATATTCTTACAAATTAGATTCACATTGAAGCCTAGAGTTTTCAAGAATAATATAGTTTATTTTCTTCCCTTTTTTTGTTTTTTTGGTTAATTTTAATGCCTCCTTTTAACCCTTAAAATCCCATCCGTCCTTACCATTTTTCCCTTCTGATTTCTAATTTTAGTTTGTATAATTGATGGATGAATCTTTCTATTTAGGTAATAATCAATTTAAACAAAAAAAATTAAAATTTTCTTTATAATAGTTTATGAATTATGTTAAGGAAAAAGAAATTATCCATTTTTTTTAGAAAAGTATTTTGCTACTAAATTCTTCTTCTTTCTATGTGGTACTACTGGATAATATTATTGGATTGAGGATGATCCACCTTATTGACTATCAAAAAGAAAGAAAAGTTGGATTGCAATTTTTTTAAATTAGAGGTGATGGATTTCATATTTGAAAAATAGTAAAGTGTTTTTGCTGCTAATATTTTTTTCTTGATTATCGGTGAAAGAAATAATCACCTTCTTATTTTCATAATAGGAGAATCTTATTCCTATTTTACTCCTAAAACCTTATTCTATTTGGATATTAACTATACAATTATGGTAAGAGTACAAGACTAATTAAGTTACACTACAACTATACAAAACCGTGTACAATAAGTACAAAAACCGAGACTAGCCGAGACCAAATATACATAGGATATACAACACGTGTATATAGGATATACAACACGTGTATATCTTATGTATATTTGGTATATTTAACAATAGATAATAATGGATTATGTTATTGGAATGTTGATGATGCACATTAATAATGCCTATAAGAAAGCAAGAAGGTAGGTACTTAAGCAAGTCATAAACGTCACTCTAGACCTAATGAAAGTTAATAAATTAAACCAACATGTAATTATTTTTGGGACATGAATGTGTACTGTCATCATAATTATATGGTCCATCCCTTTAATTTTCGCTACTATTTTTGTCGGCATTTTTTATCTTTCCTTAAAGATACCCTTAATCCTGAAATTAAAAACAACCTTTTTTTTGGTGTTAAAATTGTTTATTTTTTAATTAGCCTGGCTGGAACAGAGATAGTGTAGTGGAAGTACAGATTAATTGCTATATTTAGGGTCTTGTGGTGTAAAAAGAATCTTGGTAATGATGTTTGGATCCTGAGTTGTTGACACCCAAACAAGGCCTTGCTTTCTTGGTAATGGACCACTCACTTGTTTTCTTCTCCTTTGTTTCTGTTTCTGTGTAGTCTTGTTATTATAGTCTTGTCTGCCTTTTTGTTTCATTGATTTTCATGTATGTTAAATTCCTTTTTTTTTTGCAATAATAGTGACACTGCCCTTAGGGACACTTTAATTACTTGAAAGATTTCACTTGACATTAAACAGCAACTTTTACACATTTAACAGAAAAAAATTCAAGTTTGTGTAATGTAACATTATATAGCATCAGGAACGGTAAGCTTGTATTAATCTCCCTTGAGTAGTCTTTCTCATTAATAAGGATCCTATATGTTATAAAATATATGGAGTATATTTGGTGAATATATGTTAATACACCCCCTCAGTTGGAGCGGGAGACTCTAAGACTGGATCTGAAGTCGAGTAATAGCTATCTAGTAAGACCTTTCGTGAAGATATCCGCATACTGATACGAAGAAGGCACATGCAAATAAAAGAGTTACTCCCTCTGTCCTAATTTGTTTGAAGGTTGACCAGTTTGGGAGTCAAAGAACTTTTCCTTTGACTTAATTTTAAACATAGATTCTTCGAGTATTTTTTATAAAATTTACATATTTGAAAACTACATAAAAAGTACTATAAGTATTCATAATTAATAATTCACAATATATGAAAATAGTTGGAGAAAATCACAGTCAAATAAAAAGTTGTTTGTCTTTCAAACTGGTCAACCTTCAAACAAATTGGGACGGAGGGGTACTATAGTTTCCCCTGCTCCTATTTGTATTCTTTAAAAGAGGAAAGACCATAAAAGTGTGAAATCTCATCCTTGTTAGAAAAGAGAGTATTTCCTTTTTCCCACTACTTTTTTACTCAAGCCAGACAAAACAAAAAGAAAAGTATATTCTCCATCTAGTTTTCCTCCATTTCTCTTACTTTTCCTAGTTTATTACCTTGCCTTTAGGCTTTAATTATCTACCTACCAAATATGGTACTATGCTACATGGAAATAATGAAATAGTCATGTTTTTAGTTCATACTATGACTTCAAATTAGAACAGAAATGTGGAAAGAACTGATAAACTGGTTGAGTTTGTGACTTAACCATTCAATTGCCAGCTTATTTGACCTCGACTAGTCATTAACTCTTAACATGACAGGAAATTCTACGTTGGTTTACAATATGTACCTTTAAAAAATGATGGTTTAGCTACTAAGAACAAGAAAGGGTGCATTGCATTGATATAATTTGTTAGCGTTTGACTTGTTTCTGATATGTTCCATTTCATTGTCACAGAATGAAGAAGGCAAGGAATCGGAGCAAGTAAAAGAAGAGGCATCTCAGATCACACAAGCTTCCGGACCATCAGAAGCCAAGCCAGAAGAAGTTGAGAAGGTTGTTGATGCTCCTGTAATGTCGGAGATAGAAAAAGCACTAGAAGTGGTATCAATTACAGTTGAGGCCCCCAAGGTGGAGAAATCTGAGGAGAAGAAAGTAGAGGAGGTAAAATCAGAAACTAAGGCTCCTACTGAGAAGAAGGTTGAGGAAGTAAAACCAGAAACTAAGACTCCGGCTGAGAAGAAGGTAGAGGAAGTAAAACCAGAAACTAAGGCTACTGAGAAGAAAGTAGAGGAAGTAAAATCAGAAACTAAGTCTCCTACTGAGCAGAAAGTAGAGGAAGTAAAACCAGCAATAGAGAGTGCTGCAGAGAAGAAAATAGAAGAGGCACCAGCTTCTCCAAAATCTGAAGCTCCCGTGGAGACGAAAGCAGAAGAAAAACCAGCTGCTGAGTCAAAGGTAATTGTAATAGAAGAAAAGAAGTCGAGCTAGTCTTGGTATGATAATTGAACCATAATTTGGAAGATTTTGAAGAATGAAACTATGCTTCCTTAGTTGCTTAAAGATTGCATGGTGGAAGGCGTGGAAATGATATTTTGTTGATTGAGAAAGTTGTGATGAGCAAGATTTAATCTTTTATTTGTTGATTGTTATTCTCGTTGTTGTTTTGAGTTCTATTACACACGCTATTATTTTCATCTTGTCCATTAATTGCATGTTTTTCTATCATTAGCTTCTTGCAACACGAGTTAATATGTTTTCCATAAAATTCTAGTTCTTATTCACTGATATTTGTTATACATGGATTCACAAATTCTTTAGCTCTATTTGAATTAAATCAGTAAAAGTGGAACTAAAGTATTTAACTGCTGAACTCCAGCATAGTATGACTGTGGTTGGATATATGAGTTGGTTTCTTCCAGTTATACTTCCTGAAGAGCTGCAGCTGATGTTGCAACAATTTGATCATCAGGTTTGAATTCTGGAACCATTGCAGCAGTAGCCTGATTTACACCAGCATATGAGATGATCTCAATGACTCCATTGTTGTTACTTTTTAAGGCTTCAGTTTCAGCTACTCTCTTCTCTTCGGCTTTCCCCCATAACACAACGTATAAGCCAATAACGATGAGTATCGATCCTATTATGCTATCATCATAAGCAGATATTGTTAGTTCTTGAACGGAATTAATTGCAATAGAACAGTCATGAGATAGATTCTAACCTTCCAAGGTGCAGCTCCTCGTGAAGGACAATCGTACCAACTATGGTTACAAAGATAAGTGCCAATGGGTAGAACGATGAGACATAGAGAGGCCCTTTTAGTTTTGTGCACCATGCTATTATGGTTACTCCTACTCCTGAAGAAGCAATGCCCTGAAACAAATGCTTATAAGAATCGAGTAACATATTATCCCCCGGGGTTGGTACAGTGGTAAGGGTGCAGCATATAATGTGTCGATAAGGCGCAAGTCACGGATTTGAATCCATTGGCCATCGGGGATTTCTCATTTATAAAAGGAAAAAAAGAGTCGGGGGACATACAGCATAAGCAGGTATGAATAGTCTGATGTTCCAGCCAAGTTTCCAGGCAGATGGATCCCTTTCCCTTATAAAAGCATAGATGCCTGCTTGAATTGCCCCGCAAAAACACATTAAGGCAGTGCTTGAGTACATGGGGTACCTCTGCCTCATCTTACCCTGTTGTCAAGAAAAGAGAAGAGAAATGATCATAATCCCAAATAAATTTAGAGTATATTTGGTATGACGAGATTCATTTTCCATGAAAAATGACTTCTGTTCATAAGTGATGGAAGTCATTTTCCCTTGAGAGATGTTTTTCTTGGGAAATGATTTTCCTTTGTACCAAACACCAGAAAATGACTTTTTCATGAAAACATTTTTCAGAAAAATGACATCCGTAAATACCACGCACACCCCTAGAAAAATTGAATCTAGTTAATGCAGAAACTATGACAAAAATGACCTGCAAGATCAACCAAGATGCATAAGAAGCACAACTTAAAAATGCAAGTACTGAGCCCAAAACATTGCTATGGGTCTGTTGTGCTGTTGTTGCTGTGGCATTAGCAGTGTGAAGACAATGGATATTGATAGACCATAAGTTGATCTTCATTCCTTTATAAAGGTTCAGAACAAGTGCTCCTCCAATGCCCAATAAAGTTCCTAACAACTTGGCTTTTCCTGCTAATCTACGGATGTCCAAGCTTTCCATCCTGTGAAATATCATGGCCAAAAAACTTGTTTCACACCATTGGCAACAAGTAAAGAAGGTTAAGTATTTACATAATTTGGTGTAAATATCCGATGCAGGTAAGTATTTACGTGAGCCTTGGAGCAATAGAAACGCACTTGCGTTTCTACGACCCGCTTAAGGCTGGGCTTGAAGGACCTTCCTAATTGATTCAGTTGATTTTGACGGGGGCAGGTTATTTTGGCTTTTGTTTCTTCTTTATGAACTTTTTTGTGAAATCAACAGGATGGTTAGCAATTTTTGTTTTCGTTACCTTATTTCCTCGTAAACATAAACAAATCAACACTATTAGGAAACAACACGAGATAAAAGTCAAAGGCTAGAGTTGTTTTATTGTACAAAACGACATAAAACTCTTGCAAAAAATATCTATATTAGTATAAAAATTATTGGAGCTGAGATATTTAACCCGTTATCTTGTGGAAAATTAATAGATTTCTCCAAGACGCCAAAAAATATATTTTTCGCGTTATTTTGAAGGGAGTCATGATATTTAATAGGAAAAGGACAAATAGAATCATTATTATTTATATATAAAAATGTCATGAGTACTAATATTTGGCTTTTCGTATGCATCTCTTTAGATAACACAATTCTTTGGCAAAAATAACATAAGAGGTAAACACCAAACAGATTTCATCTAATTTTGAAGAAATGAATTACCCCAAAAATACAGCAAAATTTAATGTTACTGCAGGAGTGAGGTTAGACATGGCTGATGAAAATGTTGCTGTTGTGAAAATTAAACTCTCTGCATAGAAGTTGCTTCCAAGGGCTGCCCTGTAAAACAAATATTTCCAAATTATTTCCATTTTGTGTGTGTGTGTGTGTGGAATTTCCTAGTGATAAAAGAATATTCAATTAATATGGACTGATATGAGGTGATTTTTGTAAGTGCATGAAGCAACCTGGTATGCTAAAAGCATATACAAACACGAAAATACACACACACGGTATTATTTCCCCTTTATTCACAAATTGTTAAGGTAGAATTTAGGACTCCAAACTCGCTTAAAGGGAGTTTTGTTTCTTAATAAAATACTTGGAATTTCTTTATTTATCTTTGAAAACTTTTTATTAGACAATAACATAATCTAAAATGATTTGATAAATATCATTCATTAATTGTCATTCTCACCCCAATAATCCATTGATGACCCCTTGGAAGAGTATTGTCCAGCTAAATCTTGGTCTTCTTTTTCTGCATGCAACAGAAAAGAAGAAGAAAAAAGGTATAAACAAGCTGATCTTCATGGATTCATAAATTGCTTCTTATATATAGGTACTTTTAGAAAAATGTTAATACTTTAGTAAGGTAATTGAAAGTGAAAGAAATAAAAAAAAATGGGCAAGGGTGCACTTCAACATCATTTACATGTCAAATGACTCTCTCTAGTAAAAAATGTCATAACAATTCTAATACTAACACAACAAATTAAAGAAATGAAATTGAACTTTTATTTTCACACTAAACAAAAAAAATTAATTCACGTGCCTTTCCATAATGAAAGCAAGAGGAACCATGAAAACAGTGGCAAAAACCAATCTGTAGAAGACCATAATTTGGACTTTCATTCCATCAGCAACAGCAATCTTGTAAAATATATTTACACTTCCAGATGCTAATTGACTTAGCACCATTAATATCACTGTTTTCATATTTGCCATTCTTACAATTATCTTATTCCCAACAATGAAAGATTAATTAATAGCACAAACCTAAGGTGTGCTTATAATTATTTATTTCACTCTCTCTTAGGTTTAATTAAAATCAATATGCTCATGCATATATATTCATCATACTTTATGTAGGTACAAGAAAAGGTAATCACATGTCCCACCTATTTATAGTTCACTTCTCTTAATAATATCAAAAGAGCTAGGGCCCACTTTCATAAAGTTTGGCCTTAACCTTAATTTAGGCAACTAAAAAAAGATTACATATCAGACGTGTAGTTTTGGACCAAACAAGAGTTTTCTGTCTCGAATCAATAACCAATTTAGTTATTAGTGTAAGATGCTATTAATCTTCCTTAGGGAGTCTTTCTCATTAATATCAATATATATAGTGTACAATATACAATTCTAATACAAGAGGAATCATATTCTCAATATAAAAGAAATTCTAGTTTAGAATCATATTCTAATTATGGGTAGGGATTGTAGTGTTATACTTGTATACGTTTACACACCCCCTCAGTCGGAGCAAGAGGAGGCCTAACGCTAAGACTAGATCTGAAGTCAAGAAACAGCTGTCTTGGGAGGCCCTTCGTGAAAATATCCGCGTATTGATATGAGGAAGGCACGTGCAATACCTTAATATGCTTGAGAGCAACCTTCTCACGAACAAAGTGGATGTCTATCTCAACATGCTTGGTTCACTGATGTTGAACCGGATTGTGAGACAGGTATATGGCGGATATGTTATCACAGTAGACTAGAGACGCTTTTCTTAAAGGACACTGAAGCTCCAAGAGAAGGTTTCGGAGCCAACAGATCTCAGCAACAACATTAGCAACTCCTCTATACTCGAACACGCACTCGAACGGGATAATGTGGCTTGCTTGTTTGGCAGACCAAGAGATGAGATTATCACCCAAAAACACACAGTAGCCGGAAGTAGAGCGGCAGGTGTCTGGACAGCCTGCCCAATCTGCATCTGTGTAGGATAATAGCGAGTTCGGTGCGCAGGGGTATAAGTGTAGTCCATAGTCCAGTGTGCCTTTAACATATCGAATGATACGTTTGAGGGCAGTAAAATGAGGTTCCTTGGTGGCATGCATAAACAAGCATACCTGTTGGACAACATAGGCAATGTCAGGCCTGGTGAAAGTGAGATACTGAAGTGCGCCTGCAAGACTCCTTTACATAGTAGGATCAGTCACTGGAGTACCGACCAGTGCACTAAGTTTGGATTTAGAATCAACTGGAGTGGCCATGATTTTGCAATTGTCCATCTTAGGCATGTGCACGATCTCTTCTACATACTTACGCTGGCAAAGAAACATACAATCTGCAGATCGAGTAACTGAAATCCCCAAAAAATAGCTCAACTTTCCCAAATCAGTTATGACAAATTCAGAGTTGAGCCGTGCAATGATCTCATATTTCAACACAGCAGTAGAGGCAGTAAGAACAATGTCATCCACATATAACAGTAAATATGCAGTATCACGACCTCGATGTAAAGTAAAGAGAGAGGTATCACATCTGCTGCATGTAAACCCAAGGCATTTAATGAACTGTGCAAACCGATCATACCATGCTCTGGGGGCCTGTTTTAAGCCATAGAGTGACTTACGGAGACGACACACATACTGTGGGGCTGCTGGATAGATAAAGACAGACGACTGGTGCATGTATACAATTTCGCGTAAATCCCCATGAAGAAATGCATTCTTCACATCTAGCTGATGAATCGACCAATTCTTACCCAAGTAATACTCAAAACTGTGCGAATGGTGGCCGGTTTGACAACCGGACTGAAAGTCTCGCCGCAATCAATGCCCTCCTGCTGGTTAGTATAATTTGCCACTAGTCTTGCCTTGTATCTTTCTAAGTCACCACTATCTATGAACTTGTGTCAAAAAAGCCACATGCAATGGATCACATTCACCCCCTCCGGTCGAGGAACCAAGTCCCAAGTATGTTGTTTTGTTAGTGCATTAAACTACTCACACATGGCCGCATTCCAATTTGGGTCCAGTTTGGCTAATTTAGAGCCTTTTGGAATAAGTGAAATTATTTGGGTGGACATGTTAAATTGGACTTTGGATTTGAAAATCCCGTGTTGGGCACGGGTTTCCATCCGGTGTATGGGCGCTGGTTGGGTAAGGGTATCGCCCGACTGGTTGGGTGGACTATGTGTTGGCGGATTCGGGTGTGGTATGTGTTGTATTGTCGGGACTGGGGTTTGGTTGAGGGTAGCTGTCGGATGGTGTGGAACAGTGGCGGTGTTTGGGTTTGAAGTCGAGTGGGTTGGGTCGGTGGGTGCCGGTGAACTATGGTAACGATTTATGGGGGTTCTCGGTATGCCGGAAATGGAGAAGGGTTGTAGTGTTGGGTATGATGTCGGTGGCATAGTAGGACCGGTGGCTGGGTTTGCTGAATGGTGGTTGAGGGTCGGACTGAGGTCGGCACGGTGGTGAGATAGTTAGGCCGGCACAGTGAATGGGACGGTGATCGGTGAGTTGGTGGAACCTGGAGACAGAGTGGTGTTAGGGGTGGCTAGCGGCGGTGACGGGGAGGTCACTGGTGGCAGAGATGCTGACGGTGAGCGATTTATGGTGGTCGATGGTGGCTGTGGAGGTACAGTTCCCAAAAGTGACGGGAACAGTTCTCGAAGGTGGACAGAAGAGAGAGTTGATTCATCTAAAAATTCGTAATCTTGTTTTTGAAATTTTTGGATGTTGGAAAAGGGGAATTGCGTCTCATCAAAAGTGACGTGACGCGAGACATAAATTTGACGAGTGGATAAGTCATAGCACAGATAGCCCCTATGGTTTGACGGGAAACCTAAGGAGACACACGGAGTGGTGCGGGGAGCTAATTTGTGAGAGGCTGTGGAAGAGAGATTAGAGAAACATAGACAACAAAATATTCGTAGGTGATCATAGGAGGGAACCCTACGGTGTAAGATTTCAGTTGGAGTCATGTTATGGAGGGTACTAGTGGGTAAAATATTAAGGATGTATTCTATCAATTTGACCGCATAAACCCAAAAGGATGGAGGGAGGGAGGCATGGAACAAAAAAGTGTGGACCATGTTATTTATTGTACGGATGAGACGCTCGGCTTTGCCATTTTGATGGGACGTGTGAGGACATAAAAATTGGAAGACCATGCCACTATTATTACAGAATTTTTGAAACGTGGAGTTGTTAAACTCACGGCCATTGTCACATTGGAAAGATTTAATGGCGCGTTCGAATTGCGTTTTGATAAATGTGCAAAATTCAAGAAATTTGGCAAAAACTTTGGACTTAAATTTTAATGGGTAGATCCAAAGAAAGTGAGAGTAGTCATCCAATAATACGAGATAATATTTATGACATAGGGAACTAGTAATGGGGGAAGTCCACAGATCAGCATGAACAATATCAAAAGGAGCAAACGTAACGCTAACTGAGGAATTAAACGGAAGACGAACATGTTTGCCTAATTGACAGGAAATGCAGGTCTGGGCAAGTTTCCCATTACATTGGATAAAACTATTACTTCTAAGAAAATTAAAGACGGGAGCTCCTGGGTGTCCGAGCCTATTGTGCTAAATTGACGGAGATAGATCAACTAGGGTAGTGTGTGATCGGGAACCGGCAGCGGACGAGGATGTGAATGGATAGAGATCCCCTGTGCTATTGCATCTCGTAAGAGGTGTCCCCACACGTAGATCCTTCACAGTAAAACCAAAGGGATCAAAATCAACAGACACATAATTATTACGAGTAAATTTCCTAATGGATATTAAATTTTTTATGATGTGTGTGGCAAGCAGGATGTTATTTAGGGAGAAGGGTGGGTGAGTAGGCAGAGTGTGGGTGTGACCATAGCCCTGAATTGGAATGCGGTGACCATTGCCAACTGTAATAAATTGTGGAGACTTTAAATGATACACTTGGGACAGATTACCTGCGGACCGGGTGAGGTGAGAGGAGGCTTCGGAGTCCATATACCAATTTTTGTCGGGCTGCTGCATACTCATACTGCTGAATGTCTGACCTAAGTCGGTGGGGATTTGATTGAAGGGCTGCTGCAGGAACTGGGTGTGACCATAACCCTGAATTGGAATGCAGTGACCATTGCCAACTGTAATAAATTGTGGAGACTTTAAATGATACACTTGGGATAGATTACCTGCGAACCGGGTGAGGTGAGAGGAGGCTTCGGAGTCCATATACCAATTTTCGTCTGGCTGCTGCATACTCATACTGCTGAATGCCTGACCTAAGTCGGTGGGGATTTGATTGAAGGGTTGTTGCAGGAACTGGGCCTGCACGACATGGGCCTGTTGGTGCTGGAGTAGGGGCGGGCGCGGACCTGGAGCCTGGCCCGGTAGCCCTTGTTGCTGAAAAGGGAAATGGGCTAGGGGATATGCTGAAGCCGTGACCCAGTTATGATTTGGGTAACCAGACGCTGGGCCGGCCCATGCCATGGTGTTGCTGGACTGCTGTGTTTATTGGCCTCAGCCCTTCCCGCGACCCTTGCCACCTCGCCCACTGCCGCGACCTTTGCCACCCCTGCCGCCGCGGTTTTGTCGCGGTTGGATATTTCCCAGCGGAGGCTGTTGGCCAGCGGTGACCTGATGTTGTGCGGGCGGTTCAACTATTAAAGCATTCTGGTTATGCTCATCCTGTTTTGCACGTCTGGTTTCCTCCAATAACAATTGCGAGCGTGCTTTGTTTAAATTTGGTAGAGGGTTAACCTGTTGTATCATCGTGGCTAGGGTGTCATATTCACCTTTGGAGAGTCTCGCAACTAATTGTAACACCATCTTAGTTCGGACACAGGTGTACCAACATTAGACAGTTGGTCTGCCACAAGTTTCAGCTGTCTGCAATAGTCTGACATATTAGAGAAGTTTTTGAGACGGGTGGTGTTGAACTGTTATTCCAAGTACACGGCGCGAGTGTTCTTGTTGTCTTGAAAAATTTCTTCCAAACGTGTCCATAGATCATGGGCAGAGGCACTTGTTTTCATAATTGTGTATAGTAAGTCCTTGGATATAGTGCCATATATCCATTGTTTGACCACGGCATCGAGGCGACGCCATGTGATGTCGTTCATATCGGGAGGACGAGGGAAATAGTCGTCTATATGATCAAGCACATGATATACACATGCATGGATGCGAAATAGTTTCACTCATGACCAATATTGGTCGTCTTCTTGATCAAGAATTATAGGGATAAAATTCTTGATGTTGGTAACGGCGATAGCCGGATGAAAAAACGGTGAGGAGATGGGTTGGATGACGACTGAATGAGAAGCGGAATCTTCGGAAGAGGTGGGAGTAGCCAAATTCTCCATTGGGATGGAAATTGGGAAGAGAAAAAAAAAAGGTTATTGTTGCCGTCGGCCGAGAGGTGGAGGAGGGGGGGGGGCGGCAAGGAGGATTTTTTTTTCTATAGTAGTGTTTTGGCTCTTGATACCATGTAAGATGATATTAATCTTCCTTAGGGAGTCTTTCTCATTAATACCAATATATATAGTGTACAATATACAATTCTAATACAAGAGGAATCCTATTCCCAATATAAGAGGAATCATAGTTTAGAATATTATTCTAATTATGGGTAGGAATTGTAGTGTTATACTTGTACACGTTTACAATTATAATTACATGTGCTAAGTTACACATTTGTGTAGGGGTTTCTTTTATTGCTTTATGAAAACTACTTTGGATTGATCTTGCGTTAGGCCCACTAAAAGGATTTTTTTCGTTATTATGACTCGAATATATGAGACTTTTATTAGTTAAATGTTGTTTAGCTTAAAATTTATTTATTAGGTTAGTCAGTCAAATTATTTAGAATGAGATCACTAGCAACGTGGTTAATCCAACTTATTTTAACCCTTTTACGATGTGAATATAACGAAGTGGCGTAACAAGAATAACAAAAGCGTACAATCCAAATAAAAATTTGAGAAATCAAGAAATAAAGGGATTCTTGTTGATTCTCCTGGTTCAAATGATAGAGATCACCAGATTCACGGAGGGAGAACAAGCATAGAGTCGTGTATAATCATATGAATTCAAATGGTTATATAGTGGGGAAGTGGCGAAATTTCTGGGATAGCTAATGGTAATCGCTTTTGTAATTCTCATTCATTTCAGTTATTATATGGCTAAGATCGTGAATGTTAAATGTGATTAAATTGAATCCCATATATCTCAGGGCTTGGCTGTTATTTAATTTGGCCTCTATTTGGGAACTTTGAACCTTTCCGGTTGGATCCTCTCAGGCTCCTGCTGTCATGTGTGAATAAAGCTGGTCCGAGAGCTAATTCTCGGATGGTCTAACAAGTTCTTAGTATAGTGATGACCAATTCAACAATGGACTGTAGTCTTCTCTACGCTTGTCATGTATCTGGTCAAATAGTCTTTTACTTCCAATATATCGATCTACTAATAGAAAAGTAAAAAATATAGCATCCATCTTAAGCACTCTATGATGGTTTTGTACGTGGATTTTGTTGGGTATTGATATTGGTGAATGAGAAATGATGAGATGAAAAGTGAAGGGAATGTAAAAGGTGAATAATTTCCTTAAGGACACACTTTGAACTAAGTGGGCTCGATTATATTCTGAAAAATTATTCTTATTTTTCAACACTGATTCTGTTTATTTTCAGTTATTATTATTTACTGGTTTTTTGGAATACAGATTGATAACAATCTTAAGGAAATTATATTTTTAGATTAATCTGTATTTTGTTTTGGAGACTAAAACATGTGCGGTTTTCTACTCCGTATGAAATTTCATATTCTGACTTGAAGATATAAAAAAAATTCGTTGGAATATTAAAGTTCATACTTGTACAACGATTTGAAGAACATAAAAACTTCATCGTTGCTGTATTCTGGTTTGGAGATTAAAACTTGAGTAGTTTTCTACTCCATATGAATATTAGTATTCTGACTCGAAGATATAAAAACTTCATTGGAATACTAAAGTTTCATAATTATACTGCGATTTGAAGAAATAAAATCTCCATCGTTTAAGTCTGTAATTGAATTCATATTCTGGTTTTATTAACTAAAACAGTTTGTCGATTTGACAGTGACAAAAGAATAATGGCAATTGAGACTGGAACTACCTCTGCGAATACTGCACCAACGGTTACTCCTACAACCCGTGCCGTACCGCATTGTGCCACCGGGCCGAGAAACTGCGAAGTTCACCGGTGCCAACTTTAAAGGATGGCAGCAAAGAATGTTCTTTTGGCTTACCACCCTTGGTATGCAAAAGTTCACCAGTGAGGACCCTCCCGTGCCTGCCGCCGACATGCCTGACAACCAACAGTTCATGGTTACTGAGGCTTGGAAACAGGCTGATTTTTTGTGCAAAGGCTACATTTTGAGTGCCTTAGAAGATGACTTGTACAACGTCTACAGTGCAGTAGAGACTTCCAAAGAACTATGGAGTGCACTTGAAAAGAAGCACAAAACCGAAGATGCTTGCTTGAAGAAGTTTGTGGTTGCCAAATTCCTAGACTACAAAATGGTAGATGGAAAAACCGTTGGAACCCAAGTTCAAGAGCTTCAACTTATCTTCCATGAACTTATTGCTGAAGGTATGGTAGTAAATGAAGCGTTCCAAGTGGCTGCAATGATTGAGAAGTTGCCGCCCTCATGGAAAGATTTCAAGAATTATCTTAAGCACAAAAGAAAGGAAATGAAGTTGGAAGATCTTGTGATTCGTCTCAAGATCGAGGAAGATAACAAAACCGCTGAGAAAAGGTACCGTAAGACGTCACCAATTGAAGGGGCAAACATCGTTGAAGATGCTGCTCTGAAAAAGAACAAGAAAATGAAGAGGCCTTCTGGAAAGGAGAAGGATTCTAACAAGAAAAAATTCAAGGGCAACTGCTTTAATTGTGGGAAAGGCGGCCACAAAGCCCCGTGATTGTCGTCTCCCGAAAAGAACAAGGGAAAAGGACAAGCCAATATGGTGGAAAAGAATGATGATATGGATGATCTGTGTGCAATGCTATCGGAGTGCAATTTGGTTGGAAACCCAAAGGAGTGGTGGCTTGATTCTGGTGCCACTCGACATGTTTGCGCTAAAAAAGAAGCATTTGCAACCTATGCTCCCGCCGGGACCCGAAGAGGTACTGTTTATGGGAAATACCGCAACGCCAAGGTTGAAGGATATGGGAAGATACTTCGAAGATGACTTCCAAGGTCTTGACTCTCAACAATGTTATGCACGTTCCAACAATTCGGAAGAATTTAGTTTCAAATGGACTACTCGTCAAAAACGGGTTTAAGTGCGTGTTGGTTAGTGAGAAAATTGTAATAAGTAAGAATGATTTGTTCATAGGAAAGGACTACCTCACCGAGGGCCTTTTCAAACTCAATGTAATGGTTGTTGACAGTATTAATGAAAATTCAGCTTCATCTTACTTATTGGAGTCAAATGATTTATGGCATGTTCGTTTAGGACATGTCAACTACAAAACCTTGCGAAAATTGATTAATTTAGAAGTATTGCCTAAATTCGAGTGTAATAAATCTAAATGTGAAATCTGTGTTGAATCTAAGTTTGTTAAACATCCATATAAGTCTATTGATAGGAATTCAAATCCTTTAGACTTAATTCACACAGATATATGTGATATGAAGTCAATACCATCTCGCGGTGGGAAAAATATTTTATAACTTTTATTGACAATTGCACTCGATATTGTTATGTGTATTTGCTTAATAGTAAGGATAAAGCAATTGATGCATTTAAGCAATACAAGAACGAAGTGGAAAATCAATTGAATAAAAAGATAAAAATGATTAGAAGTGATAGGGGTGGAGAGTACGAATCTCCTTTTGCAGAGATATGTTTAGAATATGGAATTATTCATCAAACTACTGCCCCTTACACACCACAATCAAATGGAATTGCGGAAAGGAAAAACCGAACATTAAAGGAAATGATGAATGCCTTACTAATAAGTTTCGGTTTACCGCAAAGCTTGTGGGGGGAGGGAAGCTATCCTTACAGCTAACCTAATACTCAACAGGGTGCCCCACAACAAAACACAATCTATTCCATATAAACTATGGAAAGGAAGAAAACCCAACTTGAAATATTTCAAAGTGTGGGGGTGTTTAGCACAGGTCCAAGTTCCTTTGCCCAAACGGGTAAAAATCGGACCAAAAATTGTGGATTGTGTTTTTATTGGCTATGCTACAAACAGCAAAGCTTGTCGGTTTTTGGTTCACAAATCGGACAATCCCGAAATTCATTTTAATACGGTAATTGAATCAGATAATGATGAATTCTTTGAAAACATTTATCCGTATAAAACTGAATGTGAGTCGTCAAGTGAAAGATCTAAACGACCGCGGGAAGAACCAAAGGAAAATACACCAAGTAAAGAGGATGCAAGGCGTAGCAAACGTCTAAGGATATCTACTTCCTTTGGACCAGATTTTGTGACATTCTTGCTTGAAAATGAGCCTCAAACATTTAAAGCAGCGATGTCTTCTTCTGATTCAGCATTTTGGAAAGAGGCAGTCAATAGTGAGATTGAATCAATTTTGAACAACCATACATGGGAATTGGTTGATCTTCCTCTTGGAAATAAATCTTTAGGATCAAAATGAATTTTTAAAAGGAAAATGAAAGCTGATGGCACTATTGACAAATATAAGGCAAGACTTGTGGTCAAAGGTTATAGACAAAAAGAAGGCCTTGATTACTTTGACACATACTCGCCGGTAACAAGAATAACATCTATTCGGGTGTTAGTGGCACTGGCGGCCGTATATGGTCTTGAAATCCATCAAATGGATGTCAAGACAGCTTTCTTAAATGGAGAATTGGAGGAAGAAATTTACATGGAACAACCTGAGGGTTTTGTGGTTCCTGGTAAAGAAAGGAAAGTGTGCAAACTTGTTAAGTCACTTTATGGACTTAAACAAGCACCCAAACAATGGCATGCGAAATTTGACCAAACAATGTTGGCAAATGGATTTAAGATTAATGAGTGTGACAAATGTGTTTACATTAAAAATACTCCAAATCATGAAGTCATTGTTTGTTTATATGTTGATGACATGTTGATAATGAGTAGAGATATTACCGATGTAAATGCTACGAAGCGTATGCTGGCTAGCAAATTTGATATGAAGGACTTAGGAGTTGCTGATTTGATCTTAGGCATCAGAATTCAGAAAACTCCACAAGGTCTAGCATTATCGCAGTCTCATTATATTGAAAGAGTACTTGACAAGTTTAAGTATTTAAATTTCAATGTTGCAAAGACTCCAATTGATGTAAGTTTTGCACTTCAAAAGAATGAAGGTGAAAGTGACTCACAATTGGACTATGCACGAGTTTTGGGAAGTTTGATGTATATTATGAATTGTACATGACCAGATTTAGCATGTGCTATAAGCAAGCTGAGTCGATTCACGAGTAATCCCAATCAAACTCATTGGATGGCAATGAAACGAGTCTTGGGTTATTTAAAACACACCCAAACCTATGCTTTGCATTATAATAAATATCCCGCAGTAATTGAGGGATATAGTGATGTAAACTGGATCACCGGATCATCTGAAGTTAAATCCATGAGTGGATATATTTTTACCGTTGGTGGAGGAGCAGTGTCTTGGAAATCATCAAAACAGACATGCATCGCCCGCTCAACAATGGAATCTGAATTTATAGCTTTAGACAATGCCGGTGAAGAAGCTGAATGGCTCCAGAATTTCTTAGAAGATATTCCATTCTGGCCCAAACCTTTGGCTCCTATATGTATTCATTATGACAGTCAAGCAGCAATAGGTAGGGCAGGGAGTGTAATGTACAACGGAAAATCTCGTCACATACGACGAAGACACAATACCGTTAGACAACTCCTCTCTAGTGGCATTATCACGATTGACTATGTAAAGTCAAGAGATAACGTGGCGGATCCGCTTACAAAAGGCTTATCTAGAGAGGGAGTTAGTAGATCATCAATGGGAATGGGGTTAAGGCCGAGGACAAGTCATCATGGCGGTAACTCTACCTAGCAGACTGGAGATCCCAAGAGCTAGGTTCAAGGAGATCAAACAAAGTTGTGACTGACGGTTCAACATTGTCAAATAACTCAACCCATTCTCGGATGAAGACAATGTTCAGAACTAAGAATAAAACATTATGGCTTGTTAATGAGTTAATAAAGCATTAAGGTTCTTTAATGATTATCTAAATCTGGCAGTGTATGACCAGATAATGTGGCTATAGGACCACATGTTTAGAAATCACCTATGTGAGCGTTAAGTGTAAGCCACTTTAAAGGGGAATGACAGTGAAGGCCCATTCTCTATGCACACATGAAACTAGGAGGTGTTCATGGCTGAAACGAACACAACCGTGAGAATCATAAACGGTTGAGGGTTGATTGTGTGACTTATGTTGTTTAGGTATACAACAAAGTTCGACGGTTCAAAGATATCAAATCTACCGATTGATCGAATATATCCGATATAAGTTCACTACGGAAAGTTCAAAGGGAAACCTACTTATCCAGATGCAGTCAATCCTCGCTTGTATATCACACTTGTCCGTGCATTCTTTTATATTATAGCCATTCCCCATTCATGTGGGGGATTGTTGGGTATTGATATTGGTGAATGGGAAATGATGAGATGAAAAGTGAAGGGAATGTAAAAGGTCCCTTTCGCCTTGGGTAAACCAGTTGTCCCACATCGGAAAAAGAAAGGAAAAGAGAGGTGTATATATTACATTACACCTTCTCCAGTCACTAAAAGGGTTGAGGGGGCAAGGACCCCTCTCGCCGTCGTCGTCGCTCGCTTGGCTCGGCTTCGGCTTCGGCTTCAGATTCTGAATTTTGGATTTGGATTTGGTCAAATGATCTGATTGATTGATAATCTTTTTGGACCAAATTTTCTTTAATTTTAATTATTATTTAATAAAATTAATTAACTTATCCAATCCTACCCGTTAGTGACCCGAATCCGCGTGTCTGACCCGCGACCGGTTTCTTTCCCATATTTAAATTTCCCACCAATTTTTAGTGGCTATTCAGAAGGGTTGCAAACCTTCAGAAACAGTACTTCCATGGCTATAAATTCGTTTGATTCCTCAGAATTTTACTTACTAATTTTCTGAACAACACAAACTTCTTCTTCTTCTGCACAAATAAATTCTCTGTGATATACTGCCGTTGAGTGGTTCGCCGCTACCTGAATTTGGAGTACTACTATTCTGGTAAGATAAATCGTTCTATCCTGGGAGGGGATATTCCATCAACCTCGAGTACTTGAGGGGAATAATTTCCTTAAGGACACACTTTGAACTAAGTGGGCTCGATTATATTCTTGAAAAATTATTCTTATTTTTCAACACTGATTCTGTTTATTTTCAGTTATTATTATTTACTGGTTTTTTGGAATATAGATTGATAACAGATTTTGGTTTGCAGTATTTAATGCCATAATCTTGTGCTTGTCAACTACATTTAATATTCTAATTGAGGAAATGCACGGAGCTTTAACGACTATAATTAGTATTGTGTCAATGGCCATGCTATAAGCGCAGAGAGAGTTAAATAGCTTTAATGTTGCAAGGTTGAGACAATTACTCACTAGTTATAGGAAAAAGATAGCGACATATGAAGACAAGAACTATGGTAGAGTGGTATATATTTCTTCATCTTTAATAAGAAATTTTGGGTTCGAGTCCTACTGAATACAAAGTCTTTGTTAAGGAGCACTTTATCCCAATATAAGATTTTCCTACGTGAATACGAGACTAACCAAGCCTCAATATACACATAGGATACAGGATGGGAAATCCCAACAAAAACAAGCAGACAAGAAAGAGTTTACGTGACATCTCACTCTAAAAATGTATGATGCTAGGTTCATATGGAGTCCATTAATTGTTGGAAAAAAATGACCCTTTTTTGGGTTGTTAAGTTGTAGAACATTTGCAATTTTTCTCCTTATTGATTTCTTTGCTGTTACCTGTTTCTTATTGGGTCAACATCAATTTATTGTTATGATACTAATAAATAAAATACAAGCAAGCTCCACTCGTAGAACAAGTTCATATGATCACTCAAGTTGGTTTTAGTGCGCATACCCCTTTTTAATTGTTTATAGTTTAAAATATGTTTATTATAAGTTGTTTAAATTTGCTGATGTTGGAATGCCGTATCATTTTCTGGTGACAAAATTTTGACATTCTCTGGAGTTACATTGCCTGAGAAATTAACATATAGTTCAATGATATTAATGATATAAAAAATAATTTTGTTATAACTTCCTCTATACAACGGGCAAAATTCAGTGATTTTAATGATACGAAAAATAGTGTTATAACTTTACTAATACAAAAGGTAAATTTTAATAAATTTGACGATACAAGAAAATATATAGTTTTGTGATACAGCGTATTAGGTTCAGTTTCTACTATAGTCCCGACTTTGCAACGTTTGAGCCAACGATCAATTCCAGCTTCATTCTACACAACTATCACACAGACATTAAAATATGATACACCTCGTCAATCATTATATTGTCTGCTACATTGATTTTCATTTTAAAATTAAAGCCAATATAAATTATATTTGTCAAAAAAGTTACTGTTCTATACTATAGGGAAATCTTACTAAATATATAAGTGATGTTCTATACTATAGGGAAGTCTTACTAAATATATATAAGTTATGCTACTATTGATTTTTAAAGGGAATTAACTGGTTGGGAAAGAAAAGGGAATTAATTGGCTATTTCTCATCTCTAATTATTGTTCCTTAATTAGTCCAATTTGACTTGTTGGATTGTAGCAACTTAGTATGAAAATGAAACTTGCTTGGATCATAATGCTCTGCTTAATCAATTTACTGGTTTTGATCCTCCTCATATTTTAATTTCTTAAGTTTTTGGTTGGACCAACTTAATTTCTATAAGATGGTTAAGGATTGCTGGGAGGAACAAGTTCAGGGCTATGTAATGTGAAAGAAATAATCCCATCTCTTATTTTCATTAATGAATGTGTATATATATAATTTACAATATTCATAATATGGAAAATCATATTCTTATTCAACTCTAAAAAACCTATCTATTTGTACAAGAATTCTACAAGTATGGTAAGTGTACAATGCTAATTAAATACAAATAACATATTACCAAAAACAGATATACACGGCTGTGTATATCACGGTCTCCCACTTGTCTTAGGTTTCCGTGATATACACGGTATACACAAGGCATTGGATATGCCGTGTATATCATGGTATACTTTCACACCCCCGCAGTCATAGCGAGCGGTCGTCGTACGCTGAGACTGTCCCTAAAATTTTCAAATAGAACTGAGGGAAGACCCTTAATAAAGATATCTGTGATTTGGTACCTAGAAGGGACATGGAAGACACATACTTGTCCACGAGCTACCTTTTCGCGAACAAAGTGGATATCCATCTCGTTGTGTTTAGTGCGCTGATGTTGAACCGGATTACCAGAAAGATAGACTGCACTAATATTATCACAATAAACCAAGGTAGCTTTCTGAATGGGACAATGAAGTTCTAAGAGAAGATTACATAACCAACATGATTCAGATACCACATTGGCTACCCCTCGATACTCGGCCTTTGCACTGGAGCGTGATAATGTAGACTGTCACTTTGTAGACCATGAGACCAAGTTATTACCAAGAAACATACAATAACCAGACGTGGAGTGTCTGGTATCTGGACAGTCACCCCAATCAGCATCTGTATACGAGACAAGCGTGGAGGCCGACGATGGATATAGATGCAAGTCATAGTCAAGTGTTCCTTGGATGTATCAGATAATGCGTTTGAGCGCATTCATGTGCTCAATCCTAGGATCATGCATAAACAAACACATCTGTTGTACGGCATACGTAATATCTGGTCTCGTGAAAGTAAGATAATGAAGAGCCCCTGCAAGACTGCAATAGTGGGTGGGATCCTCGTACGGGGAGCCAACGCAACACCCAGCTTGGGTTTAGTATCAACTGGAGTGGAAGTACACTTACATAAGGACATACCAGCTCGCTCAATTATCTCAGCGGCATACTTTCTTTGTGATAAGAATAACTCACTTGCATGGCGAGTGACAGCAATCCCCAGGAAATAACTCAAGGCCCCCAAGTCTTTCATAGCAAACTCATAACTGAGTAGTGTCATGATAGACTTGCGTAAATCATCAGAAGAAGAAGTCAAGATAATATCATCCATATATAATAGAATATGTGCCAGGGAAGTACCGCGACGATATATGAACAGAGAATTATCAGACATGCTGTGAGAAAACCCAATAGTAGATACATAGTCTGCAAATCTCTTATACCAAGCCCGTGGGGCCTTTTTAAGCCCATACAAGGACTTCTTTAATAAACAGACATAATTAGGATATTTGGGGTCTCGAAAACACAATGGCTGATGCATGTAAATTGTCTCCTTAAGATCACCATGTAAGAAAGCATTATTTACATCCAACGGATGAATAGGCCATGCTTTGAAGAGAGCCAAACTAAGAACAACGCGAATGGTAGCCGGTTTGACCACTGGACTAAACGTTTCACCACAATCCTTTCCAACCTGTTGAGTTTTACCATCACCTACAAGATGAGTCTTACGCCTCTCAAAAGAACCATCAGAATTTTCTTTATGAGTACAAATCCACATAGACTGAATAATATTAATACCAGAAGGACGGGGTACTAACTCCTATATCTTATTTTCAATAAGAGCATTATATTCGTCAGTCATAGCTAATTTCCAATTCGGGGCATATAGGGCAGACACAAGATTACGTGGTAGTGGAGATTTAGAGACATTAGAATTGAGATTAAAATAGTGTTTTGGTTTAAAAATACCCCTTTGACTATGAGTAACGGGCCCATGACGTGAGGTAGAATTGGGTGGAATTTGGACAGTGGGTGGGCTGGTGATGGACTGGCCAGCAAGCAGTGGGCCTGCTGGACCAATAACGGAAACAGGGGCGGAACCAGTGGACCGGACCATTGGAACAGTACCGAGATCGGTATTGGGCCGTGGTTCGGTCCCATTAGGCAGAGACGATGAAACAATGGTAATTTGTGGGCCTGCTGACATATTTTGGTCACGGGATAAGTCCGATAACTGGTGGATAATATATGGTGAGATCTCGTCATTTAAAAAATTATACAAACTAGGCACGGGACTACTCACTTTAGCAAGCGGAAATTTGGTTTCATAAAAAATAACATGGCGACTAAAGATGATTTTATTAGACGATAAATCAAAACATTTGTAACCACGATGATTAGATGGATAACTCAAAAACACACAAGCAGTAGAATGGGCTTGAAATTTGTTAATTGTAGTTGACGGAAATAGGGGATAACATAAACACCCAAACACTCTAAGATGTGAATGCGAATGATTCTTATTATAGAGAATTTTAAGGGGAGATGCATATGCCAACCCTTTGGTAGGAAATATGATAAGGATGTAAGTAGCCATTTGTAGAGCATGATGCCAAAAGGAAGGGGGTACGGAAGCATGGGCCAATAAAGTTCGGACAATTATATTAATGGTACGAATTTTTCGTTCGGCTTTCCCATTTTGGGAGGACGTATGAGGACAGGAGAAACGAAAAATTATGCCATTAGTATTACAAAATTCCTGAAACAACCCATTATCATGTTCTTTGCCATTATCACATTGAATATTTTTTATTTTCCGTTTGAATTGGGTACAGATGAATGCTCTAAATTTTAAGAATGTGGAAAAAACTTGAGATTTTTTCGCTAACAGAAAGGTCCATAAAAAATTAAAATAATCATCCAAAAATATAACATAATAACGATGGCTCAAAGAACTTAGAACATGAGATATCCATAAATCGCTATGAATAATGTCAAAAGGCATCAAAGTACGAGAAGTAGAGGCTACAAAAGGTAATCTAACATATTTCCCTAACATACAGGAATGACAAATTGGAGTACTACACGTACCCTTACAAGAAATAAAATTGTTTTTATGCAAGGAAGAAACAATTGACGACCCAGGGTAACCCAAACGAGCATGCCACAAGGAAGGAGCTAGAGCTGCAAATGTCGATGGCATGGCTTGACTCGAGAAACTGGTGGCGGTCGTGATTGGATAAAGATCTCCCCTACTATTGCATCTCATGGGAGGTATCCCCGTTTTGAAATCCTTCACAGAAAACCCAAATGGATTAAAATTAACAGAAACCTAATTATTAATGGTGAATTTTCGGACAGACACCAAATTTTTAATTAATTTAGGGGCATGAAGGGTATTTTTCAAGACGAGGTGGATGTGGGGGAGACAAAGTAGTATGACTGTAACCACGAATTAGAATGGAGTTGCCATTACCAACAATAATGCTACGATTTTTGCTCAAATTGAAATAAGATGGAAGATTACCTTGGTTGGATGTCATGTGAGAAGCGGTGCCTGTGTCCATGTACCAATTCGCGTATGGAGGATTTAATCCAAGTGTATGCATGGCAACCTCAATATTGGTGGGTGTCAAGATTGGATTCGGGCCCGCGACAGTGAGGCCTGCGGGGGCCGAGGCCCAAGTATACCGGCTTGCTGACCAGACCCAGATCACTGCTGGTTGTTGTCGTAAGAACCTGAAAAATTAGGCCTATGATTGGGCTGGACCGGGGCCCAATTGCTCGGGAAATAACTGGGCGGGTAGTAGGCTGGATTGGGCCACTGGCCACTAGTCCAGACGCACTGCCAAGGGGCCCAGAGCTGAGACCAGCGGGCTGGGGCCTAGTACACCGAGGCCCACTTCCAGCGTTGCTACTATTCCGTCCACCGCCGTTGTTGCCGTTGTGATTTTAAACATTATTTTTACGGTTTAGACCCTTCTTGCCGCTACCGTTGTTGCAGTTTTGACCGGAATTGTCAACAAAACTGTGTGAGTTATCGGATATAGTCATCATCGCCACAGAACTTGCGCCGGTAGCCGCCTTCTTATAACGTGAACATTGAACGAACTTGATAAAAATGGGGAAATGGATTACTTTGACGGAGTAGAGTCCCGGCGCCATTATAGACCTCAGATAGGCATGCAACCATTTGTAGAAGAAGATGATTATTGGTAACATGCGCTCCAACGTTACGGAGTTGGTCCGTCAATTCCTTGAGCCATTTACAGTAAGCTGAAACATTCGGGAAATCTTCCATGCTGACTTGTGAAAATTCTTGCTCAAGAGTGACAACTCGGGAATGTTTGTTATCCTGGAATATATCACTCAATCTATTCCAGGTAGCCATAGCCGTAGTGTCTGGTTCAATGATCGTCTGTAAAAGGTCGATAGAAATAGTAGAGTAAATCTACTGAAGGACGGTAGCATCAAGGGTTATCCATAACTGAGGATTCTCTTCTGGGTAGGAATATTAGGTGTGGCTAGGGATGGCAACGGATAGGATCTGGACCGGATCCTACTAGATCTAGATCCAGATCTATTTTTCATACCTGAATCCAGATCCGGATCCAGATCCGTCGGGTCCATAAAAATCATATCCAATTCCGGATCCACATGTAAAAAAATTTGCCTTGCTAAGAATGTAATCTTGCTAAGAATTTTTTTTTGAACTGACAAACGATTGTTACTTAGCTAACAGTTTACTGTTTTCAATTTTTCATATGAGATAGTTGTGAAAAATGCGACTAGTATTTCCACAATGCCAGAACTTGCATGTGCTTGGAATCTTCACAAATGAAGTGAATATAATTTTAACTACTTGTCTATGGAGATGTTAGTCATTCACTAATATAACATTGATTTTATTATCGAAGTTACCTCTTTATTTTTTGGTTTTTGAGTTAACGCAGGGATAAATTAAACTTGTTTTGAGAATTAAACTTGCAAGGATGTTCTTAGCAATTTTAAGAAAATACTTATAAAATTACATTCTAGGTTATGGATATATTTAATAAAAAACGGATCTACGGGTCGGATTTGGACCAGATACGGATCTCAAATACAAGATTCAGATCCAGATCTGATCCGCCAGAAATGGATCCGGGTCCGATCCGGATTCGTCGGGTCCAAATTTTGAAGATCCATATCCTATAAAACGGATCTAGATCCACCGGATCCGGACCGGGTCCAGGATCCACTGCCATCTCTAGGTGTGCCAGGTGCCAGAGGAATTATGTGATGGATGACTTGATGTGAGAGTGCGTGAATTGTGAACAATTCTGCCAACGTCATATATTGGACGTTTTCCATCTCAAGAACAATAGGGATGTGGTTCTTGATGTTGGAAATAGTAAGGGCAGGATGAAACATGTTTTTTGAGGTAGACATAATGAAAGAACAAGAATTTAGGAGGGATTAGAGAAGGAAATTTAGGAATAGATGAGGTAAGGTGGTACGGATTCCGAGAATGGACACGGAAACCGAGGCAGTGAAAGAGATGAAATCTAGAAGTAAGTTTTAGACCTAGACTTCTAATACCATGAAAGAAAGAATTTCCTCTCTTATTTTTATTAATGAATGAGTATTTATACAATTTACAATATTCATAATATGGAAAATCATATTCCTATTCTACTCCCAAAACTCTATTCTACTCCCAAAACTCTATTCTATTTGTACAAGAATTCTACAATTATGGTAAGTGTACAATGCTAATTAAATACAAATAACATATTACCAAAAAATAGATATACACGACTGTGTATACCATGTATATCACGATCTCCCACTTGTCTTGGGTTTTCGTGATATACACAGTATACACAAGGCATTGGATATGTCATGTATATTGTGTATATCATGGTATACTTTCATAATGTATTCTCTTCATCAAAAACTATAATAGCCAACTCAGTACATGATTATAATGGAAATGTTTATGACAGAGTGAAGTAGGTGGGAAACAAAAGTGGAAGAACTTGAGACCATATATGATTGGACGAGACTTTGATTTTAATAAAATCAAACTCCATTGCCTTGATGCTCAACAAATTAAATGGATAACTATACATGATTTCATTCTCAAACAGAAAGCCAATGTGAAATAGGAAGATGAGGGGGATAGTGATACGAAATATTATCACGATATCATAAGGTCGGAATGGAGAAGATCTTAGCTTTATAGAATAAAGGGAAAAGGTCTAAATGTTTACCCAAAAAAGTTACAGTTGAATTTGTAAATGATTTTAAGGATACGTGGATTGATTTGCAATAGGTGATGATAATCAATTAATAATAATTAAGCAAAAGTAAATAGTAAGTAGGAAAGTTAGTCCGAAATGCTGTAAATCAAGATGAATCTTCTCAGCAAGATTGGTCCAGGCCTTAGCTTAATTGCTTCGGTTTCGAGCCAACAATGAGAGCTAATAATTATAACTGCAATAAGTAAGATCGTACAAGTGTGAATAATGAGAATTAGATGTGCTTCCAACGTGAAGGTTGTGCTCCTTTATAGCTATGAATCAAAGTGTTAATGACTGTGATTCCCTCCCAAATTAAATGTAATAAATGTCAATTAAAGTCTTTAATGAACAATGAGTAACGGTTGATGCTATATCCAGAATGAGCATAGAGCGAATGAACATAAGTCAAACCAAATATGAAGAGGAAAGTGAGATTGTTGTCCTTCGGTTCTTCATTCGGTTTCATACGGGTCGGTTTCTACCCAGTCTTGCCTTGACATCTGATCTATCCCGAGCTATTTACATCCAGCTTGGAACTTGACCACCTACCTCGAACCTCCATACTCAAACCTTGCCACGTGTCGTGCCGATTTTCACCGTATACAGATAGTCCCCACACTTCCCGGACCAAAGTTTACCGAAGTAACGGGAAGTGGAAATGATTTTTTTATTGTCTTCTCTTGCAAGCTACTTTTCAAATTACTTTGAAATAGGCGGGAAACGAAATATTTCCTCTTATCCAAACTCTGACTCACGCTTTATCACCCTGTAAATCCGAACACTTGTCATCTTCTAATTGCACCGTCTCTTCGGTTGGTATACCGAAGCGTTTCGCAATGATGACTAAAAACCCCTATAAAACCCCCTTCTCTTTCTCCATATTTTTTACTTTCTGCAAAATTTTCATCCTTGTTTGCTCATCTGCTTTTCTCATTCTTCAAAACTCCCACTTTCAAACCTCTAAATCTTTAAACCCCCAGAACTTCAAACCTTCAAATCTTCTTCACTATAGCAAAAATCAATACCCGTTCTTCTTCAAGACATTCTTCTCTGGCACCTTCATCTCTGTCGGCTGCCGATGACGCCACTGGCGCCGGCAAATCTCCTGAAGTTCAGGCTGCCCCTAAACCTAGAGCTTTTGATATGATCCCGTCTGCCTTTCATTTTGACAACGCGTTCGCCGTCCGTGCCGTCACTTCAAAATCTAGTCGAGGTGAAGAGGCTAAGAACTATCTGACCTCCATAAGTCCTTCCGTTCACGACACAGTCCAAAATGATTGCGGTTGGATTGGTCTCTCGGGGATTATTGTACCCATCTCGGATGATGATGTTACCACCTACAGGTCTGGGTAGTCCAATGTTTATACTTACCCTTTCACATTTAAGCTCGTTCCCCCGATCGATAATGTGATCCTAGAAATATGCAGGACTTATAATTTGTGTCTTACATAAATTGGTTCGTCTGTCTGGAGGGCTGTTACTTGCCTCTAATTTCTGGCCAACGAGATCAATGAAGTTTTTACCTTAGATCATGTGATCCGATTATGTACCGAGGTTTTTCCGTGGCGGGATCGTCCAGATCTCTAAATGATGAAAATTTCTCATCCTCTCTAGCATCGATGAAGATTAGGACCGAGGTTGGATGGAGCACTTCGTAGCTGTTCCTACAGCTGAAATCATTCAGATGAAGTTCATGCCTTTTTCGGAGGAATGGAACTTAAACCGTAAGTACCAAAAACTCTCATCCTTACTTTAATATAACACCCACAATTTGACAATTTACCCTAAGATTTATTTCGTCACCTTCTCAACTATCCAATGGACTCCGGCCCTTATCGAGAACATTCCCTCATAGGTCGAAAAATCATAAGTGTTTGACCACACAAAGATCGGACGTGAAAAACACTTCCTAAAACCGATAGAAAGTTCAAAACTATGGCTGATATCTTTCGAACTCCTTTTTTCCCCTTTATTTCTGTCATTTCCTTGCATATTTTCACCATTCTTTTCTTTTCAATGCACAGGTCTGCCAAAAGGCACCATCCTTCCAAGGACAGCTCTTCCGACCACCCCAACTCTCCCCAATACGGTACTTGATCAGGCTGCATCTGCTCGCCGTATCGCCCAAGTACCAAAGAAGAAGAAATCCTCCAAACCTCTGAAGTCTCCCATGGCTACTTCGAACAGGAAAAGAACTCTAGAAGTGGGTGGCCCTTCCGGGGTAAAGAACATCACCACCACTTCGGAAGAATATGTTTGGGTGAAAAAGACCACCACCACTTTGGTAGAGAATGTTTCTCCCGGAGTCAGAGAAACTGCTGTTGCGGAAGTCGTCGTGCCCCCATCCGGTGTCATACCAACTTCTGCCACCACGCCACTAACTGCTGAACAAATGCCCATCATCATCGAGGATGACGATGAAGCAACAGATGAGGAACCATTTTCTAAGAGGCAAATGACCTCCTCAACTACTCCACTTGAATCAACATCGACTCCGGCCCCCAACTTCAGGCAAGAGGAATTTGATAACCTCTTCGGTGAGGCCAGGACTTCTACAAATATGGTTGTAACATCCTGTACTTTTGGGTTACGGTTTAAATCGCTAAGCGTATATAAAATCGCTAGGCGTGTGTAAATAGGTCCGAGCATTGGAAAATTTATGTTATATTTACGTATGCTAATAAAGAATTTAGCATATAAAAGGATAAAACCCCGAAATAATTTTGGACGTAACAAGTGTGACGACGGGGAGCGTAAATAAATTTGGTGCGTGCACAAAGGAGTTGTGGACTAGTGTCATATTACAAATTATGACATTGAATACATGAAGGTCTTATGAGTTATTAAGATTTAAGTGAATTGAGATCACGGAATTAATTATGTGTGTGATTGATAAATTATACGGAGGCAGGTCACTAAGTGACCGTGCATGTTGTGCAAGGTGGTGTGAATTGAGGCTCTCTACCGCCAAAATTGGATGGTGGGAGACAATAGGATGGGCACTCATTAAGGATCATTTAATGGCTAGTTAGGCATTACAATTCTTAATAGCACGGTTGCTATTTCATTGTGCTTCTTACCATTCCTAATCGCCCATTTCACTCCAGTGAACTTCCTTTTCATTTCAAAGATACCAAATGCTCATTTTTTTCTCTTCGTTCCAGTAACAAGGAAAAAGGAAAGATTACTCCTTTTCATGCGCTTTAAATCTTGTCTTGTGCTCTGGAAAATTCTTAGCAGCCACGTTGCTTCAACCTTAGCGAAACGAATGTATGTTAAGACAAATTATTTTTTTCTTGTGGCATGTTCCATGTAACAAAATAAAACTGTAATATTGCTCCATAATTTATTCTACTCCTAGTAGTTAAGAATATCCATGTTATTGATTCCTATGCTAAAAACATGTCTAAATATAATCATGAGCCCCAGGGATAACCCGGTGCCCAGATATACCTTTCTATTAAGCAAATGCACAAATAAGATGACTTGATCCAATTCCTCTGTTATTGATTTTGTGGCATCTGAATCGTCCGACAACACAAATGATGGCGGGACACAGTAATAATCAGTCACGACCCAAACTGTAGGGCCGCGACGGGCACCCGGATCCCACCCGCCGGGTACCGCCATTCTTACAATGAACATCTAATCATAATTAATTACGGACTAAGCCGAAAGAAAATTATGAACAACCAAGTAACCAACTTATATATATATATATACATATACCAAGGCCGACAAGGCCATACAAGACTACTACACACAGGACACCTGTCTACAAGCCTCAAAGAGAGTACACAACATCAACAGGTTGGGACAAGGCCCCGCCATACCCATATAGACACGCAAAATTATATCATTCCAAAATTAGACCGACACTCCGGAAAGAGATGAGTGCTTCTAAAAATCCGCTGAAATATGCAACCTATTCACGTGGGTTGTCGCCTTGCCTATGCGACCCTGCGGGCATGAAAGGGTTAACGAATATATGCATGATGCAAGTGCGGTATATATATATATGTGTGTTAGTGTTGCGGATCGTGCAACCCGTCCCAATATATGTTAGTGTTGCGGATCATGCAACCCGTCCCAATAAGCCATACATGCATCACATCATATTGGCCTCTTTGGGCTCTTTTGTGATAGTCTGTACAAGCTGCAGGTGGTGTGCGTATATAGCGCCTTTCCCTTTCCCCATATCCCCTATATATATAATATTTACCATATAGTAGTGTGCATAGCACCAGTGGGTCCAGGAAAATATATGAATGCAATGCAAATGAAAATGCATAAATATCAGTAAAACACTTCCTTAATTTATCGGATGACAATAATATCCTTGCCCCTTTGGCTAACACGGTGAATGTCAACACATTTTCCGTATGCCTCAATAAGGACTTAGGAACATATTTAGACATGCTTTTAGCATAGGAATCAATGACATGAATATTCTTAACTACTAGGAGTAGAATAAATTATGGAGCAATATCACGATTATATTTCGTTACATGGAACATGCCAAAAGAAAGAAATAATTTATCTTAACATGCCTCGATTTACGATCCTGGAAATAACTACGACGGGTTAATCTACCTTTAAATCCCAATCTCAAACCCACGCTTAAAAGTAGTAAAAATACGTTGCTGCATAATATTGAATCGGACAGGAGCAAAATTTATGTTAGCTACTGCCTCCAAATCGAAAATGTTGTTGCCTTCTGAAAGAAAAAAAAATATCAACTTCGAGCATTCCAAAAGCTAATTTCCAATTGCTGCCTTCTGATTTATGCTACTATTTTAATCTTAAAGAATTGTCTAACTTAGGATGAAATGCCTCTAAATGATTGCCCATCATTAACCCCTTAGGCTAGTCACCTTAGGCATTTAGTGTAAACATTACACGTATACAACCCCCATTAACTCTTGTCCCCCCATAATGATTAATTAATCCCACATAATTAATTTTGTGATCTCAATTCACTTATGTCGCACCCGTTATTAACCCGCGGCTTCGCGACGCGATGGCGTCGATTCCCTCTGGATTGGATAAAATGTTGCTTGAGAAGTCGCCACCTAATTATTCTAAGGTGAATTAGGGCACCTAAACGCTAACTAAATGCTGCAATGTAACTCCGATTTTATGGTATGCGAAACTAATGAGATTCTAGATAAGAGTTCTTTATTATCCTAAAGGGAAGAGGTTAGGCATCCTTTAAGATCCGCTAACTTGCGGTTATCCGGTCAAACTCAGGTTATTTATTATGCTAAGGAAAATGCATGTTTAAAAATATAAAGTTAAAATGATGTTGCAAGTATTTAGTAAAAGAATGCATTTTGTACAAGTATGCATTTGTATGATATCAAGGGAAAATACATGAAAAGTTGAAAAAGTAAGTATTTGTGACAATTAATAGTAAGGAGAAAAGCGAATTATTTATAATGCTAAAGAAGTAATCCTTTTTTTTTTTGAAATCATTTGGAGTTGCAAATCATAAAAGACAAACTTATTTGTATGATTAATAAAGTAAATAGAAGATGATCAAAGTTTATTTTGAAAATTTTGAATATGCATGACGAGCCTAAAAATAAATAAGCTAACGGTAGATTTCCAGTTTTAGACTACCCTATTAATTAATTCCAAGTCTACCTATTCTAAGCATTTCAATAATTTAACAAGTACAATAAATAATATTACAATACAGAATGAAATAAAACTAAATTATTTTCTTTAACTGAGTCCCTTACAAGTTGTCAAGAACAGAGGGTTAGAAAACAATTGAATATAAATAAAGTTCGGATCCGTATCCAAAACAATAAATGTTTTGATTACGGAGGGCTCAAACTTAAATTTTGAAAAGATCATTCCGACCACGTCGTGGTTGCGAACATATGACTCGTTGGTCATTTTAATTGCCTTCTTACCGAACATGTTGGTCTCTCCGATGGATTTTTTTTTTAAGTTTCATCCTTGCCCAGAAGTTTTATTTCCGTCTTTCCAATTATGGAGGCCTCAAAATCGATGAATATTTTCATCGGCCAGTGTAGTATCATGTTCAAATCAGTAAATTATACCAAAGCAGCAAGCCGAAACCGAGAGACAATTTCCGAAAGGACACGACCTCAATTTCAATTTCATCGGCCTAAGTGTAGTATTTGTTCAAATCAGTAAAATAATACCAAAACATCAAAATCGAAACGAGAGACAATTTCCGAAGGGACACGGCCTCAAATTCAATTTCATCGGCCTAAGTGTATTTGTTCAAATCAGTAAAATAATACCAAAACAGTAAAATCGAAACCGAGCGGCATTTTTCGAAGGGACGCAACCTCAAATTCAATTTCATTGGCCTAAGTATAGTATTCTGTTCAAATCAGTAAAATAATACCAAAACAGTAAAACCGAAAATGAGAGACAATTTCCGAAGGGACACAACCTCAAATTCAATTTCATCGGCCTAAGTGTAGTATTTGTTCAAATCAGTAAAATAATACCAAAACAGTAAAACCGAAACCGAGAGGCATTTTCCGAAGGGACGCGGCCTCAAATTCAATTTCATTGGCCTAAGTGTAGTAGTTGTTCAAATCAGTAAAATAATACTAAAACAGTAAAACCAAAACCGAGAGGCATTTTTCGAAGGGACGCGACCTCAAATTCAATTTCATTGGCCTAAGTGTAGTATTTTGTGCAAGTCAGTAGACTTTTCAGAAATATTGCGATTGTTCGGAGCAATCTTAAAGCAGTTGTTTTCAGCTGAGAAAACAGCAGCAATTGGGTTAAAAAAAATACCGCAACAGTGGGCTTGAAAACACAGAAGCAGTGGGCTTGAAAACACAGAAGCAGTGGGCTTGAAACACAGTAGTGGGCTATCCGAAACAGTCTTAATGCAGCTGTTTTTAGCCAAGAAAATAGCAGCAATTTGGGCTAAAAATACAGCAGTGATAAACATCAAATATGCTAAAAATGCATCAATAATTTGACCAGAATGCTGTAATAATTGGCTCAAAACGTGGCAACAATTAAGCCCTTTTAAAAGCTTTAGAAGCAGCAACTGTTTTGCCCCCAGAAAGGGGCACCAAAGAGCAGCAACAATTGGTTCAAGATGCAACAGCCATCTGCCTCAGAATGCAGCAATTTAATCCCAAAAATACAGTAACCAGCAGACCAAAAGATAGGATAGAAAGCCAAACATAGCAACAGTTTTGAAGACTCAAGTGCAACAACAATTGGCCTTGCAGATGCAGGGATGATCTCAAAATGCCAACAGTCATCCGCTTTGCAGTGCACCAACAGCAAGTAGTAACAATCCAATATAACAGACAAGTATATCCGGCGAGCCTAACAACCAAGAACAGCAGTAGATACATCGAGCTCGTTGAAGCATCACAAGGTTATTTGGTATTTGAAACTCCCCAGGATTATGCAAAGAAATGAGGGGTGAAGAATGAGTATCAAGAATTACCTATCTTTAATAAACTAGCAACTTAGAAGAAACTTAGTAGTTAATCGTTAGAGTAGTTATCAGAGAGCAAAGACATAAGGGAAAAGTAAACTTAAAGACTAATCAAACTAAACCTCAAATTTGAAAGATAAGAAGATAAAGGGGGGCTACCACCATTCATTTCCGATGCCGCAACAAGATTCAAAAGGTTTCTAAAACCTTAGGCATAGAAGGCTATCGAAGGAGACTAAACCAATCCCTAATGCACTCCTTAACTTTCATTCGGCAAAACAATATGAGAATAACAAGAAGACTACTAAAGGAAAAATCCTGAATCATGCTAAATCACAAGTTTTGGAACATAACACATAAGATATAATCTTTCTAATGAATAAGATGTTCCCAAATAGAATGCACATTCATTTTGCCCTTAAAACAGAAGCTTAATGATGAGCCTTCAACTGCTTTAGTCAAGATTCTCAACGAAGAAAAGGTCAAATAAGCGCACACTACAATTCATGGGCTAAATTAGATGTATTTAGTCACTTAAGCTTTGGTAAATCTTTTCTAGACAGATGCAGCTCCCTTTTAAACAAGCATAAAGAACTGGATTTGTAAAGTTAAGGTCAAAGGTAATACCAACAAATTTAAGACAGATCTGTCCATTGATTTAGGGATGAAGGAAGGGGTAATGATCTAAGTTCCTGGACCGAAACAAGGCAAGGGGAGGATGAACACTCCAAGATATCCATCCTTTTGCCCAGTATACTCATAATGAGTACATTCCCTGGCCTTGAAACATTTTAACTCAGTTAAATCCAAACAAGAAATGCAATGGAGAGTTACAAACTACATGTCAACATTTGCAAAGCAACATACACCGAAATGGACGGTTAAAGACTTATGAACACTTAATCCCAGTTAATGAGCTTGGAGCAGTCATCTTCCAGATAAACAAATGATCAAACATAATCCTAGCAATCCAACCAGCTCCCTACAAAATAGATGCAGGTCGAGCCATATATGTCAAAACAAACTTAGCACATTTTATACAATTTGATTCAAGAATCCATAAGAATAAAGCAAATGCATATTTGGCTATCTCAGATTCTATCATGCAAGTTCCTACCGACAGATATCCAAAATAAAGACAAACAAACTTATATTGCTCTTAAATCATAAAAATACACAAAGACAACTCATACCAGATTATACATGTTAATCCAGAATGTAATACCTAAATCTACTAATTAAACTAGTTAAATTAAAACAAGCTATCATACTTGAAATCAGGCATTATAATAAGAAAATTAAACTAATCAGCACACATAACACATAAAAAATAAAATAAACTGAGATGAATTCAAGCTTACCGACCTTCTCCGGGCAGCGAACCGAGGCGTCGTTTCGAATCGTCAACCCTGCTCGGAGAAGTTTTGTTTATGCGATTGAGAAAAGAACAAGAGCTTAAGCGTTTTGTGTCTTTGTCGAACCAGAAACGGGAGTAAAACAAGGATTTTTCTAGAATCAAAGCTTGTTCAAAAGGGGACTTTCGTTTCTGAAAACTTCGTTGTGAAAAAGCAAGCAAGGTTGATTTTTTAGCTAACAGCTTTTAAAAAAAGAGGGGATTTCTTTCCAACCCCCCAAAAAAACCTCCCTAAAACACAATCCAAAGAGCTCTATTTATAGCCGGATTTTGAGAGCTTAACAGCTAGAATTCGAATTCAAAGAAAAGAGGGAAAAAGTGACGGTTCTTCTTTTCCAGATTCTGAAAAGAATAGATAATGATAAAGGGGTATGGATTCATGCCGTTACCCCTCGAATTTGAAGAAATAACCTAAGGGTATTGGGTTTCCTCTTCACAGCTATTGTCAACAACTTTGCAGGCCTCAAACGACTTCAATAGAGGAAGAGGGATGAGTGATTGATGGAGGAGATGAGACGTGGTGGCAGTGGCATCGGTGAGGCGAATATCCGGTGGATTTTGTAGTTGTTGGTGGTTTTGTGGGTGTTTGGTTTTGGGGTCGTTGGTTTTGGACGATGGGGCCTTTGGGGGGTTTGGTTGGGGCGATGGTTTAATGGGTTTTAGGTTGGGTTTTTGGGCCGGTTCGGTTGTTGGACGATGGGGAATTAGGGGTCTTGGTTTGTTTGGGACTTTTTAGGGAATAAAGGGAATGGCCGGTTGGGCCAAAAAATTTGGGCTCGGTTGGGTTTGTTGGGCCGACGGGTTGAGGTGTTTTGGGATGATTTAGGCTTGGTAAGGGGGTTGTGTATTGGGCCTCCTTTGGTTGATATTATTTTGGGTGAGGGGAATAAAATGGGGAGTTGGTTAAAATATAAAAGGGTTTATTATTAGAAATGCTTTGAAGAGATGTAAATTATTTAAAATAAGATATAATAATGTGATAATAATATAACATAATATTTGCGAAATGTTTAAAATGCTCAAAATGGAAAATGCGATGTCGTTTTGCGAAGAATTGGAGCATAACAGGAAGGGAGTACCGAGTAGGACTACACAACCATACTCACACCCCCTCTATTGAAAAATCATTAAAATACACACCCCCCTATACACCCCCCCCCCCCATTATTATTGGTATCAGAGCGTATAAAAGATTTTTGGACAGAAACTCGCATGACTGATTCTTATAAAGCAGTCAAAAGAAAGTTGCATACTCTGTATCCAGAATACATAAGAGTAAATAGTACTCAGAAGAATAGTAGAAGACTATCAGACATAATAGACGAAGTTTCTAATCTAGAATATCAATTAATAAGACACTTAAGAGAAAGACTAAAAGAAAAAAGAATAAATAGATCTCCTCCTCCTCCTAGCCACTTGACCTCGCCAAATCCCTCTACTCCTAATTACTCTAGCTCACCTAACACTTATATACCCTCACCTAAATATTAATGAGAAGTTCATTTTTTGCTAGACATATTAGATTTACGGTTTGGATGATAAGAAGAGAAATTAGAAAAAAGCGTAGATACGAAAAAGCTTGTACTGCGTTACAAAACTTTTGTAGCTTTATAGAACTAAGAAACCAAGGAATACAAAGAATATCCCAGCAAGACTTAATAGACTTCTTTCTACAGAACGTACTACCAACTCTAGGAAACTTAGAATATAATAACTTTGCGCCTAGCATATACGATAGAATAATACAAGGAGAAATAGATATTGAACTACTAAAAGACTTGCGTTGGCATATAGTTGGAACTCAGAACGATATAGAACACCAGGAAAGGTGGATAGAATACCAAAAGTGGAAGCTTAAAGGTAAAACCGCTTCACTAGGTTAAACAAAATAGCTCACCTAAAGCACTTAGACTATTTAGACTTAAGAATAACTCCGGAAAAGAAATATAGAATTTTAAAAGATACTAGCGTTATAAAGTGTAATTTTAGCTCAGGAGAACACTTACTCCATAGCAAAGAAAAACAGTTAAACACCATAGTAGACATAATAATAAATCTAAGTGAGAAGGTAAAAGAAAATAACGAGCATTATATTGCAAACCTAATCAGACTAGAAGAAATATCATGCGAAAGCAGAAACGTTTTTCAAAAGATCGAACAAAATCTAGAATATATAAACAATTTAGTAACAAATTGTGATTTCAGAAAATTAGGTACAAAAAAGGACCTAGAAAATTATTTTAAAAATAATTTAATAGATATAGAATTAAAAGTCAGTCAAGAAAATAAGAAAATTAAACAAGAGCTAATAGCCAAAGTCTTAGAATTAGAAAAGGTTATACTAGACTTAAAACAAGTAATTATTTCATGATAAGACTAACCCAAATACAAGAAGAAGCATCAAAAGTAATAGAAAAAACTATACCTTTACCATCAGATTACAAAGACTATACACCTACTGCTAAAGCAGACCAAATAATAGTACAACAGAATATAGTCTTAACCGCGTTAGTACTCGAACTCACTAAGAAAGTAGAATACTTGACTAGAAAAGTAGAACTTCTAAACGATAAGATAAATCATTTAGATCGCAATACAGAAACTTCTAAAGATAAACAAGTAGACGATCTAATAAATCAATTAAAAAGAGTGGAAATAACTCCACAAAGAGAAAAAGAAAGAGTAGTAAGAAAAACCCAGAAATGGACTTTCTTACAGGTAGATCGAGAACAGAAGGAGAAAGCTCCAGACCAAGTTTCTCAGACGATAGGATAGGAAATAGTTTAATATCAAGAATGTTAAACAGAAGAAAACAATAGACAACTTAGCGAAGTAATAAACGTAGATAGAGACATAAGTATATTTCAATAGAATCAATTGAATTTACTAAATCCTAGAACGTTATACAATGCAGGAAGATTCGCTTCAACAGCTCAACTACACAGACATTATAGAGAAGAGCAGTTGTCCGTATTAGGAAATTCAGCTAAGACGATAAGACTAATTAGCGAAGAATCGTTTAAACAACTTAAAAGAAACACCAGAAGCCTCATGCATATGGGACTAATGGTAATAGGTATAAAAGGATTAACTAGAAAAAATCTAGGTAGCAAGGTTCTGTTAGTTATCTATGATGACAGATGGACAGACATGAAAAAATCCATCATAGGTATGACAGAAATAGACATGACAGACAATGGCTGAATATTCTACATAAGTCCAGACTTTCTAATGAACCTAAAAGAGTTTGGAGACAATATAAAAATAGGAATACAGACCAAAGGCTATGAAGAAATGCATAGCGGTAACAACTTATTGTTATGTTTAGGGTTCTTAGGAAAAATGACTAACAGTAGTAATACAAAGTTTAAAATAAAGATAAATGACGTAGTGGAATTAATGAGTAACAAAGGTATTAACCTAATAAAACCTACAAATATCGAACCTGAGGAATACGCAAGTTTAGAATGGAAACTAGAATATTTTGATAATAAGAAAAAGATGTTACAACCCACATCTCACCTAGAATATACTAACCAGCGTGGGCATACATCTATAAGGTTTACATACTATAATTACACCCCACACAAAGAATGTGAGGAAGAAAACACTATAGAAGAAACAGACTTAAACCTCATGAATATAGAAATTATTCAGGAAGGTTATGAGGTAGACAACGCTATACAAAAAGCAAAAGATCTAAAGAAACAGAAGCCAAAAATGTTATTCAGATGCAAAGGATGCAAAATGGATAATATGGAATTAGATATAACTATAGAACATTTTAAATTATGTGATAAAAGGTCTGACAATTCAGGATATAGGGAAGAGTATCTTTCCAAACAAAAAGCAGAAATGTTTGAAGAAATTTGGAAAGAGTTCTCGGTAAATAACGAATTAGATTCAGACACTACTTCAGAAATTAGTCACAAAGAATTAATGGAAACTAGCGCTTCTAGCTCTAGTCCATTCCAGAGAACTACTGGAGAAAATATTACGGTAGATACCAGTACAGGTAATGTACCAAGACGAAGAGTGTTTAGAACTGCAGGAGAACCTGTAGACAATGTTAAACCATCAGGCAGAAGAATGCCGTTGGAAGAACCTATAACCCTCCAGGAAGGAGGAAACAAAGGAAAAATCCTAAATATAGCTGCCCATGATCCCCAAAGATGGAATTCCGTAATAGATTTATGGAAGGGAATAGTGGTAGCAGACTATATACAAAATTATCAGGAATCAGATGCAGAATCAATGTATAAATATCTAGAGACATTTTTAGGAGAATCGACAAAGGCATTATGGGAAGCCTACAAGATAAATTTCCCAGAAGAATTCCACCAGTTGGTAGCTATGGGATCAAACCCGTATAACTTCACCAATAAAATACATACCCTAATCACAGGTGAAGACCCAAACAGTGGATTAATAGTATTACAAAGAAATGCTTTAATAAAATTAGAACAGTTAAGTATTAGTAATTGGATATATATATAAAGAAATTCTTAAATGACTTCTTTTATTATTGCACGATCAGCGGTAATTCGTTTGATCAAGAACTAGGAAAGAAGCTCTTTAATAAGTTACCAAGAGCTTTAGGACGAGAAATAGAAGAAAGATGGAACAAGCGTGATGGAATAATACAAAATCCTAACGCTAGATGGTCTATAGGACATAGAATCCAGCATGTCATGGAGATACTCTAAGAGAAATGTACACACTTGCAAATACAGAAACAACTCAAACAAAATGAGTTGAGCTTCTGCAAAAGTGGATATACACTACTCAGAGCTATGACAAAGACCCTCAGAAAAGAAAAAGTTATAAAAAGAAGAAAAAATATGGTTACCAGAACTACGATAGATACGATAAGAAAAGATACTATCTTAGAAAATCTACAGCAAAGAAACCATATTTAGACAAAAATAAACATATAAGAAAATATAGAAATGATAGAACTTATAAGAATAGATTAGAATGTTTTACTTGCGGAAGCATAGAACATTTAGCAAATACTTGCCCTAAAAGAATAAATAACAACTCGAAGAATGCGCAGTTGATAGAAGATTTTCAGGAGACTCTAATAAACGTAGACGAATATATGTCTGACACAAATAGCATATACTCTATAGTAAGCATAGATACAGGAGAAAATAACAGAATAGATTCTTCAGACTCAGAAGCAGACGAATTCATTAATGAAATGGGAATAGATAAGTTAGACATAGCCGAAGATTTCAATAATCTAGTAAACACCTCTACAGACTGTGACCACATATTTGAAAGAAATAAAGGTCTAGACAGCACATCATGTTGCATTTGCAGATGGTTCTCGAGTAGAAGTAAAAGGGCCAAATGCAAAAAATGTTACATGGAAGGATGTATAACTTGCCTTCAAAGAGAATTAAACATTATAATTGGACAACCAAAAGAACTAAATAGGATCCAAGAAGAAGTATCCATAGATAGAACAGTACCAGTAAGAATAATTACTCTAGAAACAAGAGTAAATAATTTAGAAATCAGATTAGCTCAATGCTAGAAAAAGGTAAACACCAATAGTCAAGACAAGCATTCTGAAATCTGAAGAAGATGATCGCTAGATACGAAGTAGCCTCCGAATTAATGAATTCGGAAGACAAGACTTTAATATGTAATGAAGACAAAAAGTTTAGCGCAATAAGACTAATGACAAAAATTAGAATTAAAGATTATGAGATTACAACCCTCGCTCTAGTATACACAGGGTGCACTAGAAGTATATTAAATAAGAAAATAGTTCCGAGTCATCTGGTGAAAACACTGGATAAGCCATCTTCAGCTGTGCAGATGGATGGCACTCACAACTTCTATAGACATTACCTGCAAGAAGCTACTATTAGTTTTATAAACACTTGCTCAAATAACCCGAGCTATAAGCTAGATAAGATATTAATCAGAGATCTAAATAATAATACAGATTTTGTGATAGGATTAGACTTCTTGTTAAATAACAATGGAAGTTGCACTATCACCAGAGATGGAGTAATATTACAAAGAAATAGTACTTATACTCCAGTACAAACTCAGAAGATAGACACTAAGATTATACAAATATCTTCTATAAATCTGAATAATAAAAACACTAGTTGTTGTACCGACTGCAGTAACGGAGAAAAGTATTGCAGTCTGAACTCAAATAGGAATTTATTACTCGAAGATTTTCTGGAAGAAGAAGATTTATTAGAAAAGAACTATACGTTAATAGACTTAGAAACAGAGTTTTATAATTTTAAAACTGGGATAGAAAAAATAGGTATCATAAAAGATAAAAAGGATTTAGATAATGTAGAAAAGATTCTAGACGAATTAGAAATCATAGGAGAAAAGCCTCTCAGACATTGGAATAAAATTAAAATCCTGTGCGAATTAGATATAATAAACCCAGAATATCTTATAAGAACTGCTTCAATAGAAGCAACAAACCAGGATTTAGAAGACTTTAAATTGCAAATTAAAGAATTAATGAATTTAGAAATTATAAGACGCTCGACTTCTAAACACAGGTCAGCAGCATTTATAGTTAGAAACCATTCAGAAATAGTTAGAGGAAAAGCAAGAATGGTAATAAACTATAAAAGGTTAAATGATAATACAAGAAGCAACGGGTATAAGTTGCCAGACAAGTCAGAACTGATCAATTGAATACAAGGTAAGACTATATTTAGTAAATTCGATTGTAAATCAGGTTATTGGCAGGTTAAGATGCATCCAGCCAGTATAGAATGGACGACGTTCACTTGTCCTGAAGGACATTTTGAATGGTTAGTAATGCCATTCGGCCTGAAGATAGCTCCACCCATTTTTCAAAAGAAAATGGATGAAATATTCGAAGACTACAAAAGATTTACAATAGTTTATGTGGATGACATTTTAATGTTCAGTAGCAATATGGCAGAACACCTAGGACATCTACAAACAGTTTTTAGACTTTTTGTCAGTAATGGCATAATAATTAGTAAGAAGAAAATGGAGTTATGTAAGACTTACATAAACTTTTTAGGGGTTACTATAGGAGAAGGAAAGATTAAATTACAACCCCATATAGCCAAAAAAGCTCTAGACATGCCAGATAAGTTAGATAATACTAAAGACCTACAGAAATTCCTAGGAATACTAAACTACGCTAGGACATTTATTAAAGACTTAGGAAAGGTGGCAGGACCTCTTTATTCAAAGACTGGATCTACTGGACAAAAGAAGTTTAATGCAGAAGACATAAAAATAGTAAAACTGCTTAAACAACAAATCCAAAATATCCCTGATCTAAGTATGCCTTTAGAATCAGACTACTTGATTATAGAAACAGACGGTAGTTTTGAAGGTTGGGGAGCGGTCCTAAAAACTAGAACTAATAAATACAGCAGCAAGACTTCAGAAAAAATCTGCGCTTACCAAAGCGGTAAGTACAAAGAAAAAGGAAATATGAGTAGTATAGACGCAGAAATACTAGCGGTAATCTACGGATTAAACGCCTTTAGATTATATATCTTAAACAAACCGAAACATTAATCGAACGGATCGTGAAGCGATAGTTAAGTTTCACCGAAAATTAACGATAAAAATAGTAGTAGACGTAGATGGTTAAATTTCCGGATACGGTATCAATATACAACTTAGTATTTGAACATATCAAGGGAAAAGATAATAGCTTAGCAGACCAACTCAGCAGATTAAAAAATTACTTCAAATTAACCAAGTTTGTTGTTGTTTTAACAGCATGAGTTCTTCAAGACAGACGCCAAAAGACAAAGGGAAAGGCCCAGCCAAACCCGTAGACAACTATAGACAAGCTATGTTAGGAAATCTGAATTTCAGACCCACAGCTACCATAGACACTCCAGCATTAGAAAGACTATATTTTGGTAAGAATAACTTAGTTTGTTTTCCACCGTCTAACCTTACTTTTAAAGTTTTGCCAGATTATGTAATAGACAGAGAGCAAAGGTGCCTGATCGACAATCTGTGGATGGCACACAACAAAAAAGACAACAGCCATTTTGTGGCAACTTTAAATAGCACTTGTTTTTACTTCAACGAAAAGAATTTGAACAAAAAATTCAAGTTTTACGTCGTTGTCCATGGAAAAACAAATGGTATCTTTCAGACTTGGCTAGAAGTAGTAGACTCCATAAAAGACTTTAAAACCCCTTTATTCAAAGGATTTAATGTCTTCACAGAAGCATTAGACTATGCCCGGGGAACCCTTGGGCCCAACTTCTTTTTTTCACCAAATTTCTACGAAACATAGCCGAACCGTACTCCTCGGATAATATACGTAAAAGACACAGACAAAATTATCTTTTGCGATCATTGTAGTACAATGACCGAAGCCTTCAAAAGATTAAACCAGACCAAAGAAGAACTTCAGAAACAGAATATTCATCTCCTAGAAAAAGTCACAGAACTAGAGCTGAAACTCAGACAAAGCTCTATCAGACAACAAACACAGAGTTCTCCATCTCCTTCAAAAATGGATGAGACAGGTGTGCATTCCCTTCTAAATGCTAAGAAACCTATTGTACCAGGTATAGATACAACTAGTCCGGTGCAAACGGTTGCCGGTAAAGACTTAACAAATCCGTTCATGGCTGTCACTTTGCCAAAAAGTGAAGAGGAACCAAGTTCCTCAAAGACCAGACGAAAGCTCCCGCAGACATTAACTGGATCTTCATCCAAAGCAAGGAGCAGACAGACAAAAAAACAACAGACCAAAAATATAGAACAAATTATAAGAGAGACATTAGAAAACATTTTTAAAGAACAGACTGAGGCTAAACAAGAGGATAAACATGAAATCCCAATCGCTACACCAACAGCAGTGACTCAGCCGGCAGATAATAATCAGAATTTAGATAATATAGATCATGTCTCAGAAACCAGTTCAGATAACGAATTCCTAGAATCAAACTACACTCAGGATGCTCAGGATCCTAATGCCGACGATGATTCAGGGATGAGCTTCGACTCAGTGGCTCTGCATAACTTAGACACCTGAGACGAAGAATAAACAGGAATTGGCTACCAGACAAATTACAATAATGCTAAAGCAACGGACGAAAATGAAGATGCTAAAGCAGCAGACAAAAGAAAAAATAGAAAAGAAAAGCAGGACAGGTGTTGCCCAAAGAAAAAATGGACGGCAACTGAGATATAGACAGATATGACACTAGACGGTCACTTTAGAAAAAGCAGCAGACAAGAAGGACAACATCTTTGAAAAATATACAACTTTTCAAAAAGCAGATGCCAGCAACAGAAGACGACAAAATGAAAAGAAGAGTTTTTCTAAAAGGTAAAGCGACTATGGGGCCCGCAGCGCACCCGGCCGAAACTTTTGAAGATTCCTTTACAATTTGAAGTCCGCAGTTGAAGTCCGAAGACTCTCTATAAATACCAAGACTTGAGGATGCAGAAGATAGATTGAAAAAAAACCATAGATCGAAAAAACCAAAAAGAGCGAAATCACTCCCAAACCATCCTCTTTAATGTTTTCCATAGTTTTCCCCTCTCCATCTGTATAAACTCCCCATATGTAAGATATTATTTTCTTACTTTGCTTTCACCGTAGCAGTAGCAGTTTTCGGGACTCCCGAAAGGGAAACCTCCCTGTACCTCTAGATATGTAAGTCTACTTTTCAGCAGTTTATCTCCTACCATGTATATTATGTTTGGAATATTTATAAAAATCTTGCAGAATTGCAGGAATTATGTTGATATAATGTTGATATTATTTTCATCATGAATCTTTCTATATTGTTATAATCACAAAGTTTTTAATTACTGTTGTAATCTTAACTTTATTATGCTTAGACATGGCTATCTGATGAACTTAGTATATGGTTATCCTTTATTCTCTGTAATGACATCCATGGATTAGCTTGTAAATTCCTATATCAACGGTGGTTGGTAATATGGCCTGTTGATGTCCGCTGAAGGACGGTGTTGGCCTGCAAATTGGATGTGGCTAAAGACGACAGTCGTTATTAGGGTAAAGTCTAAAGGACGAGATGAACAGTTCAAAAGAAGAAGTGAATAGGCATAGTAAACTCAGGAACATAACAGTAACTAGAAATGTAAATGATAATGAACAGTATATAAAGACTAGTGACTGGACATAGTCCAGATTTAAAAAAAAATAAAAAAAATATGACACTAGTCCATAACCTCTTTATGCACGTACCAAATTTATTTTCGGCTTCCGTCGTTACACTTGTTACATCCAAAATTATTTCGGGGTTTAATCATTTTATATACTAATCTCTTTATTAGCATAAATAAATATAACATAATTTTCCCAACGCTCGGGTCTATTTACACATGCCTAGCAATTTTATATAGTATTAGCGATTTAAACCGTAACCCGAAAGTACCGGACGTTACATCTTTCCTCCCTTAGAAACATTCATCCTCAAATGTTGGGGTAACATATCTAATCCCCGTTACATAGCCCAAAAATACAATCGTTAAACATCATGACAGGAATTGGAATTTACCTTAGGCTTCTCTTGAAATCTCAACATTAGTCTGGAATAGGTGTGGATATTTGCGCGTCATTTCCTTTTCCACTTCCCATGTCATCTCTTCCACATTCCTATTTCGCCACAGAATTTATACATAAGCTACTTCATTAGTCCTCAGCTTGCGGACTTGTCGATCTAGGATAGCAACAAGAATTTCTTCATATGACAGATCCTCTGTAATCTGCACATCCTCAATTGGTACAATCCGAGAAGGATCTCCAACACATACTCTAAACATGGAAATATGGAAGACTGGATGAACACACTCCAACTCTGAAGGTAAGTCCAATTCGTCGAATTATACGATATGGCCCAATATATCTTGGACTAAGCTTTCCTTTCTTCCTGAATCTCATTACACCCTTCATTGGCGAAATCTTCAAAAATACCCAGTCGTCTACCTAAAACTCTATGTCTCGCCGTCGCACATCTGCGTATGACTTCTGACGACTTTGAGCTGTTAACAACCATTCTTGGGTAAACTTTACTTTTTTTATGGCTTGGTGTACCAAGTCAGGTCCAAATAACTCTGATTCGCCTACCTCAAACCATCCAACAGGAGATCTACATCTTTGTCCGTACAAGGCCTCATATAGAGCCATTTTAATACTGGCGTGATAGTTGTTATTGTACGCGAACTCAATAAGGGGTAAGTGATCATCCCAACTTCTCTTAAAGTCCAACACACAAGCTCGTAGCATGTCCTCGAGCGTCTGAATCGTTCGCTCAGCTTGACCGTCTGTCTGAGGATGGAAAGTCATACTTAAATTAACTCGGATGCCTAACCCTTTCTGAAATGATTTCCGGAAGTTAGCTGTAAACTGAGCACCTCGGTCAGATATAATAGAGATAGGCACACCATGAAGTCGAACAATCTCCTTAATATATAACTTCGCATAATCTTTGGCAATGTAGGTAGTTTTCACTGGTAAGAAATGAGCTGATTTGGTCAGTCTGTCAACAATTACCCAAATAGAATCAAATTTCCGATAGGAACGAGGTAAAACCGTAATGAAGGCCATATTAATCATTTCCCATTTCCATATCAGAATCTCAATGTTCTGAGTCAAGCCACCAGCCTTTTGGTGTTCTATTTTTACCTGTTGACAATTGGGGCACTGAGCTACAAACTCTGCCACGCTCTTCTTCATGTCATTCCACTAATAAATACTCTTGAGATCATGATACATTTTAGTTGATCCTGGATGAATAGAGTACTATGAACAATGAATCTCCGTCATAATTCTATCCCACAATCCTGCTATATTTGGAACACATAGACGACCCTAGTGCCTGAGAGTTCCCTGTTCGTCAATCTCAAAGGTCGTGGTCTTCTTTTGTTGAATGTTCTCTCTTATTTTCTTCAAACAAGGGTTTTCCCATTGACATTCCTTAATTTCTGATATAAGGGGTGATTTTGACACATCCTGGACCACAAACCCACCATCCTCCGAATCCACTACTCAGACTCCCAAACTAGCTAATTGATGAAGCTCTCTTACCAATTCCTTCCGTTTGACTTGCACTGGCATCGAACTGACTATTGACTTACGATTAAGCATGTCTGCTACAACATTAGCTTTGCCAGGGTGATATAATATATCCACATCATAATCATTCAACAATTCAAGCCATCTTGTTTGTATCAAACTCAGCTCTTTTTGTTTGAATATGTAATACAGACTCTTGTGATCCGTAAAAATATCTACATGAACACCATATAAATAGTGTATCTTCAGTGCATGGACTACTGTGGATAATTTAATCATGTGTCGGATAGTTCTTCTCATGTTTGCTCAATTGCCTTGAAGCATAGGCAATCACTTTACCATGATGCATTAGCACACATCCTAAACCTGCTCCCGAGGCATCACAATACACAACATAACCTTCTGAACCCTCTGGGAGAGTAAGGACTGGTGCCGATGTTAATCTATCCTTTAACCCCTGGAAACTTCGCTCATAAGCATCGGACCACTGGAGTTTTATAGCCTTTTGTGTTAACTTCGTTAGTGGCGCTGATATGGTAGAAAATCCTTCTACAAACCTTCTATAATAGTCGGCTAAGCCCAAAAAGCTGCGAACTTATGTTGGAGTAGTCGGCCTCGACCAATTCCTCACCGCTTCAATCTTCTGTGTGTCAACTCTTATACCTTCGTCTGACACTATATGACCAAGAAAAGCCACTGACTTCAGCCAAAACTCACATTTGGATAGCTTTGCATACAACTTATGGTCCCGGAGCATTTGTAGTATTATCTGCAAGTGATCCACATGCTCTATTTCTGAGTGAGAGTAAATCAGAATATCATCTATAAATACTATCACAAATATGTCCAGGAATGGGGCGGAACACGCTATTCATTAGATCCATAAATGTTGCTGGTGCATTTGTAAGTCCAAATGACATTACTAGGAACTCGAAGTGCCCATACCTTGTCCTGAAGGCTGTCTTCGGAATATCCTTCTTCTTAACCTTTAGAAATATCTCACACCTTGTAACTGGTCAAACAAATCGTCAATTCGAGGAAGAGGGTACTTGTTCTTGATAGTAACTTTATTTAGCTGCCGATAGTCGATACACATCCGTAATGAGCCATCTTTCTTTCATACGAACAATACCGGCACAACCCAAAGAGATATGCTAGGCCTAATAAAGCCTTTCTCGAGCAAATCTTTTAATTGCTCCTTCAATTCTTTCAACTCAGTTGGAGCCATCCTATAAGAAGGAATAGATATCGGTTGAGTGTCTGGCAACACATCTATACCAAACTCAATTTCCCTTTTAGGAGAAAGGCCTGGAAGTTCGTATGGGAATACATCAAGAAATTCACTGACCACCGGAATTGATTGAGAACTAGGTGGTTCAACATCGACATCTCTTGCCCGAATAAAATGGTATATACACCCTTTGGAGATCATCTTTCTTGCCTTAAGGTATGAAATAAACCTACATTTTGGCATTGCCGTATTACCTTTCCATTCAAGGACTGACTCGCCTGGAAATTGGAATCTAACAATCTTTGTTCGGCAGTCAACATTAGCGTAGCATGACGCTAACCAATCCATGCCATAATAACATCGAAGTCAACCATTTCTAATTCCACTAAATCTGCTAGGGTCTGATGACTACAGGCCAATCCTGCACAATTTCGATAGACCCGTCTAGCGATTACCGATTCACCAACCGGTGTAGATACCACAAATGGATCCCTTATCAACTCAGGATCCATACCAAATTTACAGGCAATGAAATGAGTAATATATGATAAATTTGAGCCTGGATCTAACAACGCGTACACATTATGTGAAAGGACCGATAGCGTACCTATAATGACATCAGGTGAGGATTCCTGATCTTACCGCCCCATCAGTGCATAAGTACGGTTTTGGCCCCTTCCTCTGCCTCGACCAGATAACATTTGTTGACTCTGCCCTAGCGGGCGTACTGATTGGGATGAAGCTACTGCAGATCCGACCAGCTGGGCTCTACCACCTTCACTTTTTGTCAGACAATCTCGCGTTATATGACCATGCTCCCCGCAAGAATAGCATACTCTTCCCTCTTGTTGGAACGACCCTGTATGGGTCCCACCACACTGCCCACATCGAGCCAATGGCGGCCTCATTTGCATAGAATTCCCTCTATAATAAGATCCTGGTGCTCGTGAACGCTGGCCTGGTCCCGTTTAAGTATAACAATTAGCCCTCAATCCTGAAGATGGCAATGATGTGTCGGCTGCTGGGTAAGATGGTCATATGTAAGTCTGTGGCCTGGGCCCACCTTCGAAGTCCCTCACATCACTTATAGATCGAGCCCTTTTATATTGGCCCCTATCACGCTCTCGATCGACCCGTTGTTGCCTCTTGCGATCCTCTAGGTTCTGTGCATAAGCCTGGATGCGAGCAATATCCATATCCGAATTCAAAGAAGTCGTAGTACACTCGTTGACCAAATGTGGCCCCAAGCCAGTAACAAACCTGTGTACCTGGTCACTCATTTCAGCTATAATTGTAGAAACATATCGACCCAAGGAATTAAGCTGCAAACTATATTCTCGAACGATCATACTGCCATGTTCAATATGTAGGAGCATGTCCTGTCTGGCCCATCGAAGCTCGACTGGTAGAAAATGATGTAAGAAAGCCTTTGATAATTCCCCCATCATGCTGGCGCAGCACGAGGTCCCCTAAATTGCTCCCATGTATCAAACCATGTTACTGCGACATCCCGCAATCTATAAGAAGCAAACTTTATCAACTCGGTATCGGTAGCATTCATCACCCGTAAAGTGCGTTGTACCTGATCCAGAAAATTTTGTGGGTCCGCGTTCAAGTTTGTTCCTGTGAATACCGGAGGGTCTAGATTGATGAAATCCCGAGCTCTTGCGCTAGCAGCTCTATCAGAAGGACTGTGAACCTGATATTAGGCCTGAGCGGCCACCAATCTTGCCAACAACTGAACCGCACTCCGCATATCAAGATCCATGTATGGAGTATCATGTGGAGGAACTAGAGGTGCTGTAGTTCCACTAATATCCTCTGATGGTGATGTACTGGGAGAACCATATGAAGAAGTCATACCGAGGGTCTTACTCTGGTCCTCTCTAACGGGTGGCAATCGGCTGGTACCTTCACCCGCAGTCGTATTCAACTCCCTCGTACTCTTGGACTTCTTCCTTGCGGTAGGCATTGCTGGAATCATAAGCACGAAATGGATTAGGAGTGAAATACTTATAACTCAGTTCTATAGCACAATTTATGAAATGAAAGAACGTAAACCACCCTTAAATGTCATGCAACCTCTTGCTTATAAGTATGGTTCACAACATACCCATAAACAAGACTCTACTAGACACGGCTTGTAGACTCCCTAGGACAGACATGCTCTAATACCAAGTTTGTCACGACCCAACCGTAGGACTGTGACGGGCACTCGGATCCCACCCGCCTGGTACCGCCATTCTTACAATGAACATCTAATCATAATTAATTACGGACTAAGCCGAAAGAAAATTATGAACAACCAGGTAACCAACTTATATATATACATATACCAAGGCCGACAAGGCCATACAAGACTACTACACACAGGACACTTGTCTACAAGCCTCTAAAAGAGTACACAACATCAACATGTCGGGACAAGGCCCCGCCATACCCATATAGACACGCAAAATTGTATCATACCAAAATCAGACCGACACTCCAGAAAGAGAGGAGTGCTTCCAAAAAATCCGCTGAAATCTGCAACCTATTCACATGGGCCGTCACCTTGCCTATCCGAACCTGCGGGCATGAAACGCAGCGTCCCCCGATAAAAGGGACGTCAGTACGGCTGATGTATTGGGTATGTCAAGCATAAATAACAGCATAACAGGGATATACCAATAACTGAAACATAAACAACTGACCAATAATAACTGCCTCTGAGGGCCCTAATACACTTTCCTACATGTTATGCACAATGCAGTGTCCATATTCGTTGGCCTCGTCGGGCAATTTCCTTACCATGACAGCCTCTGTGGGCATCATACCATGTAAGGGTTAATGAATATATGCATGATGCAAGTGCGGTATATATATATATATATATAAATACATGTTAGTGTTGCGGATCGTGCAACCCGTCCCAATATATGTTAGTGTTGCGGATAGTGCAACCCATCCCAATAAGCCATACATGCATCACATCACATCATCACATCATATGGCCTCTTTGGGCTCTTTTGTGATAGTATGTACCATCTGCAGGTGGTGTGCATATATAACGCCTTTCCCTTTCCCCATATCCCCTATATATATATAATATTTACCATATAGTAGTATGCATAGCACCAGTGGGTCCAGGATAATATATGAATGCAATGCAAATGAAAATGCATGAATATCAGTAAAACACTTCCTGAATTTATCGGATGACAATAATATCCTTGCCCCTTTGGCTAACACGGTGAATGTCAACACATTTTCAGTATGCCTCAATAAGGACTTAGGAACATATTTAGACATGCTTTTAGCATAGGAATCAATGACATGAATATTCTTAACTACTAGGAGTAGAATAAATTATGGAGCAATATCACAATTATATTTCGTTACATGGAACATGCCAAAAGAAAGAAATAACTTGTTTTAACATACCTCGATTTACGATCCTGGAAATAACTACGACGGGTTAATCTACCTTTAAATCCCAATCTCAAACCCACGCTTAAAAGTAGTAAAAATACGTTGCTGCATAATATTGAATCGGACAGGAGCAAAATTTATGTTTGCTACTGCCTCCGAATCAAAAATGTTGTTGCCTTCTGAAAGAAAAGAAAAACATCAACTTCGAGCATTCCAAAAGCTAATTTCCAATTGCTGCCTTCTGATTTATGCTACTGTTTTAATCTTAAAGAATTGTCTAACTTAGGATGAAATGCCTCTAAATGATTGCCCATCATTAATCCCTTAGGCTAGTCACTTTAGGCATTTAGTGTAAACATTACACGTATACAACCCCCATTAACTCTTGTCCCCCCATAATGATTAATCAATCCCACATAATTAATTTCGTGATCCCAATTCACTTTAACCTTGATAACTTATAAGACCTTCATATACTCAATGTCATAATTTGTGATATGATACTAGTCCATAACCTCTTTATGCACGTACCAAATTTATTTTCGGATTCCGTCGTTACACTTGTTACGTCCAAAATTATTTCAGAGTTTAATCCTTTTATATACTAATCTCTTTATTAGCATAAATAAATATAACATAAATTTTCCTAACGCTCGGGTCTATTTACACATGCCTAGCGATTTTATATACGCTTAGCAATTTAAACCCTAATCTGAAAGTACGGGACGTTACATAATCCTCTTCTTCCTCATAATTTTCTTTCTCCCCTTCTGTTTTTTTCAGACTTGATGTACCCCAATCCTGTAATTGTTATTTAGCTCTTTTACCCTTCTTTTCATCTTTCACTTTTTTTTGTATTTCTACCGGCTCCTCTAGCACAAACATTTCCCCCGTTGTCGGTTGCTCACCTCGAATTATCTTAATTTCCTCCGGAGTTGGGAATTTTATCATCATGTGCAAATTCGAAGGTACGACTCTCATGTCATGTATCCACGGCCTGCCGAACAACGCGTTATACCTCATTTCACCTTCAATAACATAGAACTTTTTTTGTCGGATTATCCCGACCGCATTAACTAGAAGAGTGATCTCCCCCTTCGTAATCTCACTAGCCATATTGAATTCATTGAGAATCCAAGCAGCTAGGACATCTAGCAATCCTATTTTCTCCATCACCTTCCATCGAATGATGTTGGCTGAGCTACCTGGAATAATTAAAATTCACTTAATCTGAAATTTATTAATAAGCACAGAAATTACCAGCGCATCATTGTAAGATTGAATGATGCCCTATGCATCTCCATTGCTGAAAGATATTGCTTCCTCCGGTAAGAAATTCTTGGATCTCTTTTCTCGAGTTATAGAAACTTTCTCTTCTTTGCGGTCATGACAGATCCTTTTAGAACGTTCATCCCTTCGATAATCATATTTATAACATGTTGGGGTTCAACCGGATCAGCTTGTTTGTTTGCTTCTCTGCTTCTGTAGTTTCTCCTTGCTCGATCGCTCAAAAACTCCTATAGATGGTCATTCTTCAACAATTAGGCCATTTCATCCCTCAATTGCCGACAATCTTCCGTTCGGTGACCATGAGTTCCAAGATAATCACATATTAAATTTGAATCTCTCTGAGTCGGTTCTCGGCCATCTCACCTCCTTGATATGTCTAATAGCTAAAACATGTCCGGCTACATCAATATTGAAATTATATTCGGAGAGCCTCAGACTTTCCACACTGTTAGAAGATGCACCACCAGTATCATTTTTAAATTGCAGGCCCCTATTAGTAGATCCTCGATCATTGCGTTTATCATCTCCTCCTCTATCCAATGAGAAATAATGATCATTGCGTCCTCGATCCGATCTGAAGTTTGATCATTCAGACTGACCGTAGGGTTGGTACCTTTAGAGACTTCAATTCCGACTCAGCTACCCTCTTTGACTTATCAAAACTTTTACATCGCCATGTTGATCCGGGTGGAAGTTTGAACTGATCATCCTTTTCCCAGATCTTAGACTCGTATCTGTTATGTATATCAATCCATGTTATTGCCGAGAATTTCAACAAATTTTCCTTTAATTTTAGAGAAGTACTAGAACTCCTCGGGTTTAGCTCCTTAGTGAAATCCTCGGCTGCCCGTTCATCCAGTACCGTGGGAAAGAGCATTCATTCCTTTTGAAATCTCGTCACGAATTCACACAATAGCTCTGTATCCTTCTGAGCTATTTTGAATATGTTCACTTTTCTTACTTAGACCTTCCTCGCTCTGACATGTCCTTTATAAAAGTATATGCAAGCATTTCAAACGAAGTAATTAAATATTCAGGTAACAATGAATACCAGGTCATTGCCCTCTTGGTCAGTGTTTCGCTGAACTTTTTGAGCAACACCGACTCTATCTCATCCGACTGCATGTCATTGCCTTTTATCGCTTAAGTGTATGATGTCACATGCGCCTGTGGATCCGTTGTACCATTATATTTTGGGAGATCCAGCATTTTAAACCTCTTTATAATTAACTTTGGAACTGTACATGGTGGAAACGACAACTGGATGTACGTCTTTGAGTCTGGACCCTTCAAGATCGGAGGTGCCCTGGGATCTGATCTATTCGTGAATTGAATATGTCAACCTTCCTTTCGTTGGCCTCCATACGTTTATTCAAAGCTTGAAGCAGCTTCAATACTTTTCAGGATTCATTTGCCTCCAAACCATTACCACTTCCATCGACTCCATCCTCACCCCGGACTTGATCTTCACCATGGGCTTGGTCTTCCCCATGGGCTTGATCTTTCTCACGAACAGGGTGGGTTTCATCCGCCGCACTTGCTCTACTGCTCTTTTTCTGCAATTGAGTAATAGCCTCCTACTGCTTCTCCAGCATGGAAAAGATTCGAGCCAAATGAGACCTACTTGATCTTGAATTGATAGATCATCATTAAGTTCTCGATTTTGATTTGCTTGAGGACAAGCAAAGACTTTAATATGAGGTTACCACTTATTCTGCTCTCTTTACTTTGGTTTTTGCGTCCTTTATTGATAATATGAGGTTACTTATGGTGTGTATTACTATTATTTCATGTACATTTAGTTATGAATAGAATTGGGATCAAACCAAGTGAAAACGAGCCAAAATAGAGCTAAAATGAAGAAAATTACAATCTGCATAACTACCCTTCGAGAACGCGAGGGTTGGCCGCGTTCTCGAAGGTCAACCACTCAATAGACCTTCGCGAACGCAAGGGTTTGGACACGAACGTGAAGAGTCTTTTTTGGCAAACCTGGATAGTTTTGTAAATTCATGATTTTTTACCCCAAACCATATAAAACTCGACTAAGCTCTCTTGAAAACACATCTTTGGCAGAATACAAGACTTTTTGGAGCTAGGGTTTCTACACCACACTTGGGGATTGAAGTTTTGAAGATTCGAATGAGAAATTTCTCAAACCTTGACTCTTTTCTTCAATTTCTTACTTTGTATTTGCATATCTAAGTGTATAGTATTTATTTCTATACTTGAATCTTGCTTATGGGAATATTCATGGTTTTAGTTTGGATTCAAACTCTTATTTTGCTTATGTATTGAATGATTTTATTTTTAATGAAGTGAGTTAATGTTGTTTTAATTATTCTTGTTCTTTAATATTTCTTAAGAGAATTGCTAACCCTAGGACTCGCCCATTTATTTCGATTTAAACTCGGAAGAGGCAAACTCAGGGTTTGAAAAGATTAATTAACAAGAATTTAAGACGATAACCCTCATCTAATAGAATCGACCTAGGGATAGGCGACATCACTTGTATCCATATTCGGGTGTTCTTAATGCTCCTAATTACTTTAGAGAATTTCGATTAGGTAGCCCAGTTAGTCTTCGGGAGAAGTTAATTTAGAATCATTATCTGAGGCTAAGTAACATAAGCTCACCATTATTTGTGAATTGTGAAATACATTGGATCGTTACTTGAGAGTAGTTTCATTTATATTCATGTTTGTGGTCATTGATCATTTTACTTGCTTTCTAGGTTAGATTTACGTTTCCGCATTAGTTATAATTTTCTCTCTAAAAACAACCCTTAAAGTGTTTGTCTTAGCGTAGTTGGTGAAAATTCCTACTTTGCTTGACCGCCTACATATTGTTCTCTGTGGGATCGACCCCGACTCATAGTTGGAAAAAAAATAATATTTCATACAATCGTGTACACTTCTAATTAATAGAGTGGATTTGAATGTTATCAGTTTTCACCATATACACTAAATATACTTTTGAACTATACAATTTATACCCCTATTGTTACACAAATATTTCAGATATACCCTTTTTGCACGGAAGTAAAAAATCAATTTTAAATTTGTTTTCTTATTTTTTATTAAAATTAAAGCCATACATAGAGGTATATTGGAAGGAAATTATTTTGTTTAGAATATCATAAATCTCGTAATACTCTCTACAATCTCCATAACATCTCTTGTTATGAAAATAGTTAGCAACACCCCTATTTATAATAGTATGAAACTTACTTTAACTCAAAATAGAAAAAAAACTATTCATATATTAATTTGACTATAAATCCTAACTAGACATGAATTAAAAATACTAAACTCTAATAATTTTGATTTTCTACAACTTTTAATTATTTTTTCCAACATTCTCCTGTAATTCAAAGTTGTATATCCGGTGCCTCAAAAATCAGCATCAAAGTAACCCATGGTGGTGTTATGAATACAATATTGTGGGGGTTGTGTCCAGTTCATTGACCATATTGATGTTTCAGAAATAAAGCTATCACAATTCAAGATAATGGCTGAGAGTTGTAGATATGATAATGATTCAGTCGCATTTTGGCACACGTATAGTAAGCTCGATGAAAAGCTGAAGCTTATTACAACTAATTTAGTATCCAAGAACATTCCTGAAGATAGATTTGCTTTGAACATTAAACTCTTATACTGGATTGGATGAAGGACAAAATAGAAATGGTTCAAATGAATATCAAAAATTTGCTAGAGGTACTAATAATGAGGAAAGTGATGATTATTCTGTAAGTAGTGATGATTTTAAAGACTCAGATAATGATTCGTCAGATGAACATGATATCTTAGGAATGAGTGAAAATGGGGCGCATATATATGAAGTTAGTGAAGAAGTGCAAAAAAGATGGCTAATGAAGAAGGAGATTCTGACTGTGTTAACTCTGCAGGGTTCAAGAGCCTAGAAAGCGATTCTAATTCTGACACTATGAACTTTCCTAAGTTCAATCCAAATACATATGGATTATACTCAGGCTTGGTATTCAAAATCAAAAAAGAAGTTCAAGAATGATGTGACAACGCATGAAGTCAATCAAGGGAGGTACATAATATGGCACAATAATGATAAAGAAAGGATACGAGCAGTTTGTGTGAAACATTCAGATTGTGATAGGGAGATTATGGCTTCTAAAATGTACAGAGATACTGCTTTTCAAGTAAAAACATATAATCCCACCCACAAGTGCAAAAATTGGAATCATATTAATAAAATCATTACATCTTCGTCCACTACTAAAAGATATCTTGATAAGACGAAATCAAACAGAAATTGGAAGATCTCTGAATTTAGAGATCATGTTAAGAGCACATGTGACATTATCTAAATGTAGAAGGACAAAGAAGGAGGTAATTGCAATGATCGATGAAGATATCTCTAATCAATTTAAGTTGTTGTGGAACTATTGCAATGAAATAGTAAGGACAAATCTAAATACTTCTGGTGATGTGAAGTTGGTTGAAAATGAAGATCCCAGCAAGCCTAAAAGATTTTAGAGATTCTATATTTGTTTTGGTGCTTGCAAGAAAAGGTTCAAAAGTGGTTATAGAATGATAGTTGGAGTGGATGGTTGTTGGCTGAAGGGTCCAATGTATGGGACTTAATTGTTAACTGTCATTGGGCTTGATCCTAATAATAATATCTATCCGATGGTATATGCAGTTGTAGAGAAAGAAAATCACGAGTCATGGGCATGATTTCTGGATCATCTGAAGCTAGACTTGGAGATAGATGATGGAGTTAATTGGACCATCATGTCAGACAACCAAAAAGATTTGATAGAAGAATTTAATGATGTATTGCCATTTTAGTGATATGACATTGAAAGATGCACTTTGGAAAGTTGCTAGTGCAATAACAATGAAGTGATTTAATGACTTAGTTTGTGCCCTCAATTCCCACACCTCTATCTCCCCTTCCCATTTTTGGCATTTACGCTCTATCAATGGCAACCTATCACTTGAACATTCTCCCAAACAAGTCTCTCAAACACAAGTCTCCCACTCAAGTTCTCTATCTTTGGGATCCTTCATATAAGCATTTACGAACTTTCAGATGTCTGTGCTACCCCCTCCAACCCTCCACACAAATTAACAAGTTGTAACCACGATCATCCCCATGCGTCTTTCTTGGCTACCCCCAATCATCGAGATTACAATTGTTACGACTTATCAAGATAAAAAATAATCATTTCTCGGTATGTCATATTCGATGAGTCTCAATTCCCCTTTTCCAAACTCAATTCTCCATCCCCAAATTCTTATGAATTCCTAAATAATGACTTAAATCCCCTTCTAATTCATCACTTGCAAAATCAATCGTCACCGACACCGGCAGTCATCCCCAACACTGCCGTCCCGAGGTAGGAAGTCCACCCATCCCTACAACGAGAGCCTTGGAATAGCCTATCACGGCCTTTCATCTCGGTTGTCTCTCGGCCAGCCACCCCTCTCCCCGACGCAACTGCCCCTTATCGGCCCTGCCCTACTCCCGGCAGTCTACCAAATCCCGCCTCAATTTCTCGGCCACCTCATCCCAATCTTTTCTAACCTCCGGTGGCACACCCACAGACAATGGAAACTCGTGCTATGCACGGTATTTCCAAACCCAAACGGCTATTTAACTTGTCCACTTTGATTGCCCCTTCCTCTGTTCCTCATAATCCGAAAGATGCCTTGTCTGATCCTAATTGGGAAAATGCAATGATTGACGAATATAATGCTCTTATTGAAAATAAGATGTGGGATCTAGTACCTCATCCTTCTAATGCTAATATTATTCGTTCTATGTGGATTTTTTGTCATAAAAAGAAATCCAATGGTTCTTTTTAGAGGCACAATGCATGTTTTCTAGGTGATGGAAGGTCTCAACAGGTAGGAGTGAATTGTGGTGAAACTTTCAGCCCGGTGGTGAAACCAGCTACTATTCGAATCGTTCTTAGTATTGCTTTGTCCAAATCTTGGCCTATTCATCAGCTTGACATCAAAAATGATTTCTTGCATTGAGACATTCATGAAACCATATATATGCATCAGTCTATGGGATTCAATGATCTGATTCATCCAAATTATGTGTGTCTTTTGAATAAATCACTATATGGACTGAAACAGGCTACTCGTGCATGGTACCAATGATTTGCTAATTTTGTATCCTCTATCGAGTTTTCACATAGCAAATTTGATCATTCACTGTTTATCTATATCAAAGGTAATGACATGGAATACATCCTACTATATGTTGATGATATCATCTTCACCGCATCTTCTGATGCACTTCAGCGATCCATTATGTCACTACTTGCCTCTGAGTTTGCTATGAAGGATTTGGGTCCCCTAAGCTATTATTTAGGATTGTTGTTATGAGACATGTATGTGGCTTATTTCTTTGTCAAATGAAGTACGTCGAAGAGATCTTTGACCTAGCAGGCATGACGTCTTGCAAACTGGCCCACACACTGGTGGACACTAATTTCAAACTTAGTGCCTATTCGGGTTCTCTGTATGTCGAGTTGGCTCACTATCGCGGTTTAGTAGGAGCGTTGCAGTATCTCACTTTCACGAGACCATATATATCCTATGTCGTGCAACAAATATGCTTACATATGCACAGCCCGACAGATGAACAGATGAATGCCCTCAAACGTATTTTGCGATATGTACAAAGTATTCTTCATTTCGGCTTACACTTGTACAAGTCCTCACTCTCTGGTCTTACATCTTATTCTGATGCTGATTGGGGTGGATGTCCTGACACTCGTTGATCCACGTCGGGTTACTGTGTGTTCCTTAAAGATAACTTGCTTTCTTGGTCTTCTAAAAGACAACCTACTCTGTCTCAATTCAGTGCCGAAGCTGAGTACAGAGGTGTAGCGAATGTTGTTTCTGAGTCTTATTAGATACACAACCTTCTACATGAGCTTCACTGCCCACTCCATAAGGCTACAATAGTTTACTGTGATAATGTAAGTGTGATATATCTTTCCGGTAATCCCGTTCAACATCAGCGCACTAAACACATTGAAATAGACATTCACTTTGTACGTGAGAAAGTTGCTCGTGGACAAGTTTGTGTTCTTCATGTTCCTTCCCGATATCAGATTACTGACATATTCACTAAAGGACTTCCGCTCATACTCTTTGATGACTTCCGAGCCAGTCTCAGCATATGAGAACCTCCGCTTCAACTGTGGGGGTGTGATAGAATATTACCATATTTTGTATATCTTTTTTATTAGGTAAATTTATATTTCAATTGTAATTATGAAGATTTAGTTACCTAGTTTGTAATTAAATAACACTATATATATTATACACAATAATCAATAAAAGGCAAGGAACATATTCCTACAATAATAATATATTTTGTTTGCCAGAGTCTAATTACTGTGATGAGTACGCACTGGATTGAAATCGCAGAACCACTCGCAATAGTCCAATCATTGAATGATGATTATTTTAATTAAGTAAAAATTAGATTTTGGATTTAATTAAGAATGTGCTGAAAAATAAAATGAGGCATTGAAGGGCCACATCAGCGCCGCGAGGCCCACACTGTAGGGGCACAGGGCCACAGGGCCACGGAGCCCACTGGCTGGGCAGCAGCGCCGCCGGCGTGGTGACCTAATCCACCTCGAATTTTAGGTCAGGCCCAAGGTCAAACCCTAATCCGGTTTGACCTAATTTTTCACCTATAAATACAGACCTACACTTCATTACACTTGATTTTCATATCATTATTCTAAGTCGTAGAGACTCATAATCAAAACACTCTTTCGAACCTCTGCCGGATTTCCTAGCTTTCCAAAGGAGGAATACATTGAAACTTGGAGCTTGCAATCGAAAGAGCATTCGCGTGCGCACTGATAGTTGATAAAGATTCCAGTTATTGTAAACATCTAAGTACCATTCAAGTCTTATGTTTACGGTTTTAAATTACCCTATAGTCAAACAGTTCTACGTTTGTTGGGTTTGAAATAAGTTTTCAATATCCGCTGCATATAACAACTCAACAAAATTCCTATAGTGGTATCAAAGTCAGGGCTGTTTTGTATGATTATAAAGTAATTAGTTAATAATAATATGGGTTAGAATTTGTTTAAATCTGAAATTTATGTCGTTTAAAGCTCGAAAACCTAATTTCTTAAAAGCACATCATCCTTGTTTCCCAAACTATTAAACAATGATGTAATCGAGGAAGTCATTCTGATCTAACTCTTCTAAGTCGATGTGCGTAACCGGTTCATTGCGAACATGGTGCACTGAAGCGAAGAACGAGAAGGGATTGGATGATGGTCGATGAACGTGTTGTTTGATAGTGAAGGGTAACGAAGATGAATCTGTAAATCTGACCCTGAACCAGTTTTAGGGTTTTGGAAATGCGGATTTTGTGCTTCTTAGATGGAGACGATGCAACTCCACGATGGAGCGTCGCGGCACCGAGCATTGTTCCGGCGTGAACAGTAACCGAACATTGTTCCGGCGTGAACAGTGGTGGTAGTTATTGTTCCGGCGGGGCGGTGGCGGTTTTCGAAATTGCAATTTAGCCCTTGGGGAAAATCTAAAAAATTTAGAAGTTTCTGGAATTGCAATTTGGTGCCTCAAAAGGTTTTAAAATCATCAGATTTGGTCCTTAGGGCAAATCTGTAAATTTTAGAAAAGCAGATTTGGGCCAAATCTATAATTAATTTAAAATTTCGGAAATTATAGACAGGTCCCTGAAATCTGAAAATATTTTCTGAAAATTAAAATTGGATTTTCTGAATTTAAAGTGGTTCAAAATTGAAACTTTAAATTCTTGAGGGACTAAACTGTAAATTCTGAAAATCTGGAATTTACAGAAATATCCTGAAAATCAGTTTTTAAAATCAGAAAATGTTTAAGGGACTGTTTGGATAGACTTAAATTTTAGAGTTTAGACAAGTTAACCCATGATTATTATTAATTGTATATTATTGAATAATATACGAAATATATGCTAAGTGTTTAAATGCTTTCATTTAATAATTAGCATAGTGTTCGCTATAACTGGGCAGGCGGCACCCATTATTTGATTAAACCATCTTATATCATGCCTATTGGGTTGACGAATCCCAAGTATATGTGTCATTAGTTTTGCATGATATTAAGATGTCATATTGGATATGACGTAAAAGAGTTGATCTTGGTTAAAATCCTGAATTAAAATGTTCCCCAAAATTTTAAATACAAGTCTAAATTAAAACGTGTCGTCCATTATAATTGTTAGAGTGAAAAATCCTTTTCAGCGATACGAGTATTTATGCCAAAGCATTTGCTCTAAGTCTACGAGGACCCAGACTATTTCATAGATATGTTTTAAATGTAAAGGTAAACGATAAATTTTTGTGGGTATTTATACCAAAGTGTTTGCTCACAAAGACCAAATTTACTTAGATACATAAACGCAGTCGTGTAATGGGGTTGACTTGCTTAGACAAATCTTAGCGCCAAAGTGTCGGACTAATCTAAGGACGCAAGATTAAATATAATATTTGATCAACCAAGAGTTGCAAATAAGTTTTGCAATTGATTTAGAACCTACCAAGATGTGTTATTAAAGTTATCAGCCAAAGCAAACGCGGAGATAGCATAGGCTTGGATCTTGGCCCATTATGACCTTAATTAATATAGGTTTGTATTCTACCATGGGGTCGTACAAGTATGTTAAAATAGTGGGAGCTAATTAAACAAAAGACCATGTTGATTAGCCCAAACGAATGTGTATAATAGAAAATAAATTTTGAGTTTGATTTCTAGTCTATCTAATTCTTCAGATTATCAAAGATGTCGAGCTTATCATTGAAAATGTTGATTGAAATGAAAAAACTTACTGGACCTAACTACCTTGACTGGCTAAGAAATTTAGGAATAGTGCTGAGACAAGAGAAATTAGAATACGTGTTGGACACGGTGTTCCCAAGAGTTCCTGCGACAGACTCTGTTGAATATGCCTCTTTTGATAAGGATGCTTACCAAAAACAACTAGATAATGCCACTTCAGCACAGTGCGTGATGTTGTCTTCCATGTCTATGGAACTTCATAGACAACATGAGAACATGGGTCCCAATGAGATGCTCGAACACTTGAAGAGTCTCTATGACTCACAATCCCAGACTATGGAATATGAGTTACTGATAGAACTTTTTATGTGTAAGCTCAATGAAGGGGGTCAGGTCTCGCAACATGTGTTGAAGATGATAGGGCTGATAGAGAGACTTGCTTCAATTGAAACGAAGCTGCAAAAGAATGTCGCCATCACCCTCATCCTGAACTCTCTCCCTCGTTCCTTTGAAAACTTCATAGTGAATTACAATATGAATGGAATGAAGGCGAGTCTGCCAGAGCTGTACAACATGCTCAAGACCTTTGCCGTGATATACAGTTAAATTTTTCCTTGAAACTTATAGTTCCTCAAATCACGTCATATGCTGTTTCTCTAAGGCTAGACTGTGTTACAAATCAAGTTTATGCTTATAAAGAAATCCGTTATTTTCCCTAATTGATTCAGTGTGCCTATTTTGATTAACTTCCAAGTTAACTATTTCATAAATGAATGCTAACCCTCATCTCATTCTTGTTGCATGTGAATCCGTTGGACTTATTTCATCCTCCTCCACATTCTGTGTTGGGCTAGACCCAACATAATATAACATCGAGTCAGCCCAATAGCGATAAAACAGTAGCAGCAGCGGATCAAAGAAGAACCCGGAGTTGGGCCTTGGCCCCAAGATATTTATTTCTCTTCACTTCTTCTATATAATCTTTTGTTATGTGTTTAACTTGTAAAAAATTACTAACATTTTTACTTTGGATGAATCCCCGGAGTAGAGCGTGAATTAATTGGGTTGCTAGATAAACGTCTTTTGTCTTCCATAATGGTTTCAAATATTTCCCAAGTTCAATTTTCAACATTTTCTTAAATGTCATGTTTTGTTAAAAGATAAAAAGGAAAGTTGCTAAGAGTATTCAAAGCTTTAAAAATGATTTCAAGAAAAGTAGTCTAAGGTTCATAAAAATGATTTCCAACTCTTCTTCTTTTTTTCTAAAACCAAATTTGAAAGTCAAGCTTATTTCAAAATCCGGAACTTGTTAAAGTAACTTAAAGGTCTCTCGTATCTTTTGAGTTATAAACAAGTGAATTCATTAACGGATTAAGAACTTGAATTATATGTATAATTTAAAATCTAAATAATCGTGCACATTTTGAAGAGATCTATTCCTTCATAATTAGCTAAATTATAGACTTAATTCATTAATTGAATTAAAGATATGATTAAACGCTAAAAAAAATCAAAAGTAAAACGCCTCTAAGGCTCATTTTTAAAATAAAATATACATTTTTTATTAGCCATGAATAAAATCCTTTCAAACTTTATACATATAACTATTTTAAACACATTGTTACAAACAAGTTATACAATTTTTAACCATAAAATATTAGATCCGTAGGTAAATCGCATTAGCGGATCCATAATACTGAGGTGTCTAACACCTTCCTCGGGGGATCACCTGAACACTTACATGTTCTCTAGATTATTTAAAGGTTTTTCAAAAATTAATCTTTAAACTGGTTTCCTAATTCTCATTCAATAAATTAGGTAGCGACTTTGTTTGTTCACGACAAACGTCAAATTACTAAGTAACTTTTACGCGCGATTATAGAAGTGAACTATAACATGTGTTAAGTGATGAAACTTGTTTATAGTTAATAAATGAGAAAATAAAGCTAGAAGGGACCAAATGTGTTGTCTTAATGTTGAATTTCCATTGATATAGGATTTGGAGTTCTAATCACATTACGTGTTCAATGAATTATCGCACGAATCGATTATTGGCCTATCAATTTAATCTTAATTTAAATCACCTCTATTACATAGGTTATCATTCGTAGAGCGTACGATGAATCGTAAGCTGTCATTTGCCGAGTGAAAAAGGTATATAAGACTTACCCTTTCTTCTTTTGTCATAATCATAATAGAAACGACAAGTAACAAAATGTTCCTCCAAATGAACTCTATTTTTGGTCATTGAGGATGTGCTTGTTATTTATTCTACTGAATTGCTATTGAACCTTATTTGTCCCTCGTCGGAAGTACTTTTCCGCATCTTATGTTATCTCTGATTATGTGATAATCCTAAGCTTTTTGTTGATTTACCATGATTGATAAACGTAGTTACATAACGATAGTCGAAGGGTAGCAACCTTATGTCACTCCGACCCAGTTCATAATGATTTTCTGAGGTCATTTATGTATTACACACACACACACACACACACACACACATATATATATATATATATATATATATATAATGACACCGAGCCGCATTATAGTCGGCCGAGTACGACACTTATATGTGCACACCACTGCAGTTGGGGACGTTATGATGATATTAGCCCTAGAGAGCGGCTTGATGATGACAATATTGTCCCATTGTGAGGCCAATATATATGATTATATTGTTAAAATAAAGTGTGCAGAGCATTCACCCCATAGTGGCATTCAGAGTTATAGGTTGTCTCTCCCTTATCTCTATTTACATTACTGCATCTATTTGTGTTTCTCTCCTTACATAGTCAGTACATTGTTCGTACTAACGTCCTTTTATTGGGGGCACTGCGTTTCATGCCCGCAGATTCAGATAGATGGAGTGACGCCCACTTTCAGTAGGTTCTCAGCTCAACGGTAGTGACATAACTCTCCACTTATTCTGGAGGTGCTAGTCTGAATCGGTATGATTTTATGTACATATTTATGAGTATGGGGATCTGTCCCAACCTGATGATGTTCATATACTCTTTAGAGACTTGCAGACAGTTGTCATGTATGTAGAAGTCGTGTATGGCCTTGTCGGCCTCCTCCGTATATATATATATATATATATATATATATATATATATATATATATATATATATATATATATATATATATGTTTGGACTTTTCTGCTTCTACATGTTATTATGTCTTGTTTGTCTTATAAGAGTCATTCTAAGGTCTTGTTGGCCCAAATAGATGTGTATCTAAAGTATAGATGAGATGTGGTAAGCTCGGGCCATTAGGGCACCGGATGCCGGCCTTGGGGTGTGTGAAAAACTTGGTATCAGAGCAAGTCAGTCCTAAGGAGTCTACAAGTTGTGTCTAGTAGAGTCTTGTTTATGAGTGTGTAGCGCTTGGGCTGCTTATTGGGAAGATCGGGTGGATAATTACGTTTAACGGTTCGACTTATCGATTATCAGTTTTTAAATGTACTAATCCACTAGCCAACCGATAAGATATCAATTAGTTCGGTATCGAATTAGCAATTATCGGGTGGCTATCAGGCGGTGTATCGACTAAATTATGTAACAACTATCACTTTATAGTTCTGGACAATAGATACCATAGGCAACAAATAATTTAAAGGAAAACTAAGGGGAAAAAAGAAAATTACTGCAAGTATTTGTTTTAGATGGTAAAAGATGGTAATTTTTTTATATTAGTCACTGGTCAATCATCAATTTTGGGGGGAAATCATCATCAAATGCATAAGTGCTTCTAAACCAAATCAGAAAGCACCATAAGATGAAAATCAAGAAAACCCGAAAACTTAAAAGAGGATGAAATATACTATAAGATCAGTTGTGCATGTATTTGAATTGATGATTGAACTCTACAGAATAGATGGATAAGCATCATCAAACCTTATAAGCATATCGCTCACAAACAAGGTTAACATCGAAACAAAAAAGCTAAAACCAAACAAATATAAAGATTCAACATTATTATTTAGGAAGAATCATGAGATATTATGTGACAATCACCACCTTACAAATCCAAGAATCTGGATGCAAACTAAGACTGAGGGCTGGGGCGAGAACAGAAATTGAAAAGACTCGTTGAGTTATTCTTATTAAGATTGGGTTAATTTTATTAAGCTAAGAAGTAAGAAGTGAATACTAAATAGAATACTGAAGGGGCTGGTGCTTTATAGCTTTAGTATGGTCTTGTTTTATACTTAAGAATATTGACCCAATTAGAAATTAATTATTATGATGTTAATTGTGAGATGAAATATTTTGATAAGAGAAAGTCATGGAAGTAAGGATACCGGCGAAGAGGGGCTTCTAGCCCAAACGATAGTTAAACCATGTATGTACATTAGTAGATTGAAAGGACATGGAGCCCACACCCGACCTGGTGGCAGAATATATAGTATGTTTCCTTCTTCCGAATGACTATACTAGATAGACCCCAAATCTGCGATATCACGTTACCTGACAATTGTACAAAAGCCCCAGATCTTGTGGAGAAAACGTTATAGGTCTCTTACGACTTAGATGTAACCCAACACCTTTTCACGTACGTGATAGTAAAATTTGTCGACTTAAGCCCCCGTGACTCGAGATCTTTTTTGAGGGACCTTACGACTTAGATGAATGTTAAGAATGCCTACGGAATGTTAAAAGTCATTGGGATTGAAGGAACCACCCTTCGACGAAGTTCGACGAAATTAGTATAATGCACTAAGCAGTTTATGTCACGGATGAGATCTTTCTCGTAGATTTGGGCGCAGATGAGCCAAGAACAAAGGCCAACTCACTGCCTAGATATGCTCTAGGATCTATGGCCGCATATAGGCATATGCGTCGCAAATCCCACTACGGATCAAAGGAGGTGGCCGGCCATCTTTGTCTATTTAAGCGGTGGATCATTATTTTCATTCATTATCGACCAAGACTGAGCCCTAACACCTCTTAACTCTGCCTAGATACTCTCCAAAGGTTCAAGAGTGATCTTACAGTAAATACATCAAGTTTCAACATAAAAAATAGCCTAGATGGAGGATAACACTCCTATAGTGTTGTAGTATAGTTGTGGACTCTTGTGAGCTGAGTTGGGCAGAGGTTTAACGTTGTACTTGTTGTCTAAGGTAAGATTAACACTCCCTTACTTGTGCTTGAGATTATTCATGTATTGATTAAGTTTTGGGATGATGAATCTTCAAGTTAATACTATAAATAGAGTGAAATGTTGTTGCTCTTTTGTTAGACTGTTTGTAGGTTGAATATATGACTTGTTATAGCTAAAAATCATGGAGAGTAACTTGGTTATGTTGTGGTTGTTTTTATTATGGTTTTCTCTTTGTTGGTTAGGAATATAGGGCTACAAGTTAGAAGAAAAATAGTTGAATCGCACTTGCAAGTTATTCCTGTCGTTATAACTCTTGTTGGGCCGTTTGGTTGATTGTTAAGCTTGGTGTTAAGTGTTGAAACTTGTTTATAGTTAAAAAATGATTGTACACTTTACCTGATGATGTTCATATACTCTTTAGAGACTTGTAAACAGTTAACTTACATAGAGAAGTCGTTTATGACCTTGTCGGCTTTCATGTTAGCCAGTTGATGTGTATTGTGGCCTTGTCGGCCTCTTCCATATGTATATATTGGTTGGGCTTTTCTGTTTCTATAGTTATTATGCCATGATTGTCTTATAAGAGTCATTCTAAGGTCTTGTTGGCCTAAGTATATGTGTATTTAGTGTACAGATGAGATGTGGTACGCTTGGGCTATTAGAGCACCGGGTGCCGGCTGCACTCCCCAAGGCTGGGGTGTGACAAAATTGACATTCAAACAAAAACTAACAATATTAGGGCCACGCCCAAAATATCCTCCCTGGATTTTGCTTTGTCTAATATGTTTTTAATGGTAATAAAAATTTGTTCTTGCATCAAACTTTGTCGTTAATGTCATCTTCTCCGGAACATACTATATTCAAGTCATTAACAACAATAATGTGTTTCCTTTTATCCTCCATTGAATTAAAATTAGGACTTGTATCTCCTTTCTCTCAGGAATTTCATGTTGAATGGTTGAGGTTTTTCATATGAGAAACTTGAGGCAAAACTAGCGGGGAGAGAGAAATAAGTGGGGGGGGTGGGGGGTGGCTTAATTGATGTAATCTAACGGAGGCTTGTAAATTATGTATGTTGTTTGTATAAAAATATACGGAGACCAAATTTGATAAGTTTTAGGATAGTTAAAGGACTAAAATCGGTAAGTGTATATTTAAGGTACCATTTTAGACCTACTGACATAGTTAAGAGGCTATTTATGGTGTTTTCTCCACTTTCTCTTCAACCTTCAATTGTTGGAACATTTTTTCCTCAACTTTCGTTGATGAATCACTTTCTCTTAGCCTTCAATTTTTTTAAGCCACTTCTCTAATTTTTAGAGAAGATTGTTCCTTCCTCTTGTGCCATATTTGTTTGCACCTCTTTAAACCTGCAATATTTTTATCAATCAACATGATTTTTTTTCGTTTGGCGTTTGGCAACATCATTATTGGCTAGACGGTCGGCATATGGATTATAGCCGCCCGCTGACAGCGAAAGCTCTTTGATTCTCTACCAAGATCGTAGAGGTTCTGATACCAATTTGAAGGAAATTATTTTGTTTAGAATATCATAAATCTCTGAATGTTCTCTGCAATCTCCATAGTATCTCTAATAGTTAGCATCACCCCTATTTATAATAGTATGAAATTTACTTTAGCTCAAATTAAGAAAACATATTCCTATATTAATTTGACTATAAATCCTAACTAGATATGAATTAAAAATATCAAATCTTAATTAATTTTGATTTTCTACAACTTTGAATTAGTTTTTCTAACAATATTTGATCCTTCTCGCAAAGTTCAAAAGCTATATTTGATCCTTCTCGCAAATATAGGAGTATATTTAAATTTAAAATTAACTCTAAATTTTTGGAACTTCCTCCGGAAACTAGAGGAGCTTTTAATTTAAATTAGAACAAACTGTGCTCCCAGAACTTTAGAATTAGACAAGCAAAGAGGATACAAATTAACTGATTATTTTATTGCAATTAGTTAATTTTATTGTGCATATCCTGATTCATAATGATCAGTAAGCTAACACCTCCTCATCATTGTTAACTAGTCACGTTTATCCCCTTTATTTTTGGTGAGCTTGTATCAATAACAATCCAGTTAGGAAGTCTAGACCAAACTCAGTCAATGTAAATGGAGAGATCAAATTTTATGTCCTCCTTCTTCATGTGTTCATTTTTTGAATTTTGATCATACACAGGTAAAGGAGTTAATGAAAAACGCAATCCCTGGATTATTTTCATTAATAAAGAGGTATATATACATGATATACAATATCTAAATATGAAAAATAAATATACCTTTTCCTAATACAAGACTAATACCTAGTCCTAATATAATACTAAACCATAATTACACTTGTACAAGAATTTTACAAATATGATAATTTGTGTCATTAATTTTCGGTCCATGGTATACACGGTTTTGACCGTGTATACCTTCTATCACATCCCCGCAGTCATAGCGGGCGGTTGTCGTACGCTGAGATTGTCCATAAAAATCTTCAAACAGAACCAAGGGAAGACCCTTAGTAAAGATGTCAGCAATTTGATACCTGGAAGGGACATGTAAGACTTCTACTTGTCCTCGAGCTACTTTTTCTCGAACAAAATGAATATCCATCTCGATATGCTTAGTGAGCTAACGTTGGACCGAATTCCTAGAGAGATAGACTGCACTAACATTATCACAGTAGACCAAGATAGCTTTTTGAATAGGAAAGTGAAGATCTAACAGAAGATTACACATCCAACATGACTCAGACACCACATTGGCTACCCCTCGATACTCGGCCTCCGCACTGGATCGCGATAAAGTAGCTTGGCATTTTGCCGACCAAGTTATCACAAAAAAACATGCAATAACAAGATGTCGAACGTCTGGTATATGGACATCCACTCCAATCAGCATCTATATAAGCCACGAGAGTAGAGACAGAGGATAGATATAAATGCAATCCATAATCAAGTGTGCCCTGTATGTATCATATAATGTGTTTGAGCGCATGCATGTGCTCAATCCGTGGATCATGCATAAATAAACACACATGATGTACTGCATAAGTAATATCATGTCTCATGAAAGTAAGATACTGACGATCCCCTGCAAGACTACGATAGTGGGTGGTATCCTCATATGGTGTGCTAGAAGTAGCCCTCAGCTTCGATTTTGTATCAACCGGAGTAGAAGAAGACTTACACGATGACATGCCAGCTCTCTTAATAATTTCAGCTGCATACTTCTTTTGTGATAAAAATAGACCACATGCATGACGAGTGATAGCTATACCCAAAAAATAACTCAAGGTCCCCAAGTCTTTCATAGCAATATTTGAACTTAGAAGGGACATGATAGACTTGCGTAGATTATTATATAAGGCAGTCAAAATTATATCATCCACATATAATAGAATGTATGCCAGAGAAGTACCACGACGATAGATGAACAGAAAATGATCAGACATGTTGTGAGAAAATCCAATAGTAGACACATAATCTGCAAACCTCTTATACCAAGACCGTGAGGCTTGTTTAAGCCCATATAAGTACTTCTTCAACAAACATACATGGTGAGAATAATTAGGGTCCTTAAAACCCAAGGGTAGATGCATGTATACTTTCTCTTTAAGATCACCGTGTAAGACATTTATGAGCCAGACTAATCACAGTACGAATGGTTGTCGGTTTGACCACCGGACTAAATGTCTCTCCACAATCCACGCCAACCTGTTGTGTTTTACCATCACCTATAATACGGGCCTTATGCCTCTCAAAAGAGCCGTCAGAATTTTCTTTATTAGTAAAAATTCACATAGAACGAATAATAATGACACCAGGAAGATAAAGCACCAACTCCCACGTCTTATTTTCAATAAGAGCATTATATTCATCATCCATGACCATTCTCCAATTCGGGTCATGAAGGGCAGACACCGGGTTACGTGGTAGGGGTGATTTAGTGACATTAGAGTTAAGATTAAAATGTCATTTTGGTTTTAAAATACCCCATTGGCTACGAGTAACGGACCCTTGACTCGAGATAGAATTGAACGAGATTTGGGTAGGTGACGGGTCGGTAGGTGACGGGTCGGCAGGGGACTGGCCAGCAGGCAATGGGCCTGCTGGCCCAATAACCGTTGGCTGAAACTGGGGGGAAGTATTATTTGGGCCGACAGGTAGTGGGCCTACTGACTGAGACACTATTTGGTAATGTGGGATATTGGGCCAGTAGGTAGAGGGCCTGCTGGCCGTAAACCTGAAGCTAAACTGGGAATTGGGACGTACCCGAGAGAATGTGGGCCAACAGGCGGTAGGCTTGCTGGCAGAATTGGATTACGGGTAGGTTGGGCCCACTATTGGAGAACATACGGTGAGAGCCCATCATCCAAAAAATTATAATTACTAGGCACGGAATTAGACAAATTAGCAAATGAAAATTGAGTTTCATAAAAAATGACATGACGATTAATTATGATTTTATTAGCGGATAAATCAAAATATTTGTAACCACGATGATCATATGGATAACCCATAAACACACAAGCGGTAGAACGGACTTGTAGTTTGTTAATTGTAGTAGACGAGAAAAGCAGATAGCACAAACACCCAAATACCCTAAGATGAGAATACGAGGGATCCTTATTATAATGACTTTTTAGGGGTGATTGATATGCTGAACCTTGGCTAGGGAGTATGTTAAGGAGGAGATAGTCATTTGTAACGCATGATGCCAAAACGACGGAGGTAATGAAACATGGGCTAGTAAGGTTCAGACAATATTATTAATGGTACGAATTTAGCTTTCGGCCTTCCCATTTTGTGAGGACGTATGAGGATAAGAAAACAAAAAAGATATGCCATGAGCGTCACAAAATTCCCGAAATGGCCCATTATCATATTCTCTATCATTATCACATTGAATATTTTTTATTTCTCGTTCAAATTGGGTACAAATGAAAGCTTTAAATTTTAAGAATGTGGAAAAAACTTGAGACTTTTTAGACAAAGGAAAAATCCACAAAAAAATTAGAATAATCATCCAAAAATAAAATATAATAACGATGGCCCAAAGAACTCAAAATGGGAGATGTCCATAAATCACTATGAATTATGTCAAAAGGCATCGACGTACTAGAAGTAGAGGCTACAAACAGTAATCTAACATGTTTCCCTAGAGGACACGAGGGACAAATATGAGTACTAAGCGTACTCTTACAATCATAAAATTATTATTTTTAAGATAAGAAATAATAGACGACCTCGGATGACCCAAACGTGCATGCCACAAAGAAGGAGCAATAACGGCAAAGGTTGATGGAGTGACTTGACTCGTGGAAATGGTGGTGGTGGTGATTGAATAAAGTTCTCCCCGACTATTACATCTCATTAGAGGTATTCCCGTCGTGAAATCCTTCACAGAAAAATCAAAAGGGTCAAAGTTAACAGAGACCAAATTATCAGTTGTAAATTTTTGGACAGACACCAAATTTTTAATTAAGTGAGGGGCATGAAGGACATTATTTAGGACTAGAGGTGGATGTTGGGAGGGGACAATTTTATGTGACCATAACCACGAATTGGAATTGAATTGTCATTACTAATAATTATGCCACGATTATTGCTCAAATTGAAATAAGACGAGAAATTACCTTGCGCGGATGTCATATGAGAAGTAGCTCCAGTGTCCATATACCAATTTGCGTCTAGGGGATTTAATCCACGTGTATGCATCGCAGCCTCAATATCCGTAGGTGTCGGACAAGAAACTGGGCCCGCAGCAGTGAAGGCCTGCTGAGGCCAAGGCCCAACCGATTGCTTGGGTTGGTACTGCTGGAACTGGGAATTGGGCCTCTGGCTGGCCCAACTCGCTGTAACGCCTGGGTAACTAGGAAAGGCCATATTGGGCCACTGGCCCAATAGCCCCACGACCATTGTGCATTGGCCCAAGGCTGCGGCCAGTTGTGTTGCGGCCCAGCTCACCCACTGCCACCACGTCCGCCACTGCTCCGACCACCGCCACCGCCACTGCAGTTCTTGCCACAATTTTCCCGATTTTTACCCTTTGTGTCGCCACCATTATTACGATTTTGGCAAGAATTGGATGAGAATGAGTGAGAGTCATCGGACGTATCCATCATCATGACTGAATTATCTCCGGTAGCCGCATTTTTAGCCAAGTCGGCCTCTTCTAATGTGAGCATGGAACGGGCCTGATATAACGATAGAAGATGATTACTTTGATGAAGAAACGTCCCAACGCCATTATAAGCCTCAGATAGGCCTACAACCATCTGAAGAACGAGACGATCATTAGTGACGGGCGCACCAACGTTCTTTAGTTGATCCGCCAATTCCTTCAGCCTTTTACAATAGGTTGAGACATTCGGAAAATCCTCCATATTGACATGGGAAAATTCCTGCTCAAGAGTGACGACACAAGATTTTTTGTTATCTTGGAATATATCACGCACCCGATTCCAAGTTTCTATCGCCGTGGCGTCGGGTTCAATAATCGTCTGCAACAGGTCCGTAGAGATAGTGGAATAAATCCACTGGAGTATTGTAGCATCAAGAGTCGTCCATAACATAGGGTCATCACCGACGGTAGGCACCTTCTCCTTGCCTGCTTCCGCGGGGATGATGTGATGAAGGACTTGATGCGAGTGTGCGTGAACTTTAAATAATTCCGCCCACGTCGCGTACTGGACATTTTCCATCTCAAGAATGATAGAGACGTGGTTCTTTATGTTGAACACAATAAGGGCAGGATGAAACATGTTCTTTAAGGTAGACATTATGAAAGAACAAGAGGAGAATGAGGGATTTGAAAGAAAAATATGGGAGAGAAAAAAAATTTGGTCGGCCGCCTGACGGTTGCCGAGAATGAAGAGGGCAGCGGAGGGTTTTGAGAGAAGGTATTTTTTTGCCCTAGACTTCTGATACCATGAAAGAAATAATTCATTGACTATTTTTATTAATGAAGAGGTATAAATACATGATATACAATATCTATCTAAATATGGAAAATAAATCTACATTTTCGTAATACAAGACTAATACCTAGTCCTAATATAATACAAAACCATAATTACACTTGTACCAGAATTCAACAAATATGGTAATTTGTGTCATTAATTTTGGATCCATGGTATACCTTCTATCAATTAAGACTCAACCCCTACACCATAATGGTGGCCTTATGAAGAAAAAATTAGTATGTAAATCATGAAGGACATGAAAGTCCATGAGAAATTATGGGCTAGTCCCATAGTCTGAGATTATGCAGGACACATTTTCTATTCAAATTGATATTGGCGCTTACCCTCTCTAGTTATTTGTTAGGAATATATTGTTACTATAGAATATAATAGTTAGCTAGAAGCCTAGTATGTTAAAAAAAAATAAGAAAAAAGATGGGAGGAGATAAAAACATATTAAAAACATGAAAAATTGAACGAAGAATTAAAGGCAAACCCTCAATGCGGAGAGAAGCTTCGGGAGAAAAATGAGAGATGATTTATTAATATCTGAGAAAGAGAATGGCCAAAAAGAGTATTTATATAAATCATCCTCCTAGTTATACTTACATTGGAAAATAAATCAAAATGCAACATATATATATCTAGGCTAACTCTTGTATCAGACTCCTCTCAATATTGAACATTTTGAATATTAGACATGCATTTTTTGTGGAAACAATATATCTGCAGGCAGTATTCATAGAAAAGTTTCATCCTCGTTCTTCTTTTTCTCCTCCTCCTCCAATTCAAAAGGTTTGATCGCTATTGGTTAATACAGATTCTATGGATGAAAGAAATGAGGTACCCACTAGTGAAATTATTTTACTATTAATTTCGAGCTGAAAAGGAATTAAATTGAGGTACCATGTATATATGAAATGGATAAGCTATCATGAGTCAAAAGAACCGGAGTTACCATGATTGAATGAAATGATTAAATTATCAAAGTTCAAACATACGTGTCGAGACAAACTTCAGACAAAAATATTTTAAGTTTGGGACTGTCGAGTAAAACTTTATAAAAAATGACTGAAGTTCTTGCACAAGAATTATGACAATCTTCAGGCATTTTGTATTTCTAACTTCAAATTCCATACGTATTTTTTTTTCAAATTCAATCCCGTAGGTTTGAAGTTGATTATGAAATAACTAAACTTACAAATTATTATGAACATCAACTATACTTAAAATAGTGGTCCTCAAATCGGGTCATTTGCCCTTTTTCCCTATTTTGTGCTCGTCTTTAATTTTTTTCCCCTCAAATGAAACTTATGTTTGGGGCATAATTTCTTTAAGGAATTTGACATAACTTGTGATAGATCATTTAAAGAACTTATGGCCCAATAAACATAAATTTCATTTGAGGGGCAAAAATTAAAGACCAGCCAGCCCATTTGATTGAAAACCGTGGAATTAAATGCCTCAAATCGGTTATTTGTGCACTTGCCCTACAAGAAATGTGGTTGAGGCCCATATGTCATATATATGCCCATAGCTCAAAGCGGAAAGAGAAAGCTTATCATAAGGTCAAGCGTCAAAGGTGGTCCGATGTTGTGTATACTACGTTGCTCTCCTTCCTTCCTCCTACTCTCTCTCAACTTGCAAGCAACGAAAACCACCATTATGTATATCTTAAATTCATATTTTATTTAAAATTTTCAGAAATCTCATTTTCTTTTTGCCTTTTATATTTCATTTTGGGTCGTTTTCAAAATTTCAAGAAAATGCAAGTAATACCCAGATGGCGTAACGCTTTGATCTTCAAGAATACACTTATTCAGTCCACAAGAATTGTTGCTTCTACACAAGTACCAAATACCCATTTGGCTTCTTTCCATTCTACCTCAATTTGCTCTGAAAAATGGAAAAATAAGTGGAATTCTGTGAGTTTTCTTTGCCTTTTCCTTTTTTCTTTGCTTATTTTTAGGCAATATGAGACACTAATGGATAAAGGTTTGATTCTTGATTGTTGTAGACTAGTAGCTGCAAAAATTATATCTTTTTGTTGTTGTTGTAATAGCTGCATAACTATTTGTTTATTTCAATTGTTCTAGCTGAATAAATATATTTAAAGTAGCCTATTGAACTTGCTATAATGGGAGTATAACGTTAGACAAGAAGTAGGTTTTATCTTTTTTCACTGTTAGTCATAATATTTAATGTTTGAAAGGGAGCCTTGGAGTAACGGGTAAAGTTGTTGCTATGTGACCAGGAGATCACAGATTCAAGCCGTGGAAACAACATCTTACAGAAATGTATGGTAATGCTGCGTACAATTGACCCTTGTGGTCCGGCCCTTCCCTTCCCTAGATCCCGCGCATAGCGGGAGCTTAGTGCACCGAGCTGCCCAGTCAAAACATTTAATGTAATTGAGGAAAGAAAGAAGATATACAGGTTTTAAGTTGTGAAAAGGGATTAACTTGTTGGTTTCTTGATTATTTTGTTGGAAACTGTTTTCTTTTTGTTAGCCCAATGATTGTTGAATTGCTATATCAAAAAGGATTAATTTGCAATAGGTTCAGTCATTTAGATCTTGTCCCTGTCCCTCGATTGGAAGAAGGATTTATTTACAAATTTGTGCAATTCTATATGGGGTTCAATAGTATATACACATTGCAAAAGAGGTGCTTGAGGGTTATTTAGTTTAGCTGCTCTGCATTTTATGCTTATCATAAAATTATGTGACTACGTGAGATTTCAGGGCGAGTAATTTCCTTCTGTCAGATCTTTCGCTGAAAGTGTGATTCATGCTTATATATTTTCATTTGCAAAAGACAGTAACTTTTTCAGTCTGTGTGTCCTGTATGTGTACAATATTGTTTTCCATTTTAAATTAGATAACCTATATTCAGAAGTTTTGAGAGCGCAAAAGCTTTTATATCTTAACAGGTTTAGAGCTAGGAAATGAGAAATTAAACAGTCTTATTTGCATGTGAAGGCATCCTAAGATGACTAGGTCCTGAATTGTAGGACAACAAACTCAATTGCTAAGTACTAGGTTCTGAATTTAATTCTTGTACATATTTAGTGCATTTCTTAACAAGTTGTTGATTTTCTTAAAGCCTACATCCTCCCCTGCACTTAGCTATTAAATCTCTACCAAGTTGGCTCTAGTTGATTTTCTTATAGATAAAAACTGTCTGATTCTATTCCTTGCACCAACAGACAAGCCCCTCTACGTGCGAGCAAAGATATGGGGTCTAAGCATCTGCATAAAATGTATATCATCCACAAATTTAAAACTACTTTTATGGTATTCCAGAATATTCTCTGTATACTACAAAGTAAGAGGCTTTGGGGATGGTCTCTGAATCTGCCTATTTGTCTTCTCTTAAGTCAACAAGGCTTATGTTGTCAATTTATCATGGTCTAGACAATCTGATCCTTTTGGTTAATAGCAACTCTTCAGTCTTCAGTTCCTTTATTGGTGCAAAAAAGGTCCGTTATAAACACATTGGGGCTTGGTCATTATGTTCTTTCGATTTCTTCCAGTAGTGATGAATTTTCGGAGGACACTGAATGATTTCAGCTCACCTTAGTCACTAGAATTGCTCAGGCAATAATGCATAGCATATATATACTCAGCACCTCTCGTTGTTTCCAATAAGACAACTTGAAATGGAGAATTGGTGCCCGTTCATCATGCTCTTCTTGAATTAAATGTGCTACATGCTTTTGATTCGGAAAGGAGATAAGAATTGGAGTTCTGATGTCCAATTTAAAACATCAAATTGGGGCTCCATGAAATTGTTACCTTGCTAGGCTGGTTTTAGAAAAATCTGCTTAAAATTCCACCAAGAATGGAGTATACTTCTTCCTTCTCTATGTTTCCTTGAGTTTGTGGGGAAAGAGGTGGTTTTGTTCTGCGTTTGTTCTGTGTATGCTTCCTTGTCACCCCAAAAAAAGTTCTGATGCTCTCGTTCATCGAGACTGGTAAAAGTAAGGAATTTATTGTGTTTCTGCACTCAGTTTTAGCATTCTCTTCTCATGTATTTCCATGCTCGTTACTTTAAAGTTCAAGCAATGTCTTTCTACAATACAATTTCATTTGTGACTTTCATAAATTGTTCCTGCAGGAATTTAGAGGAAGTCAGCCGCCAACTAAGGTAAATATCTTAACCAGTTCCCAGTATTATAGTGAGTGAAATTGCCCAGGATTAGAGATATCCTCGTGAGTTTTTTTGCTTATTTTTCTCTGGTCAGTTATGTATTATTTTTCCTGTTCGTTTCTTTTTCCTTCCATGTAATATATCTATTAATTTATATTGTCTTCCTCTTTTTCTTATTTATCATCTAAACATTTCCTTAAATTTTCAGGATTATATCAGATATGCAACACGTCAAAAGCGTGCTGACTCAAAAAAAGCATTGAAAAATCTTCTTTTCTATGGGGCATCTGGAAACTCTTTTGAGGTAAATATAACTTTTTTTTCCTTTCATAGATGAGGTAAATCTTAATCTGTGTCATAACAAATCAACTATTACTGTATTTGACTTCGTTTTTCTTTCTTGTTATGGAGTGACATAAAGAGCTTTTCATTTGAAATAAGTTCTTTGGATTAGTTTGTTTCCTGAATTATTTTCCGGTCTTTGGTTGGACATAAGGTAGGTGACATGAGGCAACAATAGAAGTGGTACGGGGTATCATTCCAGTAATCGTTTGAGTATTAAAGGTTGACAGTAATATTTACTTGGTAGTTGAAGTAAGTGATATGAAGTATAAGTTGAAATCTTTGCATATGGGACGACTTACACTCATTTTCCCCTTTTGGTGTATGTTATTTTTCTGTTGAAAAACATTTTTAGCATATGAAAATAACCAAACACCACAAATTTATCTATGTTGGAATAAAATTTGTTTATAGTATCCTACATGAAAAATGATTGAGATGTAGTGTCTATAAATAAGGTTCAATGTAATAATGTAGATACACGATTCAATAATAATATTTTCTCACATGGTATCAAAGCCATAACAGAATATTATCACCGGAACAAAAAAAAAATTCCGACGTGAACAGTACGCGTGAATAGTGTTTCCGGCAAAAAAAAGTTCCAGTCAGGTCGTGTCACAATTCTGACCTCAACCATATAATTTCCTTCAAGATCCGCACTTTTTATTTCTTCAGTGAGCTTTCCGGCGAGATATGAGATTTCAGATCTAGTTCTTTTATTTTTTTGTGAGATTTTAGCAGATCTCAGATCTGTTAATGGTGATTTCAGATCTTATCTTCCGGTTCTCCGATCTTTTTTTCCAAGCTATTGTCCATCTGATTTCAGATCTCATTCCACTGTTGGTCAGATTTCAGATTTTACAAGATGTCTTTCGGATATGATAATTTTAATTGGAATTTCAAAATTCTTAGCAAGGAGATCAGAAATTCGAACATCTCAGTCTACGAAGGATCGACGAAGAGGTCGTTCTGAAAGATCTCGACCAAAGTGTAGTTATTGTAAAAGGCTTGGACACACTCGTGAAGTATGCATATCTCAACCTAAGTATAGCTATTGTAAAAGGTTTGGACACACTCATGAAGTATGATATTCTTTGCATGGTCGACCACCAAAGAATGCTCATGTTGCTCAAATTGCCACCACAGGTAATCAACGATTTTATTTATCCGAAGAAGAATATAATGAGTACTTTTAGTATCGAGCACGTAAGCAGACATCTCCACAAGTAGCCTCGGTCGCACAATCTAATACCGTTGGATCATGTGTTGTAGACTCTGGCGCTTCTGATCATATATTTTTGGTGATAAATTACTTTTGTTAGATATTGATTATTCATCGTTTCTTCCCGCTATTACTTTAGCCAATGTGATCCAAACAAAAGCAAAAGGAGTTGAACAAGCTAAACTCATATCCTCAGTCAATCTAAATTATGTTCTCTATGTCCCTGGTTGTCCTTTTAATCTTGCATCAGTCAGTCGTTTAACTCGTGCCTTAAATTGTGTCATACTATTTCTTGATGATTCTATTATTATGCAGTACCGCAGTATGTGACAGACGATTGGCGTAGGATATGAATCACAAGGCATCTACTACCTTACCTATACTCCTAATTCCTCCATAGCAGGTCTGGTTACAGATCCTCTAGACTTGATCCATAAACGATTGAGATATCCGAGTTTGTTCAATCTACAAATGATGGTACCTAATTTGTCTAGTCTGTCCAAATTAGATTGTGAGTCGTGTCAACTTGAAAAACACACTCGCACTACCTTTTCACGTAGTGCTAAGAGTCGTGCAAAGTCTATTTTTTTCATTAGTTCATTCTGATTAGTTCAAGCCGTGGAAACAGCCTCTTGCAGAAATGCAAGGTAAGACTGCGTACAATAGACCCTTGTAGTCCGACCCTTCCTCGGACCCCGCGCATAGCGGGAGTTTAGTGCATCGGGCTGCCCTTCATTATGATATTTGGGGTCCTAGTAAAGTCGGTTCACCCTCAGGATTTTGTTATTTTGTTAGTTTCATTGACGATTTTTCTAGATGTACTCGACTATTCTTGATGAAAGATTGTTCTGAGTTATTCTCTATATTCAAGAATTTTTGTGCTAAAATACAAAATCAATTTGGTGTTTTGATTTACTTTTCGTAGTGATAATGCTTTAGAATACAAATCCTCCCAGTTTCAACAGTTTATGCCTCACCAAGGAATTATTCATCTTGTCCCTACACCCCTCAATAGAATGGGGTAGCAGAAAGGGAGAATAGACATCTCATTGAGAATGCTCGCACTCTTCTCATTGAATCCCATATTTTGCTGCGTTTTTGGGACGATGCAGTCCTTACGTCTTGCCATTTAATTAATCGAATGCCCTCATCTTCCATTCAGATTCCATATTTCATAGTATATCCTCAGTCATCTCTATACTCTTTTCCTCCTCGTATTATTGGCGGCACATGTTTTGTGCATAACCTAGCTCCATGAACAGATAAATTAGCCCTAGGCTCTCTTAAATGTGTCTTTCTTGGTTATTCTCGGATTCAAAAATGGTATCGTTGCTTCTCACCTGATCTCTGTCGATATCTTATGTCTGCCGATGTCACATTTTTTGAGTCTCAACCTTACTTTAAGTCTCATTCTGATCATCCTGGTATCTCTGAGGTCTTATCTATACCTCAGGTTTTACCTACACCGACCTTGGAAGAATCTACTGTTACTTCTACATCTCCAGTCACAGTGCCACCACTTCTGACTTATCATCGTCGACCGCGTCCAGCATCAGACCCAACATCAGGTCCAAATGATTTATGTCCTGCGTCGGACCTTGCACCTACTGTGGACTTGTCTCCTTCTGATCAACCGATTGCACTTCGGAAAGGTAAACGGTTCACTCGTAACACTAATCCACATTATACTCTTTTAAGTTATCATCTATCATCATCCCATTATGCTTCTGTATCATCATTGTCATATGTCTCCATTCCTAAGTCTACAAGTGAAGCCCTTTCTCATCCAGGATGATGACAGGCTATGCTTGAAGAGATGTTTGCTTTACACACGAGTTGTACTTGGGAGCTTGTTCCTCTTCCTTCAGGTAAATCTATTGTTGGTTGTCGTTGGGTTTATGCAGTCAAAATTGGTCTGGACGGTCAAGTTGATCGGCTTAAGGCTCGCCTTGTTGTGAAAGGGTATACATATATATTTGGGCTTGATTATAGTGATATTTTCTCTCCCGTGGCTAAAATAGCCTTTGTCCGTCTCTTTCTATCCATGGTTGTTGTCCGCCATTGGCCTCTTTATGAGTTGAACATTAAGAATGTTTTTCTTCATGATGATCTTGAGGAGGAAATTTATATGGAGCAACCACTTGATTTTGTTGCTCCGGGGGAGTATAATCTGGTGTGTTGATTACGTCGATCACTTTATGATCTGAAACAGTCTCCTTGAGCCTGATTTGGTAAATTCATTACAGTAATTTAGGAGTTTGGCACAACTCGTAGTGAAACAGATCATTCTGTATTTTATCGACATTCTGCTCCAGATTTGAGTATTTATTTGTCTGTTTATGTTGATGATATAGTTATATCACTAATTTAAAGCAACATCTCTTTTAGCATTTCCAGACTAAAGATCTCGGCAGTCTGAAGTATTTTCTAGGTATTGAGGTTACCCAATCCACGTTAGGTTTTGTTATTTCGCAACACAAGTATGTCTCACACATTTTTTAGGCGACATGAATGATGTGATGTAGACTCATTGACAGTCCTATAGATCCGAATGCTAAACTCATGTCAGGTCAGGGGGAGCCATTCAGTGATTCTAGAAGATATAAACGGCTAGTTGGTAAGTTGAATTGTCTCACAGTGACTAGACTTGACATTTCGTTTTCTGTGAGTGTTGTAAGTCAGTTTATGGATTCTTCCTATGATAGTTATTGGGATGCAGTTATCCGGATTCTGTGATATATTAAGTCAACTCCAGGTAAATGACTACTTTTCTAAGATCGAGGCCCTGAGCAAATCGTTGGATATACAGACACTGATTATGTAGGATCACCCTCTGATAGATGTTATACATTCGGATATTGTGTGTTAATAGGAGGTAATTTGGTGTCCTGGAAAAGTAAGAAACAGGGTGTCATTGCTCGATCTAGTGCTGAATCAGAATATCGAGCAATGGTTGTAGTAACTTGTGAACTAGTTTGGATTAAGCAGTTGCTCAGAAACTAAAATTTGGAGAAATCAGTCAAATGAAACTTGTGTGTGATAACAAAGCAGCCTTTCATATCGCATCAAACCGGTATTTCATGAGAGGACTAAGCACATTGAGATTGACTATCACTATGTCAGGGAAAAGATACTCTCCGGAGATATTGTTACTATTTTTGTGAAGTCAAGTGATCAGATATGTCAGGGAAAAGATACTCTTCGGAGATATTGTTACTAATTTTGTGAAGTCGAGTGATCAGCTTGCGGATATTTTCACCAAGTCACTCAGTGGTCCTCGTATTAGATACAATTGTAACAAGCTCGATACATATGACTTGTATGCACCAGCTTGAGGGGGAGTGTTAGAATAGGAATAAGAATAGGATTTGTATATAATATCCTACATGGAAAAGCATTGAGATATATTGTTTATAAATAGGGATAAATGTAATAATGTAGATACACAATTCAATAATAATAGATACACAATTCAATAATAATATTTTCTCCCATATTTTCTCACAATCTAGGACAACATCTTTGAAGAAGACATGAATATATCTTAGATTGCTGTTACAAACCTCAATCATTGTATGCAAGGTCATTTCTGTATCTTGAAACACTGAAAATTAGGTTTCTTTATTTTCTGTTTCTTGTCCCTCCTTTATCTGGATGTCTTTCCACTATTGGAGTTTCTATGTTTTCCATCTTTTACCAAAAGTAGGCTATTGTATTTTATTGATAAATAAAATTTGTGGTATCATTAGCTTATTACCAAGGTTGCACTCGCATGTGTGTCGGTGTCCAAAAGAAACAATTACTACCTGTTAGACCCTTGGCCTAAGTAATCGAACATGGCATGGGCGTGGCAAGGGATTTACATGATGGATCTTGTCACGATCCAAAAACGGGCGGCATCATGTTGACATGGGCGCCAAGACATGTCAAGGCCATGGCTTAGACAAGCTGTGGCAAGGCAAGGCAGTGTGGGACAAAGGCATGGCAAAGACAAGGCTGTGAGTAGGCAAGGCGAGCAGTGGTGCGAGCAAGGCAGTGTCATGGGCAAGGCTGTGTGCGGCTAAGGTAATGCAAGGCTGATGGTGCGTGCTGGGCAGTGTCAGTGGCAAGCTGAACGTGTGACAAAGGTCGGCATGTGCACAAGGCATGCCGTGCAAGAAAATGGCGCTAAGGGCGAGCTTGGCGTAAGACCTTGGCGGAAAATTGGGCCGTTGGCACCAAAACTTGGTTGGCACGCGGCACATGCGTGTAGTTGGGCAGTTTTATCCATTTCCTTGTATTCAGCCGAAATGACCAAGTCTTTTGGGCGGTTGCCTTTGTATTTTAAGCATTTCCTTGTATTTCCTAATAGTTGGGGATGTCAACTGCATTAGCCTAGGATAAGGGCTGGGTGGGCTGTGTTTGGCCTATCATTGTAAGCCAAGTGGCAGGCAGTTGTCTGGCACACGAAAGTATAAGTGTGCAGCCCAACACTTGTGCAAATTCGGGTTTTGTGAGATAGAGTTTGACGGAAAATTCTAGAGAGCAAAATCTGTATAAGGTCAGGGGATCTTATGCCAAGGGTGGTGCGAAAATTGAGTGTTCTTGTATTCACTTTAAATAATACAAGTTGAGATTTGGTTTCCTATATATTGTTGCCTTGTGTTCTTATTTTATGTTACCTTTTCTTCCATCTTATGCTGCCTACAATCGTTTATCTTACTACGTTGATGTTGCCTAAATTTGAGTCATAGGCCAAACTGTCTGAATTTTGGCCAAGTGTTGGAACAGGCTGAGTCAAGGCACTGCTTGACTGCCGCGCAGGGATAAACCTTGCCTGTCGGCTGGTTGAAAATCGTCCCTGTGACACTACCCACAGTGGAACACGAGGAACCAGTTCCTCCACAAAGTGAACCAAAGCAAAAAGTCAACTGAAAGAATCAACTAAAGAAAGAAATTTCTTTGCACCAAACAAAGTGTTCTCACAGACAGGTAGTTAAAGGTAAGGTTTGCTTACACTCTACCCTCCCCGGACCCCACGTTGTGGGATTTCACTGGGTATGTTGTTGTTGTAAACAAAGTGTTCTCACAACCAATAAAAACTCTATGCTTCAATCATGAGCTAGCCGGGTCGGCTATATGTATCCTCATTATCCATTTTTTGCCATTTGGACCGACTTCTCTTTCTTTTTTTATATGTAAAACTGATTTCTTTCGAATATCCAATAACATAGAGGTTCTCCAACACTAAAGGTCTAACTGACTAAAAATACTCCTAGCAAACAATGAACCTAATGTAGAGACACCATCATGACTAAGCCTTAATACTTGTTACGACCTATTTCTTTCCAGCCAATATACTACAAACATGAGCTTAGAGTAATTTATAGAAAATTCTCCCTCTTCCTTTGCGACATTGGCTCCAGCTAGCAAATAGACAATCACTAGTAAAAGGTGTCAGTGGTGCAATTCCGCAACTGTCAAAAGAAAGTTCCACTAAGCAGCAGCCCAGCCCCGAAATTTTCTTTTCCCGATAATCTCCATGAAAATACTAATGTAAGTTCCAAGTTAACTAGCGAAGAAGTTTGAGACCTAATCTTATGTGTTATTTTTATTTCTGCTCTTTTCTTCTTCTAGAACGTATCCGCTTCCCCACCCAACACCCAACCCAAGGGAAAACTGTTTTATGTCTGCTTCTGAATGTGACGTTTGAAGTCTCTGTTCATGTAACCTAAGAACCTCTGCTAATCAACCACAGAAACTTCAGTCTTTTGTGACGGATCCTCACTTGTCCTATTTCAGCTTTGAAGTGAATGAGTAATCTCTTAGGAGGATAAAGGAAGATCTATTCAGGAACTCTTCCTTTGTGCAATTTTAGCATCTACTCATATAATGATCAAAGGATAAAGGTATCAAGGTCTAATGAGGATAGAACAAGTTCAGTTTAGTAAGACGAATCACCTAGTATATAGAAGGAAAAGATGGAAAAAATATAAGCAGTGATGAGCTTTTCACTTATATCTCATCCCATGCATACTTTATCTTAGTTATTTATTGCTTTTCCTTTCTCCTTACTTTTGTCTTAAAGTCTTCATAGTATGATGTGTTCAGCTGCTGAACTTTAGTAACTGATCAATTGCATGCAAGTTCCCTATTTATATTAAAATCTATTCTCATTTCGCCATTTTTTACCTCAACTTTATTGTACTTATGGACAATATGCGATTTTCTTGTTGAATAATTTACTAGAATTCAACAAAAGATGATAGATGGGATGTGGATCGGGATGATCGTTCAGAGAAGAAGAGTGAATATAAGTCTGCTGCTCGTCATAGAGATCGCTCAAGGAGAAGGATGCGTAAGTTTGTAATCTCATTTCACTATTGGCTTCTCTGCTTTGACTAGCACTATCTAATGAAAATTCTTATGTTACACAGAAAGATATCAGTGTTTCAACCTTTGGCCCCCTTCTAGATATTCTGAAATTCCAAATATATTCTGAAATTCCAGATGTAACTGAAACATATATTGCCATTAGATTTTGGTCGTTTGACCTAATTTGTTAGGTCCTTTTGGGGCTGGGATAGTATTTTCTAAAGCTCCTTCACTGCTCACCAGCTAGCTGGACTAGTGGGGTACCTATCAGGAAACATACTGAAAATGGTGCCTTAAAAAGGTTTATTGGCAGTGAGTTGGCTGCTATAGTGCTGCGTAAAATGGGATGAACTTTCCTTGGTTTGCATATTTTCCATGTAGGAGTTGTATTGCAATTTGCAAGGCTTTGAGCTGATCAAAATAACATTTGAATTAATGCTTCTTTAAAGAATGGAAATTGGATTTGTTATCTGTCACAAAGTTACGTATGCTATAACTTTAGATAACCTTGTGTTATGCTTTCTGATTGTTATTCTCTACTATCGTTACATGGCTGATGGTCACACGATACTGAGAGTTTTTGACCTGTTAATTATTCCTTTTTAGGAAAAATGAAGAAACGGAAGTTAGATGAAGACTTTGAAGATTATCCTGAGACAGTATTCCAAGCAACTTTTGGTAATAAGTGGTACACTTGGTCTTTTAGGCCTGGTAAATCATCTCCTTTTGAAGATCTATTCTCCCGAAGACAAGAAACAGACTGGTCAGAACAAAGGCATTGCAGATGGGATAATGAAACTGCACACGAGACTCAGACAGAATCCAACTATGAATCTTGTAATATAGGGTCTTACTCTGAAAGAGCTATTCTCGGTTTGCCCCCAAGAGGTCCTCTGAAGATTGAGGATGTCAAGAATGCGTAAGTTCTAGAAGTTTTGTGCTCTCCATATATTGAATACTAATGTAGACACTATTGTCCTTGCAGTTTCCGTTTATCAGCTTTGAAGTGGCATCCTGACAAGCATCAAGGCCCTTCACAGGTGAGCTTGTAGTTATAGAATTCCTTTGTTTTGTTTGTCTGCTTATGTGATAAACTTATCCTTGAAAGCACCAGTTGAAGGCTTTTAGCGATTGGCAAGTCAGAAGCATTTCTTTGGAGTCAAAAGGAAGTATATTTTGAAAATGTATAAAATGGTCATTAGAATCATGTTGTTTATGGTCATTACCTTGTTATATGAAGGTAAGCATGATGACAGTGAAGCATAGAGTGCATTCTTGCTGTCTTTTAGTTTCAAGCAACGCATCATATGTTAGTCGGATTCATTGATAGAGAAGCATGTTACTCCTGTAGCAACATATACAGCAGCTATTTCTAAATAATTCACTCATGTAAATACTGAATTAAGTATTGGCATGTTGATTTTGGATGTAAATTGAAGATTTTTATCTTCTACATCGCATTACGTTAGCCTATCCTTCTTTTTCGGTTTCAAGGCATGTATTGGGACTCTGTTCTGGAATTTAGCTACTCATATTTGCATTCTCAGTTTCCTCACGAACGAGTCATTGCATTTGTTCAGGCAGCAGCAGAAGAGAAATTCAAATCTTGCGTCACTGCATACAAGTCATTGTGCAACGCGTTCTCCCCAGCTTAACCATTATCTGCTCTTACTCTTCTTTTATCTGGTCTATCCATGGGTTCTTTTCTTCGAGCTTCAGAAGCCAAAATTACCATTCATAATAATAACAAATAGCCAGTCTTATGTATTCTAATTTAGTTCTGTATTATAACTTCCTTCACTCGGGCAATAGAGGGCTCTTTCTTTCCTAGCAGAGCCGTATTTGTTTTTGGTGTATACTCAGTGTATAACAAATGTATAACTTGTTCACAGATTATCCATTCATTGACTATACGTTGTATACTTGCTATAAATTTGTAAAAAAATAAAGATTAGGATTTTCTTTTTGTTATGGGCTTCGTTGACAAGAGTTTCATAGACGTCTACAACTTTATTTGAAACAAAAGCAAAAAATCAAGAATCTACAGAGCTATGATATATATCGTTTTACTTGTCCACTATTCTAAAAGTAGATTTTCACTTTTACTTGTTAAATTTAGCATATCAAGATTTTTTTAAAAAATTCTGTTTTACCCCTCGCATTAATTACACATTTTAAATTATTTTTAAGTCTCATTTTAGATTATACACTAATTAATATGGGTATCATGGTAAAATATGCCTTTCATTTGTTAATTCTTAAAGGGCGTACAAAGTCAAATGTAGACAAGTAAAAGTGAACGGATGAAATATAATTAGTGAGGATCTATCTAATATGGAATAACTCTCCAGCTTTTTCTTTTAAGTAAGCGGTGTTTCACACGGGGTCAAAAGCATATATTATTTTCTTTCAGGATTCACTATAGAAGAGGCGCTCACAGGGACTTCATCGAGAAGAAGAAGCCAAGATTACTCTCGAATAAAGAAGGAAAGAGGGTTATGACTTTTTTAATCATTTCTTCCGGACAAAACATTGGCAAATTTTGCTTTTTAAAATTGCATGAGAGGGCTTCGGGACAATCGAGGTGTCAAACATCCTCATTTTGACCGTTCGAAACTTTCTTTCAATTGCTGGGGTTTGGTCTATGGTATTTTCTTCTATCTTTCGCTTTCTTCACCTTCTGATTCAGGCGGCAAACTGAGTTCTTCTGTGGAGAATATTCGTGAGAGAGACACGTATATTTCCTTTTTTGGAACATGTTAAGACTTTAGGCTCTAACTCACCTTCACAATTCTAGATTAGTGAGGATTTCTCTAATAATGGAATAACATAATTAGTGAGGATTTTATAATTATAATTATCCTTCAACTTCCTTTTTGATGACACAATCCTCGGGTTTAAATTCCTTGGGTTCTCGATGGTGTGGGAAAGAGTTACTTAATAATTGTGAAGGTCATTAATGGCGTGGCAGTAATGATGATTTAGTTCTTTTTTTATGACTATTTCAAAATTGTAATAGGGCAATACTGAACTTTTAACATTCTTCTCTAGGTAAATACGAGTACTAAACTTTTAACATTCTTTTAAATGACTCAAACTTTGAATCAAATAACATTCTTTTCCCTATCCCTTTCTAAATTTACTGTCGACTGACAGTCTGACATTTTTACCACTACAAATTTCTTAAGATTTTTCAACATTTTAGAATGTTCAATTTTCTTTTTTTTGTAATAAAAATATTGTGAAAAGGCTTAGATGCATAAATGTCTATAATGAATTGGAAACCTGTAATACCTTAACCTTCATACTCCAAACTGTAAAAAACTTTTTGGAAGCAGTTATATAGTCGTTGGTAGCATTATTGTGGTTCTTTCTGAAGGGTTGGTAGTATTATTTACGTTTAATCTTTTACAATTTTATTTTAGTAACTCATATTTACGTTGTTTTAAGTTCTAGAATGAAAAAGGTCCATATTTGTAATATTTACTAGATGGTCTTATTAGTACATTTTTTAATCTATTATTTTTAGGAGTATTTTGACCTTATCATTGATTTCTAAGTCAATAAAAGTACAGAATTTTTTAAATTTTATTATTAGTAATTTTTTAAATATTATTTTATTTTTATATATTTAACTTATTTTTATTTTACTTTATATTTGATATGCTGATAATATGAGTTGGTATTAGGGTGCCTGCTATCTCTTCTCATTCTCATTTGCTTCTCTCGTACTCCCTCCAATCGAAAATGACTCATATTTCAGGTTTGAGCATACGGATTAAGGAATTTACTTACTTCTAAATATCGTTATTTATGATTATTTTTTCTTTTTAGATTGACATAATTATCATTAAATTTGAACATTGAATTATGAAAAAATTAATGTCTTGTGAAATATTAATTGTTCTAAATTAACTTTTAAAGGCTAAAACATCAATTATTTTATGAAAGAATATAATCCCCTTGATTATTTCATTAATGAATGAGTATATATACAATTTACAATTTCCATAATATGGAAAACCCTATTCCTATTCTATTCTCAAAACTCTATTCTACTTGTACAAGAATTCTATAATTATGGTAAGTGTACAATGCTAATTTAATTACAACAATATTTACCTAAAATAGAAACTCCAATCCGTGATATACACGGTTTTGTATACCGTGTATATCACAGTTTCAATTATGGAAAAACTTCCTTTTGAAACCGTGATATACATGGTATACAAAACCGTGTATATCACGGTATGTTATTACACCCTCGCAGTCATAGCGGGCGGTCTTCGTACGCTGAGACTGTCCCTAAAATCTTCAAAAAGGACCGAGGGGAGACCTTTTGTAAAAATGTCTGCAATTTGATACCTGGAAGGGACATGTCAGATGTGTACTTGTCCACGAGCTACCTTTTCGCGAACAAAGTGAATATCCATCTCGATGTGTTTAGTGCGCTGGTGTTGAACCGGATTACCAGAAAGGTAGACATCACTAATATTATCACAATAAACCAAGATAGCTTTCTGAATAGGACAATGAAGCTCTAAAGAAGATTACGTAGCCAACAGGATTCAGAGACCACATTGGCTACCCTCGATACTCGGGCTCAGCACTAGAGCGTGATAATGTAGACTGACGCTTCGCATACCAGGAGACCAAGTTATTACCAAGAAACATACAATAGCCAGACGTGGAGCGTCTGGTATCTGGACAACCACCCCAATTAGCATTTGTATACAAGACAAGTGTAGATGTCGATGAGGGATATAAATGTAAGCCATAGTCAAGCGTCCCCTGGATGTATCGAATAATTCGTTTGAGCGCATTCATGTGCTCAACCCTAGGATCATGCATAAACAAACACACATGTTGTACGACATACGTAATATCTAGTCTCATGAAAGTAAGATATTGAAGAGCCCCTGCAAGACTGCTATAGTGGGTCGGATCCTCATTAGGTGAGCCAGCCGCAGCACCCAGCTTGGGTTTAGTATCAACGGGAGTGGAAGTAGACTTGCACGAGGACATACTAGCTCGCTCAATAATCTCATCTGCATACTTCCATTGTGATAAGAATAACCCACATGCATGATGAGTGACAACAATTCCCAAAAAGTAACTCAAGGGCCCCAAGTCTTTCATAGCAAACTCAGAACTAAGGGCTGATGCATGTAAACGGTCTCTTTAAGATCACCATGTAAGAAAGCATTCTTCATATCCAACTGATGAATGGGCCAAGCTTTCCAAAGAGCCAAACTGAGAATAGTGCAAATGGTAGCCTGTTTGACCACTGGACTAAACGTCTCACCACAATCCACGCCAACCTGCTGAGTCTTACCACCACCTACAAGACGAGCCTTATGCCTCGCAAAAGAACCATCAGAATTGTCCTTATGAGTAAAATCCACATAGACCGAATAATATTAACACCAGAAGAACGGGATACCAACTCCCACATCTTATTTTCAATAAGAGCATCATATTAGTCGTTCATAGACAATTTTCAATTTGGGTCATTTAATGCGGACACTAGGTTACGGGGCAGGGAGATTTAAGAACATTAGAATTTAAATTAAAATGTCATTTTGGTTTAAAAATACCCCGTTGACTACGAGTGACCGGTCTGTGACTCGGGGGAGAATTGGGTGGATTTTAGGACAAAAACGGAGGGGTGACGGACTGACCAGCAGGTAGGGATGGCAACGGATAGGATCTGGACCGGATCCTACTAGATCCAGATCCAGATCCATTTTTCATATCTGAATCCAGATCCGGATCCAGATCCATCGGGTTCATAAAAATCAGATCCAAATCCGGATCCATCGGTTCCACCAGGTCCATGGATCAGATCTGGATCCACATGTAAAATAAATTGTCTTGCTAAGAATGTAACCTTGCTAAGAATTTTCTTTTGAACTGACAAACGATTTTTACTTGGTAACAATTTATTGTGTTTCAATTTTGAAATGTTCATATGAGATATTTTGTTCGTTGTCTCGTTTTGATTGTGAGCTATTAATTGAAAATGTTAGACAATGACAATAGTTGTGAAAAATGCTGACTAGTATTTCCACAATACTGAACTTGCATGTGCTTGGAATCTTCACAAATGAAGTGAATATAATTTTAACTACTTGTCTATGGAGATTTAGTCATTCACTAATATAACATTGATTTTATTATCGAAGTTACCTCTTTATTTTTTGGTTTTTGAGTTAACGCAAGGATAAATTAAACTTGCAAGGATGTGCTTAGCAATTTTAAGAAAATACTTATAAAATTACATTCTAGGTTATGAATATATTTAATAAAAAATGGATCCACGGGTCGGATCTGGACCGGATACGGATCTCAAATACAAGATCCAGATCCAGATCCGATCCGTCGAAACGGATCCGGTCCGATCCGGATCCGTCGGGTCCAAATTTTGAAGATCCATATCCTATAAAACGGATCTGGATCCACCGGATCTGGATCGGGTCCAGGATCCACTGCCATCTCTACCAGCAGGCAGTGGGCCTGCTGGCCCAACATTAGAAACTGAAACAGTAGATGGATCGATAGCACAAGCAGGAGCAGAACTGGGCTAGATATTCGGCCTAGTTGTTGGACCCGAGATGATAGAACTGGGCAGAGGACCCGACACATTGGTAGGAGGTCCAGCGGGCAGTGGGCCCGCTGGTGGATTTTAGGTGTAGGACAAGTCCGATAAATGGTGGATAATTTATAGGGAGACATCGTCATCTAAAAAATTATACGAACTAAGCCCGGAACTACTAACTTTAGCAAATGAAAATTGGAATTCATAAAAAATAACGTGGCGACTAATTATGATTTTATTAGATGATAAATCAAAACATTTGTAACCGCGATGATTGGACGGATAACCCAAAAATACACACGGAGTAGAACGGGCTTGAAGTTTGTTAATTGTAGTTGACGAAAATAGCGGATAACATAAGCACCCAAAGACCCTAAGATGTGAATATAAAAGAATCTTATTATATAGACATTGAAGAGGGGATGAATAAGTCAATCCTTTGGTAGGAAGTATGTTAAGAAGATATGTAGCCATTTGTAGAGCATGATGCCAAAAGGAGGGGGTACAGAAGCATGGACCAATAAGGTTCGGACAATATTATTAATGGTACGAATTTTGCGTTCCACTTTCCCATTTTGAGAGGACGTATGAGGACAAGAGAAATGAAAAAAGATGTCATTATTTTCACAAAAATCCCGAAACATCCCATTATCATATTCTTTGCCGTTATCATATTGAATATTTTTTATTTTCTGATCGAATTGGATACGGATGAATGCTCTAAATTTTAAGAATGTGGAAAAAACTTGTGATTTTTTGGCTAACGGAAAGGTCCATAAAAATTAGAATAATCATCCAAAATTAGAACATAATAATGATGGCCCATGGAACTTAAAACGGGAGATGTCCATAAATCGCTATGAATAATATCAAATGGCATTAACGTACGAGAAGTAGAGGCCAGAAATGGTAATCTAACATGTTTTCCTAAAGGACAGGATTGACAAATTAGAGTACTATACGTACTCTTACAAGAAATAAAATTATTTTTATGCAAGGAAGAAACAATGGATGACCTAGGGTGACCCAAACGTGCATGCCACAATGAAGGAGCTAGAGCTGCAAAAGTAGATGGCAAGGCTTGACTCGAGAGACTGGATGCGGGCGTGATAGGATAAAGATCTCCCCTACTATCACATCTCATGAGAGGTATCCCCGTCTTGAAATCCTTCACAGAAAATCCAAAAGGATCAAAATCAATAGAAACTCAATTATCAGTGGTGAATTTACGGACAGACACCAAATTTTTAATTAAGTTAGGGGCATGAAGGGCATTTTTTAAGACAAGAGGTGGATGTGACGGAGACAACATTTTATGACCATAACCACGAATTGGAATTGATTTGCCATTACCAACGATTATGCCACAATTATTGCTCAAATTGAAATAAGATGATAGAGTACCTTGGTCGGACATCATGTGTGAAGTGGTGCCGGTGTCCATTTACCAATTCAGGTCTGGGGGATTTAATCCAAGCGTATGCATCGCGGCCTCAATATTTGTCGGAGTTGGTGTGAGGCCCATTGCCTAGAATGCCTGCGGAGGCTGAGGCCCAAGCACACCGGCCTGCTGCCCCAACCCAGAAAACTGCCTGCCACCCGAAGCTGGACCTAAGAAACTAGGTCTGGCCTGTTGTGGAAACTGGACCCAGTTTCCCAGGTAATTGTTCGATGGAAAAGGCCCACTGGCCCATGGCCACTGCCAGGGGGCCCACTGTTGAGCCCAATTGGGTTGTTGCCCACTGCCCCGAGAGCCACTGACGCCGCAACCATTATTGCCACCGCGTTTCTTGCCATTATTTTTACAGTTCTGACTCTTCTTGCCACGACCGTTGTTGCGGTTGTGGCCTGAATTGTCAACAAAGCCATGAGAATTATTAGACGAAGTCATCATCGCCACGGAACTGGTGCCGGTTGCCGCCTTTTTTGCCTAGTCGGCTTCTTCTAAGGTGAGCATCGAGCGGGCTTGATAAAAATGAGGAAGTGAATTGCTTTGAAGAAGAGAGTCCCAACGCCCTTATAGGCCTCAAAAAGGTCGGTAAACATTTGTAGAACAAGACGATTATTAGTCACAGGCGCGCCAACGTTACGGAGTTGGTCCCCCAATTCCTTGAGCCATTTACAATATGCAAAAACGTTAGGAAAATCTTCCATGCGGACTTGGGAGAATTCTTGCTCAAGGGTGATGACTCGGGAATGTTGGTTATCTTGGACGATATCATGCAATCTATTCCAAGTAGCCATAGCCGTAGTGTCCGGCTCAATGATCGTTTGTAAAAGGTCGGTAGAAATAGTGGAATAAATCCACTGAAGGACGGTAACATCAAGGGTAATCCATAACTATGGATCCTCAGCGAGAGTAGATGTAGAGGGAGGAATGATGTGATGGAGGACTTGATGTGAGATAGCGTAAATTTTGAACAACTCTGTCCACGTCGCATATTGGACGTTTTCTATCTCAAGAACAATAGGGATGTGGTTCTTGATGTTGGAAACAGTAAGGGTAGGATGAAACACGTTCCTAGACATAATGAAAGAACAAAAGGTGATTTGAGGGATTTAGACAAAAAATTGGTTAGAGCAGGGGAAGAACTCGGCACGGAAACCGATGAGGGGTCCCGGATTTGAGAAAGCCGAGAGCTAGCGGAAGCTTTGGAAAATGAGGTATTTGAGACCTAGACTTCTAATACCATGAAAGAATATAACCCCCTTGATTATTTTCATTAATGAATGAGTATATATACAATTTACAATTTCCATAATATGGAAAACCCTATTCGTTTTCTATTCCCAAAACTCTATTCTACTTATACAAGAATTCTATAATTATGGTAAGTGTACAATGCTAATTTAATTACAACAATATTTACCTAAAATAGAAACGCCAATCCGTGATATACAGAGTTTGTATAACGTGTATATCACGGTTTCAATTATGGAAAAACTTCCTTTTGAAACTGTGATGTACATGGTATACAAAATCATGTATATCACGGTATGTTATTATTTTGGACTACCAAATAGTAAAATATATAGTAGTACTTCTTTTGTTCTTATGTTGAGGATCTATCGGAAACAACCTCTCTACCTTCCAAGGTAAGGATAAGGTCTGCATATATTCTACCTTTCCGAGACCTCACTTTGTGAGATTTTAATGGGTTGTTGTTGTTGTATAGTAGGAGTAGTAGTACTTCTTTTGTACAAATAAATTGGTAAACAATCTTTATATTGAATGCATTAAATAACTTTAACAATAAGATCTTGAAAGAGACCTAAAGGGAGATCCTACAAGGAGAAAAAGGGAGCACATTCTGGCTGGCTTTAATGTTAGCTAGAAATGGAACTAACAGACATGTGTTAAAATCTCTCATTACTATTGCTGAGCTACAGAAGTGTTAATTCATTCAGTTTTGCGTGACATAAGCTTTCGCATTTAACTGTATTGAACAAAGATACCTAAAAAGTATGTACCCATTTATTAAAGAATCCAAAACAACGTGAAAAGAATAGTAGGTACTCATCATATACAAAAGATCTTATTTCATATTTGAAACAGATCAACTGTAATAGCCCGAATAAAGTACTGTGTATGTTCAAAAAAAGATGTAACTAGATTGAAGGGTGTTAAATGATATGAAAATTAAAAACAAGAGATGAAATAAATCGAATATCAATTATGTTTCCGAATGTCGATAATTATGTCGTCCGACACCAGTAACAATACTTAGAAAGATAGAAACTTTAAAGAGTAAATGCAACGGAATTTAAAGAACACAAAGGTTTAAAATTTTCATAAGTTATATATATTATATAACTTATGATGGTTAATGACGAAATGTATTGTATATATATTATATACAAAATTACAAATTCCTTTCTTTACAGATTTATAAGATAAAATGGAAAGGAATTAAAAGTTGAAGTCGCAGATGACTTCTGCCTGAAAAATCTAACTAAGTAGACATAGACAACCTCTCATTACAATCGCTCCATATAAAACTAATCTAGAATCTAAACAGCAGTTGTAATTTTGGACAGAATGTTGTCGACACACTCAGGCAACACTTGTGATCCAGATTTCTGAGATGAAATCCCGAGAGCTCTCTTGGTATTTTTGCAATCTGATTTTGGATCTCGATTCACTGTAGTAGCCTCTCTATTTATAGTAAAGAGTCTTCCTTGAAAAGCTCATCGATCCGTTGAGAAGGTTGAGGGAAAGGTGGGCAGCTGGTCTGATTGTTGGAGAAGATCATGGAGTAAAATCCTCTAACATCTTTGACTTGTTCCTCACGCAAAGCAACAACCTTGACTTGTTCTTCCCACATTTTTCACCGGCTCCTTTTTACCTTGCCAAGTCATTTTTACTTCATAGTAATAATTACAAAAATATTACTTCATTCCATGAATGAAGGCAAAACTATTTTTCGATGATGTTGCTCCGAATGTTATGACATTTGTCCCAACTTTTTATGCATTCAAATCAGTGCTTCAGAAGAGATGTTGGGTCAAATATCACAACACCAAACTCAACATTAACGATAACCCCTTTCTTGCCTTTCTTCACAAAACACATTACAAAATGTACAAACGACTTAGTGCATTGTCACAAATGTTGTCCAACACCTGTGATTACTGACAAGCTCCCCCTTAACATGTGATGGCATACAAATAAAACTTGTGTATACCGGTGTATACCAAGTCATAGGATTAGAAAATGATATGTGCACATATATATACACATATCATCAAATATACACAACACAAAAAGAAAGAACTCATTGTCAGAATAAACCATTGTCAAAAATAAACATCCACATCAACCATTAACCAAAACAAAAAAAAATAGTTCATAATCCAAACAATCATAAACCAAACATTAAAAGCTCATGGTGCAGCACATCAGGCCGCTTCTTCCTGGCTCATTATGCAGTAGCAGCAGCTTCCAACGGCTTTCTACTTCTGCATAACAGCTTCAGCCCTCAGCCTTTGCCTGTTCAGCAACACTTTCATCCCAACAACTTCTTCCTTTTGCACAGCAGTATCAACAGCTTCTTCAGCAACAACATCAGCACCATGTGCACCTTCAGCCTCTTCCCCCTGCTCCCCCTGCACAGAAGCATCTTCCTCTTTTTGTGAAGAAAGTAATAGCAAGAAATGGTCTCTGGCTCGAACCAAGACATCACTGGCAACATCAACCTCTGAAATTTGTTGGTTGAATTTTGCTATTTAACCCACTATCCAGTCTGTTGACAGGGTTGGCTGTATTGAACCAGTGTTGCCCTGAATATTGGTGACATTCCTGGTAACATTCTCACATTCTGCTTCCTTCTTTCAAAGCAAGTCAATAACTCTTTCTTTGCTCTTTAAAATTGCCTTGTTTATTATGTAAAGGTCAGAAGCCTTTCCTACAATATCCTTTCTCTTAGGCTTAAATCCTTGGGTAGTCAAGATTTGGTAGATTAGAGAGGGAAATGGAAGGATTAAAGTTGATTTTCAGCCAAGTTGGCAACTTGATAAAAGATCATCTTTCCTAAATCAACTTTTAAGCCTTTTCCCAATTTTAAACAATAGGGAAGCTTGTTCAGATGTCACAACTGACCTATTCAAGAAAGGAAGCCAACTGTGAATAGCAATTTTGTGGAGGATGGAAAATAAGGGTGTAAGTTTTGAAGTTGGGCATCTAGGGATCCACTTTTTCATTATACCTCCAGTGAGGTATTCAATCATTTTATCCCTATTTTCGGTCACTTCTTCTGCATCTCTAACTCTCTCTTTAGCATCAAGACCTGTACATTGATTTATAATAGAGGGTATGGCTGCCCAGTGGGCCGGGATCGGGTCAGTCGGGTTGGGTCAGGGGGGTCGGGGCGGGGCGGGACGCGGAGGGGGGGGGGTTACAGGCGGGATTCGCCGTCGTCCCGTCCCGTTTTCGATCCCGTCGAAATTGGGTTGGGGCGGGGTTTTTTTTTACACTTAATTTAAAAAATAACATATATATAAAAAAAAAACTCAAAAATTAAACAAGATAGTGTAATAAAAACATCTCAAGGTTGTTTTTGTGCCTCTTATATTATTTAATAGACATATAATTTTTTTGTAATACAAATACAATTATCAAAATTGCAACTTTGTGGTGTTGTTCAAAAGTTACAAATTACATAGTAAAATTGCAATTAAAAAATTACATTTTGTAAAATACATGTTCTAGTTTTTTGATAATTTCATGTGGTTCTTCGGTTGGAATTGATATTTGTTGGTCAAATTTCTCCACGTCGCTTACACCACCTTCGGATAAGATTTCATTGTAGTTTTCGTCTTCTTCTTCGTTGATCTCCGGTTGACCACACATTCTCCGCTCCGCTCGTATCCAATCTCTGAATAACACTACAATCTCCAAGCTATCTCCGGCTAATGAGTGTATGTGCTCTCCTATTTGATATCTGCCAGCAGAAAAAGCGCTTTCAGATACCGTTGATGACGCTTGAATGTTCAAAACATCTCGGGCCATCATTGAGAGTGTCAGAAAGGTCTTCTCATTCCCCCTCCAGTATTTCAGCAAGTCTTCACGTCCTTCTTCATTGAGAACTGTTTGGTACGGTACAGAACCCTGCAAAATAAAAATATCAAACACGCTAATTTGGTTAGTAGCGGTACGGCCGCACATTCTATTTCTGAGGCTTTCAATACTAGCCGCAGAAATAGCATGTCTTTTGTGAGGTTGTGTTGAAGAAGAAGAAGAAGAAGAAGATGGTATGGAAGCCAGTAGGTTGCTAGCACTTTCTTGTTGGTAAAACCTATATACTTTTTTGCATTCGTCTTCTACGCTAGACAACACTTCTTCTTTAGTTTGTTCAATAGGTGGTGGGTGGTTTGGATTTTTGGGATTTGGAGGTGGTAGTACTGCTATACAATCGTAAATAGTTTCAATAAGTGATTTAGTATCGTCTATTTTAATAGTCGGATTTAATACATCACCAATAATATAAATAGTGGGAATAGGAATAAAAGATTTTTTTATTTTGATAAACATTTTTTAATAGTTGCCTTATAAGCTGGTTTATCCATATATTCATTAAGCAGTAACAATATTTGAGCTATATAAAACAACATAGTTGAAATAGTAGGATAATATATACAAGAAAATTCTTTTGTTGCTTGAAAAAATTTCTCTAAAAATATAATAAGTTCAGAAATTTTTCCACAATCACTATCTACAACCATATCAGCTGGATTTTGATTATGAGAGTTAAAAAATAAAGTTATAGGTTTTCTATAGTCATAAGAAATAAGTAGTTGCTTGTATAAAGAATTTCATCTAGTGGATACTTCTTGTGGAATTTTTCTATAAGATAGTCCACAATCGTGACAAGTTTTTTTATATTCTTTTCTCCGTTGTACTTTATTACTTTTAAAAATAAAGTTTATAGCAAATTGTATTTTACTAAGAATGTCTTCAAAAAGTGATAGATCATCCTTTACAATTAAGTTATATATATGGCACACGCATTTTATATGAAAATGATCTGAAAAAGATGGAGTTAAACTATTTTTTAAAATTGTAATAGCATAATTGTTAGAAGAAGCGTTATCTAATGTAATAGTCATAATTTTATCAGTTATTCCGTAATAATCGCACACTTGATAAATATTTTCGGCAATAAAAGTTCCAGTGTGTCTATCATCTATATATCTATATGTTAAGATGTGTTTTTGCATAGACCATTTATAATCTATCCAATGACAGGTTATCGTTAAATAATTATGGTTGTTAGTACTACGGCCTATATTAGAAGTGATAGCCACTTTGCCATTAAAAAGATATAATGAATAACGTAAATATTGTTAATATTCATGTGCAAATTTGAATACATCTCTCTTAACAGTTGATCTAGGAAAATCGTTAAAAGCATGATTATACATATCTCTAATGTAATGAATAAAACCGGGAGATGAAGAAAATGAAAAAGGCAAACCCTCCACAATAATTAATTTTGCTATTTCTTCCCTATCTCTATGTGTATTGTATTTAGGGCCTACAATCCCCCCCCCCCCCCCGTCATAGGGTTAATTTGACCTTGTACTTGGTCTGGGACAATATGTGAACCTTGTCCCGATGGAGCGGATGTTTGCGCACTCGGTTTTGAAGCCTCATATTGGGCATACCTAGCTGGATGAGCCCTTGATACGTGTCTCATTAAACCCCATGTCCCACCGTGACCTTTTCCAGTTTTAAATTTTAAAACATCTTTACAAAATTTACATATAGCTACTTGATTCTCTACGTCCCTATCAAAAAATGTCCATGCATCTGATTTTAATGGTCATTTTGCTGGACCTCGTCTCATACTAGGGGGAATATGAGGTATTTCAGTTGAAGGTGCACTAGTGGGTGTGTTGTCATCTACATTAGTGGTGTATCATCTAGATCATCGTCTAAATTAAAGTCTTCTTGAGTTCCAGAAAATAGCTCCTCATCTAAATCTAATGGTATTATAGGAAAATGTTCAGTATCAACAAAATCATCATGTGTAGGAATAGGATTCTGTCTAGAAATAGGATGACTAAAAGAAGTACCCTTGTCCTTGTTGCCCCTACTAGAAGAAGCATGACCCCTACCCGTAAGCATAATCATTCCATTATAAATTTATAATTGTACTAATAAATAATTAAAGTAAATAAAATTAAGTGCGCTAAATAAAATAAACAGACAATAATAATTTAATGAAGGAACGAATGTACCAAACGCCGACGTGTAATCGAGAGATTGAAAATTGAAACTTTGCTCGATGGAAGATCCTTAAGCTAGTTGCCAACTTCACTCCCAAATGAATAAATAAAATTGAATATTTAGTAGACAATGTAGTGTAGAGAGATAGATTGTAGGAAGATTTGTGAGAAAGATGGAGATAAAATGAGGTATTTATAGTTGGAAAATTGGGTTAAAATGTAAATATAATAACTTATGGGTTAAAAATAAATATTAAGGGGGTAGGGGGAGGGGGAGAGGCCAAAAATGGCAGTTGCACAACGGCGAAAATGTAAAATAGTCGTTGGTGCAACGGTTATTTTTGCAAAGAGGGGCTTCGGGCGGGATCGGGGCGGGACTGGGGTCGGGCCTGGAGGGATTGGGGCGGGCCGGGACGGGTCGGGATGAGACCATGTCCCATCTCAGTTCTAGTCCCGATACCGCAAATTTTTTTCTTTTAAAAAAAAGTCGGGTTCGGGGCGGTGTCGAGCGGAACCGTGTCGGGACCGAGCCGACCCGGCCCACTGGCCAGCCATAAGAGAGGGTGTAAACTGATAAATTTTGTTATAGAGATATACCTTCCCAAAAAATTTTGAGGAGACATCCTCTATAGCAGGACTCATATTAGCATAAAACAAACCTAATCACTTTATCAACATAGGGTTCTTTTTCTGTGACAATTTTGAGAAGATGTCTATCCTTGAGGAATTCTATCAAGCCATATTTTGTACATGAAGTAATAGCTAACACTTTCTCAGGTCTAATTACTCTATTCTCGTACCAGTCTCATTTATCGTATTTAGCTTTAGAAAAGAATTTTTCTAAGAAAGCACATACCTCAATATCTGAATCAGACATGGCTGAACTCTCGAATTTGGTACTGCTGGAGGATGTTGTTGTATGTGCCTCTGCAGATGTTGGCTAAAATGTTGTGTGAGATATCGTAGCATCAGCGGCAACATTTGGATCAGCCCTTGTTCTAGTGCTCCTGGGAACCCCCTTAGGTAAGAATTGTTTTAGGAGAGTTTCATTAGGGATTTCCTCGTCTGCTTGAGGCATGCTGGGTTGTTTAGAAGCAGATGGTACTTCCTCACTTTCCTCTTCCTCAATTGAGAACACATAGTCCGAATCACCACTGGCACTACTCGAGTAAGAGGGTTTAGATCTTTTGCTGGTTGAACCTTCATGACTGTTTTCTCAAACATCCTACTCGACCGACGAGTAGGAAAGGTAGATGACCTTGGTCTTTTACCCAAATATGAAAAATCAAAAGTTCTATAACATCTATAGGATTGTTATTATCTTCCGGGTAACTAATATCTAGAGGTTCATCATCGCCTCTAAGAACTATTGCAGTACACCGGTTTTCAGGTAGATTTGAGGAAGTAGATATGCCCGGTTGTTCAGGAGTATTATGCTTGGGTTTTTCCGATTCTGATGAAGAGCTAATGCTCATGAGAGTGTTGGGTGGAATGTTGGTTGATATTGTTCTGACATTGGAGAGATTTCCATAGGTGAAGCTTGAGGAGAAGGTTTTGAGATTGAGATTGGAGTTTGATTTGGTGATTCCATCGGGTAAGAGAATGTATACACGATGTGATTTTTTTTTATGGAAAAATTCAAAAATGATAAAATAATAGCAAATGATAGGAATATTTATATTACATGGCTAATCTTTCTTAGCAACAAAAATTTCTTAGTTTTAGGTGTTTCATTTTTACACAATAACTTACACATAAAAAATTGGGATAAACATCACGGTTGGAATAAAATATAATCTTATCATTTGAAATTTAAAAATTCCTGTAAACAAGGCATATAATATGGAGTAGGATCAGATAAGCACAACATTCCAACACATATCACATTCTGAAAATGTCAACAGCAATGTTAGCAATATTTTGGACTACACAAGTATTTTGATCCCACAAGAATTTTCAGATTTGGCAACTAACCAAGACACGTTTTATATGCACTTTATGAGTTTGACCACTGAACCAATGTAATATTTTCCCATCGTGTCCTTGGTCTAATCATATAACGCATATAAAAGAATTTTCATGTAAAAAATAAGAATACTTTTATGGTATTCTCAAATCTCTTTTGAAGCACTCGATACTCCTATAGAATAGGAACGATATCTTTTCACGGCCTTTGCCCATTTTCATAGTTGCAAAATATTTGTAAAGGCTTTGCCTTATTTTGATACCACATTTTTATGATATATATATATATATATATATATATATATATATATATATCATCGCAGAAAATAGTATCACATTGAAAACATATTCTTATTGAAGGATCATGCTTGTGTAACCAAAGGTTATGCACTATACAATAATCAATTAGTGATATAACATAGGTAAATGTCACCCAAAATGTTAGACAATGTTTCAACCGACATTCACCAAAAATGCCTTCTTTTTAGAGATTACAAAGACCAAGAGATTTCTTCAAACTAGAGAACCTCTCATGGTCCAAAGCTTTTGTAAAAATATCACCTAGTTGATGAAGAGTGTCAACATGTTTAATTTTAACTAGCTGTTTTTCAACTAAATCTATTAAAAAGTGATGTCTAATATCAATATGTTTTGTACGTGAGTGCTGAACTGGAGTTTTGAAAATATTTATAGCACTCAAATTATCACAGTACAAAATCAAAATGTTGCTAGTAAATCCATAGTCGTCTAACATGTGTCTTAGCCATATTAATTGAGAGCAACAACTTCCAGCTGCTACATATTCAGATTCAGTGGTTGAAAGTGAGACACAATTTTCTTTACGACTATACCATAAAACAAGATTATTGTCAAGATAAAAACATTCTCCAGTTGTACTTTTGCTATCATCCATATCTCCAGCCCAATTCGAGTCACTAAATCCTATTAAGTTAGGATTAGTGTCTTTGGAATATCAAATTTCCAACTCACATGTGCCAGCAACATATCTAATAATACGTTTCACATCATTTAAGTGGAACATTTTGGGACAGGCTTGAAAACGTGCACAAACACAAACACTAAACATAATATCTGGGCGACTAGCGGTAAGATAAAGAATAATAGATCGATATAATGTTGGATCGACATTTTCACCAACATTATCCTTACATACCTTTTGCGATGAACTTATTGGCATTTTCATCTGTTTAGCATTCTCCAAACCAAATCTTTTAACTAGATTCTTGGCATATTTACTCAGAGAGATGAAAATTCCATCTTCACTTTGCTTTATCTGCAAGCCTAAGAAAAAAATTAATACCCCAATCATACTCATTTCAAATGTTGATGACATAACTTCAATAAATGAATTTAGGTACGACTGTGAGGTCGACCAAAAAACTATGTCATCCACGTAGATTTGAGCAATTATAATATCTACACCATGTCGTTTAATAAATAAAGTACGATAAAATTCATCACGGGTAAAACCAAATTCAATAAGAAAGTTAGTTAAACGACGATACCATTCACGGGGGGGGCTTGTTTCAATCCATAAAAAGCCTTTTTGAGCTTGTACACATAGTGGGATGGTAAGGATCTTCAAATCCTTTTGGTTGTTCAACATAGACTTCCTTGTCTAGATAACCATTTAAGAAGGCACATTTTATATCCATTTGGTGTAAAGTAATTTTCAGACAACAAGCAATAGTAAGTAAAAGTCTAATTAATTCGATTCTAGTTACAGGTGCGAAGATTTCATTAAAATCAATTCCTTCAACCTGAGTATAACCTTGTGCAACTAGACGTGCTTTGTTTCTAACAACTGTTCCTGATTCATCTGATTTATTTTTAAAAATCCACTTAGTTCCAATTACATTTGTATTATTTGGACATGGAACTAAGTCCCAGACTTCATTTCGAGAAAATTGTTCAAGCTTTTCTTGCATTGCTTGTATCCAGAAATTATCTTTAAGTGCTTCTATAACATTCTTTGGTTCTAATATAGATATAAAATAAGAAAGACTAATCTCTTGGTATATGGTTGACATACACACATACCTTACCATTTCTCTATAGTTGAGTGGTTATTTACCTCTTATTCTAATTCCTTCAAAAACTCCCCCTATCACTTGGCCCGGTGGATGATTCTTCCTAATCCTTGATGAGGGATCCCTAGGAACTTGGTCTAACAATTCAGCACTCGACTCCTCATCTATGGCCTCTGTGGTCTCTATTGCTATTTCGGATGTTGCTCCAGGTGTGGCAACATTTGTGGCAACATCCGATTCTTCTACAATCTGTGGACTTTCCACTGTATCTACAATATTATTTTCAATAGTTTTTTCCTGAAACATCAGAAAGATCATCAAAGATAACATTTATAGACTTTTGTATAGTTCTGGATCTCAGATTGTATACTCGATAAGCATGACTATTTTGTGAATAGACAACAAAAATTCATTTATCACTCTTAGAGTCAAATTTTGTCAAATGATTCCTGTCATTTAAAATATAACAAATACACCCAAAAATATGAAAGTAACGCAAGTTTGGTTTCTTTCCATTTATAATCTCATAGGATGTTATCTTTGTTCCTAGCCTTAAATAGACTCTATTAGCGATGTGATTAGCAGTATTCAAGGCTTCTGCCCATAAACATTTTGACAAGTGTTTAGAACTAAGCATAACTCTAGCCATTTCTAACAATGTCCTATTCTTCCGTTCTTCAATCCCATTCTGTTGAGGAGTTTCGGGGGCAGAAAACTCATGAAAAAATCCTTTTTTCTCACAAAAATTTGTAAATGAACTATTTTCAAATTCTTTTCCATGGTCGGATCTAATCCAAAAAAAAATAGGAGAATAGAATAAATTTCTAATTCTAGAGTGCAAGATTTTAAACATGTCAAACGTTTGTGATTTCTCTTTCAAAAAATATATCCAAGAATATCTAGAAAAATCATCTACTATCACAAAGGAATACTTCATGCCTCCTAGACTGTCTACTTCAATTAGACCCATTAAATCCATATGTAGCAATTGAAAACAATGAGACGTACCTGAATGTTGTTCGTCATGTTGGACAACATTATGAGAGACACGGATTTGCTTACCTTTCAAACAATCTTCACAGACAGTTTTACCTTTATGGCTAAGTTTGGGTAAGCCTCTAACCGCTTCATATGAGACTAATTTTTCCAAATTGTGGTAGTTGACATGCCCCAACTTTTGATGCCATAATGTTGTGTCATCGATCTTAGCATTGTTGCATGTTTCTTGTCTTACAACAAGATAACAATTGTCACATGTTCTAGTACCTGTCATGACACATATATTGGCTTCATTCGTAACATTACATGCATTCTTATTAAATTTTACCTCCAGATCGTCATCACACAGTTGACTTATACTAATTAAATTAGTCATTAATCCCTCAACGTGTAAAACATTTCTTAAGGCTGGAAATCTAGGAACATCCAAGATCCCTTTTTCAATTATTTTGCTTTTACTGCCACCTCCATAAGTCATGTTTCTTCCATTGAATGACTCATAGACCTTTAGAAAATGTTTTGTACCTGTCATATGGCAAGAACATCCACTATCAAAGTACCAAGAACATGAAATCTTAGTTCTTAATGCAGCTATAGCAACATTACATGTTATGTCCTTTTTAGGAACCAAACTCTCTTAAAACATTTTTTTACCTTTTGACTCAGAAATGTTGCTTTGATTGTTATCCGAAATGTTGGACAACATTTTAGGCAACATCTGGCTTACTGAATCATGAAGTTTGAAATAGTATGGTTTTAAGTGTCCAGAAGAGTTACAGTGATGACAGACAAACTTCATATTCTTTGACATATATGAAAACCGAATATTCATCCTTTTTTCTTTACAAAGCATATTTTGTCATTTTTATCAAAGAGATTAGAGCATATGGTTCTAAGAGAGTTTTCATACCCAATTCATGCATGTGAAGGTTTACTAAAGTTGAGTATCTCATTCAATTTTGAATTCCCCGTGTTGAACTTGCGAAAGGTTGCATCGGCTAAATCCAATTTAGCACGGATCTTACCAAATTCAATATCATTTTTGGTAAGTGCAACCTCAATTCGGGTTATCGTGCATTTTAATACAAAATTCTCATGAGTTAAAATTTTTACCTTTTTGTCAAGTTGCATGGATTCTATGATTAAGGCTTTACAAATACTTTGTAATTCATTAATCATATCATCTTTGCATTCAACTTGATCTATACACTCAGCCTCACTAATAGAAATAGAACTACTAAAGCAATTAACATCAGAATAGTTAAAGAATGCATGCCTTTCGGATGTCGCTGAGGATGTTGATGTCGTTGCTGATGTTGGATCAAATGTCGTGACATCTGAGACAACATTGTATACGACATCTTCATTATCTGACAGAGACTGCTCGAAAACAATAGCCAGCATTGTTGTGTTTTAATTTCACAATCTCCTTCATCTTCTCCTTCATCATCACTAAGAGAAACTCATATGTTCTAACCAAATTTTCTAAGAGTGTTTGTACATTCGTTAGCATAGTGACCCCAACCAGAGCATGCATGACACTGCACGGACTCAAGTTGTTTGGGATCAAATTTGGTACGATCTGAGTTGGTTCTTCTTAGTTGATTTCCTTTTTGTACATTTGGAAGGAATCTAGTGGGCTTTTGATTGAAGACTTGGTTTTAGTGCTCTTTAGGTTTAGATTGATTTCTCTCATTGTTGAACTTCCTCACCATCGAATTGAATTTTCAAGTAAGTAAGGCAACATTTGCATCATCACAAATTTCTTCAAGATTCTCATCATCTTCTTCAATTTGTCTCTCCGAGGATCGAACTTGAAGTGCCACATTCTTGCTTTTATACAATTCCTTTTGATTCTCAATGTTCATCTCATAAGTTTTGAGAATACTCATCAAGGTATGAAGGTCCATGGTGGCAAGACTGTGAGCTTCTTCAATAACACAAATCTTTAAATTAAACTTTTCAAGAAGAGAACGGAGAGTCTTTTCAACAAGTTGAGTGTTGGTTAATGGTTCACCAATCACTTGACATTCATTTGAGATGTCAATCAACTTTTCAAAATAAGATTTAATATTATTTGTTTCTTTCATCCTTAAACGTTCATATTTACTCATAAGTATGCGTAACTTTGTTCGACGAACACTTGAGCTACCTTCACAATGAATTTGTAAAGTATCACATGCATCCTAAGTTGTAGGGCAGTTTTGAATGAGTTTGAACATATACATATCAACCCATCCAAAAATTGCATTTAAAGCTTTTTCATTAAAACTAGCACTATTGATTTTTTCTGTAGTCCATTCGAATTCAGGTTTAACAAGCATGTCTCCTTCCTCATCTGGTGGCAACAATGGAACAACATATCCATTGTTTATAGATCTCCATGCCCTAATATCAATTGATTTGATATGAGAACGTTGTGAATCTTCCAATAGGCATAATTTGATCCATCTAATATAGGAAGCCTACCAATAGTTGGATTTGCCGGATCCATAGCTTATGACAACATGATCAATCACTTATTATGTTAAGTGTCAGCTCTGATACCATTTTAACAGTGTCAACTGCTATGGAAACTAAAAACAAGAGATGAAATAAATCGAATGTCAATTCTGTTTCTGAATGTCGACAATTATGACGTCCGACACCAGTAATAATACTTAGCAAAACAGAAACTTTAAAGAGTAAATGCAGCGGAATTTAAAGAACACAAAGGTTTAAAATTTTCATAAAATGACCAAATGTATTGTATATATATTATATACAAAATTACAAATTCCTTTCTTTACAGATTTACAAGATAAAATGGAAAGTAATTAAAAGTTGAAGTCGCAGATGACTTCTGCTTGAAAAATCTAACTAAGTAGACATAGACAACCTCACATTACAATCGCTCCATACAAAACTAATCTAGAATCTAAACAGCAATTGTAATGTTGGACAGAATGTTGTTGACACGCTCAGGTAACACTTGTGATCCAGATTTCTGAGATGAAATCCCGAGAGCAGTCTTGGTATTTTTGCTATCTAATTCTAGATCTCGATTCACTATAGTAGCCTCTCTATTTATAGCAGAGAGTCTTCCTTGAAAAGCTCATCGATCCGTTGAGAAGGTTGAGAGAAAGGTGGGCAGCTGGTATGTTTGTTGGAGAAGATCATGGAGTAAAATCCTCTAACATCTTTGACTTGTTCCTCACGCAAAGCAACAACCTTGACTCGTTCTTCCCACGTTTTTCACCGGCTCCTTTTTACCTTGCCAAGTCATTTTTACTTCATAATATTTACAAAAATATTACTTCATTCCATGAAGTAAGGCAAAACCGTTTTTCGAAGATGTTGGTCCGAATGTTATGACATTTGTCCCAACATTTTTATGCATTCAAATCAGTGCTTCAGAAAAGATGTTGGGTCAAATGTCACAACACCAAACCCAACATTAAAATGGATATCCAAAAATTAAACAAAATCTAACATGTTGGATCAAGCTTTCGGGATTGTTTATTTTGAAAAATACTTTTAGAAGGTAGAGATTTGTTTTTGACTAATTAATTTACAAAAAACGCTTGACCAATATTACAATATCTAAAACAATTATTTCTTAAAAAATAATACATGTAATTTTTCCTTCAGAAAAGCTTGGTCAGACAAGCTAAATATCATGTAAAATGCAACAAAAGACAAATATACCAAAAATCCCACTTTCTCCATAGACCATTCTTTTTAGTCTTCTTAAATTGCAATTTAATTTTTCAAACGATTTATGATTTAAGTAGGCATTGTTGACACCCAATTTAATCCCATGTTTTCCGATTGTTTATTTGCAATTTTAAATATATATTTTTTTAATATATACATCTATACATATCATCTGTTTTCAATATTATTTATTATTATTATTATTCACATTTTTTACTATCATTTGCCTTTTAATATCATAATCATAATTTTTACCCTAATATTTTATGTTATTTTATTTTCGCAAAATTGCATCGCATTTCTATTTTTAATTAAACATTTCACAAACATTATGTTTTATTATTATCACATCAATTTTTATTTTTTTTAAAATAATTTATATTTTTTCTTCAAAGCATTTTAAACCCTTTTTTTAATTTATTTATTTTTACCCAACACCCATTTTTATTCCTAACCCTCAAACAAACCAAATTTCAAAAAAAAAATAGGGCCCAACCGGTCAAGCCCCAAAACCCACGGCCCAACCGACCCTCATTTCTTTATTCCCCAACACCCAACCCATTATTCAAGCCGCCGCACCCCATACCCCACACCCCCAAACCCGTCGGTCACCTCACCCGACACTACCACCAACCCCCCTCTGCCCTGACACCACCAATCCATCACTTCCCATACCCTATCCCCCCAAAACCCGCGACCAATATCCCCTCAAATCCGCTCTAAAATCGCCACTTTATTTTTAAATTCAAACTCAAATTTTGTAAGGGTAGGGGGTGAACGTTGGGGGGACACCATCTATAACCCCCCCCCCCCTCTCTTGTTCTTCATTTTGGGGGGGAATTTTAGGTCAGAAAATCTAGGTTTAAACTTTGAAAATTCAAAATCTTCTTAAAGGTTGTATTGTATTTTCTTGTGTTGTTCTTCATTATTGAGAAATCCGAAATTCAAAAAATTTGAAATCTACTTAAGGGTATTTGTTCTTTTTTTGCATGTGTTCTTCATCTTAAAGAGTCCGAAAATATAAGTTAAATTATTGGGGTTTTGGTATTGAAGAATCTGAAATTTTTGCTATTCTTCACTGATTTTTTGAGTTCCGGGTCGGGTCGAATTCGGGTCAGAAAATCAGATCCAGGTCGGGTTCAAAGACAATAAATTCAAGTTTGTTTGTTCTTAATTTTTGGTTACGAATTACCTCTCTTGCTTCTTAATTCCAATTCGAAAATACCTTTTTTTGCTCTTAGGTTTCCGAATCCGAAAATACTACTTTTAATCTTTAATTTTGCAATCTGAAAATTCCATTTCATTCCTCACATTTTCCGCTCAATTTGGGTCTGATTTGATTCCGGGTCAGGTCACTGTCGGGTCGGGTCGGATTTTCAGAAACAAAATTCAATTCTGTATTCTGTTTTTTCCGGGTTGAAAAATAATAATTCGGTAAATCCAAAAAAAAAAAAAATTCTAAACATTTCCGAGCGGATTTGACGATTTGAGACGACGCCCGGGTTCGCTACTCGGAAGAGGTTAGTAAACTCCTATCTTATCTCTCATTTTTAGCATGTTTAATATTTTGTTTTGTTGAAGAATTAGCCTAGGATTATGTAGGATGATCTCGGGCATGTCCAATTTCAGTTTTGGGTTTATAGGTATATTTGTAGATTAATTTCTGATTAGTTATTTAATGATGCTCCGTTTGGTATTGTTATGATAGATGATTGGTGAACTAATTATTCCTATTTTAGTGTGATTGTCAAACTAGTCGTACAATATCTTATCTAGCTAAGTGTCATGATGCCTATAATTTCTTTCAAGTTGATTGAGTATGTAATGTAGAAATGATCCTAGTATGTCATGTTGTTATTGAGATGGCCAAGTTTATTCTGATGCACTCCTCTTTCGTTAGTTGTATGTAAATGTGGAAAATAAATTTGATAAGACTTCTTTTCTTACTTCCTGATTCAAAGCGGACCCTTCTTTCATGTTTGAATATGAATTTGTCTATGTGTGCTTAGTATTTTACTTATTCATATTGATATCATTTATGTGATTTCTAATTGTAATATGTATCTTTCTACTCTTTGTGTACAATCTGTGGGCCTGTGGCCCATCTCACACTATTTCTTTGTCATCGTTCGAGTCGTTGGGCCTAGGGACCCAACAATACACTATTTTCATTGAGTATGGCATAAATAAAGAACCAACAACATATTATTATCATGAATCATTTATTTATATTCTTGACATATATATATATATATTTTTTCATGTTACGTCTACTAATTCTTTTCTTTTCTTTCGTTTACGTGAAATGTATTGGGAGCAACGAAGTGTCTCTTAATGAGACTCATCATGGCCATTGCCAAACGAAGACCGCATCCATGTTCACTGCACTCTCCTACATTTGGGATTTTTAAACAAATAGGGCTAGATGATATGGTCATCTGCCCTAGTCGCCGCTTTACAATTCTTCAATTTCCTTTTTTTATTATTATTATTTTGGGGTTGTAATAATTATTTCATTCTGTAGTGTCATTAGAATGCTTAGAATAATTAGGTCGCGAATAGATGAATAAATAGGATAGTTTACCTGCTGTTAGTTTATTTCTTAGGCTCGGTTAAATTGGAAACCCATCGCTAGCTTTATTCGTTTTAGTGCCGTCACGTATGTTCCAAACTCAGACGCTAGTTATTTTATTTTAGGCTCATTATGCATGTTTTAATCTCTTTCAAAATAATTTGGCTATCTTTTATTCGCCTTTTAAATCCTAAAAAAATAAGGTTTGTGTTTTATCCGATTTGTAATATTGAAAGATTACCATAAAAACATCTCTTCACATTATAAATAAAAATGGCTTTCTTCTATTATCAAATCGTCAAATACGTATTTTTGTAAAAAAAAAAAAAATTACATATATTTTTATGAACAATGTCATATAAATGCATACTTTTCTCAACTCTACATGTATTTTTAATGCTTTACAAACGTACACCTTTATTACATGTATTCAATAAATAATGCATGCCTTTTCCAAAATCAACTTTATATATATACAAAAAAAAGCATACTTTATGTGTATTTTATAAATAATTCATACTTTATGTGTATTTTATAAATAATTCATACTTTTCATCAAAATCAATTTTACATGCAAACGCGTGCTTATAAAAAATGCATACTTTAAAAAGAATCTTTATCCAGAATCTCATAGTTTTGCCGACCAGTAATCGAAGAAGTAATCGGAGTTATTTTGTAGCATTTATGTGCCCTAATTCACATTGGAATAATTAGATGGCGACTCCAAAAACAAGTTTTTTAGCTTTCAATTTAATTTTAAATGCACAGGAGAAACGCTCGTGCGTCACGACCGTTGTGTTAAAAACGGGTGCGACAACATGGCGACTCCGCTGGGAAATTTCATGTTCTTGACCATAGCAAATCCAGGTTAATTATTATTGCGCTTATTTGCTCTTTGTTTGATCTAGTGCTTTAAATTGTCTATTTTATGGAAATTTTGTATGCTTAACTGCTTTAATTGCTACTTCTTTTACTGCTTTTCTTAAATTTGCATTCTGCTTATATTTCCTCTACTTCGAAAAATTGACACTATCACATATACACGCGAGGTGTGTTTCTCACATCCGCAAAAATATTTTCCACTAAAATTCTCAAAAATTGGTCCACTCAAACCCTAAATCAAAATTTTCCACAAATCTACCCTAAAAACAAAGGATTACAACAGATGAAGAAATCATAAACCCATAAATAAAAATCAAGAACCCAAAATGCAAAGCCCAATTCCTCTTAAACTTACCAAAATAACTCTCTGGTGGTTCTTGATAATGTATCTCAAATTCATCTCCAATTTCTTCAACCCCACCATTTCCAATCCTCATCTTTAATTGCCTAAGTCTCTCAGTAGCTAACCCTAATGTCAACTTATGACATCTCCTTTGATACTTAAACCCATTAATACATCTCAAAGTTTGGGCCACTGATACATAAAATATCAGATGGGCTAATGAGAGAAGCCCAATGGGTGTCCAGCAATGTCGGCATTGGAGCTTAGGGGAAAGAACTTGGCCCAAGAAGATTAAGGATAAGAAGAGGAAAAATTGTTGAAACATTTTCCATAGTTGTTTTTTTTGCAAGTCTATAGCTCTCTTTTTTTCGAGGGTTTTTTCGAAGTGGAGTTGGATGATTGTGTTGATGGCTTGTAATGCGGTTTCTTTTTGGATTAGCTTTTCCGCCATTGGAGAAAGATTGGAAGAAGAGCTTAAGAAAGATGGGGGTTTTGGAGTTTAATGGGGATATCAAGGTGGTGAGAGTATAATTTGATATTTATATTTCTGCTTATTCTTTGCTCCAAAAGGTGGAATCTCCCACCCCAGGAGCCCCCACACCCCGGTCCGACAGGTCTGTGAATGAGGTAAATCATGGTGACTCAATTGATTTCAAAGGTTAGACCAGTACCACGCTGCGCACAAGGAGCCCTCCTTTATTTCAAGAAGAAACCCTCACACTGCCGCTGACGGGATTCGATCCTTGTTCTTTGCTCCAAATATCCCCCTTGAAACCAATTGAGCTGCCCATGCGGACGAAAACTGTGGTAGGGTAAACTTTTTAAAGTGACTGGTCCCACCGCATTACGGCCTCATACCCCAGAAAACCCCACCTCCGCCCGGCCCTACGGATTAGTATACACCGCTTGGCCCTACGCGTATGGAGGGATTTTTTTTGGGGAACACAGTTCCACCCTCGCTGATCAGAGGACTCGAACACGGAACCTCAGACAACAATACCCTAATGTATTGGCCACTGGGCCAAACACTTTGGATTATTTCTGCTTATTCTTACAACGGTAGGGAAACGTGATGGGGGTGGGGGTCCATGTTTGCATTGTATTCGGATTTAGTTAGTATTTAAAAATTATATACTCCCCCCAAATAAAAAAAATGTGTCAATTTAATCATATACACACCCCTTAAAAAATATTAATCGAACAAAAATAGATAATCGGACTAAAATGTCTCTAATGAAATACTCCCTTCATTCTATACTAAGTGATTTATTAGGCTTTTCAAGTTATTTTTTTTAAATAAGAGGTTTTTAGGATTCCAAAATTACCCTTATTTAAATAATCACGGGTCGGGTCGGGTAGGAGGATTTTGGGGACTTTAATTTTTTTTCTACACTTAATTTTAGAAAAATATATAATTAAACACTTAAATAATTGAACAAGATAGTGAAAAAATATCCCAAGGCTAATTGTCTCTTATATTATTTAATAGAAATATGATTTTATTTTGTAATACAATTTCAAAATTACAACTTTGTTTCGTAGTTCAAAAGTTGCAAATCACATAGTAAAATTGCCATTAAAAATTACATTTTCAACCATACTTTTTCTAATTTTCTAACAATCTCTTGAGGATCTTATGTTGGAATTGAAAGTTGTTGGTCAAATTGTACAACATCGCTTCCTGCTCCCTCGGATAAGATTTCGTTGTAGTTGTAGTCGTCTTCTTCATTGATCTCTGGTTGACCGCACCTTCTACGCTCCGATCTAATCCAATCTCTAAATAAAACTAGGGGTGGCCAGTGGGCCGGGCTCGGGTCTGGCGGGCCGGATCTTGCGGGGTCGGGGTCGGGGCGGGACGGGAGAAGGGGTCGGGGTTGGGTCTGGCGGGGTCGGGTCTGGCGGGACTTGCTCCAGTCCCGTCCCGATCCCGTCGGTATCGGGGCGGGGCGGGGCGGGTCGGGGTCGGGGTCGGGGCGGGGACCGGCGGGTTTTTTTTTTTTTTTTTAAATAACATATGTATAAAAAAACTCAATAAACAAAACAAGATAGTGTAATAAAAACATCCAAATGCTGTTTTTGTGCCTCTTATATTATTTAATAGACATATGATTTTTTTGTAATACAAATACAATTGTCTAAAATCTAAATTGCAACTTTGTGGTGTTGTCCAAAAGTTGCAAATTACATAATAAAATTGCAATTAAAAAAATTAAATTCTCAAAATAACCTGTTCTAATTGCTTGGTGATTTCCTGTGGTTCTTCGGTTGAAATTGGTATTTGTTGGTGAAATTGATCCACGTCGCTTCCACTACCTTCGGTTAAGATTTCGTTGTAGTTTTCATCTTCTTCTTCGTTGATCTCCGGTTGACCGCACCTTCTCCGTTCCGCTCGTATCCAATCTCTGAATAATACTGCAATTTCCAAGCTATCTCCGGCTAATGAGTGTCTCGTGGTCTCCTATTTGATATCTCGCCGCGAAAAAGCGCTTTCGACGCAGCTTGATGACGCTTGAATGTTCAAAACATCTCGGGCCATCAATGAAAGTGTCGGAAAGGTCTTCTCATTCCCCTCCAAAGTATTTCAAAGCAAGTCTTCATGTCCATCTTCATTGATAACTTCTTGATACGGTATGCGAGAACCCCGCAAAATAAAAATATTCAACTCGCTAATTTGGTTAGTAGTAGAGGTACGGCCGCACATTCTATTTCTGAGGCTTTCAATACTAGCCGCAGAAACAGCATGTCTTTTGTGAGGTTGTGTTGAAGATGAAGAAGATGGTATGGAAGCCGGTAAGTTACTAGCATTTTCTTGTTGATAAAATCTATATATATTTTTGCATTAGTGTTCTACGCTAGACAACACTTCTTCTTTAGTTTGTTCAATATGTGGTGGGTGATTTAGATTTTAGGGACTTGGAGGTGGTAGTACTTCTATACAATCGTAAATAGTTTCAATTAGTGATTTAGTACCGTCTTTTTTAATAGTAGGATTTAATACAGAACCAATAATATAAATAGAGGGAATAGGAATAAAATATTTTTATATTTTGACAAACATTTTTTTAATAGTCACCTTATAAGTTTGGTTTTTCCATATATTCACTAAGTAATAAAAATATTAGAGTTATATAAAACAACATAGTTGAAATAGTAGGATAATATATACCGGAAAATTCTTTTGTTGCTTGAAAAAATTTCTCTAAAAATACAATAAGTTCGGAAATTTTTACCCAATCACTATCTAAAATCATATCAGCTGGATTTTTATTATGAGAGTTAAAAAATAAAGTTATAGGTATTCTATAGTCATAAGCAACAAGTAGTTGCTCGTATAAAGAATTCCACCTAGTGGATACTTCTTGTGGAATTTTTCTATAAGGTAATCCACAATCGTGACAAGTTTTTTTATATTCTTTTCTACGTTGTACTTTATTACTTTTAAAAATAAAGTTTATAGCAAATTGTATTTTACTAAGAATGTCTTCAAAAAGTGATAGACCATCATTTACAAGTAAGTTATATATATGGCACGCGCATTTTATATGAAAATGATCTGGAAAAGATGGAGTTAAACTATTTTTTAAAATTGTAATTGCGTAATTGTTAGAAGAAGCGTTATCTAATGTAATAGTCATAATTTTATCGGTAATTCCGTAATAATGGCACAAATGATAAATATTATCTGCAATAAAAGTACAAGTGTGCCTATCATCTATAAATATATACGCTAAAATACGTTTTTGCATAGACCATTTATAATCTATCCAATGACAAGTTACAGTTAAATAATCATGGTCGTTAGTACTACGACCTATATCAGACGTGATAGATACTTTGCCATTAAAATGATATAATGAAAAACGTAAATATTGTTGATATTCATGCGCGAATTTAAATACATCTCTCTTAACAATTGATCTAGAAAAACCGATAAAAGCAGGATTATATATATCTCTAATGTAATGAATAAAATCGGGAGATAAAGGAAATGAAAAAGGCAAACTCTCCACAACAACTAATTTTGATATTGCTTCCCTATCTCTACGTTTATTGTATTTAGAGCCTACAATTCCCCACGTCATAGGGTTAATTTGACCCTGTACTTGGTCCGGGACAGTATCAGTATGTGAACCTTGTCCCGATGGAGCGGGCGTTTGCACACCCGATTTTGAAGCCTGGTATTGGGCATACCTAGCTGGATGAGCACTTACTACGTGTCTAATTAAACCCCCACCCCCCCCACCCCCCACCCTCGTCCCACCGTGATATTTTCCAGTTTTAAATTTTAAAACATTTTTACAAATTTTACATATAGCTACTTGATTCTCTATGTCCCTATCAAAAAATGTCCATGCATATGATTTTAATGGTCGTTTTGCTGGACCTCGTCTCATACTAGGGGAAATAGGAGGTATTTCAGTTGAAGGTGCACTAGTGGGTGTGTTGTCATCAACATTAGTGGGTGTATCATCTAGATCATCGTCTAAATTAAAGTCTTCTTGAGTTCCAGAAAATAGTTCCTCGTCTAAATCTAATGGTATTGTAGGAAAATGTTGAGTATCAACAAAATCATCCTGTGTAGGAATAAGATGACTAGAAGAAGTACCCTTGCCCTGGTTGTCGCCCCTACTAGAAGAAGTCTTACCCTTACCCTTAAACATACCTCTAATTCCTTCCATTTTAATTATATGCTAACAAATAATTAAAGTAAATGAAATTAAGTGCGCTAAATAAAATAAACAGACAATAATAATTTAATGAAGGAACGAATGTACCAAACGCTGACGTAACGTCGACGTGTAATCGAGAGGTTGAAAATTGAAACTTTGCTCGATGGAAGATCCTCAAGCTAGTTGCCAACTTCACTCCCAATTCCCAAATGAATAAATAAAATTGAATATTTAGCAAACAATGTAGACTTATAGAGAGATATATTGAGAGATTAGAGAGATTGTAGGAAGATTTGTGAGAAAGATGAAGAGAAAATGAGTTATTTATAGTTGGAAAATTGGGTTAAAGTGTAAATTTAATAACTTATGGGTTAAAAATAAATATTAAGGGGTAGGGGGGGTTGGGGGAGGGGGGAGGCCTAAAATGGCCGTTGGCCAATGGCCAAAATCTAAAATAGCCGTTGGTGCAACGGCCATATTTGCAAAGGGGGGACAAAGGGCGGGGTCGGGCTCGGGACGGGGTCGGGGCGGGGTCGGGTCGAGCGGGCCTGGGGCGGGCTCGGGTCTGGCGGGACGAGACATTGTCCCGTCCCGAGTTCGAGTCCCGCCACCGTTCTTTTTTTTTTTAGCGGGGTCGGGGCGGGACCGGGGCGGGCTCGGGTCGGGGTCGGGCCGTCCCGGCCCACTGGCCACCCTTAAATAAAACTGCAATCTCCAAACTGTCTCCCGCCAATGAGTGTTTGTGCTCTCCTATTTGAAGCATTTCCGCATAAAAAAACGCTTTCAGAAGCTGTTGATGACGTCTGAATACTCAATACATCTCGGACCATCTTTGATAGAGTCAGAAATGTCTTCTCATTCTCCCTCCAGTATTTCAGCAAGTCTTCACATCCATTTTCGTTGGCAATTGATTCGAACGGTACAACACCCTGCAAAACATAAACATAAAACTCGTTAATTTGTGAAGAACTTGAACCACTATACATTCTATTTCGAAGGCCTTGAGGTGTGGGGGGGCCAAATGGTCGTTACTAGCCGTTGCCAACGGCTAAAATTGGAAGTGGTCGTTTGTGCAACGGAAGTTTTTGCAAATGGGGTGGGAGGGGGCGGGACGGGAGGGGGCGGGTCGGGAGCTGGATGGGGCGGGATCGGGACGGGGGGACGAGCCCTAGTCCCGTCCCAAGTTCGAACCCCACTACCGATAATTTTATCCCGTATTTTAAAATGGGGGTCGGGGCGGGTACGAAGATGGGTCGGGATTGGGTAGGGACGGGATCGGGCCGTCCCAGCCCACTGGACAACCTTAATTAGGGGTAAGTTAGTAAAAAACACTCCTAATTTTTTAGGAGTTAGCAATTTCTTAAGGGGTGTGTATGAGCCTAAAAATCTACTTATTATGGTTCTGAGGGAGTAGGTATTGAGATTTGATCACCTAACACTTAATGAGGCAAACCTGAAAAAGTAAGATTAGTTCATTCTTAATTCGGTAAGTGGACAATCTTTTAGAACAAAAAATAAAGGCTAAGTGGACACTCTTTTGGATCCGGATGGAGTACTAACTAGTTTTGTTTTTTTCACCCAGTGTCCGATATTCACATTAGAGCTCGATCATTTTCAAATTTGCGCTGAGTAAGGGAAGCGATATCTAATTAAGGGAGGAACAACCTCATCAACTGTACCATATCCGTTTGATGCACATTTCGATTATTTTATTACTGCCTCCATTCACTTTTATTTATTGGCGATAGTACTAAAATAAATTTTAATTTTTTTGTCAACTTTAGAGAAAAATAATTATTCTTTTGTCTATTTGACGATTAACATTAATTATTCATTAGTGACTCCAGGAATAGGGCATTTTTGCACTGTTGAAGTGATTGGCCGAAATTCCCTTGAGACGAGAATCCTGTTGAAATGGAAATTCCTTGGTTCAAATTTATTAGATTATACATCAATTAATCTAATAATTATTGTAAAATATGCATTTTATTTATTTTTTCTTAAGTGGAGTACAAAGGTCATTGTGGATAAGTAAAAATATACAGAGGGAGTATAATTTTATTATTAATATTTTCGTTAGGCAGATAAAAAAATCATTAATTTTAATCTTTATTTATACTAAATTTTGAAACTGGTGTCCTATAATTTTCATACATTTTCTTAACCTCCAGGCTACACTGAGATGATACATAATTAAAATATTTGTTGAAAAAAACTAAACTTTTACAATTATACCGATCAAGAGTTATTCCTATAATAATTTCGGTTTACTCCATATCAAAAGTGGAAAAATGGATTTGAAAATATTAACCAAAAGTTCTTTTAGACAAGTTTTAAAAAAACGAAAGTATTACAGAAGTTCAATTTTCATGACAATGGGAACACGCCCCATTGCGTTTCAATTATATTTTAATTGTTCGACACATTAGGTTTCGAGAATATTACGGTTCAATCAGATTGTATAGTCGCAAAACATAAACTAACGAGTAGGAATAGTAGGTGGGTATAATTTTACGAATTTCGCATTGCACCTGTCTTAGTTGGGCGGGTATGGGTATTGAAAATGTACCCGTCACGGGTAGGCGGGTAGGTGGTGGATTTACAGTCATACCCGCCTCCCCCGCCCTGCATCCAACCGCCTACCCGCCCGCCTTATACCCGCCCCCAAGCCCAAAATATTAGCAGCCCATAAGTCACAACAAGTCTCTCATTCTCCAACAAAACTCAAAACCCTACGCCTTTTCAGTCCTTCACGCCTCTCTCTCGTTCCCCTTCACGCCGTCTCTCCTCCCCCTCTCATTCTCGACGTCTCTGCCTTTTTCTTTAAAGGAAAAATCACAAAGTGTTTTCACGAACCACCTCGAAGTCTCTGCTTTTTTCTTTAAAGGAGATGCTGATCGGAAAATATTGAAAAATATTGTTGTCTTTGCTTTATGCTTTGGGGTTGTCTTGGTGAGGTCAATTTTTGTGCATTTGTTAAGTTTTACCTATTGGGTTTGTGGAGTTCAATTGAAAAAGTTGAAAAACTTTAGCTTATATAGCTGAAATAATATCTGGGTTTTGTCTACATTTGTAATATATAGCTATTTGGGTGGATAATTTTTGGGTTTTTTTGAAAATTTTGTTTTCTTGATTCTTTGTTGTGCAAGGAGGAAGAGGTGAAAAAAATGGGGAATTCTGATGGTGAAAAAATTCGGAATTCTCCTCCCTCTCTCCCAAAGAAAATGAGACCGTGACAGTATTGATTCTTGACTCAAAATTTTGGGATAATTTTTGAAATTTGAATTTTTGAGATCATGTTGATCACTAATTGATCACAAATGAATTGATTACAAAAGATGGCAGACGGGTACAAGCGTGTATTGGCGGGTGACGGATATCCACTTGGATGGTGGAGCGGGTGTGAATTTAGGAATATACCCGTCTAAACGGGTATGGATGTTGATAATTGTACCGCTAGGGATGACGGGTATAAAATTTTCTAATTGGTACATGTGCGGGGGAGGGGTACCCTCCCGCCCCCGCCCCCGCCCAATTGCCATCCCTACTAACGAGTGAAGATGTCCATACTCCATATATTAATATAAAACTGACCTTTCTCTACCCTTTCTCTTATGGGCAAGTAAAATACAATTAAATACCAAGATCATAACATCAATCACTTTCTTTCACTTGAATAAGATTTTCTCATTTCTATTCACTTTGTCCCATCTCATAGAAGTAAATACGAGTAATTCTTTATTTAAGGAGAATCTGCTATTTTTCTCTAGAGGTGAAAATTTGCATATTTCTCTCTTTTGTTCACATTTAGTTTCTTAATATCAATGATGCTTTTATTTTCTAACAAAACTACATTCTGTTTTCACTTGGAAAGCTAGTAAAGTAAAAAAAAATCTAAAGGTCATGGTTCCTTTTTTTTCTTCTAAATTTTGGATTTAACATTACACTACAGCTTAATAGAGCCTAAAAGATAAAACTAATCTTTTATCTTTTAAAATTTAGTCAGCATGCAATGTGTAATTATTGTATAATATGTATACTATGTATTTACACTGAGTATACACCAGCAACAGCTACAAACTATTACAGCTAGGAGGGTAAAAACTTTTTTAGTCGGCTGGCTAAAGATATTGCCCTTCTTTTTTTTATGTAGAAAAAGTTACATATAATTTTCTGTTCATTTTTGCTATTGTGTTGATAATTATATATAAATTTGATATAACAATAAGTCGTTTGTTGCTAGCTAGTTGAACTTTTGGGCCACCCATAAGGTGCTAATTGGGTTAGTCTTGAATTTTGGGGCTTGTGAGGTGTTTCATGTACCCACTTTAATATGGTTTAGCCCAATTGTAGCCCAACTATGGAGGGTAAATAAGACGAGTCATTATTGTTGAATCCAAAATAGGTCACTGACTGGCGTCGACGTTTCATTTGATCGATTTTCAATTTTAGTGGAAATTAAATGGACATATGAAAAAGAGGGATAACTCCATAATAGCATTGGATTTAATGCACTCTACTGCTTGAAACTTGAAAGGTAAAAAGGAGAGAAAAAAGAATTAGCATTGTGTATCTTATTAATGTGTGACTGTCTTATACTAAAGAACGTAAATAATTGTCAAGTGCTAATATTTTGCAGTTAATAATTTACTTTATAAGCTTGTCCCAACATGCTTACTTTACAAAATTTAATTTACTCTTATATAGGCAAATGTTATCCTAATGAAATTATCAATTGTTTCATATCATTGATACCTCAAGTAAAAGCTTCATGCAAGTACACGTAATAAAACTTTGGCTGAATACACACGACCCTTTAACCTTGTTCGATTTTTTTTTTTAAATAATTAAAATTAAAAGTTGTACATGTTGAGCACTTGATGTTAATTAAAAACGTATTGATTAAACACAAACCACTAACATGGCATGGACCGAGTACTACACCTTTTTAAGAGAGTGAAAGACCTAATAATTTCTTTTTAATTCTTTTTGCAGTCCCTTTTTAGTGATACTCAAATCATCATATTCATGCATCTCGGCCCACATCTGAAAACCAAAAAAAAAAACAAAAAAACAAAAATTATAAAACTTTTTTAAAATAAATTATTTTTTTCCGGAGGGTGCCGGGGTGGGGATGTAGAAAATAAAAAACTTTTTAATTTTAATTTGGAGGGGTTTGGGGGGATGAGTTGGGGGTGGGGGTGGGGGTGGGTGATTGGGGATAGGTTGAATGGAGTGGGTAGTTAGTTGAATGTCACTTGTGAGACTTGTTTTGTCTGTTTTCATTAGGAAAATCATTTTCCTTATTTTTAAGAAACTTGTTATACTAAAAAAAAATATTTTATAAATTATTTTGACCAAACGATCATGAAAAAGTTAAGACATTTTCAAAAAATATTTTCCTCCATATCGAACACACCCTTAATATTACTCCCTGTGAAGTCTACATTTTACATTTGTTTTGGTGGATAGTCATAAGGTGTTTAATAGGCAAATTTAAATAAATATTAGAGTTTTGGAACAAGGGTCAGTTTTGGTGGATAGTCATAAGGTGTTTATTTTCATTAAGATTAAAATGTCTGAATCTGAATATTAAAATATTTATTAAGATTTAGCTGTCAGAATGTGAATATATCTGAATTGTAAGATGTTATATTAAGATCTGAATGCTAAATAGTTAAACTATTTTTTAACACCTGAATATATAAAAATAATCTTTATTTAAAAAATAATAAATATAAAATTTAATAATATTTTTCAAAAAATTATATGGTGGTTGATGGTGGTGGTGATGATTAACGGTGATGGTTGTGAATGTCGATTGGGGATAATATTGACTAATGTGGTGTGTGAGTAGTAGCTAGTGGCTAGCCGTACAAGTCTTGTAAGAATCTTTAAATATACATCTTAATGATATTAAGATTTTATTATAAATTTTAATTATTTAAATTTATTCAAATTAATTAACTGATTGAAATATATAAAAAAAATACACTTAATAAGTAAAATTTGAATGATTAAGATTCAGCTATAAAAAATGTGTAAATGAGAAGTCAGTGACAACTTAAGGGCGTTTATGTATTTGGCCAAAAATAAAAATAAAAAAATCAGCACCGTTTCGTTAAATCATTCAACTCTTCTGCAACAACTTTTTCACTCTTTCCATAAATCCCTCTTTGCCCACCAAAGAAAAAACTAGGAGTGGCCAGTGGGCCGGGCTCGGGTCTGGCGGGCCGGGTCTGGCGGTGTCGGGGTTGGGGCGGGACGGGAGAAGGGGCGGGGTCGGGTCTGGCGGGCTCTGGCGGGGTCGGGTCTGGCGGGACTGGAGCAAGTCCCGTCCCGATCCCGATCCCGTCGGGCTCGGGTCGGGGCGGGGTCGGGCTCGGGTCGGGATACGGCGGGTTTTTTTTTTTTTTTTTTAAAAAAAATAACATATGTATAAAAAAAACTCAATAAACAAAACAAGATAGTGTAATAAAAACATCCCAAGGCAGTTTTTGTGCCTCTTATATTATTTAATAGACATATGATTTTTTTGTAATACAAATACAATTGTCTAAAATCTAAATTGCAACTTTGTGGTGTTGTCCAAAAGTGTCAAATTACATAATAAAATTACAATTAAAAAAATTACATTCTCAAAAAAACTCCGTTCTAATTGCTTGATGATTTCATGTGGTTCTTCGGTTGGAATTGGTATTTGTTGGTCAAATTGATCCACGTCGCTTCCACTACCTTCGGTTAAGATTTCGTTGTAGTTTTCATCATCTTCTTCGTTGATCTCCGGTTGACCGCACCTTCTCCGCTCCGCTCGTATCCAATCTCTCGAATAATACCGCAATTTCCAAGCCGTCTCCGGCTAATGAGTGTCTCGTGGTCTCCTATTTGATATCTCGCTCGCGAGAAAAAGCGCTTTCGTACGCAGCTTGACGACGCTTGAATCTTCAAAACATCTCGAGCCATCATTGAAAGTGTCGGAAAGGTCTTCTCATTCCCCCTCCGGTATTTCAAAGACAAGTCTTCATGTCCATCTTCATTCATAACTTCTTGATACGGTACGAACCCCGCAAAACAAAAATATCGAACTCGCTAATTTGGTTAGTAGAGGTACGGCCGCACATTCTATTTCGAGGCTTTCAATACTAGCCGCAGAAACAAAGATGTCTTTTGTGAGGTTGTATTGAAGATGAAGAAGATGGTATGGAAGTTCGGTAAGTTACTAGCATTTTCTTGTTGATAAAATCTATATATATTTTTGCATTGGTGTTCTACGCTAGACAATACTTCTTCTTTAGTTTGTTCAATAGGTGGTGGGTGATTTAGATTTTTGGAACTTGGAGGTGGTAGTACTTCTATACAATCGTAAATAGTTTCAATTAGTGATTTAGTACCGTCTATTTTAATAGTAGGATTTAATACGAACCAATAATATAAATAGAGGGAATAGGAATAAAATATATTTTTATTTTGACAAATATTTTTTTAATAGGTTGCCTTATAAGTTTGTTTTTCCATATATTCACTAAGTAATAAAAATATTAGAGTTATATAAAATAACATAGTTGAAATAGTAGGATAATATATACCGGAAAATTCTTTTGTTGCTTGAAAAAATTTCTCAAAAATACAATAAGTTCGGAAATTTTTTCCCAATCACTATCTAAAATCATATCACCGCTTTGGCTTTTTATTATGAGAGTTAAAAAATAAAGTTATAGGTAATTTATAGTCATAAGCAACAAGTAGTTGCTCGTATAAAGAATTCCACCTAGTGGATACTTCTTGTGGAATTTTTCTAAAAGGTAGTCCACAATCATGACAAATTTTTTTATATTCTTTTCTACGTTGTACTTTATTACTTTTAAAAATAAAGTTTATAGCAAATTGTATTTTACTAAGAATGTCTTCAAAAAGTGATAGACCATCCTTTACAATTAAGTTATATATATGGCACGCGCATTTTATATGAAAATGGTCCGGAAAAGACGGAGTTAAACTATTTTTTAAAATTGTAATTGCGTAATTGTTACTAGAAGCGTTATCTAATGTAATAGTCATAATTTTATCGGTAATTCCGTAATAATCGCACACTTGATAAATATTTTCTCGCAATAAAAGTACCAAAGGTGTGCCTATCATCTATATATCTATACGCTAAAATACGTTTTTGCATAGACCATTTATAATCTATCCAATGACAAGTTACGGTTAAATAATCATGGCCGTTAGTACTACGACCTATATCGTACGTGATGGATACTTTGCCATTAAAATGATATAATGAAAAACGTAAATATTGTTGATATTCATGCGCGAATTTAAATACATCTCTCTTAACAGTTGATCTAGGAAAACCGTTAAAAGCAGGATTATATATATCTCTAATGTAATGAATAAAACCGGAGATGAAGGAAATGAAAAAGGCAAACCCTCCACAAAGAACTAATTTTGATATTGCTTCCCTATCTCTATGTTTATTGTATTTAGAGCCTACAATTCCCCCCGTCATAGGGTTAATTTGACCACGTACTTGGTCCGGGACGATATCGGTATGTGAACCTTGTCCCGATGGAGCGGGCGTTTGCGCACCCGGTTTTGAAGCCTGGTATTGGGCATACCTAGTCGGATGAGCACTTACTACGTGTCTAATTAAACCCCCGTCCCACCGTGACCTTTTCCAGCTTTAAATTTTAAAACATTTTTACAAATTTTACATATGGCTACTTGATTCTCTACGTCCCTATCAAAAAATGTCCATGCATCCGATTTTAATGGTCGTTTTGCTTTGGACCTCGTCTCATACTAGGGGGAATAGGAGGTATTTCGGTTGAAGGTGCACTAGTGGGTGTGTTGTCATCAACATTAGTGGGTATATCATCTAGATCATCGTCTAAATTAAAGTCTTCTTGAGTTCCGTAAAATAGCTCCTGGTCTAAATCTAATGGTATTGTAGGAAAATGTTGAGTATCAACAAAATCATCCCGTGTAGAAATAAGATGACTAGAAGAAGTACCCTTGCCCTGGTTGCCCCTACTAGAAGAAGCACCCTTACCTTTACCCTTAAACATACCTTTTAATCCTTCCATTTTAATTATGATAATAAATAAATAATTAAAGACAATAAAATTAAGTGATCTAAACTAAATAAACAGACAATAATAATTTAATGAAGGAACGAATGTACCAAACGCCGACGTAACGTCGACGTGTAATCGAGAGGTTGAAAATTGAAACTTTGCTCGATGGAAGATCCTCAAGCTAGTTGCCAACTTCACTACCAATTCCCAAATGAATAAATAAAATTGAATATTTAGCAAACAATGTAGAATTGTAGAGAGATATATTGAGAAATTAGAGAGATTGTAGGAAGATTTGTGAGAAAGATGAAGAGAAAATGAGTTATTTATAGTTGAAAAATTGAGTTAAAGTGTAAATATAATAACTTATGGGTTAAAAATAAATATTAAGGGGTAGGGGGTTGGGGGAGGGGGGGGGGGGGGGGGGGCTAAAATGGCCGTTGGCCAACGGCCATAATCTAAAATGGCCGTTGGTGCAACGGCCATTTTTGCAAAGGGCGGGGTCGGGGTCGGGGCGGGGTCGGGGCGGGCTCGGGTCTCGCGGGCCTGGGGCGGGCTCGGGTCTCGCGGGACGAGACCTCGTCCCGTCCCGAGTTCGAGTCCCGCCCCCGTAATTTTTTTTTTTTTTTGGCGGGGTCGGGGCGGGCTCAGGTCGGGGTCGGGCTGTCCCGGCCCACTGGCCAGCTTTAGAAAAAACAGATCCAGTGAATTACCAAAATCCTAATATGACAAACTAGCAAAATTATATTCTCAACTCATACAAATACAATCAACTATTTTTGAACTATTACACAGATGATGTGGAAACCAAAGCCTCAAAAGAAGAAAATGTAGACTTTACTATATAATCTAAAATCTAAATCACACCAAAGCTAAACTATTCCTTCTTACCTAACAACAAATAATTAAATATACATAACTAGAAAGAAAAGATGCCACTTGTTTGTGCATTTTTAGTAAAAAATAACTTTGCCAGTGAAAAGGTCCTCCCTCACACTTAATGGAATCTTCTTGACCCACATTTCCAAGGGACAATAACTCCAATGAATTTGCACCACTTCTCAAAAATGGTACACTAACCACAAAGTAAAAAAGAAAAATATTGTCCCCTCATCTATCCATTATTGTTGCTCAAGAAGGGTTTGTTTGCGCAACTATTTGATACTATCAATCTCAATTGTCATCCTCTTGTTATTATTATTGACTTTGTTCAACATTGTGTTGTTGTTGGTTTATTATTTGCATTAGTATCTCTCCAGCCTTCATATTGGTACTTGGATTTTCTGAAATGGGCAATTGTTTCTTGGACTTGTTCTGATATATAGAATCCAGTAGATGGAAATAAGGACATGTTTTTGAATCTTCTGGCCTTTTCTTTTGGCTTTCTTTAACTCTCCTATAATACTTGTTTATGTTCTCCCATTTCTCTTTACACCTCTTTGCATTTCTATCATATCCAAGTTTCTTCATACCTGATGAAATATCCTCCCATAAAGGCCCTTTTGATGATCCATTGTCTTGATATTGCAAGTCGACATTCGTTCTTAACCTGACTAACGCTTCAACTTCTGCTTTAGGCCACCGGGAAGAACTCATTTGAAACGAATTCGAAGTCTCACCAGCACTGTCAATCTCTTGTTTGTCAATATTGTTTTTCTCCTCCTTGTCACTCTCCGGTTCCTCGCTATGTTTCTGAGATACTTGGGGTAAGTCCATTGGCAACTGTAGTTGAACGGTTTTCTCCGACATTTTCTGCAAGAAAGCAATCACCGCTGCGTCTTTGGCAGCGGAAATTGCTCTTCCGTGGGCTAGTGCTTCTTGTTCTTTCTTTAATCTCGTGATTTCCTGCATCTTCCGAGCTTCGTCCCTCGCTATTCGATCCTTCTCACATTTCTCTATTGCTTCTAGGAACTTGTTTTGCAAGTCTTCTTGCTTGTCCAAAACTTCCTTCATCAACCTCTCAAAATAACCAGCCAATTTCCTTTTCTTCTTCACACTGCCATCGGATTCTTTACCCGAGGACGAGGTCGTGGAGGTGGACCTGGACATGAACTCCGAATTAAAACCTCGGGTCCCACAAGGACCCGACATTCTGAAATCTTGACAGCCACTAGTAGTGGGTTTTATCATTGTCATTGGCATAGGCATTGGCACTGGCATTGCCATTGACGATATCGTCTCCATCCTATTGAATTGGATATGGTTCGATGGAGGCGATGAAAGTAAGAATTGGTTGTCCAATAGTTCTAATTGCTCGAAAAATCTATAGTTTTTCCCATTTTGTCTGCCAGATCTACCATTTTTTGTTCTCTTGTGATACTTATAAATGTTCTCAAATTTCTCCCTGCATTTCTTTGCATTTCGATTATACCCAAGCTCACCCATTTTCCTGCCAATTAAAACAAAAATTCTCATTGTCCTTTTATTTCAAAAACAAGTACAATAATTAAAAAAAAATCCAACAATCAACCAGAGACCCACTGAAAAATTAAAAACTACTCTTCTACATAAAATTCAAAAACAATAACTCTCACTAATACACCAATCTGCAATAAATAAATAAAATCACAGGCTTATAAATATAACCTTAATCCATAAGAAAAGAAAATGCGCAAGTTTACTAAAGTTTATAAAAGAGCAAGTTAGAAACCTTAGCTCAATATAACAAAACAAATTAACCAAATATATATATATATATATATATATATACCCTCCTAGGAGCTCCCACCTTTTTGCTCTCTTAGTAACTCGAACCTAGACGGAGGTTGTTTACCACTTGAGCAACCCTCTTGTCAAATTAAACAAATATAAATTGCCCTTCAAAATATGCAAAAGAGTGATTGTTTTTTACCTAGAAATTTCATCCCAAAGTGAGCCTTTGAGATTGGAATCACGAAATGCAAGGTCCATTTCAGACCTTAATTTGAGCAAAGCTAAAGTTTCATCATGTGGCCAACGATTTCCACCTGGAAAATTCTTCTCTTCTTCTTCTGAACAACCTCCACCGCCGTCATTCTTCATATCCGCCAGGGCGGCGCCACCACCAGCAGTAGCTGTATTTTCCAATAAAATGGAACTTTCCAGCATTTTCTACTTCTTCTTCTTTACACACTAGTAGTACTTACAAGAAACTTCTCAAAGGTGAAACTTTTTTTTGGGCTTAGTAGTAGTAAAATAATTGAGGGAGGCACTTATCCTCTCCCCTTTTTCTTTTCTTTTTTCTTTTGGGTTCCATTTGAAATTTGTTGTTGAAGTTGTCAAGGTTTAATTGGTAAAACACGTTTTTTTCCTCTTAATTTTGACTTTTCTACTTACGCTATTGAACTAAAAATGGCTAGTCAACTTTGCTAGGGGTGGAGTCCAAAATTACAGCTTGGATACAACCATGACCATGTTAGAATAATGTGAAAAGTTTGGGAACACACATGGTTTTCAATTTATCCACACAAAAAAAAAAAAGATGCGTCCATCTTAACTTAAAGAGTGTCATTCAGTTTGTTGATTTATAGTTCCGTGTTTTGTATTTATATTAAAATTTTATTTTGGAAATAAAATGTTCTTATCAAAAATAACTTTTTTTTTGTGAAATTTGAATATGACACCTCTGTCTCATTTAGTTTATGCATTAATAAAAATAAACATCTCAAACTTATAGATATTGTAATCATTGATATGACATTCTTTCTTTTTTCATTTATTCTAAATAATGTCTTTCTATATTTCAGTAACATTAGACCTTTCATTTGCTCTTAATGACATGTTATTTTGCAATTACGAAAACATCGTGACATTTTCTAATCATAAATTTCCGCGGTCAGCCAAATATTATCATATAAAAAGTAAAATAAAGAAAAAAAAATTATAGTTTTCAGAATATAAACATTAATGAAATTATAATATTTTTAAAATATATTTATTACTCATTGTAGAGATATTAAGAAGTGTAGAAGAAACAAGAGTTCCTTTTTAGTTTTTTCTTAATTAGACACAACCTTGGAATAACTAATTTTGGGAAATAGGAATATAATAATAAATAGAAAAAGAAAGAAGGTAAGAGATGAGTCATGGTTATCAATTTGGCCATTTGAGGAGATACCAACAAGTGGAAGATAAAGATGAAGTGATAAGTACATTGAAATAGCTGAAAATTATACCCTCAATTTCCAAGTTGATATTTGTAAGTTTGTGCCTTAAAAGCTAAAATTTAGTTTAAAAAGTTGGCAATACAGCCCACATTTTGGCTTTTCGACGTTTTCTTTTTTCATATGAAAGTTTTAAAACTTATGGGTGAAATTGTGGAATTGCGTTTTCCTTGTGTCCTTGTAACGACAACAGTTTTTTAAAATGTGGGCCCGCAATTGCGATGAGAAAAATATAGGTTGAAAGTTTCCAAAAAAAAATAAAATACTAATTGTTGCAAGTAATAATCAACTTTGTCTGATATAAATCAGATGACTAACCCCAAAAGGATGTGACAATTGAGGGTACTCTTACCTTAATTAAAGATTTTGAATTTAAATTTTGAATATGAAAAAATTATTGCTAAGAAGTGTTTTTCTCTAAAATGGGCTTTATCTGGGGTGAATCTAAAAAAATAATCAGATAATTAAAAAGATATTGAAACTAATTACCGACTAAGCAAGGAAATATATAGGGAATGGACGAATGCTTATATTACAACAATTGATTTTGACCCTTTTTGCCATTTTTTTCTGAATCTTGGGATAAACTTGCTTCGACTTTTGCTTATTTTCTACCCCTAACTTGTAAAGCTGTGATATTTTTATAATTCCAAACTTTAAATAAATAAATAAATAAATGACAATAATAATATTTTACTCAACATTCATATAGTTAAGTTTAGGCAAGAAAAACAAAATTGAATAATTCGATAGGAAGTAAACGTAATTTTTTTTGGTCTCTCCTGGATAGCCGATACTCGTTTTAAAAGTTGATTAATTCGATATCGTGCTGAATTTTTTCCATTTTGAGGATAAAACGCTTTTTAGCAAAAGTAAATATAAACTAAATATTATTAAATAACGAATGTACACGCATTTCACATTCATCATTTTCTTTTAAGATTTATGCTCTTAACTTGACAAGAAGATTTCAAGTATTAATTTACCCTATTCTTTCCTTTAATTTTTTTTATCTTTATGCAATATTGTTTACTTTTCATGAGGTGGCGGTTAATTTCACATTACTAATCCCATATAGTTTTCTTCTAAAGCAAAGTATTCAAACTTGAAATTTCTTTTCACCTGAACAAGATCTAGGTCTCCACTTTCTTTAGTTAAATAAAAACCTCTTTAAACAAGTTTCTTGGACCTCAAATTTTCTTCACTCCTTTGTATCTTTTTTTGGTTGGGTCGGGGGGGGGGGGGGGGGGGATTATGCTAAGGGGCTGATGATAAGTTTGAGTTTTGCCCTTTGGGAAAAGGAAAGAGACAACTAATCATAGAGATACCAATATACTACATGGAATTCATTTACGTAACCTCGAAGCCAGGTCACTTTCGTATAAACAAAATATAATTCAAAATATGGACAGTAAAAAAATATTACTATTAAAAAGGAAAAAAAGAATCTAAGAAGGTCTGTCATTTTCAAACTTGCCAAAGAGTGAAGTAATTATCTTTGAACCAATTATCAACCACTTGGAGTGAATCTGTGGTTGTAACTTGCGTACTGTCCCACACGGTTTACTTTTAAACGGATGAAAAGAACAGGATCTTGTTCTCCTGGTGTGAAACCAGTTGGTTCCTTAGTTTTAGAATTCTGCTGATCCCAAGTACTCCATCTCCATCATTGCATATAGGAATATAGAAAGTAAAGAGCAAAAGGCATGAACAGAAGTCTCGAGTATAAAATCTATATAGTGATGATAAATGAATGGATTGGATGTATAAAAATGGGTGAAGCAAAAATTGGGTTAGGTTTCAACTCGAATTACTAGTACCAGTAAAAGATTAGTTAGGTAAAATTTAAAGTAATTTTTACATATTATAGCTAACTATAGGAAGTATTTAAGTATAATGCCTATACTTTAAATAAATTACAATATGTAGCTATATTGTGTATTCTAGTTATCCCTCGTAGCTATATTATATCCATGCATCTAAAAGCTCAGATTTCAAAAGGCACAAAGACCCTCATCTTCCTCTCCTCTCCGTCATCTCTGGCTGCTGGTGAAGGGTCTCCCCTCCGTCATCTCTGGCGACTCTCGATAACTCCTGCCGGCCCTTAGGAGACCCCCTGACCTAGAGATGGCAACAGGAGCGGGGCGAATGCGGGGCAGAACAGGTTTAAGTGCATGCGGTGCGTGGCGGATTCGAGAATATGCGAGTGCAGGGCGGTCGGGGCGGATTCGAGGATATGGCGATCGGGGCGGGTTGAAACACTTTTTAAGAGGATGTTTAGGTGGGGTGCGGCGGGGCGATTGTGGGTTGAAGTCATGAATTGACTATATGTTACTTCGTAACAATGCATAGACATCCTAAACCTCTATACTTTTAATTAGTTGTTGTTCAACATTACAAAAAACTCTAAACCCATTTACTTTTTACTAAAGTTTTTTGTTCCAATTTTTTTTATTTAGGTAAAAGTAAACATTTGTTTTCTTGTTCTAACCCAAATCAATCAATGAAAAGAAAACAACTTCCCTTTTCTTCTCTTCTTTTAGTATTCTTCATTTTTAGAATTTGAGTTTTTAGATAAAGAATGTCACAACCCGAATTCCAAGCCGTGAAGGCATCTATCCCCACTCGGTAGGCGAATCATTCACAACCGATTAAATCAATCGTAACAAGTATATAATGCTAAGAAAAGTAAATACAATCATTTAAGAGTCATAAACTAAGTCTCATAATCATAAAGATAAACGGAAATACAAGTTTTATCCTCTCAAATTTTGGTGTCACAGTACAAGAGCTTCTAAAAGGAAATACTAGTCTGAATAATCATCTTGATTACATTGTCTAAGAATGAAAAAGACATAAATAAAGTAAAGAAAAAAATTCAGTGTCGCGGATCAGTTAGCAGCTCACCCCAAAATCTCCAAAATAGTCTTCTCAACGATCAGTGAAGCCTCGCGCTCCGCAAGTAATAGAAATCAACTTTGCACACAAAAGGGCGCAACAAGTATAGAGTGAGTACGGAAAATCAACGTGTACTCAGCAGAATCGTCCGCCGACCCTAAATTAAAACGGTGACAAGGGTTGGTCTTTCAAATGCTTACTTCCACACTTAACTGTGATTAGTCCAACAATACAATAATCATAAACCAGCTAGTCTAAGTGAGAGAATACTCCAAGTTCATAATGTTCTCATAGTCACTTAGGCAGGATGAATACAATACAATCGACAATCCAACAAAGTCATACAACAAGGAATTCATGGAATTAGATGATATGCAAATGCAATGCAAGGTCTTTTCATCACTGGTATATACACACTTTGTAATATGAAATATGTGACCCATCGGGAACTCACGAAGTCCATACACTACACGAAATTATTTCTCCATCGGGTTCTTACCCACCTATGCCACAAATCTCAATCACTTTGGCAATTAGGCTCATATTACATGTCTTTAGCCAATTCAGCTCATTACCATTCGTATCACTCCGTCCAGAATCATTTTTCATCTGAATTACATATGTATCCTCAATTGTAATATATATGAGCTACCATATGAAAGCATGAACATGACATGTTTAGTAGAAGCAACAAGGCTCATAAGTAAAAAGATTTAATCTTTGTCATCTTTTCCTCTTTTAGATGACTATTACAAAGTGATGAGAACACACAACCATAATTAAGACAGACATAAAATCATGAAAATATCAAAGTATGGGCTTGATACCCAAATCACAATCCACACAATCAACTAAACTATCAGCTAGTGCTCAAAGCATGGTATTCAGACCTTATTCACAATGACTAGAATGCGATACACATTCCCAAAAGCATGTCATTGGTACCCAATACGGTGTTCGTCGCCTCATACGTATGGAACCTCCATCAATTCTCCATTACTCCCTCTGTTTCAAAAAGATTGTCTGGTTTTGACTTGACACGTATGCATTCGAATAGAGAAGGAATTACAACGTAGGAATTTGAACTCTCACCAACAAGGTGAAGTTCACGTAATGTTGACTTCAGACCGGTATGGTAAATGTTATATTTATAATGACTTGCCTTTTCCAACTTTGAAGTAGAATATTTCTAAGATCAATTTTCCGAATATTTGCTCTTTATATAGTTTTTTCATCACTTTTTCATCTTAATTTTTTCTGGTGTACTTTCTAATGCTTGTACATAAGATGATTCTCTTTCTTCTTTTTTTCAACAATTTTGCTTCTTTTTCAAAATGAAATTCAAACTTAAAAATAATTTTTCAAATCATAAGCATAAATTTGGGTATTTATATTTGGGTAATATTTAAATGTCAGGCTTTTTTTTCTCTAAAATAGGTGCTAGGAACTTTTTTTGGTGCAATATTTAGAAAAGGCTAAGGTAAAAAAAAAGTCTAATTAATTTTTCAAAAATCATCGTTGTCTAGGATTTCGCCTTGAAAGATATTAGGGTAAATTCTAGCATAAGAATTGTGAATTCGTCTTGCTTTTGATCATTTTGCTTTTCAACCTCAGAATATCCTATCAAGTGTTGATGATGTATATTCCAAAAATAAACGCATAAACAAGAATGTTATATGATAATCATCTTCATACCCGTATACTTTCTCTCTTCTCTTCTGATGTACTTTCATCTCCCTTTGTTCATCAAATCCCACCCCCACCCCCACCCCCACCCCCCACAAATCCAAAACCCTTTCTCTTCCACCATCCCTCCTCCCAACTTGTCGAACTTACCATGACAATTTTTGACATTTATTTTGCTAAAAGCATCCACGATGCTAAGTCGAATTTTTTAATTTTTGCTTGCTTCCTTTCAAAATTTATATTTTGTTTTGTGAATTTTCTAAATAGATCTAGATTTGTTTTATTTTTTTATTTGTGATTTCCGTTAATACATTTTGATTTGAGTTACTCTTGATATTTTCTCTAAATTTGAGTTACTCTTGATATTATTTTTTATGTCTTTGTTTGTTTTACAAATAACATCTTATTATTCACCTAATGTTTAGACATAGAACTAGATTATATTTGTTCAAAAAATAATTTTTGAAAGTTTTGTTTGGACAGTTTTATAGCTGAAGAAAATTTTCACATTTTTTTTTTGTTGAAAAAGATTGTAGTGGGCTCAACTTATAACAGATCTATTAAAACACTTCGAGTGTCAGGGTTGCAGCCCAATTTTTTAGAAGTTTTTCCCATAAACTTGCACAAAGAAAATTTTCATATTTAAAAAAAAAAATGAAGTGGGATTAACTTGTTCCACATCCGTCAAAACACTCTCAGTCCCAGGTTTGCAGCTCAAATTCTTAAAGATTTGCTCATAAACTTGCACAACCCAATTATTTTTATATGATGTCTAATTTTGGGCCCATTAATTTCTTTCCCTCCATTATTCTCAAATAATAAGATCAATTTCCCTTAGATTTTCCATTTTATCCCATTAGCTCCATTCTCCTTCGGCTCATTAGCTAGCCAACGAATATATAAAGTTCGACCCCCCTCCCCCTCGAAAATTTTCTTCAGTGTGAAAGGTTGGCTATGGACCGGGCTTGATAGAACTGTGGGAGATGATTACTTTGACGAAGGAGAGTGCCAACGCCACTATAAGCCTCGGATAGGAGAGCAACCATCTGTAGAACAAGACAATTATTGCTAACAGGCGCACCAACGTTGCGGAGTTGGTCCGCCAACTCTTTCAGCCGTTTGCAATAGGCTGAGACATTTGAAAAATCCTCCATGTTAACATGAGAAAATTCCTACTCAAGAGTAACAGCACGGGAGTTTTTGTTATCTTGGAATATGTCACACAACCTATTCCAAGTGTCAATCGCCGTAGCATTGGGTTCAAGAATTGTTTGCAAGAGGTCCGTAGAGATAGTAGAATAAATTCACTACAAAACGGTAGCATCAAGAGTAATCCATAATATCGGGTCATCTTCTGGGGCAGGCTCTTTGCCTGCGGCTGAAGGAATGATATGATGAAAAACTTTATGTGAACGGGCGTGAATCTTGAAAAGTTTCGCCCACGTCGCATATTGGACGTTTTCCATCTAAAAAAAAGGGATGTGGTTCTTGATGTTAGAAACTGCAAGGGCAGAATGGATGTGTTCTTTGACGTAGACATAACGAAAGAACAATAGGTGAAGAAGGAATTTGGAAGAAAAATTAGGGAGGAGAGAAGGTAATTAGGGCACGAATTCCGAGAGAGAAGCTCGGAAAACGAGGCAGCGGGAAAAAAGTTGATAGGATTTTGTTAACATAGACTTCTGATACCATGAAAGAAATAATCCCTTGATTATTTTCATTAATGAAAGAGTATATATACAATTTACAATTTTCATAATATGAAAAATACTATTCCTATTCTATTCCCATAGCTCTATTCTATTTGTACAACAATTCTACAATTATGGTAAGTGTACAATGCTAATTAAATACAACAACCTTTCTTAAAATAAGCATCCCAAACCGTGATATACACGGTTATATGTACCATGTATATCACGATCGAAATCAGGCGAATATGATAACCGAATCTCAGCCGAATATGGTATTTATTACAGTTGACCGTGTTGTTAGGGCTAGGGCTCATGCGACTCGTCGTAGTGCCCAAACCCAAGCGAGATATTTAATGGAGTTTATGTTAAGTCTTCAGCAAGTTAAAGTTTCTGCCACACTTTTCTTCCGAAGAGCAAATTTATTTCGGAACGTCGTTCAACAAGCGTATCATGCTGACATCAATATTATGGAGCTTTAACTTATTGTTGTTTGTTTTTGCTACAAGTTTTTGAATGATATAATATTTTAGGAATTATTGGTTTAAAAAATGATAATCCTAGAAAATATATAAAAACACATAAAAAGAAAGAAATAAAAAATAAATAAAAACACTTAAATGTGTCATGTCCTCAACAACAACAACAAACTCAATGTAATTACAAAGTAGGGTCTGAGGAGAATAATATTTACGCAGATCTTACCTCTACCTTTGTGGATAGTGAGATTGTTTTCTATGTAATTTAAAAATAAGAATGGGTGAAGATTTTTTTTGTCCCACTTTCAGTGTTAAGTTTGCAGTCCAAATTCTTAAAGTTTTATTCATAAACTTACACGACTCAATTTTTTTATATGATGTATAATTTTGGTCCCATTAATTTTATTCCTCCCATTATTCTCAGATAATAAAGGTCGATTCCCCCCAGGTTCTCTATTTTGTCCCATTAAAGATCGACCCCGAATAATGATTCTATTAGGGTTCTCTGCGCAGCCACTACCATTCCATTCCATTCCAATAACTTTAAATTTTGATTGTTTTGTATGCCGCCTTTACAGTCCAGCAGCAACATAGGTGCCCCGATTGTATTCTGGATAACTTTTTTCTGGAGGAAAATGTTTTAGATTTTCACAAGCTTCCTGCTCACACTGATGGAGTAGTTATTGATTTTCATTTAGCGCTTGCTGGCATTAAAGACAAATTCAGGCGGCTTAAGATCGTCTCAGGCGTATATAATTGATGTTACCTAAGGGCATTCATTACTGGCCTTCAAGCCAAGGCAGTCCGTGTGACGCCTCATAGTGCTCTTTGATTGTCCCAGCTGACCCTGTTATATAAATAACATCTGGCTTTCAAATATACAACTGTAGAAGAAAATTTGAAAGAAACTGCAATCACACATCTTCGGTGTGTAATAAGTTAATTTGTTAACTCAGTTAACTTTCAAAGCCTAGCTTAAGTATAAACTAAAAAATTACTTGTGCCAATAATGAATTTGTTAAAGAAATGTAGTTGATTAATCAGTTATTCAGGCATGTCAATCACTATAGAATTGCTCCTATACAAGTGACTTCTTGAGTGAGGTTGGGGTACCCCTCCCTCAAAAGGGCTACTAGTGTTAATGATCCTTCTACACGACGATTCCACCTTTCTCGACATGTCACCTTTTTTGAACTTACTACGGAGCTCGGGGCTTTGAAATTCCCTAAGAAAGAATCCAGATATAATGCCTAAATTGATGCGTCAACGAACTCACATTATTATATAATATATTACAAGAGGTTTCTACAATCCCCAGCATGGGAAGAGATTTTAGATCTTATGAGAACGATCTAATGTGGGATCATACGTTTTTCACGCAAATTAAAAGATCTCATGGTCATACATCTTTGGATAATAAAGATCGATTCCCCTTAGCTTCCCCATCTTGGCCCATTAGTTCCATTCCTCCTTCGGCCCATTAGTTAACCGAAGCCTATATAAATGAACAACCAAATCTAAAGTCATAGCGGCTGTGCAGAGAACCCTAATAAAACCATTATTTACGGGATCGATCTTTATATAGGTTTTGGTTAGCTAATGGGCCGAATGAGGAATGGAATTAATGGGCCAAAATGAAAAACCATCGATATTGGGATGAATGGAACTAATTGGTCCAAAATTAGACATCATATAAAAACAATTGGATTGTGCAAGTTTATGAGCAATTTTTTTAATTTTATTTAACAATTGTAGAATCATCTTGCAATACAATAATGTGAACTCGTTAACGCATCATCTTAGGCCTTATATCCGATTACTTTCTCTTGTTGATATCCCATGGTACAATTGGAAATTTTCCACTTCCACTTGTCGTCATTTTTTATTCTTTTTCAGTGGCAATTTTGATTGAGAATGGGTTTTGGATATCCTTTTGAGCTCCTCAACACCAATATTCGGCCACAAAGAAAAAAGAGATAAATTTCAAATCTAAATCTCACAGCATTCTATGGGTGCCCAACGGGACGAGTCGGCCCGGTCCCGCCCCTACCCCGCTATTAAAAAAAATCGGTACCGGGACGGGACTTGGGCTAGTCCCGCCCGGGCCCAGCCCGTCCCAGTCCCGCCAGACCCGTCCCGACCCCTCCCCTTTGCACAAAAAGTTGTTACACCAACGACCATTTTATATTTTGGCCGTTGTGCAACGGCCATTTTTGGCCTCCTACCCCCTTAATATTTATTTTTAATCCCTAAGTTATTATATTTACACTTTAATCCAATTTCTCAACTATAAATACCTCATTTTTCTTTTCATCTTTCTCACAAATCTTCCTACAATCTCTCAATCTATCTCTCTACAAGTCTACATTGTCTACTAAATATTCAATTTTATTTATTCATTTGGGAATGAAGTTGACAACTAACTGATTTCAACATCTCGATTACACGTCGACGTTACGTCGGCGTTTGGTACATTCGTTCCTTCATTAAATTATTATTGTTTCTTTCTTTTATTTAGCGCACTTAATTTCATTTACTTTAATTATTTATTTGTAAAATTAAAATGGAAGGATTGAAACGTATGATTACGGTTGTAACTATTTACTTTAAACCCGACTATTAAAATAGACGGTTGTAAAACACTTATTGAAACTATTTATGATTGTATAGCAGTACTACCTCCTTCAACTCTCAAAAATCCAAATGACTTACCACCTATTGAACAACCTAAAAAAGAAGTGTTGTCTAGCATACAAGATGAATGCAAAAAGTATATAGGTATTACCAATAAGAAAGTGCTAGCAACCAACCGGCTTCCATACTATCTTCTTCTTGTTCAACACAACCTCAAAAAAGACATGTTGTTTCTGCGGTTAGTATTGAAAGCCTTAGAAGTAGAATGTATAGTGGTAACACTACTAACCAAGTTAGCGAGTTTGATGTTTTTGTTTTGCGAGGTGTTGTACCGTACCAAGCAATTCTCAATGAAAAATGACGTGAAGAGTTGTTGAAATATTGGAAGGAGAATGAGAAGATATTTCCAACACTGTCAAAGATGCCCCGAGATGTATTGAACATTCAAGCGTCATCAACATCGTTTGAAAGCGTTTTTTCGGCTAACATATTTCAAATAGGAGAGCACACACACTCGTTATTTTGAGACAGCTTGGAGATTGCAGTATTATTCAGAGATTGAATAAGAGCGAAGCGAAGAAGGTGTGGTCAACCGGAGATCAACGAAGAAGAAGACGAAAACTACAACAAAATCTTATCCGACGGAGGTGGAGGCGACGTCGAGCAATTTGACCAACAAATACCAATTCCAACCGAAGAACCACAAGAAATTATAAAGAAACTAGAAGATGTGTTTTAAAATATTTATTTTTTTTAATTGCAATTTTACTATGTTATTTGCAACTTTCAACACCATAAAGTTGCAATTTTGACATTTGTATTACAAAAAAATCACATTTCTATTAAATAATATAAGAGGCACAAAAACAGTCTTTAGATATTTTTATTACACTATCTTGTTTATATGTTATTTTTTAAAATTAAGTGTAAAAAAAAAAACCCAAACCCGCCCCGCCCCGATAAATACCGGGCCGCTTTAACGACGGGACGGGACACGGCCAGAACCCGCCAGTCTCGCCCCGCTAGTCCCGGTCCCGCCCTGCCCCGCCCCGAACCCGTCCCGTTGGCCAGCCCTACCGCATTCCCACATTGTTTTTGAGTTTCAAACCCTAGATTTTAATGTTTTTTAAATAAGAACCATATTTCATCTTCTAGACCACAAATTTTCAGAGGTTTGAATCGAAACATTTGATAAAGAGCTTAGAAATTTCGGTACTAAGCTCTCTAGGTATGACCATATTTTGAACTTTTGAAAATCTAACTTCGTTCGAGAGAAATATTTCGTTGTTGGTGGAGGAATTGACTTCCGCATCACTGTTTTTCAACATGTATGAATTCTCGCATGAGTCCGACGAACTCCTTTCCTGCATTTTTTGTTGGGCCACCAGCAGAAAGAAAAAAAGATTTTAGGGCCAAAGCCCAAACATTCGCAGCATAGCAGAAAAAGATTTTTTATTTATGTACTCAAAAAGTAAAAGATGATATTGATGTTTCATGTTTTCAGATTTCCAGAGTGACTTGAGCTCAAAAATATTTTCTTCTAAGAGATTCAAGTTGGACTAATCCAATAACAAATTTCACAAATGAGCATTTCGCCCCAAATATATTTTTTCAAGTCTATAGCCTTAACGTTTCTGTAAGACAAATAAAAATGGATCATTTTACAAGTTGTATTGTTTTAGCCACAAAATAGTTAAATTCGTAGGTCAACCACATTTTGCGGATCTTTTCTGAAGTGCCTAATATCTTTCTCGGGAGATCACAAGGATCTTTACCCGTTTTTGATATTTTAAAGATATTCAAAATAACCTTCAAGAAATGGTTTTTTAATTTCTCAAAATTAATTAGGTGATGACTTTGTTAACGAATCAACAAAGAGCCAAGTTATGAAGTAACTTTTATGCGAAAGTGAAAAGGTGAATTGTAACAAATAATACGACCTTTATGAAGCAAGTGCAGTAATTAAGATTGATCTTAGTACAATGCACATTGTTGTAGATTTGTGTAAGTAATAACATGTTTGGTGGCTGGTTAGGACATAAGTTATTCATATATAAATTTAATACGGTGTTCGATTTGTAATTTAGAAATTCTCATAACTAATACATGTATAAGTTACGATGAAATCTGTGTATTATTTTATATATGATAGAATATAGAATAACTAATCTCTGCACAAAATAATATATAAATTACCTCATACATAACTAATTCATATATTATTAACACCTCCATAACTCTAACCCACTACCCAACGACACTACGAGCCAACACTTTCCATCTCAATTGGGCTCAGATGGGCCTATACTTGGGCTTACTCTCTAACTTTGACAGGGGCTGCCAAACTAACCCTGCCTACTTCCTTATAATGAATTTGGGAAAGGAACCACAAAGTTGAATCAAAATAAGGCAATGGGAAGTGAAGAGGAGAGTACAGTGAAGGAGCCATTGGACCTCATAAGGCTCAGTCTTGACGAGAGAATCTACGTTAAACTCCGTTCCGACAGAGAACTCCGTGGCAAACTTCATGTATTTTAACTCCTTTTCCCCCAATTTTTACTACCGTTGTTTCGTCTATCTTTTTGTTGATAATTTATCTGTTGAATAGTAGAATTTAGCCTTATATTGATGCAAATTGGTATTTTACGATTTAATCTTGCTAGCTTATGTTGTACCTTTAGCCCCTTTGCTTCGTATTCTAGGGTTTATGATGTTCAGGTTTATTTTCTTAATAGCAGTTTGTTTAATTGGTTGGACAATATTCATATAGCCCCAAATTTTATTACGGGAGTCGCACATACTAGTAATTATATGAATTGGGCAGAAATCAATGCATTGGCTGGATATGATTTCAAGTCTTGGCCCTTCAACCTCTAGGCAGAAGCTTCTTGCAAAGTGGTATTATAATAGGAAATCGAGGCCAAAGTGTATGCTAATTTGTTTCCCTTAAAGACTTTCTGAATTTTCATGTTATATATTTTTATTTGTCATTTTCTCTTGAATAATAAAATGTCTGATAAATAGGAACAATAGGAAATAAGTAGATGCAGAAATGAGACCTTATCTGTGAAAGGAAGGAACTAACAGACAAAATAAAACTAGACTATCATTAGAGCAAATATGTAAAAGCATCTTTCCCTACTGTCAACATCCAGACGGTCGGACGCGCAAGCTTTGACAAATAATGTTGAGATGGGAATAGGAAATGACCTGTCTCCATCATCAATAAAAACTACTTGGAGGTACAAAGGCATTATATTAAACACAAGATACTTGTCTGTTTACTGGAGATTGTGTTTCTTGTTGGCCTGTTTCTTCAAATATCTGTTTGCCTGGTCACTTAGTCCTGAATAGGAAAATAAGAATGTTGTCAAGTTGTTGCATTACCAAGAACGCTGAAGAACAATTACCTGATGTTGCTGGAATTACTGAATTATGTTACGGTCTTTAGGGGATCATCTTGCTATTGCTCTGTTTTAATGATACTAGAATTTGTTTGTGCCTTCTGATTCTTGGTTAATTTCGCAGGCATCATAAGTTCCAAAAATCCACTTTGATTAACAAGCATACATGATTTGTATTTTATTTTTCAATTTTACCAATTCCTTTGAGGTGACACCAAGCTGTTGTGTGGTTTCTTTTTCAGGCTTATGATCAGCATCTCAATATGATTCTTGGTGATGTTGAAGAAATTGTGACCACAGTTGAGATTGATGATGAAACATATGAAGAGATAGTTCGGGTATGTTTAATTTCTCTAACCTACTCTTTTCTTGGTTTGAACTTGATATTTTTCTTTTCCCCTTTTCTGGTCATTGCAATACATTGTTCCAATTAGCATCAGACCCTCAGTTGTAATATGTTTGACAAGTGGACTCACCTAGTAATCTGTATAATAAGCTGGCTGACGGCCACCCATCCTACGTCAGTAGGACTTCACTTTAGAATTATCCCAACTTCCAATAGAGCTTATTCCTCAGCAGATAGTGTTTTTGATTTTTTCCCCAATACGTTTTTGTCTCCGCTTTATTTTGTTTCATTTCTTCCTCTATTCTTTTTGTACCTGATAAAGTAGATACCTAATTTAGAAGTGGAGGGGGGAGCCCATTATCTCAAGTAAAATAGGGCATTTTTAAGAAGCATTGCATTCTTCATGTGGCTTGAATGTAAATTAATGAGTTATATGGGTACATGAAACGATATGTTGCTCCTTTTATGTTACATGAACTCGGATAATGGTCTAAAATAAGAATACATGTTGAGGCAGTTGATTTCCTAGACCCCTAAGTATGGACACAAGGATATGAACTAAATGCTGGACACTGGTGTGAGGCTATTGAGAACCAATAAATGCTGAGTATACATTGATTTACAAGGCTGGTGATTAAATTTCCTTTTACTTTTTTTTTTTGGAGAGTTAAGAAAGTTTGTCTTAGAATTTCTTTCATACCTACTTTATGATTAGCACAAACTTAAGTAATCCTCTTTTGTTCTCCCCATTTAAACCTTCCGTGGTATAGCCTATACACATTTGTTGGCAATTGATCATGCTAGAGAAGGCCATAGAACACATGTATGTGCCTATATCTGATTCAGATCTCATCCACAGCATATCAGGTCATCACAGACCAGGGTGTGTCAGGTCAACTAAAGGGTCAGCCTGATTTACTTTTAGAGGAAAAAACTCTCCCTGCTTGTGTCCCTTTGTACAGCAGGGTGAAATGTACTGGAAAGGGATTGGGGTTATTGTAGAAAGCCAGAAGTTTTGAATGGTTGATTCAGTTTAGTAGTTAGGATGGAAGTTAATTAAATACATGTGGAGGGCTATGCGGTGCGGGAAATTCTGGTAAATGAATGTGGTCCCCCCCGCCAAAAAAAAGAAAAAATGAATTGAAGTGGTTTTCTCATTCTTCAATTTTATTGGGTTGGGGGAGTGGAATTTTTGGTGCAGTTTGAGCAGCAGGGGGTGGTATCGATTAAGTGGGCAAGAGATAAGGAGTCAAGCCATTGCTATAGACTCTGCAATTGTTGTGGCTCATATCATGAAATGAACTTTAGCTCTCAGAAGATAGATGCTCCTTTTCCATCTGAAGTTCCGAGAAGCTTTCTACTTCTAGACAAAATACAAATACCAGGAACTTTTTAATGTCAGAACCAAACAATGCTATGAGATTTAATTGATCAACAGTTACAGTGTATGACAATTGAGTGATGTAGTGATTCCTAACTTTATCTAATTGAAGTGGCAGTAACCTCTTTTTTGTCTCAACACTAACTTAATTTTCGTGCATGTATTTAATTTCCGGTGAATGGCAGAGCATTACATTCTGTTAGGCTAAAAATTATATGCAATGAAATGGGCAACACCTGACATATTACACTTGTAGTAGAATCAAGGGTGTATCCAAAGGGAGGGGTGTGGGTTCACGCACATCCATGCTCCCTTCCTTAGACCATGTATAGAAATATTATATCTCTTCAAAGCTACTTAAATATATGGGTGCAATCAAAGTCTCCTATGGCAGAATGGTTATTGGGTTCACCTCTATGCTTGAGGTTGAAGTTAAAGGTTCAATTCCCATGTCCATCTTGTGTTTTATTAAGTACTTTTTCTTTGTCTTTCTTTCTTTCTTTACTTGGTTTTTATTTCATAATTCCCAAGTCTGACATATTGAAATCTTTATTTTCCTTTTATAATCGTAAAATTTATACATTAGCCAAATATAAAAATTAAATCTAGTAGAAATGGAGGTCAGAGGATGTCTCATATAGTCAGTTGGCTCAACTCATCCCAACATTTTCAATATGGAGGTATAGATATATGTGAAAAAAATAGTAAAATGTTAAAAAAAATTGAACCTGGTTTCAACTAATCCTGACATTTTTAATATGGAGTATAGATATATGTGAAAAATTACTAAAATTCTAAAAAAAAATTGAACATGTAATTTCAAGAGTGTAATTGGTTCAATAGTAAGAAACATAGAAATGACACTACGTAGCTGCTTGTAGTTCCCTTGTTTAAAATATATTTAGTTTATGAACACTATTTAAAGTTTAGTTAATTTTGGCAATCTTTAGATTGAACCTGCCTTTTCTTCTAGAGACCTTCGGATATGAAGTTCAACGGTGTCAAAGTCTAACTTCATATCCGAAGGTCTGAAGCTTTAAAAGCCAAAGCTCAAATTCAGACCTTGGGGTTAGAATTTGAAAACTTGATGTGATTTTCAACTTCGACCTGCATGTCTGAAGTTGATTCTGAGGTGGATAAACTTTTAAAACTTTGTAAATCTCATTATTTCTTTAAATTAGGGTCCTAAAACGGCTGCTTGTGCACTTCGCCCGTAAGAATCTAAAGGTTGAATCTGTCAAATTTAAATCCTGGATTTAGTATTCAAGACAGTGCAACCATCTTCTTGAAATCCTGGATCCGCCCGGTGTAGAATGTGTTTATTTTGGATTGCTTTTTGCAAGAGTTGTATGTATGTTAATGTTCGTTGGGGAAGAATGATTTTCCACTTTCTGCACACTAATGGTTGCAAAATCAGCTGACAATGGTTCTCCTGATTGTGTTTTAGGCGACGAGGCGGACCATTCCATTCCTATTTGTTCGTGGGGATGGTGTAATACTGGTGTCTCCTCCACTGCGGACTACTTGATCAGGAGAGGCATAATTGTGTATCCAAATCTGCAAGCACGCTATATTTTGTTTAAGGTGCTGCAGTTGACTCAATAGACTATTGTTGGGGGATGGTGGTCTGACTCTGTGTAGCATATCTGGTTTTCAAAGCAAAAGACTATTAAGTTTGAATTCCTTGTGATCTTTCTAGCATTTGATATTTGTAACCTGAGCTTCACAAGTTTATGTAATTGATTAGGGCCTGATAAATATTGAATTGCGTAGTGGTCTCATGAATCTTGAACTGCACATTACTAAGCTACAGCTGTAAAATGAGAACTGCTTATCAAAATTGGGGCCTCAAATCCTGACAACGCGCTCTAACTTGAATCTGTCCTTTTTTTTATTTTTTGTTTTGTTATATGGCTAGTTTGTGCGCACTTCAATCCAAGTGCTAAGTATAACTTTAAAAATGAGAAGATTGCTCCTCGTAGTTTTTTTCCAATCTAATTATCCTCGGGTTTTTAATGATCTCTCTCACTGGTAAATTCTTATATGTTGGGCGTATGAATCCTTGTTTCAAGGCCAAGTGTCAAAGTTTCCACGGATTTTGCAAAAAACAAAGAAAGTGATTTCAGAAGACAGGCAGTATTCATTCTGTATTACTAGGACTTTTTGTGAGTTAACTCTTATTGTAAAAACTTAACTCTTATTCTTCATCTTGCTTGGAACTTGCAAAAGTGATCAAGTTCACGCAGCCAAAGTTAAACCGCGTTTGTGTGGACGTGTGGGGTATATGTTTGTATGAATGTTCTTTGCCCTTATCTAGTGGTTACTACCCTTAAGGAAATCCTTAGCAGAGGGAAAATCCACACCGGGGGGCATTCTCCTCTTTAATCAAAAGATCAATTAACGCAGGTGCGGTGTGATATACGCTCTCGAAATCATCAACCTGAATCAGTCAAGAACGAGCTGACGACTACAAGGGAAGCAGCTGACTGCAGTCCCTGAGCCCGCAACCAAAAGTTTGACTTGAACCTACCTTTGCTAAGAGAAGAGAGAGAAGGGAAAGACAGATGGCAGAAAGAAATCTCGGGTCGAACTATCAAAGAGGTCCGCTACCAAAGAATTAGGAGTTATAACATTCATAAAAGAAAGAAAAAATCAATATAGGAACTTCAACTAAGAAAGAAGAAGAATAAGAAGAATTGCTTAAGTAAGGTAGTTGCTTCTTTTTTTCGGTATACCGCTTTGCTCGCAGAGCGAATGAACATAAATCTTTCCGAATATCATGAATATCCTTCGCCCCTTATCTCCTCATCTTCCTATTTATAAGCCACAACTTACTTCGACGTTTTCAATTTCCCATAGAATCTCCGGAGCTTTCCTAGCCACTATAGTTTTCTTTTTTTATCTTCTTTGTCTGAAAATAGGTTTGATTTGCTTCACCTATGAGAATTTCTACCAATTCTTCTTTTATTTATCAAAGCTCATCCTAATCTCCGTCGAGATTACTGCCTTAGCCCTGTCCTATCATCCGTATAATGGAGTTCGTCATTTATTGACGGATTTTTCGGGATTTTGCTTTCTTAGAATTGGAAGAAAAAGATTGAAATGACTGTTCCAAATTTCACCTATAACTTTCTTTGAGATTGAAACAAAAAATTCTGCTTTTCTTATGAAATGTTTATTATTCGTTGATAGATCTAAAACTTATGCCGTAGAAGCTGACATCAGGCTATTGGCCTTTTATCTGCATCTTCCTTCGTAGAGTGGCGTCTTTTATAAGAAAAGACTTTCTCATTGGAACTAAAAAAAAAGAGTTTGAGCTCTTTTTTTGGTTGACTTTTAGCCACGCGCGGCGGCTATGCGCATGTGTCCCAAAGTGACGTATATTTTTTGGTAAAGGGTGTACTCGAGAGAAAAGGTTTGGAATTCGACCTCCCTTTATACGCTCTAAAACGGGGTCATGGACTCCTTTTTTGTTTAGGATCCCCTTTCTACATTCAATTATTTATTGAGCCTGGTGTGGAATCACCATCATTACACATTCATTCTTAGTCTGGCTGCTGGTCTAGCGAGCCTTCCTAGCCGCCTAGAGTGCGGCCGCCTGCCGAAGACCGTAACGTAAGTAACTCGGTGCTCCATACGGGGAAATGAAAGCGACATTCGTTCGGATCCTCCCACATGTTCAATCTTTTTTTAGAGCTTTCCCCAGAGATCTTTATCATTAATGCAACCTTCATTTTGCTCATTCATGGAGTTGTATTTAGTACCTCTAAGAAATATGATTATCCACCGTTAGTCGGTAATGTGGGTTGGCTTGGATTACTTAGTGTTGCGCGCCTAGGAGGGCGCGCGCTTTGGGATGCGGAGGAGCTATTATCGTCCGGTTCCCTAACCTAAAGCGGCACCGGGTTGGACCGCAGGAACCGTAGCATGGGGAGACGTCTAATCCTTTTGCCGCCGCAAGGCCGGCTAATCGTACGCAGCAGGCTCGAATACCCCTGGTTCTGGAAGGCAAATGAGTCCGAACGCTATGTTGAATGCGCGACCGAGACTACACTATGTAGGTACATGTGCAGGTGAGGCGTCGGTCGGTCCTAGAAACGGCGGCAGCGGCGTGAGGAGTTAACGACAAGACGTGCTGCAACCTAGGGATCACCAGGCAGCTCTTTCGCTTTATAGGGATCATGGGGGCATAGCACAATTCTTCTTGGAGGAGGGTTGTTTGCCCGGGTGACTGATCCTGCTATAATGTACTTCTACCTATTATAGCACCGGCAACCGAAGTCGAGCATACATACGACGATCTTCATGCGTGAATAGCCGGGAGGAAAGAAAGGGCGATAGATGATAATGAGAAAGGGCGCCGCGTCTGGATGAGCGGAATGGATGAGCGAAAGGTGTCATGCCATGCCATGGAGTGGGGAATAGCCCTCGTCTCATGTAAGACAACTAAATGCACCTCGAGGTGCTGCCGAGGAACTGAGGGACCTTCTCGAGCACATGATAGGTAATTGAGAGATAGAGCTAGCCTATTCGTTATGGGAAATCAATGCTCCGGGCCAAATAGAGCTTACCTACGGCACCTGGCTTTCTCCGGTGAGCTTTCTATCGTAAAGCCAAAGACGCCCCAAGATAAGGTACAACTGTTGGGAAGGGGACATGATCAATAGAACCCGGTCGGATCCGGCCGGGATAGTGGTGCCCATTCAACACCGATTCGAAAGGGTTTGCTCATCTTTGAAGGGAGCATCCCCACTTAGTGATCGGTCCGCTAGTTCACGCAAATCCGAAGAAGTTATCACGGACGAGCCACATGCAGGGAAACTTGTACGTGTGGTTCTGGCCGGGCTTTCCTAAGGTATCTACTAACCTTGCTTCTGCTCGCCACTGGCGCACCTCTCCTAATTATTGCCCATTTATTCTGGAATAATCTTTTTAGGAGGGACAATTTTACATATTTCTGCCAAATCCTTCTATTATTAAGTACGGCTGGTACCATCTCAATGTGTTTCAATTCTTTCGAACAAGAGAGGTTTGATGCTTTTGAATCCATTGTATTAATTCCACTTCCTACTCGCGGTATGTTTTTTAGGATCTCGGCTTATGATTCAATTGCCATGTATTTAGCTATTGAGCCTCAAAGTTTATGTTTTTATGTGATCGCAGCATCAAAAAGAAAGTCTGAATTTTCTACGGAAGTCGGTTCGAAATATTTGATCTTAGGTGCATTTCCCTTTGGAATATTATTGTTTGGGTACGACCGGACAACTACCGATATCTATTAATATCTTTTCTTAGAATGTTCTTTAGAAATATCTATCTATCTATATCGTAAACTATCGGATCGGGTATTACTTAGATGTGAAACTTGCAGACCTCATAGGTTGTAATATTTCTCTTACGGGGGGAACGAAATCAAAGAATATATAGACTAGTAGAGACCCTCTATGTAGTTGTCTATCTAGGGCGATCGATCTACATCTTTCCCCATAGCCCTGGGGCTGTGTCTCGATCTCCTATGTGCGAAATATAAGGGACTAGTTCCTATAGAGATTCCCCTTGGTCTAATTCCACGCCTTATGACGAAAGGTGAGTCGGCGTGGCGTAAAGTGAAGATTGGGGGGAGTAGCCAAAATTCCCTTATGGAGTATTCCGAAGGTGTAACCTAGGCAACGAAAAAGGGGCTCGATACTTCAACTAGAGGAGCGACCGGTTGGTTCACCAAACCCCGACCCGGCGTCACACATTCTCCAGTCCGAAGGGATCCGGTGCCCAACTACCGACTCCTCCCGAATTGCGTTATCGAGCCGAGCCGGGAATGGCCGTTAGTGGACACCCACCACTTTTCACCGGTTAGAGAGGCCCTCTTTAATACATTAAGAAAAGATGTTCACGGGGGCCGGAAAGACTTGGTATAGGAATTTAGAACACATACGTGCCGGTAAACGAAAACCACCGCGACCGGATCGAGTAAACAACAATGTCGAATCAGCCGCCCTTTGCCTTGAAAGAATTCACACGCGGCCACCAAATTTTCCCAAAATAAGGGGAGATCCGTCGCTTCGCTCACGGAAACATCCGACCTATACTATAGTCAAGTCGTTCGCCTATCTTTCACTCACTCCTCTCTTTACAACGGGTCAAGAGAGTTGCTCTGCGCCTCTCCTTACAATAAAGTCGAGTGGCTTTCACTCCTCTCTTTCCTTATAGTCAAGAGAGTTGCTTCGCTCATTTCCTTCTATTCATCAGATTTTTGGCTTTGACCCAGTGAAAAATGAGGTTGATGGTGTTGGCTAAAAAAGGGGGAGAGAGGAGATTCGTACGTGATAGGTTGAAACCCGCAAATAGAAGTTTGATATGTCAGTGAAAAAGAGCAGTGAGATGGCAATTATCCATCAAAATTTTAAATCGGGAACTAGAAGTCCTCCAAAATTTCATGGTTATAAATTTATCGGTACCGAAAAAAATAATTCCTTGATTATTTTCATTAATGAATGGGTATATATAAGTTACAATCTCCAAATATGAAAAATTATATTCATACTATACTTCTAAATCCTAATCCGGGAACTAGAAGTCCTCCAAAATTTCATGGTTATAAATTTATCAGTACCGAAAGAAATAATTCCATGATTATTTTCATTAATGAATGAGGTATATATAAGTTACAATCTCCAAATATAGAAAATCATATTCATACTATACTTCTAAATCCTATCATACTTGTACAATAATTCTACAACTATGGTAAGTTTGTACACTAGTTTAATTACGCAGCCAACATGATTCAGATACCACATTAGCCATGCCTCGATACTCAGCCTCTACACTGGATCGCGGTAATGTAGCATGGCGTTTCATTGACCACGAGACCAAATTATCCACAAGAAACATACAATAACCAGATGTCGAGCGTCTGGTATCAGGACAACCACCCCAATCAGAAGCATTTGTATATGACACAAGAGTAGAGACAGAAGAAGGATATAAATGCAATCCATAATCAAGTGTGCCCTGGATGTACCGTATAATGAGTTTGAGCGCATGCATGTGCTCAATCCGTGGGTCATGTATGAATAAACACACATGCTGAACTGCATAAGTAATATCAAGTCTCGTGAAAATAAGTTACTGAAGTGCCCCTACAAGATTGCGATAATGGGTGGGATCCTCGTATGGTGTGCCTGATGTAGTACTCAACTTCGGTTTGGTATCAATCGGAGTGGAAGTAGACTTACAAGATGACATACCAGCTCTCTCAATAATCTCCGCAACATACTTCCTTTGAGATAAAAATAGACCACCTGAATGACGCGTGACAGTAATGCCCAAGAAATAACTCAAGGGTCCCAAGTCTTTCATTGCAAATTTAGAACTGAGAAGTGTTATGATAGACTTGCACAGATTATCAGATAAAGCAGTCAATATAATATCATCTACGTATAATAAAATGTATGCCAGAGAAGTACCACGGCGGTATATAAATATAGAATGATCACACCGGCTGTGAGAAAACCCAATAGTAGATACATAATCTGCAAACTTGTTATACCAAGCCCGCGGGGCCTGCTTAAGCCCATACAAGGACTTCTTCAGCAAACAGACATGATGAGGATGATTGGGATCTCGAAAACCCAAGGGCTGATGCATATAGATTGTTTACATAAGATCACCGTGTAAGAAAACATTCTTTACATCCAATTGATAAATAAACCATGCTTTTGAGAGAGCCAAACTAAGAACAATGCGAATGGTAGCCGGTTTGACCACCGGACTAAACGTCTCACCACAATCCATGCCAACATATTGAGTTTTACCATCACCTACAAGACGAGCCTTATGCCTCTCAAAAGAACCGTCAAAATTTTCTTTATGAGTTAAAATCCACATAGACCGAATGATATTAACACCAGATGGACGAGGTACTAACTCCCACGTCTTATTTTCAATAAGAGCATTATATTCGTCACTCATAGCCAATTTCCAATTCGGGTCATGTAGTGCAGACACAAGGTTATGTGGTAGTGGGGATTTAGAGACATTAGAATTGAGATTAAAATGCTGTTTTGGTTTAAAAATACCCCTTTGACAACGAGTAACGGGCCTTAACTCGAGGTAGAGTTGGGTGGATTTTGGGCAATGTGCAGGATGGTGACGGACTGGCCAGCAGGGACGGAAGCCGATCCTGGAGTGGGCTGGAACACTGAAACAGTACCGAGATCGGTCCTGGGCCGTGTTTCTGGCCCACTAGGAAGAATCGGCGGAACAGTGTTAACAAGATTGTGTGGGCTAGCAGGCAGTGGGCCTGCTGGCGTATTTTGGTCACTGACAAGTATAATAAATGGTGGATAATATATAGTGAGACCTTGTTATCTAAAAAATTATACAAACTAGGCACGAGACTACTCACTTTAGCAAATGACAATTGGGTTTCATAAAAAAGAACATAACGACTAATTATGATTTTATTAGACGATAAATCAAAACATTTGTAACCACGATGATTAGATGGATAACCCTAAAACACACAAACAGTAGAACGGGCTTGAAGTTTGTTAATTGTAGTTGACTGAAAAAGTGGATAGCATAAACACCAAAAGACCCTAAGATGTGAATACGAATGAGTCTATAGAGAATTTTAAGGGGAGATTCATATGCTAACCCTTTGGTAGGAAGTACGTTAAAGAGTTAAGTAGTCATTTGTAGTGCATGATGCCAAAAGAAAGGGGGTACGGAAGCATGGGATAATAAAGTTCGAATAATATTATTAATGGTGTGAATTTTCCGTTCGGCTTTTTCATTTTGTGAGGACGTATGAGGACAAGAAAAATAAAAAAACTAGTGAAGTTGGCAACTAGCTTGAGGATCATCGAGCAAAATTTTAATTTTCAACCTCGATTACACGTCAGCGTTTGGTACACAAGAAAACGCTTTTTTGTGCTGGAAGGTTTCAAATAGGAGAGCGCAGACACTCATTGGCGGGAGACAGTTTGGAGATTGCAGTTTTATTTATAGATTGGATTAGGGTGGAGCGTAGAAGGTGCGGTCAACTAGAGATCAATGAAGTAGACGATTACAATTACAATGAAATCTTATCCGAGGGAGCAGGAAACGACGTTGAACAATTTGACCAACAAATTCCAATTCCAACAGAAATCCTCAAGAGATTGTTAGAAAATTAGAAAAAGTATGATTACATATGTAATTTTTTTAATGCCAATTTATTATGTGATTTGCAACTTTTGAACTACGAAATAAAGTTGCAATTTTGAAATTGTATTAGAAAAAATTATATTTCTATTAAATAATATAAGAGATAATTAGCCTTGAGATGTTTTTTCACTAACTTGTTCAATTATATAAGTGTTTAAATATAAATATATATATTTTTAAAATTAAGTGTTTAGAAAAAAGTTTTTAAAAATACTCCAAATCTCCCTTTTCGTCCCCCAAATCCCGTTCCCTCTGATAGTGGGATGTGGGACGGGATGTGACCACTTCCTATCCCCTAATCTCGTCCGCCTCCGTCCCCCTAATCCAGCTCCATCCCGTCTCGTCCCATTCCATCCCGTCCATTGGTCAGCCCTAGTTAAGACACATCAGTATTAAATTAGAAAAATTAGCTGTGGTCTTGTGTATATGGAAAACAATTTAGTCTGGATCACTCACCTAAAATAGCATTTCTACAGCCACAAAGATAGAGATAAGGTTAGTACTTTCTCCATACTACACTCGGTGGGATTATAATTGATAAGTTGTTGTTGTAGTACTCACCTAAAGTAGCTGTTTCCCTCGTCAGATAAGAATTTTTTTTAGCTATAGTTTTGTAATATGGAACAAAATTTAGTCACTCACCTAAAATATTTGGGATTTGACCAGACTTTATCAGTAGTTTTAGTCAACCATATTTTGCAGTTCTTGTTAAATCAACAACTAAAGTTTATTAAATATTTTATGGAGGCAAAAAAATACACACATATAATAATTTTAAAGGATTAAAACTGCTCAAATATTTAAGAAACAATTGTAAACCTAACCAAAAAATAGAAGTCTATTTATATTTTATATCATTGTTCTTCAATTCCCCATGTAAGACAAAATCACAAAGAAAAACGAAAGCTGTGCAAGTGTAAAGAGTAGAGAGAGATAATGGGGGTGACGAAGGAGCAGAGTAGAATCTTCACTAACGGCAAAACTCACCCCTTCTCATCTGGTAAATCTCTACATATACTTCGTAAATATTAGTATAAATGTTTTTTTTTCTTTATTACATTTATGTATTTTTTATTAAGTGTGTGTTCGTTAAATTTATTGAGCTCCTACTAGTTTTGATAGGAAATCTCAACTAAAGAGGCACTTGGGATTCTAGAGTTTGTTAAAACATAGTGAATTGCAATTGGGTTTTCTTGTTTGCAATTACCAGTCAAATTAACTTATTCTTAGAAGTGATATTTGAACTAAGTGAGAAAGTAAAATAAGAGATAAATATTGCCTTGTAATAGAAATTCTTCCGAATGCAGAAATTTTGATGCGATATGTTAAAGCAGATTATGAATACACATCTTAAGTTTTAGGTTAACAACAACAACTAACATATTCAGTGAAACCCACAAAGTGGGGTCTGGGGAGGGTAGAATGTACGCATAGAGATGCTGTTTTCGGTAGACCCCCGGCATAAGAACAAGCAATTCATGTTGGAAATTTGCCTTTAATGGGGAGGTGCGTCCACCCATATTTAATGAACTAAATACTAGGGTTTCGCATGTTGGAGGCTTTGTCTCTTCACACGTGCATAATCTACTAAGTGAGTAGATGACCGTAGGGCCAAGAATCGTCAAATTTCGTTGAGAAATGAAAGAGATATTGGTCCACAAAGTAAGGTGTTTGAGGCATGAAAATATGGTGTGGGACAAATCTACCACATCGGTGGGAAAAAGAAGAATTGCTCTCTTTATAAGTCTCAAATTGGCTAAGGGTTTGGGACCCCAAGGGGTAACCCATGTGTTTAAAGGAGAGAGGACCTAGATGTGCTTGGGTTCAAGGATAAGCCCACATGCGCGCCGCCGCCCGCCCGTCCGAGCTCGAGCTCGGGTCTCGGGTCTTGGGTCTTGGGCGTCTTCTGGCCATAAACAGCCATTACTTGGCTGTTTACTCCCTCCTTCAATGGTCATTAACAACCATGTCTTGGCAGTTGAGAAGTCTCCCCTTATGCTATATATTGATGCCTTTTGGCTCAATTGTGTGATACAGAAAGTGAACAAAATATGACACAGAGACAAACAAAAAAGTAAAACACAGTCCAAAACGTGAGCAGTAACGTTGGGACGAAAAACAAAAACTCTTCCTTCCTTTTCCATTTCTTCAGCAAGTCGATTCGTATTTGTTTTCTTCGTCAGAATCAACCTATTTGCTTTGTAGTGTTGATTAAAGTGTTGTTTTATCTTGGGAGACTATTGCCCGTTAACGTAAATGCATATATACGGGGCAATCTTGTCTTAAAGACAGAGTGCCATCACTCGACTCAACACACAGTTGTAACAATTCAGATTTAGTGTTTCTTGATTTCAGTTTATCAAGATTCAAGAATCAACAACTTTGCGGCAGTTCTGAATATTGGATACTTGTTTATCATTCGAACACTTGTAATATTTATTTACTTCTCGTACTGCTTTACATATCCAACAATTCAAAGTTGTACTAAAAGGAAATAGCTAGAGCGAATAAGTCATATTACATGATAGAACAGTAACAAACACACATAAAAGGATATTGACAATCATAAATTAATACGATAATCAAAGTACAAGGAACAACAAATAGTAGCAGGAATCGAAAGGAAAGAAACTACAAAAGTAATACTATGACTACTAGTATGAAAGGACAAGTGGGACAATGCTCCACTGCCTACTAGTATAAAAGAAAAAGGAAAATTATTGAACTTGATGTGTGGCAGAGAGATTAGCATGACGGATGATCGGGGACTAAATACTAACGATGAGTGATTATTTGATGAGGAATTGATTATTTTCAAAATTTTAAACTAAATATATCCTAGGACAATATTTTTGAGTTAGTTTTTATCCTCTGTATTTAGCTGTTAATGTTGGAAACAGTTGTTTGTTAGCAAAAGTTTCCGGAATGAGCGTTTATGGGCATACTTATTTTTGTTTGATTTGCTCGTGGATTTAATCATGAAGCAGTGCCCTAGCTAACTTTAAATCTGCTTGATTGGGGTTTTGTACTACGAAGTTGATATATGTTCCATTTGGCACTTTGCAATCCAAATTTTGTGCGATTTCTCCTTGGTGGCGTCAAAATTGTATTCCGAACTCTAGAAATAGATGATAGCCAAATGAATCTTAGCCTGATGGTTGAGGTGGAAGGTTGGGACTAAGAGGTTTTTACGCCCAAAATCCATCATGCTAGTATATTACTACTACTCTTCACTAGTATGAGCTTAAATGTGCCAATTTCAATCAGTTGGTGTTTCATAATTATTTTAAGAGTTCGACAAGGAAATAAGAGTACCACTGATGACAATCTGCGAGGGAAGCGTGTTAGAGTCAAGTGAGGAATTAGGCATGGAGGATAAGTAGCATGTGAGGACAACACCAGCCATGGAGAATGACTATGGGGAGTGACAGGGCATGCATGTGTCATTTAAGTCCGGTCACTACCCACTTTCCACACTATAAATGAAAGTGGAGAAGCACCAAAAAAGGTTGCAATTTTGACACTTCTGGTTTTGCATCTGAGTCGGACTTTACTGTTAGTCCGACACATTTATATGTCTAAGTATCTACTCATTGCTTCAGAAGTTTGTTTAACTATGGGTTCAACCAGGTATCTTGCTAATTTTGTATTGCTGCTAAATTCACGAAAAAGGTGGAAAGCTATGAATTCATATGCCGTGTACTACTTATTTGGTACATCCCCTGGTACTTTTGTTTGAAGTTAGGGGAAAGCTGAGTGAGCTCTTCACTTGTTGTGAAGTTTCTCCGAGAATGAGAGCATTTCGTAATAATGATTGCTTGCCAGAAAAGGCCAGTCTTGGAAATGGGAGGGTTTAGAACATTAACCATTTTTTTTGATAAGGTAACATTAAACATTGAAATGTTTTTTCTAAAAAATGAGCTGAACTTTTTGTTGGAGCATGAACTGAAAAATTGATTTAATAAAACCTTATCTTAAGAGCATATCTGAGCATACTAAGACTCCATTTGAATTGACTTATTTTAGGTGCTTTTAAGCTAAAATAGCTTTTAAGCACTTTTGTAGTGTTTGGGTAAAATAAAAAAAGTGTTTTTAAGTTTTTTTTTTTAGAAAAAGCTAAAAGTCATAAGCTAGAATTCCTAACTTATGGCTTTTGGCTTATAAGTCAAAAGCCATAAGCCCATCCAAACGAGCTCTAAGTTTTCAAGTACACCAAGGCTGTGTGAACAGGGGTAGCAACAGGGCAGGTGCGGGGCGGGTTGAATTGATATTTTTGAAAATCTAATGCGTTGGGGGGGGGGGGGGGGTGTCGTGGGTTTCCTCCTGACATATTTTATGGAAATATCTGTACATACTTCATTCTATCTTACTATTCAGTTGCAAAACATTTCTGTGTTTCATTTTTTTCGTTTTTCTTTTTTAAGTTTCCTATTAAGCCACAATTTTTTCATACTTGAATCCTACTGGAATCATGTTACAGTAATATCATTGATAATCTCTTACTCAAAGGTGATTCTTAATTAACACTCTTCTTTCTTCCATTCTTCTTTGCCAACTCTTTTTAATTCTTATTTATAACACACTAATCTTTCTTAGAGTTGACCTAAAAGAAAACCATATAGATAGCAATTCTTATAATGGATTACATAATATATGCAGGAATAACACCATTTTGTGAAGATCTATCATAATGACTTATCATTTTTTTTGTTTAGTTTCTAGAATAACTTTAAGAAAACTGTAGAAATATAATAATGTTAAATTGTGGACTTTGTATAATTTATGCTCTAACGTTATCAATTGTAGTCTTCTATATTTTCACTCTGTACCATATTTAGTAAGTACTATCTTTACACCTAATAGCATTCGTCCAAATTTTGTTTAGAAGATTGTTAATCAAATAAAAGTTAACAAGTAAAAGAAAAATAAACAAAAGAAAAACCACTCTAAAAATAAATAAAGAGTTGAATCCTATCATACTAGGGATTTATGAAAACTGCAAAAAAATTATTAATGTTATATTAAACTTGTGTGATAGCAAAAATAACAAAATGAAAAAGCAAATTTTAAAACTTTTGTTGGGCAGGTTGAAAACGCGGGCGAGGGGTTGAAATTTTTGCGGCTTAAGCCTCAACCCGCCCCACCCCATTGGCATCCTATGTGAAAGAAACTTAAAGCATTGAGGAACCTGAGAGGGTTTTAATTCTTTTAATACGTATATGAACTACCTATTATTTATATCAATAAGAGAGACGTTCGTCATGTAGGTCGTAATTCTTCTTTACTGTATTTAATTGTGTTATAGTATGCCAATCTCTAAACACAAAAGGTGCCACACGATAAAAGCTTCAAGCACTATTCATGTTGCAAGCAATATCATTTCAGCCACACTTTCTAAAGTAGAAAAGAACAATGAGAAGGAAAGAAAGGAAGTTACATTTATGTCAGGTTTAAGGGAGAGAGGTATGATGAGTTTGCGGAGAGCATAATTAGGTAGAATTGCTTCTCGTCATATGCTTATAGATTTTTATTTACACATTTGGGCTAGCATAGGATGCTCTATGCCTTTTTCCTTGTAATGATCAATCAATAAACTATGCCTAAGCGCCATTTAGCTGCGGTTCGCTATATAAATCCTTTGTATCTGTTCCTCTTTTCGAGATCCTTTTTTGTGAACCCTCTTTTTCTTGTATGCTGCTTGTAGAAATTCTTCAATATCCATGATGTGAATCTTCTCTTTTTCTCTTCCGTTAGCTGATTACAACACCTGCTGCTTAACTTAATCTCTTTCCCATTGTTTCCGCTGCCCCAGTAGTAGGAAACATAACTTGTCTGATGAATTGAATGGGAACTACATACAGGAGATTTATGTAATATTACGACTTTTCCGGCTTATCCGGAAAAAAAAAAGCTTCTCCAATCTGAACCTCCTGCAAGATAATCCTGGAAAGCTAGAAGAAGTTTCCTACTCATTTTTAATTGAAGATAACTTAGGATGAGAAAATTCCGGGGTTTGAATTAGGTGGAGTATGCACTTTTTTTCTATAAGGTTAGGTGTGTGCACTCATACAAAACACACTCTAAAGCAAAGTTTAAATTATGCACATGGAAGGTAAGTCCTAGAAAATTTTGCCGGTAACGGGCTAGTTACTTTTAGTGTCTGCATCACTTCTTGTTTTTTTTTGAAGTGTCTGCAGGGGAGGATTTAGGGGTTAGCGAGGGTGTTCACCCGAACACGCTCGGCAAAAAATTATACTGTATATATAGGGTAGATTTTTTGTGTTTATGTACATATATTAACTTTTGAACACCCTGAACAAATGCAAAAGGCTAGCTCAAGTGGTCCAAGATGTTCAAAATTGGCTTCAACATCCTAGGTTCGATTCTCAAAGACAACATTATTTTTTATGTTTAGCTTTTGTTATTTGGAACCCCCGAGTGAATCCTGGATCCGCCACTGAGTGTCTGTATCACTTTTCTCTTAAAAACGAACTTGAAACTATTACTAGAGATATAGCTAACTTGAGTGAGATTTCATGCACCACTAATTTGCAAGAGATTCACTATAGATTGTAGGTTGTATGTGACTGTTTTTCATCATTTGCTGGTTAGTGCGCTTGGAAGAAAGAGCAAAAGGAATGCACAGTTTCTGCTTTCAGTTCTTCAGATGGTTCTTGTAGTATAGATGTTATTTAGATTTGAACCTATTGAGTCAACTTAAATTTTTTATTATTAGCCATATGTAGATGATCTTAATTTATCATTGTAAAATCCTCCTACTAATGCTTCTAACACAATTATGCATCTAAAGCCATCACATGAACAAATCAGTCACCGGCAGTAGTACTTCGTCTTGAAGCTTTTATAAGAATTACTGTAAAAATAAACAAATAATTAAATTAGGAAAGGGAAGTATTTGAAATCCACTGACCAAAATGTTTACCTTTTTATTTTTTTTGGAGTCTCTTTGTGGCATGTGATGGGTTAATTCTTTATAATTCCACATATCAAAACAGGCGTCAATCAATTCCATTCTTTGAGCACTTCATGCACCATCTACGCGAGCCTTTGATAATCAAAAGCACTAAGGCTTATGTTTTAATTTTTTTCTAACACTGAAAAAACCTTCTTATTCTTCTTTATTTATTCCATTTTGTTTTCCTGGTAAATTCCCTAAGCATTGCTTTGTTTCCTTTTCTTCTTTTCAGGAAGTGATTGATGATTCTGGGGGGGGGGGGGGGGGGGGGGGGTACGTTCCTTTACATGGAGTGTATTCAAAACTATATAACTGCTTTTAAAGTTCCATGTCTTTGGGCTCTCTTTTCTTACATAATCCCTGTTCTTGTTTTTAGTTGTGGTGCGAAATTCTCGATTGTTATTGTAACAGAACAATTTGAAGGCAAAAGATTGCTGGAGAGGCACCGGATGGTTAATGGTGCAGTGGCCGAGGAGATGAAGGAAATCCACGTTCTCTTTATTACAAAAGCTGTCACTCCAGAGCAGTGGAAACAACAGCAGGAATCGGAAAAGTCTCAAGCAGCTGCTTAAATCATGATATAATCCTCCTTCTTGCCCAAATGCTCGATGACTCAACCATATGGCTAATACTCTCTTCCCCTTATCTAATGAGGGGGTAACTGTTATAGGTTAAGAAAACTGTCGTCTGTTATGTTTTGATTAAACTTACTGGATTTGAGACTGTATGATACATTTAACTAATGAATAATGCAATAGCTCTGGGATTCAATCAAGTGTTCTGTCTTTCTTTGACTTGTGTTTTCAAGGTGTTTATATATACATGTGTTGGCATGTGTGAATGAAGCTTTGCCATAGGCTAGTACGGGCATGTTTAGTGTTCTTTACTGCTCTATCATTATTGTTATGGATGTTTTTGGGCTATATTTTATAGGCCGCCCTCTGTTTGGATGGTTTGTATTCTTGGAAGGGATGACCTCTTTTGCTCAGCACAATGTATGGACTGCTCTTACTCGGATGAGCTCATTCAGCTTGTTATGTGCTCAGAACTTTGCTGATCGTGTGTTTGCCTATAGTTTGCGAGCTTAGCCATTAAGAAGTTCTTACGAGCTTCATACAGAGCAGCGCTTCCTTTAATATGATGAGAAGGGGAGTAGGCCTCTTTTCTGTACCAATCCTTATTTACTACGTATATCTTGTATCTGATTTGATAGAGCATTGACCTATTAACCTAATGGTCACAGCTTTTGATTGTTTTTGCATGAAAAGAACTGTACCTTCTGTCTGATCAAAGCTGAAGGATGATACTGGAAAGTTGTTTTTTGTTCATGTTTTGGAGGTGCTCGTTGACAACCTAAATGGACATAATAATTAAAGTGCAAAATCTGAGTTTATATTTTAAAATTTTGCAGCTTTTGTGCAGTTAAAAGCTTTTATAAAGTAGCACCAATGGGCTGTAGACTGTAGTCATAGACAATTCGACCCAAAAAATGATGCCATATTGGTCAAGTTGGTTCCATAAACTCATGTCTTGGTTATAGTTGTATCCTGAAACCCTACAATAAAACAGAGATAATATGTCATTACCTTTTGGTTTACGAAATACTTATGCTTGGCTAACATGTCTGTCTGGTCTTCTATATTACATTATGATACCTTGTTATAACTTATTCTTTTGCTAGTGTAAAGATACGAGTATGCTTCCATTGATATGCACATCTCTACAAACCACGTCAAGAAAATACTCCCTGTCGTCTTAAAAGTATCTGTGACTTTCTTACGAGATGGATAAAACAAGATTAATGTAACGTTTAAAGATAATTCACTTTTTTTCAGAAGAACCCTCAAGTAGATATGTAGCAATGAGCCAATAAGTATAACTACTGGAGACTTTTTTATTACATGAAGACAATAGTAGATAAGTTAATGCATATAGTAGTAAGAATTTATTTAGATGGTAGATTTCTCTAATAAAGAAAATAATTGAGAAAATTACTAGTCATATAGGAGTAGTTCCAGATAGCCATTTTTGGATATAAATTTTGTTGGCGCAGTCGTTAGTCTTTCTTCTAGTTCTCGAATTCTTTGACGGTTTGCTTCCATTCAGACTTCAATAACAGCCTGACTCAAAGGGCAAAAATGCCTCAAGAAACCATTTAACCTTATTCGAGTATTTTGAAAATAATTTTATACATTTTTTATTTCAATAGTCCTCCAACAGATGCCCGAAAAGAAAAAGTAAGCCACTTGAAATGTACCTTTGGGATTTTCCCCCCAAATATTAGGTAACCACTATTGGAGAATCTTGTTCCTCAGAATTTAAAGAACAAAAACTTACTATCATCGAGACATTTGATCTTTGACTACAATGTTTTTTTGGGGGTACATTTGACTACAACAAATTTCTCTCCCCCCAAGAAGTTATGCTTGCATGGGTTATTTTCACATGCTTTTGGCACACAATTATTTTCAAACTTATTTTTGGTATAGAAAGGGAACAAACAGAGGAATCAGAAGATCGTGAGATCCTGTTCATGTTACCTAAAAGAGTCTAATCACAATATCTTTTCTTAAATTCACTTAGAAGTAATATACCCACAGAATAATATTTTAACTCTGAGACCGAGAGTTCTAATTAGAGTATCGTTATCAAATTAACCGTCCAATCTTTAGGATATAACATTATTTCAAAATCTTTGTCGAAAATAAGATACATATTCATGGGATTTTAGATTAGACTATTGGAGAGGTAACTATATGTCACTTTAATTATGGTAGTAATATTATCACATAGTGCAGCTAATGTGGTAAATCATGAACTTTCGTTTCTTTCCTAGTAATTAAAAAATTGTAAGATTGTATTAATCTTCCGTGGGGAGCCTTTCTCATTAATACAAAATATATATAGGTGTATAATGTTGAATCCTTCTATAATAAGGATCCAAATTCTACCATAATTATACATACAAAATATGGTAAATATACATGGTACTACACCTATACACGTGTGCTAATACACCCCCTCAGTCTGAGCGGGAGGAGGCCGGATGCTGAGACTGGATCTGAAGTCAAGGAAGAGTTGTCTAGGAAGGCCCTTTGTGAATATATCCGCATACTGATAAGAGGAAGGCACATGCAATACTCTGACAAGACCTAGAGCAACCTTCTCACGAACAAAGTGAATGTCCATCTCAATATGCTTGGTTCGTTGATGTTGAACCGAATTATGAGATAGATAGATGGCAGATATGTTATCACAATAAACCAAAGATGCTTTACGCAACGGACACTGAAGCTCCAAATGAAGGTTTCGAAGCCAACAAATCTCGGCAACGACATTAGCAACGCCTCGATACTCTGCTTCTGCACTCAAACGGGATAGGGTGGCCTGCCTCTTGGCAGACCAAGAAATGAGATTATCCCCTAAGAAGACACAGTAGCCGGAGGTGGAGCGTCGCGTGTCTGGACAACCTGCCCAATCAGTATCCGTATATGATAATAACCTGATCGATGCTGAGGGGTATAGATGTAAAATAATCAAGTGTGCCCTTAACATAACGAATGATACGTTTAAGAGCAATAAAATGAGGCTCTCTGGGGGCATGTATGAATAAGCATACCTGTTGAACGGCATAAGCGATGTCAGGCCTGGTGAAAGTAAGATACTGAAGTACACCTGCAAGACTCATGTAAAGAGTGGGATCGGCCACTAGATTACCATCAACAACACTATGCTTTGATTTAGAGTCAACCGGAGTGGACATGATCTTGCAGTTGTCCATTTTAGCCTGTACACTATCTCCACTACATACTTGCACTGACATAAAAACATAGTATATGCAGAACGAGTCACTGATATCCCCAAAAAATAGCTCAACTTCCCCAAGTCAGTCATAGCAAATTCGGTCTTAAGTAGTGCAATAATTTCATTTTTCAACACATCAGATAAGGCAGTAAGTACAATGTCATCCACATATAACAACAAATAAGCAATGTTACTACCCCGATGAAAAGTAAAAAGAGAATTATCACACTTGCTGCACACGAACCCAATTCCCAAAATGTACTGTTCAAAGCGATCATACCACGCTCGAGGGGCCTATTTCAAACCATAGAGTGACTTAGGTAGACGACATACATACTGAGGGCCGCTGGATGGACAAAACCAGGCGGCTGGTGCATATAAACAGTTTCTTTCAGATCACCATGTAGAAACGCATTCTTCACACCAAGCTGATGAATGGGCCAATGCTTACCTATAGTAATACTCAGAACTGTGTGAATGGTAGTCGATTTCACAACCGGACTAAACGTCTCACCACAATCAATACCCTACTGCTGATTGGTGTCATTAGCCACTAATCTTGCCTTATACCTCTCCAGATCACCACTGTCTCTGTACTTGTGGCGAAAAAGCCACATGCATTAGATCACAGTCACCCCCTCTGGTATAGGAACAAAATCCCAAGTGTGTTGTTTCGTCAAAGCATTAAATTCCTCACTCATGGCCGCATTCCAATTAGGGTCTAGTTTGGCTAATTTTGGGTTTTTGGGAATTGGAGAAATGGATTGTGTGGACAAGTTAAATTGGACTTTAGGTTTGAAAATCCCGTGTTGGGCACGGGTTTCCATATGATGCGTTAGTTGAGGGGTAGATCGGGTATTCTGGTGGAGGTGTGGTGACGGCGTACAGGGGTCGGGAACTGGAACTGATTGTGGTGTTGTGCCGGACTGGTCGACGGTGGGTGCTGTAGCTGGGTTGGTGGGCTCTGGTAGTGACGAGATGGGTAGGTCGATGGGGGTTGGGTGGGTTGTCATCGGGTACGGAGACGGAGGTGGGGTCAGTGGGTGGTAGTGAATATCGATGTTGGTTATGGTGCCAGTGACTGGAACAGTGTCGGTGTTAGTGGCGGCTGGAGACTGGGAGACATTAGAATGTCAGTGTGGTGGGGACATGGCTGGAGATGGTGGAGATGACCAGTGGGATGCCTGGGTGTCTGCTGGAGGTGACTGTGAGACAGTGGGAGAATTTCCGGTGGTGGAGATCGGGAGGTGGTGTGGCTGTGACTGAGCTGAGCCACTGCCGGAGGTGGCAGTGATGAGGGGATGGTGTTAGTGGCGGTAAGACGGCAGAGTTCTTCGAGTATGACCGGGGAGGTGTCGGACTTGAGAAACGTGTAGTCCCTATTGCAAAATTTTTGGATGTTGGAAAAGGGAAAAATTGTCTCCTCAAACGTGACATAACGAGAGACGTGTATTTGACGAGTGGACACGTCATAACATAAATAACCCCTATGATTAGACGGAAAGCCTACGAAGACACATGAAGTGGTTCAGAGTGCTAATTTATGAGGGGCAGTGGAGGAAAGATTTGGGTAACACAGACGATCGAAGATCCGAAGGTGGTCATAGGAGGGGACCCTATAGTATAAGATTTCGGCTGGAGTCATGTTGTGTAGAGTGCTAGTGGGTAAAATATTAAGAATATATTATACCATTTTGACTGCATAAACCCAGAAGGAGGGAGGTAGAGAGGTATGAAAAAGGAGGGTACGAACCTTGTTATTTATGGTGCGGATGATTCGTTCGGCCTTGCCATTTTTGGAAGATGTGTGTGGACACGATTATCGAAAAACCATTCCATTGTATTTGTAAAATTTGTGAAAAGCGAAATTATTAAATTCGCGGCCATTATCGCATTGAAAAGATTTAATGGCTTTCTCAAAGTTTTGATAAAAATGCGAAATTCAAGAAATTTAGCAAACACCTCCGATTTAAATTTTATTGGGTAAATTCAAACAAATTGAGAGAAATCATCCAAAAGAACTAGATAATATTTATGGCCTAGGGAGCTAGAAATAGGGGACGTCCACAAATCAACATGAATAATATCAAAAGGAGAAAATGTGACACTCAAAAATAATTTAAACGGAAGACAAACATGTTTGCCTAAAGAGCAAGAAACACAGTGTTGGGAAAGTTTCCCATTATTACATTTAATAAAGTTATTTCCTCTAAGAAAATTAAAAACTGGGGCTCCTGGGTGTCCAAGCCTATTGTGCCAAGTTGACAGAGAGATAGCAACGAGAGATATAGGAGAGCTTGAGCTAGCAGCGGAGGTGGATGGGAATGGGTAGAGATCCATCGTGCTATTGTATCTCGTAAGAGGTGTCCTCGTACGAAGATCCTTCATAGTAAAACCAAACGAGTCAAAGTCAACATAGATAAAATTAGTACGAGTAAACTTCCAAACATATATTAGTTTTTAATAAGGTTGGGGGCATACATGACGTTGGATATGGAGAAGGGTGGGTGAGGTGGTTGGGTGTAGGTGGTACCATACCCTTGAAATAGAATGCGATGGCCACTACCGACAATAATATATTGACGGTGCTTTAAACTAAACAATTCGGAAAGATTACATGCATTCCGGGTGAGATGAGATGTGGCTCCTGTATCTATGTACCAATTCTCGTCGGGCTGTTGCAAATTCATGTTGCTGAAGGCCTGACCCAATTCAGATGGGACCAGACCGTGGGCGTGAGATGGTTGCTGGACCTGAACATAATGGGCATGAGGGTGCAGATTTTGCGAACCGGGACTTGGGCCCAGAAGACCCGCCTAGGAGTATTGCTGGAAGGGCTGGTTGATTTTGTTGAAATTATAAGGGAACCGAGGCCCAGTGAACAGAGTTGGGCCACTTCCCTGGGCCAGTCCAAGGAGCTGAAGTGGAGGCCTGACCAGGCTTGCCCCCACGGTCTCGGCCTCTCCCACCTTTGCCTGACCCGCGACCCTTTCCACCTTTGCCACATCGACTACTGCGTTGTGAATGGGTGTCCGACGGTGGTTGGCCGGCAGCAGGGGTGGCAGGAGTTACTGACGTGTCAATGGCTAAAGCTTTCTAGTTGTGCTCATTTTGTTTAGCACGTCTGGTTTCTTTCAACAATAATTGGGACTGAGCCTTGTTGAAACCTGGCAGGGGATCGGTCTGTTGTATCATCGTAGCGAAGGTATCACACTCACCTTTTGAAAGGCCTGCGATTAGTTGGAGAACCATTTTTATGTCTGAAACAGGTGTTCCCACGTTTGATAATTGGTCTGCTAATAATTTTAATTGCTTGCAGTATTCAGACATGTTAGAGAAATTTTCAAGGCGTGTGTTGTTGAACTGTTCTTTCAAATAAACAACGCGAGTGTGCTTATCGTATTGAAATATTTCTTCTAACCGAGTCCATAATTCGCGAGCAGAAGCGTCGGTTTTCATAATAGTGAGGAGCAAGTCTTTAGAAATTGTGCCATAAATCCACTGTTTTACGACAACGCCAAGACGCCACCACCTAATGTCATCAACCATAACTGGGTGAGGGAGGGAGTCATCAATGTGATCCAACACGTTATAGATGCAAGCATGGATACGAAAGAGTTCAACCCATGGAGAGTACTGGTCATTTTCTTGATCAAGAACCAGAGGAATGAAGTTCTTGATGTTGGTGACAGTTAGGGCTGGATAAACAGAGGGTGAAAACGATTAGGTTGGTGTAGTGGTGATGACTATGAAGGTTGAGGACACTGTTGGAGTTGAGGGAGGAGTCATGGTAGTGGATTAGGTTGGACGAAGAAAGTGAGAGGCGTCGGAAAAATAGGTGGAGGCCGCCGGAAAAACCCTAGGGAGATGGGTGGTGCGGCGGAGAAAAGAAAGAAAAAGAGGAGGCTAGTGTTTAGGTTTAGACTCTTGATACCATGTAATATTGTATTAATCTCCCTTGGGGAGCCTTTCTCATTAATACAAAATATATATAGGTGTACAATGGTTAAGCTGCAGACGGGGACCTGCAAGAAGGAGATGAGATCAATCATTCGATGGGAACGAAAGAGACATCAAATCGAATCCTTCTATAATAAGGATCCCATTTCTACCATAATTATACAATATAAAATATGGTAAATATACATGGTACTATACCTATACACACGTGCTAATAAAAATCAGTTAAATATACACAATATACATGTGTATATTGTGTATATTACTCTCGGGTTCCTTTCTTTGTATTACCGTGTATATAGTAGATAGTTTAGGCAAGGTGTTGTGGTGTAATTAGTATTATACACTTACTATAATTGTATAGTTAGGATCCAAGTAGAATAAGGTTTTAGGAGTAGAATAAGAATATGATTCTCCTATTATGGAAATATGTAACTTGTATATATAGCCTTTCAATCAATGAAAATAATCAAGGGATTATTTCTTTCATGGTATCAGAAGTCTAGGACTAAATTGCTTCCGCTCTTCTCCAAAACTTCTCTCGGTTTTTCAGCCCCTTCTCGGCTAAAAACTGCATCGATTTCCGTGACCCTTCTTCGGATTTCATGTTAAATTTTACCTCATCTCTTCCCAAATTTTCTACAAAATCACCTATCGTTCTTTCATTATGTCAACGACAAAGAGCACGTTTTATCCTGTCCGTGTTGTTTCTAACATCAAGAATCACATACCTCTCATTCTTGAAATAGAAAACGTCCAATACGCGACGTGGGACGAGTTGTTTAAAATTCACGCTCGCTCGCATCAAGTCATCCATCACATAATCCCCGCGGCTCCTGAGGATACGGAGGTGCCTCAACGTGAGGATGATCCTAAGTTATGGACAACACTTGATGCTACCGTCCTTCAGTGGATTTATTCCACTATCTGGACTGACCTATTGCAGATGATTATTGAGCCAGACGCTACGACAATGGCGGCTTGGGATAGGCTGCCTGACATATTCCAAGATAATCAGAATTCTAGAGTTATTACTCTTGAGCAGGACTTTTCCCACGTCAACATTGAAAAATTCCCGAATGTTTCAGCGTAATGCAAAATGTTGAAGGAATTGGCGGACCAACTCCGCAACGTTGGTGCGCCCGTTAGTGAAGATCGTCTGGTTCTACAGATGGTTGCTGGCTTCTCCGAGGCATTTAATGGCGTTGGGACCCTACTTCGTCAAAGTAACCCTCTCCCATCGTTCTATCAAGCCCGCTCCATGCTTACTTTGGAAGAAGCCGGATTGGCTAAGAAGGCGGCTACCGGGGCAAGTCCCTTAGTCATGATGACGTCCTCCACAAATTCTCCAGGGTGTGTTGATAATTCGGGCCAAAACCGTACTCATAGTGGCGGCAAGAATACTAGGAAAAATAATGGAAGAAACCGCGGTGGTAAACGCGGTGGTAACGTCAGCAATACCAGCGGTAGTAGGCCCCACCCCATCAACAGTGGGCCTCAGCCCCACTGGTCCCAGCCTTGGCCCCCTTGGCCTTGGGCATGGACCGGTAGGCAGTGGCTCAATAAGCTCGACTGCTCAATGCCTCCAGCCAACGGTAATTGGGCCCAATTTCAGCCCTCGTTTCAGCCCAGCTACTCCAGCCCAGTCTCGATCCATCGATCCAGTAGGGTATCGGGTCAGTAAGGAGGCAGGCTTGGGCCCCACCAGGCCCATCATACATCGGACCTTACTTCTACCGACATCGAAGCCGCGATGCACACGCTTGGAATAAATTCTTCAAACCCAAATTGGTACATGGATACCGGCGCCACTACTCATATGACATCCAATTCAGGTACTCTCTCGTCTTATTCCAATTTGAGAAACAATCGTGGTATAATTGTTGGTAATGGTAATTCAATTCCAATTCGTGGTTATGGTCATAAAAATTGTCTCCCCTCATCCGCCCCTTATTTTGAAAAATACCCTTCACGCTCCAAAATTAATTAAAAATTTGGTGTATGTCCGAAAATTCACCACTGATAATTCCGTGTCCATAGAATTTGATCCATTTGGGTTCTCTGTGGAGGATTTCAAAATGGGGAGTCCTCTCATGAGGTGTGATAGTAGGAGAGATCTTTATCCTATCACGCCATGTTCCGGTCTATCGAGTCAAGCCTTGCCGTCAGCGTTTGCAGCCCTTGCTCCTTCCTTATGGCATCCTCGTCTAGGTCATCCGGGATCGTCCATTTTGTCTTCCTTAGAGAAAAATAATTTTATTTCTTGTAATGGTGAGCGTAGCACTCCGAATTGTCAATCTTGTTCGTTAGGGAAAATAGTTAAGTTGCCATTTGTAGATTCTAATTCTCATACTTTAATGCCATTTGATATTATTCATAGTGATATATGGACGTCTCATGTTCTTAGTTCTTTGGGTCATCGGTATTATGTTCTTTTTTTGGATGATTATTCTAAATTTTTGTGGACTTTCCCAATAGCAAAAAAATCTCAAGTTTTTTCCATCTTCTTAAAATTTAGAGCATTCATTAGAACCAAATTCAAACGTGAAATAAAAAATATCCAATGTGATAATGACAAAGAATATGACAATGGGGTGTTTCGGGAATTTTGTTCAAATAATGGGATAAATTTTCATTTTCTTGCCCTCATACATCTTCACAAAATGGGAAAGCCGAACGCAAAATTCGTACCATTAATAATATTATCCGCAATTTACTAATTCATGCTTCCATACCCTCGCCTTTTTGGCATCATGCTCTACAAATGGCTACATATCTTCTTAACATTATTCCTTTCAAAGGTTTGACGTATTCGTCCCCCCTTCAAATTTTATATAATAAAACTCTTTCGTATTCACATCTTAGGGTCTTTGGGTACTTGTGTTATCCACTCTTTTCGTCCACCACAATTAACAAACTCCAAGCCCGTTCTACCTCCTGTGTGTTCTTGGGTTATTCGTCCAATCATCGTGGTTACAAATGTTTTGATTTATCTTCTAATAAAATCATCATTAGTCGCCATGTAATTTTTGATGAATCCCAATTCCCGTTTGCTAAGGGTAGTACTCCCGTGCCTAGTTCGTATAATTTTTTGGATGATGGTATATCCCCGTGTATTATTCATCATTTTTCAGACGTCTCCCGCACCCAAAATTCTCCAGCGGGCCCACTGCCCGCTGGCCCCACTGCCGCGTCACGAGCTACAGTACCCAGTATAATCACTGGTCCAGTTTTAGGGCCAGTCCAGCCCACTCCCGCAACTGGTCCAGTCCCTGTTTACCGTGTTGGGCCAGCAGGCCCACTGCCCGCTGGCCAGTCCGTCCCGAGTCCAGCAAATTCCCAAAATTCGTCCAATTCTTCCTCGAGTCATAGATCGGTCACTTGTAGTCAACAAGGTATTTTTAAACCCAAAAGACATTTTAATTTACATTCGAATGTTCTTAAATCACCCTTACCCCGTAATCCTGTGTCTGCTTTAAATGACCCGAATTGGAAAATTGCTATGACCGATGAATATAATGCTCTTATTGATAATAAGATGTGGGAGTTGGTACCCCGTCTATCCGGTATTAACATTATTAAGTCTATGTGGATTTTTGCCTATAAGAAAAATTCAGATGGTTCATTTGCCCGACATAAGGCACGACTTGTGGGTGATGGTAAGACTCAGCAGGTTGGTGTAGATTGTGGTGAGACGTTTAGTCCAGTGGTCAAGCCAGCTACCATTCTCACTGTGCTTAGCTTGGCTCTTTTAAAGACATGGCATATTCATCAGTTAGATGTAAAGAATGCTTTCCTACGTGGTGATCTCAAGGAAACAGTCTATATGCATCAGCCATTGGGATTCAGGAATCCCAAACATCCTCATCATGTCTGTTTGTTGAAGAAGTCCTTATATGGACTTAAGCAGTCTCCATGGGCCTGGTATACGCGATTTGCAGACTATGTTTCGACTATTGGGTTCACTCACAGCAGGTCGGATAATTCCTTGTTCATCTACCGTCGTGGTTCACCGTGGCCTATATTCTGTTATAAGTGGATGATATTATTTTGACTGCCTCTTCCAATGCCTTACGCCAGTCTATCATGACAATGCTCAGCTTTGAGTTTGCTATGAAAGACTTGGGGCCCTTGAGCTATTTTTTAGGGATTGCTGTCACTCGTCATGCAGGGGGGTTGTTCTTATCTCAAGGGAAGTATGCAACTGAGATCATTGAGAGAACTGGGATGTCATCCTGTAAGTCCACTTCCACTCAATATGATACTAAGCCCAAGCTTAGTGCCGCGGCCGGCGTACCATACGAGGATCCGACCCGCTATCGCAGTCTTGCATAGGCCCTTCAGTATCTTACATTCACGAGGCCATATATTACGTATGATGTCCAGCAGGTATGTTTGTTTATGCATGATCCCAGAGTTGAGCACATGAATGCACTCAAACGCATCATTCGGTATATTCAGGGTACGCTGGACTATGGTTTGCATTTATATCCCTCATCGACATCCACACTTGTCTCGTATACGGATGCTGATTGGGGTGGCTGTCCGGACACCAGACGGTCTACGTCTGGCTATTGTATGTTTATTGGTAATAACCTGGTCTCATGGTCTGCAAAACGTCAGTCAACATTGTCCCGATCCAGTGCCGAGGCCGAGTATCGAGGGGTAGCTAATGTGGTCTCGGAATCATGTTGGTTACAGAATTTGCTTTTGGAGCTTCATTGTCCCATTCAGAAAGCCACCTTGATTTATTGCGATAATGTTAGTGCCATCTACCTTTATGGAAATCTGGTTCAGCACCAGCGCACTAAGCATATCGAGATGGACATTCACTTTGTCTGCGAAAAGGTTGCTCGTGGTCAGGTACGCGTCTGCTATGTCCCGTCAAAATATCAAATTGCCGACATCTTTACAAAGGGTCTTCCCTCGGTCCTTTTTGAAGATTTTAGGGACAGTCTCAGCGTTCGAAGATCGCCCGCTATGACTGCGGGGGTGTGTTAAATATACACAACATACACACAATATACATGTGTATATTGTGTATATTACTCTCGGGTTCCTTGTCCTTGTATTACCGTGTATGTAGTAGATAGTTTAGGTAAGGTGTTGTGGTGTAATTAGTATTATACACTTACCATAATTGTATAGTTAGGATCCAAATAAAATAAGGTTTTAGGAGTAGAATAGGAATAAGATTTTTCTATTATGGAAATATGTAACTTGTATATATAACCTCTCAATCAATGAAAATAATTAAAAAATTATTTCTTTCAAAATCATGCTATATGGTATCGAGTTTACTGTGCAATCTCAAATAAAGGTGGCAAGAAAAACTTTTTATTTTTTATTTTTGAGGCTGCTAATAAGAAATACAAACTGTTCGCATTTTCACTTAATTCAAATTTGCACATATCAAAATTATGAGAATCTTTTAAAATATTGGAATAAAGAAACGGATTGGAATAAAGAAACGGATTGGGAAATTTTCTCCTTTTGATTGATGATGTAAAGACCTGTACATTCCTATCTTTATACAAATCTGTGAATTCTATCCTAGCACCTTCTAGTTCAGCTGTCTAAATATTATTGGTCTACTCTATAACAAACTTTGTAAAAAGAATCTTCTAAGTTATTTACAGCAAATAAAGAAATTCAAAATATCTGGAAAGTTTCTAGAAAAGGAAATAGCTGGCAACTCTGTGTGAAGGGAAAGTCCTGAAGGCGAAACCCCTTACCTGTAGCAGAGGCCCCTTGGCCAGGTGAGATGTAAATCGAGGGATATGTGCGAGTGGCAGCCATGCAAGGGAGATGACCAACGGGACACGAACCCAACAACAACCCTTGCAATATTTCAACAAAGACTGTCACCACAAGGATTCGAACCCGCGACGTCGAAGTGGTTGTACCCCAATCACCTTGCTACTTACCAACTTGCTTGTGCTCCTGGGGGCAAATAGCTGGCAATTCTTAATGAACTTGTATTGTTTGCTGTTGGGCTGGATTTATTTGTTGTTGGGCTGAAGTTGAATTTCCTTCGGATGGCCCAAAGTGAGATGAACCCATATGTGACTTTGTTAGTAACGAATAGGGATGGCAACGGATCGGATCTGGATCGGATACTAAATCCAGATCCAGATCCATTTTTCATACCTGAATCCAGATCCGGATCCAGATCTAGCGGGTCCATAAAAATCGTATCCAAATCCGGATCCATCGGATCTGCCGGGTCCACGGATCGGATCTGGATCCACATGTAAAAAAATTACCTTGCTAAGAATTTTTTTTTTAACTGACAAACGAGTTTTACTTAGCTAACAATTTACTCTTTTTCAATTTTGAAATGTTCATATGAGATATTTTGTTCGTTGTCTCGTTTTGATTGTGAGCTATTAATTAAAAATGTTAGACAATGACAATAGTTGTGGAAAATGTTGACTAGTATTTCCACAATGCAGAACTTGTATGTGCTTGGAATCTTCATAAATGAAGTGAATATAATTTTAACTACTTGTCTATGGAGATGTTAGTCATTCACTAATATAACATTGATTTTATTATCGAAGTTACCTCTTTATTTTTTTGTTTTTGAGTTAACGCGGGGATAAATTAAACTTGTTTTGAGGAATTAAACTTGCAAGGATGTGCTTAGCAATTTTAAGAAAATACTTATAAAATTACATTCTAGGTTATGAATATATTTAATAAAAAATGGATCCACGGGTCGGATCCTGGACCGGATACGGATCTCAAATACAAGATCCATATCCGGATCCGATCCGTCGAAATGGATCCGGGTCCGATCCGGATCCGTCGGGTCCAAATTTTGAAGATCCATATCCTATAAAACGGATCTGGATTCACCGGATCCGGACCGGGTCCAGAATCCATTGCCATCTCTAGTAAGGAAGATAATCCCTTTCCCTCTTTAATTCAACAGCCTCTACAAAACGCATTGTCTTTATCTTTTCTTTCTTTTAGCTCAAATTCACAGAACCCGTTGTCAACATAAAATAATTCTACAAGGGTGATATTAGCTACAAATTCTTCTAACTAATTAATTAAGGTTTCACAAATCGTAAGCATTTGTGGCGTATAGTAACACATAACATCTTAATAATTTTTTTTATATAATTATTGATTTTTTTCTATAGATATTTTCATATTCTAGGTGTAATTCTTTTTCTTAATTTACTTGAAGTTTAACATATTGACATTGAGCATTCAACCTGCAGATGTTAACTTCAAACTCCTTAAACTTGCTGCAAATTAATGCTCTTTGGTTCATCTAATATTGCCTTATCTAACGAGTCCAGTACTTTTGGGTCATGAGCAAGGGCAAATGTAGAGCTGCGACACCCGTTCATCTAAACCCAGTACCAGAATATAAATTTATGTGTAAAAGATCATTAAAATTACAACAAGTGGCAAGTCTTTACCCATAATCTTAAAAATCTAACGGATTTAATGTTAAGACCCTTAAAGGTTGAATCCATAGAATTTAAATTTTAGATTCGCCTCTACTTTGGTGGAAATCATCTTGTCAATTTTTTCCAGTCACTTCAAAGTTTCTCTTCAATGTACAAAATAAGGACAAGACTGATCATATTACTCTAATAAAAAATCATATTCCTAAAGAGATAAACCTAAATTCACCCTGAAAATGAATTAGAAGAAGAATTTGAAAAAGTCTGTCTATCCATAAAGAGAAAAAAATAGTTTCTTCTAGTTCCCCATCATACTCTAAAAATTCAGATAGACTTCTCATATTAAATTTTTGTGATGAGACATTCTTGGATCACGTTAGTTAGCTTCAAATTTTATTCTTTATGAGATTCCCCTTCTTCTTCTTTATGAGATTCCCCTTCTTCTATGATAATATTGAAGGAAAGCCTTGGAGTAACTGGTAAAGTTGCTGCCATGTGACCATGAGGTAATGAGTTTAAGCCGTGCAAATAGCCTCTGGCAGAAATGCAAGGTAAGGCTGCGTACAACAGACCCTTGTGATCCGGCTCTTCCTCGGACCCCCGCATAGTGAGAGCTTAGTGCACTGGGCGGCCCTTTTTTATGATCCAAACAAGATGGAGCAAACCCTTTTGGTGAACAAATGCATGCGGGATCCATGCACCATATATATATGTAGAAAAAAGTATTTGAGCATATATCAAACCAATAAATGCACGCTATGTATTTAGACATAAACTATTTTTTTACTTAATCATAGTTAATTAGTATATATTCATACCTTATGTCACTTAACCGTGATATGATATGTTGATTTAATTCGGTTCAAATGTCATATACAAGTAAATATTTTCCTTACTTGCATTGTGTCGTTAACTTGACACATAGGAAAATTTTAAAAATTGTATGAGGTAATTGATATTCTACAAGATAATGACTCTTCTATATTAATTGAAGTTTCACGCATCAATTATTTTTGTGGGATAGCAATACATAACATCTTAAGAAAATCCTTTAAAATTTGAATTATTAGAAACATCTGCATATTTTCGTGTTCTAATTTATTTTTTTATATTAATATATTAAAAGTTAACACATATCAACAAAGCTTGACATTTTTTGATTTCTCACCCAGTTTTAATATCCGTTCGAAACTCGACTAATTCGGATTCGGACCAACCGGATGTCTCATTTTGGGGATATGGCTCCACTATCAAAGGCAACTTATGGCTCGAATAGGAGACCTTTATGATTAAGGATGAAACTAATTAAGCTTATATGGGTTTACACCTATGAATGCCAATTGTGAAATTCATAACTAACTGTAATCTCCCTTTAACTTTCATCAAATTACTCTTTGGTTCATCTAATATTGGTACGTTATATATTTAACGAGTCCAGTACTTTGGTGGAAATGATCTTGCCAATTTTCCTCAGTCACTTCAATAGGTCTATAGTCTCTTCAATGCACAACTTATATGGCGATATGGATATGATTGACCATATTAGTCTAATAAAAAATCTTTTTTTTTTTTTAAAGAGATCATCATATTCTTATAAGATAAACCTAAGTAAGATGAATTAGAAGAAGAATTCGAAAAAGACTGTCTATTCATAAAGTGAAATTTATAGAATAAAGTTTTCTTCTAGTTCTGCGCTTCATGCTCTAAAAAATCAGAAAGACTTGTCAAACTCATATTATTTTTATGATGAGACCTTGTTGGTTCATGTCTGGCTTCAAATTTTATTCTTTATAAAAGAAGATGGAACAAATTAACCCTATGGGTGGACAAATTAATGCACCATATATTACTTGCATTGTGTAGTTAACTCGATAGAATTGCTTTTGTACATGTAGAATCAAATTCTGATGAACTTATCTATGCATCAACCATTTATTCAACACTCACTAGCATTGAGGTTCTCTTCGTTTCTATCTGATAAGAACTTTAATTTGTAACAAGTTATGCTTTCAAGTTCAACTTTCATTTTTAATTATTCTCTCTTACAGAGAGTTCAACCAGTTCATATGACCCCAAAATGTCTAATCAAAGAATCATCTTCCTTTATTTTACTGTAGTATAGGCCTATAGGGGAAGAAAATTTCTTGATTAGGTTCAAAAGCTGTCACATATTTATATTACTTCTTGAATAGTTTCTCTATAAGTTTTAATTATATACACTATCGATAGGTTACTAAAAGAATATCTACAGGTAAACCTCCTTAAAATGTGAATTAATCTTAGAAATAAAATAAATTACTTGTTATAATAGCTAAAGTGATCTAATTGTTGGATATGTAAAGCACGTACGAGAATAGTAAATAACTATTACAGTGATCGAAAGGATAAACAACAAAGATTACAATAACAAGTTGTCAATATCTTGATCTTGAATTGGAACTTCAAATATGGATCTTGTATTCGGAAATACAAGAACATGAACTGCTACACTTGTGGCTTGTAGATCCGCTGAGAATCCGAACGGTTAGAGTCCTTTGAGATTCTAGTTCACACCTGAAACACTTAGCAACCAATTAGATAATCACAACATCACCTGCTGAGTTGAGAGATGACTCTCTGTCTTTAAGATAAGATTGCCCCCGTATATAGGCTTTACGGAAGTGTGGACAATAGTCTCCCAAGATGAAACAACAAACTATCAAATGTGCAAAGCCTACACAAATGATCCCAGCGAAGAACACGAATAATGAAGATTGCTAAGAGAAGGATTGCTATCAGGAAAATCTGATCTCTTTGTGGTGTTGTTAACTTGTATGTCTCTTTTTCCCTCTATAGAATTGAGCCAAAGGCCTCAATTTATAGGTGTGCAAGATGGCCTTTCAAATGCCCCATAATGACATTCAATTGCCATGTAATGGATGACATTTAACCCCCAAGTAATGCAGCAACATAATGGTCCAAGTAATGACCATTATTGGGTGGATTCAATGTCATTGAAACCACCTCAACAGCCAAACCTTTGGGATTCCGTCTAGCAAACACTGCCTGGGAAGCGCCGCGGCGCTGCAGCATTTAGCGTCGCGGCTCCAGAATTCCAAATAGACAATTAGCGTCGCGGCTCAGCTAGGGGGTGTCGCGACCCTTCTCGGCTCCGCCACCCTTTTTCGTGGTGAACATGATGTCTTGAACCGTCAATGTTTAATGTAAGCCAAGACAACGGTACTAACACAATATCTCCCATTTATTTGTTTCCTCTTATTGTTCTGGCCGCTGTGGCCGTGGACACACTTGGATTCTTAAGTGCGTTCATTTGAGGCAGCTTGTCCTCGCACTTAAATATGTGATCTCCTACAATGTATCCTGCTATACCCTACTTCACAAGTGTTATGAATCATTAAAAGTTTCCCCAACCTTTACCTCAATCGTTTGAGGATTGTTAAAGGTTTGGAAACTTAACCTTTACCCACCATGCAGGTACCACTTTAATGTCTATCACGGAAACGACTTTGGATTCATGTTTCTTTACATAAATCATAATCTGAAGTGCTCTTGCTTCTACCGAAGCGCTCAACTGAACCTTTTGCAGCTTAGTTTTTCCCACTGAACCAAATTCTTGGGATCTCCAGTCAGTATGATTGGGTTACCACCACAAAGGCTTGTATCATTTGGGTTTTAAGCCCATTCCCCTAGATAGGCAGAACTCTTGATCTTTGGGTAGTCCCTTAGTTAAAAGGTCCACTATATCATTTGATTAGTAATCAAGGAAGTGACACCCGTGATGATCAACTGTCATACGGTCTTATGTCTCCGACAAATCCGATAGATATGTCCATAAGCCGTCATCCGTGCCCTTCCTGAAGCCGACCGGCTAGCCACAATGTATAACTGCTGAAGGCACGGGTTTCTCCCAATAAGGGACGTCCTCTAAGGAGTCGTGAATTACTCAACTTATTTCATGTTTTGTTTAAAGCGATAACTCCGATTCCATCATGAATCGGCCCATGCAAGTTTGCTTAGAGGATTTTCCAAGACCCACCACCATACACATTTACTTGTGGCATTGGTATTCTTCAAGTCTGATGTCCAGTTTGCATCACTGTGTTCTCCCAGAACCGCTGGACATCCAGAATATCGTAATTCGTAGATAAGCGAACATTTCAGACATTGTCATATCCGATTTAACACCTTCTATCGATCATTTCCAGAATCACGAGTGAACCTTAGTTCAACTGATCTTCTTTGTAGGACGATACCAGGTCGGTTGTAGTGTGTACAATACATTGAACTACATGTGACATGCGCATATCACTCATTGTATATGGATGCACCATAATTCCAATTAGTTCTATGATTCATATCCATTGGTGACTTCAATGAGACTGTCAACTATCTCACAACTGAGTTTGGATTAAGACCAGTCCGTTAGATGTCTTAGAAACCCCAATTCCTAAGATGTCATCTGTGGTACCCATATATTTCATATCAAAACTTTGTTACAATATGACTTCCACTTTCAGACTGTTGGTTTTCCAACTGTTGGCTTTCTAACCTCAGAGTCAATGTTTCTGTTGTCAGATTCATTGTTTCTGTTTTAACTGAAACTTCCAGCACCAAAATGTAAACATTTCAAAGGACCAAAATGAAAGTTCAGGAAGAAGCCTAACAGTCCAACAAACCAACTCTGATCCTCCCTTTCCAACTCTCCGGTTAGGAAGGCTGTGTCAACATCCATGCCACGCAAGACTGCAATGGCCTTAGATGTTAAGTTATTTATAGGGGAGCACAAGTAGCCGAGGCTTTATACTCGTCAGTAGATCCATCTACTTTGTACTCACTTTTGAGTATCCACTTTAACAACCCAAATGTTTTTTTCCTGGAGGAAGGTCAACCATTACACAAGTATGGTTCTATACGATGTAATCTATTTCTCTTTGTAGCTTCTTTCCAAAGCCGCGCTTCTGGAGATGACAATTCTTTGTTAATTTTCCATGGTTCGTTCTCAACCATACAAGGTAGAAGGCCTGGAACAAGTCTTTGTCATCTCTTTGCTCTGTCTCGGTTCAACATCTAGAATCCCTAAGCTCTGCAGATCTAGAACATTAAGTTCCAGGCAATCAGTAATTTCCAAGTCTTGTAGATACAGAACGTCTAGTTCCGGACAGTTAGAGACTCGCAGGTTCTTGTTAACCTCGAGAAATTACTTCTTTTTCCTTCTCAAAGAAAGTTATCTTCAAAGAATTCAGCATTCTTTGACAGCAAGAGGCGATAAGCACTACTGTTATTTGCAGATCAAGTGGATATGCAATTTACAGTCTTAGGTCCAATTTGACCTGTTTCGGTATTCCAACTTCTACCAAGCCACCCCACAACACAACATTTGCAGGTGGGATCCTTTCCATATTTCACACGAAAGGTTATCCTTATCCTTATGCGTAGTTCTGTTGAGAATCGCATTAGCGGTAAGGATCGCATTGCCCCACATATTTCGAGCGTACGACTTTGCTCTTGGCTAACACCGTTAGACTCAAGTGAGTAATGAGTAGTCGTTTGATGAACGATGCTTCACATTCTCCCCCTCTATCACTACGAATTCCTCAATCCGTAGGCTTAGTTGATTTTCAACTTCTGCTTTGTAGCGCTTATCCGCTTCAACAGCTTCATCTGTGCTTTTCAATAAACAAATGATGCACTACGTTGTACCATCATCAATGAATGTCACAAAATACTTATCTCCCCCTCTATTTTGTATAAACTTCAAATCACCCATGTGGGTGTGACTAAGTTCTAGAGGAGCGGTGCTTCTTTCGCTATTCCTTTGACGGAATGGAAAGGTGATTTTGCCTCTTTGCCTACCTCACATTCATTTTGAGGGTTTATGTCGATAGAAGGCAACAATCTCAACTTCGTTAGCTTTTAAATGACTTTCTATTTAACGTGTCTTAATTTATGATGGCATAGATGCACGGATTACAAATATATCATTCATTTAGCTACAGACATATTGTAGTATTCTTAGTTATTACAGACCTGTTGGATTAGTCTCAAACCGTCTTGACCAACATCGTCCCTTAATCCAAGTTTGGAACATGTATCACCTCCTTTTAGAGTGATCACATTCCCTGAAGTCCTATTGAGGACAACCTCTCCAACCGCTTCTACTTTAGATATGACGTTGCTTCACATGAACAAAATCTTGCCCGTGGTTAGGGCGTAACTGGATCATATATGATTTGGATACTCTGGCCCACTCCAGTTGCTTTTGCAGACTAAGTGTCCAATTTCTTTTCTGCCATTCTTTTGGCCTTCAGATCATTTAAGACCTAAAAACTCTGGCCCACTCCAGTCGCCCGTAGGCTTTGTACAACTAAATGTCCAATTTCTTTTCTGCCTTTCTTTTGGCCTTCAAATCATTTAAGACCTGGAAACTCTGGCCCACTCCAGTCGCCCGTAGGCTTTGTACGACAGAGTGTCCAATTTCTTTTCTGCCTTTCTTTTGGCCTTCAGATCATTTAAGACCTGAAAACTCTAGCCCACTCCAGTCGCCCGTAGGCTTTGTACGACTGTGTGTCCAAAACCTTTTCTGCCTTTATTTTTCCCTTCAGATCATTTAAGACCTGGAAACTCTGGCCCACTTCACAAGGTGTCCATTACTTTTCTGCCTTTATTTTAGCCTTCAGATCATTTAAGACCTGGAAACTTTGGCCCACTCCAGTCACCCGTAGGCTTTGTACGACTGAGTATCCAATATCATCCTATCAAATGAAGGATCTTCTGTCAGATAGTGTGACAAATTTAACGTCTTAAGATAAGCCATTATCATTTAGTCTTCTTCCTTTGAGATTGGTGTCCAGACAATTCCTGGCGCTTGCTTAAGAGTGGTAACAGTTTTCTCACCGTCAGTAGATCTCTATCATTCGTATGTGCGAACATACTTTACACACTTGTCCAAGGTGGCAATTATTCGGCCGAGGTCCTTCGTGCTTTTAATATTATATAGATTATCGCATCCTAATTATTTTGTTGGTTGTTTGTGTTTCCACTCATCTTACGGGTAATAATAACAAGGTCAAAGGTGCAAATATACCCCTCAATTTTGCGATTTAGAGTAGATATACCCCGTTATAAAAGTGGTGGATATATACCCCTCCCGTTACAAAATGATGCAAATATACCCTTTTTGCTGACATATTTTTTTTTAAAATCATTTATCTTATTTCTGAATTAATTTTTTTTTTGAGTAGACATATTTCTCTAAAGCCACATAGTAATTTTTTTCCTGGTGGGTTGGGTCTGGTTCGTTTAAAAAAATGGGTAGACTTATTTTTTTAAAGCCACTGAGATAGTTTTTTTAAACAGATCAGACCCGATCCACCAGAAAAAAATTATCATGTGGCTTTAGAAAAATATGTCTACTAAAAAAATGGGAGACTCTTTTTAAAGAAACGAGACACTTTTTCTAATTAGAAAATAACCTAACGATTTTTTAGAAAATTTCCGTCAGCGAAAAGGGTATATTTGCACCATTTGTGTAACGACATGTGTATATATCAACCACTTTTATAATCGGGGGGGGGGGGTATTGAAGAGAATACTCTCTTGCTGATTTCATTAATGTAAATGGTTTATATACATAATATACAATAGTCATCCTAGGTTATAATTACAGTAATTAAATATATAGTTATCTAATACAAAAGATTACTATCATAATTACAGATGTACATGATCATTAATAATATCAAAAAATACACTGTGTATATTCTATCACATCCCTGCAGTCATAGCGGGCGTTTGTCGTATGCTGAGACTGTCCCTAAAATCTTCAAACAGAACTAAGGGAAGACCCTTAGTAAATATGTCAATAATTTGATAACGTGAGGGGACATGCAAGACACGTACTTGATCACGAGCTACCTTTTCGCGAACAAAGTGAATATCCATCTCGATATGTTTAGTGCGCTGATGTTGGACATGATTCCCCGAGAGATATATCGCACTAACATTATCGCAGTAGACCAAGGTATCTTTCTGAATAGGAAAATGAAGATAAGAGAAGGTTACGCAACTAACATGATTCAGACACCACATTGGCAACACCCCGATATTCGACCTCCGCGCTGGAGCGTAACAAAGTAGCCTAGTGTTTAGCCAACCAAGAGACAAAGTTATCACCAAGAAACATACAATAACCAGACGTCAAATGCCTGGTATCTGGACATCCACCTCAATCAACATCTGTATAATACAGGAGAGTAGATACCGATGATGGATATAAGTGTAAACCATAATCAAGAGTGCCCTGAATGTAATGCACAACACATTTGAGAACGTGCATGTGTTCTTCCCTCGGATCATGCATGAATAAACACATTTGCTGCACTGCATAAGTAATATTTGGCCTCATAAATGTGAGATATTGAAGAGGCCCCGCAAGACTATGATAGTGGGTGAGATGCTCATATGGTGTGCTAGAAGTAGCACTCAGCTTCGGTTTAGTGTCAATCGGAGTAGGAGATGACTTACAGGATGACATGTCAGCCCGTTCAATAATATATGCTGCATACTTCCTCTGAGAGAGAAATAGACCACATGCATGACGAGTAACAGCTATACCAAAAAAATAACTCAAAGTCCCCAAGTCTTTCATAGCAAATTATGAGCTGAGAAGAGATATGACAGACTTGCACAGTTTGTCAGATGAAGCAGTCAATATAATATCATCCACATATAACATAATGTATGCCATAGAATTATCGTGATGGTAGATGAACAGAGAATGATCAGACATGCTGTAAGAAAACCCAAGAGTAGACACATAATTTGCAAACTTTTTGTACCAGACTCGAGGAGTCTGTTTTAGCCCATACAAGGACTTCTTCACCAAGCACACATGGTTTGGATGATCGGGGTCCCTGAAACCCAAGGGCTGATGCATGTATACAGTTTCTTTGAGTTCGCCGTGTAAGAACGTATTTTTCACGTTCAGTTGATGAATGAACCATGTTTTTTGGAGAGCTAGACTGAGAACAATGTAAATAGTTACCGATTTGACCACCGGGCGAAATGTCTCTCCACAATCCATGCCAACTTGTTGAGTTTTGCCATCACCTACAAGACGGACCTTATGCCTTTCAAAATAACAATCATATTTTTCCTTATGAGTATAAATCCACATAGAATGAATCACATTGACACCAGGCGGATGGGGAACCAAATCCCACGTCTTATTTTCAATAAAGGCATTATATTCATCATCCATGGCTATTTTCCAATTCGGATCACGAAGGGCAGACACAATATTACGTGGTAGTGGTGATTTAGTGCCAATAAAGTTGAGATTAAATTATCATTTTGGTCTAAAAATACTCTGTTGGCTATGGGTAACGGGCACTTGACTCAGAATAGAAGTGAGCTAGACTTGGGTCCGTGTAGTGATGTCAGTATCGATCCGGGTTGGGAGGAACTGTGCCAACTGGAGGCTGGAATTTGGGGGGCCAGCAGATAGTGGGCTTGTTGGCAAAAAATTTGGACCGAGAGGGGCGGGATGGTTTGGTCCAGTAGGCAGTGGGCCTACTGGCAGAGGCTGTGATTGTGACCAATTGGGCTAGCAGGCAGTGGGCCTGCTGGCAGAAAATTCGGACAAGGGAGTGTTGGGCCAGCAGGAATTGGGTTGGACCGTGCCTGATGGTCCAGGTCCCGAGGAGTGGGCTGGACCAAATGGTGGACCACATACGGTGATAGCCCATCATTCAAAAATTCATAAGACTTGAACGCTGAATTATGCAACTTAGCAAACGAAAATTGGGTTTCATAAAAAATGACATGGCAACTAATGATGATTTTATTAGAGGATAAATCAAAATATTTGTAACCACGATGATTAGATGGGTAATCCAGAAACACACAGGCGGTTGAGCGGGCTTGAAGTTTGTTAATGGTGGTGGCGGGGAATAGAAGATAACATAAACACCCAAACACCCTAAGATGATAATACGAAGAGTCTTTTTGATAAAGAATATTGAGTGGGGATTGGTATGCTAATCCTTTGCTAGGGAGTATGTTAAGAAGGTAAGTTGTCATTTGTAATGCATGATGCCAAAATGAAGGTAGTAATGATGCATGGGCTAATAATGTACGAACAATATTATTAATGGGGCGGATTTTTTTTTTTGGCTTTCCTATTTTGTGATGACGTATATGGACATGAAAACCGAAAAGATATACCATTAACCTTACAAAAGTCTCTAAATAGCCCATTATCAAATTCTCTTCCATTAATACTTTGAATGTTCTTAATGTCCTGTTCAAATTGAGTACAGATGAATGCTTTAAATGATAGATATATGGAATAAACCTGAGACTTAATAGATAACGGAAATATCCACAAAAAGTTAGAATAATCATCTAATAATAACACATAATAACGGTGGCCTGAAGAGCTCAAAACGGGAGATGTCCAAAGATCACTATGAATAATATCAAATGACAACAAAGTACTAGAATTTGAGGCAACAAACGATAATTTAACATGTTTTCCAAGCGGACAAGAAGGACAAGCATTAGTACTACGAGCACTATTACACTCAATAAATTTATTATTTTTTAGGGTGGATAAAACTAAACACGCATGCCATAAGGATAGTGCTAAAACGGAAAATCTTGATTGTGTGGCTTGTTTAGTGGTGATGGAATAGAGCTCGCCCTGACTATCACATCTCATTAGATGTATCCCCATCAAGAAATCCTTCACAGAAAATCCAAAATGGTCAAATTCAACAGAAACTGAGTTATCAGTTGTAAATTTCTGAACAGACACCAAATTTTTAATTAATTGAGGAGTATGAAGGACATTTTTAAGGCTAAAAGTGGGTTCGGGGTAGACAAATTTGTGTGACCATAACCACGAATTGGAATTGAATTACCATTACCAACAATTATGCCACGATTTTTGCTCAAATTGAAATAAGACGAGAGATTACCTGGCGCGGATGTCATATGAGAAGTAGTACCGGTGTCCATGTACCAATTTGCATCCGGAGGATTTAACCCAAGTGTATGCATTGCCGTCTCAATATTCGTGTGGGTCGGAGATATGGATGGGCCCGCAGCAGCGAAAGCCTGTTGTGGCCAAGGCCCAAGCAGGCCAGGTTGTTTCCAGGTCGAGTGATTGCGAGGCCCAGGCCCATTCTGGGCTTGCTGTTGTTGTTGCCGTCCTCTAGGCCTGTCCCAGTTTTGAGATGGGTAAGGGCAGGGCGGCATGGGACACTGCCCACTGGCTCAAGGCAGGCCTTATGGCCACCGCCATCGGCCCGAGCTGCTTGCCGGGGTGCTGTGGCCCATCCCCCTACTGACTGCCATTGCTGCCTCCATGTCCGACATTGCCGCCACCGTTGCCGCTGCGGCCATCGCCACATCCGCCACCACGGTTTTTTCACGGCTTTGACCTTTTTTGCCACCCCCGTTGTTACGATTTTGACCATAATTTTTGAAGAATGATTGAGAGTCATCAGTTTTGCGGGACGTGGCCACCATCATGGCAGAATTGACTCTGGTTGCAACCTTTTTAGCCAACCCTTCTTTTTCCAAGGTTAGCATGGAACGTGTTTGGTAGAACGGTGGGAGAGGATTGCTTTGGCGAAGAATAGTTCCAACCCCATTATACGCCTCAGAGAGGCCTGCCACTATCTGAAGAATGAGACAATCATTCGTGACGGGTACGCCGACGTTCTTAAGTTGATCCGACAATTCCTTGAGCCTTTGACAATAGGCTGAGGCATTCAGAAAATCCTCCATATTTATGTGAGAGAATTCTTGCTCAAGGGTCACGGCAGGAGAATTTTTGTTATCTTGGAATATATTACGCAACTTATTCCAAGCTTCCATTGTCGTGGCGTCGGGTTCGATAATTGTGTGTAAGAGGTCCGAAGAGATGGTGGAATAAATCCATTAGAGGACCGTAGCATCAAGAGTTGCCCACAACTCTATTTCATCATCGGTGGAAGGCACCTTCTCCTTGTCTTTTTCTGGTTTGACGATATGATGGAGGACTCTATGAGACCTTGCGTGAATTTTAAAAAGTTCCGCCCACGTCACGTATTGGACGTTCTCCATTTCAAGGACGATAGAGATGTTGTTCTTGATGTTGGAGTCTGTAAGTGCAGGATGAAAGGTATTCTTTGTGTTAGACATGATAGAGGAACAAGAGAAGAATTATGGTTTCGTAAAAAAAAGTTGAAGGGATGTTCGACGGGTGAGGGAGGCGGAAGTGAGTGGAGAAGGAAAAAAATTGCCCTAGACTGCTGATACCATGAAAAAGAATAATCCCTTCCTGATTTCATTAATGTAAATGATTTATATACATGATATACAATAGTCATCCTAGATTATAATTACGAAAATCAAATATACACTTACCTAATACAAAAGATTACTACCATAATTACAGATGTACAGTATCATTAATAATATCAAAGGAATGTATTGTCTATATTCTATCAGGTATATCTGCTTTAAATCGCAAAGTTGAGGGGTATATTTGCACATTCGTCCTAATAACAATAATGCGTATTAATTGACACATATCAAGAGATATACTCTTTATTTTTGGGATCAAATAATAGAAAAATATTTGCAATATTTTACACGATGTACTAACTAATGATACAAATGATAAAGTTAGCACATATTGGTAAAGAAAACACTCAATATATGTCACATACAAATTCTTACTTATAAACTTGAGACCTTTTGATCTCAGCATCTTTGTCTTAACTTGACAGTCATTAAGTCGACGGTTCATTGATAACATAGGTTATCAGTATAAATGTACAATTGCATCTCTGACTTGAATTTAATCTTATCAATCAAAGATCGAAAAGGGGTCATCTTGATCCATCTTCATGGCCTAGACAAGTTGAGTAGTGGAGAAAATAATATCCTTATGTTTGGTTAGGTTCAAAATAATTCCTTAAACAGTTGTGGTTCTTTAATTAAGTTTATCAAAATTGAGCATCTTGGTTACCATCACATATGTTAACAAGCTCTGTCAGTTAAGATTTGATGGGAACAATAAAAAAAACAATTTAATTAGAAGTGGCAGGAAAAATACCGTCAAATCCTGAAAAGCAAAACACAAAAAAATTGCAATAGACACAAAAATAAACCAGAAGTAGCAGAAGTTTGTACCTCAAAAGCTACACTAGCTAGACTCTAAAAAATATACCAAAAAATATAAAGTAGAAATTGCAAAAACAACTCCAAATTTGAGTTTCCTGTAATTTTTATTTTCACAAGTTCCCGTCGCCCGTCAGATGGATACATATGATCCTTTTTCAAAAATAATATTTCAAAATAGATTTCCAAATATAGTCCAGACGAATGTGCATTGTCTTTTTGGTTTGGCCATTATTTGGCAACAATAAAACATTGAAATGACCTTATCTTGCTTCTTGCGAGCTTTGTCAACCGAAGCTATGGATCAAGGAGTCACACCAGCAACAAATAATCTTCGGATATTTGCCTAATTTAAAGGCTCTTAAATTAACTAGGATTAGTAACTCTATTAAGGAACTAGAGTATGTTCAGTCAACAAAGAGGGGCACTGAATTACTAATCATTCATGGATATTAAGGAACCAGATTATGACTACGTTAAAGTCAAAAAAGAGGGCCAAAATCAATAATTGTAGTGTTATTCACTATAATGTTTACTTTAAAAATATATTCCAATAATGGTTTTACTTGCTCCCATTAAAATACAAAAGTTATATTTCTAGAAAAAAATGTGTACGGTTGAGACGTAATTAATTAAGTATATAAAAGTATACTTTTAAAATAAGGTGATCACACTATTAATAATGTAGCACATTGGCAACATGTCCTTGATTCAAATCTCACTATCGTTCAACAAGCAACCGAAGAAAAAATAAATTTCTCCAAGGATACTGCAATCACATTTTTCAGTTGGATATTTAGTGTTACCAGTCAAAAACGTGTGATATCAAATTAACCCATCTTTTTATCATATATCATGTATATGAGTGTATAAATTTTATTTGATTTCCTCCATATACCTAATAATGTTAAATGAAAGTGAATAAAGGGACCACTTGTCTTCTTCATCTAAAAAGTTGAAGATGTCCCTTTTGTTTTTTGGATCTAGTTTTCCTGTTTGCTCAAAGTGCTCACCAACATATGAGTGTCCCATCTTGTCTTTTTTTTCCAGCTTGTTTCCTACTCCCATTGATCACATGACTAATAGGTTAATTAAGATAATCTTGAACTAAGAGTAGCTCAGTTTTCTTTTAATCACGTCACGGGGGAATATTAAATAGTGAACTAATTAAAGATGATGGTGTTCTGTTGATCGAACAGACAAGATCGACATGAGAAGCCGATTAACTGTTTTATTAAGCATTGGCATGTGCAAGAATGTGCAAAATTAGAAAAGAAGAGGATTAGATTTGCCAATATCCCCCTTTTTGTTTGTTGGACTACTCCTATTGATTCACATGCATGACTAATTAATAGGTAGAACTTGAAGTAGAAATCATAGATGGTTAATTGACAATTCGTAATGCTGCATTTCTTTTTAGTCTGGGACCTTTTATCCTGTCTTCTGCTCGTTTCATACTTTGATCCACTTTTATACGAATAGCATTAGTTGTTGTGGTTTGAGCAGCAAATGGCATTCCTTTTCTCATACCTTTGAATTCAAAAAGTACCAGCGGAGGAATAAACTGAAAGTATGTTTGTCTTATAGACAATCATTATTAGAGACAAATGTACTTGAACACATTCGTATTATTAATAAGATTAATATTTATGGAATTTGCAATTATTGAATTATTATTTGATTGTTTGTAATTATTCATTAATGTGCATCCCCTGAGCTTACGTTATCATTAATAGAGTGAGATATTGATGATAGAACGTAATTCTAAAATAGCCTCGACTAATGATCATTGAGAATGGTATATCGATGATATGTTATAAGCCGACATGTGGTCTGCGTCACATTCTTAGAGAATGTAGTATGTCTCACCTGCTACTAGTAATGGTTACTAGTGATGGACACATGGATACTTTTGGAAAGTATTGGTATACCCTGTTGATAAACTATTTATTATACATGTCTAAAGTGTTATCAGCGTGTGGGAAATGAAGGTCATTTGACTTGAGGTCAATACGCACCTTGTTTACAGAGTAATGTACTTTGATCCTGTCCTAAGCTTAAACTCCTTATAGGATAAGATACGGCTTGTGTTGAGTGCATTATGATGTAAATTAAGGTGGTAGTTGAGCCAAGAATAGGATTCATTCCTCGATTGGATATTCGAAAGAGCACTCAACTTCTCAGTGATATTAGGTCGACCAAGTCATTGGCCAATGCAAGAGACATATTTAGAATATGATCTAGTTGTCGACTAATATAGACGAGATAAAGTGATCAAGCCATTTGGATAGACACATGGCAAATCCTAAGCTTGATCGAGTGTGTCGCGAATGAAAGGAATTTATCATCTCACATAAAGGTTATGTTTGCTGGATTCATGTAAACGTACTTCATATATTGAGTTCGTCGTACAACGTAGTCTAGGAGTTCCGTATGGACCTTAATTGGATTAGTGTCGATATATGAAGGCTTATAGGGTCACAATATGTCTATTGTCTCTTCGATCTAAGGGTGTATTGAGAAAATATTAAATATTCGATTTGGAATCGAGATATTTAAATTGATAATAACTATGAGATAATTTCTATTAGATGAAAATTATTTAATTAAATCAAAAAATTGGATTTTGGATTTAATGTGCTGAATATATTTATTAAATGAAAACGGGAAACAAAATTTTACGTAAGGCGCCGCGGCGCTGACCTAGCAGTGGGCCCAATAAGACTGGCCCATTGCACCTTGGTTTTGGGCCAGGCTTGGAGCCCAACCCTAATCTGTTTTATGACCTAAAAATCACTATATATACAATACTAATCTCTAGTTATTAATATACTAAGAATACCAATTCTCATAAACAAATTCTAGACTTAGAGTCTAGGCTAAAACTCTCTCAAACCTCTGCCAAGATTTCCTGGCTTTCTTGACAGAGGAATACACCATAGCATAGTGCTTGCAGTCGAAGGGACAATCGCGTGTACTCACTAAGTAAAGACTCCAGATAATACAACCTGTAGGTGTTCATGTTTTATGTTACAGGTTTTGATTGTCATATAACCATACCAGAAGAAATTGTTGGGGTAAATAGAACAAAATTTTAAAATTTCACTGTGCCTACTTATGTATTTTGAACCCAACAAAATTCTACACAAATCGTTACTCCATCCCATACGTTTGTTATAGTGACAATAATATTAATGAAATTAAATTTGCTTGAACATGAATAACTCCTTTATAAAGGCTGCTTGACTTGATAGTAAATGAGCAAAAGCAAGTCATTCCATACAAGTTCTATGAACCTAATTTCTTTTAGGGTGTACCAACTAAATAAACCCGGGCATTTGGAAAAGAGGAAGGATAAATAAGTAGCTAGTCCCTACTTGCATGTTATCCAATTAGGCAATTATAAAGCACCAAAAGTGACTCACATGTTTTAGACAGAAGGTCTTTGTGGTGATAGTATCATGTTTGAGTTCCACTTTTACTCTTCTACCAAAAATTGTATGATTGGAATACTAATTAAAGCTATAATACAAAAATTACCTACATCAACCTTTTATGTGAACAAAGATATGCCAAATTGGTGTTACAATTGTAGTCAAAATACAAATCGTTTAGGACTTGCTAGAATACTCATTATGGGATATAATTGACACATACAAGTTATAAACTATTTTGTCAAGTTGTATTTTGGATGTATTTTTTATAATTATACAAATAGAAATAGAAATTGTACCACTTGTCCATAAAATGACAATATAACTTGCACTTGTAAGTTGTATCTTAGTTGTATCTACGTTGTAGATTAACTTGCACAAGTTGAATGTGGTATGTTGAGAGGCGAAAAATTTCTCCAAATACGAAGTTTTATCTTCTCATTTGAGACACACCAATAGAGAAAAGGAAAGAAAGAAGAAACTATTGTCTTCCTATTATTTGATTTCTCTTCCTATTATCTATTCTAGTTAATTATATCAGAGCCATGTTGCAAGTAGCCATAGGTAACAGAAGTTCAACACTTCCTCTTATAATGATGAATATCATCAAGAATAAAAGTACTGTTAAAAACAGTAAGAAAGAGGAATATGATATACCTCAACACCTAGACCTACTAAATAAGTTGGACTATTCCAAAAATTCAACCCCGTTTGATATACTAAATGGGTACTTTTGAAAAATTAGGATTCAAACAAGTAGTTAAAACTACGGAAGAAACTATCATTGTAGATAGCGATCATGCTACCTTTAAATTATTGAATGACAGTGATATTGCCCCTTATAGGGAAACCCATCGTTTTATGCATATTGGGTTAGTAGCTTACCTGAAAGTTTTATAGTCGTTCTGAGGGATGGCAGAAACCAGAACTGGAAGAAATCCCTGATAGGGATAGTACATACTAGTCTGGCTTATGGTCCAGTTTATTTTAATGCTTATCCTAACTTGCAGATTTCCTTGCGGGACGAAAATTCTTTAAATGCTCTAATATTGAGTATTAAGTTACATGGTTATGATTATATGCCTGGTACTGAAGTAATATGTATTTGTAATAGATTATATTTTAAACCTTTATATACTATGAATCCGATGTGCAAAATCATGGATTTCAAAAATGAAACTATTTTAATAGAAACTAATTTTGGTAAATCTAAGATTACCACTAGAAGACCTATTAAATGGGATGAAATTGATTTTCCCACAGAATGGGTCATAGAGGGAGCGACACCTCCCAGAAATGATTATAATACTGATATTACTCATATTGATCAAGCCCTTGATGGGACAGTCAAGTTAAAATTTTCTAAACCTGCTTACTTGACTAATGATTTGAACTCCAGATCTCATAGATCGGATAATTCAAACCATTCTTATATTTCTCCTACTAATTATATTGTTAAGTCTCCGTCACGAGCTTCTACATCTCGTATCCCTGATTTTATACGCCCGAATACTTCTGATAATATTGAGAATAATAGAGTTAATAGAATTATAATTGGTACTGATAATATTACTAGAAGTGTTAGTGAAGACCCAGAAATTACTAAGTCAGATATGGATTATCCAAGTATTTAATGGATGGTAACCAAAAAATTGATTTTAGTCGGGGATCACCCGCAAGAAAAATGATTAGCAATGATTTTTATAAACCTAGATGGGAACCTTTTAAAAAATGGTTTTTAGAGACTTTTGATAACAGTCAGCGTATAGCTCTTCAAGAGGAATTTTATACAGATATTTCTCAAGCTAACAAAATTATTTCTTTTGTTCCTTGGTTTATGGTCAAATATGTTGGAGATTATATCTCTATTCTGGAGAGAGAGTATAAGCTCCCTAGTGGAAGAGTAACTCATACTGTCTTCCCTTCCCAGCAGTCTTTTCAAATTGAAAAGGATAATAAAATTCTTGATTTTATTGCTTTCTCAAAACATATTGAGACTAATACTCCTTTAGTTACTACTTCTCATATTAATATGATGCTTAAACAGGCAAATTACACCAATGTTTATGTAACAATTTTGGGTGAACAAATTGTCCTGTTACATAATAGGATTGAAAAATTAACTTCGGAAATTATGAAAGCTGTCCCAGCTACAGCTTCTTCTCATCATCCTAATACTGCTACTCGTAGTGTACAGCCTCCACCTGAGATCAAAGATTTTAAGCTAAGAGCTTACTCTGAGTTGGAAAAATTACTAGATGATAAATTTAAGGGTTTACAAATTAACCCTTTAACAAAAGGCTATGAGTTGGATCTCTCTGGCGATGATTATAAGCAGAAAATGTCAGACGAAGTTAATAAACTTGAAAAGTGGGCCAGAAAACCTGTACAAAGGATGTACTACTATCCGAGGCCCACTCCCCAAGATGTTTTATTTGAGGAGCAAGATATTGTTGATAACAACAGCTATAGTGGGAAAATATCTATGAATGGAACATAGATGGTTATACGGAAAGACAAATTTACACAGCAGTCCATAGAATGCTTATGTATAGCACTATTTGCAAAGCCAACAATAATACGGATAAGACTGTGGCCGAAATGATTATATCAGGTTTTACAAGCCAATTGAAAGGTTGGTGGGATCATTATTTAACCCCAGGACAGCGAAATAATATCATTGGGGCTGTAAAGACTGAACCAGGGATGGAGCCATCACAGAATGTTGTTTATACCCTAGGAATCAATATCATATAACACTTTACTAGAAGATGGTCTGATGATTTCGAGAATATCAGGACTTTACTCCAGAATTTAAGATGTAAAACCCTCACCTCTTTTAGATGGTACAAGGATGTCTTCCTTAGTAGGGTTATGGAGCTACCAGAATGTAATAGTTCCCACTGGAAATCTAAGTTTATAGATAGATTACCCACCCTTTTTGATGAAAGAGTTAGAAAGACTCTAAGGAAAGGAGGTCTTACGATTTAACTATGATATTTGTACCTATGGCAACCTTATAGGAACTTGTATTCAGGAAGGGTTAGCTTTGTGTAATGAGATTAAGCTTAACCAGCAAATTAAGAGCCAGAACCTCAATGAAAGACAACAATTGGGAGAATTCTGTGGCCAATTTGGTATGGAAATACCCAAGGATAAGACGTCTCATAGACATAGGTCTAAGAACCAGGAAAGCTTCCAAAGATGGAAGGCAAAACGTCTAGAAAAAGGGGGAAGAAGAAAGAAAGAATTCAGAACCCGCAAAGATTTTATAAAATCCAAAAATCCCAAAGCTTGTTGGAAATGTGGAAGAACAGGCCACTATTATAAAGATTGTAAAATTAAGGAAAAGATTAAAGCCCTTAACATCGGAGATGATCTAAAAGAATCATTATCCAAGTTATTGCTCAACTCGGAATCAGAGGACTCAGGTTTCGAAACCGACGGAGCAAAGGATTCCTCAGATGAGGAAATAAGGATTCTCGATAAAGAAGATTATATTCCTTCTGAAGATGAATGCCAACCTTGTCAAATAGGACAACCTTGTTCTAGCACGCAGAAGAAGGAAGACGACGAGTTCTATAATATTTTTGCCCAATTTCAGGATATGAACATTAGTGTTCTCAAGAGTGATAACTTGGTAGAATTACTAAAGATGGTCAAAGATCCAGTTATAAGATCCCAGATTATAGATCAAATTCAGGAAACTCCTGAACCTTTACAAGGAAGGAAGGCCATAGAAAAATCAAGTGCCTATTCTATGTCAGAACTAAAGAAGCAAATGAGAGAAAGGCAGGGTATAACCAGCACCCCCAGAGATCTGGAGAAAGAGATTAATAATCTCAAACAGGAAATTATAGATCTTAAGAGGAGTAATACAATCCTTGATGCCAGAATTACTAGTATTGAAGGAAAAGGAAAAGAGAAGATTATAGAATCTGCAACAGTGGATGATATACCCGATTTTGATAATCTCTTGCTTACAGAAGCCACTGATGAAACAGAATACTTTCTTCAGACCCTGGAACTTATTACGTCCCAGAAGTTTTATATTAATATTAGTCTATTAATTGACTATAATTTAAAAAAAAAGATTTTATCGCTCTTGTTGATAGTGGGGCAGATGTCAATTGTATATAGGAAGGTCGTATTCCTTCTACTTATTTTCATAAAACTACCCACATTGTCCGGTCTGCTAATGGACAAAAATTACAAATTACTTTTAAAATACAAAAGCTTTTCCCTATTACTAAAATCGACAGGAAGGTTATAGTAGGTACTTTTAATGAAAAACCTATTATTTTCCAATTTATAACTGAACCTTTCTCCAGAGTTTTAAATGAGATCAAATATCGTCTAATTCATAAACAACAGCAAATTAATTTTTCTAAAAGAGAAATTTATATTTCCAATATTAAAGAACTTCTTGGAAACCCCAAACTTCGACAAAAAATTGATTTTATACAAAACCAGTTTTCCATACAGGTTTGCAGTAACCTTCACAATGCTTTATGGGATAGGAAAAAACATATTTTTTCTCTTCCTTATGAGGATGATTTTAAAGAGGGTAATATCCCCACAAAAGCTAGACCTTGTCAAATGAATTCTGAATATTTAGAATTATGTAAAAAAGAAATTGCTTCTTTATTACAAAAAGGTTTGATAAAACCCTCTAAATCTCCGTGGTCATGTACAACGTTTTATGTTAATAAACATGTTGAGCAGGAAAGAGGAGTTCCCAGACTTGTTATTAATTATAAACCGCTTAATAAAGCTCTCAAATGGATTAGGTATCCTATCCCTAACAAAAAAGATTTACTTGATAGGCTAAACAATGCCATTATATTTTCCAAATTTGATTTAAAGTCGGGTTACTGGCAAATCCAGATTCTTGAAGCAGATAGATATAAAATTGCTTTTAATGTTCCTATGGGACAGTTTGAATGGAACGTTATGCCATTCGGTTTGAAAAACGCCCCTTCGGAATTTCAAAATATTATGAATGATATCTTTATGCCTTATACCAATTTCATCATAGTTTACATTGATGACATATTAATATTTTCAAATGATATTGAAACTCATTTCAAACATTTAGAGTTATTCAAAAAAATCATTATTCAGAATGGTTTAGTTATATCAAAACAAAAGATGTTTCTTTTCCAAACTACTGTGAAATTTTTAGGTCATAGTATTGAAAAAGGAAAGATTATTCCTATTCATAGAAGTATTGAATTTGCTTCAAAATTTCAGGATATTATAACCGACAAAACTCAGCTTCAAAGATTTTTGGGCAGTCTTAATTATATCAGTTCTTTTATAAGGGATTTAGCAAAAGATACAACCATATTATATGAAAGGTTGAAAAAAGTTCCTACACCTTGGACAGATAGTCATACACAAGCTGTCAAAAGAATCAAGGTTAAGGTTCATAACCTTCCTTGTCTCACCCTTGCAAATCCAAATTGGCAAAAAATTATAGAAACTGATGCCTCAGATATTGGCTATGGAAGCATCCTAAAACAACATTCTCCAGTTAATAAACAGGAGTATTTGATACAGTTTTACTCTAGCAAATGGAATCCTAGCCAGAAGAACTACTCTACAGTAGCAAAAGAAATCTTGGCTATTGTGAAAAGTGTCCTCAAATTCCAAGGGGACTTATATAATCAGAAATTTATTATAAATACTGATTGTCAGACAGCAAAATTCATGTTTAATAAAGATTGCAAGCATGATGTTTCTAAACAGATGTTTGCCAGATGGCAAGCTTTATTAGCACCATTTGATTTTGAGATTCATTATAAAAAGGGAACAGATAATAGTCTGTCTGATTTCTTAACTAGAGAGTATTTAAATTCTTAAAACTAATAGTTTTGTTATACAGGATGATGAGGCCCAATTGGCTAGGAGGTGACTCAAATTATAGAGGACGCGGTGGAAGAGGTAGAGGAACTGGACGAGGTAATACTATTGTCCAGCAAGGTAACAAAAAGCTTATAGCACAAACAGGGACTTCAAACATTGATAAAGAAAGTCCATTATATCAACAGTTTATGGATTTTATAAAATCCAGAGGGGAAAATGATAACCCACAACCATCATCACAACCATCATATGCAGAAGTTGCTCATGAAGAGCAAGATGATAATGAAGGTTATGAGAAGCATGAGAAAAAAGTTGTCATACTTATTCTCGATCATAAAGACTTACAATGGAAAGAAGATTCATGGAAACTCATGGAAAGATATTTAGAAGCAGGGTCATACCCCATCTTGACTTATAAATCAAGAATGCATTATGAGACTATTCTCACCACTACGGGATCAGCTGAAATTCAACACTATTTCCCAATGCATACTAAGAAAGTTTATAACTTTTCAAAAATTATTATAAAAAAGATTTTCACCCCAGAGGATTGGGGATTCAGTACTTCTAAAGAAAGGGAATATTTCCATCCTGAGCAAAGAATTCAGGTTAAATTTAATTATTGGGATTATATTGAAAGCTTTTATAAAACCTTTTTATATGAAAATCCAAACAGGAAACATTTTTGGTTCATAAAAATTTGTTCTCTTATTTATAAACAGGACATCCCAAATTGGTTTTGGCACTTGTGGATGACATATGGTCCTTCACTTAATATTTTGCCACAGACTTTTAAAGGTTTATATACCGAATGGATTGATGTCTCTCCAAAGATCAAAAAATTGGAGGAGCAAAATACTACTATACATGGAATTGCTAATATGCATTTTTTCATCGAATTCTCCATTCCATGGATTATGAGATGGTCAGTGGAAGTGGGTTATACCCTGGAACAAATTCCTTATCTACAACGAACCTATTATATCAGGTTCTGGAAAAAATGATTGCAGAAAACCAATGAAGGTACTTTGCATAGTCAAGAACTCATAGACCAAATAACCTCAGCAGTGGAAAGTTATGCTAAATTAAAAGAAGAACGACCCCAATCAGAAGCTAATAGTCCCTTCCAGCATATTGCTAGGAAGATTCAGCTTGAAAATGTGTTATATCAAAGGCTAGAATCATATCGTCTTATATGGCAGAAGTTAAGAAAGATTTAATGAAAAATCTGGATGAGGAATTTCCCTCAGATACCTCTATGGCATCCGTTCATACAAAGGAGGAAGAAGATATTCAGGACTCCCAAGATCCCTATGATGCAAACTTCGATATTCATGAATATGTTTCGAAGTTTCAGGAAAAAATGGAGGCATCCTCCAGCTCAGGCAAAAACAAAGAGAAAGAAAAAGCATAATAGACAAACAGCGACTGGTGGACCCGTCATAAAAAGCCACCGGACAAATAGAATCTACTTTAATAAGGTAGAAAAATTATTGTACTATAGTAGGGCCCATAAGTTTTGGCCGGTATTACTTTTTACTTTTTATCTTTTAGGTTTGTTGGCCACCTGTTAGGCCACTGTTTACTTTTTAGTTGTCGGCCACTAGGCCACTGTTTACTTTTTAATTGTCGGCCACTAGGCGACTTTATTTGTTAGAATCCATTATAAAAGGATTCAGTAGGAAGGAGGAAAGGCAGGCTTTCGCCAACCATTCTCTCTCCGCTTTGTAAAAACTCTACTAAATAAAAGTTTAAAGTTTTCTTTTACATCCTCTCCGGTCCTGAGCACAACCTCTTCATCTGAGGTAATTTAAATTTCTGTATTTTATATTATTTTATATTCTGGATTAGCCCATGATCGGCTAATTCCTTAAGTGTTGAACCTATGTTATACTAATCTACTTGGAATCATGGTACTAATGCTATTATATAGCTAATGATTCATGTGAGAAGAAGTTAAGGTTGGGCAGAGACCAGTCCAGGCGGAATGTCTGAAACTCAGGCTGATGATCCTGTTTTAACCCGCTGAGCCATGGTGGCGTTAGAGTGTTTTGGATCTGTTCTGAGCTAAGACGGCCCTGACAGGACTGTTTATACCCGTAAAAGTTACCTAAATAGTACTTCTCTGTGTGATCACTGCTATATATATATATATATATATATATATAAACACATTCAATTAATTAGGCGCGTATAAAAAGCTAAGATTTTAAGTAGGGGAATTTTCACAAATGACTATATTTTGAATTTTTTAGACATAGCTACACTTTCGCTAATTACATTTCGTAACTATAGTAACATGTATTCAAATTCGGTTGTATTCCAATTCGACTGTATTTCGTTGTATTCAATTCGGTTTTATTCATTCGTAGCTACTTTTACACTGTATTCAACTTATTGTATTTAAATTCAGTTGTATTCAAACAACATAAATACAAGAAAATACAAGGTTCCTGTATTTAAAATTCACTGTATTCATTTGTATATAAAAAAAATCATTCAAAATACAGCCGAAAAACTGCATTAAAACACTCTATTTTACACAAAAAAATAACAAATACACTCAGATCTGAGATACAAGAAATAAAACACACTCATATCTGAAATACAAGAGATAAAATACATTCAGATCTGAGTACAATAAATAAAACACACTCATATCTGAAATACAAGAAATAAAATACATTCAGATCGGAGTATAATAAATAAAACACACTCATATCTGAAATACAAGAAATAAAATACATTCAGATCTGATATACGAGAAATAAATTACGCTTAGATCTGAGAAAATACACTCAGATCTGAGCTCCGATAGCGGTGAACAACAGAATATGGAGAGAGACGAGAGGGAGCAGTGGGCGTGTTGGGCGTGTAGGTGGTTGTCTTAGGCCAATGGGTTTCACTAGAGCTGATTTTGGACGGAGATGGTAGTGGGTGTGGGATCGGCGCTGGGTAGGGGTGGGGGTGGGTGAGAAGTGGATCGGAACTGGTGGGATCAACACTGGGGTGAGAAGTGGATCGGAGTTGGTGGGATCAACGATGGGGAGTGGGATCGGCACTGGGAACTGGTTTTGGTTGGAGGAGCAGTGGAGGGACGATGGGGTTGGTGGTTTTGTGGTGGCTGGAGATGGAGGCCGTGGTGAAAGATCTAGTGGGTGCTGTCGGAGTTTCGTCGGTGGTGGTGATTGCAGGAAAATTGAGGAAGAAGGGACAATAGTGGAGATGGTAAGAAGAGAGAAGAAAATTTGGAAGAATTTGAAGAAGATGGATTTTGAATTAGTTACCTTGTGTAATTGAAATACAACATTTAGCAAATAGATGTAATTAAAATAAAATATAATTACTAAATATAAATATCTTTTATATGTTCTCTACACTATATAAAATTCCCTTTCAAGTAACTTCACAAATGACTAGAGTATATATAGTCAAGTGAAAAAATAATAATACCATTATTCCTTCAAAATTCGGCAAAAAAGAGCATTGATTAACAAACGTATTATAATCCGCAATATAATTTTTGATACTTCAGTATAATTTTGTATAATCCGTCATTTTTGCTTCAAATTAATGTTGCTATAAAATGTGTATCATCATCTTACACAATTGAACCCATTAGGTTACTAATTCATGTATTTCAGGAGAAGAATGTACGAATTTGATGTTAACAACGTACTGAACGATGTATCGATGATCTTTTTTTTGGTTTAAATATCCGGTATTTGAGGCCATTAGTTTAAGTTAGTATTTGATAGGAATACACGTTCAAGCGAAAGCTAAAGTTCTTTTTCAAAGCTTGAATTTGAGAATTTTAATGAAGAGCCCACCATAGCTTAGGTGACACATACCAATGATTGTTGCAACTATGGTAGTCTCATGTAGCTGGCCAGATGGCTCAAAGTGGAAGCAGCTGCCTTATCTCCTGACTGCTTCATCACATGGCCAATTGGTAAAGTGTTATTTACGTCGTCCCAAAAAAATTATTTTACTTTGTTTATTAGTTTATTTTATAAAAAATTATATATTTATATTTTTAGAAATAATTTAACGTCAAACAAATATCTAAAGCTTGTTTTGAATCATATATTTTATTTTATTTTTTTAATTTCATATCAAATCAAATTAAGAATTTTTTTTTGGAACGTAAAAAGTTCAATTTATTGAAAGCAATAGCACTTCCATGTCATTTCTTAATGGTTCCCATGATTTGATTAATGTAGCACTTGTCACCTGTCACCTATCACCGGTCACCAAACCAATGGCACTCTGTTCTAAGTTCCCAAGATTTTTTTGTGAACGAGAAAGTCCCGAAGGCGAAACTCCCCCACCTATATCAGAGATCCCTTGATCAGGTGAGATGTAAATCGAGGGATATGCGTGAGTGGCAGCCATGCAAGGGAGAGGACCAACGGGACACGAACCAAGCAACAACCCTTGCAATATTTCAGCAAAGACTGTCACCACACGGATTCGAACCCGCGACGTCGGAGTGGTTGTACCACAATCACCTTGCCACTTACCAACTCGTCTGTGCTCCTGGGGGCTAGTTCCCAAGATTTCTAAGAGAGGTTTTCTCAAACCAAAAAGAAAAAAAAGATATAAAGGTTTTAAAGTACATATATATGGATTTGAAAATATCAAAGGGGAGTAAAGGGCTACTCTATAATCTTCAATTAAAAATGGTAATGTCTACATTAATTAATCAATTAGATAATTGAACTTGAATCAGAATAAAGTTGACATCTCTGTCAAGGATCAAGAAAAGAGAATACGTATGTGTTATAAAATTATAAATTAGATTACTAAATGAAATTGAAATGAGTAACTAAGATACTATTGCTAGCTACTGCATATTAAGAGACTTAAAAAAAGATCTCTGAATTCGTTTTTAGCACTTCTGTAAGTTATAGGCTAAGTCATTCTTGCGACATTTGTGACCTTAGGCTAGTTGATACTCCTATTATTTACTCACCAACTAAAAAAGTTGGAAATTTAAAAGTAAAATATTTATATACAATGGGACAGGTGAGGCCACATGTAAATATTCAATATTTTTACCTAAGAATAAATTAGAGAGAGAGAGAGTTATAGAAAAAGAGTAGAATCAGATCCCATGTAATTTTTTGTGGGATTTTATGTTCCAATGGTTACCTTTTAGAAAGTGAACATATTTAAAAACACACTGAAAAGGAATTGAAAGGTGAACACTCAATTTGGAAGACAGAAAGTGTATGTTATACAAAAATTGTGGATGCAAAGTTAGATTCCTAAGTTGAAGTCTCGGCATAATTGTGTCACGTCTTTAGTATATAGCAGTATTTTTTCAAATGAATAAGAGAAAGAGCTCTAACCTTTTCAGAAGCAATAGTTGAATCAATTAGGAAAATAGAGATACATAATTTTTTATCAATATTTTGGTCGTAATTAGTCGAACCCCACTTTGTAAGATTACATTAGGTATATTGTTGTTGTTGTATTTTGGTCGTAATTAGCACATATGATATATGGTAAGTTTGCAAATGATAAAATTTTGCGTGTTCTTTTTTATTACTAACAAAAATTGTGATTTGCAAAATAAAAGCACAAATATCTTGATAACTTTGCCAAGCTATAAATTGAGAAGTCACATTTTCTCAATTTCCAGTCATCACATTTCTGTTGGGATCGAAATAATCAAGGCGTCATGCGAAAGCTAACAATTACATACCTCAAACGACGATAAATCAGACAACAAAAAAATTATATTAAAAGAAGCATAATCTATTTATATTGTTTGACCAATTGACCTACATATCAAAAACCAATATAAAAGAAAGATGAAAATTATTGAGAGAATAGTTCCCCCTAAACATAACTCTTTTTAACGACTACCTTCTAGATATTTTTCTATGTTATATTGTGGAAGGAGGTCTTGAATTTATATATGTCAAAAATGTTTCCTCCCAGAAAAGAGTAGTCAAATATGGAAGAGATATTTTCCACCAAGGAAATCTTTTGTACCAAGAAAATATTTTTAAAGTAAAACACAATTATGTTATAGAATTCAGATAAGATAGGAAATTCAAGGCAAACCCTAACAATTTCATACGTAAAACATAATCCGCGCATTACCACTAATTAATATATGTTCCAAGCTAGTGTAAATGCCAATATATTTGAGATATTTTTGATAGTTTTGCATTTTAAAGACATGCTAAGATCACATCTTTCAAATAAAATCTGGTTATAATGAAAATTCAATTTGGGACAAATTACCCATGAGGATCATGTCATCGATAAAAAGGGACGAGGAAGTAACCCAATCTTGAAAAATAAAGAAAATTACAAGTAAGGAAATTTCTCGATAAAAATAATTAGTCTCTGATATTATCAGTAAGCAAGAGGTTGGCATTCATTACTGTCTAAAATGTTCATTCCTCTCAAGTTTGATCCTTCCCTTAGAATCGTTACTTTATTCGATACGTGTTTCTACATTGAAAAATTGAATTGCTTAGACATAATTAACTGCCCACCTTTTATAATGCTACAAATACATATATTTTGGTAATTATTTCGCTAAATGATATCTTTCCTTTTAGCATAACTACAGATTAGTTGAGATTTCAGCTGAATTTAGATGCACATAATAGGTACAACATGCATGAATAAATATTGTAGGGCTACAAGGATAGTAGTTGAATTAATATGAGCCTTAGATAAGAACATTATATTACTCTCGAATAAATACCATGTAAAACGTCAAATAATTTAATCTTTGGACCTACGCAGCTACGCTCTCATCAAATTTACGTTTTCCTTCATCTATTATGAGGAAATGAGCTCAGCAATATTCTTCATCCTCTTTTAATACATTCCATGGTGGTAAAATTATCAATATTAATCCAGATAATTTTTTCCTTGTACATATTGTTACATAAATATGCAGATTGAGGCCCTTTTTCCTTCTCCTACTAGTTACAAGTCTATTAAAAAGCATTCCGAAAAGAGACCATATTTTCATACACTCAAAAAATTGGAATCAAATTAAGCTATGAAATGAGAATTTTTTTCATTCAAGTTCAGTGGATGACCTTAATAACATGTATACCCTAATATGTTATGATGTACAAGTTCAATTCACAATTTATTCTTTTATTCCCCTTGCTAGTAAGATACTGTTTGGTAAAGGTTAAAACCCTGTTTATACGACCCTAAATTGTCTAATCATGTACAGATTCCTTCTTTATTTTACTGTTCCAATAACGGAAATAGGGTTGTACAAAAAAACCTACAAACCGCACCAAATCAGAAAAAAACCTGATTAGTGGTTTGATATTGGAAAAAAACCCGATTAGTGGTTTGATATTGGAAAAAAACCCGATCATAATAGGTTTGGTTTGGTTTTAACTAAAAAAAGTCAAACTGAGACCAAACCAACCCGATTATATATATACAATTTTTAAATTATTTTATATATGTATAATTATAATTTATAAATATTTTTATAACTTTATTGACTTTGAGCATTGATTAGTCAGCTTCATTCATGATGCACCATCTGTTTAAGAATTGGTACGACAACTGATTGTATAATTCTTAATGCAAGTTTGAGTTATAATCTTTTTATTCATTTAGTGATAAGACTTTTTAAGTAAATGTTTAAAAGCTAGCTAAAACAACCAAACAACTCCTTAAAGTTTAAAAGCACTTGGTTGCAAACAAGTTATAGAATAGTAACTCGCCAACTCCTTTGGTGCATATCTGCTTAATTCACTAACCAAAAGCACAATTGGATATGGGGAACTTACGGCCTGACCGTCTCATAATCTGTAAAAGTTTGGCATCCCAAACTCTCAAACAAAAACAAAAAAAAAAACACAAAGTGTCTCTGCTGATGCTGTACAATGTAATTGTTTAAGTTCTTGTCCTAAATTCCCAAAAAGCAAAAGCACTATACAGCTTGCTATTTCAAGAAGGATCAAAACAATATTCTGTTGCTTTCAATTCATGAACTTTGAAGGATGCCATTTGGCATTAGTTATAGTTATATTGGAGTTGTTTGTTACTACATTCTGTTTGATTGTTATAGTTATACATCACATGATGAACTTTTTGTTTAATGAAACAATGAATTCACCACTTATTTTTCATTTTACAAATTTAGAAATAGAAGGGTAAAATTCTTATTTTTGGTCAGCAAATGCTATTATAAGATCTTCACATCGAATCACAAAAAGAAACCTGAAAAAACCGACTAACCCGAAAACACCCGAGATTGAAAAATCTGATTTTATTGTTTTGGTTTGATTTATAGATTTAAAAACCCGACACAATTGATTTGATTTGATATTTAGAAAATTCAAACCAACCCGATCCATATACACCCCTAAACGGAAATAAATGCTCTGAAGGAGCTCAATCAGTCATATTGATCTTACACGGGCTACTACTTGTATATTATTAGCTGTAACAAAAAGAAAAAAAAAGAAAAAAGAAAAAGAAAATAAAAAATGTCGGTCACACCTAAATTTGGTTTGACAATCCACAATAAATGTGGTAAGGTGAATCAAATTTCTTTACTAAATATTAACCAGAAGTCTTGAATTCGAACTATAGTACTATACAAATGATAAAATTTCAATGCCATAGTTTCTACTCCTATAGCTATAAGTTTACATTTTTATCCAATCTAATTTTCTGGTAAAATCCACTCCCATTTAATGAGGCCTATATATCTCAAATTTAGATTAATCAAGCCTATTGATTTTTGATGTCAAGTTATAAACTTAAAAAAAAGGTGAAAGATAATTTCGACTTTGGTTTGCTCAACAAATTATTGACGATCATTACCTGAGTGTATAAACTAAAACGCGTGACTACTCTTATGCTATTATCAACGTAAATCATATATAGTAGCACTATTTTCATAGCTTTGGGATTCGGAGATTTGGGGTTATCCTCTTTCTCCTAGCTAGATTTATACCAGAAAATATATAAAAAGACCCCCAATGTAGTTTCTGATCATTTTTAAGAAAAACTCTTAAATTTTGTAGGGTCCTAATACCTCTAAAATTTGCTCATGTGGCATGGGTTGTGAGTAGACTTAGGCATCGAGCTGAGCGAGATCAAGCCGAGTCCAATCAAACTTACTGCAAAGTCGAGTGGAGTCGAGCCGTGCCGAGCTCAACTGAGCTTGTTACGGTACCGACCCAATCAAGTATCATCAAAACATAATCAACACTATCAGAAATATAGGTTTTTCCCATCGACATTCAGTGAAAAATGTGTGCTATAAAATATGGTTTTTCCACCTCATTCCCACGGAACCAGCTCATGAATGAAAAATGCATGGTGAGAATAAGTTTTCATTGGAATGCTGGGAGACTTCTTAATTTTTCTGTGTGAAACACTACTATTTCGATTTTTTCCATCGACATTCAGTGGGAAATAGAAACTGAACATTTTTCAATTAGAATACAGTGGAAAAATAGAGATTTTTTTAGTAATGCAAGCTCAAGCCGAGGCGAAAGCAAATCAGCTCTTTAGTATTTAGTATCCTGCATAGCCTTATGTCATTAGAAAAACCTAAATTATAAGCAACAAATTTGTTGAATTAGATAAATATCAACATTAATAGTTTTAAATGTAATTAACATATACATTATTTGTTTAGATTTGTTGGTAAAGTTGTTGCCATGTGACCTGGAGATCAAGGGTTCAAGCCGTGGAAATAACCTCTTGCAGAAATGTAAGGTAAGGCTACGTACAATAGACCCTTGTGGTCTAATCTTCCCCGGACCCCGCGTATAGCGGGAACTTAGTGTACCGGGTTGCCTTTTTTTATTTTTTGTTTACATTATAACTCTAATTCAGATGAGGTTAATTTAATAGTGAATATAAAATAGAACTTTGAAAATTAAAAAAAATAAAGCAGCGATAAAGTCAAAAGAATATTAGATTTCCTTCATTTTTTAATTGTTAAGTTTATTGCTGTAATTGTATTTTATATCACCCATAAAGTAGTCTTAAGTAATTGTATGTATTAAAATTTTAATTACATCAAGTTAGTTAAAGAAGTATAAAATTAAATAAAACTAGTATTAATTACTGGAATATTATTAATTCACTTATAAATTAAGCTTATGGATGAATTTTAGTTTCAAAGTCAAGCATAACATGACAAAAGTAAGCTAGCCAAGCTTAGTCGAGCTGGCTCAGCGAGCCCAAGCTTACCAAGCTGAGGTTCGACAGAGCTTTAAACTGAGTTAAGCCAAACTTTGATCAAATTAACTAACTCGAGTGGAGTTGGCTCGGCGCGTTGTCCAAGCTTAAAGACGAATCTAATTTGGTCGGTATTTTTCAAAGAATTTTTTTTTAACAAATCGATCGAGTGCGGTTATGCGGTAACGAGCCGTAAGAAAGATGAGCAGAGCATTCCTTCCGCCGGCCTTTATAGGAGTAGGGGAGCGTGGTGAGATAGATAGACGTCCAATCCTGCAGCAGCATCTCAGTAAATAGATTCGCTAGTTGGGTCAAATGGCACTCTTTCAATTAACCGTATTACAAGTAATAGGGTTGTTCAAAATCGAACCGTAACCGATAAGCCAATCGCAAAATTGGTTTATTGACTTATTGGCATCGGGTTATCAGAGTAATGGCTGATGAACGAATTGAAATTTGTAATTAACAGCTTAACGGTGCGGGGTACGAATTACTCAATTTTCTTATTGGATAAACCGTTAACTCGTTAAGAATTGTTTAAATTTATATTTATGTCCTTCATATATTTGAAGAGGAACCTTGAAGTAACTTGTAAAGTTGCTGCCATGTGACCAGGAGGTCATGGGTTCAAGCCGTGGAAACAGCCTCTTGCAGAAATGTAAGGTAAAACTGCGTACAATAGATCATTGTGGTCCGTTCCTTTCCCGGACCCACACATAGCGGGAGCTTAGTGCAACGGGCTGTCCTTTTATCCTTTATATATATAAGTGGTTTAGAAAGTTAGAAATCCTAAAATGTTAAGACTCTAAAGAGTTGGGAGGCTGCAACAAGTGAACTTTTCAAGGATTTTGGATAAGCAGATATAGGTATAGATGAAAACTGAAGATATTTGTTTTATACCAAAAAGTTGGGTTATAACTTATGATCAAAGAAGTGCAAGTAAACTTTGTAATACAATTTAAGGCTTGTTCAAAAATAGATATAGCATGCAAATTTTGGCTTTCTACGTCCTTTCTATATTTATGAGCTATTGAGAGATTCTTAACATGTTTATGAGCTATTGAGAAATTCTCAATATGTTTAAGATCTCTAGCTCTAAAAAGCAATTGTTTGAAGTTCTCTGCTGAATTTAAAAGACTTGCACTTGATTATCTATTCTATGACCATTAATTTACATAATATTTGAATCACATCCTGAGATGATTTCTTTCTTATGTGAATTTTCATTTGTAATGTAAATAATAAACTTTGTTGTTAGTTGGTCTCACAATGACTGTTCTTTCTGATTCTCTCTTTTTTCTCTTGCAGTTGTGATTTCCCATCCTTATCTGTTGAAATTTCTTTCATAAAGCATGGTTTAAATCACCGTTTGCCTTTTCTTAATTGACTTTACTGATTAATCAATAAGCCAATCGTAACCGTTAAATTCAAACATAATCAACTGATATCTTATTGGTTGGTTAGCAGTTTGGTATATTTAAAACCCGATAAACGAAATTGTTTACCGTAAATATCCAACCGAACCGCCCGATAATCACCCCTAGTTGATAATACCACCGAGATCGGTTGATTTTTACCGACCAACAATTTGCGATCGGTTTTTGGTAAGTATTCTCCAAAAATCAATCAACCGCATTTAATTTGTCCTTTTTGTAATAGTATTGATGTCACACGTCCTTGAAATCTTTTGAGGAAAAATTAGAGCTATATGTGAAGGGTGAAGTCCCTTATGTGGGAAATATGAAAAATGTGTAAACTATGAGCCAACCCATCTAGACTTTGAATTTAACAAAGGAGGGTATGAAGCCAAACAATGTGTGCTATCAAACTTGGTGTGCTACCAAAATTAGGTAGCCTAATTTAGGCAGTCTAACTTGTGTTCTTTTGAAGCCTATAAGTAAGCCTTAGGTTTGCACTTTCAATTCATTCCATTCTAATTCATTCCAAAACCTCCCTATAATCTCCTAGTATTCTTAAGAGAGAAAAACACAGGTTTCTCCTTAGATATTGGTTTAGAGAGATTGAGTGTTCTCCTAGTTACAAGAGAGATAGGTAATTGTTGTTATCTCCTTGAACATTAGAGAGAAGTATTGTAATCCCGTTATCTTAGTGAAATCCTCCTATACTTGCCCCGTGGTTTTTCCCTAAATTGTCTGGGGTTTTTCACGTAAATCTTGTGTCTAAAGTTTATTTTTGCATTTTTTCAACTTTCACTTTAGTAGTGAGGTTGCTTCGACCCCGTAATTTTTCCTAACAGTGGTATCAGAGCAAGGTTGTAAACGGTACTGTTCGTGGGTACTATTCACGTGTGAATAGTGGGAGCCAGTTCAAGTGACGAAGCGGAACGTTGTTTACAATGGCGACAACAAAGTTCGATGTTGAGAAGTTCAACGGGAGTAGTTTCTCGTTATGGAAGATGAAGATGAAGGCAATCACCCTAAGATGTTTAATTAATTAACAAGATATTCCCAATAAATTGAATTTGTTTTCTTTCTCATCTTCTTAGAGTTAGAATTAAGGCTAAAATACATTGTTTCTCATGTCCACTTTTATTTGGGGTCCCAGATATTCTCCAAGAAAATATTTCTTGGAATTGAAAAAATGATTAAGATCTCATCGGGTTTGTTGAATTGTGTTGAGATTTTCTATGTTGATTAAAATTTAAAACCTTGAATTTGATTTAGTACCATATACCATATTATTAACGTAAATAAAATATTTCTGCAATATATCTCCCTTGACATATGGAAGTAGTGCAATCAGCACCCTTAAAATTTGAGTTTAGGTGTAAATTAATGTGCTTTTATCATTTAATCTGCACACAAAAAGAAAAAAGGCTTATAATTTTTCAGAATTTGTTTTGTGGATATATATTGGTGAGGAAATTCAACCTATGTACAGTGATAACATATCACTAATATTTTTATATTAATATTTAAAGTGATAAAAGGTAACTATTTATAATAAACCTTAATTAGAGAAAAAAAATTATAGGAATGAAATTCTCAATGGATATGGGACTCACGTCCTTGCTCAATTCATCAATCCTAAACCGGTTGTAACGGGGATGTCATTTTGAGCTCTTCTTAAGCAGATATTTCCACTAATCTTGATTTATGAATTCTCAGCTTCTATCTCTCCATACGAAGTTTGACACTGTTGGAGTTATAAAACTCAATTTAGCTATTAAATTTTATTGATAATTATTTACTCATATTTTGATTAATAGTATATTAAATATCTCGTTAAGAGGTGACATGGCAGTGAGAGTGCAATCACCTTCCGGAAGCAAGTGAGAAGAAAATTTTATTTGAAAATATGACAAATCATACCCATGTCATTTTTTAATTGACCAACATATATTAAATACTTTAGTATTCTATTCTTGATATATTTTAAATTATACCAATTTTTTAAGACACAAATCAAATTTATAGGTCCCACTTTTTAATTTTTCTTCAACAGCTACTCCTATTGCAGTGGTCTCGTTCTTCAGCCGGCAACTTCATCTTCTTCCACCGTCACACCACTTATCGCCACTATCATTTCCCCTCTTCTATTTATATTTATATTTTTGTACTACTACTGCAGTTTTTGCTAAGGATTTGATATCACTTCTTAATTGATGATAGTTATGCTTGTTTGTGTAGCTGCCTACCCACCCACCCCACCCCACCCCACCCCACCAGTTAAGTTACCATTCTCACTTCCGGCAGTCAAGCTACCACCACCATCAGCAGCCACGAAACCACCAGTCCCTACTCCCCCCGTTTCACATTATTTGGGTGTTTAGGATTTATTTAATTAGTAATTTTTAGTTAATTTTGACGAATTTATTAAAAAAATAATTAAATGGCGTGGCTCAATCAAGGAGCGAGTGGTGAAACAACACCCAGCTCTCAACTAGTTTGGGCAAAGTAAAATTGATTTTAATTCATGCATAAGTTGTTTAGATGAATAAATAATTGTCAGTAAATTTTAATTGTTAAATGAGTTTTCGGTGCAAGTTTAAGAGTGAAAAAAATGTATTTTCTCTATTCTTAATGGTGTAATTAATAGTTTAATTTTTCATTTCTTTATTCATTATAAATAAAGGTTGTTACAAATATGCCAATAGTATAGGGACAACTGGGTAGTGAGTTGTTTTGATTATTCCTTTCTCTTTGATATATATACATATATTGTACGGATGATTAATACACATAAAATATTTAGTTCATTATTTTCTTTACAATTTATGATTAGCAAGCAGAAGAAGAAAGCTGAAAAGAGAATAGAGCTTAGATCGAATGCTCTGATACCATCATAAATTATATAAAAAAAGATTGAGCTGAATATTTTGTGTATTAATCATCTGTACAATACATGTATATATAGCAAAATAACTAATTACTCAGTTGTCCCTATACTATTGACCTATTTGTAACAACCTATATTTACAATGAATAAAGAAATGAAAAATTAAACTATTATCGTTGAGAATATAAGAAAATTTTAGAGAATCTCGTGTGTAGCATGTGAGTTTTGTACCAGCTATATAATGTGTATATCCACGTGTCTTCCATTTACTAAAAGGGATAAAAATGTTTTTCACTTTACTCTTTACATTTTGTTTTATCCGGAAAAATCTTTGAACCTCTTAATTCTTTGTCAACGATCTTCAATGGAGAACCACCTTTCTTCTCGAGTACATCGGTATATTTTATAACTCCAGCAGAGCAGACACTCTAATTGATATTTTCTTTATGTTGCTGATCTTTTTTCTTTTCTGATCAAAAGATCTTTTTGACGCGCTAACCATAAAATAAAGTAAATAACCTCCTAAAAATTGATTAAAATACAATAATTGCATTATTTTTGCAGCATTGTTAGTATATATACTCCCTTTGTCCCAAAATACTTGTTAAATTACGCTTATCAAGAGTAATATTATATGAACTTTGACCAGCATTTTAAGCTATATTTTTTCATCATATTAATTTGAGAAGAATTGCAACTTATAGTACTTTTCGTATAGTTTTCGAATATCTAAATTTTAATTTTAAAATATTAAATTAATCTAATTTAATTTAGCCTTGAAATTTAGTCAAATTGACTTTTAAAAATAAAATTTTGAAAAATATTTTGGGATGGAGGGAGTAATTTAAACGATTATAGGGTTCTGTGAAAGTAAATTATCCCGCTTAGTTTACACTTTCGTCCCTTTTTTTTTATATCCAGCTTCGCGGCTTAGGCTAGACTATTTCGGGAGATAGTAGTCCCGGTCCCAAAGCACTACTACAAATAAATCGCGGGATGTGCCTGAATGACCAGGGTTTGAGAACAAGGATGATGGAGTTTGTTGACCATAATTAACTTTTTTACATTAATTAGCTACATCTCAAAACCTTCACGTCTTACCTATTGGAAAACAACATGCACTGATCATGTAAGTGGAAAACTAATCGAAACACTAATTAATGTCGGTTAGTTTCATCTCAATTCAGACCAAATCTGGTTCTAATTGTTACCTAAGTTTACAATTGATCCTCATTTTTCATGAACTTCTTTGTTAAACTATAGTGCTAATTTAGCAACACATTGAATTATATAGGTTCCTAAAATAACATGGCTCTTTAAAATAGATTGTAATAATAACGATATCATAAGTAAATTTTGCAAGTTTGGCAACTTAAACTAATCACATTAGAACCAAAAGAAGCCTAAACAATCCTACTCCGGCTTCTGATGTCGTTCATGTTTTAACATTATTATGTCCACTAGCTTAACAAAATCAAGAATCCTGGAAAACAAAAGTCGTAGGATTCTTTCCCAATAAGCATCTTATGTTGACATACTTTGAGACAAAATATATCCATTTTCCCGCTATCTACCGACCCCCCACCCCACTCCCTTCCACTATCTTTTATTTTTTTCCCATTCTCTATCGATCAACTGTTGGTACTCTATTATACTTTATAAAGCAGTACGGGAAGTAAGTAACTATTACAATTGTTCGAAAGGATAGATAAATGGTCAATCTTCAAAACTGCCGCAAGCTTATTGTGTCTTGAATCTTGATAACCTTGCAAGGCCAACGACCCACAGCCCACGACCCGTGACCCGAGACCCGAGAACCCAAGAATCCGAGAACCCGGAACCGGACCGGACGGGCGGGTGGCGGCGGCGCGCGTGTGGGCTTAGCCTTGAACCCAAGCACACCTAGGTCTTCCCTCCTTTAAACGCATGGGATACCCCTTGGGGTCCCAAACCCTTTACCAATTTGAGACATATATAGAGAGCAATTCTTCCTATTCCCATCGATGTGGTAGATTTGTCTCACACGACATTTTCATGTCTTAAACACCTTACTTCGTGGACCAATATCTCTTTCATTTCTCAACGAAATTAGACGATTCTTGGCCCTACGGTCATCTACTCACTTCGTAGATCATGCATGTGCGAAGAGACAAGGTCTCCAACATGCGGAACACTAGTGTTTAATTCATCAAAGATGGGTGGACGCATCTCCCCGCCAAAGGCTAATTTCCAACAATCCCCTCTATGAAAGAGAGATTGTGGCGCACACACAAGGTGCCTACATTTCAGCAATCTTTCAGCGAAAAGATATTGCATCAGGAGAGGTAGCTTTCGCTTTGAACCTTCCCTAGTTGAATACCATCGGACTTACTTACTGCGCGGTGAACGTGATGTCTTGAACCGTCAGTGTTTAGTGTAAGCCAAGACAATGATATCAACACAATAACTCTTCTTAATCATATTTCCTTCTTACGTTTCTGTCCGTTGTGGCCATGGACACACTTGGATTCTTAAGTGCGTTCATTTGAGACGGCCATCCTCGCACTTAAATAGGTGATCTCCTACAAGGTATCCTGCTATACCCCACTTCACAAGTGTTAGGAATCATTAAAAGTTTCCCCAACCTTGATCTCAACAGTTTGAGGATCATTAAAGGTTTGGAAGCTTAACCTTTACCCACCATGCAGGTAGCACTTTAATGTCTATCGCGGGAACAACTTTGGATTCATGTTTCCGTACAGAAATCATCATCCGAAGTGCTTCTTGCTTCCACCGAAGCGCTCAACTGAACCTTTTGTTGCTTATTTTTCCCATTGAACCACATTCTTGGGATCTCCAATTAGTATGGTTGGGTTTCCAACGCAAAGGTTCGTATTGTTTGGGTTTTAAGCCCATTCCCCTAGATAGGCAGAACACTTGATCTTTAGGTAGTCCCTTAGTTAGTAAACAAGGAAGTGACACCCGTGATGGTCAACTGCCATACGGTCTTATGTCTCCGACAGATCCTGACAGATATGTCCAGACGCCGTCATCCGTGTCCTTCCTGAAGCCGATCGGCTAGCCACAATGTAGAACTGCTGAAGGCACGGGTTTCTCCCAATAAGGGACGTCCTCTAAGGAGCCGTGAAGTTACTCAACTTCTTTCATGCTTTGTATAAAGTGATAAACTCCGATTCCATCATGAATCGGTCGATGCAAGTTTGCTTAGAGGATTTTCCAAGAACCACCATACACATTTACTTGTGGCTTTGGTGTTCTTCAGATATGATGTCCGCTTTGCATCACGGTGTTCTCTCGTAACCGCCGGACATCCGAATACTATAATCCGTAGATAAGCGAATAATTCAGATATCGTCATATCCGACTTAACGCCTTTCTATTGATCATGTATTGAAATTATCAGTCAACCTTAGTTCAACTGATCTGCTTGTAGGATGATACCAGGTCGGCTGTAGTGTGTACAATACATTGAACTACACGTGACCTGAGCATATCGCTCCTTGTCTATGGGTGCACCATGATTTCAATCAGTTCTATGATTCATATCCATTGGTGGATTCAATGAGACTGTCAACTATCGACCAGTCCGTTAGATGTCTTTAGAAATCCAATTCCTAAGATGTCATCTGTAATACCCATATCTTTCATATCGAGACTTTGTTTCAATATGACTTTCACTTTCGAATCGTTGGGTTTTCCAACCGTTGGCTTTCTAACTTTAGAGTCAATGTTTCGTGGTCGATTCATTGTTTCGTTTTTATCTCGAAACTTTCAGACCAAAATGTAAACATTTCAGAGACCAAAATGAAAGTTCAGGAAGAAGCCCAACAATCCAGCAAACCAACTCTGATTCTCTTCTTCTAACTCTCCGGTTGGGAAGGCTGTTTCAACATCCATGCCACGTAAGACTACAATGGCCCTGGATGTGAAGCTACTCACAGGGGAGCACATTTTACAACCCAAAGGTTCTTTTTCCGGAGGAAGATCAACCATTACACACGTATGGTTCTATATGATGGAATAAATTTCTCTCTTTAGCTTCTTTCCAAGGCAGCGCTTTTAGAGATGACAATTATTTGTCAATTATTCATGGTTCATTATCAACCATACAAGCTAAAAGGTATGGAACAAGTCTGTGTCCCTTCTTTGCTCCTTCTCGGTTCTAAATCTAGAATCCCAGAGTTCTGCAGATCTGGAATATTAAGTTCCGGATAGCCAGCAACTTTCGAGTCCTGTAGATACGGAATGTCTAGTTCCGGACAGTCAGGCCCTTGCGGGTTCTTGTTAACCTTGAACAATTACTCATTTTTCCTTTTTCAAGGAAAGTTATCTCCAGAGAATTCAGCATTCTTTGACGCCAAGAGGAGATCAACACTACAGTTATTTGCAGATCCTGTGGATATGCAATCTACAGCTTTTAGGTACAACTTGACATGTTTCAGTATTCCAACTTTTACCAAGCCACCCCACATAATTTGGGCGTGCCACTTTGCGCTTGGCTAACACCGTTGGACTGAGGTGAGAAATGAACAGTCGTTTAATTAACGATGCTTCACATTCTCCCCCTCTATCACTACGAATTTCTCAATCCGTAGGCTTAGTTGATTTTCAACTTCTGCTTTGTAGCGCTTATCCGCTTCAACAACTTCATATTTGCTTTTCAACAAACAAAGGATTCCATACGTTGTACCATCATCAATGAAGATCACAACGTACTTGTCTCCCCCCTCTATTTTGTATAAACTTCAAATCACCCTAGTAGGTGTGACTAAGTTCTAGAGGAGCGGTGCTTCTTTCGCTATTCCCTTGACGAAATTTGGAAAGGTGATTTTGCCTCTTCATCTACCTCACATTTATTTTGAGGGTTTATGTCGACAGAAGGCAACAATCTCAACATCATTAGCTTTTGAATGACTTGCTATTTAACGTGTCTTAATCTATGATGGCATAGATGCACGGATTACAAATATATCATTCATTTGGCTACAAATATACTGCACCATTCTTAGTTATTACAGACCTGTTGGACTAGTCTCAAACCAGCTTGACCAACAGCGTCCCTTAAATCAAGTTTGGGACATGTATCACCTCATCTTAGAGTGATCCCATTCCCTGAAGTCCTATTGAGGACAACCTCTCCAACCCCTTCTATTTTAGAGATGACGTTGCTTCACATGAACAACCTCTTGCCCGTGGTTAGGGAATAACCGGATCATATGTGATCTAGATACTCTGGCCCACTCCAGTTGCTTTGGCAGACTGAGTGTCCAATTTCTTTTCTGCCTTTCTTTAGGCCTTCAGATCATTTAAGACCTGGAAACTCTGGCCCACCTTACTAGGTGTCCATTACTTTTCCTATGAAATAAATTCTGGCCCCACTCTAGTCGCCCGGAGGCTTTATATGACTGAGTGTCCAATATCATCATATCAAAGAAATTTTGGCCCACTCCAGTCGCTCGGAGGCTTTGTATGACTGAGTGTCCAATATCATCCTATGAAGAATCTTCTGCCAAATAGTATGACAGGCTCAACGTCTTTAGCTTTTAGACTTCTTCTGTTATGATTGATGCCCAGATAGTTCTTGGCGCTTACTTAAGAGTGGTAACGGTTTTCGCACAGTTAGCGGATCTCTCTCCATCGTATGTGCGAACATACTTTACACACTTTTAATCATTACACTTAAAAGAACGGATCTTTTTAAGTCATTTACAAAATCCAATCTTTAAACGGGAAAGAAGAAGAGATTAAACTTCTGATTTTTAAAGCGTAAGGAATATAAATTATTTTCATATTCCTCCTTACTTTAATCCATTTTTAATCAGACATCATTTAATCTTTATTCTTGACAAGTAAGAAAAATTACTTATCCCAATTTCGGATTCTGGCCCACTTCAGTCACTTCATCAAACAGAGTGTCCATTTCCTTCTTACCATTATTCGGATCTTTTGTCTGGGATAGATATAGGCCTTCTGCTGCAAGATAGAATAACATCTTCAGTCTTTTCCTCTTGTCCCAGTTGACATCCTCAGGCTCTCGAGAGCGTTTGTTCCCACCAGTCTTGGTAGCGGTGACACCATGAACACGTTCATCATCATCACTCTCTTCTACCAGAAAACCATTACCATATCCAGATTTGGTCACATAACTTTTGACCGACATCTTTCGAACACTAATAGTAATACAATACAATCTTGTCTTAAAATTGTTGGTACTCTATTGTACTTTATAAAGTAGTACGGGAAGTAAATAACTATTACAATTGTTCGAAAGGATAGATAAATGGTCAATCTTCAAAACTGTCGCAAGCTTGTTGTGTCTTGAATCTTTATAACCTTGCAAGGCCAATATTGAGAACTGCCGCAAGCTTGTTGTATCTTGAATCTTGATATCCTGAAATCAAGAAATAACTAAATCTGGATGGTTACAACGTTGTGTGTTGAGTCGAGGGATTGCCCTCTGTCCTTAAGACAAGATTTCCCCGTATATATGCTTTTACGTTTGCGGACAATAGTCTCCCAAGATAAAACAACACTTTAATCTCAACGCTACAAAGCCAATAGGTTGAGCCTGGCGAAGAAAACAAATATGACTCGATTTGCTGAAGATATGGAATAGGAAGGAAGAGTTTCTCTTTACTCTTCTCTTTTGTCTCTGTGTATATAGTGTGTCTCTATAGTGTATATCTTGTGTATACGTGAGGGTTTGGTCACTGTTTTTGATTGATTTTCAGCCACTGTTTTGAGCGGTTTTTGCTCACTGATTTCGCTATTTTCAGTCTGTTTTTATGCTATTTTTCTGTGTTATTCCCGTCTGTTTTCAGCTACTGTTTTGAGCCAAATGAAGCTTAATATATAGCATGAGGAGGGGCTGTCCAACAGCCACAAACAAAGCTGTAATGGCCCTTAAAAGAGGGTTGTAATGACAGGTTTTAATGCCATGAATGAGGTGAATAAGGTCATGAAGGAGGTTGCTCAATTGCCCAACTAATGGGCTGTTAATAGAGGAGTTAATCAGCCAAGTAATGACTGATTAATGCCTCAAAAAAATAGTCCCAACGGTAGGGACTAAACTGTAAATATTGAAACTTCACGGACCAAACTATACATATGAAACTTCAGGGATCAAACTGTACATCTGCCAGAGTTCTCTGATCCAAAAAGATAATATCAGAAAAGTCCCCACAGCCCACAGCCCACAGCCCACGACCCGTGACCCGTGACCGGAGACCCGAGAACCCGAGAATCCGAGAACTCGAGAACCCGAAACCCGGAACCGGACCGGACGGGCGGGCGGCGGCGACGCGCGTGTGGGCTTAGCCTTGAACGCAAGCACACCTAGGTCTTCCCTCCTTTAAACACATGGGATACCCCTTGGGGTCCCAAACCCTTTACCAATTTGAGACATATAGAGAGAGCAATTCTTCTTATTCCCACCGATGTGGTAGATTTGTCCCACACCACATTTCCATGTCTTAAACACCTTACTTCGTGGACCAATATCTCTTTCATTTCTCAACGAAATTAGACGATTCTTAGCCCTACGGTCATCTACTCACTTCGTAGATCATGCATGTGCGAAGAGACAAGGTCTCCAATATGTGGAACACTAGTGTTTAATTCATCAAAGATGGGTGGACGCATCTCCCCGCCAAAGGCTAATTTCCAACAATCCCCTCTATGAAAGAGAGATTGTGGCGCACACACAAGGTGCCTACATTTCAGCAATCTTTCAGCGAAAAGATATTGCATTAGGAGAGGTAGCTTTCGCTTTGAACCTTCCCTAGTTGAATACCATCGGACTTACTTACTGTGCGGTGAATGTGATGTCTTGAACCGTCAGTGTTTAGTGTAAGACAAGACAATGATATCAACACAATAACTCTTCTTATTCATTTTCCTTCTTACGTTTCTGTCCGTTGTGGCCATGGACACACTTGGATTCTTAAGTGCGTTCATTTGAGACGGCCATCCTCGCACTTAAATAGGTGATCTCCTACAATGTATCCTGCTATACCCCACTTCACAAGTTTTAGGAATCATTAAAAGTTTCCCCAACCTTAACCTCAATAGTTTGAGGATCATTAAAGGTTTGGAAGCTTAACATTTACCCACCATGCACGTAGCACTTTAATGTCTATCGCGGGAACAACTTTGGATTCATGTTTCCGTACAGAAATCATCATCCGAAGTGCTTCTTGCTTCCACCGAAGCGCTCAACTGAACCTTTTGCCGCTTAGTTTTCCCATTGAACCACATTCTTGGGATCTCCAATCAGTATGGTTGGGTTTCCACCGCAAAGGTTCGTATTGTTTGGGTTTTAAGCCCATTCCCCTAGACAGGAAAAACACTTGATCTTTGGGTAGTCCCTTAGTTAGTAAACAAGGAAGTGACACCCGTGATGGTCAACTGCCATACGATCTTATGTCTCCGACAGATCCTGATAGATATGTCCAGACGCCGTCATCCGTGTCCTTCCTGAAGCCGACCGGCTAGCCACAATGTAAAACTGCTAAAGGCACGGGTTTCTCCCAATAAGGGACGTCCTCTAAGGAGCCGTGAAGTTACTCAACTTCTTTCATGCTTTGTATAAAGCGATAAACTCCGATTCCATCATGAATCGGCCGATGCAAGTTTGCTTAGAGGATTTTCCAAGAACCACCATACACATTTACTTGTGGCTTTGGTGTTCTTCGTATCCGATGTCCGCTTGCATCACAGTGTTCTCCCAGAACCGCTGGACATCCAGAATACTATAATCCTTAGATAAGTGAATAATTCAAATATCGTCATATCCGACTTAACGTCTTTCTATTGATCATGTATTGAAATCATCAGTGAACCTTAGTTCAACTGCCCGTGACCCGTGACCCACGACCCGAGACCCGAGAATTCGGAACCCGGAACCGAACGGGCGGGCGGCGGCGCGCGTGTGGGCTTAGCCTTGAACCCAAGCACACCTAGGTCTTCCCTCCTTTAAACACATGGGATACCCCTTGGGGTCCCAAACCCTTTACCAATTTGAGACATATATAGAGAGCAATTCTTCCTATTCCCACCGATGTGGTAGATTTGTCCCACACCACATTTCCATGTCTTAAACACCTTACTTTGTGGACCAATATCTCTTTCATTTCTCAACGAAATTAGACGATTCTTGGCCCTACGGTCATCTACTCACTTCGTAGATCATGCATGTGCGAAGAGACAAGGTCTCCAACATGCGGAACACTAGTGTTTAATTCATCAAAGATGGGTGGACGCATCTCCCCGCCAAAGGCTAATTTCCAACATCAACTAATATTGCTATCAAAACATGATGCTGATGAATCCAAATTATTGGTACGAAGAAGAAAAATCTATTTAAGAACTCTTGTTCAATGTATGCTCCAAGTCTGACATAAATCGTGTCTTCTTCTTCATTTTATTTGTTTAGATTAATTGTCTTACCATTTCCTAATGTTATTTAATAAATTGGATGGCGAAAACTACGTACACTCTCTAATTTTACACCCTACTACACTCAACAAGCGGAATTTTACGTCCTAGATAAATTTCAATATAGAGATTAAATTATATAAAAACAGAGTATTTTTAGGGGTATAAGAAGAAAGTATTTGTAGAAATAAAATTATGAACTTAATTTATAGAGATGAACTCTTTCGCTAGCAATTGTATTTCTCGTTTTATTTATTTATAATTTACAAATGGTGAAAAGATGAATAAGTAAAGCTTTTGGGATCAAAAAATTTTAGAGAGAAAAAACGTACAAGGTCTTTAACCAAATGAAAGATTATATAGAGACTGGCCAGATAAGAACCTCCAATGAGATAGAGTGCACTCATATTAATTATGGTGCTAAAAATAAATTTCATTTACTAAACATGGTTTATTCATGAATCAAGATCTGGTCCATACGGAAATATGTCCCATTTTATAAAAAAATAAAAAGGATATCGAACATGACCTCAATTTTCTAGAATTAAAACGTTTCACTGGGTAAAGAATTCAATTGTTGACCAAAGAGGTCCAAAAATGAAATTGCTTAGTCAAGGTTTACCGTTTGACCGAAAAGGAAAAAAAAATGATATGCACGGAAGTGTAAAGAAGTTTACACGTAATTCTCATATAAATGTAAAATTTATGATCTTAAAAATAAGATAAGATTATATGCTACAATTCAAATACAGATAACATGTGAACGGGTCTTAATCTTAGGCCTCATTTTTTTTTTGCAAATAAAGTTTTTAATCTTAATTATTCATATCTCAATTGTTAAGTAGTAAATGTTTTTGTTTGCATTTTAATTATTGAAATCTTAACTATTAAGTACGTTTAGTTTTTTATGTTATAGTCACTTAATGGGTCTGACTTGATATGAATGATTAAGATATGCAATTAAATCTCAATATCTATAAGTGTAGAATTGTATTAATCTCCCTTAGAGAGTCTTTCTCATTAATACAAATATATATAGTGTGTACAATGTGGTATCCTGATACAATAGTGATCCAATTTCTATCATATTTATACATCACTAATAATTACATGAGATATGGTGAGTATTTCAATAATATTCACTAATACACCCCCTCAGTCAGAGCGGGAGGAGGCCGGACGCTTAGAATGAATCTGAAGTCGAGAAATAGTTGTCTAGGTAGTCCTTTAGTGAAGATATCCGTATACTGATAGGAAGATGTCACATGCAATACCTTAACATGTCTAATAACAACCTTCTCACGAACAAAATGTACATGCATCTCTATGTGCTTGGTTCGCTGATGTTGAACCGGATTATGAGATAAATATATGGCGGATATGTTATCGCAGTATACCAAAGACATTTTACGCAGGGGACACTGAAGCTCCAAAAGAAGGTTTCGGAGCCAACAGATCTCAGCAACAACATTTGCAACACCTCTATACTCTGCTTCTGCACTCGAACGGGATAGGGTGGCTTGCCTCTTGGCAGACCTTGAAATGAGATTATACCCTAAGAACACATAATAGCCGGAGGTGGAGCATCTCGTGTTCGGACATCTTGCCCAATCTGCATCCGTATATGACAATTGTTTGGTCGGTGCAGAGGAGTGTAGATGCAATCCACAATCTAGTGTGCCCTTAACGTATCGAATGATACGCTTAAGAGCAGTAAAATGAGGCTCCTTGGGCATGCATAAACAAACACACCTGCTGAACGACATAAGCAATGTCAGGCCTGTTGAAAGTAAGATACTCAAGTGCACCCGCAAGACTCCTATAAAGTGTCGGATTGTACACTAGATCACCATCAACAACACTTAGCTTTGATTTAGAGTCAACCGAAGTAGCATGATCTTGCAATTAGCCATTTTAGCCAAAGTAACTCAACTTTCCCTAGTCATTCATGATAAATTCGATTTTAAGCAGTGCAACGATCTCATTTTTCAAAACATCAGATGAGGCACTGAGCACAATATCATCCACACATAACAACAAATAAGCAATGTCACTACCTCGATGAAAAATAAAGAGAGAATTATTACATTTGCTGCAAACAAACTCAATCTGCATAATGTAATTAGCAAAGCTTTCATACCACGCTCTGGGGGCTTGTTTCAAATCATAAAGTGACTTGCGAAGACGACATACATAATGAGGGGCTGCAGAATGGACAAAACCTGGCGGCTGGTGCATGTAAACAATTTCTTTCAAGTCCCATGTAAAAATACATTATTCACATCAAGTTGATGGATCGGCCAATGCTTACACATAACAATACTCAGAACTGTACGAATAGTAGCCGATTTAACAACCGGGCTGAATGTCTCACCACAATCAATACCCTCTTATTGATTAGTACCATTAGCCACAAGTTTCGCCTTATATGGCTCTAAGTCACCACTGTCTCTGAATTTATGACGAAATAACCACAGACATCGGATCACATTCACCCCATCCGGTCTAGGAACCAAATCCCAAGTGTGTTGTCTAGTTAAAGTATTAAATTTCTCACACATGGTCGCATTCCAATTAGGGTCTGGTTTGGCTAATTTTGGGTTTTGGGGAATTGGGAATATGGTTTGTGTGGATAAGTTAAACTGGACCTTGAGTTTAGAAATCCTGTGTTGGGCATGGGTTTCCATACGGTGCGTGGGGGCAGGGTCAGATTGGGTATTTTGGTGGGGTTGCGGGTCATTGTGATGTGAGGCAGATACCGTGGCTGGTGATTGTCGAGTTTGGTGCACGGAGGGAGAGGTATCACAGGGGGTACGTTAGATCGAGAATGGGTGTGTGGGGTCGGTAATATGGGCAGATCGAGTGATTATGGGTTGGTCGATGTGAGTACCGGTGACAGTGTTAAGGTCTGGATGTGGGTTCTGGTGCTGTGTGGGGTTTCGTGATCTGGTACTATTGCGATGTTAGTTTTGGTGATTGAAGTGTCGGTGGCAGGTAGTGACATAGTGGTAGTCGGCTGGGTGTGCCGGTGGGTGGTTAAGGAGATGACGGGATGTGGCAGAGAGATTTATGGCCAATTGTCGGTGGTAGTAGGGGCAATCAATGGTGACCGATGATGGTTGGACTGACTTTCGGTGGTGTCAGTGATAGTCGGTAGAGACGAGGACGTGGGGGTAGTGGTGGAGGTACAAGCTGGAGGGTTGCCGGACAGACCGCTGGTGGTGGCAGTGGCGGGATGCGATGGTGACAGAGTAGTGGTTGCTGCCTGAACAATGGTAGCATGACAGAGTGCTTGGTGGACAAGCGGTGATGTGTCTGAATAATTAAGAAATCTGTAATCAGTGACTCAAAATTTTTGAATGTTGTCAAACAAAAAAACATACTCGACAAAGGTGACGTGGCATGAGATTATAATTTTTTCGCTGGATAGCTAATATCACAAGTACCCCTATGGTTCGATAGGAAACCTAGGAAGGCGCACGGAGTGGACCGGGCTGCTAATTTGTGGGGGTCGTGGATGTCAGATTTTGGTAGGGATCTGACGGTAAAGATCTGACGGTAGAGAATTTCGGTGGGTGTCCGGCGATAGAGAATTAAGATGGTCATAGGTATGGATCTGGTGGTAGAATTTCGGTAGGTGTCCTATTTTGAATCACATGGGTAGGTAAAATGTTAAGAATGTGTTCTACCATTTTTAATGCATATACTCAAAAAGTAGGGGGAGAGACGCGTGAAAAAGGAGGATACGAATCATATTATTAATGGTACAGAGAATTATTTTGGCTTTAACATTTTGAGGGGAGGTATGGGGGCACAAGAAATGAAAGATCATGCCATTAGCCGCACAAAATTTATGAACTATGGAATTATTGAACTCACGACCATTATCACATTGAAACATTTTTATGTCTTTTTCAATTTACGTTTTAACCAGTGTACAGAATTCAATGAATTTGGAGAACATTTGAAATTTGAGTTTGAGCACATAAACCTAAAGGAAGTGAGAGAAATCGTCCAAAAATACCAAATAATATTTGTGGCCTAAGTTGCTAGTTATGGGGGAAGTCCATAAATTTGCATGAATAATATCAAATGGAGAGAAAGTGATACTCATAGAAGGCGTGAATGGTGGTCTAACGTGTTTCCCTAGATGACACGAGGAGCAACTATGAGAAATTTTCCCTTTATTACATTGAATTAAATTTCGGTTCCTAAGAAAATAAAAAATATGAGAATCCGGATGACCAAGTCTACTATGCCACGTGGAGGGGGATATTGTTGTTAAAGTGGTGGGAGGAGTGACGAGGGCAGCTAGAGATGTGGGAGGGGTGACACTGGTACCAGTCGTGGATAGGAAATGATAGAGGTCCCCCTCGCTGTTGCACCTCGTAAAGAGTTTTCCGGTGCGGAGGTCTGTTACAGAAAACCCAAATGAGTCAAAATTAATTGAAACAGAGTTATCGGTGGCAAATTTTCTAATAGAGATTAGGTTCTTGATAATGTTCGGGGCATATAGGACATTTTTAAGGGAGAAGTGGGAATGCGGTGGTGGAGTAAGTGTGTGGCCAAACCATTGAATTGGAATGCGGTGACTATTTCCGACCATAATAGATTGTGGAGTATTTAAATGGCGCAGTTGAGAAATATTACCAGAATTATTGGTGAGGTGAGATGTGGTGCCTATATCCATATACCACGTATTATCGGACTGCTGATGAGTCATCGTGCCGAAGACCTGGCACAAATCAGTTTGGGAAGGGCCTGGAGGGCTCCAGGACATTGGGCCTAAATTGTGTGTCCCGACGGTTGTGTGCTCAAATTATTGGGCCACTGCTGGGTCGCATGACCTTGAGCCTAATAGTCGTGGCCTATCGGGTGTAATCCCAGGCTGCAGGGCCGTTGTTCCAGCTAAGGATTTTGTTGGGTCGCAGGTTCTGGGTTGCTGCTGAAGGCCCAGTTCCCCTGTTTGCTTCTGCCGCTGCAAAAATATCCATTGTGTGTATTTTCGGCCATGAGGAGTTATCGGACAGCAAGTGGGAGGAAGGAACAAAAAAAAACTTTGGGGGTTCGGGGCGTATTCGAGGTGTATATCGGTTGTGGATGGGGGGCTGTATGCGAGCAGTAGACGGCCTGTTGGAGAGATAGGGAAGGTGAGGAGGTTGCATATTAGTGGTATATCAGAGGTATACCTGTGGTATAGATCGGTTTTTGGCGCCGGAAACGGAAGAAAGGCTGTCGGTTTGGGTTAGGGAGGAAGTATTGGCTTTTGATACCATGTAGAATTGTATTAATCTCCCTTGGGAAGTCTTTCTTATTAATACAAATATATATAGTGTGTATAATGTGGAATCCTAATACAATAGAGATCATATTTCTAACATAATTATACATCACTAATAATTACATGAGATATGGTGAGTATTTAAATAATAATCACTAATAATAAGATGTCTATTCCAGGATTTGTACGAAGATAAGAAAATGATTCACCAATTCCATCTATTCACCTCTTTATATATATATATATATATATAATATCGTTCGCCATTATAAACTTTCGTCGTCACCCATTATTATCAATTACCACCACCCACCACGCACAACCCTCACTATTGCCAATCAATACAATCAATCGTCACTACTATTAGCCACTGTTTACAATCATCATCACCAACCACGATTACCACAACAAGCATCAATCACCACTATATATTGATATAACCACCATCATCATTTACACCATGCTATCATTATCATCCATCACAATTATCGGCCGTCACCATCACCTAGCACCATCAACCACTATTGTCAGCCACCATCGTCACTAGCTACTACCTTCAACACCATCTCCAATCAGCACCACAACCACCATTGCTAGACGTCACCAACACAAACCGCCATATAATTCATCAAAAATATTCTATTAATATATTAGATTAATTTAGTATTTCATTGAATTATTTATTTATTAAGCTTTAAATAAAAATAATTTTTATATATTCAGATGTTGAAAAGATAAATAATTTTAATTTTTTAATATTAACAACTTAATATAAAATTTTCATATTTAGATATGTATTCAGTTTCAAACATTTAAATATGAATGCACATCCTAATATTTAGATGCATATTTATATTAGGGACTTCTTAATTTTAATAAAAAAAATGAGCCCTAGCTTCTAAAGTGGGAGAAGGATCATCCTTTTTGGCAAAAGGTGTATAGAATCGTGCAATTAATGCTGATACCTTGACCACTTATAATTACAATATGCAAGTATATAAAACCACATCCATTGCTGTCTGGCTCGTAATCCCAGTTTTTCTTGCGAGGTTTTTGCTTCAACCTACGTGCTTGCCTGTTGCCAGGAATTTGCCTACTCTTCTTTTAACTAAATTATTGTTTTCTTAATTTAAAGTTCCCCATTCACCCACCATTTCAAAGATAAATTTATAAATATGTAAAGTTATGATATACCCTTATCTTTTATTTTACTTATAAACAAACACCAAATCAAGAGATATCCTTGCCAACTACCAATAGAAGATACGGATCATACTGAAAATTGCGCTTTTTAGGGCTACCAACATACCCAATAGTCTTAAAAGAGGTCGACGTTTTGTTTTTTCTTTCTTTTTGAGCTTTAATCAATGCCTTATACACCGGTAGAATTTAAAGTAAATTAGCGGATCATTTAAAAATATTAATCGTGTACATCATTACCATAATTAGAATATATGTCATATATTATGTAATATTTATTGATGTATAATTATGGTAGATATATGATCCTTATTGTATGAGGATTTCCCATTGTACACTATATATATTTGTATTAATGAGAAAGGCTCCCCAAAGGAGATTAATACACTCTTACATGGTATCAAGAGCCAATAATTCTTCCCGACCTAAAACCTAAAGTTCGGCCGCCCTTACCTTGCTATTTTCGGCGCCAAACCGCTAGTGTACTACCGGTATACCTCTGATATACACTGATATACAGTTGCCTCTGATTCTACAAACAACATGTATACATCTGGTATATCTCTGATATACAACCCTTTCTTATTCCCTATCTCTATCACATGTCGTATACCCCCTTGTATACAGCCCATACATGATGATATACACTCTGTATACGACAATACCCTTCCCGTCACTGTATACTGCCAGTATACAACTTTCTTAAGCCGTTATACAACCTGTATACAGCCGATACTGCCCCAAATCTATACATCTCAACCCCCATATGTTTTTTCTTGTCTCTCGCCTCCTCTTCGGCAGACTCTATGGTAGAGAACAACCTTGGGTGTGGCAATAGCCACCGAGGCCGTGGTGGTAGAATGGATCAGGCAAGCCACTGGTGGCAACATACGTCCAACTTCCTGGGCACACAGTCAATGGGCCACAACCAACATGCCCATCAGCAGGCCACAACGCGCAGGCCCTAGCCCAGTCGATGGGCCTTAGTCATCCGGCCTAGTTTCGTGAGGCCCAACAGTGGTCCATCATACAAAGAGCCCCATCAATGGGCCACAACATACAAGCCCAACTTTTTGGAGCCCAGCAGTTCGCTTCATGCCCTCTCCAATCCAATTTAGGCCAGGCTTTCACCACATTGACTCATCGGCAGCCCGATAACGCGCGGTATACGGATACAGGCGCCACGTCTTACTTCACCAATAATTTTGGTAATCTTACTCAACTGCGAAACTTAAATACTCCACAGTCTATTATGATCGGAAACGGTCATTGCATTCCAATTCAAGGCTTTGATCATACGCTTACCCCTTCACCATATTCCCACTTCTCCCTAAATAATGTCCTCTATGCCCCACATATTATCAAAAATCTAATCTCTGTTAGAAAATTTGCCACAGATAATTCCATCTCAATTAATTTTGACCAGTTTGGGTTTTCTGTAACGGACCTACGTATCGGGAAATTCTTTACGAGATGTGATAGCGAAGGGAACCTCTATCCTTTTCTATCTGCATCAGCTGCCAGTGTCTCCCCTCCCACATCTCTAACTGCCCAAGTCTCTTCTCCCACTGCTTTAGCAACAATCTCTCCGTCAACCTGACACAATAGACTTGGACACCCAGGAACTCCTGTTTTTAATTTTCTTTTGAACAATAATTTTATTCGTTGTTCTAGTGGGAAATCTTCCAACAATGTTTTTCTTGCCCTTTAGGCAAATACGTTCGCCTCCCTTTTCAGTCTTCATTAAGTGTTACGTTTTTTCCTAGGTCATAAATTTTATCTTGTGTTATTAGATGAATTTTCTCACTTTATCTGGATTTATCCTCTAAAATTCAAGTCTGAAGTGTTTACCAAATTTCTTGAGTTTCGTAACTTTATCAAAACACAATTTGAAAAATCTATTAAATCATTATAATGTGACAACGCTCGTGAGTTTAATAATTCCACATTTCATCAGTTTTGCACCAAGAATGGCATGGTCTTCCGTTTCTCGTGTCCCCATACCTCACCCCAAAACGAAAAAGCCGAACGAATCATTCATACTATCAACAACATGGTTCGCAACATTCTTTTTCATGCCTCTCTCTCCTTGTCATTCTGGGTCTATGCAATCAAAATGGTAGAATACATCCTTAATATTTTACCTACCATCATTCTTCACAACAAATCCCCCATCAAAATTCTCTACCGTCGGATCTCGTCCTATGACCACCTTAGAATTTTCAGTTGCCTATGCTACCCAATTCTTCTATCTACAGCTCTTCATAAATTAACACCTCGTACCACCCCGTATGTCTTCTTAGGATTCCCACCCAATCATAAGGGGTATCTATGTTATGACGTGTCTTCTCGTAAGATCATCGTGTCCCATCATGTCACGTTTAACGAGAAAATCTTCACATTCACTAATTTCCAAAAATTTCAGACTATCAATTACACATTCCCCGAGGAGTCCGAACTCTCCCCCGTCGTCCGTCACTTGCTCAATAATCCAATCACTGTGCAGTCGTCGCCACCTCCGGCATCCACCTCCACCCCTAGTCACCATATTTGCCAACCACCACAGTTGCCACCAGAAATTTCCCCAGCCAGTTCCGATTGATGCCGATTGCCACAACTTCCAGGGGGAATCGGTCTGTCCCATCTCCGGCAAGTTCGACCATTGCATCACCCACCCTCCGACAACCATCACCCATCATTCCAGTACCACTACCACTCTGTGCCGCCACTCCAATCAACCAGTGTTCTTGTTCACACGGTCACGTCACAGATCTCCCCACCATTGTCGCTCCAATTGAACCCGATTCCCCACACCCATTTGTCTCTGACATCTCTCTCGCACTTAACCAACCAGTCATCGCCACCTGTACCACACCATACACCAGAAACCCAACAACCAAACCTCTCTCCATCACCACCCATCGATCCCACATACCAATCTCGGTCACCCCATCACACTCATACCGTCGACCCATCTTGACAGACAACCGAATCTACTGCCTCCACCAACCTGACCCAATAAATAAGCCAACAACTGGACCCGATATCACATCGTGATACAGACCCGACACCCAACAGATTTACCCAGACTGCCCCTTTCCCCTCGCACCATATGGAAACCCGTTCCCAACATGGGATTTTCAAACCAAAGTCCAATTTAACCTATCCACACAAACCATATCCCCAACTCCTAAAAACCCAAAATTAGCCAAACTAGACCCAAGTTGGAATGCGGTCATGTGTGAGGAAGAAGCATCCTGAATACTGCACCCTAGATGGCGAAAGTCCAGTAGCCGAAAGCATCACTAGCTTATGCTTTGACCCGAGTAGCATGGGGTACGTGGAATCCCGTGTGAATCAGCAAGGACCACCTTGCAAGGCTAAATACTCCTAGGTGACCGGTAGCGAAGTAGTACCGTGAGGGAAGGGTTTAATGCATTAACGAAACAACACACTTGGGATTTGGTTCCTAGTCCGGAGGTGGTGACTGTGATCCGATGTATGTGGTTTTTTTGTCAAAAATATAGAGATAGTGGTGATCTAGAGAGATATAAGGCAAGGCTTATGGCTAATGGCACTAATCAGCAGAAGGGTATTGATTGTGGTGAGATATTCAGTCCAGTTATTAAACCGGCTACCATTCGCATAGTTCTGAGTATTGCTATGGGTAAGCATTAGCCGATTCACCAGCTTGATGTGAAGAATGCATTTCTACATGGGGATTTGAAGGGAAATGTTTACATGCACCAGCCGTCTAGTTTTGTTCATCCTGTAGCCCCTCAGTATGTATGTCATCTCCGTAAGTCATTGTATGGTTTAAAACAGGCCCCTAGAGCGTGGTATGATCGCTTACACAGTACATTGTACGGATTGGGTTTGTATGCAGCAAATGTCATAATTCTCTATTTATTTTTCATAAAGGTAGTATCATTGCTTATTTGTTGTTATATATGGATGACATTTTGCTTACTGCCTCGTCTGATTTGTTGAAAAATGAGATCATTGCACTGCTTAAAACTGAATTTTCCATGATTCACTTGGGAAAGTTGAGCTATTTTCGGGGGATTTCAGTGACTAGATCTGCAGATACTATGTTTCTTTGTCATCGTAAGTATGCAATGAGATTGTGTACAAGGCCAAAATGGCGAATTACAAGATCATGTCCACTCCAGTTGACTCTAAATCAAAGCTTAGTGTTGTTGATGGTAATCCAGTGTCAGATCCCACTCTCTACAGGAGTCTTACATGTGCACTACAATACCCTACTTTCACCAGGCCTGATATTGCTTATGTTGTTAAGCATGTATGCTTATTCATGCATGCCCCTAGAGAGCCTCATTTTACTGCCCTTAAACGTATCATTTGATATGTTAAGGGCACACTTTATTATGGATTACATATATACCCCTCAGTACCGACCAGGTTATTATCATATACGGATGCTAATTGGGCAGGTTGTCCGAACACGCAACGCTCCACCTCAGGCTACTATGTGTTCTTAGGGGATAATCTCATTTCTTGGTCTTCCAAGAGACAAGCCACATTTTCCCATTCGAGTTCCGAAGCAGAGTACATAGGTGTTGCTAATGTTGTTGCTGAGATTTGTTGGCTCAAAAACCTTCTTTTGGAGCTTCAGTGTCCCTTGCGTAAGACGCCTTTGGTGTATTGTGATAACATATCCGCCATATATTTATCTCATAATATGGTTCAACATCAGCGAACCAAGCATTTTGAGATGGATATCCACTTTGTTCGTGAGAAGGTTGCTCTCGGTCATGTTAAGGTATTGCATGTGTCTTCTTCATATCAGTATGCGGATATATTCCCGAAAGGCCTTCCTAGACAACTCTTCCTCGACTTCAGATCCAGTCTTAGCGTTCGGCCTCCACCCGCTCAGACTGTCATTACCATAATTAGAATATATGTCATATATTATGTAATATTTAGTGATGTATAATTATGGTAGATATATGATCCTTATTGTATGAGGATTCCCCATCATACACTATATATATTTGTATTAATGAGAAAAGTTCCCAAGGGAGATTAATACATTCTTACAAATAGTCATCGGTACGTACATGTTTTTAGTGAGAGTTACGGGCTCGTCCGAATACACTAACTTTAGTTAAAATTTTGTATGTGTTAAAAAAATTGACCAAATAGTATTTCCTATGTCGTCGTATTTTAATTTTTTGTTTTAGCTCATTTTACACGTATTAAGAAAAATAAATACAAGGTATAGTTTACTAAGTTACCCCCTATTTATTAGACGTTTTTAGAGAACTGAGCAGTATTAAGAGGATCTACTTCTTCAATGTTAAGGGTATAGTTAAAAATAATTATTCATTTTATTCTTGAATTTTTAAAATGACAATTTCGGATCAATATTTTTAGTTAAAGTGACAGTAAAAATAGGACTGAGGGAGTACCTAGTATAAAAATAAATTCCAAACCCATTAAATTAAATAGATTGCTATTGAATTCCGAAATGGGATCCATAAAATTAAAATTTTAAATTTGTCTCACAGGAGAATGTTTTAAATTACTGCTGTTAATTAACTTTTGGGAAAGGGTGACATTTGCCGCCAGCAACGGCTCACTACTACCGGCCACGGCCGCCCTATGGTGAATCAGCCAAAAAAAACTTGTGTATGGAAATCCGGGAAATTAATAAAAGGGTTTAAGTTTTAAACACAGTCAATTTAAATATTTTTTTTAAAATTATTAGGCCATTCAAAAAGTATCTACAAATAAACGTTTTTAAAATACAAGATTTAAAATTTTGAAGATAAGATATTTTATCTACTATACCTAGTAAATATAATCTGATGTAAATGATGTATACGGGCTATATATATTTACTTTACCCCAAAAGAAAGGGGGAAAAGTCAGTATATTATTTTCCTGAATACTACTTTTCAGTTTTCACATAAATAAAGGCTTAGAGAGGGACAATACAAGGGGATGGAGTGGCCCTCCAAACATGCATGTTTGTGTATTGAAATTAAGCATAGTCTAAAGATCCCTTCGAAAAGACTAGCTATTCCACCATAAAGCTTTTTACTTATTAAATGATATAAAAAAAGTACAATAAGACATGACTTGTCTACAAGATGGTGCATGCATGCAAGAAAAAAAAAAGCAAAATTTGTGCCTCATGAACACGCAATTTTGCTAATAAAAAGGGCCAAAAAATAGCTCAGTTTGTACAATTAATTCTCTCCAATTATAACTCCCAAAAATATATCTCACTGTCCTCCTCCTTCTTCTTCTTCTTCTTCTTCTTTCTTTTTCTACTTTCTATCATGGAGAATTATACAGGTTTAGAAAGAGTGAAACATGTAGGAGCAATGACTTTGGCAGCAGTGTTGTTAGGAGGAAATATTGTATTGTCAAAAGTGGCAGCAGATGATGGGATGACCATCAGAGTTATGGTTGCTTATAGGTGGATCTTTGCTACTGTCTTTCTTGGTCCCATTGCTATCGTTGTTGAATGGTAATTAATTAACTTGTTCATCATCTTCTTGCTTTCATTCAAGATTGTTGGGAAAGTAGACTTTAGCTTGTTTGGCTATGCCACTCTACGGAATCGTACATGAATTTTCACCTCATATGTCTCTTTATTCAATTCTTTCAAATTCATTGGATCTTTTTCCGCATTTGAATATCCTCTCTTCTTCCACTTCACCCCGAAGAGTAACTAGCTAAGGCTAATTTAGTCACGTTTTCATGTTTCAATTGAATTTTTGGAAAGTTAAAAGTTCTTTTCTTAAATATAAAGAAAAATTATTTTAGAGAGTTGAGATATTTGACCAATGCAAGTTTTTAGAAAAAAAATAAGTGTTTCGAATAGTAAAAGTTATTTTTCAGAAGCAAAAAAAAAGTAATTTTTTGTCGGAATTACTTTTGAAATCTTTGTCTAGCACAAAATGCTACTCTATTATTGATAAAATTCAAATTAATTAGCCGCAAACTGCTACTCTTCATAGATACTTTGTTCACTCAATATTGAGTTAAAAACTTGTTCATTTGTGATTGGTGGCGTATTTCTCATCCTATGTAATGTCTTTTGTTTTACAACAATTTTAGGCATACTTAATTAACTAGCTATAAAGACAACTTTAAGTACGATATTAATCAATGTAAGAAAATTTTCAAGTAAAGTAAGATAATCCCCAATTTCACTCCATAACTTTTAAAGAAATTTTGAATTATATAGTATTTCGACTTATGATATCTTTTATGTAATTTTTAAATATTTAAATATAATTTACAAAAGTTTGAGGATTCTATATCTACATTCATGTATGATAACATAGTTATAATTAGTATCAATTTTGGCGATAGATAGAAGATATTCAATAAAATAATTGAGGTGAGTAAAATGGCCGCAATACCACCCACATCCAAAAAATAAGACACCTGAATACTTTCCGAAATTTGAATAATTTGACCATCTATCTTGCTTGACCCTGCCAACATTGAATGGAGTGGAGGGAATAGTTGTTAAATAAGAGAAGCCAAAAGAAAAAAGATTCTAAAACAATATTCTCCAAGTAGAAAAAGCTTTTAAATAGTGATACTTAACAGTACAAATAAAAACTTATGGGTATGTTCATCTACATGACTTGTTGAGAAAAGAATATTTGCCACTATCTTTCTTAGTGTCGCTTTTGACCCCGCCAAGTCTATTATATGCACTTTTAAATTTTAATTATTGCTCCACCACATTATGTTTGTATCCTTTTTATTCTTATTTTCAATTTCAAAATACTTATCTTTCTCCATTTTTATCTTTGACGACATAAGACTTCTCAAAAAAGTCAACGAGATACTCATACTCCATTTACTGGCTCTTTTATCTTATATTATACTCCATATACTTTAGCTTTGGTTTATTAATAAGCTACATTTTTAAGAAATACATATACCTTGGTGAAATGTCATATTTTTCCATCAGAAGTTATTCCGATAGATTTGCAATATAATAAAGTATTGGCATATAACTTACATAAATAGCTAAAGTTTCTAGGTTTATAATTGATAGTAGCTATTTTTTTCTTAATTACATTTCGTAATTATGTTATAGCTATTTTGCGTGTATTTAAGTGTATTCGAATATACAGTTTCGCGTGTATTCGAGTTTATTCAAATACACGTGTTTAGCAACAGGAAATTTAAAGTGGAATACACGTGTTTAGAGAAGAATAGGAGGGGTGAGGGAGAAGAGAGAGGAAAAGATGAGAATCCATTGGATCCGGTGGTAAAATACAATATAGCTATGAGTGGTAAGTTAAATACACAATATAGCTATGGATGTAATTTATTTAAAGAGTAGTTATTATCCATGAATAACTCTTAGAATTAATTATGCCATGTAAATTTTCCTTTAAAAAAATGCTTTATGATATTTCAAATTTAAAGAAAGAAAGAAAATTATATTTGTGATTATAATGCAAAATATTTTGTTTGACTAGAACTGATTTTGCTTTCTGTTTTTGTAGGAATAAGCGGCCAAAACTAACTTGGACAGTTATTGTGCAAGCATTTCTCTCAGGGCTACTAGGGTAAGTGCTGCAACTCTGGACTTTTAACAAGCATAAAGGAAGCATACTCTCAAATTATTAGGTCGAAAATTGTAATAAAAGATAACTACAAGGGAGATTAATATAATTCATTCAAACTATTGGGTCCAAATCAGTAATTCCGGCCAAGCAGTAGTACTTCATTTACAAATTGCATCAATTAAACATTTTGTGTTTAACTCGAGATGATTATCTTAAATATGGCAAGAGGAGAATCTAAAACTAAAATAATGGGGACTCTTATTTACATAAAAAGAATAAAATATCAACTTAAAAAGTTGTTCAATCTATTTAGGACGGATAAAAGATATCTTGGATAAAACGTTTATGTCTAACACAATTCCCAAATACATGTCTATCTAAAATGGTCAATTTGATTAAAATTTTGAGAAGAATCTGCTTAATTATGATATTAAACGACTTATTCCGCCAAAATTTAATAGTGTATATTATTTTAAAATAATTATCGTTTATCATATTATTCCAACTGATATTCGCTGTTAGCTTTTTTCAAGATTCTCTAGACAAACTTCAGATTAGTATCCTCTTTGATAGGCATAATGCCCAATAACGCAATGCTTTTTGTTTATGATGTTTGGGATACAATTGTTGTAGGGAACGGGAAGTAAGTAACTATTACAATAGTAGAAAAGATAAACAAACTATTACAATAGAACTGGAAATCAAAACCTTACAAACTGCTTGTGTGATTTGCTGAGTCGAGTGATGACACTCTGTCTTTAAGACAAGATTGCCCCGTATATCTCCTTTTACGGTGTTGAGCAATAGTCTCCCAAGATACAACAACAACTTTAACAAGTGAGCAAAGGAAACTCAAGTGTTACTCTTGAAGAACTTTGAGTATAGTAACTTTGCTAGAGAGGAAGAATATGAATTCTGAAAATTTGGAGTATTTTTTAAGTGTTGAGTGTATTCTTCAATTGAGCCAAATGCCTCAATTTATAGTGTAAGTAGAAGACCCCTCAACTAGCCAACTAATGGCCTTCAATAGCCATGTAATTGCACTTGATTGAGGGGTTACATTCAGCCAAATAATGGTTGAATTCATGTGTCAAGTAATGGAGAATCAATGCTCCAAAACCAGCACAAACGTCAGATTTTTTCAACTTCCCGTCGCAGCATTCTGCCTCCGAAGCGCCACGACGGAAATTGCCGACTCGTTTCATTTTACACTTTGTACACTTCTTCCTTCTTTTACCAACATGGAATACTTTGTCATTTGGCCAATAACCGTCCATAATTCTATGTCTCAAACATATTACATACGTATCAATATCTCTTTCACTAATGAAATTTGCGATACTTGGCACTACGTGTGCACGTGTGTGGAAACGACGTTTCCGACGTGCGGGCCCAATTGTTCGAGTCCTAAATTAATAGGATATACTTGTTTCCACATTTAGTAAATTTCCAACATATGATGCATATTAAGGTAGTATATAATATTATCAATTTGAACAAAAAAAAAGTTCTTTTTCCAGATTCTTATCTGAGAACAAATGGAAAAGAAACACCACCAGCTAATAAAAGACAGCTTTAATTGAATAGCAAATACAGAAAAAAAAATGTTAGGATGTGTTTGGTAACATAACATGATCTCCAAAACAATATCTTCCTTGGAAAAAGTTTTATGTTAAAAACTATTTTCCGGGTTTGATTAAAGAAGGTAACATATGATTATCGTTTAAAAAATGTAATACTAAAAATTATTACACTTTTAAAAAGAAACATTTACAAGTGACAGAAATCATTATACTCTTTTAATGGAAAATATATTGCTCACAAAAAATATTTTTAGTAATTCAAGATAACAAAAATTAGAAAATAAATCCATCAAGGGGGAAAAAATCCCACAAACACATTTCTAGGCACAACAAACGCAACAAATTACATGCAAACTTCCTTTTATTTGATGAATCAGTAAACGTATATTTCCTTTTAAATAAATAGAACCGTTCCGTTTAAGCCAAAAAAAGAGTCAAAGGAAGGTATAATATCAAAATGTGAAGACCTCACTATCACTCAAAGCAATTCTGTTATATGTTTAATATAGACATGATACACTGTAAGCAGTGTTTTCAAAGGTGCTTTTGGGCGAGTTCCGGGGTGAACCTCCGGGTGAGGCGTACCAAAAATATTCCGGGGTATAAATGAAAGGCGTAGATCCATAGGACGTACGCCTTAGAGTTTTGAACGTAAGCTCCGGGCGCAAAAGCGTAAGCCCCGAGCATAAAGGCGTACGCTGTGGGCATTAAATTTGATTTTTATTGTTTTAAAAATATTTTTGCTATAAGTTATAATTTTTATTATTGGTATAATGATATTTATACTTTATCTTATCATGTTTTCATTTTTAGTGATTTTTTCTAAAATATATAAATAAAGCAACTCTCACAGAAAATAACACTGTCATAAATAGCTTTTTTAGATGATTATGTCTGAAATTGATATGATAGAAATTTTATAGCCCTATGTTTCTAAAGTAATTTTATCCATTTTTTTGTCATTGCTCTTACACTTTTTGCCCTTCTCCTTATTTGAACATATAAATAAATTCAGTGCAAATATTAGTTGAGGGTGGGAAGGACCAATAGATAATGAAGTGAATGAATATTCATGTTAAAGATTATCTAGGCTATTATCATTTTTTTTATTGTTACCTTACTCAAATAATAACTATAATAATTTTTTATATTATTGGTGATTTATTTAAATTTATTTGCAGAATTTTAATAAAAAATTTATGTTCGCTTATTATTTAGTAATAAAATTATAAAATTAAACATACATGAGACATACGTTCCGTAGATCCGTGGGGCTAACACTCCGTGTCTCGGGGCTTACACCTCGCCCCGTACTGCGTAAAACGCCTCATCTCTCGCACCCGCCTCTTAAAACATTTATTGTAAGTATACGTTTTGAGTTTACTGCTACAATTGAGGAAACATTTTAAGTTTCTTTAACTGCACAATAATTTTGATACCACTTTCTTTTTTGGGGGTTACAAGAAGAAAGAGCTAATAAATTCTTTTGTGGATTTCAGGGGTTCTCTGTTTTCGATTTTATTTTATACAAGTGTGATAATGACATCTGCAACATTTGCAACCGCAATTTACAATCTTATCCCAGCAATGACTTTTGTCATAGCAGTCCTTCTCAGGTACATATTTTACATCCTTTATTCTTATGTTTTTTTTTTTTTGTATGTGTAAATTCTCAAGCATTCAAAAGAATACGCCTCTCTTATTGCGAGGGTATAAAACTTAAACTCTAATGAAATATTCGGTAAAATCTTTACTTTCATGTAGATATATTTTTCCCATTTTGGCGACCATCGGACTAGCATTTATTTTTTTCATAAAAAAAAAAAAAAAATCTCGAAAACTTCAATTATTTTGATAAACTTGTGGATAATGTAAAGCAGAGGTGGAGCTAGAAGGAGGAAAGTGGTTCAATTGCATCTCTTCATCCAAGAATTATATTAGATTACAAATAAACTGTTGAATCCTTTAGACATAAGAAGATATTCTAGTGTTGTGATAGAGGAGGTTTAAAAGTTACTTTAGGTCATAAGTTCAAACTCCGATTTCAATACTGAATATCTTAGTGAATCTTTTTAAATAAATTTTTGATTAAGTCACTGACGTAAAGGGCAGCCCAGTGCACTAAGCTTTCGCTATGCGCGGGGTTCGGGGAAGGGCCGGACCACAAGGGTTTATTGTACGCACTCTTACCTTGCATTTGTACAAGAGGTTGTTTCCACGGCTTCAACCTGTGACCTCCAGGTCACATGACAACTACTTTACCAGTTACTCCAAGGCTCCCCTCCATGTCACTTACGTAAAGTTTTAAATTTTTTCCCCTTTGTTATAATGTTCATAGGTTTGAGAACTTGTCATTTGACAAAGTAAGTGGGAAAGCAAAGATACTGGGAACAATTATATGTGTTGGTGGAGCAATGGTATTGACATTATACAAAGGAATAGAGGTTCATATGTGGCCTGTCAAGATTGATTTGCTACATCATGCTAATGAAACAACAGCACATAAGAAGTTACTTGCTGAATCTGGCACTTTTGCTTTAGGAATTGTACTCGCCGTCACCTCTTGCATTTGTTATTCACTATGGATAGTATTATTGGTAAGTAGTATACCTCTTTTTCTCTGTCTTTTTCTCTTTTCTTTTTATCTATTTAATTGAGATTTCTAAACTTCTTTTTGTGGCATTTGCTAGCTTATTCCATACATTGTTACTTGCTTTAGAACATTTACAAATTACAAAGAATTACTATCTAAGGTGCATGTGTGTGTTTGGTAGGATAGAAGCCATTTATCGAATAATATATAAAAAAGGACATATTTTTAGTAAATATTTATTCGTGCTTGATTGGTTAATGAAAAATATTTTCCAAAAACAATATTTTATTAAAAATAGTTGATATTGTATATTGTTCTCATGGAACTTTTTGAGTAGTGATAGAATGTTAAGAATTGAGATAATTATGAAGGAAAAGGACTTCTGTACATAAGAGAGATCATTTTTCCCCTTTACTCTTTAGTAAGGGATTTTTACACTGTATTAGCGGGCCGTCAAAATAATAGCCGAAAAATGTATACTTTTTTTGTATATTAATGTATATGTACATAAAATATACATATCTTTACAAAACTAGTGCATACTTTTTGTATACATGGCTAGTTCTTATTATTTTTTACGAGCAGCCAAATGTGTAACTTTCACTAAATATTTTCCTTGAAAAATATTTTCTGCCAACCGAACACCAAAAAAAAAATAGTATGAATTTCTATAGCATTTGCTTGCAATTCTGTTTCTTTGACTAATTATTGTGCTTTTGTTTGAATAATAGGCAAAAGTAAGTAAAAACTATCCATGCCACTACTCAAGCACAGCATTGATGAGCGTAATGGGATCCATTCAGTCAGTCATATTTGTATTATGCTTCGATAGAGAAGTTTCTCAATGGAGGCTTGGTTGGGATAGAAGATTATTCGTTGTTCTCTATCTTGTAAGTCATTAATATAAATTAACTTGTCAATATGTAGTATTTTATATATGAAAAATGTCTATGTTATTAGACAATTTAATAGTACTATCATACTATAGTTGCTAATTATATATTACTCTTTTTATGCAGGGAATTTTAGGATCTGGAATTGTGGTAATTTTGATGACATGGTGCTCTCAGAAAAGAGGCCCACTATTTGTCTCGGTCTTCAACCCTTTAATACTTCTTTTCGTGGCACTAGCTAGTTCATTATTGCTTGATGAGACCCTATATCTAGGAAGGTAATTCAATTCTTATTTCATTAAACTCCTAGTACATTAAAAGTTTAATCTTTTTAAGTTGTAAATAATCTTTATTAAGTTGAAAATATAGATATTAAACTCTTGATTTATTATGATAAATGCTTGAATATGTATTTTCAAATACTTAAAAAGTGGTATACGTGACAGAAAATTAATAGTTTGTAGCAGTTTTTCGTGTATAACAAGTGTATGATAAGTATATAATCAGTATGTAATGTATACACACTGGTTATATACAGATTATACGATGATTATATTTTCATTATACATTACATACTGGCTAAATTTATTAAAATAAAAAAGGTTTAGGATTATGTTTTGTTATGGCCTTTATTGAGTTGTTTTATAGTGTAATATCCCTTTCATAAACCACTAAGAATTTGTGATCTCTCTTCTTATTGGGCAATTGTTTGTCATGGACAGTATATTTGGTGGATTTCTTATAATAATGGGCTTATATGTGGTGCTATGGGGTAAAGGAAAAGACATGAAGGCCTCAAAGATCATATTATCCAATAAAGGAGCCTCGCAGAAAAATGATTTAGAAGCTCCTGAAGATCAAGGTAACATTAACTTTTACGCTATAACTTAATTTTATTACTTCCTCCATCTCAATTTGTTTGAAGGTTAATCAATTTGGGGATTAAACAGGATTTTCTTTGGTTTAATTTTAAACATAGATTTTTTGAATATTTTATAATCAAATTTATATATTTGAAAACTATATAAAAAGTATTATAAGTCTGCATAATTAATAATTCATAATATATGAAAAAAGTTGAAGAAAATCATAGTCAAAGAAAGAGTTGTTTGACTCGCAAACTGATCAATCTTCAAACAAATTGGAACCGAGAGAGTAATCTAATTGTCTAATCTTTACATGTCCTGTGTTTTAGTAATCAGATGTAATCAAGTTTTAATGTATGGCCAAATGAATGATTAGGAAGTGCCAAATCTTCTAATCCTTGTGCAAATATAGGAAAAACTCAAACTGAGGATGTTATAAGATGCGAAATTAAAATTAAGGAGTATTAACTAGTGTAAAATAGAATAAAGCATGGCAAGAATAGTTTGTATACTTTGTATACTGTATAGTATGACTTTTATCCAAAATATATGGAAAATAAATGTTTCTCCAATATCAGGTATGAAAAGATTTTCGAACGAAACTATAATGATCGTAAACCATTAATTTCACACGTCATCTTAAAGTTCTGGTTGAATACTTAAATTCTTTCGTATAATGAGAACAATTGTGTTCCTGTCAGGAAGAAAACGTAAGGTCGCGCGTTAGCACTCCTGCAAGAAAAGGGATGCGCGCAATCATCTCAAACTATGAAGCCTATAATTTTTTATAATAATTGTAAAACCTGACTTTCTAACAACTAAGTAATTAGTGAAGGAAACCTTAGTAGCTCAGTTACCTGAACTTTCACCTTGTTGATAATGATTCGATTTCCCACCTTGTAATCCCTTCTCCTAATTTCCCTTCCCCTACCCCAACTCAAAAAAGAAAAGTAATTAGTGAACATGAAAATGAAGACAAATTTCACCATGTGACTATTGTTATAGGGTTACACATGAAAATCATACAATCAAATTTCATTTTACTTCTTTCTCAACTTCTTGTTAATAAGCTACTTGTGACTATTGTGCAGGCCCTTGTTCAACAATAAAGCAAGGCATGACCCAATAGAAGTTGGAATGTGTTTCTTGGCTATTTCTTACTCAAAGTTAGGAGTGCCAACACCATTCAAATGAAGACAAAAGTTCCAAGTTTTGTCATTTGATATAAATGTAGAACTATCAATATTACATATATACCCACCTTAAATGATAATTGTAACAAGTAAGTCAAAATGATCATCATTGATAAGCCTTCCAATGTTGTAGTGCAGTCAACTTGTAAATTGTCAATCATTTACAAGCAAAAGTTTTGTAAATTGTCCATCATTTACCTAGAAACCTTTGAAGTTGACTACAAATCTTTAAGTACATTAAATTTTGCAAAATCATCAAAACGAAATATTAACGAGGACCTATTTTCCAACATCTAGTCATTTTGCAAACTTCAAGTTCACTTTAACGGTTATAAATTTTATTTGTATATCATGTTGTATCAACTAAACCCATGGAACGGAGGCAAAGGGGGGGGGGGGGGGGGGGGGGGGGGGCAAAGGGGTTTAGTTGACCCCTACGTTGAAAATTATACTATGTAAACCGGGTAAAAATAAATTTGTTTGCATTATAAATTGTTGAATCTTCTTGGCATAAGAAATATTTCTTTTAATTTTCTTATTTAAATTTCTGGCTCCACTACCGACTAATCTATTTGAAAATAAGGGTGGCCAGTGGGATGGGATGAACGAAACGGGACGGGACGGGATTTGGGGGGACGGGGTGGGTGGTCTGGATCGGGATTTGGTGGGCCGGGATAGGGGGGATGGGAAGAGGTCCTGTCCCATCCCACATCCCGCCGGAAAAGGGGACGGGATTTGAGGGGACGGGTCGGGTCGGGTAGGGGGATTTGGGGGGATTTTTTTTTAGACACGTAATTTTTAAAAAATTATTTAAACACTTAACTAATTGAACAAGATAGTGAATAAAAACATCCCGAGGCTATTCAAAAGTTGCAAATCACATAGTAAAATTTCCATTAAAAAAACTACATATTCAATCATACTTTTTCTAATTTCCTCACAATCTTTTGAGAAAATTGGAAGTTGTTAGTCAAATTGTTCGACGTCGCTTCCTGCTCCCTCGGATAAGATTTCGTTGTAGTTGTAGTCGTCTTCTTCTCTAGTTGACCGCACATTCTACGCTCCACTCTAATCCAATCTCTGAATAAAACTGCAATCTCCAAGCTGTCTCCCGCCAATGAGTGTCTATGCTCTCCTATTTGAAACCTTCCAGCAGAAAGAGTGCTTTCAGAAGTTGTTGATGACGCTTGAATATTCAACACATCTCGGACCATCTTTGATAGTGTTGGAAATGTCTTCTCATTCTCCTCCAGTATTTCAGCAAGTCTTCACGTACATCTTCATTGACAATTGATTTGTACGGTACAACATCCTGCAAAACATAAACATCAAACTCGCTAATTTGTGAAGAACTTGAACCACGATACATTCTATTTCTAAGGCTTTGAATACTTGAAGTAGAAACCGCATGTTTTTTATAAGGTTGCAGTGAAGTAGAAGAAGATGGTACAGAAGCATGTTGATTATTTGCACTTTGATCTTGGTAATATATATATATATATATATATATATATATTTGCATTCAGTGTGTATGCTAGACATAACTTCTTCTTTAATTGGTTCGTAAGTTGGTTCTTTAGTTGGATCTGTTGGAGTTGGAAGTATTTCTAAGCTTTCATAAATCGTTTCAACAAGTGCTTTACAACCATCTACTTTAATAGTAGTATTTAATACAGCACCAATAAAATAAATAGTGGGAATAGGAAAAAAATATTTTTTAATAGATGCAGCGTAAGTTGGTTTTTGCATATATTCATTAAGTAACAAAAATATTATAGCTATATAAAATAACATAGATGAAATAGTAGGATAATAAATACCAGAAAATTCATTAGTAGCTAGAAAAAATTTCTCTAAGAATACATTAAGTTCCAAAATATTTTCCCAATCGTCATCTACAAGCATATCCCTTGGATTTTGATTATGGACGTTAAATAATAAAGTTATAGGTCTTCTATACTCATGAGCAACAACTAATTGTTCATACAAAGAATTTCACCTAATTGCAACTTCTTCTGAAATTTTCCTATAAGGTAATCCACAATCATGACATATGTTTTTATACTCTTTGCGTCTTTGTATTTTATTACCTTTAAAAATAAAGTTGATAGCAAATTGCACTTTATCAAGAATAGAGCTAAAATGTTCTAGGTCATCCTTTACAACTAAGTTATAAATATGACATGCACATCTAACATGAAAAATATCAAAAAATATGGAGTCAATCGAGTTTTTAAAATGTTTACAACAAAATCATTAGAAGAGGCATTATCTAATGTAATAGTCATAATTTTATCAGTAATTCCATAATATTCAATAATTTCGTGAATATTTCTTGAAATAAAAGATCTAGTGTGCCTATCATCAATATATCTATATGCTAATATACGTTTTTGCATAGACGAATTCTGATATATCCAATGACATGTAACAGTTAAATAATCATTACCATTAGTACTACGTCCTATGTCAGAAGTGATAACCACTTTGCCATTAAAATGATACAATGCATAACGTAAGTATTGTTGATATTCATGAGCAAATTTAAAAACATCTCTTCTAACATTAGATCTAAGAAAACCGTTAAAAGCGTGATTATATGTTTCTTGAATGTAATGAACTAAACCAGGAGAGGAAGGAAATGAAAAAACAAACCATCCACAACAACTAATTTTGCTAAATTTTCCCGATCTTTGTGTTTATCATATTTAGGACCTATAACTCCCCCCGTCATCGGGTTAATTCGGCCATGTACTTGGTCGGGGACACTATGTAAACCTTGTCCCGACTTAGAAGGCATTTGCACACCCGATTTTTTCAGCCAAGTATTGGTTATACCTTGCTTTGTGAGAGTTTTCTACATGTCTCATTAAACCTCTCGTCCCTCCTTGACCTTTTCCAGTTTTAAATTTATAAATTTCGCGATAAATTTTACAAATAACTAGGTGATTAGGAATGTCCCTATCAAAAAAATCTCATGCATGTGATTTTTTATTTTTGTCCTCGACTCATACTAGGGGGAATAAGAAGCATTCCAGTTTCAGTTTCAGCCTTAGACTCAGTCTGAGGCTGAGGTGGAGGTGCACTAGTGGGTGTGTTATCTAAATTATCTTCTAATTCATTTTTAAATTAAAGACTGGTTCAGATGCAGAATATACCTCATGATCGAATGATATATTAATATTAACATTAAAAAATAAGTTTCATCTACATGAGTGAAATCATCGTAATTAGGATTATTAGAAGATGCACCCTTACCCATGTTACCCCTTGTACCTTTACCAGAAAAACATCCACTTCATTTCATTATAATTATGCAAATAAATAATTACAGTTAATAAAATTAAGTAACAATAATAATTTAAAGAAGAAACGAATGTACCAAACGCCGACGTAACGGATAGGATCTGGACCGGATCCTACTAGATCCAGATCCATATCCGTTTTTCATACCTGAATCCAGATCCATCGGGTTCATAAAAATCAGATCCAAATCCGGATCCACCGGGTCCACGGATCGGATCTGGATCCACATGTAAAAAAAATTGTCTTGCTAAGAATGTAACCTTGCTAAGAATTTTTTTTTGAACTGACAAACGTTTTTTACTTAGCTAACAATTTACCGTGTTTCAATTTTGAAATGTTCATATGAGATATTTTGTTCGTTGTCTCGTTTTGATTGTGAGCTATTAATTGAAAATGTTAGACAATGACAATAGTTGTGGAAAATGCTGACTAGTATTTCCACAATACTGAACTTGCATGTGCTTGTGAATATAATTTTAACTACTTGTCTATGGAGATGTTAGTCATTCACTAATATAACATTAATTTTATTATCGAAGTTACCTCTTTATGTTTTGGTTTTTGAGTTAACGCGGGGATAAATTAAACTTGTTTTGAGAATAAAACCTGCAAGGGTGTGCTTAGCAATTTTAAGAATATACTTATAAAATTACATTCTAGGTTATGAATATATTAATAAAAAATGGATCCACGGGTCGGATCTGGACCGGATACGGATCTCAAATACAAGATCCAGATCCAGATCCGATCCGTCAGAAATGGATCCGGATCCGTCGGGTCCAAATTTTAAAGATCCATATCCTATAAAACGGATCTGGATCCACCAGATTCGGACCGGGTCCAGGATCCACTGCCATCTCTATCGACGTGTAATCGAGGTTGAAAATTGAAATTTTGCTCGATGATCCTCAAGCTAGTTGCCAACTTCACTCGTAATTTTTGAACTTTGATAGAAATTAGCAAATAAAATATAATATTTAGTGTGCAATGTAGACTTGTAGAGAGAGAGAGAGAGATATTAGAGAGATGGTATGAAGATTTGTGAGAAAAATGAAGAGGAAAATGAGGTATCTATAGTTGAAAATAGGGTTAAAGTGTAAATATACTAACTTAGGGATTAAAAATAAATATTAAGGGGGTAGGGGGTTTATGGAGTGGGGGGGGGGGGAATGGCCGTTATTAGCCGTTGCCAACGGCTAAAATCAAAATTTGGTTGTTGTGCAACGACTATTTCTGCAAGGGAGGGGAATGGGCGGATGAGCCCTAGTCCCGTCCCGAGTTCGATCCCTTACACCGACGGTGGACATCCTGATTTTTTTTGAGTGGCCGGGGCGGATTGCGGGACGGGCCGGGGAGGGATCGGGCCGTTCCGGCCCACTGGACACCCTTATTTGAAACATGGAGGGTTTGGTTGGAACTAGTCCCTCAAATAAATGTTTCAACTCTTCGAATTATTTTTGGAACAAAAATATTTTTCTTTCCTGTAAGATTAACTCTTGCAATCTTCGCCGAATAATTCTCATAAATCTTTTAATAGATAAAAACACCAAATATATATTTTTATGAAATATGTAAATCCTCGTAATTTTTATACTTAAAAATTCGATAATTACAATCCTATTGACGTTATTTAATTGGCCCGAGGTGAATTAAGACCCACACGAGGGTGAAAACATATGGGACATGGTAATATACAAAGTCTCATGTATACTAGAGTTAAATTAGAGAATTAATTAAGGTAGATAGTGGGCCAAATTTACATTGCAATTGATAGTTGATAATTGATGGGACTTTGATCACAAATTTAGCGGGCCAAACTCACCCTTTTTGTTGGCTGATTTTAGAGGAGGTTTAGGTTGGAAAGCAAGGAAAGATTATCTACTTCACTACGAAAAGAAAAGGAAACGAAACAAAGAATATTGGGAGTTCGACGGCGGCTAACGGAATTAGAGAATACATCACAGAGCATATATATATATATATATGATTAGCTACTATCTAAATGGTTTCATGTGAGAAGTAGGGGTCCAACACAAAATTTAATGATTCCACTTTCTTGAAAATTTTAAGAAAATTTCATAACTGTGGCATACACAAGAGTCATTATCCATCACGTGATACATTTTTATCAAAATAGAATAGAATGGCAGAATTTGTGTGTGGACTCAAAAGTTGTGTTTCTATGGGGGTGAAAGTCGAAAGGCAGAAAGAGTGAGCAGCGAACACACGCACAAGGAGAAGAACACCGAGGGAATCTGGGAGTTCGAGTTATTGAGGTGCTAATACACAATTAAGATTCCTAACAAGGATTCAACAACAAGGTTCTCTTTCCAAAGTTAGGGTTTTGCCATGGAGCGACGGTTATACTTCATGGGAATATTTGAGGTAAGTTGAGACTTATTTTTCTAATAGGAAATTCTAGACAAAGTTTTTGTCATTAAGTATTCAGTCATACTGTCCTTATTCATTATGGCTATAAATAGTAGTGTGAGAATCCTTTAACGTATGGCTTGATGTCTTATATGCGTTATACGATTTTTAGACTCAGTTTTCAAGAAATATATGCTTACGTGTTACACTTCATGTTATGTGCAATTGTATGCTCAGTTCATGGTGTGATCACGTCCAGATTCAGATGGGAGAGCTAGCCGACCTCCCCTTATGTGACTGTCACGACAGCCAGGGTTAGATACCCACACGCTCGTAGTGGCTATTGTTTGCTGGGGAGATAGGCCGACACTCCCCGTGCGTGTTCCTAGACCACATGTACGTAGGGCCACTATGTATAACTCGATTTCCATTACAGTTTAGCTATTAGCTTAATGTTCAGTTTCAGTTATCAGTTTTAAAGTCAGTTTTTCATTCACTTATCAGTTTACAACCCTAGATTATCAGCTTATGTTAGTTTTCAAGACTTATATGATTTACACATTTTCTTGTAAAACATGTTTTTTCTTGTTTATTATGTTATTATCTCATAAAGTCTAGATCCGCCCCCTTTTTAGGAGGTGGTCTATGAGACTTACTGGTACCCTTGGAGATACTTAGCCTGCTTGGGCCTGCCACATCGTGTGGCAGGTGTTGAGTATGCAAGTGACAAATCATGGGGCTAGAGGCAGACGTTCTAGACTCAATTTGCAGACTCCGTTGATTCATCCCAGTGGTAGCAGATCCTTCTCAGTCTTTTATTTACTTTTAAACATTTACATTATTCTCGAGGTATGCTTCGAAGCTTTATGTATTCAGATTTCAGTTAAAGGCTCATGACTTGACATTGGGTTAGCTTTTTAGACAATTTGAAGTTATGTTCCTTATTTAGTTTTCTTGACATGCTTAATCCAAATGTTATTGGTTTTATTTTTATTACTGAGATGAGTTCAGACCTTCAATTAGCTAATACAGTGTTCGCTCAACGGATAGTAAGGGTTGGATCAATCACGTACCACCCTAGTTTGGGGGCTTGACAAAATATTTGCAATAGTTGTTTATGGTTTACACTGATAGACTCTTGCAAGTCTTCCCTCTTATAACAGTGAGTATAATCGAGGTTAAGAAAATAAATAAATCAGCTAAAGCAAAAATATAACGTTCAAGTTTGTTTTTGTTGGACCTTTTTTAAAATAAATAAAAGAATTGTATAGTTTTAGTTATGTTGGTTCAGTTCACATTTGAGTTCGATAAAAAAAAAAAGGAAAGAATACAAAAATGTGCACCAAGCCAGAAAATATAAATGTTAAACAACATATCAAATGTTGACCCACCATATAATTATTAGAGTTTAATTAAAAAAAGAAAACTATTTAACAGTCAAATTAGATATTTGGCCTAACTCACACCCCAAAAACTAGCTCAAATGAAGGAGGATTGTTCAAACCTTATAAGGAGTCCAAGGATCGCATACCTCACTGATGTGGTTTATTTCTCTTTAAGTTGATTCTCTATCAAGAGTAGAAGCTCTGATACCATGTCAAATTAGACATGGGCCTAACTTACATCCCAAAAGCTAACTCAAATGGAGGAGGATTGTCCAAGCCTTATAAGAAGGTCCAGAAATCTCATCCCTCACCGATGTGGTATATTTCTCTTCAACATTAACTGGAAATCATTTGAGAAGAAACCAAAGAAATTTCAACTTAAACCAACAAGTCATTGTATGATGAGCTTGCCCTTTTTCATAACAAAAAATTATGCGGATCCTCCTTCATATGGATTGGTCTTTAATTTTCGTCCCTCAAATTGTTGTTTTTTAATTTTTGTGATTTTTTTTAATTCTGTTGGAGTTCGAACACAGAACCTCAAGATATTTTTGGCTAATTAAAATGACTAACGTCAAAATTAAAAACTAGCAATTTAAGGAACAAAAATTAAAAACCACCACAAAATAGGGACAATCGGTGGGAATTGCCCTTTTCATAAACAAGAACGAAATTAGTGAAACAAACAGACTGAATGCCCTCAACCCAGCCCACTGCCACGGTTCCGTCCTTCAGTGGAAAAAAATGGCAAAATGGCAAAATGAGTAAAGATTCAGGCTGTTTTTGGTAAGAAGAAAAATATTGTATATGAAAAATGTTTTCTTGAAAATGAAATAATTTTCTTGCTAACTTTTGGTGTTTGGTATAAGTAATCAAAAAAATATTTATATGTTATTTAAGAAAATACTGTAGTGTGTGGTGGTAAAGGCATGGGGGTTGGGAGTATGCGGTCTGGAGAGAAGATAATAAACTTGAAATGTCATACATGAAACTTTTGTTTTCCTTTTACTATTAGGGAGGTCATTTTTTCAAATTTTAAGTGGCTTGTTGCCCTAAAAGAATGTATTCAAAATATTTTGATCGGTTAAATATGAAAAATTAAAAAGCATTTTCAATTCCCTACCAAACATACCCTAAAAAGAGACTTGTCAAGTTTAATATTATGTCTGGTCACAATTAAATAAGGATGTAGTCTGACAAAGTATCTTGTTTAATACTTGGGAAAAGTAAAATTCAGATTCAAAAATTATAAATCCAAGTTGCTTAATGTATTTAATGATATAATTTAAAAATCAAGGAAGTAAGACTAAAATCATGAAAGATGTGTTTAAATTGTACTCCATTCGTCTCAAAAAGAAAATTGTTTTATACCTTCCTTAAGAAGTACTATTATTTAGGATGAATATTTGACTACTTTACATTTATTTATGTCTAAGTTATAATATTTCTTCATTTAATAAATATTTTATTTATGTGTCGTTTCCATTTAATGACAAAATTCTATTAAGGATAAAATAAGAAATAAGTAATTAATTATATCTTAAATTTTTAAAATGATAAATAATTTGAAATAATTACTTTTAGTGATCATGATAAATAATTTGAGACGAAGACATAAAAACAAAGAAAGAAATAGGTGATAACCTCTCATTTACGAAATACTCAAAATACTCGTCGTTGGACATCACTATAATTTAAATATAACCACAAGTCGAAATTGGTATGGCAAACATAACCACAAGGAGAAGATAGACATCTCTTATGTCTTTGCATCGTTTCTTCATAAAAAGGCCTAAAATTAAAAAGAACCATCTGATTGGTCCGATGGCCACAAAGCTTTTTGAAAGATGGAATAATTTCTCTTAGGGATTCCTTTCATTACTCACCATATATATAGCTGTACAAAGGTTGATTCCTAATATGGTACGAATCGTAACTTACCTTACAAAGGTTTTTTCCTAATACAATTAGAATCCTAAGTTACCTTAAATATACATCTATCATAATTACAAAATATACAGAGAATATACAGGCGGTGGTAGGCAGGCATGACACAGAAGTGTGCGATGTTATTGATGGTACGTATAATTCTTTCAGCCTTTCTGTTTTGGGAAGAAGTATAGGGACAAGAAAAATGGAAAACCATGCCTTGTTTAGAACAGAAATTGTGAAATGCCGAGTTATTAAATTCACGTCCATTATCACATTGGAATGATTTGATAGATTTTTCAAATTGTGTTTTAATGAATTTTTGAAACTCGAGGAATTTTGTAAAAACTTCAGATTTGAATTTCAGTGGGTAAATCCAGACAAAATGTGAAAAATCATCCAAGAATACTAGATAGAATTTATGACCCAAAGAGCTAACAATCGGAGATGTCCACAAATCATCATGAACAATATCAAAGGGAGAAAAAGTAACACTGTTTGATGACATAAATGGAAGACGAGTATGTTTGCCTAGTGGACAAGAAAAACAGTGTTGGGAAATTTTCCCATTATTACATTGAATACGCTTAGAAGTCCTAAGAAAAGTAAAAACTGGGTCTCCGGGGTGTCCGAGTCTGTTGTGCCAAGTGGAGGGAGAGATTGCCGCAAGGGATAGAGGTGCTTGCGGTCTGACAGCGGAAGATTGAGTGAATGGGTAGAGGTCTCCCACACTATTGCAGCGTGTACGAATTTTCCCCGTATTGAGTTCCTTCACAGAAAAACCAAAAGGGTCAAATTCAACAGACACATAATTATTGCTAGTGAATTTTCTAACAGAGATTAAGTTTTTAATGATGTTAGGTGTGTATAGGACGTGGTTTAGGGAGAAAGGTGGGTGTGGATGTTTGGTGTGTGTGTTACCGTAACCTTCAATTGGAATGCGATGACCATTGCCGACAATAATAAATTGAGGACACTTTAACCGACGTAGTTGAGATAGGTTACCTGACGACCGGGTGAGGTGAGATGTGGCCCCGGTGTCCATGTACCAATTGTCGTCGGGATGTGGAAGGTTCACGGTGGTGTAGGCCTGGCCCAAATCAGTCGGGGCCAGGCCGCTGGGCTGCTGCTGCTGGACTGCAACCAGGTGGTGGTGGTGCTGCTGCTGCTACTGGTGAGCCTGCCTGGTGGTTGGGGCAGGGCCCAAGAGGCTAGTCAACCAAGGCTGCTGGGCCGGGCCCTGCGGTCGGGTACGGGCATGCGGCGAGGCCCGGTTCTGCCGGGTTGGGCCACCGCTGCTGCTGGTTGGACCACCGCTTCTTGTTGCTTCTTGTCCGTGCCACCGGTTTGCGGTGGCCTTTTTCGCGGCCCTGGCCTTTGTTGTTGCGACCTCTGCCGCCACTGGCCTGCTGCTGCTGCTGGACATGATGTGATGGATGGTTGCTGCTAGCCGCAGGTGTTGCCATCCCGTCAACGGCTAACGCCTTTTGATTATGTTCCTCTTGTTTAGCACGTCTAGTTTCTTCCAACAATAGTTGTGAACGTGCCTTGTTTTAACTTGGGAGATGGTCGGCTTGTTGAATCATTGTTGCAAGTGTGTCATATTCACCTTTTGGTAAACCCGCAACAAGTTGAAGCACCATCTTGGTTTCTGAAACAGAAGTCCCGACGTTGGATAGTTGATCGGTTATGAGTTTCAGTTGCTTACAATATTCGGACATGTTGTTAAAATTCTCGAGGCGGGTATTATTGAATTGATCTTCCAAATATACGGCCCGAGTATTTTTATTGTCCTGAAAGATTTCTTCTAGCCGAACCCAAAGTTCACGTGCCGTAGCACCTATTTTCATGATAGTGCACAACATGTCTTTGGAGATGGTGCCGTAGATCCATTGTTTGACGATGGCGTCAAGACGACGCCAGATTGAGTCTGTAACATCGGTGGGATGAGGAACAGATTCGTCAATATGATCGAGCACGTTATATGCACATGCATGAATGTAGAATAGTTCCATCCACATGGAATATTGACAGTCTTCTTGGTCAAGAATTATAGGGATAAAATTCTTGATGTTGTTAAAGGCGAATGCCGGATGAAAAGAAGATACTAAACGTTGAGAGGGGTTGTCAAGTGTGCTAGTGGATGAACCGGAATTTGTGGGGGAAGACATGGTTGCCGCATACCGAGGGAAGGGAATTTTCTGGTTTGGCCGAGAAAGAGAGGAAGAAACCAGAAAAAAAAACTGTGAAATCAGAAAAAAAAAATGCTGATTTCGGCCGAGAATGAGGAAGAGAAGGGATTTAGGTTTTAGGCTCTTGATACCATGAAAGATGGAATAATTTCCCTTATGGATTCCTTTCATTATTTACAATATATATAGCTGTACAAAGGTTGATTCCTAATATGGTACGAATCCTAACTTACCTTACAAAGGTTGATTCCTAATACAATTAAAATCCTAAGTTACCTTAAATATACATCTATCATAATTACAAAATATACAGATAATATTCGGAGAATATTGAAGCCTCAAATCACTATTTCACAACTGTCTCCTTCATTAGACCATTACCAAACACCGTTGAAATCATGAGAAATACTCTCTCAGCCAATAATATTAATATTAGTCCAAGAAACTTTAACAAGATTTCAAGATTTGGGCAGCAAAGGACCATTTCTGCTGCTGAACAACATAATGTTGAGGTTTCACAGTCAACTTGTTCACAAATCAAGATTGTGCTTCATTCCATTCACTTCTTTCTACACCCCACCCCCACCAACCCTCCAATATCCCTCTGCCCCAATGTATCTCTGCTTCTCTGTCTCTTTATTTTGGGCTTGGCCTGGTTATCTTGTCTAATATTTTAAGATAAGGGTTATTTGGTTCATATACTCCACTAGTTATGCAATTATGATGTAGTTTCTCCGTCTCAAAATATTTATCATTTTTTTGGTTTACACCCCCCTTAATAAATATCTATTAGAAGGGTTATTTAATTAATTTTATATTTATTTATGTCTAAGTTATAATCCTTTTCTATTAAATATTTACTCTATTTATGTGTCATATTCAGTAATGACAAAGAATAAACTAGAGAAAAAATAATTAATTATGCTTTGAACTTCTAAAACGACAAATAATTTGAAACAACTATTTTTAGTAACCGCGATAAAAAATTGAGACGGAGGGAGTACAACTTTTTATTTTATGTGTGGTGATTAATACAACACAATATATTCAATATAGACTCATAAGTGGGGTCTGGAGTAAAATGTATGCATACCTTATTCCAATCTTTGTGGTGATTAATAATGAAGGGATATTTAGAGCCTGTTTGGAAAGTTACTTTGTAATTGAATTTGGTTTAGTTATTAGGTTAGTAATTATATAACCTAATAATTACACAATATTGTATTTATAAATACTTGTTTGTTTGTTATAATGCAATTACGAATTACATGTAATTAAAAAGGGAAATTATTAATTGTATAAGTGTAATTCCACAGTCAAACTTTTTAAATTTCAAAAATTAGAAGGTAATTTATCAAAAATTAAACAGTAAGTTTGACAAATATTTGTCTATACAAGAAATATATATTACAAATTGAAGAACTCGTCAACCAACTGGAATCTCAAAATCCAACTATTGAACCAACCTTATCTCTAGATAAGGTGATGTGGTATTGTGCCATACCATAATTTTATTTTATCTTTTATACAATTCTGTAGGTGATGTGTTAATTAATTGCTGTATATTTCTGATTACAATAAATTATTTGGAATATGTAGGTGGCTGGAAGTTGGAAGCTGATATACAGTACTATAAGCATTTTAGGATCAAAAAGAACAAAATTAGGATTAAGAGATTTTATCACACTTGGGGATTTATATCAGAATATTGATATTTCTGAGGTATGTTATTTTTTGTCCTTTGATACGTTATACATATTTAATTTTTAATCTAACATCACAAGATTCAAAAAAGAATTACACTTTTAAACTTGTCATAATACATAATTAGACATATTAACTTGGCATCAACTGACAACTAAACACTCTAACTTTAAAAATGCACATCTAGACACTCGTCATCATTGTGTCTAGTGGACACCTACTGACATGGCATGACGTGGAACATAAACTTTGGAGGTGTCTAGACGATCATGCTATAAGTTGGAGTGTTCAACTGACACAATGGGGATGAGTTGAGGTATCTAGATGTGCATTCTCAAAGTTGAAGTGTTTGCTAATAGAGGCCAAGTTTAACTGTCTATCTATGTATTATGCCTTTAAATTTTATGCACAGTATACATAAAATGAAATTAAATAAGGAGTATTACATAATATTACTATTTACTTTTTATTTATTATTTTATCACTTGTCAATTAATTGAATTTTTTTAATGATGATAAATGGAGGGAAAAGCTGTCAATGTAATCAAGTTTAGAGGATTAAGTTTGCTGAATAGAGAGTTAAGGATACAAGCCACCTTCAAGATTGCATCCAAATCAGTTGAGATTTCTCTGCCCTTTTTTCATAAATTTGGTGTCAACTTAGGAATACTCAATTTTTGTTAATTTCCTCTCTGGTTATTGATTTGATTTTTGTAAATGTAGAGAGTTGATATTTTCTACAATAGTTCTGCAATAACACCAGACCAGGTATGGATTAATTATAATTTTTCCTTCATTGCAAAAAGAAAATCCTAATTAGCTTTCTAAGTGCAAATCAAAACTATGTTTGTCCAAAATTCGTTTCTTCTTCTTTTTTTAAAAGAAATTGATAATGCAAACAGTAGAAAGAACATGCAATGTGGTTATGGCAGGATAAAAGTAACTCTAAGGAATAATTGCCACCTTTTATATTTTTAAAATCAAATGTTAGGATCTTTTAGTACTTTTCATGTAATATTTAGTTTTAAAATTAGTTTCACACAGATAATATTTTGAGGATTTATACATTTATCTAGTTTGCAAGGACCTTTTTCTTGAAAGAAAGAGAAAAGAAGCTAAAAAGTTTTATGATTGAAATTGGAACAGTTGATGAACGTGTTTCAGAAAAATTACGTTCTGCTTCTTCTTGGCATCTTCAACCCTAAAGGCTGGCTTGAGATTACGTATCCTTTATCGGCTAATTAGTTTAAAGGTCTTGTTAATTTTTTTTTTATTTCTTATTTTGTTCTTTATGTTTCTAACTTAAAATGGACATATAGGAGAAATATATTATCCTTAAATCTAAAAAATGCAGATATGTTGATGAGAATTTGAGGATAGGCAGAGATGACAAGGGCAACATTTTTGTCTTGGAGAGATCATAGGAGGTTAACTAATTCCCATGCCTTTTCCCTCTTATTTTTATATGTATATTCCAATACATCCTTACTACATAGAAGAAATTGTTGGAAATTTGCCTTTGGCGGGAGTTGCGTCCGACCAACTTTAACGGCTTAAACACTAGTGTTCCGCATGTTAAAGAATCCGGTTATTCACACATGCATAATCTACTAAGTAAGTAAATGACCGTAGGGTCAATGATCGTCAAATTTCGTTGAGAAATGAAAGAGATATTGGTCCACGAAGTGAGGTGTTTGAAGCATGAAAAAGTGTGGTATTGAGATCAATTCTCCCTCATCGGTGGAGGAAGAAAGAATTGTTTTGTTTATAAGTCTCAAAGTTGGCTTGGGGTTTGGGACCCCAAGGGGTATCCCGTGTGTTTAAAGGAGGGAGGACCTAGATGTGCTTTGGTTCGAGGAAAGCCCACACGCGCGCCGCCCGTCCGATCTGGGTCGTGGGCTATGCTTCTTCTGATATTATCTTTTTAGACCAGAATTCTTTCATATGTACAATTTGGTCCCTGAAGTTTCAAGAAAGTCAAGATTGGGCAGAGAACGAACGTCAACCAGCGACTCAATTCAACCATTTATTTTGGTGAATTACTCTTCCTAAATGTCATCCGTTGCACATCAAATTCACCATTTATTTTGGTGAATTACTACCTCCATAATTGTCATTACTTGGCCAGTAATGGCACTTATGTGGACAGTTGTTAAGCCTCTCCTTCAACTATATAAAGGACCCTTTGTCACCATTGTTGAGCTACACGAAAACACAAGCAGACGCACATAAACAGAAACAAAATCAGTCTTCCTACTATCTTCCAGCATCATTTCATTACTCAAAATTCTTCACGGTAACACTTGGGTTTCCTTTGCTCATTTGTTCATTTGTTGTTTTATCATGGAAGACAATTGTCCAGGACGTGGAAAGGATACATACGGGGCAATATTATCTTAAAGACAGAGTGCAAATACTCGATTCAGCATACCAAAAACTGTTCCAGTTTATTGTTCAATTGTAATTTTAGTTTATTGTTCAATTGTAATTTCAGTTCTTGTAATACTTAGCGGTTACTTGTAATTTCCGTTTCCTGCATCTTTGTACCCAACAAAAATTATCCCACTTACGGCAATGTTGTCACATTCACAATATAAGAAGTGATAAAAGAAAAGTGCATAATTTTCACTTAGTCCTAATGTCCTATGACAAAATATTCTTAATCAGTCTAACGTTTGGGTTTTATTTTCCTGATCATGTACCCTTTTAAAAACAAAAATCAAAGTCTCCGGAGAAATATATAGTTTTTTTTATTAAAAAAAAATTCAATATCCCTATAGGCAGGAGCCTACAGGCTTTTATTAATAATAATGAAAAAAATCAGATGTCCGTACATAATGAATGTAATTAGAGCTAGACAAAATAATGTAAGCTAGGATCAATACCATAATTTATAACACGTGTTGCCTATCTTTCTAGTCTATTGCACTATCCATTTATATTTCCATAGGCATACGTATCAATCGTCTTCCTTTTTAAACGTCACAACCCTAAATTACATGACCAGCCAACACTCTATTCCCACCGGGCAAATCAATCTCGAACTATATAACCCAACCATATGCATTAAAAGCAAAATTAAGTTCCACTATGAAAACTATGCATGAAAGAATGTATACGGCCCCCAAATTGAGGTTTGACGTGATTGACATCTAACATATGTGATTATAACTTTTATCACTGAAAAAGTAACAAAGTAATCACTGAAAAGTAACAAAGAAAGAAAGACTCTAGAATACTAAATAAAGAACTCGATATAATAATATCAACAAATTAATAAATTTTTTTGGTTGAGCCTGTCACACATGGCTTGCCAAGTGTGGATAATCGGCTGACGTGGTTTGCAGGCTATTGCGTCAGTCCGGGGTTTACCCTGTGCGCACTCGAGAGAGTAAGCGAGCGTACCGGATTCCTTCGTCAACAAAAAAAAAAAAAAAAAAAAAAAAAAAAAAAACTTGATAGTTATCAATATCTGAGAACTGAAAATTTTGAATGAATAATCTATGGGACATTTCTTATAGGATAAACGTTAAAAAATTAGTTAAAAACTGAAAAAAGAAACTGCAAAAGTCTGCTATCGCTAAGACAAATCAATGAAGTCTGAGAACTGGACACAGTTTAGAACTAATCACGAATGTCGTCACATATATCCGCAACACCTGTCAAACGACGCATTATGCTCAAATAGACTAAGTACTGCAGATAAAATACTAACAATTGCACACACAACAAGTAATTAAATCAAACATGAAACCTAAACTTTCTGAGAATTTGGGATAATTGATTAAGCATATGCACGAAATCGGGATGAGGTTTTTTATGTAATTCATAATACGGGAAAAGGTCAAAAACGCCCTTAGACTATAAAAAAAGTATAAATGTTCATTCATCTATTGGGCTAAAAATACCTCTTCCATCTATTTTAGTTCACTTAAGACCTTAAAACTAACAACCCTCTATTTATATTTTATATTTTTATTATTTATTACGTGGCGACTCTCTATTGGTTGAAATTAAAATCCACTCATACCGGATCTTTTTCCTTCACACCAACCCAACGACCCATGACCCAATTTCCATTAAAACAAAATCATCAGCACATGAGACTGTTCCGCGAACTCTATCGCTCTTATCTCTTCTATATCGCTAATTGATTCCTCTGTTGGCTCCTCTTCAAGCCGTTGTTGCTCAACTTTCTGCTTAAGATAACTAGGCTGCCCAGCATTTCAGCCAAATGTAGAATGTTATTGAATTCTTCGTCTTTTATGAAAGTAATTAAGTTTTTAATTGCTCCAATTTGGTGTATAAGACTGAAGTCTTTTTCTTCTCGATGTAAAACATCAACATGAAAAAAGGTCTGTCCTTTTTGGTTGCGAGTCCAAATGCGATCGGGATTGTAAGAATGAATATTGTAAGAATGAATAATTTTCCTTAGGGATTTCTTTCATTATTCACAATATATATATAGTTGTACAAATGTTGATTCCTAATATAGTACGAATCCTAACTTACCTTAAATGGCTGATTCCTAATACAATAAGAATCCTAAGTTACCTTAAATATACATCTATCATAATTACAAAATATACAGTGAATATTCGGAGAATATTCGCTAATGCTCCCCCTCAGACGGAGCGGGAGGAGGCCGAACGCTAAGGCTGGATCGAAAGTCGGTGAAGAGTTGTCTCGGTAGTCCCTTTGTGAAAATGTTTGCATACTGATAAGAGGAAGGCACGTGTAATATTTTGACCTGACCACGGGCAACCTTCTCTCGCACAAAGTGGATATCCATCTCAATATGTTTAGTCCGCAGATATGGGACCGGATTATGAGACATATAGATGGCAGATATGTTGTCACAATAGACTATAGACGCCTTTCGTAGTGGACACTGGAGCTCCAAAAGAAGATTTCTGAGCCAACAGATCTCAACGACGACATTAGCAACTCCGCGATATTCTGCTTCAGCACTCGAACGGGATAGCGTGGCCTGTCGCTTGGCGGACCATGAGATAAGATTATCCCCAAGAAATACACAGTAGCTTGAGGTGGAGCAACGTGTGTCGGGGCATTCTGCCCAATCTGCATCCGTGTAAGTGAGTAACTTGGTTGGGGAAGAGGGGTAGAGATGTAATCCAAAGTCTAGTGTGCCCTTAACGTATCTAATAATACGTTTGAGGGTGGCAAAATAGGACTCTCGGGGGTCGTGCATAAACAGACACACCTACTGAACGACATATACAATATCAGGCCTAGTGAATGTAAGATACTGAAGGGTGTCGCGCCCTATTTTGACCCGACCCGTGGGAGGTCGGAGCGGAGCACAGCGTATTCGGGTGATTCCTGGGTAAAAGGGTTGAGGAGCCGCCACCTAATTATTTTTTACGGTGAATTAGGACACCTAAATATTAACTAAATGCTGCAATGTAAACTCCGATTTTAAGGTCTGCGAAACTAATGAGATTCTAGGTAAGGGTTCTTCATTATCCTAAAGGGAAGGGGTTAGGCATCCTTTAAGATCCGCTAACTTGCGGTTATCCGATCAAACTCAGGTTAATATTATACTAAGAAAAAATGCATGTTTTTAAAGTATGAAGTTAAAAAAAAAGATGTTTGCAAATAATTAATGAAAGAGATGCATTTTGTACATGTATGCATTTGTGACAATGAATAAGGAGAAAAGCACTTCATTTGTAATGTCAAAGGAGTAATTTTGAAAAATCATTTTTTGACGTAACTTCGGATCCGTTTCCAAAAACGGTGAGCGTTTTGGTCACGGAGGGCTCAGACTTAAAATTTTGAAAAGAACATTCCAATCACGTCGTGGCTGCAAACATAAGACTAAGTGGTTATTTTGATTGCCTCGCCTACTAAACGTGTTGGTCTCTCGGATGAAAAGAAAAGATCACTATAATCACGTTGTGGCTGCGAATATATAACTTGTTGGTTATTTTATTCACCTCGCCTACTAAACATGTTGATCTCGAATGAAATAAAAGGTTTAAGTCTCATCATTGCCCAGAAGTTATTTTTATTTAGAAAAATGCATATTTGGCAATTGAATAAAAGAGGCAATTTTTTATGACAAAAAAAAAAAAAAAAAACTTTTCAAGGTTGCAAATCGGATAGAATGCAAACCTTATTTTTTAAAGAAAGTGAATAATAGATTGCCAAATTATTTTTTGAAAGATATTAAAGCATGCATAACGAACCTAAAAAAATATAGCAAAGTAACTAGAGGCTAAGTGTGGAACTTACGAGACAACCCTAAACAAATAAAGCTAGTGATGGTTTCCAATTCAAACGAGCCTAAGAAATTAACTAACGGCAGTTAGATTATCCTATTCATTCATCTATTCGCGGCCTAATTATTCTAAATATCCTAACAATCACACAAGCATTAAAATAATTATTACATGCCCAAGAATAGAAATAACGAAATTAAAGAATAATAATAAAAGAGGAAACTGGGGGAGGATGATGATGTCATCCCGCCCTATTTGTGTAGAAATTCCGAGGCCGGAGAATGCAATGAATGTGGATGCGGGTCTTGGTTTGAGAAAGTTGTGATGAATCTCATGATGAGACTCTTCGTAGCTCCCGATGCATTTCATGTAAATAAAAGAAAAGAAAAGGATTAGCAGGCGGAACATGAAAATATATACGTAAGAGAATGCAAATAAGTAATCCATAAAAGATAATATGTTGTCACGAAAGCATTGTACACTTAGGCAAGTAAAGACAAATATATAGTCAATTTAAGAAGAATATGGAAGCCTGGAAATGCACATATGATCATTTTTATACAATTCCTTAAATGTGGAGTCACCAAGTAAAAAATATGCAAAGAACATTCATTCTACACAACTAGGCATAATGACATTTTAAATTATGCATGGCATAATTAACATGATTTAGGCAATCAAATCTCATATTTTGAGAAATAAAGACTAGTCTAGAATGGTATTACATCACACTTGCACAGTGGCATCACGCCCAGAATTAAAGCTATCCCAACACATACTCATTCATTATGTTTACGAATAGGCATGCTTCACGTAGGCCAAGTTACGAACCAAAAAAAACTGCATATACTTTAATAGGCAACTTAGACATGTCTAGTTGCATCTTATTCAAGAACATGGACATTTTTATCTATATCAAGAACCTAGTCGGAAATATTTCTATATTAAATGTAAACAACACACGTATTTACGAATCTGGTCCAAATCCTAACACCTTGGGACATAAATAAACATCTAGCCAAACCAACATCATAGGGCATTCGCCTAATCATATTTTGCATTCATCTTCACAAAAAATTGTTACACACAGTGAATCTAACTTGTGATCTATATTAAACACACATATATATATATTATTGGCCCTTAACAAGATCTAACATGAACTCAAGCCCACATTGTCAACTAAAAAAAAAAAAGAATTCCCGTACGATCAAACCGTGGTCCCGTCAATAAATATTACTAATCATATTTGTGACAAAGATGAAGAATCTAGCAATTGTGTTTCGAGACTAAGTATAAATGAATTAAACAAACATCATATCCATTCATTTTTACTAATCACAGGATTTTACTAGTTTTAAAACAAACATATTAATTAGGCTAGCACATGGCGTATCACTAACTTAATTTAACTAAGAACTAAACAAGCTATACAAACTAAACATTTAATCACATAAAATTGGTTAAATTAAATCGTGCAAACATACAACAAATAAAGGAAACCCTAAGGGATTGAGAATTTCGAGCCCACTGACCTTCTCCGGGTAGCGAACCGAGGCGCGTTTCGAATCGTCGACCCGCTCGGAGAAGTTGAAATTCGATTTTTGCGGTTTCGAATTCGATACGATTTCGATTTTGGAATGCCGCTTTTCGAATTTTGGAATTCGATTTTCTGATTTTTGGAACGAAACAGAACTGGTTTCGGTTCAGACCCGATCCGGAAATCCGACCTGAAACAGAAAAAAAAAAGGGATTCTCGGATTGAGAAATGAGGAACTAAAACAGAGAGTATTTTCGGACTGATTTCTTGACTATTTTTGAACAATTTCGAACTCTTTTTTTTTATTTCGATTTGACCTTCAAAGACAGATCCTTCTTTCTTTTTCTCCTCCTTTTTTTTGAAGAACAAGGGGGGGTATTTATAGATGGGTTTCCCCCAACGTTCACCTCGTCGAAGTGAGTTTGAAATTTAAATTAAAGGTAAAGATTTATGAATTTTGGAAGCGGATTTTTGGGGTATGGGTATGGTGAAGTGATGGGAGGGGTGTGGTGGTGTCAGGGTTTGGTGGCAGGGAGTTGGTGGTGGCAGGGGTATGGGGAGGCGACGTGGGGGTAGGGGTGTAGGGTGGCGGCGGTTGAAGGGTTTTTAGGTTTAGGTTTGTAGATTTTTTTGTTTTGGGTTTTGTTTGGTTTGGGGGAATTAAAAGGGGGATGGGTTAAAAGAATTGGGCTGGGTCGGGTTGGACGATGTGGGCTGGTCCGGCGAATTGTTGGGTTGGGGTTATAAGGGAATGGGAATTGGTTTAGGGGAAATGGGTATTTAATTGGGGAGTTTGGCTTTGGGCTTGTTTGGTGTGGGCCGTTTGGGGGGGTTTGTTTTGTTTTGTGGGTTTTGATTTATTTTGGGTGAGGGGAGATTAAAGATGGTTGTTGGGCTTCGGTTTTGGGCTGGCCGGTTGGGTTGAAAAATAAAAGGGGAAGTTGTATTGTTTTGGGTTATGTAGAAATTGTTTTGGGTTTTGGGGAAAAAAAGTTATGGGTTTAGAAATTGTTTTGGGTTAGGAAAATAAAAATGGTTTATGGATTTTAAAAATATGAAAAGGGGCTTAATATTAAAACATATTTATATATTTTTTGTAAAAGATGTGAATTATTTAAAATAACGTAACGATGTGATAATAATAAAAATAAAATATAATATTTGCGAAATGTTTAATGCTTGATAAAAACGGAAATACGATGCCATTTTTGCGAAAAAAAATAAAAAAATAACATAGAATATTATGGATAAAACTATGGTTATGATAAAGATGCAAATGATAGGAAAATGTTAATAATGATAATAATAAGGTATATACACATATATGCCTATATTAAAAATTGTTTTAAAAGTGTCAAAAATATTAAAATTTACGAATAAAATCATAAAAGATGGGACAAAATTGGGTGTCAACAAAGGGCACCTGCAAGACTCCGATATAGAGTGGGATCAGAAACTGGCGCACCGTCATTGGCACTAAGCTTGGATTTTGAGTCCACTGGAGTTGGCATAATTTTACAATTTGCCATCTTAGCCCTGTACACTATCTCTTCGGCATACTTACGCTGACACGGGAACATAGTGGCTGCAGATCTGTTCACTGATATACCCAAAAAATAACTCAGCTTGCCCAAGTCAGTCATAACAAATTCAGTTTTGAGTAGAGCAATGATTTCATTCTTCAAACCGTCAGATGAGGCAGTAAGAACAATGTCATCGACATATAATAGCAAATAAGCAGTGCTGCTACCTCAATGAAAAGTGAAGAGAGAGTTATCACACCTGCTACATATAAAACCAATCTGCAGAAGATACCTGACAAAGCGATCATACCACGCGCGGGGTGCCTGTTTCAAGCCATACAATGACTTTCTGAGATGACATACAAACTGTGGAACTGTCGGATGAACAAAGCTAGGGGGCTGATGCATGTACACGGTTTCTTTTAAATCCCCATAAAGAAATGTATTCTTGACATCAAGCTGATGAATCGGCCAATGCATGCTCATAGCAATACTGAGAACGGTTCGAATAGTGGTCGGTTTAACAACCGGACTAAATGTCTCACCACAATCAATACCCTCCTGCTGATTTGGGCCATCACAACTAGTCTTGCCTTATACCGCTCCAAGTCACCACTGTCTCTGAACTTATGACGAAATAGCCACATACACCGGATAACCTTCACACCGTCTGGTCTAGGTACCAAATCCCAAGTGTTCTGCTTAGTTAAAGCGTTAAACTCCTCACACATGGACGCATTCCAATTAGGGTCCAGGTTTGCTATTTTTGGATTTTTTGGAATGGGTGATAAGGTTTGTGTGGAGAGGTTGAAGTGAACCTTGGGTTTGAAGATCCCGTGTTATGCATGAGTCTCCATGCAATGGGATCGTGTTGTGCATGAGTCTCCATGCAATGGGTTGGCAACAGTGAGAGGTCTGGACTAGGAGGTTGCAGGGCTGCTATTTCTGGATTGGGAGGCAGCAGTGCTGTCGGACTTGGAGGCTGCAGGTTTACGGGTTCTGGACTGGAAGAGGTTTGCGGTGTTCTCGCGCTTCGGATCGTTTCGGGCCGGGAGGCGCAGGGGGTATTTGTGTGGTGTTCGACCGAGAGCATGGATCAGTTTGGTCAGAGATGGTGCCGGACAGTGGAAGTGATGGAGTTGTAAGCTCTGACTGAACAGCGCACTGCCGGTGGTACAGAGATTGGATAGCCGGGGATAGACTCGATTTATCGAGAAAGGTGTAATCGGAGGTCTGAAATTTTTTGAGATTGGAAAAGGGAAAGGTCATCTCATCAAAGGTGACGTGACGGGAGATGATGATTTTGTGAGTGTCAATGTCATAGCACAGGTAGCCCTGATGATTGGGAGAGAGACCAAGGAAGACACATGGTATGGAGCGAGGGGCAAATTTGTGAGGTGCAGTGGAGGCTATGTTGGGGTAGCATAAGAAGCCGAAAATACGTAGATGGTCATAGGATGGGAACCTATGGTATAGTATTTCGGTAGAGGTCTTGTTTAGGAGAGTGCTAGTTGGTAAAATATTAAGGAGAGATTCTATCATTTTAACAGCATAGACCCAAAAAGGTGGTGGAAGACAGGCATGAAATAGAAGTGTGCGAACCATGTTATTGATGGTACGTATAATTCGTTCAGCCTTTCCATTTTGGGAGGAGGTATAGGGACAGGAAAAATGGAAAACCATGCCTTGCTTAGAGTAGAAATTGTGAAATGCCGAGTTATTAAATTCACGTTCATTATCACATTGGAAAGATTTGATAGATTTTTCAAACTGTGTTTTAATGTATTTATGAAATTCAAGGAATTTGGCAAACACTTCAGATTTGAATTTCAGTGGGTAAATTCAGACAAAGTGTGAAAAATCATCTAAAAATACAAGATAAAATTTGTGACCCAAAGAGCTAATAACCGGAGATGTCCACAAGTCAGCATGAACATTATCAAAAGGAGAAAAAGTAACACTATTGGATGACATAAATGGAAGACGGGTATCTTTGCCGAGGGGCAAGAAAAATAGTGTTGGGCAAGTTTCCCATTATTACATTGAATACGCTTAGTAGACCTAAGAAAAGTAAAGACAGGGTCTCCGGGGTGTCCGAGTCTGTTGTGCCAAGTTGAGGGAGAGATAGCCGCAAGGGATAGAGGTGCTTGCGGTCTGACAGTGGAATATTGGGTGAATGGGTAGAGGTCTCCCACACTATTGCAGCGCGTAAGAAATTTTCCCGTATTGAGTTCCTTCACAGAAAAACCAAAAGGGTCAAATTCGACAGACACATATTTATTGCGAGTGAATTTTCTAACAGAGATTAAGTTTTTAATGATGTTAGGGGTGTATAGGACGTGATTTAGGGAGAAAGGTGGATGGGGATGTTTGGTGTGTGTGTGTTACCATAACCTTCAATTGGAATGCGATGACCATTGCCGACAGTAATAAATTGAGGATACTTTAACTGAAGTAGTTGAGATAAGTTACCTGACGACCGGGTGAGGTGAGATGTGGCGCCGGTGTCCATGTACCAATTTTCGTCGGGCTGTTGAAGGTTCAGAGTGTTGTAGGCCTGGCCCAAATCAGTGGGGGTCGGGCTGCCTGGTTGCGGTTGCTACTGGACAGTGATCAGGTGGGCCTGTTGCTATTGCTGGTGGGCCTGCCTATTGGCCGGGCGAGCCCAACAGCCGAGCGACCAAGGCTGCCGGGCCCGGGCCCTTGCAGTTGGGTATGCAGGCGAGGTCCAATTCTGCTGATTGGGCCATATTGGCTGCTGTCCAGCATACTGGAAATAGGCAGGGAGACGGGCCTGGCTGCTGGTTGCGTTGGCCCTTGTCGCGGCCCTTGCCTTTGTTATTATTGTCACGGCCTCTACCGCTTGCCCTCCGCCGCGGGACTGCTGCTGGTGGTGGTCTTGCGGTGGTGGCGGGGTGGTGTTGGCCGCCGATAGTGCCATCCCATCAACGGCTAACGCCTTTTGATTAAGTTCCTCTTGTTTGGCACGTCGGGTTTCTTCCAACAATAGTTGTGACCGTGCCTTGGTGAAACTTGGAAGTGGGTCGGCCTGTTGAATCATTGTTGCAAGTGTATCGTATTCACCTTTCGGTAAACCGACAACTAATTGAAGTACCATCTTGGTTTCAGAAACAGGTGTCCCGACGTTGGAAAGTTGGTCGGCTGTGAGTTTGAGTTGTTTGCAGTATTCGGACATGTTGTTAAAATTCTCGAGTCGGGTATTGTTGAATTGCTCTTCCAAATACACGGCCCGAGTATTTTTATTATCCTGAAATATTTCTTCCAACCGTACCCAAAGTTCACGTGCCGTAGCACTTGTTTTCATGATAGTACACAATAAGTCTTTTGAGATGGTGCCGTATATCTATTGTTTGACGATGACGTCAAGGCGACGCCATGTCGAATCGACAATATCGGTGGGACGAGGAACAAAGTCATCAATGTGGTCGAGCATGTTGTACGCACATGTATGAATATAGAACAGTTCTGTCCATATGGAATATTGATAGTCTTCTTAGTCAAGAAGTATAGGAATAGAATTCTTGATGTTGGTTACGGCGAAAGCCGGGTGAAACGAAGATGATGATCGTTGAAAAAGGCTGTCAAAAGTGCTAGTGGAGGAACCAGAATTTATGGGGGAAGACATGGTGGCAACCAGGTGTGCCGTCGCCGAGAAGGGAGAATTTGAGGGAGGGGGTCGACGGCTTTGGAAAGAAGAAGGTGTAGGGATTAGGGTTAGGCTCTTGATACCATGTAAGAATGAATAATTTCCCTTAGGGATTCCTTTCATTATTCACAATATATATATAGTTGTACAAAGGTTGATTCCTAATATAGTACGAATCCTAACTTACCATAAATGGTTGATTCCTAATACAATAAGAATCTTAAGTTACCTTAAATATACATCTATCATAATTATAAAATATACGATGAATTATCAGAGAATATTCGCTAATAGGGATGAAAGACGGTGATATACGAATTGTATATATTAATTACCATAGTTTGGGAAAGAAATAATCTCCTTTATTATTTTTATTAATTAAAGAGAATATATACAATTTACAATTTTCATAATATGGAAAATCATATTCCTATTGTACTCCCATAACCCTATTCTATTTGTACAAGAATCCTACAATTATGGTAAGTGTACAATACTAATTATATACAAAATATACAACTAAATATGTTACCATAACAATGATATACACGGTTGTGTATACTATGTATATCACGGTTTCACACTTGTTATGGATTTCTGTGATATACACAAGTTATGTGTATATCCTTGTATATTTTCACACCCCCGAAGTCATAGCAGACGGTCTTCGTACGCTGAAACTGTCCAAAATTCATCAAAAAGGACCGAGGGAAGACCCTTGGTAAATATGTCTGCAATTTGATACCTGGAAGGGACATGGCAGACGCGTACTTGTCCACGAGCTACCTTTTCGCGAACAAAGTGAATATCCATCTCGATGTGTTTAAGGCATTGGCGTTGAACCGGATTACCATACAGGTAGATGGCACTAATATTATCACAATAAACCAAGGTAGCTTTCTGAATAGGACAATGAAGCTCTAAAAGAAGATTACGTAGCCAACAGGATTCAGAGACCACATCGGCTACCCCACGATACTCGGCCTCTACACTAAGCGTGATAATGTAGATTGTCGCTTCACAGACCATGAGACCAAGTTATTACCTAGAAACATACAATAGCCAGATATGGAGCATCTGGTATCTAGACAGTCACCCCAATCAACATTTGTATACAAGACAACTGTAGACGTTGATGAAGGATATACATGTAAACCATAGTCAAGTGTCCCCTGTATGTATCGAATAATGTGTTTGAGCGCATTCATGTGTTCAACCCTGGAATCATGCATAAACAAACACACATGATATATGGTATACGTAATATCTGATCTCGTGAAAGTAAGATACTGAAGAGCCCCTGCAAGACTGCGATAGTGGGTCGGATCCTCGTATGGTGAGCCAGCTGCAACACCCAGCTTGGGTTTAGTATCAACTGGAGTGGAAGTAGACTTGCACGAGTACATACCAGCTCGCTCAATGATCTCCGTGTCATACTTTCATTGTGATAAGAATCACCCATCTACATGACGAGTGACAACAATCCCCAAAAAGTAACTCAAGGGCCTCAAGTCTTTCATCGCAAACTCATAACTGAGCATTGTCATGATAGACTTGTGCAAAGCATCAGAAGAGGCAGTCAAGATAATATCATCCACATATAATAGTATATAAGTCAGGGAAGTACCACGACGGTATATGAATAATGAAATTATCAGACATGCTGTGCGAAAACCCAATAGAGGAAACATAGTCTGTAAATCTCTTATACCAAACCCGTGGGGCCTGCTTAAGCCCATATAAGGACTTCTTCAGTAAACAAACATGATGAGGATATTTGGGGTCTCGAAAACCCAAAGGGCTGATGCATGTAAACGGTCTCCTTAAGATCACTATGTAAGAACACATTCTTCACATCTAACTGATGAATGTGCCAAGCTTTCGAAAGAGCCAGACTGAGAATAGTGCGAACGGTAGTCGGTTTGACCACCGGACTAAATGTCTCACCACAATCCACACCAATTTGCTGAGTCTTACCATCACCTACAAGACGAGTCTTATGCCTCGCAAAAGAACCATCAGAATTATCCTTATAAGTAAAAATCTACCTAGACCAAATAATATTAACAGTAGAAGGACGGGGTACCAACTCACACGTCTTATTATCAATAAGAGCATCATATTCGTCATTCATAGCCAATTTCCAATTCGGGTCATTTAATGCGGACACTGGGTTATGGGGTAGGGGGATTTAAGAACATTAGAATTTAAATTAAAATATCTTTTTAGTTTAAAAATACCCCGTTGACTATGAGTGACCGGTCTGTGAATCGGGGGAGAATTGGGTGGATTTTGAGACAAAATCGGAGGGTAACGGACTGGCGAGCAGGCAGTGGGCCTGCTGGCCGCCCAACATTGGAATCGGGATCTCAAACAATGGCAGGGGCAGAACTGCGTTGGATAAGCGGCCCAGTTGCTGGACCCATGATGGATAAACTGGGCAGAGGCGACGGGACGGGAGGTCCAGCGGGCAGTGGGCCCGCTGGTGGATTTTGGGTACGGACAAGTCCAATAAATGGTGGATAAAATACGGGAAGACCTCGTCATCTAAAAAATTATACGAACTAGGCCTGGGACTACTGACTTTAGCAAATAGGAATTGGGTCTCATCAAAAATCACAGGGCGACTAATTATGATTTTGTTAGACGATAAATCAAAACATTTATAACCACGATGATTAGATAGATACCCCAAAAATACACAAGGGGTAGAACAGGCTTGAAGTTTGTTAATTGTAGTTGACAGAAATAGCGGATAACATAAGCACCCAAAAACCCTTAGATGTGAATACGAATGAGTCTTATTATATAGAATTTGAAGAGGGATGAATATGTCAAACCTTTGGTGGGCAGTATGTTAAGAAGATAATTAGTCATTTGGAGAGCATGATGCCAAAAGGAAGGGGGATACGGAAGCATGGACTAATAAAATGCGGACAATATTATTAATAGTATGAATTTTTCGTTCGATTTTCCCATTTTGTGAGGAAGTATGAGGGCAAGAGAAGCAAAAAACTATGCCATTAGTATCACAAAAATCCTGAAACAACCCATTATCATATTTTTTGTTATTATCACATTGAATATTTTTTATTTTCCGGTCGAATTGGGTACGGATGAATGCTCTAAATTTTAAGAATGTGGAAAAAACTTGTGATTTTTTCGCTAACGGAAAGGTCCATAAAAATAGAAAAATCATCCAAAAATAGAACATAATAACGATGACCCACATAACTTAAAACGGGAGATGTCCATAAATCGCTATGAATAATATCAAATGGCATTCAAGTATGAGAAGTAGAGGCTACAAATGGTAATCTAACATGTTTTCCTAAAGGGCATGATTGACAAATTGGAGTACTACGCGTACCCTTACAAGAAATAAAATTATTTTTATGCAAGAAAGAAACAATGGACGACCCAGGGTGACCCAAACGTGCATGCCACAAGGAAGGAGCTAGAGCTGCAAAAGTAGATGGAAAGACTTGACTCGAGAGACTGGAGGTGGGCGTGATAGGATAAAGATCTCCCTTACTATCACTTCTCATGAGAGGTATCCCCGTTTTGAAATCCTTCACAGAAAACCCAAAAGGATCAAAATCAACAGAAACTCAATTATCAGTGGTGAATTTAAGGACAAACGCCAAATTTTTAATGAAGTTAGGGGCATGAAGGGAATTTTTCAAGACAAGAGGTGGATGGAGGGAAGACAATGTTTTATGACTGTAACCATGAATTGGAATTGAGTTGCCATTACAAAAAATTATGCCACGATTTTTGCTCAAATTGGAATAAGACGAGCGAGTACCTTGGTCGGACGTCATGTGAGAAGTGGCGTCAGTGTCCATGTACCAATTCGCGTATGGGGATTCAATCCAAGTGTATGCATTGCGGCTTCAATGTCGAACAAAGTGGATCCGACAGCATGATAGGCATGTAGAGGCCAAGGCCCAAGCACACATGTTTGCTGCCCCGGCCCAGCGTTATTGCGGAAGCCACTGGACTATGTCAAATTGGGCCAAAAATTCTGCTGGGCAGCCCACTGTCCAGGGGCTGGAGACGTTGGAAAATAAGGGTCGTTGGGCCACTAGCCACCGGCCCAAGCCTACTACCAGGGGGCCCATGGCTGGGACCAATTGGCCTGCGGCCCACTGCTACTATACCTGGGCCCACTGCCACTGTTCTAGTCATCCCCACCACCGCCGGAACCACCACGATTGCCACCGCAATTTTTGCCATTATTTTTCTGATTTTTCTTGCCTCCACCGTGAGCACCATTTTGGCTCGAATTATCAACACAACCCTGAGAAGTAGCTGAAGACGTCATCATGACCACGGGACTAGCGCCAGTAGCTGCCCTTTTGGACAAACCGGCTTCTTCTAACGTGAGCATCGAGCGGGCTTGATAAAAAGGCGGAAGTAGATTACTTTGACGAAGGAGAGTCCCCTCGCCATTATAGGCCTCAGATAGGCCGACAATCATTTGTAGAACAAGAAAATTATTGGTAATGGGAGCGCTAACGTTACGGAGTTGGTCTGCCAATTCCTTGAGTCGTTTACAAAGAGCTGAAACATTCAGGAACTCTTCCATGCTGACTTGGGAAACTTCCTGCTCAAGGATGACAACGCGAGAATGTTGGTTATCTTGGAATATATCACACAATCTATTCCATCTAGCCATAGCCGTAGTGTCCGACTCAATAATCGTTTGTAAAAGGTTGGTAGAAATAGTAGAATAAATCCACTGAAGGACGATAGCATCAAGAGTAATCCATAACTGAGGATCCTCCGCGGGAGTAGGGGTAGCGGTAGGAATTATGTGATGGAGAACTTGATGTGAGATGGCGTGAATTTTGAACAACTCCGCCCACGTCACATATTGGACGTTTTCCATCTCAAGAACAACGGGGATGTTGTTCTTGATGTTAGAAACCGTAAGGGCATGATGAAAGTGGTTCTTTGACGTCGACATAACGAAAGAACAAAGGGATTGGGAAGAAAATTTGGGAAGAGCGGAGGTAAAATTAGCACGAAATCCGAGAGGGGCACAGATTTCAATGCAAGCTTGGCCAGGAGGGACGGCGGAACCGAGACTAAATTTGGGAGATGAGCGGAAGTAATTTAGTCCTAGACTTCTGATACCATGAAAGAAATAATCCCCTTGATTATTTTTATTAATGAAAGAGTATATATACAATTTACAATTTTCATAATATGTAAAATCTTATTCCTATTCTACTCCCAAAATCCTATTCTATTTGTACAAGAATCCTACAATTATGGTAAGTGTACAATACTAATTATATACAAAATATACAACTAAATATGTTCCATAACAGTAATATACACGGCTGTGTATACCGTGTATATCACGGGTTGCCACTTGTTATGGGTTTCCGTGATATACACGGTATACACAAGGTATGTGTATACCGTGTATATCCTTGTATATTTTCAGTTTGTAGAATTTTTGTACAAGTGTAATTATGACGTTAGTATTATAGTAGGAATATGATTTTCCATATTTAGAGATTATATATTATGTATATAAACCTCTTTATTAATGAAAATAATTAAGAAATTATTTATTTCACGCTGTGGATAAGCACAGGTAAAAACTCTACATTTCCCGCTTTTGCAGCAAAATGCAGCAATTCTTTCTTTTTTACTAGCTCCAATTGCTTCTGCCAATTGTAGTTCACGTGCTGCCCACAGTTCCTTAAGCAGCACACCGGCTTGCTTCCTCTGTGAAGCCTTCTCTTGAAACACTCCAACACTTTTGGACCCTAAAATTCCTAGTACAAACAAAAAAGGCAGAGGACATACTGTCAATTGAATATTCCTAATGCTACATCTTGTATCATATTTAGATCTGTGACCTAGTAGAGATACGATACCATATGTTTAAATCTTCTCATGTGTTTGATGTTTTTTTTAATGGGAATTGGGTCTTGGGTCTTGGGTCATGGGTCGTTGGGTCAAGGCGAAGGGAAAAGAACCGGTGGGATGAATTTTAATTTCAACCAATAGGAGGGCGCTACTTAATAAATAATAAAAATAAAAATATCAAAGAGGGATGTTAATTTTAAAGGCAAATGTGAGCCAAAATAGATGAAAGAATGGTATTTTTAATTCCATAGATGGATGAAGAATATTTTTAAACATTTTCGGAATGTCCAAAGGCATTTTTGGCCTTTTCCATTCATAATAAGATAAAAGCTAGTAGTTTAAGCACTAGAATTAAAATGCTTACTAGTAAGCACAAACATACAAGCTTGAATGCTATAAGTAGGCTATCTATCAAAGATGAAACTTGCATTTTCTTATCAAGTACTTAACTTAGGGAAGACCCGGACCCCATTTTATAGAATTTTAATGAGTATGTTATTATTATACTTAACTTAGGGAAGTAGGCCTTAAGTTAACCTCAAGTCAACTGTCCAAGTCTTATTTCACCAACCCTCGTATTAGACGCTTCATAATCGACATTTATAGAGTTTAAAATCATTAGTCCAACGACTTATCTAATTCAATTCTCCTGTCAAAGTCTTATATAGCTTTTGATGGGTTTTCATCCATTTCCATTTTATGTCTCATAAATTTCACAATTAATAGTTGTTACTCTTTCCGTTCATAATAAGTGATATTTTTAGCTTATGCACGCTCTTCAGAAATTATTCACTCTTAAAAAATTATGAGTATTTTTACTTACCCCTAATTATTACCTATAAAAAGAAAAGCTACTTAATAATTCTTGATTATGTAAATAAGGATAATTTTAGAAGAATAAGGTCAATATCTTCTTAAAATCCTAAAGCACCAAACACCATTTATTTAGAAAAGGAGGGAGTATCTATCATAAAGTTAGTGTAAGAATTATCTTCCTTGATTATTTCATTCCAAAAGGGTAGTAAATATACACATAATACAAGCATCATCCTAGGCTGGAATTAAGGTAGTAAATGACTAAATATACACCTACCTATATACAAAATTTACTGAAAGATTATGTACAAATCACAATTATTCTATCAAATATTCTATCAAACCCACGCAGTCGAAGCGGGAGGTCGGCGTATGCTGAGACTGTCCCGAAAATATTCAAATAGAACCAACGGAAGACTTTTTATAAAAATATCAGTGATCTAATAGCGTGACGGGACATGTAAGACACGTACTTGTCCACGAGCAACCTTTTCGCCATCAAAGTGAATATACAACTCAATATGTTTAGTGCGTTGATGTTGAACTGGATTCCCTGTGAGATAAATCGCACTAACATTATCACAATAAACCAATGTCGCTTTCGGAACAGGACAGTGGAGCTCTAGAAGAAGGTTTTGTAGCCAACAAGATTCAAAAACCACATTGGCAACTCCCCGATATTCTACTTCGGTACTGGACCTAGACGATGTAGCTTACCGTTTTGAGGACCAAGATATCAAATTGTCACCAAGAAAGACACAATAACCAAACGTGGAGTGTATGATATCCGGACATCCACCCCAATCTGTATTTGTGTAAGAAATGAGAGTGGTTGTCGAAGACGAATATAGATGCAAGCCATGATCGAGAGAGCCCTGAATATAGCGCACAATGCGCTTAAGAACATGCATGTGATCCTTCATCGGGTTATGCATGAATAGACAAATCTGTTGCACAACATAAGATATGTCGGGCTTCGTGAAAGTAAGATATTGCAGGGCTCCTATAAGGCTGCACTAATGTGATGGATCGGCATATGGTGTGCTGGAAGTAGCACTCAACTTTGGTTTACTATTAACCAGAGTGGAGGAGGGCTTACACGAGGACATGCCAGCTCGTTCAACTATCTCTTCTGCATACTTCTTTTGAGACAAAAATAAACCACATGAATGACGTGTTACAGCTATCCCCAAGAAATAACTCAATGGCCCTTGATCTTTCATAGCAAATTCTGAGCTAGGAAGAAATATGATAGACTTGCGAAGAGCATCAGATGAAGCAGTTAATATAATATCATCCACATATAGAAGGATGTAAGTCATATCAGTACCCTGACGGTATATGAAGAGAGAATGATCAGACCTTCTGTTAGAAAATTCAATAGTAGAAACATAATCTGCAAACCTCTTGTACTAGGTCCGAGGAGCTTGTTTGAGACCATACAAGGATTTTTTCAGTAAGCATACATGTTTAGGATAAATGGCGCCTCTGTACCCCATGGGCTGATACATGTACACCATTTCATTGAGTTCTCCATGCAAGGATGTATTTTTAACATCAAGCTGATGTAGAGGCCATGCCTTAAAAAGAGCCAGACTTAGTACCGTGCGTATGGTTGTTGGTTTGACCATCAGACTGAAAGTCTCACCGCAGTCCACACCAACCTGTTGAGTCTTTCCATCACATATAATACGGTCCTTATGCCTCTCAAATGTACCATTAGATTTTCTTTATGACGAAAGATCCATATAGACCGAATCACATTAACATCAGGAGGACGAGGCACCAAATCCCAAGTCCTATTATTAATAAGAGCATTATATTCATCATCCATAGCTATTTTCCAATTCGGGTCATTAAAGGCAGACACAGAATTATGAGGTAACGGTGATTTGGTAACATAAGTCTAAAGATCGTATTTTTTGTTTGGTTTGAAAATCTCATGTTGACTATGAGTGACTGGCCGTTGGGCCGGAATTGGAGTTAGTTGGATAGGGGAAGTGATATTGGGCTGACGTGTAATGGGTCCGGAGGCCAAGTGTGTGGGGAATGGACTGCCCGAGAGTAGGCTTGCAGTTGTTGGGCTGCCATTTCCTGAGACTAAGCTGCCACCTAGTGGGCTATTAGGCATTGGGCCTCTCGGCAATGGGCAGCCAGGGAGAGGCGCCGCTAGACTGGCAGCCGCTGGGCTCGATTAAGCAGGCCAGTTGGTTGGGTTTGGAAAGAATTTATTTGGGCTAGCCAAAATTGTTGGGACTGTTTGCGAGGCCAACTGGTGGACCAAATATGGGGGCATGATATCGTCAAGAAATTCGTAGGTAGGAGGCACAGAACAATGCATTTTGGCAAATGGAAAATTTGATTCATCAAAAACTATGTGGCGACTCACGATGATTTTATTAGAGGATAAGTTGTAATATTTGTAACCACGATAGTTTGACGGATATTTCAAAAAAATACACGGAGTAGAACGGGATTGAAGTTTATTGAGGGTAGTAGAAGGAAAAGAGGATAGCATAAGCACTCGAATACCCGTAGATGAGAGTAAGATGGGTCCCTTATGTATAAAATTTTGAGAGGGGATTGATAGGCTAATTGTTTGCTTGGAATGATGTTGAGGAGATATGTTACCATTTGTAATGCATTATGCCAAAATAATGGTGGTAGAGAGGCATGGACAAGTAAGGTTCTAACAATGTTATTAATGATTCGAATTTTTCTTTCTGCTTTTCCATTTTAAGTTGAGGTATGTGGACAAGAGAGAAGAAAAGATAAATCATTAACTTTGCAAAAATCCCAAAAAGGCCCATTATCACATTGAATATTTTTAATGTACCGTTAAAAATGAGTGCAAATGAATGCTCTAAAGGAGAGAAATGTGAAAAAAACTTGTGACTTCTTAGACAAAGGAAATGTCCACAAAAAATTAGAGTAATCATCCAACAAAAGAAGATAAAATATCGATGGCCCGAAGAGCTTAAAATGGGAGATGCCCAAATATCACTATGGATAATATCAAAAGGCATAACAGTGCATGAATTAGAAGCAACAAAAGGCAATTTAACATGTTTTCCAAGAGGACATGAGCGACAAACATGAGAATTATGAGTTCTAGTACTCTCAATAAATTTATTTTATTTAAGGGAGGTAAAAACATGTGCTCCCGGATGACCCAAATGTTCATGCCATAAAGAAAGAGCTAAAGCTGCAAAAATGGATGGTAACGTGGCTTGATGTGTGATAGTGGTGATTGGATATAGCTCGCCCCGACTATCACATCTCATTAGACGAATTCCCGTATGAAAATCCTTCACAAAAAACCCAAAGGATCAAATTCAACAGAAACCGAATTGTCAGTGGTAAATTTTCTAACTGAAATCAAGTTTTTAATCAATTAAGAGCATGAAGGACATTCTTTAAAGCTAACGGTGGGTTCGGGGGGACAAATTTGTATTGCCATAACCACGAATTGAAATTGAATAAACATTTTTGATAATTATACTACGATTAATGCTCAAATTAAAATAGGACGAGAGGTTACCTTATAAGAACGTCATATGAGACGTTGCTCCGGTGTCCATATACTAGTTTGCATCGGGCGGATTGAGCCCAAGAGTGTGCATAGCGGCCTCGTTGTCGGTTGGAGTGGCTACTGCCGAGTGGGCCTGCTGCCATTGGTTCGGTTCTGGCCCAAGTACGCTGGGCTGCTGGCCACTGGGTTGTAGTTGGCCAGTGTGCCTCGGACTGGGCCTGGCCCAATTTCCCGAAGGAAAAGGGCAAGGTGGGATAGCCCAAGGCCACTGCCAGGCCCAATGTGGTGGTCCTCTTCTCCACTGGGCCCGCGGCTGCCATGTCTAGCCCACATGTTTTTGCTGCTGGTCGGCGCCACCTCCGCCACTCCAGTGGCAACCACCGCTATTTTTATCGCTATTATTGTCATTTAGTCCCTTTTGACCACGATTTGACGGCAAGTTTTCAAATTGTGAAGAGCTATCATCGGATGGGGTGACAACCTTGAAAGAATTCGATACGGTGCCGGTCTTTTTGGCAAAACCTGTTTCTTCTAGTATTAGAATATAATAGGCTTGGTAAAATGGCGGAAGAGGGTTGCTTTGGCGGATGAGTGTACCAACGCCACTATACGCGTAAGTAAGATCGGCAACCATTTTAAAATGAGTCAGTTGTTAGTTACCGGCTCCCCGACGTTCTTGAGTTGGTCCGACAAAATCTTGAGTCGTTGACAATATGCGGATGCATTGGAAAAATTCGTCATGTTAGTGGTGGAGAATTCTTTCTCAAGTGTAACGGCACAATTTTTTTTATTATCCTGGAATATGTCATGTAACTGATCCCACGCCTCCATTGCCGTGGAGTCGAGTTCAAAAATCGTATGCAACAAATTACTCGAAATTGTGGCATAAATCCATTGGAGAACCGTTGCATCGAGGGTCAACCATAATTCCTTTTCATCATCTATTTTCGGCACTTTCTCCTTGCCTTTTTCCGATGGAATTATGTGATGACTAACCCGGTGTGACCGACAATGAATTTTGAAGAGCTCCACCCATGTCGCATAATAGACGTTCTCCATCTCATGAGTGATGGAGATATGAGACTTCATGTTTGAAACAACTAGGGCTGGGTGAAAATTTGATTTCGAGTCAGACATGACTGACGGGAAAAAAATAATGAGGAAGGAAGAGGACGACAACATGAGGAGCCGGCGGCGGCAAGGAGGAAGTTTTTAGGGTTTTGCGGAATTTTTTGGATTTGGAACTTTCCTTAGAATCTAATCCCATATAAGAATTATCTTCCTTAATTATTTCATTCTAAAGGGTAGTAACTATACACATAATACAAGTCATCCTAGGCTAGAATTAAGGTAGTAAATGACTATATATACCCCTACTATATACAAAATATACTGAAAGATTATGTACAAATCACAATTATTCTATCAAATATTCTATCAGTTAGCGACTTTAATACGGAAAGTAGCAAAACTTACTTTTAGCAAAGTCCAAAATCTAGATTTCGGATCTTGAAAAACCCTTTTAATTTTTTGGTGGAAGCCTAAATTTTAAAATTAATAGGTATTAAATGATATGATTATACAAATATCAACACGAATATATGGTAAAATATTACTCCTTGGAGTGGCAGGTTGAATCTAGGGATGGCAACGGATCGGATCTGGACCGGATCCTACTAGATCTAGATCCAGATCTAGATCCATTTTTCATACCTGAATCCAAATCTGGATCCGGATTCATCGGATCCATAAAAATCAAATCCAAATTCGGATCCATCGGATCCACCGGGTCCACGGATCGGATCTGGATCCACATGTAAAAATGTAATTTATCGGGTCTCATCTTTATCACACTTTTTTTGTCTTCCGAGTAGTTTTAAACTCCTTTCTTTTTCATTTAGCTTTTATTATTTGTTTGGGTTTGTAAATATATGTGACTGTCGGAAGTATAAGAGCTATTTGATAAGACTTCATTAGACGTTTGCACAAGAAGGAACAGATAGATTAGAGAGAGAAAAATACAGATGATAAATAAATAAATAACTAACGACTATCATATAGAGAACTGAAAGTTCTGTTCTAGGAAGAGTATTCATGAATTTTGAAAAATTATAGAGACAAAATAATAAAAAACTAATCAAACCAAAAACACTTATTAAGTGAATAATCATAAGTTGAAGGTGGCGAACTTATAACTTTTAACTAATTGAGTTTCTAAACACCAAACTTAAAATCACTTTGATTGAACAAACGCAAAAATAAGCTTCTATGCTAGACTGACCCAGGTTATACAATTGCTATTCATCCTCCTAACACGCATGTGATCTAAATGACAAGTAACTTATATAGAAAGGTAGATCCATACTAGATGTTAATCAATAGTTTAGAAACCATAGCAACAACTTTATTTTAATTAGAATTTGGCTCGGTTCTGTTTTACTTATATCAAAATTCAAAACTAAGCTTGCATACGTATTTCGCTGATCTCCAAGACTAACTGATTAAGTAAGTTATGTAGTAAGTATTCTCATTGCCAAAGTCAAATGAAAATAAAAAAAGAAGGAAAAAGTAATTAACTAACCAAAACCATTCAAAGGAACTCAACTAAGTTTGTAAACAGTGTCTGCAAAATTCTAACAAGAATCTGTAAACAGTGTCATATACCATATGACCCATGCCAAGTGAATTTTTTTATCATGCAAGTCCAGGCATTTTTACCATCAAGTTATAGACCCTCTCGGATTCACATAAGAATCACATTAAGGAGCATAATAAGTTTGCAATTGAAATCTCTATACATTAAGAATCACACCGTTTTAGAAATATGTTTCCACTTAGTTTTTTATTGGGCCTTTTGAGAATTATGGGCTTAAACGTATGGATTATTTAAAAAATAAAGTCCAAATCTGAATGTAAAATACATAAATTATGAAAAATTTTAAGAAAATATTTATTAAATTACATTCTAGGTTATGGATATATTTAATAAAAATGGATCCACGGGTCGGATCTGGGCCGGATACAGATTTCAAATACAATATCCAGATCCAGATCCGATCCGTCAGAAACGGATCCGGGTTTAAGTTGCACATAATAAAATTTAATAAAAGCACTAATAGATCACGGATTTAAGTTGCACACAATAAAATTTATAAAATCATGAAAAAAGTTACCGTTTGGTCATTAATTGATGCAACAGAAATCCAAAGTGTGGACTTCCTCTTAGTGGTTATCTGTTCGGTTTACGGATGACTGTAACCATGTGTTTTGATTAACAATGTAAAATAATCACTTCTAGTATTCTTCTATAATTATTAATCTTTCTCTAATTTTACTTCTAAGAGTCCGAAATAATAAATAATAGGTAGGACGTGGGAAGTTTTAATTCGATTGTGATTAGAATCCTACGGAAGTTAATATTGAGGGAAGTTTTAAACTACAATTTTATCCAACATATATACTTTTAAGAAATAATTCAGCTTGAAAGACATAAATATCGTTCAATATTTAAAAGATATTTTGACCAACCAACATTTATATTCATATTTTTAAAATAATATAGATAGATTTTATGTCAATAGTGTTAAAATTACATAATAAAATTTTAAAATATGAATATTTTTTAATATGTTAATAAAATAATAATTACACAGAAAATAAAACGAAAGGAATATCTATCATGTCTTATAGAAAAAGTTAAACTTACCAGAAAAAGAGAGAAAAGGAAAAGAAGCCTCCAGGGCACAGGCGAGTTGGTAAATGGTAAGGTGATTGGGGTACAACCACTCCGACGTCGCGGGTTCGAATCCGTGTGGTGACAGTCTTTATTGAAATATTGCAAGGGTTGTTGCTGGGTTTGTGTCCCGTTGGTCCTCTCCCTGCAGGGCTGCCACTCACGCATATCCCTCGATTTACATCTCACCTGGCCAAGGGGCCTCTGATATAGGTGGGGGTTTCGCCTTCGGGACTTTCCCTTCACAGAGGAAAAGAAAAGGAAAAGAAAAAGCAAGTCAACGTGGAAAGGAGGCTGAACCTACGGCTGAGATTAAATCGAACACGTCAAAAGAAGGTGCTTCAAAGGTTGTCAATGACAGGTCATACACACTCCTATATCCCACACCCCATCAGGCATTTAAATAATTTGATAACACAAATAAATAATACTTTCTATTTTTTGCATTTAGAAAATTTACAAAATATTCTTGCCGGAATTATGGTTGCCATTCAATAATGAGTTCACTTGCTTTCTCACTTGTATTGAGTTAATTACCAAGTTACCTTTCTTGATATCTCATTTTAGTTTTTTTTTTATAGTTAAATATTTCATTTGTATAAAGGTATGCTGAATTCTTGAAATTAATTAGTCCGCTTATAAAAATGGTCCTTTTTTTGTGAAAAAACTGGTCCAGGAATTAGCTATAGTGTCAAAATCTTCACATGAAAATATTCCGTCTAAATGCACATGCTAAGGTAATTTGAACTCCATTGATTAAAGGGAAATTCGCACAAAGGTCCCTCTTTCGGGGTGATCTTTAATTTTTTACCCCTTAAATAGATTTTTTTAATTTTTGTCATTCGCCTAAAAATTTCTAGATGGTGGGTTCGGGTTCGAATCCCACCTCAATCAAAAAAAAAATTAAAAATTACAAAGCATAGTTTGGATTCACAAGACATGATTTGTTGCCTACAAACTATGCCTTGTAAGACAGAGTTTGCTTTAAGGTAACAAACTCTACCTTAAGACAGAATTTGGCAGAGTTTGCCTTCAGGCGTAAGGCAAATTATGTCTTATAAGGTAGAGTTTGCGGACAAACTATGTCTTGTGAATCCGAATTCTACCTTGCTATTTTTTTTAAATTGTTTACTAAACGGGGTTTGAACTCATAACCTCGAGGTATTTTTAAGCGAATGATAAAAATTAAAGATCAACAATTTGAGAGTCAAAACTCAAAAATCAAAGACGAATGCTTTTTGAAGGGAAACCTGCACAAAAAAATGTTGATTAAAACACTATGGCTGACTTAAGACGGATTATAACATTTTTTGGGAACAGAAATAACATTTTTTTATTCTAAAGGTCTAACCTTTCAAAATTAAAAATCCTTAATAGCCAATCATAAAAGGACAGCTACAAAATATATTTTTTCCATAAAGAAAAATTTATCCATATTTGACGTTTAAATTTAACGATAATCTCACATATACGTTGATCTAATTATACCAAATCTACATAGCCAATAATATTTGCATCTCACTTTATAACTTAATCATGATAAATTAATACGATTTGATATAAATATTAGATACAAGTAAACTTTTACTTCTTGTTTTTCTTCTTTCCTATGAAAAAGGGGTTCATTCTTTTATTTGATTAACTTGTTATTTTGATGAAAAAAATAATTTACGTCAATGGATTTGTCTCAATATTCTGTTAGATAAGATGTGTGTAAATAACAGATTTTAATCGCAAAAAAAGAATATATAATAGAGTACTAATTAACTTTAAAATTTGAAATTATTTTGAAACACCTTTAAATGAAAAATAATGACAAAGAGAAAGAAACTTCACTATTGCTTAAAGTTCCGTTTATTAATTAATGATAAATTTATGGACCATAAAATATATTTGAAATCCTTGTCTTTTTTGAAAATTTTCCTTAGCATCTTAACGTTGATTTTTGTTTGTTTGGGAAAAGGTAAATAATAAGTACAAAATATTCCATTATTTTAAATTGCCTATAAAGGAAAATAATGACAAAGAATTGAAAATTTACTTTCATATCTGGTCTAACAATAAGTATAATTTATGGACTATATAATATGATTGAAAAAGCTTTGTCCTTTTTGAAAACTTTAGCATCTTAAGGTTGAAGGCAAATCTGTCATTTGGTGTCATTGCGCTTTTAAATTTCAAATTCAAAATTCCTACAACCAATTGGAGTATTTACTATTTACTGCAGTAGTATTAATAAATTATTTCCATTCGAAAATAAGAATAAATAAATAAATAACAAATTTAAATTCAGACCCCTCTTTTTTTTTCTCTTTGTATATATAATATAATGCTTCCCCCTATTCCTCATTTTGTATTCTCCATTTTCTCCTCCGGTTGATTTGCTTCAGGTCAAGATCTGCTCTCTCTCTCATCCTTTTATAGATTTTTATATGTGAAAATAAGTAGAAAATTGTTTTGAGATCTGTAGAAAGTGGTAAAAGATATTGAATTTCTTAGATGTAGCGAATATTAGGTATTCAATGGTTGAATGTTTTTATGGTATAATTGTGGATCTGCTATGGATTTTCCTTGATCTACTGTTTGATTCCATTTGAAATGGTAGCTCTCTTGTGGTGACTTGTCAATAAATCATGATTATTTCCTTTGTTTTTCGTATTGAATTTCTGGATACTTTATTTGTCAATGAAATGTAGCTTAGTTGAAAATGAGTGTGGAGTGTGAGTAAATTGTTGGATTCGAGGAGAGGCTAAGTTATAGAGTGAGAAGTATGTGGTGTAGTGTCATTTAGATTTGCTGGATTGATAGGTGAAACGTCTGAGTTTTTAGATATTTTCACTTTGGATTCCCCTCTTATCTATATTGGGATGTTAATTGTGATGTATGAAATGTATTGTCGTTTAGAATTGCTTGATTGATAGGTGGAAACGTCCGAGTTTTAAGATGTTTTCACTTGGGATTCTGCTCTTAACTATATTGGGATGTTAGTCGAGGAGTATGCAATGTATTGTCATTTAGATTTGCTTGATTGATAGGTTAAATGCCTGAGCAACTTATTCAATGGTCACCGCTAACCGCTTTTGGTCCCAAATCTTTGGGGTTGCTTTTTCCAATAAACGTTGGTTACATTTGTTTATGTTATTTGTACCAGTTTTAAGATATGCTCACTTTGGATTCCTCTCTTATCTATATTGGGATATTATCTTCTTTAATGCCTACATGTACTTGTCTTGCTGACTAGTTTATTACCATATCTAGAAGTAGGATTGCTTATTACTTCTCTGTTTGTATTGGCAGTTGAATAGAAAATGGCTGACGGTGAGGATATTCAGCCCCTTGTTTGTGACAATGGAACTGGAATGGTGAAGGTCAGTTCTTATATTTTTTTGTACCTTTATGTTTCTCATAGATGGATCCATGATAGTTAATCGCTTTATTAAAATGTATCGTGTCATATTCTTGAGATGTTTTTAATTTTTTGGGGAACAATTTGCTTTTTGAAATGTAGGCTGGATTTGCTGGTGATGATGCTCCTAGAGCAGTGTTCCCTAGTATTGTTGGTCGTCCTCGCCACACTGGTGTTATGGTTGGAATGGGACAGAAAGATGCATATGTTGGTGATGAAGCTCAATCCAAGAGGGGTATCTTGACCTTGAAATACCCAATTGAGCATGGTATTGTCAGCAACTGGGATGATATGGAGAAGATATGGCATCATACTTTCTACAATGAGCTTCGTGTTGCCCCCGAGGAGCACCCCGTCCTGCTCACTGAAGCACCTCTCAACCCTAAGGCCAACAGAGAGAAAATGACCCAGATTATGTTTGAGACCTTCAACGTTCCGGCTATGTATGTTGCTATTCAGGCCGTGCTTTCCTTGTACGCCAGTGGTCGTACAACTGGTTAGTATAATCAGTCTTCTCTCATGACCCAAATCTGGAAAGTTGTTTTTGATCTGACATTATGAGCATCTTTCGACAGGTATTGTGTTGGACTCTGGTGATGGTGTGAGTCACACTGTCCCTATCTATGAGGGTTATGCGTTGCCGCATGCCATTCTCCGTTTGGATCTTGCTGGGCGTGACCTAACGGATAACCTGATGAAGATCCTGACTGAGAGAGGTTACATGTTCACCACCACTGCTGAACGGGAAATTGTCCGTGACATGAAGGAAAAGCTTGCCTATGTGGCTCTTGATTATGAGCAGGAGCTTGAAACTTCCAGGAGCAGCTCCTCCATCGAGAAGAACTATGAATTGCCAGATGGACAAGTTATTACCATTGGTGGTGAGAGGTTCCGTTGCCCAGAGGTTCTCTTCCAGCCATCCATGATCGGTATGGAAGCTGCAGGTATCCATGAAACTACCTACAACTCCATTATGAAGTGTGATGTCGATATCAGGAAGGACCTCTACGGTAACATTGTGCTCAGTGGTGGCTCAACCATGTTCCCTGGCATTGCTGATCGTATGAGCAAGGAAATCACCGCTTTGGCTCCCAGCAGCATGAAGATTAAGGTCGTTGCTCCACCCGAGAGAAAGTACAGTGTCTGGATCGGAGGATCCATCCTTGCATCCCTTAGCACCTTCCAGCAGGCAAGCCTTATTTTGTTTTTTTTATCTTCTCTTTAATATATTTGTGTCATTTTATTAAACTGCATTGAACTGTGTTGCTAAACTTGACTTGCTTTTTCTGTGCTTAATCAGATGTGGATTTCAAAGGGCGAGTACGATGAGTCTGGTCCATCCATTGTCCACAGGAAGTGCTTTTAAGGTGCTGCCTGCAATTTTCACTGTCTGTCATGAGTTTCTTTTCTTTTTTTTGTTCTTCCTGCTAAAAGCTATTATGTCGTCTACAGTGAACTCAGGTTTGTTGTCGTAGGCACGTCTTTGAGATGGGGCTATGAAAGAAGGGCCATTTAAAACATTGTATTGCTGATACTGTTTCATGTTTCCAATGCGATGTGGTTTATATTCCGAAACACATTTTAGAGAGTGCTTGCCTCTTTTGTCTGGAAATATCCCTTCTTGAACTCTTTAGATTGTTTGTAGTTGGGGAGAGTGATTGTGTTGTTGTTGTTTATTTTGGGGGCTTTCTTTCATTTTCTTGTTTTCCTATTCTATGGTACTTTTTTTTCTCTTGGGAACAAATATGTCAATATTTATTGAATGAGAATTTTTGTAGTATTTTCAGACTTGGGAAATTACAACGTATTTTTTGTGGATGTTGGAATTCAATTTTCTATGGTGAAGCGTTATTTCCATATCTATTATTTTGTGTTCTTTTATTCTTCATGGCGTTTTCAGCAAACGTCTGAGGCTACAAAGAAGCAAAAAAGCCTTACCCTTATGTTTGGTGCACATAATTTTGCCATAATACATATTTGGTTTCATCTGAATTGGAGGGGAATTTATTGAATTTGGCTTTTGTTTGAGATGGGACAAAACTGTATATGGATAATCAATTTCTTGAAGTAACATGTTTTTCCGATAACAACAGATATTGACAAAGAAATGTTAGGGTAGGCTGCAAATAGGGAGTTTCGAATCCTATTTGGACGTTGAAAAGATTATCAGATATGTATAATACAATTTCTTGACCTATTTCTTTTGGACCAGTGTCATTATACTTCGAGAAGTAAAAGGAATTACACTCCCTATAAAAAACAAAAAGGAGAAATCATTATGCTACAAATCTCTTGCATTTAAATATGTGTTGAATATTCAACGTTTGCAAATATTTGAATAGTATTTTGGCATAAATAATTATCTTTTGTTCCAATTTACGTAATACAATTCAGATTGAGAGTTATTTTTTTTTTATTTTGATCTTGATTGCGAACATACAATGTTTGCAAATATTTGAATAGTATTTTGGCATAAATAATTATCTTTTGTTCCAATTTACGTAATACAATTCAGATTGAGAGTTATTTTTTTTTATTTTGATCTTGATTGCGAACATACAATGTTTACTCTTTGAAAAATAATTGATATAAAAACTACATAAAAAGTATTATAAATTACAATAATTTACAATTTGAAATAGTTAAAGGGCATATAAATAAATTGTGGTTCAAACTATATGACATAAATTGAGACATAAGAAGTATTCAAAAATTTGCATTACATAATCTTCTTCTGTCTGATGAAATGATTCATCGAAATAATGAGTCATCATTGATATCGACACATCTGAGATCGCCAAATGCTCGGGAGTTCCTCTATTCAATCATTATACTTGTTTGGACATTACTCCTACATTTTTAATTTATGTGACTTGATTTGGAGTACAAGGATCAAACTAACTAATGTTTGATTTAATTTGGATATAATTTTTTAATTATTTTGAAGTAAAATATAAATATAAAGTACTATAAGTCACAGTAGTTAACAATGTAGAATATTTAAAAAGTATTTAAAAACATTATGACTATAGCAAAATATTCTTTAATTTTAAATGGTAACTAAAGTACATTAAAAAATGGAGGAAGTAATGGATACATTTAACCATTTGAAATCTGAATACGATGATAAAAGCAACTAAAATACATTAAAAAAATTGGAGGAAGTAATGGATACATTTAAGCATTTGAAATCTGAATACGACGATAAAATACTTGTTTGAATGGTAAATTTCAAGTATCCAAATGTGTCTTTCTTGAATGCAACTGCAATTTTATTAGTGTTTTGTATTTGAAAAAGTATAATTTCGGATCAGAAATTGTTAGAAAAAAGTAATAAGATAAAGAGTTGCTACTGGTAAGGAAGTTTATGTTTAAAAAAAGACCTCTGATTTCTAATAGCATTGGATCTAAACCTGATAGAGATTGCTCCAAAGAATTTGAATTTGAAAGTGCATGACCTTATAAATGTAGACACCCATACTTGGAAGATGAACAAATTGAATCAATTTTTTTTTATTTGAATTGATGTTAATGCTATTTTGACTATTCCTTTATCTTCTATAGGTTATAAAGATAAATTAATCTGGCACTTTACGAAAACAGATAGTTATGAGGTTAAATCAGGTTATCATATTGCAAAACATTTAAGCAAGCATGGGAATACTAGTGGTAATATTGCTCAATCAAGTAGTCATGCTTTTCTTAAAGCTTTTTGGAATTTTCTATGGGTAATGAATATAAAAAATAAATATAAATATTTTCTAAAAAGGTGTGTGCTTGATACCTTACCATCAAACAATATAACAAGGAAAAGAGTTAATCATGTGTGTAGTGTGTGTAAGAGATGTGGTTTAGAAAATGAGACCATGGAACACATGTTTTTTAAGTGTCGTGATTCTCAAATAATTTAAAAATGAGGCCTATTAACTGGAATGATCTTGACAATATTACTGACTTCTCCTTGTGGTGGAATGATAAAATTAGTATGGCGAAAAATATTCTGTTTCTACTAGTATTTTGAATTTAACGGTAATGATAATGTGACATATATAAAAGTCTAGAATGCTTGATTTTTTAATAATGAATTAACTGATCCTCTAGATATGGTGACAAAAGCTTTATTTGAATATAATGAATTCTTTGAGAATCATGAAGGTCAACTGATACTGCTCTAAGATGAAATTTATTTATTTGTTGATGCAGGGTTGAAAGTCAAATCGAAGAAGGCAAGTATTGGGTTGGTTGCTACGAATAAAAAAGGGTGTTTTGTTTTATATCTATGAATTCTGATTCAGTTCGTTGGGAAGTGTATGACCGCTGAAGCGTTTGCATAAGATGTGGAAAAAGCGATACAAAATAAATGAAAAAAACTTTATATCTTCTCTGATGTAAAAGGTGTAGTAGATATATTGAAGAAAAAAGCACTGGCTACTTGAGAAGAAGTGAAAGTAGCCTTTGAAGATATTTGAAATGTGAAATATCAGTTTTTGATCACAAATAATTATTTTGATACGAAGTTAATAATCAAACACAAGTTGTTAACTTTCACACGCATTTTTTCAATTTTAACTCGGAATTCTCTTTTTTCCAACTTTACAAAAATGTCGTCCAAATGTTTCCGTAATTAATTCGAGACATGGAATATTCTGGAAGATGCGTGAATCCTACAATAATATATTTATGTCTTTGTAGGTGATACTGTAGATAGGTTGCAATCTTTCAAAAACACAGAGGCATAATTTAATCGAAGTAAATAAAAGGTTTGATTTAATACTGCTAATTAAAGACAACACAGCTGTACATGATAGACACCTTTTTCCTCCCAAAGCTTTGGTCCAGTCATAGCTCGTAATGTAGGATTAAGCTGAAGAAGTATTGCGGAGAGTTAATTAAATAGGATATGGCGTAGTTTCAGCTTATCGAGGATATGATCTTAATTAGATAGGAGGGTATGGAGATAAGAGATTAGAGTAGAAGGTTAATAGGTAATTGAGGGTCGTCTCACTTTTAGGTGGGACATGCTTGGGTGTTAATGTTGTTCTTCTGTATGCTCTGCAATATTTTTTCTTATTAGTTATCATGTTTTCTTGATGGTCATATTTTAGTTTTATAATTATTTTAATTTACTGCGCTTAAGTCGAGGGTCTTCCGAAAATAATCTATATACCTCACGAATCACGAAGTAGAAATAAGATCTGTGTACAACGCTGAATTTATTTAACTTTTCTTTTTAAAAGTAGAGGTAAACTTGAGTGTATCCAGTTGGCAAATCAGTGGGTAACCATTCTTTTCAGACATGGTCAGCACATTTTGATTATCTTTAATAGAATATCAAAGCTAAATAAATCCATGTACCGACTTTTTCATGTGCTTTGTCACAGTCAAAGATAAGCATTTGAACCTTTCAGCATAGCATAATCATATATTAAATAAGCGTTTGGTACCATCATCTTCTATATATTACACTAAATTAATCTATACAATATAAAATTATGGGCATCATTGAACCCAACAATAGCATGTTGGAATCACGGTATCTTTTAAGCAACCCCAAGAATGTTGCTTAATTAATTTGTTCATTTATTTATTCATTTTTGTCTTAGTAACTAAGTTATTAGAGATCACTTTAATTGTTTGTTATTGTAATTAAGGCACCAAAATTGCTAATTCAATTTACTTTTTGGCAGCTATATGGCATTGGGTGTATTGGGATCTAGAAATATTTTGTGATGAACGTACATGAAAACCCTCTTTGAATTTGCCAAAGATCTTTGGAATTCATTTATTTCTCTCAGGGGTGGCTTGCTTTGGTTTTGATGCATTTCATGTAACAGGCTTGTATGGTCCCGGAATATGGATGTCCGATTCTTATGGAATGAGTCAATCATTCACTTTGGTATCTTATTATCTTATTGAATAAAAATGGTGATATTGTTCTTCCATTGATCAAGAATTTAGATTTTTGGGAAGTATCATGATCTCAGTTATATACGCAAACTACCGCTACTTTTCTCTAAATGTTTTTTTACTTGGTTTAATACAATTAAAAGATTTTTCTGAACAGTTGTTTATGAATTAATGTTTTCTTCTTTTACATTATTAGCATGAAAGTATGGAACACGTTTAACTCAACAATATGGCTATGCGGCAAAATTCAACTGCATTGTTTGTTTGATACTCCAATATTATATAATTCTTATAATACAAAAATGCAGTGTCATTGGTTTCTCAAAAGATAAAACAAAATTTGGAGCACTATCGATTTAATGGTAGAAACGTAGTAGACACTTTTCATGTATAAAATGGTCACAAAAAGTCTATACTTGCATCAATTTACCATAATATAAGATTGTAAAGAAAGCAATTTTCATTCATTACCTACAGTATTTCCTTTTGATTGAAGCAAAATCCAAAACATGAAACATTTCTTGTTTTGTCTTTGTTTTATTTGCGTTAATGATAAGATAGTTTTTTAAGTAATTATTAACAAGTAGATTGCTGCCATTTTGAATATTTAAAGATTTAGCAAGTAAACTAACCTTGGATAACCTTGATTAAGGAGAGTAGCAACTCACAAGACCAGTTTTATACTCCCTTTTGACGGATTTGGAAAAAATTACAATATCCAATTTTGACTATAAAAAAATCCTCATATTTGAGAACTATATAAAGGTCATACGGTTTGAAGTATTCATCCCTAAATACTTATTGTTGATTGTTTACAACAGAAAGGAAAAGAAGAAACAATAGACAGTCTTTGAACAAAAAAATGCACCTTCACCGTCTAATTAACCAAGTAACAGACCAACCAAACCAATATCATGAAGATCAGAAAGTGAAAACTAGGTCCTAACTTATGCAGAACTACATAATGTGATTAGTTAATATTAATATCCACAAAAAACCATTGCACAAACCAAAGTTTTAGCAAGTCATTAGACTAAATTAAGGCATATACATCTGCAGCTATAGCTACATGGAAGCCATCTCTCAAAGACAAGCCTCGAAAGGGACAAACGGAAGATCTTGTTGTTCCTTTAACAATTTATGATCCTCTCAGTAAGATTCGAATCCAGATGAAGTTCCAAACATCTATCAGAGAAATGAACAAACAGAATCTCGTAGGATTCCAAAGAAATTCTTAAGAGTTTTTCTGGAAACAGATGATTAGTCATCTTCTTCTCACAACTTGGAATCATGTATATATCCATCAACGTAAAGTGAGAAGAGGTGCAACATGATATTTCGACAAATCCAGGATTTTTCTGATTTGAATGCAAGTCTCATCAGAATTCTTTTCCTTTTTCAGTGCCATCACTACCCTTAGGAATGTGGTCCCTTCAAGCATATCTTACCAACTACCGATCAAGACTCGGGAGGCTTATGCCTTCACTTTTTCAGAATCAAGAAGAATAATATAAGAATTTTGAGGTAATTTTGAAGCTTGACTCAAGCTTGTCTCAAATAATTTAGCTGTTGCATTCAGAATCAAGAAAATATTGAGTTCTTCTGAAAATAATTTTGATGCTTTATCATTCAACATATTTGAAAATTCAGATGGAAACTGGATTATGAGACAGCTACCATGAACACAAAACAAGCTGGAAATACTTCAGTAAACTTAAAAATCAGAACTCTAAATTAGGATCAAACAAAATAAAGTACTCCAGAAATTTTCTTTTGCAGGGTCATGTAACATCATTATTCTCAAGGTAATACCTGTCATGTAAATTCTCCTATATTTAAGCAATATTTGTTAAAATGTTTACTGCCGAAGATTTATTAAATATAGGAGAATTTACATGGCAGAGATTTATTACTTCAAAAAAAGGCAGACATTTATGCAAGGACCATTGAGTAAGGAAAACTTTTTACCAGGATCTGAATCATGGGGTCCTGGAGATGCTTTGGGATGGTATTGAAGTGACATCAGCTTCATTTTTAAAAGACGCAAGACCAGCACAACCTCCGTCGTTCAAATTGACATGAGTCACCTCAACACCTTCTAGAAGAGACTCAGCATAGTTGTGATTCTGCATATTTGGAAGTTGTTAAGATTATATTATGTTTAACAATATTACAAGTTCTTAAAAAACAAAGCTGAATTGTCATTATTATGCATTGGACACGGGTCTTAAAGGCAATAAACGTTGATGAACTGAGGTTGAATTGTACAGAATAATGGTGTTAAACAATAGCAGTGGGTTGGGCCTCTCGGCCAGATTTGCTAGAAAATTGTTCCAATAAGATATTGTATATATGGTATATATATTTGTAGTATATTGTAATAAAAAGGATACCTTAATTAGTGTTATACACCTACCATAATTGTATAGTTAGAATTATGGTAGAATAAGGATTTAGAAGTAGAATAGGAAAAGGATTTTTCCTATTATGAAAATATGTAACTTGTATATATAGCCTTTCAATTAATGAAAATAATCAAGGGGATTATTTTTTTCATGGTATCAAGAGACTAGGTCTAAACCAAAAGTTTTCTTCTCTCAAACTTTTGCCTCTTTGGCCGAGAACCCCCCCCCCCCTCCCTCGGGTTTTTCTCTCCAAATATCTCGTCTTCCGCTCTCAAAAACCTCTCTTAAATTTATCCTCCTTCTTTGTTCTTTCAAATATGTCTAAGAACAATTTTCACCCTACCCTCACAGTTTCCAATATCAAGCTCAGTGTCCCTATTGTCCTTGAGATGGAAAACGTTCAATATGCAACGTGGGCGGAGTTGTTTAAAATTCACGCTATCTCTTATCAAGTTCTTCATCACATAATTCCTCCCGCTAGACCCCTTCCTGCGGAGAATCCTGAGGTGTGGATTACACTTGATGCTACCGTTCTTCGGGTGGATATACGCCACTATTTCGGTGGACCTTCTACGACGATTATGGAGCCCGATACCACGGCTATGACTGCATGGAATAGATTGCGTGACATATTCCAAGACAACCAACATTCCCGTATCGTCACACTCGAGCAGAATTCTCTCTCGTTCGAATGGACGTATTTCCGAACGTTTCGCATATTGCAAGAAACTAAAGGAATTGGCGGATCAACTCCGTAATGTTGGCGCACCGGTGACAAATAATCGTCTAGTTCTACGCTTGGTTGCGGGCTTTCGGAGGCCTATAATGGTGTTGGAACTCTCCTTCGCCAAAGCAACCCTCTTCCCGACTTTCATCAAGCCCGCTCCATGCGACGTTGGAAGAAGCCGGTTTGGCTAAAAAGGCGGCTACGGAGCAAGCCCGCTTGTCATGGTGGCATCCTCTCCTAGTTCTTCGGGTTTTGTTAATAATTTGGGCCAAAACCATAATAATGGTGGCGGCAAGAATAATCGCAAAAATAACAAAAACCGCGGGGGCAAACGAGGTGGTTCGGTGGCGGTTCCGGTGAGCAACAAGCGAGCGCATGGGTCCCATTCGAGGTACAGTGGGTCACCACCACCGTGGGCCCAAGCGGTGGGGCCGGTGGCGGTGGCACCCGCACTCTCCAAAGCCGCCGCCGGCGGCCGGTGGGGGGGCCGGGCCCAAAGAGCCCAATACCCGCATTGGCGCCCACGGCCGGTGGCCCGACAACGAACGGCCCCCACGCGGTAACGGCCCGGTTCCGGCCCGGACGGCCAGAGTCCTTGGGCCCCGTCCTCCGCAAGCCCATCATGCGGCAGCCCCACTCGGGACCGATATCGAGGTCGCGATGCACACGTTGGGGTTGACTCAACCGGACCCAAATTGGTACATGGACACCGGGCCACTACTCACATGACTTCCGAATCAGGTACTCTCTCATCTTATTCCAATTTGAGCACCCCTCGGGGGATAAATGTTGGTAATGGCAGTTCTATTCCAATTCTAGGGTATGGTCAGAAAACATTGTCTCCTCCTAATCCACCACTCCTCTTGAAAAATACTCTACATGCTCCTAAATTGATTAAAAATTTAGTGTCTGTCCGAAAATTCACAAATGACAATTCTGTTTCTGTTGAATTTGATCCTTTCGGTTTCTCTGTGAAGGATTTCAAGACGGGGAGTCATCTCATGAGGTGTGATAGTAGGGGGATCTGTATCCTATCATGCCCGGTTTCGACCATCGAGTCCAAATTTGCCATCGCCTTTTGCGTACCATCTCTCCTTCCATATGGCATGCTCGTCCGGGTCATCCGGGATCTTCTATTTTATCACTTTAGATAAAAATAGCTTTATTTCTTGTAAGGGTACAAATCGTACTCCAATTTGTCGATCTTGTTCATTAGGAAAAATTATTAAGTTACCATTTGTAGACTCCAATTCTCATACTTCTATGCCATTTGACATTATTCATAGCGACTTATGGACATCTTCTGTTCTGAGTTCAATGGGCCATCGTTATTATGTTATCTTTTTAGATGATTATTCTAGATTTTTGTGGACGTTTCCAATTGCAAATAAATCACAAGTGTTTTCCGTCTTCATAAAATTTAGAGCGTTCATTCGTACTCAATTCGAAAGAGAAATAAAAAATATTCAATGTGATAATGGGAAATAATATGACAATAGGGAGTTTCGAGAGTTTTGTGCTACTCATGGGATAAATTTTCATTTTTCATGTCCTCATACATCTTCACAAAATGGGAAAGCCGAACGCAAAATTCGTTCCATAAATAACATTGTCCGAACTCTCCTTATACATGCCTCCATACCTCCATATTTTTGGCATCATGCTCTACAAATGGCCACATATCTTCTTAACATAATTCCGTCTAAAGGTTTGACATATTCTTCCCCCCTCAAAATCCTATTTAATAAGAACCCTTCTTATTCTCACCTTCGGATTTTTGGGTGCTTGTGTTATCCGTTATTTCCATCCACCACAATTAACAAACTTCAGGCTCGTTCTACCCCGTGTGTGTTTTTGGGTTATCCGTCGAATCATCGTGGTTATAAGTGTTTTGATTTATCCTCCAAGAAAATCATAATCAATCGCCATGTCATTTTTGATGAAACTCAATTTCCATTTACGAAAGTTCATACTCCCGAACCTAAGTCGTATAATTTTTTGGATGATCAAATATCCCCGTATATTATTCGGAATTTTTCGGACATCTCCCGTACCCAAAATCCTCCAGCGGGCCACCGCCCGCCGGCCCAACAAGCACCGCCACACCCAGCTCTTCCAAACACCGGAACAGTTCCAAAGAATCGGGCCGGTCCCGGCCCGGTCGGAACCGGTCCGAGCCGAGTCCGGCCATTTCCGATTTGGGCCGCGGGCCCACTGCTTGCTGGCCAGTCCGTCCCGAGCCCAGAAAATTCCATTAATTCTTCCTCGAGTCATAGACCGGTAACTCGTAGTCAGCGGGGTATTTTTACACCTAAAAGACATTTTAATTTACATTCTGATGTCTCTAAATCCCCCTTGCCCCGCAATCCTGTATCCGCATTAAATGACCCTAATTGGAAAATTGCTATGACCGATGAATATAATGCTCTTATTGATAATAAGATGTGGGAGTTGGTGCCCCGTCCATATGGTATTAATATTATCGTGTCTATGTGGATTTTTGCTCACAAGGAGAATTCGGATGGGTCCTTTGCTCGGCATAAGGCGCGACTTGTTGGTGATGGTAAGACTCGGCGAGGTTGGTATTGATTGTGGTGAGACATTTAGTCCGGTGGTCAAACCGGCTACCATTCACACGGTACTTAGCTTGGCCCTTTCAAAGACTTGGCCAATTCATCGCTTAGATGTCAAGAATGCTTTTCTACATGGAGATCTCAAGGAAACAGATCTATATGCATCAACCGTTGGGTTTCGGGGATCCCACCGCCCGCCCTCATCATGTCTCGTTTGTTGAAAAAGTCCTTATATGGGCTTAAGCGGTCTCCACGTGCCTGGTATACACGATTTGCTGATTTTGTTTCGACTATTGGGTTCACACACAAGCGGGTCGACAATTCTTTGTTCATCTACCGCGTGGTTCGTCATTGGCCTACATTCTCGTTATATGTGGATGATATCATCTTGACCGCCTCCTCCGATGCTTTGCGTCGGTCTATCATGGCCATGCTCGCTTCGAATTTGCTATGAAAGACTTGGGGCCCTTGAGTTACTTTTTGGGAATTGTCGTCAAACGTCATTCGGTGGGTTGTTTCTGTCTCAACGGAAGTATGCTTTCTTGAGATCATCGAGAGGGCCGGGATGTCATCCCGTAAGTCCACTTCCACGCCGCTTGATGCAAACCCAAAGCTAAGTGCCGCGAAGGGTGCACCATACGAGGACCCGACCCGATATTGCGGTCTTGCAGGGGCTCTCCGCATATCTTACCTTTACCGGACCGGATATTACGTATGCGGTTCAGCAGTGTGTTTATTCATGCATGACCCCGTAGTTGAACACATGAATGCAATAAAACGCATCATTCGGTATATTCGGGGGACACTAGACTATGGGTTGCACTTGTATCCGTCGGCTACATCTACGCTTGTCTCCTACACGTATGCCGATTGGGGTGGTTGTCCCGACACCGGACGGTCGACTTCGCTCACCGTATGTTCCTTGGCAACAACTTGGTCTCATGGTCGGCAAAACGTCGTGCAACTCTGTCACGCTCAAGTGCCGAGGCGAGAATATCGAGGGGTAGCAAATGTGGTCTCCGAATCATGTTGGCTACGTAATTTGCTTTTGGAGCTTCATTGTCCCATTCGAAGGCAACCTTGGTATATTGCGATAACATTAGTGCCATCTACCTTTCGTGTAACCCCGTTCAACACCAAATACCAAACATATCGAAATGGACATTCACTTTGTCCGTGAAAAGGTTGCAAAGGGTCAAGTTCGCGTATGCCATGTCCCGTCTCGTTATCAAATTGCGTACATCTTTACAAAGGGTCTACCGGCGGTTCTCTTTGAAGATTTTAGGGACAAATCTCGGCGTTCGAAAGCCGCCCGCTATGATCTGCGGGGGTGTGTTAAACAATAGCAGTGGGTTGGGCCTCTCGGCCAGATTTGCTAGAAAATTGTTCCAATAAGATATTGTATATGTGGTATATATATTTGTAGTATATTGTAATAAAAAGGATACCTTAATTAGTGTTATACACCTACCATAATTGTATAGTTAGAATTATGGTAGAATAAGGATTTAGAAGTAGAATAGGAAAAGGATTTTTCCTATTATGAAAATATGTAACTTGTATATATAGCCTTTCAATTAATGAAAATAATCAAGGGGATTATTTTTTTCAAATGGAAATTGCACAAAGCAATGATCTCTAGAGTTTGCTATTTAACATACCTGAGCGCTAATCTCAACGCTGTTATTTCGAAGGTTTCGAACTGGATGGTTTCCTCCATGATGACCAAATTTCATTCTGAATGTCTTACCCCCTAGTGCTTGACCAAGCAATTGGTGACCCATGCAAATGCCAAAAACAGGAATTTTTCCAATAAGTTCTTTTATTGTCCCAACTGAATAGGGAACGGCAGAAGGGTTTCCTGGCCCATTGCTGAAAAGAACTCCATCAGGTCTCATCTTTAGGGTTTCAGATGCTGGCCATGTTGAAGGAACAACAGTGATTTTACAGCTGTATGATGCTAAATGCCTCAATATATTTTGCTTGATTCCAAAATCATATGCAACAACCTTCATCCACCAGAGGGACAGAAAGTGAGTGTTAATATAGCAATAATGTCTTACCAGAATCTAATAAACTCTAATGCTACTAACATTGAAAGTATCTTTATTTCTTCCATTGTCTTCAAAATCCCAAGCTGAGGCTGTTCCACCAAGCCATTCACAAGGAGATTTGCATGAAACACCACTGATTAAATCCACACCTACACAACATAACACAAGAAGAAAAAAAGAAGTCCTCTAAAAATCAACAGAACACAAGGGTAGTAACTTACCCACAATGTCCCATGTACGGGACATTTCTAAAAGTTCTTTCACTTTTGGAATTCTCTGTGCTCAAGACTCCAATTAGGCTTCCATCTTCTCTTAATCTTCGTGTAATTGCTCGAGTATCGACATCATCTGTTCATAGTACAACAACTAAGTGATCAGAGTTTTTGAATTCCACAAACTCAGATTTGACATAGAAATGACAAGTGTATAAAACCACGCACACAGAGGACTTACATTGATGTTCCTTTCAGCCAAATAGTCACCAAGTGTCTCTTTGCATCTCCAATTTGAGGTGCTGAAAAATATAAAATACACAACAAAAACCACGTTTCTTGAAGTCTGATTGAAAAAGCAGGGCATTGCGATCAAACCTGATACTTAAGCTTCTAATGACTAATCCTGCAAGAAAGCACTGCCTTGATTCTTCATCATCTGCCCGGAGAAGAAATTCCAAAAAAAAAGTTAAAAAGATTATTCGAACAAAATAACAATTAAACATGAAGAAAATATACTAGACAGCGATCAAATTCATTATTTTTTCCGCGTACTCAGGTTAACTCGATGAGGTATGTTGCGGATTTTTAGAGCTACACAAGTATACGTATCGCAATTTGTAATAATTTTTGGTAAGACCGAGTATCGTCCCACAAAGACTGAATTATCAATTACCAAATAATTAATCTCTAGTTTCTATTTGGCTAACGAATCTTGATTTGTAAGGGTTAAAATAAGAAAAGCATAAACGAAGGTAAAATGCAAAAATAAACTAGCAGCAAAAACACACGAATTGAATTCGAGAATGAGAGCAATTAGGGATTCCAATCTCATCAACTATCCACTCTATCATTTACTAATGCAAGATTAACAGTTCTTCTTCTTATTAAGATAACAGGTTATATTCAAGTTACGACATATAAAACTCAACATAAATGAGAATTTACTATATTTCTATGATAAATTCAATCAATTAGGAGGCATTAAGATCAATAACCAAAAAGCTACATAAGCAATCGTGATACTCTCGTTCAAGATTAAGCCTATGTCAATTCAACTATAGCATATTTAAATCTCACTTTTCAAATTTTGATTTAAACTCATTTAGATAAACGAAAACCAATGGCCAATCAATTCTCATTCAATAACCACACATTGAAAAGACCTTAATATATGAAGAAGACAAGATAACTTTGCATTAGTTCATGATAGAGGTTCAAGTGATTTAATTGAAAACCCTAATAGAAAAATTAGTTCATAGTCATTCTACAATTAACACAAACTGAAAATTAACATAAAGATACTTCAAGACAAAGAAAAAGAACTTGAGGAATTGATCTCCAATGGCTCCTCCAAGGTTCCAAAACCTCTTTCTCTCCTTGCTTGTCCCCGTTTTTCTCTCATCTTTTCCTCTTTAAAGCAAATCCTATTTTTCCCTTTGAAAAGACCTTTTTGCCCTTGTGAAAAATGAGTTCTCGTAATCTGTACGGACACAAGCGCCGCGACTCATTTGCAGATTTCCTCAAGTGTCGCGGCGCAATCCAGAGAGCGTCGCGGCTCTTCTGCTTCCAGAAACGTGGTCTCTCTCGAACCTCAGTGCCGCGGCTCTATTGTAGGCTCTGCGACTCATTTGTCTTTTTTTTCATCCGAGACACGTTCAACTGCCTCACGAACATCCCAGGACTTCTCTGAACCATTTCTTTGACTAAACCGGCATATTTATCCTCAATATCCGCTTATTCTCTCTAAATCCACCTCACTTCCATTTTGTATCGCTTTATCCTGAAAACAAAATAAAAACAAGCGTAACACAGTACAAAACAACTTAAAGACTAACAGAAGACTCCCTAAAACGTACTCTAAAACAGTACTTAAACAGACTTAACAAACACCCCCAAACTTAACATTTACTCGCCCTCGAGTAAAGAACTCTAGACACTTTACAAAAAAAACGAACTCTAAAATGAATCAAGTCAATAACAATAGATCAAGCCTCAAAAATCATGAATACCATGCAATATAATCCTTAGAACATTATATCCATCATTTTGCAATCTAGAATTTCAAGTCAGATAATCCTCAAATTCACTTCAAATCATCAATACATATGGCAACCTATGTCCTAGAGACAATCATTATTAGGGACAAATGTACTTGAATACATTCGTATTATTAATAAGATTAATATTTATGGCATTTGCGATTATTGAATTATTATCTGATTGTTTGTAAATATTCATTAATGTGCATCCCTTGAGCTTACGTTGTCATTAATAGAGTGAAATATTGATGATAGAGCGTAACTCTAAAATAGCATCGACTAATGATCATCGAGAATGAGATATCGATAATATGTTATAAGTCGACATGTGGTCTGCATCACATTCTTAGAGAATGTAGTATGTCTCACCTGCTACTAGTAATGGTTACTAGTGATGGACACATGGATACTTTTGGAATGTATTTGGTATACCCTGCTGATATACTATTTGTTATACTTGTCTAAAGTATGATCAGCCTGTGGGAGATAGAAGTCCTTTGACTTGAGGTCAATGCGCACCTTGTCTACAAAGTAATATACTTTGATCCTGTCCTAAAGCTCAAATGCCTTATAGGTTGAGATACGTCTTGTATTGGGTACATTACGATGTGAATTAAAGGTGGCAGTTTAGCCAAGATTAGGATTCATTCCTCAAATGTATATTCGAGAGAACACTCAGCTTCTCAGTGATATTAGGTCGACCAAGTCATTGGCCAATGCAACAGACATATTTAGAATATGGTCTAGTTGTCGACTAATATAGATGAGATAAAGTGATCAAGCCATTTGAATAGACACATGGCAAATCCTAAGCTTGATCGAGTGTGTCGCGAATGAAAGGAACTTATCATCTAACATAAAGGTTATGTTTGCTGGATTCATGTAAACGTACTTCACATATTGAGTTCGTCATACGGCGCAGTCTAGGAGTTCCGTATGGACCTTAATTGGATTATTGTCGTTATGTGAATGCCTATAGGGTCACATTATGTCGATTGTCTTTTCGATCTAAGGGTCTATTGAGAGAATATTAAATATTCGATTTGAAACCGAGATATTTAAATTGATAATAACTATGGGATAATTTCTATTATATGGAAATTATTTAATTAAATCAAAATTGGATTTTGGATTTAATGTGCTGAATATACATATATTAAATAAAAACGGAAATGAATTTTACGTAGGGCGCCACGGCGCCTGCTAGGATGCGCCGCGGCACCGACCCGGCAGTGGGCCCAGTCAGACTGGCCCACTGCACCTTGGTTTTTGGGCCAGGGTTGTTGCCCAACCCTAATCTGATTTATTGCCCTAATTTCAACTATAAATACAGCACTAACCATAGTTATTAACACACAAGAATTACACTAATTCTTATAAAGAATTCTAGACTTAGAGTCTAGGATAAAACTCTCTCAAACCTCTACCGAGATTTCCTGGCTTTCTTGACAGAGGAATACACCATAGCATAGTGCTTGTAGTCGAAGGGACAGTCGCGTGTAATCCCTAAGTAAAGACTCCAGATTTTATAACCTGTAAGTGTTCTAGTTTTACGTTACATGTTTTGATTGTCATATAATCATACCAGAAGAATTTGTTGGGGTAATAAGAATAAAATTTTAAACTTCCGTTGTGCCTTACTTATGTGTTTTGAACCCAACAAAACCCTACAGTGGTATCAGAGCCCAGGCTGGTTCAATGGTTATATAACAATTGAATAAAGTAATAATACGGGTTAAACATAAAATTGAATTAAAACAAGACTTCTTGAAATCCTACATGTCTTGACAAAATGTTAACCTTTTGATATCACCCTAAATTATCTCCTACGCTAACTCGAGGAAGTCATTCCGCTCTTACTCGAACTAAGCCAAAAGTGTGTTGTCCGGCTTATTGCACGGTGCACGACTAAGAACGGGTAAAAACGGTGATGGTTGATGCTTGAGTTATTGATAATGGTGGGTGATGAAAAAGGGCCTGTGATTTGATCCCTAAATTGTATTTAGGGCTCGAACGATTTTGAAAAATCAACACAGAAACGCTTTGTTAGGACGTCGGTGGCGCGGCCCTATGGTAGGGCGTCGCGGCGCTTGCTAATGTTTCAAGGCGGCACTGCGGCTCCATGGTGGAGCATTGCGACCCTAATTCTTCATTTTTTTTAATTTTGGACTTACTAGACTGTAGGCACCGTAGCCCTAAATGAATTACAGAAGCCGAAATGCTTCTGCCTAGCGAGCGCCGCGGCTCTAAAGCACTACAGAAGCATTCTGCCTCGGTGGCTCCGTGGCCCTAATGATTAGCGCCGCGGCTCCGTCGGTCGAAAAAAAAATAATTTTTGTTTATTTGTTTAGAATGTTTAACCCATGATTATTATTATACAATATATTTGATAATTATATTGTTTATGTGCTGAATGATTGTCATTTAGATTACTAGAATAGTGTCCGCAAATAATTGTCTGGGTAGGCGACGCGCAGTATGTTTTTAAACCGCTTAATATCATACTTGGGCAGGCGGTACCCAATAAGTGCTTAATAGACTTTGCATGATAATTAAGATGTTATATTTAATATAGCATACTATAGTTGATCTTGGTTAAAACCATGAATTAAAGACAGATAAGATATCCAGACATACCGGCGTTTTGATACCACCAGGAACAGGAAAAAGATTCCCTAAAATTTTAATACAAGTCTCATTTAAAATGAACGCGTCGTCCGTTATAATTGATTGTAGTGCAAAATCCTTTTCGGCGAGATGAGTATTTATGCCACAGCATTTGCTCTAAGTCTACGAGGACTCAGACTCTTTCATAGATGCATGTTAAATGTAGAAGTGGGTGATAAACCTCCATGAGTATTTACACCACAGTGTTTGCTCTATAAGGCAAAACTCACTTAGATACATAATTGCAGTCGCATAACGGGGTTGACTTGCTAGGCTGTCTTGGCGCCACAGTGTCGGACAAGCCGAGGGACGCAGATCGATTATTTAGAACATTTGGTCAAACATGAGTTACAAATTGTTTGTCATTGGTTTAGAGACCTACTAGGTTGTGCTGTTAAAGTTATCAGCCACAGCAAATGCGGATATAGCATGAACCTGGATCATGGCCCATTATGACCATATTTGATATGAGTCTGTATTCTTCCATAGGGTCGAAGAGTATGTTAAAATAGTGGGAGCTAATTAAACTAAAGGTTATGTTAATTAGTTAACGAATGTGTTTAATAGAAATTATATTAGAGTTTAATTTCAAGTCTATTTATATCTTTAGTTTATACAAAATGTCAAGTCTATCACTGAAAATGTTGGTCGAGACAAACAGGTTGATTGGATCAAATTACCCTGACTGGTTAAGAAATCTGCGATTGGTGTTAAGACTAGAAAGAATTGAGTATGTGTCAGACACAATGTTCCCCACAGTCCCTGCTGAAGATTATGCTGAGTATGCCCTGTTTGACAAGGTGGCTTATCAGAAACATCTAGACGATGCTACCTCGGCACAATATGTAATATTGTCCTCCATGACTTGGAGTTACAGAGGCAACATGAAAACATGGGTCCCAACGAAATGCTAGAACACTTGAAGAGTCTCCATGACTCACAATCTCAAACAATGGAGTATGAACTGTTGAGGGACCTTTTCAAGTGTAAGCTGAACGATGGGGGTCAAGTGTCAGTACATGTTCTGAAGATGATTGGGTTAATAGAAAGGTTGGCTTCGATTGGAACGAAGCTACCTATAAATGTCTCTGTCAACCTGATCCTGAATTCACTTCCTGGTTCATTTGAGAATTTCATTGTGAACTTCAATATGAATGGGACCAAGGAAAGTCTTCCAGAGCTTCACAACATGTTAAAGACCTTTGAATCATCTACCTCTAAATGTAAATTTGTGCTCATGGTGGCTCTTCCAGCAAGTTCAAACCCAAGGGTAAGAACATGCAGAAGAAGAATGGTAAGATAATTGCTGCACCTACAGTTATGAAACCTAGAGGAGGTGTTCAGAAGAAGGCAAAGGTAGATTTGGATGTGTGCCTCAACTGCAAGAAGAAGGACTGCACAACTCCAGGAGGAGGCAAAGCACTAGGTGCTCCTGGCCCTACTGGACAAAGTATGTTTGTCATTGAGATAAATATGTCTATAAATAACTCTCACTGCTGGGTATTGGATACCGCATGTGGCTCACACATTTGTAATAATGTGTAGGGTCTGATTGACAGCAGAAAAGTTGGACCTTGGGAGGTAGACCTGCACGTTGGAAATGGAGCACGAGTGGATGCTGAATGCGTAGGAACTTATAGACTAGATTTACCTTCAGGCTTTTGTTTAGAACTAAATAATTATTATTTTATTCCCTCATTGACGAGGAATATTATTTCTATCCCAGTGTTAGACAGTGAGGGGTTTTCCTCATCTATTGCCAATGGCAGTTATGTACTGTCTTTTAATGGTTTTGTTTGTGGAAATGCCATGCTTGTGGATGGTTTGTATGTTCTAAATTGTAGTCGTGAAATTTTCAATGTGCAAAACAAACGAGCTAAGATAAGTAATCCAAGAAACCCCACCTACTTATGGCACTGTAGACTTGGTGACATCAATGAATCAAGGATAGTAAGATTAAGAAAGTTAGACTACATGAAATCATTTGACTTGGAGTCCTATGGTAACTGTGAATCTTGCTTGAGGGGAAAAATGATCAACAAGCCACTTTCTGGGAAATGGGTGCGAGCCAAAGAGGTACTTGAATTGGTCCATACTGATGTATGTGGGCCATTTTCAACTCAAGCTAAGGGAGGCTTCCCTTACTTCATCACTTTTACAAACGATTCACAAGGTTTGGACATGTGTATCTTATGAAACACAAGTCCGAAGCCTTTGAGAAATTCAAGGAGTACAAGTCAGAAGTAGAGAAGCAACTTGAAACAAGTATCAAGACTCTTCGATCAGATCGAGGAGGTGAATACGTAAGTAAAGAATTTCTGGATTACTTGAAGCTTTATGGAGTCCAATCACAATGGACACCTCCTAGAACGCCACAGATGAATGGTGTTGCTGAAAGGAGAAATCGAATCCTATTAGATATGGTTAGATCCATGATGAGTTTCTCAGCTCTGCCAACATACCTTTGGGGTTATGCATTGCAAAGCTCAATTTATATTCTGAACGGGGTTCCTTCAAAGTCGGTAGAGAAAACTCCATATAAGATATGGAATGGCAAGAAGCCAACACTTAAACACATGCGACCCTAGGGGAATCTAAAGAAGATGCTTACTGACAAGTTGGAATCTAAAAGTGAGAAATATTATTTTGTGCGGTATCCAAAGGAAACTAAGGGATACTATTTCTATCTTCCTGGAGGACATAAGGTAATTGTTTCCAGAAAAGCAACTTTCCTTGAAGAAGATTATGTCTACAAGGAACGGAGCTGCAATAAGATAGAACTTGAAGAAATTCAAGAACCATAAGATAACACAGAAGTTGAACCCTTGTCAAAAGACCTAGACAAGGATTCAGTGGGAGTATTTGGTGAAGACTGGTACTTAGAGTACGACCTTCATCCAGTGGGAGTGCTGTGAGAGATAGTGCAGAAATGCAAGGCTCTCATACACAACCAATGGAAGATGATACAATGGTTGTACATCATTCCATTAAGGAAATACATGAAAATGACATTCCTGAAAGCTCTCAAGGTGATGAATTGTCCAGCACACAAAGACCTTCTCACAATAAGAATGCAACAAACACTGAAACACAGAATAATCAACTCCGTAGGACCACTAGGACTCATCGTCCGCCTGAAAGACTTAATCTCCTTGTTGAAACACAGAATGAGATAGATATTCCTGATGACGATGAACCTATAACCTACAACGAAGTTATGTTAGACATTGATTCGCAGAGATGGCAAGAAGCCATGAAATCTGATATGGACTCGATGTACATCAATCAAGTTTGGAACTTGGTTGATTTGCCAACATGGGTTAGACCCATAGGATGCAAATGGGTCTTCAAGAAGAAGATTGATGCATATGGCAAAGTACAGACTTATAAGGCGAGATTGGTGGCTAAAGGTTATAATCAACGGCCTGGGGTCAATTATGATGAAACTTTTTCACCTGTTGCGAAAATTAAGTCCATTCGGATTTTGCTTGCAATAGCCGCATACTATGATTATGACATTTGGGAAATGGCTGTTAAAACTGCTTTCCTCAATGGTAACCTAATTGAGGAGGTGTATATGATACAACCTGAGAGTTTTACATCCAAGACTAAGCCCAAAGCAATATGCAAGCTACAGAAATCCATTTATAGACTTAAGCAAGCCTCAAGGAGTTGGAATATTTGCTTTGACAAAGCAGTCAAATTGTTTGACTTTGTTAGAAGCAAAGAAGATCCCTACGTTTATAGTAAGCGCAAGGAAGGGAGTATTGTCTTCATTGTTATATATGTAGATGACATATTAATAATGAGATAATAAGACTCTCATGCAATCAGTCAAGGAATGGTTATCCAGCACCTTCATGACGAAGGGCTTGGGTGAAGCCTGCTACATTCTTGAAATTAGGATCTATAGAGATAGACCTAATAGATTGTTGGGGCTATCACAGTCCATATACATAGACAAAGTGCTAAGACAATTCTCTATGGAAAACTCCAAGAAGGGAAGTCTTCCTATGGGTCAAGGCATCAAGTTATCAAAGAAGGATAGTCCTACTGTTGTAAAACTTGAACGCATGAAAAGAATCCCATATGCTTCAGCTATAAGATCTATCATGTATGCCATGACCTGTACGAGGCCTGATGTATCTTATGCACTTAGTACGACTTGCAAATTCCAGCAGATTCCTGGGAAAGAACACTGGAAAGCAGTCAAGAGTATTCTTAAGTATCTTATACGAACTAAAGAATATTTCTTAGTCTATGGTGGACAAGAGAAGCAAGTATGTACTGGGTACACTGATGTTAGCTTCTAGACAGATCTTGATGACTTCAAATCTCAATCTAGATATGCCTTCATTTTTAATGGCGGAATGGTGAGTTGGAAAAGTTCCAAGCAAGCTACAACTGCTGATTCGACAACTGAAGCCGAGTACATTGCTGGATCGGAAGCTGGTAAAGAAGCTATCACGATATCCGAGTTCCTGAAGGAACTAGGGGTTTTTCCAAGTGCCAGTTGTCCAATGACGATTTATTGTGACAATACTGGTGCGATTGCGCAAGCCAAAAAACCAAGATCAACAAACAGAAACAAGCATGTACCGAGGAAATACCACATACTCAGGGAGATGGTGGAAACTGAAGAAATAAGGTTAGACTATGTTCCCACAGATGATAATCTAGCTGACCTTTACTAAACCATTAAACTTAGTTAAGCATAATGGTCATTTTGAAAACATGGGTATTAGATACATCGGAGATTGACTCTAGGCCAAGTGGGAGATTGAAAGTATGTATGTCCTAGAGACAATCATTATTAGGGACAAATGTACTTGAGTACATTCATATTATTAATAAGATTAATATTTATTGCATTTGCGATTATTGAATTATTATCTGATTGTTTGTAAATATTCATTAATGTGCATCCCTTGAGCTTACATTGTCATTAATAGAGTGAAATATTGATGATAGAGCGTAACTCTAAAATAGCCTCGACTAATGATCATCGAGAATGAGATATCGATGATATGTTATAAGTCGACATATGGTCTGCATCACATTCTTAGAGAATGTAGTATGTCTCACCTGCTACTAGTAATGGTTACTAGTGATGGACACATGAATACTTTTGGAAAGTATTGGTATACCCTGCTGATATACTATTTGTTATACTTGTCTAAAGTATGATCAGCATGTGGGAGATAGAAGTCCTTAGACTTGAGGTCAATGCGCACCTTGTCTACAAAGTAATATACTTTGATCTTGTCCTAAGCTCAAATGCCTTATAGGTTGAGATACGTCTTGTATTGGGTACATTACGATGTGAATTAAAGGTGGCAGTTTAGCCAAGATTAGGATTCATTCCTCGAATGTATATTCGAGAGAACACTCAGCTTCTCAGTGATATTAGGTCGACCAAGTCATTGGCCAATGCAACAGACATATTTAGAATATGGTCTAGTTGTCGACTAATATAGATGAGATAAAGTGATCAAGCCATTTGAATAGACACATGGCAAATCCTAAGCTTGATCGAGTGTGTCGCGAATGAAAGGAACTTATCATCTAACATAAAGGTTATGTTTGCTGGATTCATGTAAACGTACTTCACATATTGAGTTCGTCATACGGCGCAGTCTAGGAGTTCCGTATAGACCTTAATTGGATTATTGTCGTTATGTGAATGCCTATAGGGTCACACTATGTCGATTGTCTTTTCGATCTAAGGGTATATTGAGAGAATATTAAATATTTGATTTGAAACCGAGATATTTAAATTGATAATAACTATGGGATAATTTCTATTAGATGGAAATTATTTAATTAAATCAAAATTGGATTTTGAATTTAATGTGCTGAATATATATATATTAAATAAAAATGAAAACAAATTTTACGTAGGGCGCCGCGGCGCATGCTAGGATGCGCTGCGGCACCGACCCGGGGCCCCATTACACCTCGGTTTTTGGGCCAGGCTTGGAGCCCAACCCTAATATGATTTGTTGCCCTAATTTCAACTATAAATACAGCACTAACCATAGTTATTAACACACAAGAATTACACTAATTCTCATAAACAATTCTAGACTTAGAGTCTAGGATAAAATTCTCTCAAACCTCTGCCGAGATTTCCTGGCTTTCTTGACAGAGGAATACACCATAGCATAGTGCTTGCAGTCGAATGGACAGTCGCGTGTAATCCCTAAGTAAAGACTCCAGATTTTATAACCTGTAAGTGTTCTAGTTTTACGTTACAGATTTTGATTGTCATATAATCATACCAGAAGAATTTGTTGGGATAAGTAAGAACAAAATTTTAAACTTCCGTTGTGCCTTACTTATGTGTTTTGAACCCAACAAAACCCTACAAACCCAACCATGATCACTGAATAAACAAGTACTCAACTCAGTTTATACAAACCAAATTCTCACCAACAGTCCATCAAGTCCATAATCTCATAGACTTGCTAACTTGCTACTCTCCACTAATTTAGACGATACATGCTCAAGAATCAATAGGACTTTTATAGGTTATAACGATAGGCTTAGGCACGGGTAGATGAAATGTCATTTAGGCTCAAAATTACCATAAGCATAGAAATCAACCAACCAAACCCGATATCAACGTTACAAACCAACAACATCCCCAATTTTTCTTTTTTCTTTTCTAGATTGAGAAAATTCACACTTACATATTTTTATTTTTTATTTTTTTTCATTTTTTTTTAACTACCCCCTTCCCACACCAAACTTGTTTTTCAGTGTATGTACAAGGAGACTGTAGTTTTTTTTTTCAATCTTTTACTCTTCTATTGATAGCTCCCAATCTAAAATATCAATTACAAAAAGTCAATCCCCAATCATATACTTATATGCTCATGGTAAAATTTAAGAGAAGGAAAAAAATAGTAAAGAGTTTCAAGTAGGCTCAAAATAGGCATCAATCAACAAAGAATTAACTTAAGGCTCAAAAAGGGTAACTAGGGATTAAACTAGTCAAGGTTGGCTTGAAAGACTCAATCGTTCCAAATTTTTTTTTTGCTTAAATCATCTTCCTAAGCATGCATCATCTAGGATTTCGTCTCAAGTAGCAAGCCAACAAAGTTCTAGAATTTTCCACCATCTTTCCTCAATCTGACATTCAACAATGCATTAACCGAACATTTGAGTACAAGAAATTCAACAATCATGATCAAGTTTTCATCTTTATTAATAACCAAATGCAAACTCAAGAATTATCCAACTTAAGCACACATATTTCTAATTTCATAGCTGTCAATTTCATCAAATTATATCACACCGCATTCACTCAATCTCATCGGCTATCATTATCAACTTGATTCACTGACACATAACACTAAATTTAATTACCTAACTAAGACACTAACAACAAACAAACACTAAACACTAATAACACAAAGACACAAACTCATCCCCCAAATTTATTTAACACATTGTCCCTAATGTGAAAAAGAAAGAAAGGGAAGGAAGACTTACCAAAATCCCGACAAGCGATCTCAAAATGGTGGTGGTGGCAGTGGCGATAGTAGCGTCGCGGCTCATCAAACAACATTTTTAGACCCTTTCTGTCTCCATGGGGCCGCGACTCGGATGGAAGCGCCACGACACCTGGGAGCTCCAATTTTTCACGATTTCAAATGAGTCGCGGCTCTACTCTATGCACACTTCTTCTTCTTCTTCTTTTTTGGTGATAAATCGAAACAAAACAAAACAATTAAAATGTTGGGATGCCTCCCAATGGCGCTGTCGTTAACGTAATTTAGCCGGACGCTGAAACGTACCATAGGGACAAGTAAATGTAGTCTTCTCTTGATCTTCTAGTGCAATGCCAATCTGATGATACCCAGAATAACCATCCAATAAAAAATAGTAGCTATGACCCGCTAGTCTGTCATCTTCCTCACACTGTGTTAGCGCCACCTCAAGAGCGTCAGTACTCATGCTCTTTTTAGAAACAGCCCCCTCAATCACATTAATTGAAAAACAATTCACTTGCTCTAGGATAAGTTATCAACTTGAACACATTAAAAACCACCTCTTCGCCCTGAACCCGGAGTCTCAACTCACCCTTCTGAACATCAATAAGTGCTTACCCCGTGGCTAAAAATGGTCTCCCAAGAATTATAGGCACATCGGTATCCTTCTCCGTGTCAAGAATAATAAAGTCAGCAGGAAAAATGAATTTGTCCACTTTAACTAACACATCTTCAATAATACCCTGTGGATGCTTCACCGAACGGTCTGCCAACTGTAAAGTCACTGTTGTAGGCCTAGCTTCACCCCCACCAAGTCTACGAAACATAGACAAAGGCATCAAATTTATGCTTGCCCCCAAATCTCATAAGGCATGCTTGCATTCAAAATTCCCGATAGTGCAGGGAATAGTGAAGCTCCCTAGATCTCTCAACTTCTGGGGAAGCTTCTTTTGCAAAATGGCATTGCACTCTTCAGTTAAAGCCATAGTTTCATAATCTTCTATCTTTCTCTTTTTAGAGAGAATTTCCTTCATAAATTTCATGTAACTGGGTATTTGCTCTAGGGCCTCATCAAAGGGAATGTTGATGTGCAACTTCTTGAACACCTCTAAAAACTTGAAAAATTGTTTATCAAGAGAATTTTTCCGAAGTCTTTGAGGGTATGGAATTCTGATTTGAGGATCAACAATAACCGCTGGTGGTAGCTTTTCTGTAATAGGGTGGTCTTCAATAACCCCATTTTTCTCTAAACCAGATATCTCTCCCAAATCGTCATTCTTTTCAACAGGTGGTTGGGGTGCAGACTGCTCAACTTGTTTACCACTTCTCAAAGTGATGGCCTGACACTGCTCCTTAGGGTTCACAACAGTATTGCTAGGCAGATTTCCTTGAGGTCTGTTATTCAACATGATTGTTAACTGCCCCACTTGTGCGAATAGAGGATCTTGTCTCTGTCATAAACTGAGTCTGGGTATTAGTGAGAGTCAACAAAGTTGTTTGCAATTCATTAGGATTCTCTTGTGGGACTTGTCGCCTAAACTACTGAGAAGATGAAGCTTGATTCATTGGCTGTTGTGGACTGTTCTGCTGATATTGCCCTTGAAACTATGAATGTTGGCCTTGGTTGTTTCTCCATGAGAAATTAGGGTGATTCATCTACCCAGGATTATAAGTGTTGGAGAATGGATTGTTGTAGGGCCTCTGAAAATTCCCAACTGCTTGAAACTGAGCTTGGTCCATAGGAATATTGTTTGGATCCATTGTTGTGCACCGATCAAAAGTATGTGGACCCCCGCAAATTTTACAACCCGCTTGCATCTGAACAGCATTGACAGACACGGTATTCTGCTCCAATTGCTTTGTCAAAGAAGCAACTTGAGCAGTTAAAGCAGTGATGGCATCTAGTTCATGAACCCCGGTCACTTTTCTACTGCTCGTTGATCTCTCATCAGACTATTGATGGTTGTTTGTGGCCATATCTTCTAACAATTCATACACCTCATTGGCACTTTTACTCATAAATGCCCCTCCAGCCGCCGCATCAATTATGGCACCAGTAGTACCACACAACTCATTGTAGAAATTGTGGACCAACATCCACTGTTCAATTCCATGGTGGGGACATCTCATTTGGAACTCCTTAAACCTCTCCCAAGCATCATACAAAGATTCCCCCTCAAGCTGATAAAAATTGTTCAGTTCTCCCCTTAGCTTAGCGGCCTTTGATGGAGGAAAGAACTTGGCAAGAAATTTCTGAGCCAAATCTTGTCAAGTAGTAATAGAGTTTGCCTGAAGAGAGTTCAACCAACTTTTGGCTCGGTCCCTTAGTGAAAATGGGAAGAGCCTCAATCTAATGGCTTCATCAGTCACACCATTATATTTGAATGTTGCACATAGCTCCAAGAAATTTGTCAAGTGCATATGGGGATCTTCAGAGGGTAACCCACCAAACTGAATTGTGCCTTGGACCATTTGCAGGATCGCCGACTTAATCTCGAAGTTGTTTTCCTCCACAGCTGGTGGTCTTATATAGGTCTGCACTCCTATTACAGTTGGAAGTATATAATCCCGCAAGCTTTTCACAACAGGATTCTGAGCTTATTCCTACACCATTTCTGGCACCCCTCTATTCAACTCATCATTGTTTTGAGGATTTGCCATAACAACAGTTGAACTACCAGCTCTCTTGTTTTTTTTTTCCGATTCTGCTTGCACGCTTTCTCAATCTCAGGATTAATAGGAACAAGGCTGTCTGCTCCTCTTCTTCTTCGCATATAACAAAACTACCTAAAAATGATCAAAAAATGCACGCAAATCAAGTTAGAAACTTGTTATTGGAACAACCAAATTAGAAATAAAATTAATTACATTGATATTGATAATTTTTCAGTCCTCGGCAACGACACCAAAAACTTTTTGCGGATTTTTAGAGCTACGCAAGTATATGTATCGCAATTTGTAATAATTTTCGGTAAGACCGAGTATCGTGCCACAGAGACTGAATTATTAATTACCAAATAATTAATCTCTAGTTTCTATTTGGCTAACGAATCTTGATTTGTAAGGGTTAAAATAAGAAAAGCATAAACGAAGGTAAAATGCAAAAATAAACTAGCAGCAAAAACACACGAGTTGAATTCGAGAATGAGAGCAATTAGGGATTCCAATCTCATCAACTATCCACTCTACCATTTACTAATGCAAGATTAACAGTTCATCTTCTTATTAAGATAGCAGGTTATATTCAAGTTACGACATATAAAACTCAACCTAAATGAGAATTTTCTATATTTCTATAATAAATTCAATCAATTAGGAGGCATTAAGATCAATAACCTAAAAGCTACACAAGTAATCGTGATACTCTCGTTCAAGATTAAGCCTATGTCAATTCAACTATAGCATATTCAAATCTCACTTTTCATATTTTGATTTAAACTCATTTAGATAAACGAAAATCAATGGTCAATCAATTCTCATTCAATAACCACACATTGAAAAGACCTTAATATATGAAGAAGACAAGATAACATTGCATTAGTTCATGATAGAGTTCATGATAGAGGTTCAAGTGATTTAATTGAAAACCCTAATAGAAAAATTAGTTCATAGTCATTCTAAAATTCACATAAACTGAAAATTAACATAAAGATACTTCAAGACAAAGAAAAAGAATTTGAGGAATTGATCTCTAATGGCTCCTCCAAGGTTCCAAAACCTCTTTCTCTCCTTGCTTGTCCCCGTTTTTCTCTCATCTTTTCCTCTTTAAAGCAAATCCTATTTTTCCCTTTGAAAAGACCTTTTTGCCCTTGTGAAAAATGAGTTCTCGTAATCTGTACGGACACAAGCGCCGCGACTCATTTGCAGATTTCCTCAAGCGCCGCGGCGCAGTTCAGAGAGTGCCTCAGTGTCGCGGCTCTATTGTAGGCGTCGCGACTCATTTGTCATTTTTTTCATCCGAGACACGTTCAACTGCCTCACGAACTTCCCAGGACTTCTCTGAACCGTTTCTTTGATTAAACCGGCATATTTATCCTCAATATCCGCTTATTCTCTCTAAATCCGCCTTACATCCATTCTATATCGCTTTATCCTGAAAACAAAACAAAAACAAGTGTAACACGGTACAAAACAACTTAAAGACTAACACAAGACTCCCTAAAACAGTACTTAAACAGACTTAACAAGGTACATCAGGCATTCAAAATATAGGTGCAAAGTAATGCACTATATGCTTGGGATTTACTATGTCCATTTTCCCTCCTCTCTTTTATTTCCTTTTTTTGGAGGCATTTAGAGGCTTCTTTCATTTTCCAAACTGATAACTCTGTGATCTAAAATCCACAATATAGATTGCTTCAAATTCAGCCATTACATCATCCAAAAGAATTTCTCCAAAGAGAGGAGATGGATCAGCAAAGAAATGGAAGTTTGTGGAGATGTCATTTCTAATACTCAATTACACCATCACAAGCTAGGAGAAAACTTTCAGCAGAAGAAAACAAATGGATATAAATTACAACCCAAGATGTTTTGGATGAATGTCCATATCATAGTAACAGATTTGGAATATGGTCAAATACCATGCTTTTTAACTCTAACTTCTGTTGGACTTTTTAGACCAATAGTTTCATAAATGCTATGGCTCTCTCTTAGAAATCTATCTAACACCTCAATTTCTATTGAAGATGCCCAAATTGGTTCTTCTTCAAAGCATACTGGCAAGAAACATTTTCCTTTCTAGTGTAGTAGATATGTCCTTAAAGATGTGCAGGCAATTTCGGCTCCCTATTGGCTATTAAACTAAGTTTGGTAGAGGTCTATGAATGTAAATATCAATATTTCCTGTTAAAAGAATGTCATAAAGAATATTTCCCATTTCTTCCTTTTGTTCATCTTGAGTTTATCGTAGAGGCTCAAAGCTCCGCTCGTTTTATCATTCCCACTATATTGAGCCAGCACATAGACCAGAGGGAAAGAAGATGTTCTTCTATGGAAAGCAAGCTATATGGTAAGGACTACATGTTTTATTGAGCTACAAAACTGATTCTCAATGATTTTATACAGATAAACTTAATGGAATCACAGGTTAAGTCTATTCCAGGTGGGCTAAAGGAAAAATAAGAGATTACTGCCTTTTCAAATGGGGCATACAAGGAAAAAAGCTAGAGAATTAGAAGAAATTATATATTCTGGTGTTTTCCATGGCTATCATTCTTAGACATGTGAGGAACCTGAATAATCAACAACATACAAACATGTATATAAGGGGGTGTTTCTTCTGGTTGAAAATAATCCTTGACTTACCTTTATCTAGGGAAGAAATTTTTAAAATTTTGAAGTTTTCTTCTTATCAGAACATCTTGTTGTGTTTCTGAAGGAATCCGGATCAGCCAGAGAGAGAACGAGTGAGGTAATGACTTATTATAAACAGCACACTAATCCAAAGAGGAGGTGAATCCTGTTTCCACCAGATAAGAAACATTCATGGAAGTTGTACATGCTTAAACCTTTTTTTTTTTTGGGGAAGGCAGGGCGCTGGGGAATTGCTTGACGAAAAGCTAAGGTTCGTTTAACATTTCTATACAAAAGCTGGGATAAAAATAGCTTTACTGAAATCTTGAAGCATATGTCGGCAATACTGGAAAACTTTAAACAACCAATGTCAAAGCTCGAATAAATGTTGCCAGCACAACTTAAAAATGGATAAGACTGATAGCTAAAGATAAATTAGTACATAACGTGTTCATAAGTTAGCAAGCAAAGGAATTTGTCTTACCCAGTTAAAGATGTATTAAAAACCACTTCTCCAATTTGTGTTCCAGAAGCACCAAATGATTTTGCCCTCCAAATTGAACCATCCTCAAGAACAAGTCTAGCATCTGCTACCTTCCACGGTCTTTCAACCAGACCTACAGCTCCTACAGAGAAAAATCCATTCATCCAGAGATAAAATACACTATAATATGCAAAACATCTAAGAAAATGATATTAAAAGGTTACTGAGCTCATAAAATTATTGGACATAAATATAAGGAAATCTTAATAGTGCTGATAAAAGAAATGGAAAGATAACACAAGACTCACATCAAATGCAAATCAAGACGGAAATAAACTAGATTATGCAGAAACTAAAAGAAGCCGACGTCAAAATCCAGAATTATTATGGTATCTCACATCACCCTTTTCTATGACTCAATTAAATAATGATGAAAAAAAACAGATAAAGGGAAAAAAAAAGACAAGATTTAGATAATCTAATGGAGTACAAACCAAACTATAGCAATATGAAACCGGTAAGTAAACTACACCCATCTTTCACTGCCATTTAAACTGACTTAAAGGCCAAAAACATCCAATGACCAGTTGCAGTGGTGAATCTAAAATTTAGAGTCAATTGATATTGAGTTTTGCTATAATTGAAAATGACCTCAATCCAATAGTGATCCAATCAAAAAATAATTTTCGATACAAGTATGTAGAGAGAATACAACACAACAACAACATACCCAGTGAAATCCCACAACGTGGGGTCTGGGGAGGGTAAAGTGTACGCAAACTTTACCTCTACCTTGGTAGGTAGAGCGGCTGTTTCCGGGAGACCATCGGTTCAAGACCTTGCATAATCACAAGCAAAGCAAAGCAAAGCAAAGCAAAGCAAAGCAAAGCAAGAGAAACGGTCAGACCCATACAAGAAATTAAAGCAGTATGAACATGCTGATAACAAAAGCGAATAAGTCATGATAGCGCATTCTGAAAAAGTAAACAGTAAGTAGCGCAGGTAAATAAGCTAAACAAAGTACACTAAAATATTGCGTCTATAAGTGTGATAGGCTAATTGGGCCTACAGTAATAGCACTACAACTATTATTTTGTAAGCGTAAGTAGAACTACGCTCGACTACCTACTACCCTTCTACCCTAATCCGTGTCCTCCACAACTCCCTATCTAAGGTCATATCCTCAGTAAGTTGCACCTGCGACATATCCCGTCTAATCACCTCTTTCTAATACTTCTTCAGTCTACTTCTACCCCTCCTGAACCCGTTCATAGCCAACCTCTCACACCTCCGCACTGGGGCACCTGTGCCTCTCCTCTGCACATGCCCGAACCATCTCAATCTCGCTTCCCGCATCTTATCCTCCACCGAGGCCACTCCCCGGATATCATCATTTCTAATCCTATCTCTCCTTGTATGCACACACATCCATCTCAGCATCTCCGCAACTTTCATCTTTTGGATGTGCGAAGTCTTGACTGGCCAATACTCCACCCCATACAACATAGTCGGTCTAACCACCACCTTATAGAACTTGCCTTTAATTTTTGTGGCACTTTTTTGTCGCACAAGACTCCCGATGCGAGCCTCCATTTCATCCAACCATGCCCAATACGATGTGTGATATCGTCATCAATTTCTCCATTCTCTTAGATAATAGACCCGAGGTACTTGCAGCTTCCTTTCTTTGGAATGACTTGAGTACCAAGCCTCACATCCACGTCTGTCTCAGGGTCGCTCCCGTTGCTGAACTTGCACTCCAAATATTCTATCTTGGTCCTACTCAACCTGAACCCTTCAGACTCCAGAGTCTGTCTCCAAACCTCCAGCTTGGCGTTCACTCCGTTGCGAGTTTCATCAATCAAAACTATGTCGTCTGCGAATAACATACACCATGGTACCTCCCCTTAGATTTGTCGTGTCAGTCCGTCCATCACCAAGGCAAATAGGAATGGGCTATAAGCTGATTCCTGGTGCAGCCCCATTATCACTGAGAAGTGCTCTGAGTCTCCTCCTATTGTCCGTACCCTGAGCTTGGTTCCATCATACATATCCTTGATCGCCTTAGTGTACGCCACATGCACACCTCTACCCTTAAAACATCTCCATAGAACCTCCTTATGGACTTTATCGTATGTCTTCTCGAGGTCGATGAAAACCATATGTAAGTCTCTCTTCCTCTCCCTATACTGCTCCACTAACCTCCTAATAAGATAAATGGATTTTGTGGTCGAACGCCCCGGCATGAATCCAAACTAGTTCTCGAAAATAGACACGTCTCTTCTCACTCTCATCTCCACGACCCTTTTCCAAACTTTCATAGTGTGGCTCAGCAGCTTGATACCCCAATAGTTGTTGCAACTCTAGATATCACTTTTGTCTTTGTACAAGGAATCATTGTACTCCACCTCCATTCTTCGGGCATTCTTGTCGTCTTAAAAATGACGTAACAACTCAGTCAGTCACTCCAAACCTGCCCTAGTTGCGCTCTTCCAAAATTCAACTGGGATCTCATCAGGCTCGGTCGCTCGTCCACTGCGCATCCTGCGAACAACACCCTTAACCTCCTCAACCTTAATGTTTCTACAATACCCAAAATCCCGGTACCTACCAGAATGCTCCAAATCTCCCAGCACAATATCTCCATCTCTTTTTTCGTTCAAGAGTTTATAGAAGTAAGACTGCCACCTCCGTAGGGCTGACAATTTCACCCTAACCCGATGGATATCCGATCCACCCGACCCGATTATAAGGACGAAAATCCGATAAAACGTGAATTTTAATCGGGTGACGGATGGATCGGGTGGACATACATCCAACCCACCACCCGACCGACCCACCCACCCACCCGTTATAAATTAATTCCACGGTCCACCCCTCTTAAGTTATTGTAAAGCCCAAAATATCAAAGCCCAATACTTAAAATCCATATTCCCTAATCCAGTCTCTACCCTCTCTTCACTATACACAACTCCTAACCTAAAGACCTAAACCAGTAAACCCTCCTCTCTTCACTTCAGCCAGCGGCCGTTGAACTTCAGAACTTCAGTCTTCAGCCAATCAGCCCTCTCTTCAGAGTTCAGCCGTTCAAAACTCAAAAGATCACAACCCTCTCATCAGCCGTTCAGAACTTCAGCGTCGTCACTCTTCAGTCTTCACCCAAATCTCCTAAACCTTAGCGGCCTCGCTCTCTTCAGCGTCTTCAGTCTTCACTCTCTTCAGCGTCTTCACTTTTCACCCAATACTGATAGTGCTCCGGCCAGAAATGGCAAGTCTTCCTGAACATTTAATGCGGCAAATCGCCACCACACAAGGTAAAATCCTCGCTCGTCTTCACTCTTCACCCAATACTGTTGAGGTAATAGTACTAAAATTCAAGATTTTAAGTTATTTTTTTGTTGCATGTTGGAGGTGTTTTTGTGCATTTTCAGCACATTCATACCAATAGGGCAGTGTCTGACGAGCAGCAAAAATGGTTTGGCAACAAGTGTGAGTTTTGTTATGTATTTGTTTGTATATTGATTACTTTTTTTCTATTCCTTTTGACATATAATGACCCCCTAAATTTTCTGAAGCTGTTATTTCTCTGTAGTTAAGGCTACGACTGTTATTCATTTTGACAATTAGTTATTCCAGTTTCTGAATCTGTTATTTTTGAATCTGTTATTCTCTGTAGTTAAGGCTACGGCTATTATTTCTCTGTAGTTAAGGCTACGATAAATCTTTTATTCCTTTTAACAATTAGTTTATGTTATTTATCTGTAGAAATTACCAACATTCAACAGAATTTAAATCAATTTACTAAAAATATGTGATCTTGAAAAAAAAAGATAGTTATATTCTTGATGCATGAGTTTTTCTGTTGGTCAATTCAGGAATTCTAATTGTTTAGGTTGTGTTGTTCTAACTGAATTGTCAATTTCAGTGAAAACAATTATTAAAAAAGAGGCTTTCTAATTATTTTTTGTAATGTTAATGTATGACAGTGATGGACACGGGAGATAGTAGTGCTGGCTCCAAGTCTGTCTCATTATCCCCTTTTCCGTTGTCTCCTGAAATCTCAGTCCCAATGCCTTCTCGTCTAACTACTCAACCTCAACAAGGAGAGGGAGAAGAAGAAATGGGACCGTCACCTCTACGTCAGCCCAGGAGACTTAAATCAGAAGTGTGGAATCACTTCGAGAAGACTGTAATCAATGGTGAACAAAAGGCTAGATGTTTGCACTGTAAGTTATTATTTTCAGGCAATAGTAAGAATAGGACTTCTCATTTGAAAGACCATCTTGATCATAGATGCACTAAAAACACATTAAGGGTGATATACGTCAAAAATTGTTGTCGGTTAATCGTAGACAAGATTCAAGCTTAAGTCTAGAAAATCATGTCTTTAGTCAAGAAGAAGCAAGAAAGGAGTTGGCTCACATGGTTGTTCTCCCTGAGTACCCATTGTCAATTGTAGAGCATATTGGGTTTAGGAAATTTGTTAATTGCTTGAATCCAAACTTCAAGATAATAAGTCACAACACTTTAAAAAGTGATATTATGAAGATGTTTGTGATTGAGAAAGCAAATCTCAAGAAGTTGTTTGATGGTCATGTGGGAAGAATAGCTATTACAACCGATATGTGGACTGCTTCACACCAAAATAAAGGTTATATGGCCGTCACATCACATTTCATTGATGATCAATGGGTTTTGTGGAACAAAACTTTGAGGTACTTAAAATTTGAAGCTTCTTGTTATTTATTATTTACTGATTAGTGGTTGTATATATGCTTGTTTAATTTTATGCATATTGTTTTCCACCAAATTGATATATTGTTTTCAAAATAGGTTTGTTTACATTCCTTGTCCACACACTGCCAATATGCTTGCTCAAGTTCTGGTGGATACGTTGAATGTATACAATATAGCTGAGAAAATATCTTCTGTGGTTCTTGATAATTGTTCCACAAATGATGCCATGGTTGATCTATTACAAGAAAAGTTTGATTCGGATAGTCTTTTATGTTCTGGTTAATTTTTGCATGTGCGTTGTAGTGCACATATATTAAATTTGATTGTTCAGGATGGTTTGGAGGTGATTGGATCTGGAATAGAAAGGATACATAATTGTGTTGTTTTTTGGGGTTCGACACAAAAAAGACTTCAAAAGTTTAAAGATAAGGCGAGATGTTCGAAAGTTGATTGTTCTAGAAAGTTGTCTCTTGATTGTAAAACAAGGTGGAACTCGACTTTTTTAATGCTTGAAAGTGCTCTACCATATAAGAATATTTTTGCTAACTTGAAAACTCAAAATCCAAAGTTTAAATTTGTGATTCCTACTCAACGTGATTGGGAGTTGACTGAAATTATATGTGATAAATTGAAAAGATTTCACATAGTGACTCAGTTGTTCTCTGGTAGAAAATATCCCACTGCCAACTTGTTCTTTCGTCAAGTATGTGAGATTAAATTAGCTTTGCGTTTGTGAAGAAATAGTAATGAGCAGGTTGTTAAGGATATGGCTCAAAAAATGGTTGAAAATTTTGACAAGTAATGGTCTAATATCAATGGAATACTGTCGGTTGCTGCAATTTTAGACCCTAGAAATAAGTTGGAATGTGTGGAGTTTTATTTTAATGAAATATTTGGTGATGAAGCTTATGTTGAGGTATCTAGGATAAAGAGTTTGTTGTATGATTTGTTGCATGAGTACCATGAGAAATCCGAAATAGAGGATGTCGTGTCTCCTACTTGTAGACATAATGTACTTTTTGGGAAGCGACCTAGTGATTGCAATGCTTTTGATAAATGGACTTTGATGAAAAAGACTAAGAAAAGAAAAGGCAATGTGCGGTGTGAGTTAGACCACTATCTTGAAGAAGATGCATTACCAGAGAGTAGTGAGTTTGATGTCCTTAATTTTTGGAAGACTGACTTGAAGTATCCAACTTTGAGAAAAATTGCTAAAGATATATTAGCAATACCTGCATCAACAGTAGCTTCTGAGAGTGCTTTTAGTATGGGCGGTAGGGTGGTTAGTCCCCATCGTTCGAGCCTTCATGCCGATACAGTGGAAGCACTTATGTGCATGCAAAATTGGATCCTTGGAGAGTATTCAGGTAATATATATTTTTGATTTACACTCACTTTAACCATTTTTTTTAAATTGATATGATGATAATTTATGAGTTCGGGTGGATTTTTTTTAGAATCTTCTTTTGATAATGCACACACATGTGCAACTATTTTGGATGATGCCGATGTGGGAGGTGATGGAAGCTCTACTACTACAGGTGAATTCATTGATGTTAACTCGGTAAACTAATCACATTTATTTCCTACGATAATGTTTGTTTTAATAATGTTTTGTTTTTTATATGCTTTTATTTCATTAACGGCAGGATGGAGAGGACATGTATATGTTATTTAGAAAATGAATGGATCTTCAAGGATGTGATATGAAGACGGAAGACCGGATGATATTTAAAGTTTTAGTTTATTATAGATGTTTTTGCTATCAGTTTTCCGATCCACTGATGGAGATTTTGAATGCATATGTGATATAACTTTTTGTGTTCAATTTATTTCAGCATGACTTTGAATGCATACTAGTATTGCATTTGTGCTAAATTGACTTTTTTTAATATTGTAATGCTACTGCAAACTGCATACTAGTATGCAAATTCTGAATGCATACTAGTACTGCATATGTGATACTATAGTACTAGTATAACTGATGTTTTCTTTTTTAATAATGTACTTCTGTTTTTTTTAGTATGTCTTAGCCGAGTAAAATGTGTTATTTGTCTCATAATAAGATAAGGAATGCATCCGCGAAACACCCGATCCACCCGATTCACCCGTGGATGACGGGTGGATCGGATGTGGATTAAAAAAATAGGGTGGTGGATGGATCGTTGGCGGGTGGAGGCGGATTGAGCTCCACCCGATCCACCTCCGATCCATTGCCAGCCCTACACCTCTGCCTAATATGCGCGTCCTCCGCCAGTACTTTACCGTCCTCGTCCTTGATACACCTCACATGATCCAAGTCACGGGCCCTCCTCTCCCTTGCCTGTGCTAGTTTGTACAACTTCTTATCCCCATATTTCTCCTCTAATTCTACATGCATACGCTCAAAAGCCGCCGTTTTTTCCGCCATAACCGCTAGCTTTGCCTCCTTCCTCGCCATCTTATACAGTTCCCTTCGTCTACTTCTCCACATCATCCTTGCTTTCTACTAATTTTACATACGCCGCTTTCTTCGCTTCCAACTTCTTTTGAACTTTACCATTCCACCACCAATCCCCTCGATGTCCACCACGGTTACCCCGCGAGGCCCCTACCACTTCTCTAGCTACCTCCCGAATGCAACTAGCCGTTCTGTCCCACATACCGGTCGCATCCCCACTGCTCCCCCAAGTCCCCTTGGCCATCAACCTCTCCCCCATCTCCTTTGCACTAAGAATGGTCAAACTCCCCCATTTGATTCTTAACCTGTCATCCACAACCCTCCTCTTCTTCTCCATCTTGATCTCCAAATCCATCACCAAAAGCTTATGTCGGGTTGTAAGATCCTCCCTCGGAATAACCTTGCAGTCTTTACAAAAACCTTTATCAACCTTCCTAAGGAGCAAAACGTCTATCTGAGTCTTAGCCACCGAACTACAGAATGTATGTAAAGAGAATACATCAATAAAATATGCTACATTTGTGAATCTAAGAGGAAAGTAGTCATCCGTGAAAATCTGGATCAAGTGTGTTCAAAGAAAGCAGAAAAACAAAGAAGGCGACTATAAAGTGTCTACATCACACCCTTTGGGGTGCAGCCCTTCCCCGGACGTGTAACGTGGGATGCTTTGTGCACCGGGCTGTCTTATTTTTTTTAAAGGCCACTATGGACAAATTATGCAAGGATGTTAACGGATAAAAGGTGATCTAAAAACAAAATAGTACAAGGATGTTAAAGGAAAAAGATATCCTAAAAAAAGCTGGAAGTTAACTACTTGACATCTATGTGATGAGAAGAGTCGTGGTCTTGTTAGAAGTCTATGTGGTAAACCTGTTACTTACTAATGATAAAACCACAGTAAAAGCATCATAAAAAAGAAAAATTAGCTAATTCCCTAATTTCAGTAGAACACAAGAACTCACAATGCAGCAAAAGATCTCTTACACAAACAAATGAGAATCAAACACTAAAGGGAAGGTAGATGTGATAATTATCATAGCCAATTGCACTTCCAGTAGATTAAAAGAGGTTTGTTTTCCACGCAAAACACCAGCATTTAGCATCACTAAACAACTTTCAAAGTCAAAATATGACACAAAAAACTATTCGTAGTATCAAAGATATCTTAGAAGCTATCACAAAAAAGAGACATGAATGTTAGAAAGAGAAGTTCAAATAAAAGTTAGTCAAGCTGGAAGTTAGTTAGTTAGGCAGTCAAATTCAAATTAGCTTTTGGTGGGAAAATTGTAGAGCGACCTAGCCAAATTCCAGCTTAATCGACTTGCATAAATGCAAGTAATCACTCGTTCGGATCCCATCTTATTATGCAATAATACACAAAGCAGCTGTTCATTCTCTGAATAGTTATTGGAATATCCTCATTTCCCCTAAGCCATTCGACCTTTTACTTGTTTCAATTAGTTTGTGTTCACCCAGAGGTTGTATACTAGGTCAGCCACAGCCTAATTGCTGACCTCAGTAAAATGGGCTTGTAAACCAAATCGGGGATACAAACGAAGTTCCAATGGCCAATTGTAAAAAAAAAAAAAAAACTAAAAGCTCCTTCATTTCTATCCAAATTTGCGAAAAAACGTCACTAGCTGGAGAAACAATCATCCTAAAAAACTTATTCACACCTGATGTTTATACCAAATTAATAGATGCATGACCTATATTTGCACATAGACTTTTAACACTTAACTATGGTTCATTAACATGCATTAATCTCACCTCATTAGTTTACTATAACAAATTTACATAATTTGGTATAAACACTCAATACGAATAAGTATTTACTAACGTTATCCTTGAGTAATCATAATTTGCTTATGAGCTAATGTTCTACAAAGCACCGAGAAAAGTGACTACATAAGAATAGAACATAAATAGTTGAAAATGACAGGTAAGAGCAAATGAATTCACATCTACAACTTAATATAAGCATGAAGACACAATAACAACAACAACATATCCACAGGTGGAGTCTGGAGAAGGTAGAGTGTACGCAGACCTTAACCTTACCTCGTGGAGATAGAGAGTCTGTTTCCTAAAGACCCTAGGCTCAAGTAACGCATAACAAAGCCATTCCAAAAAGAAAATAAATAAGTAAATAAGGCATAGCAAATAATAGGGAGAGCACAACATAGCATTTCAGAACACCAACCAGAATGTGAGGAAAGGTTGTTAGAAGAGCATTTGACAGTGAAATTTGCAGAGTTGTGATAAAAGGAGGCGGTAGGTAATGCATTGTGAGTCCTAATTAGGGAAGAACAATCCATAGCTTCTTTCTGGGGTTTGTTACTACAAAGGTGGTCTTGGTTTTCTGATTGTGTTGGATTAATGGGTTAAAATTGAAAACCAATCGAATTTATATGAAACTTGGGCGAATTCAAAAGGGAAAAGGACACCATATGACCTTTTAGGAATAAATAAGACAACTTTATCACCATTTTTAATAAACCCCGAATTGTACTTCAGAATCAAATTAATTCCAACTCTGACCACCGGAGTAAAACGCAAGAAACGGGGGCGGTAGAGAATGATGGGGTTCGAAGTGGGATGGGTCGGTGATGGATGGTGGGGAGAGGGTCCATTTGCTTAGGAATGTGGTTCCTATTGTTTGTAGGGGGGTTTTGGCTTTCGTGGCTTGCGGTCCCAAGTTTTGGTATGCAGTTCAGTAGAAATGTATACAAAGATAAAGTGGAAATGATAGAAGTTGACATACAAAGTTGTGGATCTTTCATGGTGTAATATGAGCGGTGGTTTCACGGACAGTTCAATAGAAATGTATACAACAATGATATATATATTTTATACAATAATGATACAGTTTCTATACATGTGATACATTTTTTATAAAGTGTTAAATATTCTATACATCAATGATACAATTTCTATACATGTGATACATTTTTTTATAAAGTGATAGATATTCTATACATCAATGACACAGTTTCTATACATATACAGTATTAATACATATTTTATACAATAATAATACAATTTCTATACACATACTGTAGGGATACATATTCTATACATCAATAATACATTTTTATACATATACAATAGTGATACATATTCTATACTACAACGATACAATTTCTATACATATGATGGAAAAAAGAAAAGAGATAGAGAGAATGTGTTGTAAGGTGATGTAAAGAGAGATTAGGGTTTGGGTTTTGGAGGTTTGAGTTGTACAAAAAGAGTACCACTGATAAACTATTCCATTATCAGAGAAGGTTCAAATTTTCGAAATGTTTAGTTTATTAACATTTTTATCACACTTCTATTTAATATATAATAAAAAATTATTAAAGAAACCAACAAATAGAGCTTAAGCTTAATTTTGATATTTTTTTATATCATATTTAGCAAATTATAAAAATAATTACAAAAAAATTGAGTCATATTTTAGATACATATAACTTTTGTTTTGATTTGCAAAAGAGAAAAGTTATAAAAAGACATTTTCTATTAATTTAAATTTTAATAAATAAGCTAGTGACTTTAGTCTGTTTCTTATATCATTTCTTGTTGTAATCTAATTATATAATTATTTTTTATATTTTATTAATCTAAAATATTTATTTAATATTTTTATTTTTGTATTTTATTATTATCTTTACCAAAGGAAGAGAAAGACAAAAATAAAGAAAGAACAAAAAATGAAGAAGATGGAAGTCGAATGCGGCATGAACTTGATTAACATATCACGGGAGTATTATCATAAAATGTAGGGAGAAAGTGTAGTTGTAAATTGGTAAAACTTTAAATGGTCATAACTCTGAGCTCGGATGTCTGATTTACCCGAATTTTTTTAATTTTGCGTATTTTTTTTAGACGTGGCCGGCCAAACAGCCGCAACCTTGCGGCAGTTTGGCGCCGCCAATTTTTACGAAAACGTCCGTTTTCCCAACCAATTGGTGTTTTTCCCCAAATCGATTTCTAATTTTTCTTTTTCTTTAGTAAACATCTCACGATACACAATACATTTCAACGTCGAAATTTCGTGGTAATGTAGGTGTGAATGCCAATTCAATGTTGGAAATTCAATTTTTTTTTAAAAAAATCCTGACCCGACCCGCCTCGGCCCACTAGGAAAAACTGATATAATCCGATACGTTCGGCGATATAAACCGAACATATCATTTTTTTTAAAGTTGGATTCGTTTTTTTTTTTTTTTTAATATGATTTTTATTCGGTTCATATTTTTCGGATACAAAACCGATATGAACCGATATACGCCCACCCCTAATCAAAGGATGGGAAACAAAAAAACTAAGACATTGATGGAAAATAAGAGATAAACAGTTGTCAAAACTTAAAAAGGAGATTAGCAAACGAGTTGAGATTAGTTTAGGACTACAAAATGGATTTTGGGAAAATTTGGATCAATGGATGTCAATAATTTCACCTGATGACTAATTGTGTCCTTACCCCAATTCAAAATCTTGCAAATGGCATTAAATTCGATAGCAGTGTGGTCTCTGGGTTTGTTACTAAATTTGGGTCAAATGGCCTTAAATTTGGACTTTGATTCAAGGGTATTCCTCTAGACATGACATGACGCAGTTGCAGCTCACCGAAGACATGATTTTAGATAGGAGGTTGTAGATGAATGGATTAGGGTAGAAGGTTAGGAAGTAGTAGAACGTTGCTGCATGTACCATTTCATACTAGTAGACGTATTATTATCTTTATTTTCTGCTACTATTTGCTATCTCTTGCACTTCATATACCGTACTAGGTTGCTGCATTTATTGTTACTTTTCTTCATAACGCTTATGTATAGTACTGTGCCATGACTTTTTTACTTTCGTCAATTTTTATCTGACTTTTTGCCCAACTTTTTTTAGCCGAGGATCTTTCGAAAACAACCTCCCTATCCTCCAAGATAGGGGTAATGTCTGCTTACACTCTACCCTCCACAGACTCCACTTGTGGAATTACATTGGGTATGTTATTGTTGTTGTTGTATTACTCCCTTCATTCACTTTTATTCGTATAGAGTGCATTTTACACAAACCTTTACAAATAATAAATGAAATGTATATTTTATCACGATTAGGGATGACAAAATTTGCCCAAACTCATTTGACCCGCCAAACCCGCTCAAGCTTTAATGGATTTGGGCTAGAGTGATTTTAAAGATTGGTTGATTTGAGCAGCCCAAGTTGACCCATCACATATTGGTAGCTCAAACTGACTCATCAAATGAGTCCAAACCCAAGCTGACCCATCAAGTGTCCTCTGTTCAGAAGTGTAAAAAATACAAAATATGATTAACTCTTTTTTAATTAATTTTAGTTTTTTGTATTTTAACTTGTTAAATAATTTTTTATTTTTTTATATTTTTCATTTTTAATATATTTATAATAATTTTTTAAAATTTTATTTTATTTTTAATTGTTTAATAATTTTAAATTTTAATTCTTTCATTTTTTATTTTAAATTTGTATAAAAAAATTATTTGAATTTTTAATTTTTTAATAATTTTTATTTTTAGTTTCTCAAAATGTTTGAAAAGTGAGTTAAGTTACGTTGGTTGGGTTATGACCATCATTTAACCCATCTTGATCCAACCCATCTTAGCCCAAATAAATTTTGGTAGAGTTGGGTATTGACCAATTTATTGGTTCAGCCCATCTTAACTCGCCTAACATTAGTCCAAACAGTCCATTTACCGTCCTTATAACCTAATTAAACTCAAAGTTTATATCACAGACCCACGCTGAAACTACTTTAACATTAAGTCAGTAACCCCACAAATAAAACTTGTTTATACTCATACGATTCATATACAAGACTCACACTGGAACTACTTTAATAGTAACTCAACAAATAAACCTTGAACCAAATAAATAGAATGTTACTCACCATCTGATGGTCTCTGTTTTCGACCGCGACCACATTGTAAACCTTTTCCATGTAGTCGTGGAGAAGGGCGGGAATAGGTGGGAACAAAGAGATTTGGGGGAGTCCTTTTTCTAAAACTGCACCTCTAAATAACATGAGGATTTTGAGCCATTTCACCTTTGTTGTGATCATTATCATGCATTAATGTATCTGATAGAATATAATCTTTGATTATAATCTTGACCATATCTCATGTAATCTGTTGTATATTAGGCAGTTTGTATGTTATCCTAAATTAGTGATCTAACAATAACATTGTATATTATTAGTCAAATATTCTCCTAGAAATCAGGCTAACGAAATGTTCTAGTAACATCCTTGTACATTATATATTATGGTTGATTCTCAATCAATAAAGACAAGGCATTAACCTCTTTTATGGTATCAGAAGTTAGGATTCTCTTCCTCTTGTTTCGCCAGCCCTAACAGCCAGCGCCACCACACTCATATTTTTCTTCCCGCCCTCTCTTCTAGCCATCTTCAATGGCCATCACAAAATTTCACCCTGCTTATGAAGTTAATAACATCAAAACTGCCATCCCTCTCATTCTAGATTATGAAACCGGTTAATACAACAATTGGGAAACCCTCTTCACCATTCATGCCAAAGCTCATCTCGTAATTGACCACATAATTCCTCCTCCCAAAGACGACAAGGAGCTGCCGACATCATAATCATCTACTCCCAAAATTGATGAAGAAATCCTTGCCGAGAAGGCCTTATGGGATCGTCTTGACAACCTCGTCCTTCAATGGATTTATAGCACCATCTCCAACGACATTCTCAACACCATTATTAATCCCAATGATTCGGCCAAAGATGCTTGGAACAAATTGGCGAATTTATTCCAAGACAACAAGGCTACTCGTGTCGTTCATCTCGAAATCGAATTCACAAACACTAATATTCGTGATTTCAAGAACGTTTCGGCTTATTGTTAGAAGCTCAAAACCTTGGGGGATCAACTCACTAACGTCGGTGCTAAGGTGTCCGATGAACGGATGGTATTGCGGCTTATCGGAGGGATGACCGAGGCCTACAACGGTTTTATCACCATAATCTAGCAAAAAGACCATCTTCCGTTGTTTACTAAGGCCACATCTATGCTTCGATTGGAGGAGAACGCGCGAAATGAGAATCAGGTTCGGATTCGGCTTTATTTACCAATTCTTCCAATGATAATCTTGTTGCCTCTAATTCACAACCCCAATATGATAATAACACTCAAAATCGCAACAATGGTGGCCGTGGAAAAAGGAACCAAAACCGTGGTCACAGAGGTAATAACCGCAACCGCGGTGGTGGTCATGGCAGCGGCCCAGCCATCGATTCTCAATACCAGCAACATCATGTTCAGTCAATGGCACCACAACCTTGGGCTACTGGTTCGTAGGATTTTCCTCTTTGGGTAGCCTGGCAGCAGCAACCGTGGCCTACCCTTCTTTGCCCCTTGAGATACAATGATTAAGCCATTTGGATAGACACTAAAAAAATGCTAAGCTTGATCGGGTGTGTCGTGAATGAAAGGATTTTACCTTACCACATAAAGGTTAAGTTTACTGTCTTCCGGCGCCATCTAGGAGTTCCGCGTAGACCTTAATTTGATTAATGTCAATATGAGAAGGCCTGTAGGGTCACACTATGTCGATTGTCCGTTTCGATCTAAAGATGTATTGAGAGAGTAATTAAAATGTTCGATTTAGAATCGAGACATTTAAATGAATAATGATTACATTAATTAAGTCAAAATTGGATTTTGGATTTATTTAAGAATGCACGGAAATTAAATCGAGAAAGTGCAAGTGCACGTCGAGCGCCGCGGCGCAGTGCAAAAATTCATCAAGCGCCGCGGCGCCCATACCCTAGGGCCGCGGCGCAGTGCAAAAATTCATCAAGTGTCGCGGCGCCTCTGCGTCGATTTTGGGCCAGGCCCAAGGTCAAACCCTAATTCGGTTTTTGACCTAATTTTCAACTATGAATAGAGGCATTCACTTTCATTATTCCACACCAATTTTCAGAATAACATTCTAAGCCTTAGAGACTTAGAATAAAATACTCTCTCGAACCTCTGCCGAATTTCCTAGCTTTCTGATGGAGGAGTACATTGAAGCTTGGAGCTTGCAAATTGGAAGGGCAATCGCATGTGCACCTCACAGTTAATAAAGACTCTAGATAATCTAGACTTGTAAGTAAATGTTTTTATAGTTCCAATTGTGATATAACCATACCGGAAATTATTGTTGGGGTAAGTAAGAAACAAAACTTTTAAACTTCCGTTGTGTCTTACTTATGTGCTTTGTACCCAACAAAACCCTACAATTATAATAAAGGCTATTCCGGATATATCATCTTAACACGATAATATAAAACTTATGTAAAGTCGATGCGCAAAATTCAAACTCATAAAACGATAAAAGTACTGCAAAGGCTGATTGTTGATAACTTTATGTGTGTTAATCTTTCATTCTTGCATCTATTACAAAATTCATTGATGACGTACCACTAAAAAGAATCATTACAAAGTTATACATGACATTGGCAATAGTCTAGCTAACTTAAGAGTGTGTCATATATATATATATATATATATATATATATATATATATATATGAAATTATATTTATGTCCTAGAGACAATCTGTATTAGGATAAATGTACTTTATACATATTCATATTATTATTAATGGAGATTAATATTTTGGCATTTGTAATTATTGAATTATTATTTGATTGTTTGTAATTATTCATTAATGTGCATCCCTTGAGCTTACATTGTCATTAATAGAGTGAGATATTAATGATAGAGCGTAACTCTTAAAATAGCCTCGACTAATGATGATCGAGAATGAGATATCGATGATATGTGATAAGTCGACATGTGGTCTGCATCACATCCTTAGAGGATGTAGTATGTCTCACCTGTTACGAGTAATGGTTACTCGTGATGGACACATGGATACTTTGGAAGTATTGGTATACCCTGCTGATATACTGTTTGTTATACTTGTCTAAAGTATGATCAGCGTGTGGGAGATAGAAGTCCTTAGACTTGAGGTCAATACGGTCCTTGTCTATAAAGTAATGTACATTGATCCCGTCCTAAGCTCAAATGCCTTATAGGTTGAGATACGGCTTGTATTGGGTACATTACGATGTGGATTGAAGGTGGTAGTTGAGCCAATATTAGGATTCATTCCTCGGATGTATATTCGAGAGAACACTCGGATTCTCAGTGATGTTAGGTTGACTAAGTCGTTGGCCAACGCAATAGACATATTTAGAATATGGTCTAGTTGTCAACTAATATAGATGAGATACAATGATTAAGCCATTTGGATAGGCACTTGACAAATCCTAAGCTTAATCGGGTGTGTCGTGAATGAAAGGATTTTATCTCGCCACATAAAGGTTAAGTTTACTCGATTCGTGTAAATGTACTTCACATATTGAGTTCATCTTCCGGCACCGTCTAGGAGTTCTGTGTAGACCTTAATTTGATTAATGTCGACTATGTCGATTGTTCGTTTCGATCTAAGGATGTATTGAGAGAGTAATTAAAATGTTCGATTTGGAATCGAGACATTTAAATGAAAAATAAATATTTTAATTAAGTCAAAATTGGATTTTGGATTTAATTAAGAATGCACAAAAAATAAAGTCGAGCGCCGCGACGCCCATACCCTAGGGCCGTGGCACAGTGCAGGCGCATGCCGAGCGCTGCGGCGCCCATACCCTAGGGCCGCGACGCCTCTGCCTCGATTTTTGGGCCAGGCCCAAGGTCAAACCCTAATCCGGTTTTGACCTATTTTTCAACTATAAATAGAGGCATTCACCTCATTATTCAATACACTAATTCTGAAAAACATTCTAAGCCTTAGAGACTTAGAATCATATACTTTCGAACCTCTGCCGGATTTCCTAGCTTTCTGAAAGAGAAGTACATTGAAGTTTGGAGCTTGCAATCGGAAGGGCAACCGCGTATGCACCTTATAGTAGATAAAGATTCTAGATTATTATAACTTGTAAGTAAATGTTTTATGTTACAAGTTTCATTGTTGTATAACCATACCAGAAATTATTGTTGGGGTAAGTAAGAAACAAAACTTTAAACTTCCGATGTGTCTTACTTATGTGTTTTGAACCCAACAAAACCCTACAATATATACGTACCGACTAAAGTTAGATACTAAGCTACTCCTATTCTTCTACCTAATTTTAATTGCTAGATACAACACCTTCAATCCTCACTATGACTTCTTGAACTGGTGCTGATGATGAAGTATCACTAGCCACCTGAGGGTTTACAATTGTAGTTGTACTAATAGAACTGTCCCCGTTGACAATTGTTTGGCAAGTTTCAATGAGGCAGCGCCTACAAGTAGGACAAGAAGAGTGGGAATTAAGCCATTTATCGATACACTGGACGTGGAAGCAATGGTTGCACTTAGGCAGAATCTTAACTTTCTCTCCGACTCCAAATTCTGATAAGCAAATGACACACTCAGAGTCAAATTCCGGATGTTCCAACTCAGTAGTGTAGGTTATAACTGGGAACGTCTCGAGGGTTTTCTTCTTAATCCCCGTATTTGCTAGCTTTGTTGTAGAAGGGTTTCTATGATTTATGGATGAGTTTGCCAATAATACGCTAGAGCACCTAAAAGCAAACTTTATGATAGAGTTCAAGAAAAGTGTACAAATCAAGCCACAAAAAATTACTGACAAGACTATCACAACTCGTGTATCAATCGTGACGTTGTTCACCATTAGTACATCTATTGAGTCGTGGCTACTTCGGGGGGCTGTTGATGGAGCCATGGTGGGCTCAGGGTGGTATTGTGGAGGGGCAGCTACAAGTAGTCTTCTTGAGTAGTGCAAATTCTCCATGAATTCTTGAATTAATTGGGTGGATGTAGTTGCCATAGAGCTTTTGGTTGAGAGTGGGTTTGTATGTTTGTTTTTCCTAACTTGTGTTTGGCTTTGTTGGTGTTGAGTGAAGTGATGTTTCCCTCGGAAATAGTTGCTTATATAGGGCAAATGTATTTAGGAAAAAGGTGTAAAGTGTGGATCAACTTTTTGAGTATCATAAAGCGGAAGAATATCGTTATTATAACTAATCATAAATACATTGTTAGAGTAAGTATTTTTTACACTATTAAGTCATCAAAGGACATTTTAAAATGTGAGATTTATAATTTTAAAAGTAAGAGAAGTACTTATCTATTACAACACATAAAGGAGCCATGATGATATAAAAATTGCTTATTTTGGCGGTGCATTTTTAATTGAGTAGATTTACTTTTCAAGTGTTACAATTTAAAAAGGCAGCTTAGTATGATTTAACTATTAACGTTTAGTTAGAGTTAAATGAGTTAAACATATAACTAGCGTTTTTATTCAGTAAGAATAAGACCAGTTTGATGTTCATGTAGTATTAAGCTATTTGTTTTTTTTTTCAATGAAAAATTGTAAATGTAAAAGATTGTAAAAATATACTCCTTTAATTTACTCAATAGAGAAGAATCTGTAAGAAATATTCTTCCTTGATTATTTCATTCTTAAGTGGTAGTAAATATACTATAATACAAGCATAATTCTAGGCTATAATTACGGTAGGTAATGACTAAATCCTAGGCTACAATTACGGTAAGTAATGACTAAATATATACCTACCATATAAGATATACAAAATTATGACCGAATATATTTTTCTATTCTATCACATCCTCGCAGTCGAAGCTGGAGGTCGACGTATGCTGAGACTGTCCAGAAAATCTTCAAATAGAATCAGCGGAAGACCTTTGGTAAACAAATCGACGATCTGATAGTGTGACGGGACATGTAGGACACGAACTTATCCGCGAGCTATCTTTTCGCGAACAAAGTGAATATCCAGCTCAATATGCTTAGTGCATTGATGTTGAACTGGATTTCCTGAAGGATAAATCGCACTAATATTATCACAATAAACCAATGTTGCCTTTGGAATCAGACAATGGAGCTCCAAAAGAAGGTTCGTTAGCCAACAAGATTTAGACACTACATTGGCAACTCCTCGGCATTCTGCTTCGGCACTGGACCTGGACAAGGTAGCTTACCGTTTAGAGGACCAAGATACCAAATTATCACCAAGAAATACACAATAACCAAACGTTAAACGCCTGGTATCTGGACATCCACCCCAATCTGCATCTGTGTAAGAAATGAGAATGGATGTCGAAGATGGATATAGATGCAAGCCATGATCAACAGTACCCTGAATATAGCGCACAATGTGTTTGAGTGCATTCATGTGATCCTCCATCGGGTTATGCATGAATAGACAAACATGTTGCATAACATAAGATATGTCGGGCCTCGTGAAATTGAGATATTGTAGAGCCCCTGCAAGGCTGCTGTAATGTGATGGATCGACAAATGGCTTGCTGGAAGAGGCACTCAACTTCGGTTTTGTATCAATTGGAGTGAGGACGACCTACACGAGGACATGCCAGCTCGTTCAACAATCTCTTCGGCATACTTCTTATTGGATAAAAATAAACCACATGCATGACGTGTCACATCTATCCCCAAGAAGTAACTTAGTGGCTCTAGATCTTTCATCGCAAACTTAGAGCGAAGAAGTGACATGATAGACTTGCGAAGAGCATCAGATGAGGCAGTTGATATAATATCATCCACATACATAATAATGTAAGATATATCATTACCCCGACAATATATGAATAAAGAATGATCAGACCTGTTGTTAGAAAACCCAATATGAGAAACATAATCTGCAAATCGCTTGTACTAAGCCCGATGAGCTTGTTTGAGCCCATACAATGATTTCTTTAGCAGATACACATGATTAGGATAAGTGAGGTCTCTATACCCATGGGTTGATACATGTACACTGTTTCATTGATTTCTTCATGAAGGAAAGCATTTTTTACATCAAGCTGATAAAACAACCATGCCTTCGAAAGAGCCAGACTTAGTACCGTGCAGATAGTTGCTGGTTTGACCACCGGACTGAAGGTCTCACCGCAGTCCACACCAACATATTGAGTCTTCCCATCACCTACAAGACGGACTTTATGTCTCTCAAATGTACCATCAGATTTTTCTTTATGACTAAAAATCCACATAGACCAAATCACATTAACATCAGGAGGACGAGGCACCAAATCCCATGTCCTATTATTAATAAAAGCATTATATTCATCATCCATAACAATTTTCTAATTTGGGTCATTGAGGGCAGACACTAGGTTACGGGGAAATGATGATGTGGTTATGTGGGCGTGAAGACCGTATTATTTGTTTGGCTTGAAAATCCCGTGTTGACTACGAGTGACATGCCGTTGGGCCGGAATTGGAGGTGGGCCGGTAGAGGAGATAGGACTTTCTGGTTGTGGGCGGTTGCTTGGGCTTGCTGGGCCGCCACTGCCTGAGGCTGGTCTGTTACCCAAGGGACCGCCAGGCAGTGGGCCACTCAGTAGTGGGTTGCCAACGAGAGGCCCAACTGAGCCGGCAGCCACTAGGCTCGGGCAAGCAGACCCAATTTGCTGGGCTGGAGAAAACAACTACTGGGCTGAGATAACTGGGCCCAGTTTTCCTGAATTAACTGGGTTGGCTGAAACAGTTGGGCCACATTAGAAAAATAACCGGTGGACCAAATATGGGGTATGCTATCGTTAAGAAATTCGTAGGTAGGAGGCACGAAACAATGCATTTTAGTAAAGGGAAAATTTGTTTCATAAAAAGTTATGACGACTCATGATGATTTTCTTAGAGGATAAGTTGCAACATTTGTAACCACGATGATTTGAAAGATATCTCAAAAAAATACACGGAGTAGACCGGGGTTGAAGTTTATTGATTGTAGTGGAAGGAAAAAGAGGAAAGCATAAGCACCCAAACACCCGTAGATGAGAGTAGGATGAGTCCCTTAGGTATAAAATTTTGAGAGGAGATTGATAGGACAAGTATTTGCTCGGAAGTATGTTAAGGAGATAGGTTTCCATTTGTAATACATGATGCCAAAATGATTGTGGTAGAGAGGCATGGGCAAGTAAGGTTCTAATAATGTTATTAATGGTTCAGATTTTTCTCTCCGCTCTTCCATTTTGAGATGAGGTATGTGGACAAGAGAGACGAAAAGATAAACCATTAGTTTTGCAAAAATCCCACAATGGCCCATTATTAAATTCTCTTCCATTATCACATTGAATATTTTTAATATCCCGTTCAAATTGATTTCGGATAAATGCTCTAAAGGAGAGAAATGTGGAAAACACTTGTGACTTTTTAGATAAAGGAAATGTCTACAAAAATTGGAGTAATCATCCAACAAAATAAGATAATAACGATAGCCCGAAGAGCTCAAAACGGGAGATGTCAGAATATCACTATGGATAATATCAAAAGGCATAACAATGCAAGAATTAGAAGCAACAAAAGGCAATTTAACGTATTTCCCAAGCGGACATGAACGACAAACATGAGAATTATGACGTCTAGTACATGAAATTAATTTATTTTATTTAAGGGAGACAAAAATAGGTGCTCCCGGATGACCCAAACGTTCATTCCATAAAGACTGATCTAAAGAAGCAAAAGTGGATGATGTGTGGTTGTGGTGATTGGATAAAGCTCGCCCCGACTATCATATCTTATTAATTTTCTAACTGAAATAAAATTTTAATTAATTGAGGAGCGTGAAGGACATTTTTTAAAGTTAACGGTGGGTTCGGAGGAGACAAGTTTGTAGTACCATAACCACGAATTGGAATTGAATGACCATTTCTAACAATTATACCACGATTATTACTCAAATCAAAATAAGATGAGAGATTACCTTGTGAGGACGTCATATGAGACGTTGCACCAGTGTCCATGTATCAATTTGCGTCGGGAGGATTAAGCCCAAAAGTGTGCATCACGACCTCGATATCGGTCGGGGTCGCCACTACCGAGTGGGCCAGCTGCCAATACTTCGGCAGTGGCCCAAGAATTCTTGGTTGCTGGGCCGCTGGCTAAGAATTAGGCCTGGCCCAGTTTCCAGCTGGATAGGGGAAGAAAGGCACGGTCCAAGGCCACTGCTAGGCCCACGGTGCCGGCCCACTGCCCCACTGTGCCCTCGGCTGCTATTGGGCTGGCGGTTGCTGCTGGTTGCCGCCTTTGCCGCCACTGCCTCCACCTCTGCCATGGCGGTGGCCGCCGTCCTTTCCACCACCGCGGTTTTTGCCTCCATTACCGCTATTTCTTCCCTTTTGGCCATAGTTTGGCGGGAAATTTTCAAATTGTGAAGAATTATCATCGGACGGAGCGGCAACCATAGCGGAATTCAACACAGTGGCTATTTTTTTTTTGGCAAAACGCGCTTCTTCCAGAATGAGCATATAGATGGTTTGGTAAAACGATTGAAGAGGATTACTTTGGCGGATGAGCGTACCCACTCCACTATATGCATCGGTGAGGCCGACGACCAGTTGTAAAATAAGCCGATTGTTAGTTACCGGCGCCCCGACGTTCTTGAGTTGATCCGACAAAACCTTGAGCCATTGACAATATGCGGATGCATTGGAAAAATCCGTCATGTCAGTGGTGGAGAATTCCTGCTCAAGAATGCCTACCCGAGAATTTTTGTTGTCTTTGAATATGTCGCGTAAGCGATCCCAAACTTCCATTGTCGTGGAGTCAGGTTCAATAATCGTATGCAGCGAATCGCTAGAAATAATGGCATAAATCCATTGAAGAACTGTCGCATCGAGGGTTAACCATATTTCTCTTTCGTCGTCGGTTTTTGGCACCTTCTCCTTGCCTTTTTTTGGCGGAATTATGTGATGGATAACCCGATGCGATCGACAGTGAATCTTGAATAGATCTGCCCACGTTGCATAATTGACGTTTTCCATCTCAAAAGTGATGGAAACATGGGATTTAATATTTGAAACTGTGAGAGCTGGATGAAAAGATGATTCAGAGTCAGACATGGCTGAAGAGAGGATGGTGGTCGGCGGCAGAAAGAGAAGGGGGTGGGGGGGGCGACGACACAAGGAAGCAATTTTAGGGTTTCAGGAACTTTTCGTAGAATCTGATACCATTTAAGAAATATTCTTCCTTGATTATTTCATTCCAAAGTGGTAGTAAATATATTATAATACAAGCATAATCCTAGGCTATAACTAGGATAAGTAATGACTAAATCATAGGCTACAATTACGATAAGTAATGACTAAATATACACCTACATTATACAAGATATACATAATTATGATCAAATATATTTTCCTATGGTATGAGATCAACTAGTGGGGAAGGAAATCAGAGTAGTGATTCTCCGCATCAAAAATTATATTTGAGCAAATCCATTTCCATCTACTAGAAACATGACAAGCAAGAGAAAGATTGTGATTGCACTAATTATATATTATTGTAACAGGAAAAGTGGTACCAAATTGTAGTTAAAAAGGTCTCAAAAGTCTTGTAAATTCGTTACTTGTAAACCATTCTATTCATTACCTTTTGCTACGTGTACTTCAGCTTTTTCACTTTTTTGAACTATATGATCTTTATCAAATCATTTCTTGATTCCTTGTACAGGACCAAATCTTCAGTTAGGCTCCTCTAATCCATGTTGTTTGAGGTTCCACCAAATATCAATCTGATTAGAAGATCAAATATTTGTTTGTTTCTTAATTAAATTATTGATGGATGGATAAAGTATTTTACTGATTGCTCTTTCAAAGCCTAACTTTAATAAAGGGAAAAAATTAAATGGATTCATGAGTTATCCTTTGTTAATTACGAGTAGTAGTCTAGTAGAACTGTTGAAAATCAGGAAGCTAATGAGTGGCTGTCAACATATATTACGCTAATTCAACTAAGCTGTGTTAATGAGAAAGTAACAACAATTTGTTGTGGAAAACTTGAGACCATCCATGTCATTAGTTACCTTTTCAGCTTTAATGCACTCACTCTTTTTTTGTAAGTAATAAATTTTATACAAGCTCCTGTTTGGCCTTACCTTCTAAGGTGGAAAATCCTACGTCCTTTAATGAGATAAGCCTATTAGTCTTAGTAATTACTCCCCCGACCCATAATATTTGTCATGTTTCTTTTTTTAGAGTCAATTTGATTAATTTTTAAAGTTGAATTGGATTAGATTAATTTAATATTTTAAAATTAAAATTTATATATTCGAAAAATACTATAAGTTGCAATTCTACTCACATTAATATGATGGAAAAATACATCTTAAAATATTGGTCAAAGTTTATATAATTTGATTATCGAAAAGAAAAATGTGACAAGTATTTTGAGACGGAGGGAGTACTCCAACAAGATCATTTCAAAGACCATGAGCAGCACACTTTAATTTCTTCTATCCTCCCTCTGATCATATCCAACAATCAAAGTGACTTTGTGCATCACAGATTGTAACGACCCGATATGTTATTTTGAAAACCGATACTCTATTTTGCATGTCGTCTATTTCAGAAGTTCCGTAATAATTATTTTTACTTGCTTGCGAAATTTGAAGTCAAATGGATATCATGGTTCACTTTGGGAGAATATTTCATTTTGGAAATTTTGATATTTAATTATTTGGATTAATTGCTCATTTTGGGAAAACGTGCTCTGATTGGCGACTTGAAGATCTCGTATGATTTGTAATATTATTTATGACCTGCAAAAACTGGCGGAACACATTTTAGAGTTCGTTTGGTTTATTTTTGACAATTAAGTCAGTTTTAGTATTTAATATACCTATTTATGGGGAAAGGATGGTTCCGAAAAGAAGTAAATCTTGGATTGAAAATTTGTTGTTTCCGTTTGCTTCGTATTGATGTTTATGTCTTGTGGGGATGGGTGTCTCCATTTCCGAGGTGATCGGATGAGAATCGAAGAAGAAAATCTAAGTTTTTTAGAATTTTAAAGTTCTAAGTTTGACTAAAAATTGACCTTTGGGTAAATGTGCTCGTAATCGAATTTCGACTGTTTCATTATGTCCGTAATGTGATTTATGATTTAGCTGAGTCATTGGTTCGGGTCCCGAGGGGTTAGAGCGATTTTGTGAAAAAATATGACTTAACAATATCGGATCAGTGTTTTGAGTGAGCGAACAAGTTTGTAGCGTCGTTTATACTCAACTTACATATTAGGTTTGTGTTCGGGAGGTTCCCAATGAGTTTCGACGCGTTTGGAAGAAGTTTGGAGAAAGTTCAAAAGTGCTGAAACATGATTTTTTTCTTACTTTAGTAGTGAATTTCTTGAAATCTATAAAGAATTTGGAGATAATGTCTTGATGAAAGTTGTAGCCCTTTGAATATAATTTTCCACAGTTCAAGCTGTTCATGATTTCGACATTCGTACAAGGATTTATGGCCGTTTTAAAACAGGTTGTTGTGCTGGTTTTTCTTGAAAGCAATTGAGAATTTTCTGAAAATGATGATTTTGTCCCTATTTTCGTCCATAAATTTCAGACTTCCTTTAAAATTTTAAAACAGTAACCCAAAAAACTATCTTGGGTGAAATCGCACAAGGATCATGTTGGGCCTGCCAAAGGTGAATTTCGTAATTATTTAGCATCTGATTCGGGTCGGGACAACTGCTAAGTTTTTCACTTTATTATGAGATTTAATCACTTTTTCTCACAAGTTTGCGAGCTTGAATTTGAGCGATTTCGGTGTCTATGGATTTGGCTCAAAGAGTGGGTAAGTTCCTAGCCTCTATTTTTGTATTTTCCCATGAACGAACCCCGAGGCTCATTTGCATTTTAGTCTTGATTTTGGTTGGGGAAAATTTGAGTTTTGAACCCAAAAGTTGAAAAAGTGGTAAATCATGGATTTGATGATCCGTATGATAGATTTTTGAATGGGTTTTCTAGATTTAGACTAATTAAGCTATAAGTAAATCAATTTAAAAATAAAATTCCAGTTTTTTCCTCGGGGGCTCAGGGTTACCTTTTTGGGTTCCAAATTAAAGTATAGTAATAAGAGTATCATTGGACTCATTTAACCTTGTAGAGTATTATTTTGATTATATTGAGCCCGATTTGGTGATAAAATTATAGTTTTGACCTTCGGGTTTCGATATTGTCTTTTTGGATGACGTTTTGGGTCCAGAACGTCAGTATAGCGATATGTGTATCCTTAAATTTGTATTTTAACGTAGAATTCATATTTGTAAGACTATGATCATTTGAAAACACTTCGGAAAGGGAAGGCATTGGCTTGAGGGTTCGTGGCTCATGTTTGGCTTCGAGGTAGGTTATGGCTACTATTTTAGACTCCAGTTGAACGTGCGTATATAGAGTATAATTGTTATCGGGATATTCACGTGAGCCTTCGAGCATTGGATGTGGTGCATAAATCCACTTAGAATTGGTTGACAACGGTTATGTGGGCTATGCTAGTCATGCGTGAACTTTACTTGTAAATTGGTTTGATTCGTATTCAGGTCTTCATATGTGATGATATTGTTAAATATACATAATATACACATGTATATGAACGATATACATGTGTATATTATGTATATTGTTGCTCTCGGATTCTTCATGTAAACCGTATATGGTGTAGATATTTAGGTAATGTTGTAGTCTCCTAGTTTAGGTAATGTTGTGGTGTAATTAGTATTGTACACTTACCAAAATGGCAAAGAATATGAAAATGGGGTGTTTCGGGAATTCTTTGCTAATAATGGGATCAATTTTCATTTTTCTTGTCCTCATACGTCTTCACAAAATGGGAAAGCCGAACGCAAAATTCGTTCCATAAATAACATTGTCTGAACTTTATTAATTCATGTTTCCGTATCCCTATCTTTTTGGCATCATGCTCTACAAATGACTACCTATCTCCTTAACATAATTCCTTCCAAAGGTTTGACATATTCTCCCCCCCTTCAAATTTTATATAATAAAATTCCTTCATATTCACATCTTCGGGTTTTTGGGTGTTTTTATTATCCGTTATTCCCGTCCACCACAATTAACAAACTTCAGGTCCGGTCTACTCCGTGTGTGTTTTTGGGTTTTCCGTCTAATCATCGTGGTTACAAATGCTTTGATTTACCCTCTAATAAAATCATCATTAATCGCCATGTAATTTTTTATGAATCCCAATTTCCATTTGCTAAAGTTAATACTCCCGTGCCTAGTTCGTATAATTTTTTGGATGATAATATATCCCCGTATATTATTCACCATTTTTCGGATGCCTCCTGCGCCCAAAATTCTCCAGCGGGCCCACTGCCCGTTGGCCCCACTGCCCCGTCACGGACGACAGTACCCAGTATAATCACTGGGCCTGTTTTAGGTCCAGTCCAGCCCACTCCCGCAACTAGTCCAGTCCCTATTCACCGTGTTGGGCCAGCAGGCCCACTGCCTGCTGGCCAGCCCGTCCCGAGCTCAGAAAATTCCCGAATCTGCCTAATTCTTCCTCGAGTCATAGACCGGTCACTCTTAGTCAACGGAGTGTTTTTAAAACAAAAAGACATTTTAATTTACATTCTAATGTCCCTAAATCCCCCTTATCCCGTAATCATGTGTCTGCTTGAAATGACCCGAATTGGAAAATTGCTATGATCGATGAATATAATGCTCTTATTGATAATAAGACGTGGGAGTTGGTGCCCCGTCCATCTGGTATTAATATTATCAGGTTTATGTGGATTTTTGCTCATAAGGAAAATTTAGATGGTTCATTTGCCCGACATAAGGCGCGGCTTGTGGCTGATGGTAAGACTCAGCATGTTGGTGTAGATTGTGGTGAGACATTAGGTTCAGTGGTCAAGCCCGCTACCATTCGCATTGCGCTTATCTTGGCTCTTTCGAAAGCATGGTCTATTCATCAGTTAGATGTGAAAAATGCTTTCCTACATGAGGATCTCAAGGAAACAATCTATATGCATCAGCCTTTGGGATTCAGGGATCCCAAACATCCTCATCGTGTCTGTTTGTTGAAGAAGTCCTTATATGGGCTTAAGCAGTCTCCACGGGCCTGGTATACGCTGTTTACAGACTATGTTACGACTATTGGGTTCACTTATAGCAGGTCGGATAATTCCTTGTTCATCTACCGTCGTGGTTCGTCTTTGGCCTATATTATGTTATATGTGGATGATATTATTTTGACTGCCTTTTCCGATTTCTTACGCCGGTCTATTATGACAATGCTCAACTCTGAGTTTGTTATGAAAGACTTGGGCCCTTGAGTTACTTTTTGGGGATTGCTGTCACTCGTCATGCAGATGGGTTGTTCTTATCTCAAAGGAAGTATACAACTGAGATCATTGAGAGGGCTGGAATGTCATCCTGTAAGTCCACTTCCACTCCAGTTGATACTAAGCCCAAGCTTAGTGCCGCAACCGGCGTACCATACGAGGATCCGACCCGCTATCGCAGTCTTGCAGGGGCCCTTCAGTGTCTTACATTTACGAGACCAGATATTACATATGTTGTCTAGCAGATGTGTTTGTTTATGCATGATCCCAGATTGAGCACATGAATGCACTCAAACGCATCATTCGGTATATTTAGGGTACACTTGACTATGGTTTGCATTTATATCCTTCCTCGACGTCTAGACTTGTCTCATATACGGATGCTGATTGGGGTGGCTGTCCAGACACCAGACGGTCTACGTCTGGCTATTATATGTTTCTTGGCAATAACCTGGTCTCATGGTCTGCAAAACGTCAGTCGACATTATCCCGACACAGTGCCGAGGCCGAGTATCGAGGGTTAGCTAATGTGGTCTCAAAATCATGTTGGTTACGTAATTTTCTATCGGAGCTTCATTCACCAATTCAAAAAGCAACCTTGGTTTTGTTGCGATAATATTAGTGTCATCTACCTTTCTGATAATCCGGTTCAGCACCAGCGCACTAAACATATCGAGATGGACATTCTCTTTGTCCGCGAAAAGGTTGCTCGTGGTCAGGTACGTGTCTGTCATGTCCCGTAAAGATATCAAATTGCTGACATCTTTACAAAAGGTCTTCCCTCGGTCCTTTTTGAAGATTTTAGGAACAGTATCAGCGTTCGAAGACCGCCCGCTATGACTGCGGGTGTGTGTTAAATATACATAATATACACACGATATACATGTGTATATTATGTATATTATTACTCTCGGATTCTTCATGTAAACCGTATATGGTGTAGATATTTAGGTAATGTTGTAGTCTCGTAGTTTAGGTAATGTTGTGGTGTAATTAGTATTGTACACTTACCATAATATTTGTATTACCATAATTGTATATTTAGTATCCAAGTAGAATAAGGTTTTAGGAGTAGAATATGAATAGGATTCTCCTATTATGAAAATATATAACATGTATAAATATTCTTTCAATTAATAAAAATAATCAAGGGATTATTTCTTTAAGATATTATGAGAAATGACTATTCATGAAATGAAATTGTTAATATGACAGTACTTGATAGTGTTTACCTCTCCGTATTCTCTTGATATTATTGGCATTAATTCTATACATGCTCCATTCATTCATGCATACATGTGGTTGATATGAATCTTGATTTGACATACGGGTTGGTTATTAGTTCTATAATTTTTAGTTCATACTCTGTGGGCTGGTTTTTTGTAATCCTAACCCTAAAAAAGCAACAAAAATAGTATGATGAGGTCGAAAAAGAGGTAAATTGATATTTTTGCAGTCTGAGGGAAAATGATTTCGGGTGATAAGATACGACTGATATGAGATATATGATATGATACGATTGATATGAGAAAATATGATATGATATAAGGCTCAACCAGCCCTAGGGATATATGTCGGATGGTCGTGAGCGGTTTATGGACCTCGCGAGTCACCCATGGGTCATGACTACGTGGCTAAAGACCCGAGCATGTGTATACCGGATTCAGTATTGACCTGTTGCATTGCATATCATCTAATTCATTTCATTCTTATTGATTATGTGGCTACATAACTTATTTGTAATTGAATTAATGAAAAGACATTAGCTTTGTGCTCGTAATTATGAAAATATTAAATCATTATGTCTGGAAATGATAAAGGCTTGGACTTTTAAGATTTATTATAGTCGGATGCAATTTAGGGTGAACTTATAAAGGAAGACCCAAGTTTTATGTACCTTAAAGAAATTGAACGTGTTTCTAACTGTGATATAAATGATGGTTTCACTTGTTTAGTATATCAACTCTTATATTGTTTATGTATATTTCCTTCGTTGTCGGCCTATGATGCCTACGAGTACTAGTGTTGTATTCATACTATACTTGCTTCACTTTTTGATGCAGATATCGATCTTTGTTTCAGTTTCAAACATCATGGATGATCGTGAGGAGGTGTTTTCCAAATGGTATATCATTTGAGATATTGAGAATCTTGCTAAATTACATTTTTGCTTATTAAAGTTTATTTCTTTTCTAAATATTTTGGGAATGATTTGCCTACTGGTGGAATGAGTGTAGGTGCCATCATGACCACGAGAATGGGTTTTGACACGACTTATCACAGAGAATATTTTGTTGGCTAAGGAAATAGTTCACAATATCACAAAGCCAAATGAATGCGGTAATGTTATTTTAAAGTTAGATATGGTAAATGTTGGAAATTTTCCTTTGGCGGGAGTTGCGTCCAACCATCTTTAATGGCTTAAACACTAGTGTTCCGCATGTTGGAACCTTCGGTTCTTCATACGTGCATAATCTACTAAGTAAGTAGATGACCGTAGGGCCAAGGATCGTCAAATTTCATTGAGAAATGAAAGAGATATTGGTCCACGAAGTGAGGTGTTTGAAGCATGGAAAAATGTGGTTAAGATCAATCCTCCATCATCGGTGGGGGAAGAAAGGTTTGTTTAGTTAATAAGTCTCAAAGTTGGCTTGGGGTTTGGGACCCCAAGGGGTATCCCATGTGTTTAAAAGAGGGAGGACCAAGATGTGCTTCGGTTCAAGGATAAGCCCACACGCGCGCCGGACGGGGTCCAGTCTCGGTCTCGGGCTCGGGTCACGGGTCGTGGGTCGTGGGTCGTGGGCTATTCTGATATTATCTTTTTGGACCCAAAATTGTTTCAGATTTATAGTTTGATCCCTGAAGTTTCACGTAAGTCAAAATTGGGCAGAGAATTTTCTGTTGGTTATTGGAACGTCAACCAGCCTTTATTTGCACTCAATTCAGCCATTTATTTTGGCTGAATTACTCTCCCTAAAGGGCAATCCATTGCACATCAATTCACCATTTATTTGGTGAATTACATCTCCATAATTGCCATTACTTGGCCAGTAAACAACAAGTTTAAGACAAGATCTTGCTTACTGTAACTGTTGCAACATGGCTGGAAACATGAATGATTCTGCTGCCGCTGCTGCTGCCAATCAAGGCGGTAATTCTGCCTTCCTGCTGTTGCCGCTACTGTCCAAGGCAGCAACTCTGCTGCCTTCCCCGCTACTGCCCAAGGCACGTTTGCTGCCTTTACTGCTCCATCATCCGCATTCCACCATGATCGCTCTGAAAAATTCATGGGCTCAAACATTAAGAGATGGCAACAGAAGATGTTGTTCTACTTAACTGTTATGGGCATGGTCCGGTTCCTAACGGAAGATCCTCCATAAGATGGAGATGAAATGGACCCTTCGCCTTCTAAAACGAGTGAAGGGGGCCTTGGTATCCATGTCATTAATGGCATGAAGATGGTTCTTGATGCATGGAATCATAGCGATTTCATGTGTAAGAATTACATACTGAACTGCTTGCCAGACCCTCTCTACACGGTCTATTGCAGCGTTGGCACTGCCAAAGAGTTGTGGGAAAAATTACAAAAGAAGTACAACGCACAAGATGCAGGTACTAAGAAGTTCATCGTTGGGAAATTTCTAAAATTCCAAATAGTGGATAGTAAGACAGTGATGTCCCAAGTCCAGGAATTCCAAATGATTTTACATCACCTAGATTTGGAAGGAATGAAACCAAATGAGTAGTTTTTGGTTGCATCGCTGATTGAAAAGTTACCTCCTTCGTGGAATGAGTTACTTAAAACTCAAGACAAAGGAGATGACCTTTGAAGAGCTTATTATCAAACTCCAAATTCAGGAAGATAATAAGAAGGCCTTGCCGAGGGGTAAACAAATTGCTGAGGCAAAAACAAATCTGGTTGAGGACAAAGGGAACCCAAGCAAGAAGCGGAAGTTCCAGAAGGACGTCAAGGCCCACACATCGAAGATGTTCAGAGGTAATTGTCATCACTGTGGGAAACATGGTCATAAGATCAAGGAATGCCGCAAGCTCAAGACTGAGCAACAACAGAAAGCCAAGGCTAAAGGCAAGGCGCATGCTAACGTCGTCAAGGACACTCTCCTGGATAACATGATTGAGGAGTTCTCGGCAGTGGTACTCGAAGCATACTTGGTCGAGAATCTGAGGCAGTGGTGGGTGGACACAGGTGCTACCAGACACATCTGTTCCAACAGAGATACATTCTCCACGTACACACTGGTCACCGACAAGAAGTTGTGCATGGGCAACAACGCTTTCTCTGACGTGCTGGGGGTAGGAAAGGTGGTCCTGAAGATGACTTCCGGAAAGGAGCTCACTCTGAAGAAAGTGATGCAGTCCCAGAGATTAGAAGAAATTTAATTGCAGGACCTTTATTGGTTAATGCTGGTTTTAGGCTAGTGTTTGAATCCAATAAGTTTGTACTCACTAAGAATGACACTTTTGTGGGGAGATGCTTCGTCTGTGAAGGTCTCTTCAAAGTGAATGCCATGTCTGTAATGCGTCCAAGTAATAAAGTTGAACCTTCTTCTTATTTGCTTGAGTCTTCTAATTTATGGCATCATAGATTAGGACACGTTAACTACAAGTCTATCCAAAGGCTGGTAAAGTTGGAGTTGTTGCCATCTATTGACGTAAACCCTCAACATAAGTGTGAGGTGTGCGTAGAGGCAAAACTCACCAAGCTTCATTTTCGATCCGTCAAAAGGAATACCGCTCCTCTAGAACTTATTCACACAGATATGTGTGATTTGAAGTTCGCACAAACTAGAGGGGGGAACAAGTACTTTGTGACATTCATTGATGATAGCACAAGGTATTGTTACCTTTACTTGTTGAAAAGTAAGGATGAAGCCTTTGAAGCGTTCCGACGTTACAAAGCAGAAGTTGAGAACCAACTAAGCCTGTGGATTAAATCCATTCGTAGTGATAGAGGGGGAGAATATGTAGCGCCATTTGAGGAATATTGTGCCCAAGAAGGCATTGTTCATCAAATTACGACTCCATACTCACCTCAATCGAACGGTGTGACAGAATGTAAGAACCGCACATTGAAGGAAATGATGAATGCCTTGCTCATCAATTCTAGTCTTCCCCCAAAACATGTGGGGAGAAGCCGTCCTTACCGCTAATACAATTCTTAACAGAGTCCCACAGAAGGGTAAGGACAAAACTCCATACGAGTCATGGAAGGGAAAAAACCCACATATAAATATTTTAAGGTGTGGGGTTGTTTGGCAAAGGTTGATGTACCAAAGCCAAAGCAGTTCAAGATTGGGCCTAAGACTGTAGATTGCATATTCATCGGATATGAAAATAACAGTAATCGCTTCTTAGTGCATAAGTCAGATATCCACCAGGGTACAATCATGGAATCAAGGAATGCTCAATTCTTTGAAGATACCTTTCCGAGAAAGGAAAAAGACATAACCTCTCGCAAACGAAGTTATGAACAAAGCTCTCAAGAACCGGGAGTCATTGACGGCCCGGATCTAGATGGTTCAGATCTAGCAGATCTCGAGGTGGCTGAATATCTGGAATCTAGTATTCCAGATTCTCAGAACTTGGAGACTCCAGAGATAGAACTAAAGTGAAGTAAAAGGGCGAGGAAGGATAAATCCTTCGGTCCTGACTTTATAGCTTATATGGTTAATGATGAACCAAGGACAATTTCTAAAGCGTTGTCAACTCCAGAAGCACTGCTCTGGAAAGAAGCTATTGAGAGTGAAATAGGCTCCATTCTGCATAACCATACTTGGGAGTTGGTTGATCTTCCTCCGGGAAATAAACTGTTGGGTTGTAAATGTATACTCAAACGGAAATATAAAGCAGATGGGTCTATAGACAAGTACAAGGCTAGGCTGGTAGTCAAGGGATATCGACAGAAAGAAGGTATTAACTACTTTGACACGTACTCCCTGGTATCTCGGATGACATCCATACGGGTATTCATTGCGATCGCAGCTTTGCGTGACCTTGAGATACATCAAATAGATGTCAAGACAGCTTTCCTAAATGGTGATTTGGAAGAAGAAATTTATATGGACCAACCCGAGGGGTATGTGGTTCAAGGGCAAGAGAAGCAAGTCTGTTGGCTTGTCAAATCTCTGTACGGGCTAAAACAAGCCCCGAAGCAATGACACGAAAAATTTGATAGTACTCTACTATCGAAGGGTTTCGCCATTAATGAGTGTGATAAATGTGTCTACACGAAAGGTAACTCTGACTCATTCATCATGATATGACTATACGTAGATGACATATTGATCACATGAAGCAGTCCTAGGGTAATCCTAGAGACTAAGAACATGTTGAAACAATGCGTCGACATGAAGGATATGGGTATCGCAGATGTCATCTTAGGGATAAAAATTTCTAAGACGTCTGACGGACTGGTCTTATCTCAGTCTCACTACATCGAAGATGTTTTGAGAAAGTTCGAGATGTTTGACAGTTCACCGATAAAGTCACCAATGGATACAAATCAAAAGATTGATAAAAATCTTGGTGCACCCGTATACCAGGAGCGATATGCACATGTGATCGGTAGTTTGATATATATAACAAACTGCATCCGACCTGATATTGCTTATGCGGTCAATAAGTTGGCTAGGTTTACCCGTAATCCGAGTGATGATCACTGGAAGGCTTTGAATCGGGTATTACAATACCTGAAATACACATTAACTTTCGGGTTACATTATTCGAGATATCCAGCTGTACTAGAGGGGTACATTGATGCAAACTGTATATCTGATATAGAGAACACCAAGTCCACCAGTGGGTATGTATTTATAATTGGAGGTGGGGCTGTGTCTTGGAAATCCTCAAAGCAAACTTGCATTGCCTGATCCACAATGGAATCAGAGTTTATCGCTTTAGACAAAGCAGGAGAAGAAGCTGAGTGGCTTCATGACTTCTTAGAGGATGTTCCGTGTTGGAACAAACCCGTACCTTCGGTAATAATCCACTGCGACAGCCAGTTGGCTCTAGGAAGGGCACAAAATGCTATGTACAACGGCAAGTCTCGTCATATTCGACGGAGGCATAAGACCGTTAGGCAGCTGATCACCATGGGTATAATATCCATTGATTACATAAAGTCAAAGGATAATATAGCAGACCAGCTGACAAAGGGCTTACCCAAGGATCAGATGGTCTGCCTGTCTAGGGGAATGAGCTTAAAACCCAAAGTATAAGGACCAATTCGGTGGTAACCCAACCTTACTGACTGGAGATCCCAGTAATTTGGTTCAATGGGAAAACTAAGCTGTAAAGGTTCAGTTGATCGCTTCAGTGGAAGCATGAGAACTTCGGATAGTGATTTATTTAAAGAAGCACCAAATCCAAAGCCGTTCCCGCAATAGACGTTAAGTGCTATTTGCAGTATGGGTAAAGGTTAAGTTTTCAAAACCTTTAAAGATCCTCAATAGTTGAGGTTAGGTTTGGGGAAACTTTTAATGGTTCCTAACACTTGTGAAGTGGGGTATAGCAGGATACCTTGTAGGAGACCACCTATTTAAGTGCGAGGACAGGCCGCCTCAAATGAACGCACTTAAGAATCCAAGAAGTTATCCATGGCCACAACGGACAAAACATTACGAAGAAGAGAGTATGGGAATTTGTTGTGTTGGTACTATTGACTTGTCTTACATTAAACACTGACGGTTCAAGACATCACGTTCACCGCGCAGTAAGTAAATTCGATGGTATTTAACTATGGAAGGTTCAAAGCTGAAGCTACCTCTCTTTATGCAACATCGGTCCGCTGAAATATTGTTGAAAAGAAAAGGGCACTATGTGAGTGCGCCAAAATCTCTTTCAAGAGGAGATTGTTGGAAAGTTGCCTTTGGCGGGAGTTGCGTCCAACCATATTTAATGGCTTAAACACTAGTGTTCCGCATGTTGGAACCTTCGGTTCTTCACACGTACATAATCTACTATGTAAGTAGATGACCGTAGGGCCAATGATCCTCAAATTTCGTTGAGAAATGAAAGAGATATTGGTCCACGAAGTGAGGTGTTTAAAGCATAGAAAAGGTGGTAAAGAGCAATCCTCCCTCATTGGTGGGGGAAGAAAGGTTTGTTTAGTTAATAAGTCTCAAAGTTGGCTTGGGGTTTGGGACCCCAAGGGGTATCCCATGTGTTTAAAGGAAGGAGGACCTAGATGTGCTTCGGTTCGAGGATAAGCCCACACGCGCGCCGCCGCCGCCCGCCTGTCCCGTCCGGTCCGGTCTCGGTCTCGGTCTCGAGTCACGGGTCGTGGGCTGTGGGTTGTGGGTTGTGGGCTGTAGGCTGTGGCTTCTTCTGATATTATCTTTTTGGTCCCAGAATTATTTCATATTTACAGTTTGGTCCATGAAGTTTCAAGTAAGTCAAAATTGGGTAGAGAACTTTTTGCTGGTTATTGGAACGTCAACCAGCCTTTATTTGCACTCAATTCAGCCATTTATTTTGGCTGAATTACTCTCCCTAACGGCCAATCCGTTGCACATCAATTCACCATTTATTTTGGTGAATTACTACCTCCATAATTGCCATTACTTGGCCAGTAACAACAATTATGTGGGCAGTTGGTAAGTCTCTCCTTCAACTATATAAAGGAGCCTTTGCACAATTGTTGAGACACACAAAAACTGAAACGAATCAAATTCTTCCTACAAACTTTCTAGCATCATTTCATTATTCAAAAATTTCCAAGGTAGCACTTGAGTTTCCTTTGCTCAATTGTTCATTTGCTGTTTTATCTTGGGAGACAATTGTCCAGGATGTAGAAAGGATACATATGGGACAATCTTGTCTTAAAGACAGAGTGCAATCACTCGACTCAGCATACCAAAACTATTCCAGTTTCTTGTTCAAGTTTATTGTAATTTCAGTTTGTTGTAATACTTAGCAGTTACCTATTTCCGTTTCCTGCACCATTGTAAACAATTGTAAATGCCAACAATAGAATGGAACATGAGTTTCTTATGGCCGTTCTTAAGAGGTTGGTTTTCTTTGAGACGTGGTCTGATTTAATTTGGAGATCCATCTTTATTAACTGGTATTCTATTCTTATTAATGGGATAAAAATAATTTATTTCATTCCGCAAAGCTTCGAAGCAAGCGATCCTTTATCTCTTTCTTTATTCATTATTGGGGTAGAAGTACTTTCCAGAATAGTTAATCAGCTTATTCATCAGATCACCCCGACTTCCAATGTTTCTCCATGAATTGAAACAAGCCTATAATAACCCATTTAGCTTATGCAAATGATGTGGTGAATTTCTCCTCTGATTCTAAAAGTTCTGACTCTTAGCATACAACAATTGAAGAATTACGAAACATGCTCAATATAGTTAATAAATGTGCAGAAAAGTTATTTTCCGGTGGTTCCTAATACATCAGAAGATAACATATATGCAATACAGTCTCACAACTTATGAGCATGTTGATTTTCCTATTACTTACCCGTGTCCCTGTACATTGGTAGAAAGAAGACCATGATACTCAAGATTGTCAGAAAAATTGTAGGGTGGCAAGGTAAACTATTATCTATCGACGGAAGAGCTATTTTAATCAAGCATGTGTTACAGTCTCAGCCTCTCCTCCTCCTAGCAAATATGGAACTGCCTAAAACTGTTCTATATTAGGTAGAAAAATATTTTGGCTAAATTCTCCTGGAGCACCTCAGATGAAAAATAAAGGTACGACTAGAGCTCCTACACCAAATTATGTTATCCTACTCATGAAGGGGAGCGGGCTTCGGGAGTATTTTTTTTTTTTATGTAAGTGATTGTTTTGCAATGAAGAGATGGTGGCGATTTAGAATTGGTAAATATTTGTGGTCAGATTTTTTTTTAGCTAAATAGTGTACTAGAAAACATTCAGTAGAAAGTAAATGGAGTCTAGGACACTCTCAAGCTTGGAAGAATTATTAGATATTAGACATAAGGCTGAAAAGAACATTCTATGAAAAATCAATGAAGAAAATTCTAGCATTTGGTGGGATAACTGGACCGATTTTGGTGCTATTGCTAATATGCTCCGACTAGATTCCCCTCTTGTCAAGAAGGGTATCAAAGATGCAAGAACTAGTCAATGTTTTTTTCCTGAACTTCAATAGTTGCCAAAATACTTGATTGAACACATTACTTGTATTAGGTGACTCTAATTCACCTGATTTAGCTATCTGGACCTTATCTGATACAGGTTTATCTCAACATACACAACATGGAAACACACCAGTCAGGCAAGAGTCAGATGAAGATAATCTAATACTAATGAATAAAATAGTCTTTTGACAAGGTCTTGATCGCCAACATATTGTGTCTGGATGATGTTGTTGCAGATTTCCTCAAGAAGACACTATACACCACTCTTTCATCTTTGGCGATCTGGACAAGCAAGTTTGAATTTTCTATGGTGCTCCTATTGGTTTCAAATGGGAGTATAATCTCATTCATTTGCTTCTTACCAAATGGTGGGCTATCAAGCCACATGCACGACAGTGTTCATAAAGACCTTCTGAGAGTTATACCCATTCTGATTCTAAAGGAACTCTGAAAAGCTAGATACTCCTGTAAATATGAAAATCAAAAACTTTTTAGAATCAAGGTTCAATACTCTATTCTTGTTCATATCAGATGAATGTGCTCTAAATATAAATTTTGGCGTTGATGGTAAGTGCACTTGACACGATATATGCACTAGAGTTTCTACCATGTCACCAAGAGTTAGGAGCACTATGGTCAAATGGAATAAATTAGAGCTTCCTTGGGTAAAGATTAACACAGATGGTAGGAGGGTAGCATTGGGTTTGGAGGAATTGTCAGGTAACATAATGGTATTTTGTAGGTTCTAATAATTATGCTAAAGCTAAGTCTTCTCTGACTGGTTTGCAATGGTGTGAGCGACATGGATGTACAAATATTATCTAAGATTGTGAATCCTAACATGATTCAAGGACAAGTCTGGACACCATGTCATATCTTAATTAGAGTTGGTTCACATCAGTTGGACGTCCGTGTTCAACATTGTTTTAGAGAAGGATTAAACTGTTGATGCTTTGACCAAATAACAGGTTAATTCTTGATCATAAAGATCTTCTGAAAAAACTCATAGGACCCTACAAATTAGATACGATGGATATGCCATTTTTCAGTTCAAACTCTCAAGTACTCTTTTATTTGATTTCTTTTTCTGCTATAGCTATACAATTCTCGGTTTTTCTTCTTCTTTTTGGTTGTACTCTTAGCTGAAGATTTGTACAGTTTTGGCTTTTGGTGGAGGTCAGGTTTATGTCCTCTCCTGGATATAATTTTTGTTTAAGGCATCGCGGGAGTCTTGTGGTCGACAAGTTTTTACACTTAATTATCTTAAGTAAGCTTTGTTCCGTTTAGACACCTCAGGTTGACCCTTACTGTTTCATTTAGATACTTTTTGCTGATTCAACCAAATATGTAAAGAGTGTGTAGCACACTCTCCGTTGACGTGACAAAGTAGCTAATTAACTGATTACATTTGGCATCTTGGATTCGAGATATTAGTTAAAATGAATTAGGAGGAAAAAAATCAGCAAAACTAAAAAAACAAATAAAATATTTTCTAAACAAACTCCACATATTTTTCGCCGGAAAATGAATGGCTTTTGTCAGAAAAAATTTCCGGTGAACCTTTTTTTAAAATTTTAAGATCTATTTTATTTGTTAGTCCCACTCATAGAAATCGAAGGAACAGAAAAGATGAAATAAAAAAGAAAATTATTATTTGAGATCATTAATGCCCTGTGGGGTGATTTTTTTTTAAAAAAAAAAAACTTAAAATTCATTTTTTATATTGATTTTATAAAAACAAATGTCATATGTTCTTAGAGAATGGTGGCGATCTTTATTTTTTATGGTGAGCAAGGTAGCAATGATAAAAGGTTTGTTAATGGTAGAATATTAAGTCAAGAAGAAAAAGAAATGAAGGATGAGGAAATAGAAAGAGCTAAAAATTTAAAAAAATCATTTTTAGCCTTTTCACGCGCATGTTTTGTGTAAAAATCACACAATTTGACAAGTCACCGAAAGTATCTAAATGAAACAGTAGAGGCCCATCTGAAGTGTACAAATAAAAGAAAACTTACTTGAGGTGTTTAAGTGACCACAAGAGACCCGTGATGGGTTCAGCCTTGTTTTAAATATATAGAGGTAGGGATCATGCCTACTCCTCGACACCACAGGTCATATATCATGGGTGAGGGTTTCTTTTACAAAAAATGGGTGAACTGATCTTTTAAGATTGAAACTTGAGTCCTACTTGAGGTGATGCTCGCTATTGTATAACTAATCCCATTAATCCTTGTTGATTTGGAGAAGTTAATTGGTCTGAGAAATATTTTTTATTCCACTAATTAATCCTTGTTGAAGTTGTTCAAGGAAAATCTTTTTCGATTAAGCCTGATCTGATACAATATACTAAATCAGTTTGAGATTCAAATTTAAGCTTAAGTATTCTTGTGGATTGTAATTAAAGCAAGACAATCTTAAATTAGATAACAAATCTTTGTCAAGTTAAGTACTACTACTTTAAAAGATAGAATGTGGATAACAGAAGGCTCGAACGGTATAGTATTGACAACGATTGCTCTCATTCTACCCATTTAAAACTTTACTTATTTTGAAGATTTGCCTAATTCCCTTTTTGTTTAATATCTTCTCTAATTAAATTAAGTTTTTTTAATCGTTGTTCATTAATTTCTAATTACCATTTCAACCCCATTAAGCCTTTTTTTTGTAAGGACATTAGCTATCAGGTGAAACTATTGACACCCAATGACTCAAGTTTCTCCAAAACCCATTTTGTAACCCTAAACAAATTCCAACCTATTTCTTAGTCTCATTTTAAAGTTTTTGACAACTGTTTGTCTCTTATTTTCCATCAATATCTTAGTTGGTTCTGTTTTTTGTTATTTTATTCATTTCCTCTTAATTTTAATTTCCTTTTTTGTTTAGTTTATCTTCTTCATTTTTTGTTCTTTCTTTATTTTTCTCTTTTCTCTTCCCTTTGTTAAGATAAAAATAAAATAATAAAATAAAAATATTAAATAAATATTTTAGATTAATAAAATATAAAATATAATTATATAATTAGATTACAACAAGAAATAATATAAGAAACATACTAAAGTCACTAGCTTATTTATTAAAATTTAAATTATAGAAAATATATTTTTATAACTTTTCTCTTTTGCAAATGAGAACAAAAGTTATATGTATCTAAAATATGAGTTATAATTTTTTTTTGTAATTATGTTATAATTTTCTAAATATGATATAAAAAAATATCAAAATTAAGCGTAAGCTCTATTTGTTGATTTCTTTAATTAGAAGCGTGGTAAAAGTGTTAATAAATTAACATTTCAAAAATTTGAACCTTCTTTGATATTGTAATAGTTTATCAATGATACTTCTTTTGTACAACTCAAACCTCCAAAACCCTAATCTCTCTTCTTGCAACCCTTACATCACCTTACCACACATTTTCTCTATCTCTTTTTTTCCAATATATGTATAGAAATTGTATCGTTGTAGTATAGAATATGTATCACTATTGTACATGTATAAAAAAAAATGTATCATTGATGTATAGAATATGTATTCCTACAGTATGTGTATAGAAATTGTATCATTATTGTATAAAATATGTATCAATATTGTATATGTATAGAAACTGTATCATTGATGTACTGTATCCCTATAGTATATGTAGGGGAAATGTATTATTGTTGTATAATTTGTATATAATAACGTATAATAAATATATAATCAGTGTATAATGTGTACACACTAATGTTACACATATTATACAGTTATTATACACTATTTATACGCAAGCAAGGATTATCGGAAGAAATGAAAATCGCCGGAAAAAATATATATTTAGGCTATATTTGAAATTTTTACTAAGGAAAAAGAAAGAAAGAAAGAAGCAAGATACTTTTGAATTGAACGATTCAAGTTTTTTGATTTACTCTGGATTAGAGTGTAACCCCAAATCCCAAACCTTAAAATCTCATTATCGAATCTTGTAATTCCCCAGTACGAAATTTGTGCCAAATTCATTTAAGGCTTGGAGGATAAAAATAGGAAGAGGACATTTCCAACCAACTTTTTTTGTAAGCGTTCATTTCACCGTCACATCCATTTCCCTCTCTTCGTTGTGAGAGCACACTACTACTCAGCAGTAGTAATAAATATTTGAACACCTATTGATCTTATTATGCCGGAACCGAAGCCACCGTAGAATTCTAATGAGAAGGCAGCAGCCCAAACTATTATCTAGTGAGAGGGAAAAGAAAGAGGAGAAAGTGAGAAAGTAGGGTTTGGCTAAATTTGTTTTTATTTTAGGCCTAAGGGCTATGAGACTTTTCTTTTAGTCGGTGGTCACATCATGTCATTTTTCCTTTTGTGCGGATTTCCCTTCAAAGACATTGATCTTTAATTTTTGTTTCTCAAATTGAAATCTTTAATTTTTTTCCTTCGGTTAAAAAATTTCTCGACGTTCCGGGTTTGAATCTCTGCTCAATCAAAATAAAAATAAAATCACAAGATAGAATTTTATTCACAAGTGCAAAATCTGCCTTCCTTAAGATAGAGTTTAACTCTGCCGAATAAGGCATAGTTTGCAGACAAATTCTGTCGGATAAGACATAGTTTGCGGGCAAACTCTACCTTAGAAACTCTGCCTTGCGGTTTTTTTTAATTTTGATTGAGCGGGGATTCGAACCCGAAACCCATAAATTTGAACCAAAAAGCAAAAATTAAAAATTTTCAATTTGAGGGAGAAAAATTAAAGACTACCCAGAAATAAGAGCCGTCCTGCAAATCGTAATTAAGTTGATATGTTATTCGTAAATCGTTTAGCTCACATATGCTTTTATTGTTCAATACTTGATCTAGATATCCCCTTAATTTAATTGGACCCCTAATTAACATAATTAACTGATTAATGAGAAAAAATGACCAAATATGTCCTCAAAGTATACGAAATTGAGTAGATATGCCCTTAAAATATGAGAAATTGAGTAGATACACATGACCTTTGTTGGTAGTTTAATATTTCTTTAACATTAACATGTACATATTTAAATTTTCTATGTCACCCGTGTTTATTTAACAACCAAAGCCAAGCACCGAGTTCTGAATCTGAATGTGAATAGTTTAGCTAGGTCAATATTGTTATTTTTTTAAAATACTAACGATGTAAGCTATATACGTATTGATATAATAGACGTGTACCTTCGGTGATGAAAATTTTAATTTATAAATATCTTTTTGTTCTTTAGTTTGGTGAGTTTTTCTTACAATCGATTCAAACATTCTCTGCACTACACTTGTGTTCTAAATTAAGTGGTGAAATGATTTTCATCATGTTATTATAAAAATAAAAAGCGGCGGAGCTTGTGTTAAAAGTTTAATTATAGGGTCTAGCCAAAACTTTTACAACAAGAAAAGAGAGAACTAAATTATCAACTTAAAAGCTAAGCTTCTAATCCAATTGAGTGTGTGTGATACTACTAATTACTATTTTTTCTACCTAATGCTAATGGTTAGTGAAAGAAATAATCCCTTAATTATTTTCATTAATAAAAGAGAATATATACAAGTTACAATTTTCATAATAGAAAAATTATATTCCTATTCTAATACCAAAACCCTATTCTAGTAGTACAAGAATCGTATACTTATAGTAAGTGTACAATGCTAATTAATACAAAATAATATACAAAATATTTTCCATATACTTGGGACAAAATCGTGTGATGTTCTCTATAGAACCCGTGATATACACTTCATAAGGAAAGTGTTTATCACGGGAATATTCCCTTCTTTAACACCCCCCGCAGTTGTAGCGGGCAATCGTCGTACGCTGAGACTGTCCCTAAAATCTTCAAAAAGGACCGAGGGAAGACCTTTGGTAAAGATGTCTGCATTTTGATACGTGGAAGAAACATGACAGACGCGTACTTGTCAACGAGCTACCTTTTAGCGAACAAAGTGGATATCCATCTCTATATGTTTAGTGCGCTGGAGCTGAACCGGATTACCACAAAGGTAGATAGCACTAATATTATCACAATAAACTAAGGTAGCTTTCTGAATAGGACAATTAAGCTCTAAAAGAAGATTACGTAACCAACAGGATTCAGAGACCATATTGGCTACCACTCGATACTCGGCCTCTGCACTAGAACGTGATATCGTCGACTGACGCTTTGCTGACCATGAGACCAAGTTATGACCAAGAAATATACAATAGCCAAACGTAGACCATCTGATGTCTGGACAACCACCATAATCAGCATCTGTATATGAGACAAGTGTAGACGTCGACTAAGGATATAAATGCAAGCCATAGTCAAGTGTCCCCTGGATGTACCGAATATTGCATTTGAGCACATTCATGTGCTCAATCCTGGGATCATGCATAAACAAACATACCTATTGTACGGCATACGTAATATCAGGTCTCGTGAACGTAAGATACTGAAGGGCCCCTGCAAGACTGCGATAGCGGGTCAGATCCTCATAAGGTGAGTCAGCCGCATCACTTAGCTTGGGTTTAGTATCAACTGGAGTGGAAGTGGACTTACAGGATGATATCCCAGCCCTCTCAATGATCTCGGCTGCATACTTCCTTTAGGATAAGAACAACCCACCTGCATGATGAGTGACAACAATCTCCAAAAAATAACTCAAAGGCCCCAAGTCATTCATAGCAAACTCAGACCTGAGCATTGCCATGATAGACTAGCGTAATGCATCAGAAGAGGCAGTTAAGATAATATCATCCACATATAACAGTATATAAGATAAGGAAGAACCACGACGATATATGAACAATGAATTATTAGACCTGCTGTGAGAGAATCCAATAGTCGAAACATAGTCTGCAAACCTCTTATACCAAGCCTTTGGGGACTGCTTAAACCTATATAAGGACTTCTTCAACAAACAGACATAATGAGGATATTTGGGATCCCTAAACCCCAAGGGTTGATGCATATAGAATGTCTCCTTGAGATCACCATGTAAGAAATAATTCTTTCAATCTAACTGATTGATTGGCCATGCTTTCAAAAGAGCCAAGCTGAGCACAGTACGAATGGTAGCCGATTTGACCACCAGACTAAATGTCTCACCACAATCCACTCCAACCTGCTGAATCTTACCATCACCTACAAGACGAGCCTTATGCCTCGCAAATGAACCGTCAGAATTATCTTTATGAGCAAACATCCACATAGACCGAATAATACTAACACCAGATGGATGGGGTATGTTGACACCCAATTTTGTCCCATCTTTTATGATTTTATTCGTAATTTTTAATATTTTTGACACTTTTAAAACAATTTTTTAAATATAGGCATATATGTGTATATATCTTATTATTATCATTATTCACATTTTTACTATCATTTGCATCTTTATCATAATCATAGTTTTATCCATAATATTCTATGTTATTTTATTTTTCGCAAGAATTGCATCGCATTTCCATTTTTTTATTAAGCATTAAGCATTTCACAAATATTATATTATTTTATTGTCACATCGTTACGTTATTTTAAATAATTCACATCTTTTACAAAAAATATATATATATATATATATATTAAACCCCTTTTATATTTTATCCATAACCCATTTTCATTTTTCCAACCCAATACAATTTCTACCCAACCTAAACTAAAACCCATTTTTTCATCCAAGCCCAATCCCCAAATTAAATTCCCATCAGCCCAATACTCACTAACCCATTCGGCCCAACTCCCAAAACCCCTTCTCTCATTTTAACCCAACCAAAACCGAAGCCCAACTCCCCTTTTCTTATTGGCCCAACGCCCAAAGCCAAACTCCCCAATTAAATTCCCACAAGCCCAATCCCAAAATAAACTCCCAGGCCCAATCGGCCGACCCGTCGGCCCAAACCTCTCTCCCTTTTAATAACCCAATACCCGTCGGCCCGAGCCCACTCACCCGACCCGTCGCCCCAGCCCAAACCCATTCCCCCTCTTTTAATCCCCCCAAACAAATAAAAATCCCAAAAAAATCAAAAACCCTAAACTAAACCCTACCCCCCCAAGTCGCCGCACACCCTACACCCCCGCCCCCCCGACGGCGCACACACACCCCTACCCCGTCACTTCGCCACCGCCACCACCCTACCCCCGACACCGCCGAACGCATGCCCCAAGAACACGCCCCAAAAATCGATTTTGTTCCCCCTTTATTTTGAAATTCGAATTCGTTTTAAGGGGGGGGGGGGGGTATGAGGGGGTTGGAGCGTTGGGGTGAGTACCTATAAATACCCCTTGTTGTTCTTCATTTTTGGGGGAGATTTTTCGTGGATAAAAACAGATTTTCGAAGGATTTTTCGGAAGACTATTCCATATATACATAAAATATTTGTTGTGTTCTAGATTTTTAAATCATTTGTGTCTTTGTTGTTCAAGATACAAGTCCGAAATAGGTCCAAGATTCGAAAGAAAGGAGGTGAGTTTTGTTCTTGAACTTGAGTCCGAAAATCGTTTTTGCATTTTTGTTGTTCTTCATCGATTTCGGGTCCTGGGTCGACCCGGCTTGGGTATTATTTTCGAATTCTTGCATGCTCATATTCCCGTATGTTGGTTATCCGAATTTGGGTGAATATTTGATTTCGGGTTGAATTTCGATTCGGGTCGGGTCATCGACCGGGTCGGGTCGACCGGTTTGGGTAACATTTCAAAACTCTTGCATTTTTATATCCCCGTATGTTGGTTATCCGGAATTTGATGGAATTATTCGATTTCGGATCTTTTACACGATTCGGGTCGGGTCGACCCGATTTGAATTTCTAAATTTCTTCCATTATTGCTTGTTGTTGTTATTGGCTATCCGAATTTGGTGTTGAAATCGATTCGAATTTGGATCACCGATCCGGGTCGGGTCAACATCGATCCGGGTCGGGTCGACCGGTTTGGGTAACATTTTCGAATTCTTGCATTTCGTATTCTTGTTATTGGTTATCTGAATTTGGTGTTGAAATCTGATTCGAGTTTGGATCACTGATCCGGGTCGGGTCGACCCGATTTGGATATTTCCGAAATTCTTGCATTTCATATTCTTGTTGTTGGTTATCCGAAACCGGTACCGAAATCGATTTCGGGTTTGAATCACCGATTCGGGTCGGGTCGACCCGATTTTGATATTTCCGAATTCCGAACTCGGGTCGGGTATTTTAAATTGCTCACTTTGCTCGTTTCTTTGGCACTTTTTTTATCTTGTTTTATTAATAACGCATTAAGGCCGATGGAATTGAATTCGAGGCCGCGCTTTTCTTTCGTTCGCTTCTCTGTTTTTTTTAGTTTAACTGTTTTTTAAACATCCGTGCAACGGATATCTTATTGTTTTATTAAGTTTATCGTTTTAAATTTCTTGCGACGGATATCATTGTTTTACGGTTTTGAACAAATACCGCGTACGTTTCGGCGCTGTTTTCTTTTCAAGATTCGCTCGGATTCGATTATTGTTTTACTTGTTTATCGTTTTTACTTGTTTTAAATTAAACACCGCACCTTTCGGACATTGCTTTCCTATTTCAAATTAACGTTTCAAAGCATTCAAATATCCGTTTTACTTGTTTTACTATTTTAAACTAAGCATCGTGTCTTTTCGAAATTGCCTCTCTTATTGCTTACCGCTATTGCTTACCGCTATCACGCATCGCTACCGCTCGCTATCGCTATCGCTATCTTGCCCTCGCTCTTGCTGCGCTATCTGCGCTACCGCTATCGCTATCTTTGCTCGCTATCGCTATCGCTATCGCTACTCGCTATCGCTATCGCTATCGCTCGCTATCGCTATCGCTATCGCTATCAAGTATCTACCGCTGCTATCTTGCTGCTTGCTCTGCTGCTATCTGCTATCTGTCATTCTTCGTTTCATTTTAATTTTTACTGATTTGAACACGATACTACACGGCCGATGAAAAATATCCGTCGATTTTGAGGCCTCCACAGTTGCAAAGACGGAAATATAACTTCTGGGCAATGATGAAGACTTAAACCTTTTATTTCATCCGAGATCAACATGTTTAGTAGGCGAGGTGAATAAAATAACCAACAAGTTATATATTCGCAGCCACGACGTGATTATAGTGATCTTTTCTATTTCACCCGAGAGACCAACACGTTTAGTAGGCGAGGCAATCAAAATAAATCACATTAGTCATATGTTTGCAGCCACGACGTGATTGGAATGTTCTTTTCAAAATTTAAGTCTGAGCCCTCCGTGATCAAAACATTCACTGTTTTGAATACGGATATGAAGTTATTTGTATTTAACTGTTTCTAACCGTTTGTTCTTGACAGCTTGCAGGGATTAAAGTAAATAAAGGCAGATTATTCCTCGGTGTTTATTTATTTTATTTCTTTCTTTAATTCAGCTTTTATCCCGCTTTGTATTGTAATATTATTTATCGCACTTATGTAACTATTGAAATGCTTAGAATAGGCAAACTTAGGATTAATTCATAGGGTAGTTTAAGATTTGAAACCCGTCGCTAGCTTATTTATTTGTAGGCTCGGTTAAATTCAAACTTAGAAATCCTTCGCTAGTTTATTTATTTTAGGCTCGTCACGCGTATTCAAGATTTTCAAAACAACTTTTGTCATCTTTTATTTGCTTTATTAAATCACACCGAATAAGTTTATCTTTTGTCAATTTACAATTCATTGATTCCCCAAATTTTACTTCTTTGGCATTATAAATAATTTGTTTTACTATCAATTGTCAAATACATATTTTTTCAACTCTACATGTATTTCTCTTTAAATACCATACAAATGCATATTTAAAAAATCTCTACATGTATCTTTCTTTTTAAAATGCATCATTTACTAATTATTTGCAAACATCTTTAAATCTGTTATACTTGTAAAAACATATATTTTTCTAGTAATAATTAACCTGAGTTTGATCGGATAACCGCAAGTTAGCGGATCTTAAAGGATGCCTAACCCCTTCCCTTTAGGATAATAAAGAACCCTTACCTAGAATCTCGCTAGTTTCGCAGACCTTAAAATTGGAGTTACATTGCAGCATTTAGTTTAAATATTTAGGTGTCCTAATTCACCGTAAAAATAATTAGGTGGCGACTCCTCAATTCTTTACCCAGGAATCACCTGAACACGTCTGTGCTCCGCTTTGACCCGAGCCAGGTCAAAATAGGGCGCGACAGAATGGCGACTCCACTGGGGATATTTCAGGTTCTTGACCATAGCCAAATCAGGTTAATTATTATTGTGCTTTACTTTTGCTCATTATTTGTTTTAATGCTTTGATATGTTTCATTTGTGAAAATTTTGCATAATTGCTTTAATTGCTATATTGTTTTATGCTTTCCTTAAATTGGCATTCCGCTCATATTTCTTCCACTCTGGAAAATTGACACTATCACACACTACACGCGAGGTGTGTTTTGCGCACCCGCAAATTTCTTTCAAAATTACCAAATGTTTAGGAGAGTTGGTATATGCGCGGAGCGTCCGGACCATCCGGTTGGCCGCGTAGCCTTCTCACTCGAGCAGTCCGCTCGGGAACCTTGAGTCTAGTCAGCCAAATCATAGAAAATTTAGGATAGAGCTATACCACCCTTTATTTTAAGTCATGCATGCATACACCTTAGGTGGGTCGATCCTTGGTATCGACTCCACAATTAAGAAATCTACCAAAATTGTCAACGGGTCTCGCAACCCAACGACCAATCAAAGATATTACGTGTAGCGTGATAATGATAGACAAATCCAAGCCTAATCAGGACATGCCAAAATTGGAAAATGTACATTCATTTTGTCTCATTTCCGACAAAAGCATTGCAGTTTAGAAGCTTGGATCAATCTATCATAAATCTCGTATATCTGGCGTTTAGGCCTACCTCCGGCATAAGAAAGGCCCCATGCATATTAGGACGCGCATTTAAATTTCCATACAATCTGTTTGTTATTTTCATCTGCTTCCCACTATGCATGTTATTTGAAGCAATAATTACTCGTCTTATACTAACTTGGTTTTCTTCATTTTTTCAGCAGGTTTATTTTGCTTAATTTATTTCCCCAAAAGTTGATTCGGGTTGACTTAAAACTGGCGGAGCACCCCATTTTTTATTCCCAATCATGTCTACCCAAATTGTATTAGTACTTAAATGAAAAAAATATGATTTAAATTGAGGCCTGAATCGCATTTATGCAGTTTAATGTATTTTGCCTCCACCTTTTGAAAGCTTAAAATGACAAATCTGCATTGCTTTTGCTATTTTAAAATCTGTTTTGTTTATAAAAAATAAAAAAATCTTCTCTTTCATCATGCAAATTAATAAATTTGTCGATAATATGTGACATGTAATGAAACAAACAAACAAAATCCAAACAATGAGCAGGACTTCGAAGAGTATGAGGAAGACTCGCAGCCAGAAGAATTGACAGAGGAATTGGAACATTTTGTGAATAAACCAAAACCAAATTTAGATGAAACTGAGGCAGTAAATTTGGGGGATGCGGAAAATGTGAAGGAAACAAGAATCAGCGTCCATCTGAACGCCCCACAAAGGAAAGAACTGACGGATCTTTTGAGGCAATATATCGACATATTTGCTTGGTCTTATGACGAGATGCCAGGTTTGAGCACGGATATTGTTTCACATAGATTACCTATTGATCCGTCCTACCCTCCGGTGAAACAAAAACCAAGGAAAATCAAGCCTGATTTGAGTTTAAGGGTCAAGGAAGAGGTGTCCAAGCAATTCGACGCAAAGGTCATTCGAGTCACGAGATACCCGACTTGGTTGGCCAACATTGTACCCGTGCCAAAGAAAGATGGAAAGATACGAGTGTGCGTGGATTATCGGGATCTCAACAAGGCTAGCCCGAAGGATGACTTCCCTCTTCCGAATATTCACATACTCATTGACAACTGTGCAAAGCATGAATTGCAATCATTTGTTGATTGCTTCGCTGGTTACCACCAAATCTTGATGGATGAAGAAGACGCGGAAAAGACAGCATTCACTACACCTTGGGGAGTATACTGTTATCGGGTAATGCCGTTCGGACTCAAGAATGCAGGTGCCACCTACATGAGGGCCATGACTACCATTTTTCATGATATGATCCACAAAGAAATAGAGGTCTACGTGGATGACGTTATTATTAAGTCACGAAAGACTTCAGATCACTTGACAGATTTAGAGAAGTTCTTTGACCGGTTGAGGCGGTATAACCTAAAGTTAAACCCTGCAAAGTGTGCGTTTGGTGTCCCTGCTGGGAAGCTGCTAGGTTTCATCGTGAGTAGAAGAGGTATTGAATTAGACCCTTCGAAGGTAAAAGCTATTCAAGACTTACCTCCTCCAAAGAGTCGAAAGGACGTGATGAGTTTCCTTGGTCGCCTCAATTACATCAGCAGGTTCATAGCACAATCAACAGTGATATGTGAGCCAATATTCAAGCTACTGAAGAAAGACGCTGCTACCAAGTGGACATCGGATTGCCAAAGAAGCTTTTGATAGAATCAAAGCATACTTGTCTAACCCACCTGTTTTGGTGCCTCCGAGCCCGAAGGCCGTTGCTTTATATATCTCGTCGTGTTAGAAAATGCATTTGGATGCGTGGGGACAACATGACGAAACAGAAAGAAGGAGCAAGCCATATACTACTTAAGCAAGAAGTTCACACCGTATGAAGCTCGGTATACTTTGCTTGGAACGCACTTGTTGTGCCTTAACATGGATTGCACAAAAGTTTAGACATTATCTGTCTTCGCATATACCACTTATCTCATCTCAAGGATGGACCCGCTCAAATACATCTTTCGAAGCTCATGCCCACCGGGAAGCTAGCAAAGTGGCAAATCTTGCTAAGTGAGTTCGATATCATATATGTCACCCAAAAGGCTATCAAAGGACAAGCACTAGCCGACCATCTTGCTGAAAACCCCGTGGATGAAGAATACATGCCTCTCCGGACTTATTTTCCGGACGAGGAGGTACTGTTTGTTGGAGAAGACATCTCAGAAGAGTACCCAGGTTGGAGAATGTTCTTCGACGGAGCTGCAAATTTCAAAGGAGTTGGTATTGGAGCAGTTTTGATTTCAGAATCGGGTCAACACTACCCAATTTCGGCGAAGCTCCGATTTCCATGCACCAACAATATGGCGGAATATGAAGCTTGTATACTCGGACTTAGAATGGCTGTTGATATGAACATTCAAGAATTATTGGTATAGGTGATTCAGACTTATTGATTCATCAGGTGCAAGGCGAATGGGCGACCAAGAACGGGAAGATACTTCCTTACATGCATTGCGTGAAAGAATTATGCAAAAAATTCAGCAAGATAGAATTCAAGCATATCCTACGAACTCAAAACGAGTTCGCTGATGCTCTGGCAACACTGTCCTCCATGATTCAACATCCAGATAAGAACTACATTGATCCCATCAAGGTGAGCTTATCAGATCAGCCGGCATATTGTTTCAATATAGATGAAGAGTTGGATGGAAAGCCTTGGTACCACGACATTAAGAGATATCTCAAGATAGGTGAATATCCAGAAGGCATAACCAGTATACAAAAGAGGACACTTAGGAGGATAGCAAACCATTTCTTCCTGAACGGAGAAATCCTTTATCGGAGGACTCCAGATCTCGGTTTGTTAAGATGTGTTGATGCTCGAGAGGCAAGCAGCTTAGTTGAAGAGATACACGGAGGCACGTGCGGGCCTCACATGAATGGCTTCACTTTGGCAAAGAAGATTCTAAGAGCAGGATACTTTTGGATGACCATGGAAACAGATTGCATCCACTTCGTGCAAAGATGCCATCGATGTCAGATTCATGGCGATCTAATCAAGGTGCCTCCTAACGAACTCAATGTGACGAGCTCTCCTTGGCCATTCGCAGCTTGGGGCATGGATGTCATTGGCCCTATTGAACCTGCCGCATCAAATGGACACAGATTTATTCTAGTGGCAATTGACTATTTCACGAAGTGGGTAGAAGCATCGTCCCACAAGTCAGTAACAAAGAAAGTGGTAGTTGATTTTGTCCGCAACAACATCATCTGTCGATTTGGAATCCCTGAGTCGATTATAACAGACAATGGAGCTAATCTCAACAGTAATCTGATGAATGAGATATGCGAAAAGTTTAAGATCACTCACCGCAATTCCACTCCATACCGACCTCAGATGAACGGAGCAGTCGAAGCGGCCAACAAAAACATCAAAAGAATACTACGAAAGATGATTGATAATTACAAGCACTGGCATGAGCATTTGTCCTTTGCACTTTTGGGATATCGCACTACAATCAGGACTTCTACTGGGGCAACGCCGTATCTATTGGTCTATGGAACGTGTCGTGTTACCAGCAGAAGTAGAAATACCATCTTTGAGAGTTATCCAAGAAGCCGAGCCGACCGAAGCAAAATGGATACGAGAATCGGTACGAACAATTGATGATGATTGATGAAAAGCGATTGAACGCAATCATGTCACGGACAACTTTATCAAAACAGAATGGCCAAAGCTTTCAACAGAAAGTAAAACCAAGGACTTTCGAACTAGGGCAATTGGTGCTAAAACGCATATTCCCGCACCAAAATGAAGCTAAAGGAAAATTCGCACCTAACTGGCAAGGGCCTTATATGGTTCACCGGGTGTTGACTGGAGGAGCATTAATTCTAGCTGAAATGGACGGTGAAGTATGGCCAAAAGCTATCAACGCGGATGCAGTGAAAAGATACTACATTTAGGATTTTTATATGTAATGCATTCCTTATGTTGTAAAATTGCGCTCCCAGGCGGGATACGCAAAGAACCCATGTCGGGTTCCGTTTCCTAGATTGCAAATTTCCCCAGAAACACATTTCTTTGTAACATGAACTACGTCATGACCTGATTCCCTCGGCGGGATACGTAGGCGGCCACATCGGCTTCGGTCCCATTTTTAGAAAATCCTTACAAACCCCTTTTGCTTGTAATGAACTACGTCACGACCTGATTCCCTCATGGGGATACGTAGGCGGCCTAAATCGGCTTCGGTCCCACCATTAGGAAATATTTTCTCCTTTATCTCACAAATGACAAAATACACCCATCTGATCACCCTGATAGGGCAGGCAAGCAATCTACACAAGACTCGGTTGTCCGTTCAAAAGATCGTCATTCTCACATATCAGAAACTGGGGCATTTTTTTTAAGGGGATCACTGCCAGAGGACGCCGATAAACTTGGAAAAGCATCGGCAAAATAAGTCAGCCAGAAGATTTTTTGGATAAGACGTTTGTTTTGTTTCACCGCATGTCACTGCTCGACAGACATTTATATATATGCATACCTTTTTATAAGCAAATTATTTTCAACAAACATTTTCATATTTTTCAACAGAACATACTTGTTACAAACAAATTGTTTTCGACAAATGTTTTCATTAACGACTATCCAATACGGGGGACCAGAGAGGGGCTACAGGTCCGAATCAGCAGGACATACACTATCAAGGCCAAAGCTACAAAGTCAACGCGAATCAACTCCCCCTCCCCAAACTCATAAATTTATTTGAGTATAGGTTCTTCAGGTGGAAAGCAGCAGGGAAGCTGCAACATTTATGAGCAAATTCGCAAGGGATCTCCGCATCGCAGCTCACCACAAGGATCACTTTCCTGTTTGGAGATTGTACAAAGACGTCATGCTAAACTACATGTTCCCAACCGTATTGTATCCACGCAAAGAACGGTATTTCGACTCACAGGGTCGCATTCTCATCTACTCAACTTTTGCATCGCTTATGTCCACACATTAACTATCATGGCATGGCAATAGGGTCACACTTTACAATACGTCAACACGACGACATAAATCGTGCGCCCACCTTCTAATGCGGGTATGTTTTAAATCGTGCGCCCACCTTCTAATGCGGGTATGTTTTAAATCGTGCGCCCACCTTCTAATGCGGGTATGTTTTAAATCGGCGCCCACCTTCTAATGCGGGTATGTTTTAAATCGGCGCCCACCTTCTAATGCGGGTATGTTTTAAATCAGGCGCCCACCTTCTAATGCGGGTATGTTTTAAATCAGGCGCCCACCTTCTAATGCGGGTATGTTTAAATCAGGCGCCCACCTTCTAATGCGGGTATGTTTTAAATCAGGCGCCCATCTTCTAATGCGGGTATGTTTTAAATCAGGCGCCCACCTTCTAATGCGGGTATGTTTTAAATCAGGCGCCCACCTTCTAATGCGGGTATGTTTAAATCAGGCGCCCACCTTCTAATGCGGGTATGTTTTAAATCAGGCGCCCACCTTCTAATGCGGGTATGTTTTAAATGAGGCGCCCACCTTCTAATGCGGGTATGTTTTAAATCAAGCGCCCACCTCCTAATGCGGGTATTTAAATTTCAGTCAGGCGCCCACCTCCTAATGCGGGTATTTAAATTTCAGTCAGGCGCCCACCTCCTAATGCGGGTATTTAAATTTTAGTCAGGCGCCCACCTCCTAATGCGGGTATTTAAATTTCAGTCAGGCGCCCACCTCCTAATGCGGGTATTTTATTTTAAATCAGGCGCCCACCTTCTAATGCGGGTATTTTATTTTAAATTAGGCGCCCACCTTCTAATGCGGGTATTTTATTTTAAATCAGGCGCCCACCTTATAATGCGGGTACTTATTTTAAATTGTAAACAGGCGCCCGCCAACGCCATCATCTGCACAACATTAAGCAACGACATCATTTCAACTTACAAAGTCATATTCTCACTTACATATCTTATGCAACTGTTATACACTAACTTTTATCTTAGCTCTGGTCCACAGGAATTTGAATCGGCGGGAGCTTTCAGCACAACGTGGAGCTATATCTTACGGCGAACCAAGGCAATTTGGTCAACAACCTACTTCGAACGTCGATCCGCTCTTTCCCATTAGTTTCTCGCATCTGCGACCAGTGTCATCCTAAGTCGACACTGGGGCATTGTTTCTTGAATGTGCACCATCTTTTTGCAACTTCTATACCCCTCGGGATTCTATTTCTTACCATGCAGTCCCGACGATCGGGACAAAATTGGCTACTCGGTCAACTTCTTTGTCCGAAAATTCTTTCATCGTTTCCGGCCAAAGAGGGGCATCTGTTGACACCCAATTTTGTCCCATATTTTATGATTTTATTCGTACTTTTTAATATTTTTGACACTTTTAAAACAATTTTTTAAATATAGGCATATATGTGTATATATCTTATTATTATCATTATTCACATTTTTACTATCATTTGCATCTTTATCATAATCATAGTTTTATCCATAATATTCTATGTTATTTTATTTTTCGCAAGAATTGCATCGCATTTCCATTTTTTTATTAAGCATTAAGCATTTCACAAATATTATATTATTTTATTGTCACATCGTTACGTTATTTTAAATAATTCACATCTTTTACAAAAAATATATATATATATATATATTAAACCCCTTTTATATTTTATCCATAACCCATTTTCATTTTTCCAACCCAATACAATTTCTACCCAACCTAAACTAAAACCCATTTTTTCGTCCAAGCCCAATCCCCAAATTAAATTCCCATCAGCCCAATACTCACTAACCCATTCGGCCCAACTCCCAAAACCCCTTCTCTCATTTTAACCCAACCAAAACCGAAGCCCAACTCCCCTTTTCTTATTGGCCCAACGCCCAAAGCCAAACTCCCCAATTAAATTCCCACAAGCCCAATCCCAAAATAAACTCCCAGGCCCAATCGGCCGACCCGTCGGCCCAAACCTCTCTCCCTTTTAATAACCCAATACCCGTCGGCCCGGGCCCACTCACCCGACCCGTCGCCCCAGCCCAAACCCATTCCCCCTCTTTTAATCCCCCCAAACAAATAAAAATCCCAAAAAAATCAAAAACCCTAAACTAAACCCTACCCCCCAAGTCGCCGCACACCCTACACCCCCGCCCCCGACGCCGCACCCTACACCCCTACCCCGTCACTTCGCCACTGCCACCACCCTACCCTGACACCGCCGAACGCATGCCCCAAGAACACGCCCCAAAAATCAGATTTTGTTCCCCCTTTATTTTGAAATTCGAATTCGTTTTAAGGGGGGGTATGAGGGGGTTGGAGCGTTGGGGTGAGTACCTATAAATACCCCTTGTTGTTCTTCATTTTTGGGGGAGATTTTTCGTGGATAAAAACAGATTTTCGAAGGATTTTTCGGAAGACTATTCCATATATACAAAAAATATTTGTTGTGTTCTAGATTTTTAAATCATTTGCTGTCTTTGTTGTTTAAGATACAAGCCCGAAATAGGTCCAAGATTCGAAAGAAAGGAGGTGAGTTTTGTTCTTGAACTTGAGTCCGAAAATCTGTTTGCATTTTTGTTGTTCTTCACTGATTTCGGGTCGGGTCGACCCGACCCGGTCGACCCGGTTTGGGTATTATTTTCGAAATTCTTGCATGCTCATATTCCTGTATGTTGGTTATCTGAATTTGGGTGAATATTTGATTTCGGGTTGAATTTCTGATTCGGGTCGGGTCACTAACCCGGGTCGGATCGACCCGGTTTGGGTAACATTTCAAAACTCTTGCATTTTTATATCCCCGTATGTTGGTTATCCGGAATTTGATGGAATTATTCGATTTCGGATCTTTTACCCGATTCGGGTCGGGTTCTTGATCCGGGTCGGGTCGACCGGTTGAATTTCTAAATTTCTTGCATTATTGCTTGTTGTTGTTATTGGCTATCCGAATTTGGTGTTGAAATCGATTCGAATTTGGATCACCGATCCGGGTCGGGTCAACGATCCGGGTCGGGTCGACCGGTTTGGGTAACATTTTCGAAATTCTTGCATTTCGTATTCTTGTTATTGGTTATCCGAATTTGGTGTTGAAATCGATTCGAGTTTGGATCATGATCCGGGTCGGGTCGACCCGATTTGGATATTTCCGAGAATTCTTGCATTTCATATTCTTGTTGTTGGTTATCTCAAACTGCATCAAATCGATTTCGGGTTTGAATCATCGATTCGGGTCGGGTCGACCCGATTTTGATATTTCCGAATTCCGAACTCGTGTCGGGTATTTTAAATTGCTCACTTGCTCGTTTCTTTGCACCTGTTTTTTTGTTTTATTAATATCGCATTAAGGCCGATGGAATTGAATTCGAGGCCGCGCTTTTCTTTCGTTCGCTTCTCTTGTTTTTTTTAGTTTAATCTGTTTTTTAAACATCCGTGCAACGGATATCTTATTGTTTTATTAAGTTTACTTGTTTTAAATTTCTTGCGACGGATATCATTGTTTTACGGTTTTGAACAAATACCGCGTCTGTTTCGGCGCTGTTTTTGCTTTCGATTCTTGCTCGGATTCGATTATTGTTTTACTTGTTTACCGTTTTTTACTTGTTTTAAATTAAACACCGCACCTTTCGGACATTGCTTTCCTATTTCGATCCCACTTTGTTTCAAAGCATTCAAATATCCGTTTTACTTGTTTTACTATTTTAAACTAAGCATCGTGTCTTTTCGGAAATTGCCTCTCTTATTGCTTACCGCTATCGCTATCGCTACCGCTATCGCTATCGCTATCGCTCTTGCTACTTCTTCTGCTGCTTCTTCCATGCGCTATCGCTATCGCTATCGCTACGCTACATCGCTATCGCTATCGCTCGCCATCGCTATCGCTACCGCTATCGCTATCGCTATCAAGTATCGCTACTGCTATCGCTCATCGCTATCGCTCATTGCTTTGCATTGCTGCTGCGCTTGCACATCTTGCTATCTTCTCTTTATCTTACATTCTTGTTTCATTTTAATTTTTACTTGATTTGAACACGATACTACACCGGCCGATGAAAAATATCCGTCGATTTTGAGGCCTCCACATTCTAAAGACGGAAATATAACTTCTGGGCAATGATGAAGACTTAAACCTTTTATTTCATCCGAGATCAACATGTTTAGTAGGCGAGGTGAATAAAATAACCAACAAGTTATATATTCGCAGCCACGACGTGATTATAGTGATCTTTTCTATTTCACCCGAGAGACCAACACGTTTAGTAGGCGAGGCAATCAAAATAAATCACATTAGTCATATGTTTGCAGCCACGACGTGATTGGAATGTTCTTTTCAAAATTTAAGTCTGAGCCCTCCGTGATCAAAACATTCACTGTTTTGAATACGGATATGAAGTTATTTGTATTTAACTGTTTCTAACCGTTTGTTCTTGACGAAATTGCGGGGATTAAAGTAAATAAAGGCAGATTATTCCTCGGTGTTTATTTATTTTATTTCTTTCTTTAATTCAGCTTTTATCCCGCTTTGTATTGTAATATTATTTATCGCACTTATGTAACTATTGAAATGCTTAGAATAGGCAAACTTAGGATTAATTCATAGGGTAGTTTAAGATTTGAAACCCGTCGCTAGCTTATTTATTTGTAGGCTCGGTTAAATTCAAACTTAGAAATCCTTCGCTAGTTTATTTATTTTAGGCTCGTCACGCGTATTCAAGATTTTCAAAACAACTTTTGTCATCTTTTATTTGCTTTATTAAATCACACCGAATAAGTTTATCTTTTGTCAATTTACAATTCATTGATTCCCCAAATTTTACTTCTTTGGCATTATAAATAATTTGTTTTACTATCAATTGTCAAATACATATTTTTTCAACTCTACATGTATTTCTCTTTAAATACCATACAAATGCATATTTAAAAAATCTCTACATGTATCTTTCTTTTTAAAATGCATCATTTACTAATTATTTGCAAACATCTTTAAATCTGTTATACTTGTAAAAACATATATTTTTCTAGTAATAATTAACCTGAGTTTGATCGGATAACCGCAAGTTAGCGGATCTTAAAGGATGCCTAACCCCTTCCCTTTAGGATAATAAAGAACCCTTACCTAGAATCTCGCTAGTTTCGCAGACCTTAAAATTGGAGTTACATTGCAGCATTTAGTTTAAATATTTAGGTGTCCTAATTCACCGTAAAAATAATTAGGTGGCGACTCCTCAATTCTTTACCCAGGAATCACCTGAACACGTCCGTGCTCCGCTTTGACCCGAGCCAGGTCAAAATAGGGCGCGACAGGGTACCAACTCCCACGTCTTATTATCAATAAGAGCCTTATATTCGTCGGTCATAGCAATTTTCCGATTCGGGTCATTTAAAGCAGACACATGATTACAGGGTATGGGTGATTTAAGAACATTCGAATTTAAATTAAAATGACTTTTTGATTTAAAAATACCTCATTGACTACGAGTGACTGGTCTATGATTCGGGGAAGAATTGGGTGAATTTTAGGAAATAACGGGACCAGTGACGGACTGGCCAGCAGGCAGTGGGCCTGCTGGCCTAACACGGTAACTAGCTACTGTTTTCATTGTAGAAGTGGGAACAAGAACTGGGCTGGGAGGCGGCCCAGTTTCTGGACCCACGACGGGAGACATCGAGTGGACTATAGAACCAGCGGGCAGTGGGCCCGCTGACGGATTTGGGGTGTGGGATACGTCCGAAAATGGTGAATAATATACGGGGATATGCCATCATCCAAACAATTATACGAACTAGGCACGGGGTTACTAACCTTAGCAAACGGAAATTGAGATTCATAAAAAATTATATGGCGACTAATGATGATTTTATTAGATGACAAATCAAAATATTTGTAACCACGATGATTTGACGGATAACCCAAAAACACACACGGGGTGGATCGGGCCTGATGTTTGTTAATTATGGTGGACGGAAAGAGGGGATAACACAAGCACCCAAAGACCCTAAGATGAGAATACGAAGGAGTCTTATTATATAAAATTTGAAGAGGGGATGAATATGCCAAACCTTTGGAAGAAAGAATGTTAAGAAGATAGGTAGCCATTTGTAGAGCATGATGCCAAAATGAAGGGGGTACGGAAGCATGAATCAATAAAGTTCGGACAATGTTATTAATGGTAAGAATTTTGCGTTCGGTGTCCCATTTTGTGATGACATATGATGAAAAGAAAAATGAAAATTGATCCTATTATTAGCACAAAACTCCTCATTATCATATTCTTTGTCATTATCACATTGAATATTTTTTATTTCTTGTTCGAATTGGGTTCTAATGAATGCTCTAAATTTTAAGAAAGTGGAAAAAACTTGAGATTTTTTCGCTTGCGAAAAAGTCCATAAAAAATTAGAATAATCATCCAAGAATAGAACATAATAACGATGACCCAAAGAACTGAGAACGGGAGATGTCCATAGATCGCTATGAATAATATCAAATGACATTAAAGTATGAGAATTAGAGTCTACAAACGGCAATCTAACAATTTTTCCTAAAGAACAAGACTGACAATTCGGAGTACTACATGTACCCTTACAAGAAATAAAATTATTTTTATCTAAGGAAGACAAAAGACCCCGAATGACCAAGACGTGCATGCCACAAGGAAGGAGCAAGAGCTGCAAAGATAGAGGGCAAGACTTGACGCAAAAAACTAGATGTGGGTATGATAGGATAAAGATCTCCCCTACTATCACATCTCATTAGAGGAATCCCCGTCTTGAAATCCTTCATAGAAAACCCAAAAGGATCAAAATCAACAGAAACCCAATTATCAGTGGTGAATTTACGAACAGACACCAAATTTTTAATTAATTTAGGGGCATGAAGGACATTTTTAAGACAAGGGGTGGATGTGGGGGAGACAATGTTTTGTGACCATAACTACGAATTGGAATTGAATTACCATTACCAATAATTATGCCACGACTGTTGTTCAAATTGGAATAAGATGAGAGAGTACATGGGTCAGATGTCATGTAAGTAGTGGCACCAGTGTTCATGTACCAATTTGGGTCCGAGGATTTATTCCAAGTGTGTGCATAGCAGCCTCAATGTCGGTCGGGGTGGGGCTTGCCGTATAATGGGCCTGAGGAGGTCGGGGCCTAAGCACACCTGCTTGCTGCCCTGGCCCAGGGCTGTTGCAGTATCCACTGCTGGGCTGAAATAGTTGTTGGGCAGTCCAATTTGGCGAGAAATGGGCCGACTGTTGGGCAGCCCAATTATGCGAGAAGGGGTATGCAGAATAACCACTATTCGGTGCTACTGGACTGGCCCGGTTCCAAGGTACAAGGGCCCACTGTGGGGCCTAATTTTGCTGCTACTGCTGAATGGCCCAAGGGCCACCACCGCCACCACCCCAGTTCCGCCCGCCACCATTGTTGCCGCCATGATTCTTGCCATTATATTTACGGTTTTAACCTTTCTTGCCGCCACCGTTATTGCGATTTTGGCCTCAATTGTTACCAAACCCATGAGAATAGTCTGACTACGTCATCATGACCACGAGACTAGCACTCGTAGCTGCCTTTTTTGCCAAACCGGCTTCTTCCAAAGTAAGCATGGAGCGGGCTTAATGGAACTTAGAGAGAGGATCACTTTGACGAAGGATAGTACCAACGCCACTATAGGCCTCGGATAGGCCAACAACCATCTGTAGAATAAGACGATTATCGCTAACGGGCGCACCAACGTTGCAGAGTTGGTCCGCCAATTCTTTAAACCTTTTGCAATATTCTGAAACGTTTGGAAAATTTTCCATGTTGACGTGGGAAAATTCTACTCAAGGGTAACAACTCTGGAATTTTTATTATATTGGAATATGTCACGTAGCCTATCCCAAGTAGCCATCGTCGTAGCTTTCGGCTCAATAATCGTCTACAATAGGTCGGTAGATATCGTGGAATAAATCCACTGAAGAATTGTAGCATCAAGAGTTGTCCATAATTTAGGATCATCCTCGGGATTCGGCACCCCCGTTTCCGCAGGTTGTGCGGGGATAATATGATGGAGGACTTGATGCGAGCGTGCATGAACTTTGAACAACTCGGCTCACGTCGCGTATTGGACGTTTTCTATCTCAAGAGTAATAGGGATGTTATTCTTGATGTTTGAAACAGTAAGGGCAGAGTGAAACGTGTTCTTAGCCATAATAGCAACGCAAGACGTGATGTAAGGATTTGAAATAAAATTTTGGGAGGAAGAACACCGTCGGACACACAAAACCGAGAATAGAGGCTCGGATTCGGAAGGGAAGGTCGACGGAATTTGTGGAGAATTTGGAGAGAGGATTTGAAGACCTAGACTTCTGATACCATGAAAGAAATAATCCCTTGATTATTTTCATTAATGAAAGAGAATATATACAAGTTACAATTTCCATAATAGGAAAATCCAATTCCTATTCTAATACCAAAACCCTATTCTAGTAGTACAAGAATCCTATACTTATGGTAAGTGTATAATGCTAATTAATACAAAATAATATACAAAATATTTACCATATACTTGGGACAAAACCGTGTGATGTTCTCTATAGAACCCGTGATATACACTTCATAAGGAAAGTGTATATCACGGGAATATTCCCTTCTTTAATAGTTAGATACTCTAACATCTTCATGTTGGAGAGGTTCAATCCTTATTATGGTTTCTTGAATTGGTGTTGATGCAATTGGAGGGGTTGTAGTAACGGATGTATCGACGTTAACATTTTTTTGACAACTTTCGATAAGGCAGTGCCTGCAAGTAGGGCAAGAAGAGTGTGAATTGAGCTATTTATCGATACACTTGACATAAAAGCCATGATTGCACTTTGGCAGAATCTTAACTTTCTCCCTATCTCTGAATTCCGATAAGCAAATGACACACTCAATATCAAGCCCTGAATGTTTCAGCTTGGTATGTTATAATTGGGAATGTTTTGAGAGCTTCTTTCTCTTGATCCCTCTATTGGTTAATTTTGCTGAAGAAGGGTTATTATTTGTGTGGTTTGAGGATGATTCTACCAATATTATGGTAGAGCAACTAAATACACATTTTATGATGGAATTCAAGATAAATGAACAAATCACGGCACATACAAGTATTGCCAATACCATATTAACAGTTGCATCAAGTGTGTTGACTTTGTGACCAAGTGGCAGATCAATTGGGCCGTGGCTGATTCCGGCTGCCAGAGGAGGCGCCATGGTGGCCTCCGGTTGGTATTGTTGTACTGTAGCAGTTGGTATTAGGAGCAGTCTTCTTGAGTAGTGGAAGTTCTCCATGAATTCTTGATCAATGAATAGAGTGGAAATTATAGTTGCTATGGAAATTTTTGTTGAAACTTGTATGTGTGTTTTCTTTGTTTGTTGATGTTGGATCAATTGAAGACCAATTGCTTATCTATCTATCTAGATTATATTATGTAGGGTTTTGTTGAGTACAAAGCATATAAGTAAGGCACAACGGAAGTTTAAAATTTTGTTTCTTACTTACCCAAACAATAATTCTGGTATGGTTATACAATAATTGGAACTTGTAACATAAATCATATACTTACAAGTCTAGATTATCTTGAGTATTTTTCTACTGTTAGGTGCACACGCGATTGCCCTTCCAATTTGCAAGCTCCAAGCTTCAATGTACTCCTCCTTCGGAAAACTAGGAAATCCGGCAGAGGTTCGAGAGAGTATTTTATTCTGAGTCTCTAAGTCTTAGAATGTTATTCTGAAAATTGGTATAGAATAATGAAAATGAATGCCTCTATTTATAGTTGAAAATTAGGTCAAAAAATCGGATTAGGGTTTGACCTTGGGCCTGGCCCAAAATCGACGCAGAGGCGTCGCGACCCTAGGGTATGGGCGATTTGGCGCTCGACGTGCAGTTGCATTGCCACGATTTAATTTCCGTGCATTCTTAATTAAATCTAAAGTCCAATTTTGACTTAATTAATGTAATCATTATTTATTTAAATGTCTTTATTCCAAATCGAACATTTTAATTACTCTCTCAATACATCCTTAGGTCGAAATGGACAATCGACATAGTGTGACCCTACATGCCTTCTCATATTGACATTAATCAAATTAAGGTCTACGCGGAACTCCTAGACGGCGCCGGAAGACGAACTCAATATGTGAAGTACGTTTACGCGAATCCAGTAAACTTAACCTTTATGTGGTAAGATAAAATCCTTTCATTCATGACACACCCGATCAAGCTTAGGATTTGTCAAGTGTCTATCCAAATGGCTTAATTATTGTATCTCATCTATATTAGTTGACGACTAGACCATATTATAAATATGTCTATTGCGTTGGCCAACGACTCAGTCAACCTAATATCATTGAGAATCCGAGTGTTCTCTCGAACATACATTCGAGGAATGAATCCTAATCTTGGCTCAACTACCACCTTCAATCCACATCGTAATGTACCCAATACAAGCCGTATCTCAACCTACAAGGTATTTGATAGGACGAGATCAAAGTACATTACTTTGTAGATAAGACGCGTATTGACCTCAGTCTAAGGACTTCTATCTCCTACATGCTGATCATACGTTAGACAAGTATAACAAACAGTATATCAACAGGGTATACCAATACTTCCAAAGTATCCATGTGTCCATCACGAGTAACCATTACTCGTAGCAGGTGAGACATACTACATCCTCTAAGGATGTGATGCAGACCACATGTCGACTTATCATATAACATCGATATCCCATTCTTGATGATCATTAGTCGAGGCTATTTTAAGAGTTACGCTCTATCATAAAATATTAATGAATAATTACAAACAATCAAATAATAATTAAATAATTGCAAATGCCAAAATATTAATCTCCATTAATAATAATATGAATGTGTATAAAGTACATTTGTCCTAATACAGATTGTCTCTATGACATAAATATACTTTCATATTAAAAGCATGAAGGACATTAGAAATGTTGATTGAACTTTTTGCCCTTCGTTAAAAGACTCTATAATAGACAAAATAGTCAATTAATAATTGTCCTAATATTGGTTTAGGAATAGACATTTAATTATTGCGCTAATATTTAGAACTTCAAACCCAACTAAAACATATTCTTACATAAGTTCCTTACCGTATACGAAATTGCATGAACTTCTAATACCTTAAACATCCACCTTCCTAGAAAGATTGTGTCCTATACAAACCACTATTCCCAACCGTAAAATAGAGTTTAAATAAGAGCCATATAGTTAATCCTGTTAGGAGTCAAATAGCTCGTCCAATATTACCTTTCACGATTAAGATCAACTAGGAAATATTTCACATGGAGTAGAACACTTCAGTCGCCTCTTACTATATATATATATATGACAATATTTTCTCATTGATTCCAGCATGCACGATATCTGTGTTTCTACATGTAATTTTAATTTCTTTTATCACAAGAAGTGTAATAAATTATGTTAGCATGCCATCTTGCTTTAGTTTTATCCTTTCCTTCTTGCTGTTTATACTTTTTCTTATCAAGGTTTGTTGGTGTTTTGGGTATGAATGTATCTCCTCTTTGTAAGTTTGTATAATGATCAAGTTTTTAGGGCTGATTTGTTTGGATTTTGAGTAAATACGTTGTGTTGTATGCTTGATTCAACTGTGACACCTTTGATCGTTCCGTGAATTCTCTTTTCAAATTTAATTACATGCATCTATTTCCATTGAGAATATATTATGAGATTTAGCATATCTATTTTGATATGATGTTATTGCATTATTTAATAATATGTTCTTATGCTTGTCCTAGAAACAAAACATGATCAGTTATTTTAGAGGTAATTTAATTTTTTTTTTATCAATTTAACCGACTATCTTTTGTTGGTACGTAACTCCGCGTGCCTCAAGTATGTTGCCCTTTCAGTTAGACACGTGATATTAGAAGGTATCTTAATTATATTGTGGGTACAAACACTAAAATTTGAGCTTAAATCTCTTGGAGTATGTTGCAGTTGAAAAATAAGATTTTTGAGTTGTCGAGGGTGTGGATGTAAAGTATACCCTGTGTAACACTCAAAAAATACCTTTAAGTTTGTAGCCGAATCAAGTGACAATCGAAGGTGGAAACATCAAAATGAGCAGGCGACAGAATGCTAAGTCGATAACCGAACTGACTCGTAACCGAATCCACTAGTCCTAGCCTTCGGCTCAAAAAGCTTCATCGGCTATTACAGAAGCTTAGCCGAATCACAATTCTGAGGAACGATGATCAAGCCAACCGCCAATATAGATGAAGGAAGGTGGTTCATCAATCAGGCTTCTGGAAAGAAAGAGGCACCACCGAGTGTCGTATCCAGGACTCAGAAAAGAAGGATGCAGCATGCCAAAGCTTTGCGCAAGATGAATCAAACGTTGCATATGATATCTATTGCTAAGACGGTCGATAAGCAGGAAATTCCGGAGTCTGTCATAGCTGAGGCTATTGAGAGGGCATTCGACTCAATATCTTCAGAGACAGTGCTGCATGAAGAAGAAGTTGTGGACCAACCAGAGCTGAATATACAGGTTAGTGACAACCCGACAGAGGAACCCCGATGGGAGATTACTATCCTGGAAGAATCGCTAGTCGAGATGGTTCCACAGATCGCGCAGAGGATCCAAGCATTAGAACCTCAACCAATTCCTATATGCCTCCAGGAGATGGAAGATATTAACTTCTCGTCAACAAAATTGGATGAGGTAGGAGATTTCATCCTTGATTTTTTAAGCATGATTCAGTCGATGAGATCTGGGCAGCTATTGAAATGGTCAACCTGATTCCATGTGAGTTCTAGGTCAGCCGCTCTACACTGGATAGTCTAGAAGGTGATGTGTGTGTGGAATAAACTGAATGGGCAACTATAGCTGATACCACAGCTAAGGACTCTTTGAGCACTGTATTTGGTGCACTTACGGAAGAGATGGTTAAACACCTCAAACCCATCTATGTTAATGCTTACATCAACGACAAAACTATCAACCGAGTGTTCGTCGATAATAGGGTTGTGTTGAATGTGATGTCGTTGCTTACTTTGAAAGGTCTCAACAAAACCAGGGAGGATCTCATCCCAACTAACATGAAAATGGCTAGCTTTATGGGAGAGACCTCTAATGCTTTGGGAATTTTTTAATAGCAGAAATCACTGTAGGTCCTAAAACGGTCCAATCTGCCTTCTTTGTAATAGATGGCAAACCATCCTACTCCATTCTGTTGGGTAGAGACTGGATTCACACCAACCGATGCCTTCTTTCTAGCATGCATCAAAAGCTTAATTTTTGGGAATGAGACAAGATAGAGATCGTCCCAGCCGATGATAACCCATTTCAAGCAGGGGTTAAGAACTTGGAGGTTGCCTTATATTCACCCTATATGGCTCCCATAACTGTCACGGAGCAATACGAAGAAGGATCTTGGGAATACTGCAATCTTACTCTATGAGGTTTTGAAATAAAACAATTAGCTGAACCACGACTTACCTTGGAAGAGTTAGATGACTAAGGAGACCCAAATAATACGTGGTATGTGGCATCAACTGACTTCTCTAAGTTCTAAAATAAGGATAGTCGAGGCATTACAGGTAAAGGACTACAACATAGAACCAACACTGGCAACTGATGACATTGAGCTGCTGATAGAACTTGAATCGCCCATAAGAAGGGTTATTCCTAGTTTTGAGTCTCAGGATCCCTTGGAAGATATTAACTTGGGTACTGAGGAAGCCCCCGAGCTAACAGATATTAGTGGTTTGCTGAAGGAGGAGGATAAACAAAGCATAACGGCTCTTCTACTGCAGTATAAGGACTGCTTCGCATGGGATTATCATGAGATGCCTGGGCTAACACGTACTTTGGTAGAGCATAGATTGCCAATTAATGATGGTTTTACACCTCATAAACAATTGCCCTGAAGATATCACCCTCAGGTGATGCCTTAAATCAAAGCTGAGATTGAACAACTGCTGAAGGTCGGGTTCATCAGAACGACTAGGTATGTGGAATGGTTGGCAAAAATTATGCTAATCAAGAAGAATAATGGCAAGGTTCGGGTATGTATTGATTACAGAAACCTAAATCTGGTCACTCCCAAAGATGAATACGTCATACATGTAGTCGATATGCTAGTCGATTCGGTAGCCACTAATAGTGTGCTGACATTCATGGATGGATACTTCGGTTCTAATCAAATAGCAGTGGCCGAGGAGGACATTCACAAGACTGTTTTTAGGTGTCCACGAGCCTTGGGCATTTATGAGTGGGTAGTTATGCTGTTTGTTCTGAAGAATGTTGGTGCTACTTATCAGAGGGCAATGAATACCATCTTCCATGATCTGATCGGCAAGATTGTGGAGGTCTACATTGATGACGTATAAATTCGGCAAATGGTCACCAAATTGGGAAGGACCCTTCGTCGTAAGTCAACGGATTGCTGGCAACGCGTATCGACTAATAAAAATGCCTAATGAAGAGCTTGACAGAAACATAAATGACAAATACTTAAAGAAGTACTACCCTTCGATTTGGGGTATGCACGTGTAAACAACAGTGACAGACCGACTGCCTGGCCGTACAGAGGAACATAATTCTCTTCGATTTGGGGAATACATGAATGAATGGTAGCCATAGACCGGAGGCCTGGTCATAGTCACATAAAAGGCAGAAAAGTACTTCCATTCGATTTAGGGAAAGAAGGAGTAAACAACAGCCACAGACCGATTGCTTGGTCACAAAAATAGACCCTTCGATTTGGGGTCAATAAAACTAGGAAGGCAAGTTGGTTGACATGTCACCAGTTAGAGGTTGCGCTACATCATCAGTCACATGTGTCTCAGGATTAGCCGAATCTACTGATGCTTGGTCACTCTGGATAGCCGCAGTCTCTTTTTCATCCTCGGCCGCACCAACGGCTACTACCTCATCTGCTCATACTTCTTTTGGAAACCCCCTTTCCGCATCCAATAAAGGCTCAGCCACCACCACTGATGGGATATCGATAAAAGCTTGAGTGTCGACTGCTAGAGTATCCTTTGGTTGCTGTTCAGCTTCTGACAATACCTCTTAAGTAACAGAAGCGACAATGGCTTTAGATTGCAAGTCCATGAGGATTTCGGCTGACAACTGAGCAACGAAATCAACTGGCAAAGGAGTAGTCGTAACAGAATAATGAGTTCCCTCGGATACCACTTTGAAAAAACTAGTAGGGAGTGTTGGCGTTGTTTGAGCAAGTCTGTTTTTCTATGCAGTCCACTCATTCTCCAGTTGGGCCAGCCGTTCACTGCCCGCTTCCTGATTTAATTCCCAAACCATATGTTGATTACCAAGTTCTCGGATCTTGTTATCCAAATGAATGTCCTGCCGAAACAAAGAAGAGCGGGAAGTATCTTGGGCCTTAATAGTCGACTCCAAGGCACTTATAGCGAGAGTAATAACCTTTATCTCCGTCTGGATTCTCTCTAGACCGGCTCATAGTTTTGACAGCTGCTCCTGCAAGTCATTCATTCGGATGTCATTCTGCTGCCTTTCTGCATTCACCTTATTGAAAGAAATCTGAATGTGGCTCTTCTGTTGCCGAAGAGAGCCCAAGTATTGCAGAGCAGCGACCGCCTCATCATGACTATTTTTGGCCATTTTGTGTAAAGTGAATAAGTCATTAAGAGCCAAGGCCATGTCATTATAAGCGGTTTCCAAAACTTAGAGAACCCTTTGTTTCTTTTGACAATTGGAACAGAGAAGCCCTCAAAGCATGGAACTCTTCTTTGCTGGTCGGAATCCCCTGACAAGAGACTCCGCAACTCGCTCCCGATGAATGCCAACCGGTGAAGATGGGCAGGTGCAATATCGACTGAGCAAAAATATTGCAGAAGCACGTCTTCAGGGATAATCTTGGCTGGCGCTTCTGAGTCATCAATTGGGGGATTATCTCCAGCCATCTCATATACAGAAAAAGGGTAGGTTCAAAATAGAGGCAAGGGTTTGGAAATAGTGAAGGTCCAAGCATAAGAAAAAGGATATACCTCTATGGCTGCATCAGCATAAAAATCTTCGGCTGCCTTGACAGGAGAAATTTTGTCCTTGGGGACAGCCGAGAACGAATTCTGCGAATACGTGGAAGCATGAGCCGAAGAAGACGATCCAATATGAAGAAGGGGCAAACGTTGTATGTGACCGTCTACGTCTTATGAGTTGTGGTCCCTGAAAGGGCAAACAGAAAATATGAATATTGAAAGATAACCGATGTGAAGGTATTTAAGCTAGACAAGGGATATACCTCAATTTCCTCCGCTTCCTCAGCAGAATCGGGAACTCTGGTTGTATGGCGTTCTTTCACACTATGATCTTGGATGACAACCCCTCCGCTTCGTTTAGGTTACCTTGGAACAGATTTCCTGGGTGACGGGGATTCGTTATTGGAAGTGGTCTCCAAATTGACAAACGTTGGGAGGGATTGAGTTGCTAAAAGACGCATAAAAGATAGCTAAAAATTCACAAGAATAATCTGGCCAACACATAAGTAGAAGACAGTTTACCTTTTCTCTTCGTCTGTCGCATTCTGACAAAATATCTTGAGGCAGCAGGTCTAGCCGATCTAAGGAGAGAAGCTTTCAGAGGGGCCTCTTTCATCCGCAGTTTAGGGGTTTCTTGGGTCTTTTTCTTCTTTGACAGGACCAGCCGATCATAGTAGACATTTAGAGGAGACTGGAAGAATTTCTCTTTGGCCGTGTTCCACCAGTCATCATAAACAAAAATAGTATTTGCTCTCGGGGAAAATGACTTCCAGTCAAATAGGGCGAGCCTATTAAGATTGTGATCAACTATTTTTGCATCAAGAATTCAACGTTGGGTTGAACAAATAATACTGCGGTGAGGCCATAGTACGTGCTGAGTTAGATCGAATTATTGTGCCACAAAGTTTGGCCGATAAGGTTCCGTGGTCAACTTATTATTCCTAGAGATGGGCTTCAAGCCACCCAATATATCCCTTGCCGTCAGAATGTGCCCCCATATGAGGGCCATAGTTCTTCGCTGAAAGAATGTAAGGTTATCATCGGCTACTTGACGGACCCAATCAGGGGTGGCCCATCTCTCGAGGACCGGTTGCCAATCCGTGTAATGGTCTCGAGACAGACCATCCAGGGTGGAGACTGCAGTGAAGGCATCCTGGGGAACGAAGGGTGTTTTTTGAAGAGTATCGGCTAGTACCGACGGGTTTAATGGAAAACAACGGTCATCAAAATCATCAGGAATAAACTCCGGGAAATACAGGGTGATCCATAGCTGAAGGAACCACAGGGGACCGGCTAAGGTATCCAGATTTTTGGAGTCCCTTAACCTTGCTTGGGCATCGCCAAGATCCATATAAAGATAAGTCAGGAAGAGAGATTCTCAGCTGACATCTTCCCATGAAATGGCTAACGCAGCATAAATTTACAGTTCCTTCGCGACTGCACAAGACCTTGTGCAGACAAAATATCGGCTGACCCAAAAAAGCAGGAAATCATGATGCTCAGCATCATCGACTGGGAGAGGTGATACTCGACTGTTGTTGGCCATGAAGTGGCCATAGTTAGAGGAAGTCTTTGAGACCTTGATGCCCAAGTTGTCAACATCTATATCGCCTAAGACATGCGCTTCGACTCCCAGTATAGGAAGGCCAAGTACTGCTATCACGTCGAGTAGTGTGGGGGTCATCATCCCCCAAGGGAAAACAAAGGCTTTGGCAGTAGTCGACCAATAACCAAGGAAGGCATATATGAGACCAATGTTACAGGGGAGGTCAAACTCCGATAGCGCAATAGCGTCATAGAGACCCATGCGTCTCCATTCAGCATCTCTGGCAGACTTCGCTCGTTCTAACCAACCAGAATAGTTGGTAATCATGTCCGACCAGGTACACAGGCTAGCTGGACAACGGTCACCGGTGAACCAATTACAGGTAATAGAAAGATCAAAGTTTGCCGAGCTAAGATACTGAGAAAGAAGGAGTTCGCCTTGTTCAGATGTACTATAAAGAGCAAGAACCAATTGTTCATCGATTAAGGCAAAGGTAGGGGTTAGGTCACCAGCAGCCAAATTGGCGTTATCTGATCCCTGAGATAGAGAGAAAGATGAAGACATGGTTCTTTAATTAAGAAAATAGGGTTTTTTTTGGAGAATTTGGGAACGACTGATGACTAAGTGAGAAATCTCTGGGGGATGTCTCTCCTTAAATATCCCTTTTCTTTTTGGAAGATGTGGCTGACACGCATTGTGACTCCTTTATTTCAAACGTGCGGCTGAAACTCAGTGGGAAGCCGAGACGTCTCAGTTAAAAGGAGGAAACTTTTCAGAGAAAAATCATCATTGCATACATTTAGAACAAAAGTGATTGAAATGACACCCGCGGTTGCTACACAAAATGACGGCTATTTTTTAATACATCAACTCAACAGTTGCACTCGAGTTAATGTAGGGGGCAATTGTTAACACTCAAAAACTACTTTTAAGTGTGTAGCTGAATCAAGTGGCAGCCGAAGGTGGAAACATCAAAATGAGCATGCGACAGAATGCTAAGTCGATAACCGAACTGACTAGTAGCCGAATCTACTAGTCCTAGCCTTCGGCTAAAAAATCTTCATTGTCTATTACAGTAGCCTAGCCGAGTCACAATTTCGAGGAACGATTAAGACCCACACATATTTGGACGCCTCGAAGACCAAGTCAAAGAGCATCCTAGACCCCAAGAAATGGTAACAACCAGCAGTAGCTAGAAGGAAGTGTCATTAATCGTGCAAGAGGGAATCAAGGAGCAAAAATCGGCACCACCTCCTCATAGTTGGTTAGGGGATTTAGTGGCTAACATAGGGGGATCACGTTTTATTTCTTGGAGTATAAATATAGGATCATTTGTACAGAAAAGGACACATCCAATCAATCAAGAAACTGATTTTTTCATATCTTCATTCTATCTTTATCGCCTCTATTGCACTCTAGTTGTATTTATGTTTCTTACCACTTAGTTTACACAATCACCATCCTAACGCTTTCTGGAGTAGTTGGGGAACCCATTGCTGGAAGTTAGAGTTCCGCTTCCAGTCCAAATCGCTTAGTTAAGGAGTCAATTTGTCATCCGATTTCGTCAGCCGATAAAAAGGCAAACATTTCGGACTGAAACAATAGAATAAAACATTAGCTTGCTAATATTTATCTTCTCATATATATATTAATTGTTAAGAGTCTCACATCGGATATGGAATGGAAACATGAACTCCTTATATGGACTTGACAATCCTCACCCTACAAGCTTGTAGGGTGAGGATTGTCCAAATCGATATAAGGAGTCCATGTTCCCATTTCATATTTGATGGGGGACTCTTAACACTCCCCCGCACGCTCATACCTTGTTAACTGGAGCATGAATAATATAATTTGGGGGCCCAACATCGGATATGGAATGAGAACATGGACTCCTTATATGGACTCCTTATATGGACTTGGACAATCATCGCCCTATAAGCTAGCTTTTGGGGTTAAGTTAGGCTCAAAATTCATTTTTTACATTAATGTGATGTGCGAATATAGAAAAGAACTGTGAGAAAGAATACAAAATGTGTGCTTCAAATTATTTACAGTGTTTAGACAATATTTTAAACTGTTGAAGTTGCAAAAGTGTATTTGAAGTTGAAACTAAAAAATAAAGTATTTGAAAGTCGAAACTATTTTTAAACATGGATTTCACTTGAAAAAAATAGATTTTATTCGTAAAAATCATTTCACTTGAAATATTCCTCAACCCACTTTTTGACTTTGAAAATTCAATATCAAGTTGAAGTTGAAATAATGCTAATCTAAGTTGGTAAAGTACAATAGGTTATAAGAATTAATTATAGTATAAAATTTAATTATTATACATTAATATATGAAATAATATGGTTTGAAATAAAAGAATATATAATTAAATAAAGTATATAGTATATACCATATAATTTTAATACTTAGTAGTTTTGGGGTCTAAAATAAGTGTTGTACTTGCTTTAGTACGTAGTTATAGACTTTATCAACCTTAATAACCAAAAACACAAATGAGCAACTATATACTTTAATGATTTCATTATGTCAATTATTTTAAAACTCAAAGTTTTTACTTTTAATGATTTCATTATGTCAATTATTTTTGTAAACGTGTAAATATAGGAAACAATATATTCCCTACCCATAATTAGAATATTTCTATATATTATGTAAATATAATTATGGTAAGACTAGGATTCCTCTTTTGTATAGGCTTAGGATTCCTATTGTATAAGGGATGAATATTGTACTCTATATATACCTTGATATTAATGAAAGACTCCCCAAGGGAGATTAATATCATCTTACATGGTATCAGAGCCAAATAAACAAAACCCTAAAAAAACCTTTCTCTTCCACAGCTGTCGGCTGCCTCTCCTACGCCGCGAACCTCCCGGATTTTATTCTTGTTTTTCGGGTTTTGTTCTTCCTTTATTCTCTTCTCTAAATGGCTATCCCTGATTCTTCCACACTTTCTGATGCCTCTACCTCCACAAATCCCACCACAAAGTCATCCACCCTTCCCAGATCTTGCTCATCCACCCTTCTCAGATCTTGCTCATCCCTGAAATAATATATTCCCTACCCAGATCTTGCTCATCTACCCTTCTCCTTCAAAAACACCCTATATGCCCACACATGATTAAGAACCTCATATCTGTCCACCAATTTACTCGTAATAATTATGTCTCTGTGGATTTTGACCCTTTTGATTTTACTGTGAAGGATCTTAATATGGGGACACCTCTTACGAGATGCAATAGCACGGGGGATCTCTATCCATTCACTTCCACCTCCGCTGCCATATCTTGCTCTCCCGTCACTCTAGCGGTTGTTTCTTCTTCAACTTGGCATAATAGGCTTGGTCATCCAAGAGTCCCAGTTTTTAATTTTCTTAGAGGCAACAATTTCAATGCTTGTAATGGGAAACTTGCCCAAAATTGTGTTTCTTGCTCTTTAGGCAAACATATTCGTCTTCCGTTTAAATCATCTACTCGTGTTACATTTGCTCCTTTTTATATCATACATGCCGATTTATGGACATCTCCTATCTCTAGATCTCTCGGTCATAAATACTATCTTGTGTTGCTTGATGATTTTTCACACTACGTTTGGTTATACCCTCTTAAATCTAAATCGGAAGCGTTTGTGAAATTTCTTGAGTTTCGCAAGTTCATTCAAACACAATTTGGAAAAGGCATAAAATCATTTCAGTGCGATAATGGTCATGAATTCAATAACTCTATGTTTCACCGCTTTTGTACCAATAATGGCATGGTCTTTCGCTTCTCCTGCCCTTACACCTCACCATAAAACGGTAAAGCTGAAGAGTCATCCACACCATTAACAATATGATTCACACCCTATTGATTCATGCCTCCCTCCCTCCACCCTTCTGGGTCTATGCTGCAAAAATGTCAAAATACACTCTAAATATTCTCCCTACTAGCACTCTTCACAATATGACCCCTACCGAAATCCTCTACCATAGAATCCGCTCTTATGATCATCTACGGATTTTTGGTTGTCTGTGTTATCCCAACCTTAGCTCCACCGCCCCTCACAAGATCGCTCCTATGTCCACTCCATGTGTCTTTCTAGGATTCCCGCCGAACCATAGGGGCTATCTATCTATGACTTGTCGACTCGTCAGATCCACATATCTCATCACGTCACATTCGACGAGACCACATTCCCATTTTTGAATCTTCCAAAATTCCAAAAACAGGACTACTCATTTCTTGACGAGTCTGCCATCTCTCCCCTCATAATCGAACAACTCACATCCTCTGTTCCGTCGTCAGAGCCGCGACCTCGAGGGGAGGTGCCGCGACGCCTGATTTCCAGAGAGCAATCTTTTGAAACACCGTCGACAGCGCCGCGGCCCTATGGGCGCCTCGCCCAAACTTCAGAGAAGCCTGTCAACCTTCTAGCGCCGCGACTCTCGATCCAGGATCCGCGGCGCCTCCGACGGCTTCGCCCCCACCTTCTCCTTATCCGAATTTACCCCGTCTTAGACACCACTCCACCACCCACTGTCCCTACCCATCCGATGGAAACTCGTTCAAAGCATGGAATCTTCAAATCCAAAGTCCATTTCAACTTGTCTGCCCAAACCATCTCTCCACTTCCAAAGAACCCAAAATTGGCTAAACAAGACCCTAATTGGAATGCGGCTATGTATGAGGAATTCAATGCTTTAACTAAACAGCACACGTGTGATCTAGTACCTAGACCTGAGGGGGTGAATGTCATTCATTGTATGTGGCTATTTCGTCACAAGTTCAGAGACAATGGGGATCTTGAGAGGTATAAGGCCCGTCTTGTGGCTAATGGCACAAATCAGCAGGAGGGCATTGATTGTGGTGAGACCTTCAGCCCGGTTGTCAAACCGGCTACCATCCGCACGCTTTTGAGCATTGCCATGGGCAAACACCGGCCGATCCATCACTTGATGTGAAGAATGCATTCTTACATGGGGATCCGAGAGAGACAGTCTACATGCATCAGCCACCAGGGTTCACCCATCCAGCAGTTCCTCACTATGTGTGCCGTCCCCGTAAGTCACTATATGGCCTGAAGCAGGCCCCCCGTGCGTGGTATGATCGCTTTGCCATTTATATCTTGCAGATTGGGTTTATATGCAGCAAGAGTGATACATCACTTTTCATTTTTCATCGAGGTAGTAGCACTGCTTACTTATTACTTTACGTGGATGATATTGTTCTTACTGCCTCCTCCGACGGATTGAAAAATGAGATTATTGTCTTGCTTAAGTCCGAATTTGCAATGACTGATTTGGGGAAGCTGAGTTACTTTTTGGGGATATCAGTGACCAGGTTTGCCAATCATATGTTCTTGTGTCAGCGTAAGTATGCAGAAGAGATTGTGTACAGGGCTAAGATGGCGAACTGCAAAGAGGTGCCTACTCCAGTTGATTCCAAATCTAAGCTCAGTGCTATGGATGGTGCTCCGCCTCGATCCTACTCGTATAGGAGCCTTGCGGTGTGCACTTCGGTATTTCACATTCACCGGGCCGGACATAGCTTATGTTTGTTCGGCGGTGTGCTTATTCATGCATGCCCCCGGGGAGTCTCATTTCACTCGCTCTTAAGCGTATCATTCGATACATTAAGGGCACTCTTGATTATGGTTTGCACCTATACCCCTCTCGCACCGGACGTGTTGCTTTCATATACGGATGCAAATTGGGCGGGGTGTCCGGACACGCGACGCTCCACCTCGGCTTTTGTGTTTTCTTAGGGGATAATCGATTTCGGGTCCGCCAAGCGACAGCTACCCTATCTCGCTCCGGTCTGCCGAGGTGAGTACGAGGCGTTGCAAAATGTAGTAGTTGAGATTTGTTGGCTCGTAAATTTCTTCGTTAGAACTTCGGTGTCCTTTGCGTCAGGCATCTATTGTGTATTGTAATAACATCTCTGCCATCTATCTTTCTCATAATCCGGTTCAACATCAGCGAACCAAGCATATTGAGATAGACCTACACTTCATTCGTGAGAAAGTTGCGTTAGGCCATGTCAGGGTGTTACATGTTCCATCATCCTATCAGTATACAGACATATTTACCAAAGGACTTCCCGGACGAGTTATTTCTTGACTTCGATCCGATCTCGGCGTCCGGCCTCCTCCCTCTCCGACTGAGGGGGTGTGTAAACGTGTAAATATAGGAAACAATATATTCCCTACCCATAATTAGAATATTTCCATATATTGTGTAAATATAATTATGGTAAGACTAGGATTCCTCTTTTGTACAGGCTTAGGATTCCTATTGTATAAGGGATGAATATTGTACTCTATATATACCTTGATATTAATGAAAGACTCCCCAAGGGAGATTAATATCATCTTACAATTTTAATGCGTAATGTGACTTTGGATGGACTTCTAACACTAACTAAGTTTGAATTTACAAGTTATTAGTTGATCGAATTTTTTAAAACTCTTTATTTTTCAGTAATTTAACAAACATATGTTGGTAAGAATTGTACAGAAAATAGAAAATAGATTTTTAAGTAAACACTGCCTCGTTAATTAATGTCAAGATACAAAAGGATGCTAAGGAAATAGTGAAACACTAGCATCCAAGTAATCCTAGAAACTTTCGTTCCTTTTATTTTTTATTTGATTTGCAATTTTTCTTTGGTTTCTTTTATCTGCTGTAGGCATAAGTTTACCGTCAATTTAAGTTCATCGCTTTAAATTGTTTTTCCTTAACCTAATTGTGTGATTATTTTGTGTGCTTTGTGTAGATTTTGAAAATTTATCCTTAATTTTAGTTGAAATTCATTTATATATTTTATTAATTGTCATAATATATGATCACTAGGATTTGTGATTTCACCCCAAAGTATGTGGACGAAACTGAAAATTTCAAGTCACTAATTTTTTTTTTTTTTTTTTTTTTTTTTTTTTGTAGGATGTTTCAAGGCTATGTTAAAAATCGGGGAGTCAAATGAACAATAAGGATTGCCTCCCACAATTATCAGATATCATAAAGTAATGTATATTGAATTATTTTAAAAGTCAATTTTCAATATTTATTTTAAATATTACGTTTTTTTGTTCTTTCTCTAATTGCTAATAGAGGTTCAAAAAACGTATAGGCCGTTGATAATTACACGGAATACGCCATGTTATATGTTCGGCATGCAATATGCAAAATCTATGGAGTTAAGTGAAGAGTCTAATCACTCTCCTTGTGGAGATCTTGATAATCAATCAAAATTTTAGCTTGGGATGGAAAAGGCTACCTCCATATTTCTTAATATAATTTGTAGTATAACTTCTACATATTTCACTTAACAAATAACTTTATATAATTTATTCTTTTTATATAATTTTTTTAATTTATTGTCACGTGTAACAGACGTACGCAGAAATTAATTTAGGAAAAATGTATAGGGTGAACCAACGGTAAAGCGTGATCAACTTTTGAGTCTTAATAATGATGGAAAGATATATTATTTTATTTTGTTAACGGAATATACTTCAGAGTTCAGAGTTCCAAACCATGTTTCAATTAAATAACTAGCTTTACATTTAAGCACTATTAGATAAAAAGAGTTTAATGCTGACCCCGTGTAACTTCTTAGAAGTATCAATTTTCCTCTTTAGAAAAGAGAATGTTAATTTTGACAAGGTTAACAGTGAATGCAAAACTTAAAATCAGTGAACTTAATTTGTTTTAAAAAGAAATAATTCCTTTTTAAATTTAAAAATAGCTTACCTTAAAATTTTTATTTCCTTTTTAATAACAAGCTTTCATAGTCATACAAATGTTATTACATGTTTAACACCATAAATTTCAAGAATTCATAACCATGTAAATATTATGACATATTTATTATGAAAAGAAAAGTAAAATTTAAGCCCCACTTTAAATCAAATATCTTCACATAGATTAAACAGACGGAGTAGTATTTTTATTTACACAATTTTTTTTGCAACGAAAAATCTTTTTATTCAATGATATTTAGATGGAAAAAATCATTAAAATTTTCAACACCTTTAAAATATAAAAAGAAAATTTTCCTTATCAATCATGGATTCTCCACTAAGACCCTTGTTATAAGTTAATGGGCGATCCACACTACCATTGGCGACTGTCGAGTAGGCTGCCACGTGGTTAATGATTAGTGATCCAAATTTCAAAACTAATCCTATTTGGGACCCAAATAATGCTAATTGGGATTTCTGACCCGAGAAGGGAGCAGGACGTTTCCCTATTCACTCCATAATTACAAAAAATGAAAACTTTTCTTCTTTATCTCAGTTGCCTTTTGGTTTTCAATATTTGCATCAGTTATGGTTTAATATCGAAAACCAAATGCAATAATATTAATACTAATAACATAATTAACGTATGCTGAATTTAATTTAGGCATTACTTTAGAGGAATAGAACGTGTAGTAATATTTTATGCATATATAAGAGTATCTACAATACATAATTAACATTAATTTTTACATTAACTACCTCATAACAATTTCTACACTATAATATTTTTCATAACTAGAATGTGAACAAAACAAGCCCTAAAATTATCTCTTTAACGTGAAGCATAAGATATTTTCTCGGTTTTCATGGAAAAAACGATATAATTTAGTAGACTGTAAAAGTGTTCAACAGAGAAAAATTGACAAGTGAGGAGACAAATCCAACGAAGTTTTATGATATTCCGCAAGAGAAACTTGGCTAGGCAATCTGATAAGCTACTATATTCCATCTGCACGTACTAGAAACTTGATAAGCTATGGGAAATTAAAGTCCATGTCATCATGGTTGGAAACTAAGCAGTACGAAAATAGTAAAAAACTATTACAAGTGTTTCGAAAGGATAAACCATAAAGATTACAATAGCAACAAGCTTGTAGTAAATAAGAATTGTCACAACAAGCTTTTTGAGTTTTTGAATCTTTATATCAATTTGCAGAAAACTCTTTGAATCTTGATAACTTGAAATCAAGACATACTAAATCTGGAAGTGTTACAACTGTGCTGAGTAGAGTGATGACACTCTGTCTTTAAGACAAGATTGCCCCCGTATATAGGCTTTACGAAAGTGTGGGCAATAGTCTCTCAAGATAAAACAACAAACTATCAAATGTGCAAAGCCTACACAAATAACCCCAGCGAAGAACACGAATAAAGAAGATTGCTATCAGGAAAATCTGATCTCTTTGTGGTGTTGTTAACTTGTGTGTAAGTCTCTAGAATTGAGCCAAAGGCCTCAATTTATAGGTGTGCAAGATGACTCTTCATATGCCCATGTAATGGCCCTTCAATGCCAAGTAATGGCCATTGAATCCCCATGATGACCAGCGGCACAAGTAATGGCCATTTAAATGTCATGTAATGGCCCTTTAATTCACCAATTAATGCAGCTAAATAATGGCTGATTTATGGAGGAAAAACGGTCATTTTAATGCTCCAAAACCTCTCCATAATCAGCCAAACTTTTGGAATTTCGTCCGGGTGGTGCCGCGGCCCTTTCCGGTGCCGCACCATCTTACACTTTGCACAATCATTCCTTCGTTTACCGACGTGGAACACTTGTTATTTAGCCAATAATCATCCATTATTCTATATCTCAAACATTTACTTACGTATCAATATCTCTTTCACTAACGAAATTTACGATACTTGGCACTATGAGTGCACGTGTGTGGAAACGACGTTTCCAACGTGCGGGGCCCCAATTGTTCAAGTCATAAATAATGGGATATGCTTAATTCCGCATTAGTAAATTTCCAACAATCCCCTCTTGAAAGAGATTTTGGCGCACACACAAGGTGCCTACTTTCAGCAATCTTTCAGCGAAAAGATATTGCATTAGGAGAGGTAGCTTCCGCTTTGAACCTTCCCTAGTTGAAAACCATTGGACTTACTTACTGCGCGGTGAACGTGATATCTTGAACCGCCAGTGTTTAATGTAAGCCAAGACAACGGTACCAACACAATACCTCCCATTTATTCATCTCTTCTTATTGTTCTGTCCGTTGTGGTCGTGGACACACTTTGATTCTTAAGTGCATTCATTTGAGGCGGCCTGTCCTCGCACTTATATAGGTGATCTCCTACAAGATATCCTGCTATACCCCACTTAACAAGCGTTAGAAATCATTAAAAGTTTCCCAAACCTTAACCTCAACTGTTGAGGATCATCAAAGATTTTGAAACTTAACCTTTACCCACTATGCAGAACGTCTATCACGAGAACGACTTTGGATTTATGTTTATTTATAGAAATCATAATCCGAAGTGCTCTTGCTTCCACTGAAGCGCTCAACTGAACCTTTTACATCTTAGTTTTCCCATTTAACCAAATTCTTGGGATCTCCAGTCAATATGGTTGGGTTACCACCGTAAAGGTTCGTATTATTTGGGGTTTAAGCACATTTCCCTAGACAAGCAGAACTTTTGATCTTCGGATAGTCCCTTAGTTTAAGGCTCCGTTATATCCTTTGATTAGTAATCAAGAAACTGACACCCTAAATGATCTACTGCCCAACGGTCTTATGTCTCTGACTAATATGTCCAGACTACGTCATCCGTACCCTCTCTAAAGACGAATGGCTAGTCACATTGTATAACTGATGAAGGCACAAATTTCTCCCAATAAGGGACATCCTTTAAGAGGTCGTGAAGTTACTTAACTTCTTTTCATGCTTTGTCCAAAGCGATAAACTCCAATTCCATCATGAATCGGCCGATGCAAGTTTTCCTAGAGGATTTTCAAAGACACACCATACACACCCACTTGTGGCTTTGGTGTTCTTCAAGTCCGATGTCCAGTTTGCATCACTGTGTTCTCCCAGAACCGCTGGACATCCACAATACCATAATCCGTAGATAAGAGCATATTTCAGATATCGATATATCCGATTTAACGCCTTATATCGATTATTTTCAGAATCACGAGTGAACCTTAGTTCAACTGATCTACTTTGTAGGCCGAAACCAACTCTAATCCTTCCCTTCCAACTCTCCGGTTAGGAAGACTGTCTCAATATCCATTTCACGCAAGACTGCAATAGCCCTGGATGTTAAGCTATTCACAGGGGAGCACATGTCCAAGTAGCCGAGGCCTTATACTCGTCAGTAGATCCATCTACTTTGTACTCAATTTGAGTATCCATTTTTACAACCCAAAGGTTCTTTCCAAAGCAGCGCTTCTGGAGATGACAATTCTTTGTTAATTGTCCATGGTTCATTTCCAACCATACAAGCTAGAAGGCTTGGAACAAGTCTTTGTCCCCTCTTTGCTCCGTCTCGGTTCAACATCTAGAATCCCTGAGTTCTGTAGATCTGGAATATTAAGTTTCGGATAGTCAGCAACTTCCGAGTCCTGTAGATCTGGAACGTCTGGTTCCGGATAATCAGGTACTCGCTGGTTCTTGTTAACCTTGAGCAATTATTCTTTTTCCTCTCAAGGAAAGATGTCTTCATAAAATTCAGCATTCTTTGACAACAAGAAGCGATAAACACTACTGTTATTTGCAGATCCAGTGGATATGCAATCTACAGTCTTAGGTCCAACTTGACCTGTTTTGGTATTTCAACTTCTACCAAGCCACCCTCATCACAACATTTGTAGGTGGGATCCTTTCCATGTTTCACATGGAGGGTTATCCTTATCCTTATGCAGAGTTCTGTTGAGAATCACATTAGCGGTGAGGATCGCCTTGCCCCACACATTTTGGGTGTACGACTTTGCATTTGGCTAACACCGTTAGACTGAGGTGAGTAAGGAGCAGTCGTTTGATAAACGATGCTTCACATTCTCCTCCTCTATCACTATGAATTCCTCAATCCGTAGGCTTAGTTTATTTTCAATTTCTGCTTTGTAGCGCTTATCCGCTTCAACAGCTTCATCTTTGAATTTCAACAAACAAGGATGCAATACGTTGTACCATCATCAATGAAGGTCACAAAGTACGTGTCTCCCCTCTCTATTTTGTACAAACTTCAAATCACTCATGTAGGTGTGACTAAGTTCTAGAGAAGCGGTGCTTCTTTTGCTATTCCTTTGATGGAATGGAAAGGTGATTTTTCCTCTTTGCCTACCTCACATTCATTTTGAGGGTTTATGTCGACAAAAGGCAACAATCTCAACTTAGTTAGCTTTTGAATGACTTTCTATTTAACGTGTCTTAATCTATGATGGCATAGATGCACGGATTACAAATATATCATTCATTTGGCTACAAACATACTGTACCATTCTTATTTATTACAGACCTGTTGGACTAGTCTCAAACCAGCTTGACCAACAATGTCCCTAAAACCAAGTTTGGGACATGTATCACCTCCTTTTAGAGTGATGTCATTCCCTGAAGTCCTATTTAAGGACAACCTCTCCAACCCCTTCTACTTTAGAGGTGGCATTGCTTCACATGAACAATTTTTTGCCCGTGGTTAGGGCATAACCGGATCATATGTGATCTGGATACTCTGGCCCACTCCAGTTTCTTTTGCAGACTAAGTGTCCAATTTCTTTTCTACCTTTCTTTTGGCCTTAGATCATTTAAGACCTGGAAACTCTGGCCCACTCCAGTCGCCCTAGGCTTGTACGACTAAGTGTCCAATACTATCCTATCAAATGAAAGGATCTTCTGTCAGATAGTGTGACAGGTTCAACGTCTTAAGATAAGTCATTATCTTTTAGTCTTCTTCACTTGAGATTGGTGCCCAGACAATTCCTGGTGCTTACTTAAAAGTGGTAACATTTTTCACACAGTCAGTGGATATCTCTCATTCGTATGTGCGAACATACTTTTAATAATTACACCCAAAAGAACGGATCTTTTAAGTTTTGTTTTCCAGCACCAATCTTTAACTGGGAATGAGGGAGATTCAATAACTGATTTTAGAGTGTAGGGAATATAAGTGTTAATGAAAACACTTTCATATTCCTAGCCTTGCTTTACACACTTTTATTCAGATATTATCTAAACACATTATTGACAAGGAAGGATAATTAACTTAGACCTTTTGGATTCTGGCCCACTTCAGTCAGACTGAGTGTCCATTTTCTCCATACAATAATTCAGATCCTTTGTCTGGGACAAATATAGGCCTTTTGCTACAAGATAAAACAACATCTTCAGCCTTCTCCTCTTGTCCCAGTTGACATCCTTAGTCTCTCGTGGGTGCTTTTTTCCACCACTCTCGGGAGCGGTGACACCATCAACACCTTGACCGTCAACAGCATGATCAGCATAAGCGCTCTGAACCTCAACATCAGAACCATTGTCTAGTTTGTTGGCATAAACAGTGTTACTGTCAATAGAACTGTTAATGGATCTGTCTTCAACTAGAATACCACAACCATAGCCAGATTTGGTCACACAACTGTTGACCGACATCTTTCGAACACTAATACAATCTTGTCTTAAAATTGTTGGAAACAAAACAGTACGTGAATAGTAAATAACTATTACAAGTGCTTCGAAAGGATAAACCATAAAGATTACAATAGCAACAAGTTTGTAGTAAATAAGAATTGTGACAACAACAAGCTTTTTGAGTTCTTGAATCTTTATACCAATTTGCATAAAGCGCTTTGAATCTTGATAACCTGAAATCAAGACATACTAAATCTGGAAGTGATACAACTGTGCTGAGTCGAGTGATGGCACTCTATCTTTAAGACAAGATTGCCCCCGTATATAGGCTTTACGGAAGTGTGGGCAATAGTCTCCCAAGATAAAACAACAAAACTACACAAATGACCCTAGCGAAGAACACGAATAAAGAAGATTGCTAAGAGAAGGATTGCTATCAGGAAAATCTGATCTCTTTGTGGTGTTGTTAACTTATGTGTAAGTCTCTAGAATTGAGCCAAAGGCCTCAATTTATAGGTGTGCGAGATGGCTCTTCATATGCCCATGTAATGACCCTTCAATGCCAAGTAATGGCCATTGAATCCCCGTGATGATTAGCTAAGTAATGACACAAGTAATGGCCATTTATATGTCATGTAATGACCCTTTAATTCACCAATTAGTGCAGCCAAATAATGGCTGATTTATGGAGGAAAAATGGTCATTTTAATGCTCCAAAACCTCTCCATAATCAGCCAAACATTTGGAATTCCGTCCGGGTGGTGCCGCGGCCCTTTCCGGTGCCGCACCATCTTACGCTTTGCACAATCATTCCTTCGTTTACCGACGTGGAACACTTGTTATTTAGCCAATAACCATCCATTATTCTATGTCTCAAACGTATCAATATCTCTTTCACTAACGAAATTTATGATACTTGGCACTACGAGTGCACGTGTGTAGAAACGACATTTCCGACGTGCGGGGTCCCAATTGTTCGAGTCATAAATAATTGAATAGGCTTAATTCCACATTAGTAAATTTTCAACAATCGTTTCATGTCAATTGAGATTAATGAACTGATTATTTATAGGAAAAGTGGTATAAAATTGGTATAAAAGGTACTAGTTGGGTGTTGTAACTCGTAAATATAAATTTGTAAGCCATGTATTGGTTACCTTTTGCTACGTGTGCTTCAACTTTTTCTCTTTTTGAACAATATGCATGATTTTCGGGTCAATTCTCTAGATTTCTAGTACATGACCAAATCTTCAGTCAGGCACTTATTTTACTATTAATAAATAAACTAATTCAAGTTGTTTGGGATTTTACCTTAGATCAGTCCCATATAATAGGATCAACTATTTATTTGTTTGTTTGTTATACGGAAAAGGCTTAAAATTGCATGTGTGGTAATTAGAGCTGGGCAAAGAGCCGGGCCGGCTCGATTTGATTTAGCTCGGCTCGACTCGGCTCGTTTTGAGAAAAAACTCTGGTCGACTCGGCTCGGTTTCATTTAAATTTTTGTCTAGGCTCGACTCGATTAAAGCTCGGTTCGTCAAGGTTCGTGCTCGATTGAGCTGAATTGGCTCGGCTCGATTTATGAATTGATATTCATTCATTAGGCCCAATTACTATGTATATTAGGAATTTAACTTAACATACTATGTTAATTTAACAGTTATATATTTAATATTTTATTTGATGTAAGTAAAATTCTAACTATAATGTAACTTAAGCGTACCATGTGAGTATGGGTATTCATGGTTCAATTTGGGTAGATTTTGGTTAAAACCAAAATCAAATCAATTCAATCGGTTTGTCAATTATTAAAGTCAAATCAAACCAATATAATACATATTTATCTATTTGGTTGTTGTCACTTTGGTTTAGTTATTAAGAAATCTAATGGTATTTAGTCTCTTTTTTTTCTTCGTACAGTTAAAAAAGATTTTTCCATCCTCTGCCAATTTATAATCCTTTGCTAACTTTTTATTATGGTGGCTATAATTTTCTTGGATGATATAATATAAAGCTTATTTAATCACAATCATACACTTCCTTAAATCATATATTTTTTTAATAGTAATATTATTTTTAACAATTTATTACAACTAAAATTATCATATTATTGACTTAATAATGTAAATATTCTTTTTATGATAGCTTGTTCAATTACGATTATAGATTTCCTTAAATTATATTTTTGATTTAATATAAAAGAGTCGGGCTCAGTTTGGGCTCGGTCAAAATATAGAAAATCTCATTGAGCACGACACATGCTCGACTCATCACTATTTAAAGCTCGGTTAGGCTCCACTCGGCTCGGCATATACTAGGTTCGATTGGGCTCGGCTCGATGTCCAGCCCTATGTGATTGTCGAAATAATTTGTTTTTGCCCTCGTTTTAAGTTGGGGTCAACCATATGCTCGTCGTTACAAAACTGGCACATGTTTGCTCCGATGGTTTGTGAAATGATTTACTTTTACCTCTTTTCACTAACGATGAAATTAACAATAATAAAAGATATTCAATTTTTCCCCACTAATTTACGAAATGCTTACTTTTTTCCTCGGTATAATATTCTGAGCAAACATTGCTCTTTTTACTAAGGACTCCATTTTGAACCTCAGTTTGTGCTTTCTAAAACTATAAAATAATACTTAAGAATTAATTGAACCTCCTCTTATTTACTACTCCTCATCTCTTCCCCCTTTATGGACCCGATGCATTATGAAGTATTAGGATTATAACCTTGTCATCAAATCAAATAAAATCAAGTGAAAAATAGTTCCTAAAAGTACTAATTAGAGAATTAACTAACAAGAATACCAAATCCTTGCTTAAGCTTTTCGGGTTATCCATATCTTCCCCTCCATTATATTAGTTACCTTTTGGGCTTTTCTATGGCATCCACTGTTAGTAAAAAGTGTGTTTGTGGTGAGAAATCTAGATATGTTTTAAGTCGTGTATTTTACTTAGATCACTTTTTAAATAGAATTATTTGTCCCTCACAAGTATTCTCTCGGGATATAATGAAGCAAAATCAAGAAATAATGAAACAAGTCTCTGAAACACATAAGAATGAATGATGCAGTAACTAAAAACTTATGAAGATTTTCTTAAGGAAGAAAGTTAGTATTTGGAATGATTTTCATATGATGGAATATTCTCAGCATGTTTCTCTATTTATAGAGGATGCTTTAACCTTAAACATGAAACAACTAAACCTTTGGGGAAGAGATGTGTTGTTTCATGAAAATTGTAATCTTTCACAAAGAAACTACTCTTTTTTTCCCAGAAAAAGTACTTTTTGTCTATTCCGTTTATTTTCTCTTAAAAATTCCAACAATCCCCCACCAATTTCAAGTGTAAATAATAACTCAACACTTCCTTTAGAAATTAATAGACAAGTAATTCATGCATAAATAAAGTATCTAGCGATTGAACTTTAAATTAGTGTAATACAATTTCTATTAAACTAAATAGTCAGGTAAGACAAGTCTTTTGAACCGACCACCATTTTGTAAAATAGGATGTATCTCACACATGAATTCTATTACATTATTCCTTTATAACCAACACCATAAGGCTTTGTGTTCCAATCCTCTCGCGAATGCATAGAAATTAAACCCGAGCTTCTTGAAGCGGCTCACTTCGCATTCACAGAGGTAGACCCTTTTTAATGTGCTCCTACAAAAGCACCCACCAATAGGTCTATTAAAAATATTATAAACTCAACCTCTTTTAGCATATTGCAGGACAAAGCACTTACTTTGGTACGGTAATACCAAGTGCTATCAACCAATAAAGAATGTTGTCACTCATTGAACTGGACGTTGTATCAAGCGTCAAGTTGACGCTTCACCCTTAATGGTCTTTCTTTATGGGTTTTAACACCATCCCCCCTTGATGTTCTCAATACCAAGTCCCTTGCTAATTCCTTAGTCAATGGATCGACAAGATTATTAAGTGAGCGTAAATAGTCAACTGTAATCACTCCATCTTTAATTAATCGATTTATATAACCATGTCTAAGGCCAATATGCCTAGATTTTTCGTTATATATATAATTGTAATCTCGGGCTTAGTTGGCCTCACTATCACAATGAATAGAAATCGGCGCATGGGTGGAATATAAAAAAAGTAAATTTCTCAACCATTTCCCTTCCTTAGAAGCGGATAACAAGGCTACACATTATGCAGCCATAGTTGAATATGTAAGACACGTTTGCTTTATACATCACCAAGATATCGTACTCCTATCAAAAAGGTATATCCATCCACTTGTTGAGGAATAATCCTCTTGATCTGTTATCCAACTTGCATCCGAATACCTTTCTAGTATAGCGGGATCACCGCTATAAAAGATGCCATAATATAGGATTTTCTTGAGATACTTTAGTACTCTTCTTATAGCATGCCAATGATGTTCACTCAGGTTGCAAGTATATCTACTCAACTTACCCACTGCGTAAGTAATGTCGGATCTCGTACTAGTCATAGCGTACATGAAGCACCCGATCAACTTAGCATACTCAAGTTGAGCAATTGGCCTTCCGCCATTTTTTTTAAATTTAAAATATGAATCATACGGTGTAGAAATATGATTACAATCAAAATGATTGAATTTTCTTAACACTTTCTCAATATAATGGAATTGTGTTAAGGAAAACCCCCACCATTTCTAATATTCTTATACCAAGAATGGCATCCGCTTCTCCCATATCTTTCATAGAAAACTGAGCGAATAGAAATCTTTTGGTGGTCTCGACCTGTTCTGTATCGGTCCCAAAGATCAACAATCATCTACATATAAGCAAATGAAAATTCCTTTTCCTTTTTCAAATTTTGAGTAAACACACTTGTCTGATTCATTGATTTTAAAGCCGTTAGATAAAATTACTTCATCAAAAATTTTATGCCATTGGTTAGGGGCTCGTTTTGGCCCATACAATGATTTTACAAGTTTGCAAACTTTCTTCTCTTGTCCTTTAATAATAAACCCCTCAGGTTGTCTCATATAGATTTCCTCTTCGAATTCACCATTCAAAAATGTAGTTTTGACCTCCATTTGGTGAATTACTAAATTGTAAATGGAGGCTAGTGCAATAAGCAATCTTATCGTGACTATTCTAGCCACGGGAACATAAGTATTAAAGTAGTCAACGTCGTGCTCTTGGATAAAACCCCTAACTACAAAACGAGCCTTGTATTTATCCACGGTACTGTCTACTTTTAACTTCTTCTTGAACAATTATTTACCATGTATGGATTTGCAACCGAGTGGAAAGTCTGTTAAGATCCAAGTATTATTTTTATAATGGAATCAATCTCATTTTGGATAGCCTCCTTCCATAACGGTGCATCAGGAGATTGCGTGGCCTCACTAAAAGTAGTGGGATCATTTTCCATATTATAACAATAAGGAATTTCATTCAATTTTATCAGTTGAACCTTCTACTAAATAGATGTAGAAGTCATCTTCAAATATTTTTTCTTTTCTAACTCTCTTACTCCTTCTTACTTCAATAATGTCATCTTGATTTTCATTATCTTTAGCTATTGATGGTTGTGAAGTAGAAGAATTTGGATCACTTGGAATAATATCTTTTGATCTAGGAATTGATATAAAGTGAGCTTCATAAAAAATTACATCTTTTAATTCAAGGACAGTATTAACCGAGGACGAATTATTTGGTTCAATGACCAAAAACCTATAGGCTTTGCTATTTTCAGCATATCCTATAAAAATGTATTCGATTCCTCTTTCACCCAACTTTTTTATTTTAGGTTCCGGGACTTTAACTATAGCCCTACATCCACAAACTTTGAGATGACTCAAATTTGGTTGTCTTTTGTTTCAAAGTTCATATAGGGTTGTTGAACTCCTTTTATTAGGAACGCTATTAAGAATATACAAAGCAGTTAACATGGCTTCACCCCAATAACTGTGACTTAGGTCTGAGTTAGACAATAAATAATTAACCATTTTTGTTAAGACCTAGTTTTTTCATTCGGCTACATCATTTTGTGTGGGGTACAACAATTGCAGGGAACGGGAAGTAAGTAAATATTACAATTGCTAGAAAGGATAATCTAAAGATTACAATAAAACTGGAAATCAAGAATAAAACAAACTCCTTGTGTGATTTGCTGAGTCGAGTATCTCCTTTTACGTTGTCGGGCAATAGTCTCCCAAGATACAACATCAACTTAATAATTGATCAAAGGAAACTCAAGTGTTACTCTTGAAGAACTTTGAGTATAGTAAACTTGCTAGAGAGGAAGAAAATGAATTCAGAAATTCTGTAGTATTTTCTAAGTGTTGTGAACAATTGAGCCAAATGCCTCAATTTATAATGCAAGGAGATGACCCCTTACTAGCCAACTAATGGCCTTCAATATCCATGTAATGACACTTATTAGAGGGGTTACATTCAGCCAAATAATGGCTGAATTCATGTGTCAAGTAATGGAAAATCAATGCTCCAAAACTAGCCCAAAGGTCAGAACTTTCCAACTTCCCGTCGCAGCATTCTGCCTCTGAAGCACCGCGGCTCTGTGAATTAGCACCGCGGAGCCGCCGCTCCAGTAACTGACCAACCAATTAGCACCGCGGCGCTGCCTGGGAGGCACCGCGACTCTTCACGGCTCCGCGATGATTTTCGACTCGTTTCATCTTACACTTCTTCCTTCGATTACCAACGTGGAATACTTTGTCATTTGGCCAATAATCGTCCATCATTCGATGTCTCAAACGTCTTACATACGTACCAATATCTCTTTCACTAATAAAATTTGTGATACTTGGCACTACGTGTGCACGTGTGTGGAAATGACATTTTCGACATGCGGGCCCCCGATTGTTTGAGTCATAAATAATGGGATATACTTAATTCCACATTAGTAAATTTCCAACATTTTGGTGTGGTGTATATGGTGCCGTCACTTGATGCAAATACCAGTGCTTTTTAAAAAAGTGGGATTATAATATTCCCCTCCCCTATCGGTCCTTAGACACTTAACGGGAGATTAACATTGCAATTCAACCTCAATTTTGTAAATTTTAAATTTTTCTAGTGCTTCATCTTTAGAATTTACAAGATAAACTTTGCAAAATATAGAATAGTCATCAATGAATGTAATAAGATATTTATTTCCTCTAGTTTTAGAAGTACTATGAAAACCACATAAGTCATTGTGAATTAATTCAAGCAACTTAGTACTTCTCTCAATATTTGAAAAGGATTTTCTTGTGATCTTTGTTAACAGGTAAGTATTACATTTTTCACTATTCACATTCATTATTGATATCAAGCCATATTTAGACATTTCTCTCATTCTATGAAAATTAACATGCCCTAAACGTGAATGCCATAATGAAAAATTAGAGTCAACCATGTAAATTGAAACTTCAACATCCATTGCATTCTCATTATTGATAATCACGTTTCACTTAAAAATGCTATTGGCATAATACCCCTGCCCAACAAATACATCACCTTCGGACAATATAAATTTATTGGCTTCAAACACTTGCTTGAAACCATGCTTGTTCAGAAGGCTACCAGAAACAAGATTTTTTCTAACACTAGGAACATAAAATACATCGCTTAAAGTTAACATCTTTTTGAATGTGAACTTCAATTCCACTTCTCCCTTGCCTTTGACTTCCACGGTTTAAGAATTTCCCGTTTAGAGGACGGTCCCATCATTAACTGATGTGAGTGATTTCAAGAAGGAGCGACCATCGCACACATGCTTGGTAGCACCTGCATCTATCCATCAAGAATTGTCGATTTCAATGACATTGATTTCAGAAATTATGTCCAGAAAATTATCCTTTGATGCTCCTTGGTTGCTTCGACTCTTTTTTCTTTTCCAGATAGAACAATTCTTCTTCTTGTGACCCGATTTGTTTCATTCATATCACATACCCTAGAACCCCTTTTTATTTTTTCCATCATCATAATGCCTTTTCTTATAATTATTATTATATTGTCCTTTGTGTGGTTTGGAAGACTCCCCATGTTCAACGACATGAACCTTTTCATCTTGAGAGCTAGGCTCTTTGGATTCATCTTGTATGAGAAACTCTTGTTCTACACGAAGATGATTAGCAAGTTCTTTCAAAGAAATGTGTTCTTTTTTGTGTTTAAGACTCTGTTTGAAGTTTTTCCACGAAGAGGGTAATTTATCAATAATAGAAGACACAATAAAAGTCGCATCCATCACAATTTTATGTTGGGTGAAGCGACTTACAATGCGCTGAATTTTATGGAATTGATCCATGACTGATCGACCTTCTACCATCTTATAATTATTAAATTGGGAGACAAGAAATTTCTTATTAGATGCATCTTCAAACATATACTTGTTCTCCAAAGCATCCCACAGTTCCTCGACGGTCTTCACATGTTGATAGATGTCGAATAAAGCATCTGACATTGCATTTAATATATGACCTTGACATATGTAGTCATCATTATTCCATTTCATCCTTGCCCTTGTACTTTCCAGTGTCTCCTCTTCGCCTTTATTGGCCTCCGGTAGACGAGCGGTGGAAATCACATACACAACTTTGAGTGTTGTCAGAAGGAAGTGCATCTTTTTTTGCCAATGGTGGAAATCAACTCCACAAAACTTGTTAAGTTTGGCAAAGTTGGTGGTGAGATCTTTCAAGGAAGACATGATGATAATTCTCTTTGATTGTTCGTAAAAAGTGTGTTTGTGGTGAGAAATCTGGATATGCTTCAAGTCGTGTACCTTACTTGGATCACTTTCCAAAGAGAGTTATTTGTCCCTCACAAATACTTTCTCGGGATAGAATGAAGCAAAATCAAGAAATAATGAAACAAGTCTCTGAAACACATAAGAATTAATGATGCAGTCACTAAAAACTTAGGTAGATTTTCTTAAAGAAGAAAGTTGGTATTTGGAATGATTCTCATATGATGAAATATTTTCAGCATGTTCCTCTATTTATAGAGGATGATTTAACTTGAACCTGAAACGACACAATCTTTGGGAAAGAGATGGGTTGTTTTATGAAAATTGTAATCTTTCACAAAGAAATTACTTTTTTGTTTCAGAAAAAATACTCTTTTTTCTTTTTACAGAAAAAGTACTTTTTGTCTATTCCATTTATTTTCCGTTGAAAATTCCAACATCTACTAGTCACTTCTTTTTTGGTAAGTAATCCTCTAGATTTCGTTCACAAAACCAAATCCTTGATTATGCTTCTTAGTGTTTAACAAGTCAATTCCAACAATCGTTCTCCCCCCCCCCCCCCTAAAAGTCACTTAATTATCTTTTTTAACACTCATCACTAAACTTTGAGTATACTAACACAAAAGTCATTAAACGAAAAATACCAAGTTTCCGGTGGATAATTCATTTTTTACTCTTTTTTTCTCCAAAAAAATTATTAATTTTTTTATTAAAAAGCTTCAGCCCGACCTGACACAAAATTTTATAGGCGTTGAGTAAGTCGTTTGACTTCATTATTAACACCATTTCTAAAGATGTTCCATTCGATTCATACTTATCGTTGTTAAAGACAACTGGAATTCTTTATCATGTATAAAATTAAGAACTATAATTTTAATTGACTGGGTAGCTAGAAGAATTATCTAGTATTGTTTCAAACCAAATATGTTAAAATGATAGGGAAAAGGGAAGCATATGAAGGGTTATTTACTGATTTCATATGAATTTTGGATCGGGTCAGAGATTTTTAATAAAAAATATTTATTAGATTAAAAAGAGAGTAAAAACGAGTTTGTATTGGGTGAAAACGCATCCAAATCATCTGATGCAAACGGAAGCTCTAAAGTCCCTGAGTCTTCATACAATTGTTTCCCACTCCCAAAAAGTCTTGTCACATCAGCTATCCTAGATCAGAGCGCTGCGACGCGCGTGAGTGTGGTGACGTCAGCACGCTCACGTCGTCATAACTTCAGAGGGGAGCATAATAGACTAGTCTGGTCTTATATATGTAAAACTTAGAGAAGAATGAAGGACACCTTGTATTCTCTCTAAGCCTACATTTGTTGTCACGACCCAAACCGGAGGGTCGCGATGGGCACCCAGACCCTACCTGCCGAATACAACTTTTCACATACTTACCAGCTAACCGAAATCAATCATGGACACAAGGGCCGTTACCGAATATTTGGCTGACACATACGTGACAGCCGATAGGGCCATACGCAACTACTATACACAGGACATTTGTCTACAAGCCTCTACAGAATACACGACATCACAAGAACGGGACAGGGCCCCACCATACCCATATGCATATGAAAAATATCATACCACGACTAGACTGCAACTCTGAATCAAGTGAGTGCTCCAATATCAGCTGAACCGGCAACCTACTAGTGTTCCGTCTCCCTCTTTAACTGAACCTGCGGGATGAAACGCAGCGTTCCCCGACAAAAGAGACGCCAGTACGACTGATGTACTGAGTATGTTAGGCATAAGAAATAACATAACATATATACATAACAACCTGAAACAGAAATAGCCGACACAACCCGCCGACAGAAACAACCGATAGTAACAACTGACAACAATGAATGCCTCTGAGGGCCCTAATACATATGCCTAAATGTCATGCACAATGCAAATGCGGTATACATATAAATATCGGACACACATGGGCATCTTCCTTTCCATAACAACCTCTCTGGGCATCATTTCATTATCATATTGGCCGCTCAAGGGCATCAATATTGGCCTCACATGTGCAACTTCCTTTTCATGATATTTGTACCAACTGCAGGTGGTGACGCGTATATAACGCCTTTCCCTTTTTCCCATCCCCTACATTTATATATTGATACCATATGGTAGTGTATATAACACATGTGGGTCCAGAGTAATACATGAATATAATGCAAATGAAAATACATAAATGACAATGAAACATTCTGAACTTATCGGATGACATAATATCCTTGTATCTTTAGCTAACATTGGGAATATTAACATCTTTCCAATATACCTCAATAAGAATTTAGTAACATATTTAGCCATGTTTTTAACATAGGAATCAATAACATGAATATTCTTAACTACTAGGAGTAGAATAATTTATGGAACAATATCACGGTTGCGTTTCGTTACACGGAACATGCCAAAAGAAGAAATAATTTGCCATAACATACCTTCGTCGATCTGTTGATAATACAACCCAAGTAGTCCGTATAGCACCTAACCTTAAACACGAGTAAACCAGCTCGAGAAAATGGAATTCAATGTGACTTAGGGACTGTGTTTCGCTTGCTGTTGCTGCACTATGACCATTTGTTGTTGTATTCATGGCCAAGAGTCACTGTATATTGAGCTAAGTTACTACCACATTTTGAGCTTAACCATTGCTGCACTTTAAGGTAAGTTTGATGCTCTTGTTACTGTTGTTTGGCTGCTATCTATTGATGAGCAGCCAAATATTGCATCTTATCTTTTTTGCCAAAATGTGTTGCACTTAAAGGCCGGAAGATGTTGTTTTCTTGAGGCCAAATATGCCACTCTGTGGAGATCTGTTGGGGTAAAGGGTTGGTGCTACCCAATTACTGCCTTTGAGAGCAAATTGTTGTTTTATATTAGTGCTTGCTATGGCTGCTTATTGCAGCTATTTGCTGCTGTGACGTTGTTGATTTGCTGGATTTTAATTTGGAGCAAAGTGATATGGTTTCTGTAGTTGTTGTATCTTGCATTCTGCCTAATTTTAAGGCAAAACAGCCCACAATTTGATACATGTACTCCATATGTACAATTGTCACATATTTCCTGTCTCCATAGTTGCCATGTGGCCGATGGTTGCCACCTAATTGTCCAACAACTATTTAATTAATACTTTGTACCCCACTAATTAATTCTCCATGTCTTCCATTAATTCAACATACACTCAATTACACACATAATTAATTTTTCTTGATCACAATTCACTTAAATCTTGATGACTTATAAAATCTTCATATACTTGTTGGTTATTACAAAGGATTGCAGGAACGGAAATTACAAGTAACTGCGTATGTAAGAATTGAAATTACAATTCAACTATAAAACTGAAAATTACAATATAACAACAAAACTGAAATTACTATTTTGTTGAACAAGAAAACTGGAAAGTTGTTTTTGCTGAGTCGAGTGTGGCACTCTGTCCTTAAGACAATATTGCCCCGTATGTATCCTTTATCCGTCCTGGACAATTCGTCTCCCAAGATAAAACAGCAATGGAACTATTGAGCAAAGGAGACTCAAAAGCTACCGTGAAGAATATTGAATAACGAAATGATGCTTGGAAGATTAGGAAGAAAACTGCTTTGTGTATTTTCGTGTATCTCTAATGTGCCTCAACAATGGTGTAAGGGGTGTTTATATAGGAGGAAGAGGGACTGTTTGACTGCCTCCATAACAGCCATTATTGGCCAAATAATGACCATTATGGAGGTAGTAAAGCCACCACATAAATGGAGAAAATTGCCAACGGATTGGCCATTATAGGAGGTGTAATTCAGCCAAAATAAATGGCTGAATTGAGTGCTGGACGTTTCTGTTCTGGACCGTCGAAATTCTGCCTTTCTGAAAAATTTCAGGGACCAAACTGTACATCTTGAAACTTCAGGGACCGAACTGTACATCTGAAAGAATTCTGGTCCAAACTGCACATCTGAAACTTCTGGGATCAAATTGTACTTCTGGCAAAGTTTTCTGGCCCAAAAAGATAATATCAGAAGGCCCACAGCCCACGACCCGCGACCCGTGAACCCGAGAACACGGAACACGGAACACGGAACTCGGAACTCGGAACCGGAACCGGACCGGACGGGCGGGCGGCGGCGGCGCGCGTTTGGTCTTTCCTTGAACCGAAGCACATCTAGGTCTTCCCTCCTTTAAACACATGGGATACCCCAAACCAATTTCGAGTATTATATACACAACAATTCTTTCTTCCTCTACCGATGAGGGAGAATTGATCACACACCACACTTTTCCATGCTTCAAACACCTTACTTCGTGAACCAATATCTCTTTCATTTCTCAATGAAATTTGACGATTCTTGGCCCTACGGTTATCTACGTACTTAGTACATCATGCATGTGTGAAGAACCGGATTCTCCAACATACGTAACACTAGTGTTTAAGCCGTTAAAGTTGGTCGGTCGCAACTCCCGCCAAAGGCTAATTTCCAACAATCCCCTCTTGAAAGAGATTTTGGCGCACTCACATGGTGTCTTTTCATTTCCAGCAATATTTCAGCGGACCGATGTTGCATAAGGAGAGGTAGCCTCAGCTTTGAACCTTCCATAGTTGAATACCATCGGACTTACTTACTGCGCGGTGAACGTGATGTCTTGAACCGTCAGTGTTTAGTGTAAGCCAAGACAATGATACCAACACAACAAATTCCCTTACTCTCTTCTTCGTAATGTTTTGTCCGTTTTGGCCATGGACAACGTCTTGAATTCTTAAGTGCGTTCATTTTGAGGCGGCCTATCCTCGCACTTAAATAGGTGGTCTCCTACAAGGTATCCTGCTACACCCCACTTCACAAGTGTTATGAACCATTAAAAGTTTCCCAAGAACCTAACCTCAACTGTTGAGGATCATTACAGGTTTTGAAAACTTAACCTTTACCCATACTGCAGATAGCACTTAACGTCTATCGCGGGAACGACTTTGGATTTAGTGTTTCTTTTCAGAAATCACTATCCGAAGTGCTCATACTTCCACTGAAGCGATCAACTGAACCTTTACAACTTCGTTTTCCCATTGAACCAAATTACTGGGATCTCCAGTTCGTAAGGTTGGGTTACCACTGTATTGGTCCTTATATTTTGGGTTTTAAGCCCATTCCCCTAGACAGGCAAGCCATCTGATCTTTGGGTAAGCCCTTTGTCAATGGGTCTGCTATATTATCCTTTGACTTAATGAAATCAATAGATATTATACCCGTGGTGATCAGTTGCCTAACGGTCTTATGCCTCCGTCGAATATGACGAGACTTGCCGTTGTACATAGCATTCCGTGCCCTTCCTAGAGCCGACTGACTGTCGCAGTGGATCATTACCGAAGGTACGGGTTTGTTCCAACACGGAACATCCTCTAAGAAGTCATGAAGCCACTCAGCTTCTTCTCCTGCTTTGTCTAAAGCGATAAACTCCGATTCCATCGTGGACCGGGCGATGCAAGTTTGCTTAGAGGATTTCCAAGACACAGCCCCACCACCAATTGTAAATATATACCCACTGGTGGACTTGGTGTTCTCTATATCGTATATCCAGCTTGCATCACTTGTACCCCTCTAGTACAAATGGATATCTCGAATAGTGCAACCCGAAATTTAACGTGTATTTCAGGTATTGTAATACCCGATTCAACGCCTTCCGTGATTATCACTTGGATTACGGGTGAACCTAGCCAATTTATTGATCGCATAAGCAATATCGGGTGGGTGCGCTTTGTGATATACATCAAACTACCGATCACCTGTGCATATCGCTCCCGGTATACAGTGTGCACCAAGATTTTTATCAAGCTTTTGATTTGTATCCATTGGTGACGCTATCGGAGAACTGTCTAACATCTTGAACTTTCTCAAAACATCCTCGATGTAGTGAGACTGAGATAAGACTAGTCCGTCAGACGTCTTAGAGATTTTAATCCCTAGGATGACATCTGCGATACCCATATCTTTCATGTCGAAGCATTGTTTCAACATGTTCTTAGTCTCTAGGATTACCCTAGGACTGCTTCCTGTGATCAACATGTCGTCTACATACAGGCATATCATAACAAATGAGTCAGTGTTACCTTTTGTGTAAACACATTTATCACACTCGTTAATGGCGAACCCCTTCGATAGTAGAGTACTATCAAATTTTTCGTGCCATTATTTCGGGGCTTGTTTCAGCCCGTACAGAGATTTGATAAGTCGACAGACTTTCTTCTCTTGCCCTTGAACCACGTACCCCTCGGATTGGTCCATATAAATTTCTTCTTCCAAATCACCGTTTAGGAAGGTTGTCTTAACATCCATCTGGTGTATCTCAAGGTCACGAAAAGCTGCGATCGCAATAAATACCCGTATGGATGTCATCCGGGATACCGGAGAGCATGTGTCAAAGTAGTCAAAGCCTTCTGTCTGTCGATAGCCCTTGACTACCAACCTGGCCTTGTACTTGTCTATAGACCCATCTGCCTTGTATTTCCGTTTGAGTATCCATTTACAACCCAACGGTTTATTTCCCGGAGGAAGATCAACCAACTCCCAAGTATGGTTATGCGTAATGGAGCTTATTTCACTCTCAACAGCTTCTTTCCGAGCGGTGCTTCCGGAGTTGACAACGCCCGAGCAATTGTCCTTGGTTCATCATTAACCATATAAGCTACAAAGTCGGGACCGAAGGATTTATCCTTCCCGGCCCTTTTACTTCGCCTTAGATCCATCTCTCGGAGTCTCCAAGTTCTCGAGAATCTGGAACACTAGATTCCGGATGTTCACCACCTCGAGATTCGCTAGATCTCGAACCATTTAGATCCGGGCGACAAGGACTCCCGTTCTTGAGAGCTTTGTGCATAACTTCGCTTGCGAGAGGTTATGTCTTTCTCCTTTCTAGGAAAGGTACTTTCAAAGAATAGAGCATTCCTTGATTCCATTATTGTACCCTGGTGGATATCTGGAATATCCGACTTATGCACTAAGAAGCGATAAGCACTATCGTTATTTGCATATCCGATGAATATGCAATCTACGCCTTAGGCCCAATCTTGACCTCGCTTTGGCTTAGGTACTTCAACCTTTGCCGGACAACCCCACACCTTAAAATACTTGTAGGTGGGTTTCTTTCCTTTCCATGATTCATATGGAGTTTTGTCCTTACCCTTATGTGGGACTCGTTCGAATCGTATTAGCGGTAAGGACGGCTTCTCCCCACATGTTTTGGGGAAGTCCGGAATTGATAAGCAAGGCATTCATCATTTCCTTTAATGTGCGGTTCTTACGTTCCGCCACACCGTTTGATTGAGGTGAGTATGGAGCCGTCGTTTGATGAATAATGCCTTCTTGGGCACAATATTCCTCAAAAGGCGCTACATATTCTCCCCTCTATCGCTACGAATGGATTTAATCCGTAGGCTAAGTTGATTCTCAACTTCGCTTTGTAACGTCGGAACGCTTCAAAGGCTTCATCCTTACTTTTCAACAAGTAAAGGTAATAATACCTTGTGCTATCATCTATAAATGTCACAAAGTACTTGTTCCCCCTCTAGTTTGTGCAAACTTCAAATCACATATATCCGTGTGAATAAGTTCTAGAGGAGCGGTATTCCTTTCGACGGATCGAAAAGGAAGCTTGGTGAGTTTTGCCTCTACACACACCTCACACTTATGTTGAGGGTTTATGTCGATAGAAGGCAACAACTCCATCTTTACCACCTTTGAATAGACTTGTAGTTTATGTGTCCTAATCTATGATGCCATAAATTAGAAGACTCAAGCAAATAAGAAGAAGACTCAACTTTATTTCCTTGACGCAATACGTACATGGCATTCACTTTGAAGAGGCCTTCACGACGAAGCCCCTCCCCACAAATGTGCCATTTTTAGTGAGTACAAATTTATTTGATTCAAACACTAGCCTAAAACCAGCATTAACCAATAAAGGTCCGAAACTAGATTTCTTCTAATATCCGGGACGTGCATCACTTCCTTCGAGTGAGTTCCTTGCCGGAAGTCATCTTCAGACCACCTTTCCAACCCCTAGCACGTCCGAGGAAGCGTTGTTGCCCATGAACAACTTCTTGTCGGAGACCGGAGTGTACGTGGAGAAGGCATCTTTGTTGGAACAGATGTGTCTTGTTGCACCCGTGTCCACCCACCACCGCATCGGATTCTCCACCAAGTTGGCTTCTAGCACCACCGCAGAGAATTCCTCGATCATGTCATCCAGAGCGTGTCCTTGACGACGTTTGCTTGAGCCTTGCCTTTTGACTTGGCTTTCTGTTGTTGCTCGCCTTGAGCTTGCGGCATTCCTTGATCCTATGACCAAGTTTCCCACAAGATGACAATTACCTCGAACATCTCTCGCTACGGGGGCTTTGCCGTCTTTCTCTCGGAACTTCCGCTTCTTGCTTGAGTTCCCTTTGGCCTCAGCCCGCGTATTCGCCTTTGCCTCGGCATGTTGTCTACCCTTTGGCAAGGTCTTCTTATTATCTTCCCGGATTTGCGCTTGATAACAAGCTCTTCAAAGGTCATCTCCTTTGTCTTGAGTTTCAAGTAACTCATAAACTCATTCCATGAAGGAGGTAACTTTTCAATCGCGATGCAACCAAAAACTCGCTCATTTGGTTTCGGTCCTTCCAAATCCAGGTGATGTAAAATCATTTGGAATTCCCGGACTTGGGACATCACCTGTCTTACTCGTCCACCATTTGGAATTTTAGAAATTTCCCAACGATGAACTTCTTAGTACCCGCATCTTGTGCGTTGTACTTCTTTTGCGCTTTTTCCCACGCTCTTTGGCACCAACGGTGCAATAGACCGTGTAGAGAGGGTCCGCTAAGCGATTCAAGATATAGTTCTTGCACATGAAATCGCTATGATTCCATGCGTCACGAACCATCTTCATGCCATTAATGACATGGATACCAAGGCCCCCTTCACCCGTTTCATTGGGCGAAGAGTCCATTTCATCTCCAAATTGTGGAGGATCTTCCGTAAGGAACCAGGCCATGCCCATAATCATTAAGTAAAACAAAGATCTTTGTCGCCCATCTTTTGAATTCTCGATCCCATGAATTTTTCGGGCGATCATGGTGGTGTGATGAAGAGGGTGGAGCTCCAACAATCGGGAAGGCAAGCAGCGGTGTTACGCTTGAACAGAGCAGCAGCAGCAGCAGCGAAGCCGGCGGAGTTACCGAACATCGGTCATATTTCCAGCCATGTTATTGCAGTTACCGTAAGCAAGATATTGTCTTAAGTTGTTGGTTATTACAAAGGATTGCAGGAACGGAAATTACAAGTAACTGCGTATGTAAGAATTGAAATTACAATTCAACTATAAAACTGAAAATTACAATATAACAACAAAACTGAAATTACTATTTTGTTGAACAAGAAAACTGGAAAGTTGTTTTTGCTGAGTCGAGTGTGGCACTCTCCTTAAGACAATATTGCCCCGTATGTATCCTTTATCCGTCTGGACAATTCGTCTCCCAAGATAAAACAAAGAATGGAACTATTGAGCAAAGGAGACTCAAAAGCTACCGTGAAGAATATTGAATAACGAAATGATGCTTGGAAGATTAGGAAGAAAACTTTGCTTTGTGTATTTTCGTGTATCTCTAATGTGCCTCAACAATGGTGTAAGGGGTGTTTATATAGGAGGAAGAGGGATCTGTTTGATCTGCCTCCATAACACCATTATTGGCCAAATAATGACCATTATGGAGGTAGTAAAGCCACCACATAAATGGAGAAAATTGCCAACGGATTGGCCATTATAGGAGGTGTAATTCACCAAAATAAATGGCCGAATTGAGTGCCGGACGTTTCGTTCCGGACCGTCGAAATTCTCGCCTTTCGAAAAATTTCGGGGACCAAACTGTACATCTTGAAACTTCGGGACCGAATCGTACATCTTGAAACTTCGGGACCGAACTCGTACATCCGAAAGAATTCTGGTCCAAACCGCACATCTGAAACTTCTGGGATCAAACTGTACTTCTGGCAAAGTTTTCTGGCCCAAAAAGATAATATCAGAAGGCCCACAGCCCACAGCCCACGACCCGCGACCCGTGAACCCGTGAACCCGAGAACACGGAACACGGAACTCGGAACTCGGAACCGGAACCGGACCGGATGGGCGGGCGGCGGCGGCGCGCGTGTGGTCTTTCCTTGAACCGAAGCACATCTAGGTCTTCCCTCCTTTAAACACATGGGATACCCCTTGGGGTCCCAAACCCCAAACCAATTTCGAGTATTATATACACAACAATTCTTTCTTCCTCTACCGATGAGGGAGAATTGATCACACACCACACTTTTCCATGCTTCAAACACCTTACTTCGTGAACCAATATCTCTTTCATTTCTCAATGAAATTTGACGATTCTTGGCCCTACGGTTATCTACGTACTTAGTACATCATGCATGTGTGAAGAACCGGATTCTCCAACATACGTAGCACGAGTGTTTAAGCCGTTAAAGTTGGTCGGTCGCAACTCCCGCCAAAGGCTAATTTCCAACAATACTCAAGGTCATAATCGTGTGATATAACACTAGTCCATAACCTCTTTATGCACACACCAAATATTATTTTCGAGCCCCGTCATCACACTTGTTACGTCCAAAATTATTTCGGGGTTTTATCCTTTTATATACCAAGCTTCTTTATTTGCATACGTGAATATGACCAAAATCCCCCAACGCTCGGGTCTATTTACATACGCCTAGCGATTCAAACCATCACCCAGAAGTACGGGATGTTGCACTTGTAATCCAGATCTCTCTCAAGTAATAGACCCAACATAGTTGTTGTTCATTATTTTCATATCATTGATTCCGAATCTAGCTTTTTTACTTGTTTTACTTGTTCATTCTAGCATCGACTTAACCATTCATTCTCCACATTTGTAACCTAACTCGAGATAAATCGGACTCGCTAAAGAGGGTCTCCGAACCGGATACAACCTACTTGTCTTTAAATCCTTGAATACAAATTTATAACTGTGTTTTTGGTTAGAATCATTTTCACCGGAAAATAGAGTTATCCATCGGAAAGTCAGTATTTTATGGTTTAGTAACTTTTGTGTTAGTATACTTAAAGTTAAATGATTTTTATGTTAAAAAGATAGTTAAGTGACTTTTAGCATGAGATATATGTCAAATCCCAAACTCATTAGTCTGCTTTTCGACATTGTCTAGTCAAGCAAGACAACTTCAAATTGATCTTGGGCTTCTCGCCTTCCGGAGTTCAAACTAATAATTTTTTTATGGTAAACAGAATTCTGAAGTTGGAACTTATAAGAGTGAAATTCATGCTAGTGCTATAGAAATAGAGATGGAGATGATTCAAATTCATAACCTTTTTCTTGGGTTTGAACGGCATAATCGATGTATGTTAAGTATTACTATTGAAAAGATAAATTAAATTTTTTGTTAGGTATCACCCCCTGTCTCAAAATAAATTTGTCATGTTTTACTTCTCCAGAGTCAGTTTGACTAATCTTCGAAAATAAATTGAATAAGATTAATTTAATATTTTAAAATTAAAATTTACATATTTAAAACTATATGAAAATTACTATAAGTTGCAATTTTTCTTACCAATATAGTGAAAAAAATCACATCTTAAAATGTTGGCCAAAATTTAAATAATTTGACTCTCAAGAAGCAAAATGTAGCAAATATTTTGAGACTGATGGAATACTACTGAAAAGATAATTAGTTTTTTGATCTCTCAATTTGAATGAAGATAAGGGAAATGTTCAAATTTGTTCATATACTACCCGAAGTAATTACTTTTTGGTTTCCTCCAGCTAAATGTTTGGTCCATTTCTATCCATGTCGTTAGCTAACTGATTTATATTTGGTTTTTTCAATAATAGAGCTCCAGTGAAATAAGTAAAATCTAGGGTTAATTCTTTAAAAACAAAAAGGTCCAAGTTTACCCTCTCGAATTTTTTATTGTGACTTAAAATTACTCTCAAGTTGGAATTTGTTAGGGGTCAAGAGCAAAACCGAAATTTTCTCCTAGCTAGTATAAATTAAAGTTACTCAATTTGGAATACAATCCTTTTACATACATTTGCAAGATCTGGTAATGTATCATTGGAAAATTACACTGGCGCTTTGGCCTCATCCTAGCTCGCTAATACTTCTCCGACAAGAAAAAGAAAGAACTAAACTATCAACTAAAATCTAAGCTTCCAATCTGATTGAGTGTGTGATCCATATCAATTAACTAAGGTCTAGGTACTACTCCTATTTTTCTAGCTAACTTTGACGGTTAGATATAACATCTTCACGTTGGAGAGGTTCAATCCTTATTATGGTTTCATGAACTACCGCTGATGAAATTGCAGTTGTAGTAACAGATGTGTCGCCGTTAATAATTTTTTGACAAGTTTCAATAAGGCAGTTCCTGCAAGTAGGGCAAGAAGAATGATAATTGAGCCATTTATCGATACACCTGACATGGAAGCCATGATTGCACTTAGGCAGAACCTTAACTTTCTCTCCAACTCCGAATTCTGATAAGCAAATGACACACTCAGAGTCGAGCCAGGCATGTTTCAATTCATTAGTGTATGTTATAACTGGGAATGTCTTGAGTGCACTTTTCTTGATCCCTCTATTGGCTAATTTTGTTGAGGAAGCTGGGTTATTTGTATGGTTTGAGGATAAGTCTACCAATATTAGGGTAGAGCAACTAAATATACATTTTATGATGGAATTTAAGACAAATGAACAAATCGTGGCACATACAAGTACTGCCAATACCATAATAACATTTGCATCAAGTGTGTTGACTTTGTGACCAAGTGGCAGATCAATTGGGCCGTGGCTGATTCCGGCTGCCGGAGGCGGCGCCATGGTGGCCTCCGGTTGGTATTGTTGTACTGTAGCAGCTGGTATTAGGAGTAGTCTTCTTGAGTAGTGGAAGTTCTCCATGAATTCTTGAATGACTATAGTGGAACTTATAGTTGCCATGGAAACTTTTGTTGAGTGTTTGTATGTGTTTTTTTCCTTTTTTGTTTTAGTTGGTGTTGAATGAATTCAAGACCAATTGCTTATATAGAACAAATGTATAGGGGGGAACAGGTGTAAACTGTGATAAACTTTTTGAGTCCTAATAATGGAAAGATGTATTATTTTATTTTGTTAAAGGAATATACTTCAGAGTTCCCAACCATGTTTCAATTAATTAACTAGCTTTACATTTAAGCACTATAAATATAAAGAGTTTGTGATAAGTGGACCCCGTGTAACTTTTTAGGAAGTAGTATCAAGGTTATTACTGGAACCGTGAACATTTCATCCAAAACTAAAAGGATATTTATTCGGTTTCAATATATGTGAATCTATTAATTTTTAATTTACTTAAATTAACCCCTTTAATAAATTTAAAAATAATTTAATTTAATTTAATTTTTTTATTCTTAATAATAAACTTTTATAACCAGATATATGACACATTTAAAATCATAAGTTTTAAGAGCATTATAACCACACAAATATTCTAACATATTTAGTTTCAAATTATTTTAAGCTCCACCTTAAATCAAATATGTTCATATAAATTGAAACCGATAAAGTGCTACTTTTATTTACTGAAAAGTTTTTAAACTTTTGCAAATATCAGAAAACACATCGGAAGTAGTTTTTCCGTTTTTGCAAAAGCTGAAAAACTTTTATTTCATGATATTTGGATGAAATAAATGAATAAATTTTCAAGACGTTTTAAAAAATAAAAAGGAAATTTTCCTTGTCAATCTGGGATACTCCACCAAGACACATGGTATAAGCTAATGGGATATCCACTCATGAAGGAGCCAAGCCATCTCCATTGCCGACTGTCGAGTAGGCTGCCACAATGCATGGTTATTGACATTAAAATGATTAATGAACCAAATCTCAAAAACAAATCCTAGTTGGGACCCAAATAATGCAAACTGGAATCTCTAAACCCCAAGAAGGGAGCAGGAACTTTGTCTATTCTCTCCATAATAACATGAAAAATTACAAACTTTTACTCCCTCCCAATTTATGTGTCACTTTTCGCTTTTCGAGATTCAAACGGTATGAATTTTGACTAACATTTAACATGCATTTTTTCACCAAATTGATATAAGAAAACTTACAACTTTTAGTATTTTTCATGTAGTTTTCAAATATATAAATTTTTATCTCAAAAAATGAAAAGTATCACATAAATTGAGACGGATGGTGTAATTTGTTCTTATCCCAGTTGCCTTTTGGTATTCGATATTTGCATCAGTTAGTCAGAGTTTAATATCGAAAGTTAAAGGCAGTAATACTAATACTAACGTAATTAACTTATGCTGAAATTAACCTATGCATTATTTTACAGGAATATAACGTGAAATAATATTATATGTATAAGTAAGACATACATAAAAGTATCTAAAAACCAAATTGTTCTTAAAGTAGACAATCCCTACATAATAATTTCAAAATAATATTATTAATCATCATATAACAATTTGTGCGGTATCAGTCAATATATAAATAACAAATCATTACAGTAATATAATCATTAACATAACAATTCCCACAGCGTAATATCTTGCATAACTAGAATGTGAACAAAATAATCTCTTCAATATGAAGCATAAACTATGATCTCTGTTATCATGGAAAAAAGGATGTTGGCATTTGATTTAGCAGACTGCAAAATTGCTCAATAGAGAACAATTTGCCAAGTAGGGTGAATAATTTGACCAAATTTTGTGATTCTCCGCAAGAAAATCTTCACTGGCCATTACAGTGCCTGTCATCATTTCATGTCGATTGAGAGTGAACTGATTATTAATAGGAAAAGTGGTAACAAATGGTATAAAAGTACTAGTTGGGTGTTGTAAATATAAATTTGTAAACCATTTATTGGCTACCTTTTGCTAAGTATGCTTCAACTTTTTCCTAAGGATGGCAGGTGGGTACAATTTTGTAGATTCCGCACTGCACTCGCCCCAATTTGAGTGGGTATGGATATAACTTTGACGGGTAGTAGGCGGGTATGTTGGAAATTTGCCTTTAGTGGGGGGTTGCGTCCACCCATATTTAATGACTTAAACACTAGGGTTCTGCATGTTGGAGGCGTTGTCTCTTCACACGTGCATAATCTACTAAGTGAGTAGATGACCGTAGGGCCAAGGATCATCAAATTTCGTTATGAAATGAAAGATATATTGGTCCACGAAGTAAGGTGTTTGAGGCATGGAAATATGGTGTAGGACAAATCTACCACATCGGTGGGGAAATGAAGAATTGTTCTTTTTATAAGCCTAAAAATGGATAAGAGTTTGGGACCCCAAGGGGTAACCCATGTGTTTGAAGGAGGGAGGACCTAGGTGTGCTTGGGTTCGAGGCTAAGCCGCCGCCCACCCGTCCGGTCCGGTCTCGGGTCGTGGGTCGTGGGCCTTGAGCTTCTTCTGTTATCTTTTGGACCCCAAACTGTTTAGTACTTACAGTTTGGTCCTTGGAGTTTCAGGAAAGATAAAATTAGGAAGAGGAAGGCGGAAGGTTTCTGCCTCTTGGGCTGGTTTTGGAGCATTGAATCTCCATTTCAAGGCACTCGGCCATTACTTGGCTGAATATAACTCCTCACTAAGTGCAATTACATGGCTATTAAAAGTCATTAGTTGGCTAGTTGAGAGGTCATCCTCCTAAACTTTATATATTGAGACCTTACTCTTATTTGAGGGCAGTGGAGTAGAAAGATATGAGAGCATCAGAAACTCTTCCTTTTCCTCTAAATTTTCCATTCTTCAGCAAGTCGTTTCATGTTTGTTTTCTTCGTCAGAATCAACCTATTTGCTTTGTAGTGTTGATTAGTTATTGTTTTATCTTGGGAGACTATTGCCCGCTAACGTAAAAGCATATATACGGTGCAATCTTGTCTTAAAGACAGAGAGCCATCTTTCGACTCAGCCGGTGGTGTTGTGATTATCTAATTGGTTGCTAAGTGTTCAGGTGTGAACTTGAATCTCGAAGTTCCCTAACCGTTCGGATTCTCAGCGGATATACAAGTCACAAGTGTAGCAGTTCATGTTCTTGTATTTCTGAATACAAGATCCAGATTTGGAGTTCCAATTCAAGATCAAGAGATTGACAACTTGTTGTTGTTTATCCTTTCAATCATTGTAATAGTTATTTACAATTCTCTTACGTGCTTTACATATCCAACAGGGTATGGGTAGGTGGTGGATTTGCAGTTATATCCGCTTCATACCCGTCCGCCCCGCCCCAAATCCACCCACCCGCCTTATACCCACAAACTATAATTTTATTTGTATAATTTTATATTTATCTAAAGCCCAAATAATTTGACACACATAATTTAGCAGCCCATAAGTCCAATAATAATGAATTTTGAGGATATCCACTTGGGTGGTGGAGCGGGTGTGAATTTAGAAATATATCCGCCTAGGCGGGTATGGATGTTGAAAATGTACCCGCCACGGGTGGCGGGTATAAAATTTTCTGGCGGGTACGGATACGGGTGTGGGGGAGGGGTACCCGCACCGGCCCCGCCCAATTGACATCCCTACTTTTTCCCTTTTCCTGAACTTTCATATCAATTTTAGATTCCTCGTACATGACCAAATCTTCGGTTAGGCACTTAAGTTCTCTAGTAATAAACTAGTTCAAATTGTTAATTTGAGGTTTTACCTTAGATCAGTCCCAAATTGTAGGATCTAACTATTTGTTTGTTTATACGGAAAAGCTTTAAAACTGTTTTTTTTTCTCGAAATGATTCATATACTTTTTGTTGATTACAATGGTTGCAGGAAACGGGAAATAAGTAACTGCTAAGTATTACAACAAAATAAAATTATACCAAATTGAAATTTCAATAAACTGGAACAAGAAATTGAGATTCCAAGCACTTTGATTTTGCTGGGTCGAGTGATGACACTCTGTCTTTAAGACAAGATTGCCCCGTATATATCATTTTACGTTCTGGACAATAGTCTCCCAAGATAAAACAGCAACTCAACAAATGAGCAAAGGAAACTCAAGTGTTACTTTGAAGAACTTAGTGTAATGAAATGATGTTGGAAAGTAGTAAGAAGATTTCTGTTTTTTTCGTTTGTGTGTGGTTTCAACAATTGAGCCAAAGACTTCAATATATAGGGCATGGAGGGGACTTGTGAAGTGCCCAACTAATTGTTGTTAATAGCCATGTAATGGCAATTAGTGAGGAGTAATTCAGCAAAGATAATATCAGAAGAAGCCCAAGGCCCGCGACCCGCAACGGTGCGCGTGTGGACTTAGCCTCGAACCAAAGCACATGTAGGTCCTCCCTCCTTCAAACACATGGGTTACCCCTTGGGGTCCCAAACCCTTAGCCAATTTTGAAACTTATAAACCAAACAAATCTTTCCTTCCTCCACCGATGAGGGAGAATTGGTCTATACCACATTTTCATGCTTCAAATATCTCACTTCGTGGACCAATATCTTTTTCATTTCTCAACGAAATTTGACGATCCTTGGCTCTACGGTCATCTACTCACTTAGTAGATTATGCACGTGTGAAGAATTAAAGTCTCCAACATGCGGAACCCTAGTGTTTAAGTCATTAAAGATAGGTGGACGCAACTCCCACCAAAGGCAAATCTCCAACACTTTTTCCCTCCGTTTCAAGTTGGGGTTAATCATACCCTCGTCGTTCTAAAAGTAGCACCTATGATTTTGTGAAATGGTTTACTTTTATCCCTTTTCACTAACGAAATAATTAAAGAAAATAAAATATACTTGAAAAATGTTCAAATTTGCTCCACTACTTTACGAAATATTTACTTATGCTCTCGGTTTAACAGTCTGGACTAATATTCCCCCTTTATTTTTTCTGTCTAAGGACCCATTTTGGACCTCAATTTGTGAATATTAAAACCAAAAAATGATAGTACTTAGCAATTAATTGAACCTCCTCTTATTAACTACCCCTCGCCTCTCCCCTTTATGGACCCAACGCATTACTAAGTATTACGAGTATAAACTTGTCAAATCAAATAAAATTAGGTGGAAATTAGTTCCTGGGAGTACCAACAAATTAGAGAAGTAGCAAGAAAACCAAATCCTTGCTTAAGCTTTTCGGCTTTTCCATATCTTCCCTACCATTATATGTATTGGTTACCTTTTGGGCTTTTCCATGGCATCCACTAATCACTTCTTTTTGGTAAGTAATCGTCTAGATATCGTTCATAAAACCAAAACGTTGATTATGCTTCTTAGTATTTAACAAGTCCCCATTTGGTAGGAAATCTTGAGAGATTACTCTCCTGTTGGATCAAATGTTATCTTGTTTCTACATAACGTTATTATGATTGGTACCTTTCAGGCCTATCTTTAGCAAAGTAACAATTTATTAATTAAAGGACTAATCAACTTATTTGTATACTATGACGAGATGTAGTTTTGTTGAAGACAGATCGATGAAGACAATGGTTATCACCATCAATGTAACAACAACGTAACATGTTGTAGACAACTTGGAACAACAAAATAAGTTATATTTTCCTAGTGTGTGCTGCTACTAGTCATTTTGTAAGTAATTATATAGATTCCTCGTACATTAAAGTCTTAATATTTGGCTGGTTTCCACTTGGTTAACACCTTTCTATTTTCAAGTTGAATATTGCTGGATTAAGATGTAATACTCTTGTGGCTAGTAATAAGTAAAGGAATATTTTCCTTGATTTTATTAATGAATGATTTATATTATATATAGTATTACAAAAGTATTTACTTTGCTATAAACTAGGTAACTAATCAACCTAATTACAAAAATATTATAATTCTACCTACAATAGGAGATATACAATTAATACAATTAATGGAAGAATATTCGAGAATATTCTATTACACCCCCGCAGTCGAAGCAGGAGGTTCACGAACACTGAGATTGGCTTGAAAATCATCAAATAGTATGCGCGGAAGTCCTTTGGTGAAGATATCGGCAATCTGATATCTGGAAGGAACATGAAGGTCACGAACTTCACCACGAGCCATTTTTTCACGAACTAAATGAATGTCCATCTAAATGTGTTTAGTGTGCTGATGTTGGACGGAATTGCCGGAAAGATATATCGCATTAATATTGTCGCAGTAGACCAGTGTTGCCTTTTGAATCGGGCAGTGAAGCTCAAGTATAAGGTTACAGATCCAACAAAACTCAGAGACGACGTTGGCGACACATCTGTACTATGTTTCGGTACTGGATCGGGATAGTGTAGGTTGCCTTATGGAAAACCAATACAATAGGTTATCTCTGAGGAAAATGCAGTAACAAGACGTGGAGCGTGTAGTTTCAGGACATCTACCGTAGTCAGCATTAGAATAAGCAGTAAGACCAGTGAGCGAGGACCTATATAGATGTAATCCGAAGTGAATTGTTCCTTGGACGTATAGTAAAATACGTTTGAGAGCATGCATGTGTGCTTCCATCGGATTGTGCATGTGCAAGCAGATTTGTTGCACGACATAGGATATGTCTGATCTCATGAATGTAAGGTACTGCAGGGCCCCAGTCAGGCTACAATAGTGAGTCGGGTCTGAATACGAAGGGCCGGAATCAGCACAGAGCTTGGAATTAGTGTCTACTGGCGTGTGGGATAATTTGCAAGATGTCATGCATGCATGGTCAATGATATATTTGGTGTATTTCTTCTGACACAGAAATAGGCCACCAGAATGTCGAGTGACAGATATACCCAAGAAATAATCCAGGGGGCCCAGATCTTTCATAGGAAACTCAGAGGAAATGAGAGACATAATGGACCGGTGGAGAGCATCAGATAATTTGGTGAGGATGATATCATCAATAAATAATAAGAGATAAGCCATGTCTGGACCCTTGTTATATATGGACAGGGAATGCTCGGATCTGCTGTGTGAAACACCGATAGAGGAGACATAATCGGCAAACCGCTGGTACCATGCTCGAGGAGCCTGTTTCAGTCCATAGAGCGATTTTCGCAACAATGACACATAATTTGTATGAAAATAATCCCTGAAACCCATAGGTTGATGCATATATACCATTTCATGAAGATCCCCATGTAAGAAGTCATTCTTGACATCAATCTGATAAATTGGCTAAGACTTGGATAGGGAAATGTTGAGGACGGTCTGGATTGTTGTGGGCTTTACGACCGGGATGAACATTTTATCATAGTCTACTCCCACCTGTTGAGATATGTCATCACCTACAAGACGAGCCTTGTACCTCTCAAAAGAACCATCAGATTTCTTTTTATGTCTAAAAATCCACATAGAACGAATAATGTTAGCATCAGGCGGATGGGGTACTAGGTCCCACGTCTTATTATCAATAAAAGCATTATATTTGTCAATCATTGAGGCTTTCCAATTTAGGCCAGACAAGTCATCTTTCGAATTTCGAGGGACAAGGAAAGGGACAACTGAAACGGATAGGTTAAACAGCTATTTAGGTTTAGAAATTTCGCGCATGGCACATGTTTATATTATTTGATAGCGTGTCTTGGGATTCAGTATGGGAGGAGGGTGGGGTTCCGCGGGACTACCAATAAGAGGAGGAAGGGCAGGAGTGGCGGGATCGGCTGGCCGAGGCTCGGTTTGCTGAGAGGTGGCAGTAAAATCACCTTGAGATTGCTATTCCGGGCCACCATCGGAGGAACTGGTGGGCAACGTGTCCAGAACTGACCGAGGTGGGTGTGGGATCTGGGGTCTGGGACGGCGGACTATATAATTGATGAATTAGAAGGGGGTTCATGCCATCATCTAGGAAGTCGTAGGAATGCCGAAGTGACGAGTTTAGGGAGGAAAAGGGGAATTTAAACTCATCAAATAGGACATGACGTGAAATAATAATTTTAAAGCTTGACGAGTCATTGCACGAGGAACCACGATGATTGGCGAGGTAACCCAGAAACACACACGGGGAAGATCGGGCTAAGAGTTTGTGAGTAGTCGAATGGAGAGGATAAAAGAGATATCTAAAAATACGCAAGTATTAGTAAGATGGTTTATTACGAAATAGAACTTGAGTGTGACACCGTTGATCTAGAGACTTATTTTGGATTATGTTTAGGAGATAGGTGACCATGGAGAGTGCGTAATTCCATAATTAAGGGGGAATTGAGACGTGAGCAAGTAGAGCACGAGTTAGGTTGTTTATGGTTCGGATTTTCCGTTCGGTTTTACGTTTTTGAAAGGAGGTGTGAGGGCATGAAAAACGAACGGTAAGACCGTTTTTGGAGCAAAACTGTTTGAATTGGTTATTATCGAATTCTCTGCCATTGTCACATTGAAAACATTTATGCTCTTTTCAAATTGTATTTTTATGAAAGCACTAAATGAGGAAAAACTGGGGTAGACCTGGGATTTATTGTCAATTGGAAAAGTCCATAGAAAGTTGGAATAATCGTCCAAAAACAACACATAATATCGATGGCCAGCCGTACTTAAAATAGAGGAAGTCCACAAATCACTATCTATGATATCAAAATGCATTAAAGTACAATTTCTGGATGCATAAAATGGTAATTTAACATGTTTCCCAAAAATACAAGATTCACATATATGAGTCTTAGAAATACGGTTGCAATTGATAGAATCACCCGGATGTCCTAATCTAGAATGTCATAAGGAAGACGAAAGAGCAGCAAAGGTTAATGGAACTGAGGTTGGATTCTTGATGGCGTTTGAAATAGGGTAGAGATATTCAATGCTGTCACATCTCATTATTCGTCTCCTTGTCATAAAAAATCCTTCACATATAAACCAAAAGGATCAAAGTCAAGGGAAACATTATTATTGTTGTGAAACGTCGCACAGAGATTAGATTCTTAATGAGTTTAGGGGCATGAAGGACGTTTTTTAAGATTAGTGGTGGATGTGATGGGGATAAGGATGAATGACCAACACCGCGAATAGGTTTACCTTGTCCACTACCAATAATAATATTTTGATTTAAATTACTCAAATTGGAATAAGACGAGAGAGTACCTTGTGATGTCGTTATGTAAGATGTGGCGCATGTCTCCATATACCAATTTTCATCTGGTGCGTTGAGTGACATTGTGTTCTACCTGCTTCAATGTCAGTCGGTGCATAAGTTGAGGGCGGAGGAGGGGGGGCTATGTTGTGTAGGCCTGTTGTGGACTGCATCGAGTATGCCAGGTTGGGCCTGTCGGGTAGGAGGTAGATTCCACGAGGATGTTGGATATGGGAAATGAGGAGAGGTCCATGATAGTCGGCCCACGCGGTCCATGGCAGGTAGGCAACCCACGACGAAGGCTGCTGCCACTGCCGCGGTCGCCGCTAACTGTTTCTTACCGGCGAGGACTGCCCCTTCCCGCCGCCGTTGTTGCTGGAATTTTGTCTGCCGCAGCCCTTGCCGTACTGTCTCCCTCGACAGTTGTTGTGGGTTGATCCGAACTATTGCGGGTCCTCAGGTCGGTGGTGCAGGCTGCTGGAATTGGAGATCCGGCAGTCGGTGGAGGACCCGATGGTGGTGGTGAGGGCGGTGTCTGCAATGCTGGCCTGAGTGGTGTTGCACTTGATTTTTTGGGTTTTCTCAAGAATTAGCTTCGAACGGGCCTCATAGAACTGTGGTAACGGCGTGCATTGCTGAAGGATGGTGGCAACGCCAACATAGAATTCGTTCAAGCCTGCAATAAGTTGCATAACCAGTCGCTGATTAGTGACGGGTGCGCCAACATTGGAGAGTTGGTCATCAAGCATCTTGAGTTCTTGACAATATGCAGACACGTTTGGGAAATCATCCTGATGAACGTCCATGAACTGATTTTCAAGGTATAACGCTCGTTGAGTTTTGTTGTCGTGGAAAATACTTTCCAAACGTTCCACGTTTGGTGGGCAATGGCATCTGTATCAATGATGGTGTGCAATAGATCATTAGAGATCGTGCCGTATATCCACTGGAGGACGGCTGCGTCCAAACGAGACCAGAGTGCATCATCAGAAGTCGAAGATAAGGGGAGGTTTGTGGACTTCGGTGTAAGAGAGATGATGTGGTCAATAACTTCGTAAACATGACAATGGATCTTAAAAAGCTCTGCCTACGAGGAGTATTGACCATTTTTCATCTCAAGGGTGACAAGGATGAAGTTTTTGATATTATTGACTGCAAGTGGAGGATGAAATTTGGTTTTGTCAGCCATGGAAGATGAAATTTAGGAGGAAGATGGAGGGAGAATGGTCGAAAAAACTAGGGTTCCGTCGTGGGGAAAGGGGAGGCCGAGAGAAGAAGTCGGCCGCTAGGGTAGGATATCTAGGGTTGAGTTAGACCCAAGATCCATTATTTACATGGTATCAGAGCCAGACCCATTCTAATTCTTTGTTCGTCGATATTGGGCCCCAAATTATATTGTCCACGCTCCAGTTAACGGATCTGGGCGTGCGGGGGAGTGCTAAGGGTGACACATCGGAAATGAAATGGGAACATGAACTCCTTATATGGACTTGGACAATCCTCATCCTACTGGCTAGTTTTTGGAATTGAGTTAGGCCCAAGATCCATTCTTTACAATAAGCACCAAGTAATTTGTCTTTATAGGGGACAGAGAATCAATTGATGTCTTCGATTTGCAGCGGTTATTCCATCGGTTCATCTAAACCGCCACGAAAGGAATTTACGACAGGCTATCAGGTGATAGGTCTATATCATTGCTATTTTTATTCTGCGGCAGTTCAAACCGCCGCGAAATAAAGGAAACAACCGCTACAAAGAAGTGTTTTTTTATGTAATGCACCATCACACGAGAGGTGAAAGCCTGGATGGATGGTTTAGCTAAAAAAAAAAACCAGATATGTCTGAGTATTTCTCAGTTCATGTAAGAATATCAATCTGTAGAGTTCTAGGAGTCGCCTATGTGAGTAAATTTTATCCAAATATTTTGTAAGATCTCTCTCGAAATCGACGATTCCGGATGAAAATAGAACTGGTAAGAACAATCTGTAAGTACATCTCCCCTTACATATTGAGGGGACATGATACAAGATAATAATAAGAATTCTAACTCCTTAGGAGATCTACTTGTATAAGAATACCTAATTTCTAACGTGATCTACTTGTATATGTATATGACCTCCAATTAGTAGAGTCTTCCAATTAATCTTAATTTTCTCACATTTTTGTTCTTGTGGACCTCGTTTAACTCACATCAGCTTCAGAAAAAAAAATCCACGCAACAACGTCATCATTGTTAGGATAATTAGCCCATAATTAGCCAAAATCATCTCATATCAATTGTAATTATTAGTATCACATAATTTAGGGTATGATTAGGATATGATTATAAATTAGTATCACATAATTAGAGTATGATTAGATAGGTCTTCTATTATTATTAGTCTTATACACTTGTATATATATGACTATATTGGAATGAAATAAATTTTTTATTTCTCGTCACGTTGTTTTTTATGAGTCTATATTCCCGTTTGCTAAATTTCATGTGGCATCCCCACTTTCATATGATTTTTTGGACGACGGAATACATCCAATTTTACATCACCACCTACTTAGCCAAAATCAGGTAGGACCAGCCCAAAATACTCCCCACACCGTACCGGCCCAACCACAAAATGGGACTAGACCAGTCTAATGTGAGAAAGCCATTGCCTCGTTACTATCGGTCTCGGCCCAGTCCATATCTCGTGGCTGCCAGGCCCAAATGAGGGAGCCCACTGCTCCCTCACCCGTGTCCATAATCCAATAGCCATGTCCATCATCTCAGGCCCACAAAATTGATCCGAGTCGACCCAGCCACCAAGCAGAAAGTCACCTGTCAGTTCTGACCCAAGATAGGATTGCCCCTCGGCCCAATAGCCTACCAAACAGCCCAAATCCACAACCTCGGACCATTGAAACACGTGTTATGCATAGGATTTTTCGACCCAAGGGTCATTTTAACCTAACATCTTCAGTCCAACCATCACCTCTACCTAAAAATTCCAAAACAGTCCTATCAGACCCGAATTGGAAAGCTGCCATGTTAGACGAAATTGATGCCCTTATTAAAAAAAAGACGTGGGAGTTAGTTCCCCATCCATCTAATGTGAACATAATCAGGTCTATGTAGATTTTTTGTCCTAAAAAGAATTCTGATGGCTCCTTTGTGAGATACAAAGCTCGTCTTGTTAGTGATAGCAGGTTAACGTGGATTGTGGTAAAATATTCAGTCCGGTAGATAAGCCAGAAACTATCAGGATTGTTCTTAGCCTGACACTGTCAAAATCTTGGTCCATTCATCAGTTGGATGTCAAAAATGCATTCTTACATGGCCATCTATAGGAGACATTCTATATGCACCAGCCTTTGGGGTTCCGAGATCCTACACCTAAGGATTATGTTTGCCTGTTGAAAAAATCTTTGTATGATTTGAAACAGGCTCCCCGGGCGTGGTATAACAGGTTTGCAGGGTTTGTATCCATAATGAGTTTCTTACACAACAAGTCCGATTAGTCATTGTTTATTTATAAGAAGGGCAATGACATGACATATATCTTTCTATATGTAGATGACATCATTCTCACTGCACCAGCTACATCACTTCGTCGGTCTATTATGTCCCTCGTTGCAGCAGAATTTGCAATGAAGGATCTGGGTCCTTTAAATTATTTTTTAGGAATTGATGTAACTCAATATGCAGGTGGTCTGTTCCTCAGTCAAAAGAAATATGCCGATGAGATCATTGAAAAGGCCGGTATGTCATCCTACAAACCGTCATATACATCGGTTGATACAAAGGCAAAATTGAGTAGCTCTACATGTACTCCATACAGTGATCCAATGCATTACCGCAGCTTAGCAGGGGAATTGCATTATCTTACTTTCACGAGACCTGATATCTCATATGCGGTTCAGCAAGTATGCTTACATATGCATGATCCAAAAGAAGAGCATATGGGGCTCTCAAGCGAATTCTGAGGTATGTTAAGGGTACTCTCCATTTTGGATCGCATATGTATAAGTCCTCCATTTCGAGTCTCTCATCTTATACAGATGTTGATTGGGGTGGCTGCCCGGACACCCGACGTTCCACCTCGGGTTATTGTGTATTTTTAGGAGACAACCACATTTCATAGTCATCAAAATGACAACCGGTGATTTCTCAGTCAAGCGCTGAAGCAGAATACTGAGGAGTCACCAATGTGGTTGCTGAATCATGTTGGCTCCGTAATCTCCTTTTAAATCTCCATTGTCCGATTGAAAAAGCAAATGTGGTCTATTGTGATAATGTGAGTGTGATATACGTATCCGATAATCCAGTCCAGCATCAACGCACAAAACACATAGAAATGGATATATTATTTGTTCGAGAAAAGGTTGCGCGTGGACAAGTCCGTGTTCACCATGTACCGTCCCGATATCAGATTGTCGACATTTATATCAAAGGTCTTCCGCGCGTACTATTTGATGATTTCAGAGACAGTCTCAGCATATGAGAACCTCCCGCTAAGACTGTGGGGGATTGTTAGGATAATTAGCCAATAATTAGCCAAAAAATCATCTCATATCAATTGTAATTATTAGTATCACATAATTTAGGATATGATTGTAAATTAGTATCACATAATTAGGGTATGATTAGATAGGTCTTCCATTATTATTAGTCTTATACACTTGTATATATATATGACTACATTGGAATGAAATAAACTTATGGGATTAACTTCCTTCAATCCTAACATTTTCATAATCAGTATTCAGTATTTCTATACGCTCAACGTTCGGAATTTTATACATTGCATCGCTAATCCAACACAATATCCTTGAAGGCACAATCGAATTAAGAAGTAAGACTGTTACGTATTTTAAATTTATATGTGTACGTTCTCCACACACATACATGAAACAAAAAAATCAATCGCAACACATTTGAACCCATATTTCATTTCAAAATAACACTTGACAATATATTGATCGAAATTTACGGTGTACAATTTGCCACCTTCCAACATATTGAATCGTGTGGATATTTTCTTAGTTTTGACGGGAAAAAAATATTATGTGTTTTGACCCACCAAACCAGTTCCAACATATGAAGCAGCTTTGTCATTTTTATATTTTTTTTGTCTTTAAAGGAAGAATAAAACACAATTTAATTTATTGGTTTCGTGGCTCCAAAAAAAGATAGCCACTTCCACCATGTTGGTGTGTGGATTATTTGAAGAGACAATGAACAAAAGAAAGAAAAGCATAGTTGACTTTTAAAAGCAGAGTCAAACTAAAAGAGGAAATTAGAGTGGGTGAATAGCACAACTGTCGTGTCCATGAATTCTTGATCTTATCAGAAATCCCACATGCATGGTGTATGGAGCCTAAGTAAATGGGCAATGGCACTTCACTATTTATAGTGATAGGAAATGATTGAAATATACAAAGGTTAAATGCAGTGGCTACGGAGCGAAAGGATGGTCAGTTCAAGACATTTTCTTGTAAAATTATACTGCGTATATAAAAAATTATATTGTGTATATATATCAAAAAATACTTTTTATATATGTATATTAAATCTTGAACATACTTAGTAAAATTTTTGACTTCGCCACTAGTTAAATGTTAGTCGTGTGCATAACTTCATTGATGTGATCCTCCACCGTTATAAGAAAGTTGGAGGCCACGAAACAGGTGGGATCCTTTGTTCTTAAATTTTTCAAATTATATTTTTAAGAATACTATTTAAGCATTTTACTTATAGATAGATTCACGAGATATATATATTGTACCCCTGAAAATTTATGTGAATCTAATTGATTAAACGCGAAGTTTGTATATATAAATGCAATTGCGGAATCTTTAACTAAGGAAAAAAACAGGCCAAATTTAGTGTTGTTGTGTATCTGCCAGTTTCATCGTTATGATCTATAGATCATGTACAAGCAGATAAGGAGGGAACAAATTTTTTTAGACATACTTCATCTATTTCACGTAACTAATTTGGCCCGACACGTAACTTATGTGCTCTTAATAGCACACATAGTTTATAATGACTCTTGTTACTAGTTAATGGAGTATATATTATCCTCTCTTTAACCAAAAAATAATAGAAAGGCTGAACTATCTGAACTAAAGAAAACTAGACTGTAAGGGCAAAAGTTTTTCCTTCACGAGTCATGATCAAATTCCTCATAGAATATGTACGTACGTCGTATATCTTTGAACTTGGATTAGGATTCATATTTTGTTCTTCATGCTAATTTTCAACTTAACTCTCTTTTTTTAATAGACCTCTTTAACTCACATCACCTTCAGAAAAAAAATTGCAATGCAACAACATCATCATTATTTAATTTAAATTAGTTCGTGGCCACAAAGTAACATAGCCACTTCCACAAAGACCATGTTATTGTATGGATTATTTGAAGAGAGATGCGCAGAAGGAAAGAAAAAGGCATGGTTGACTTAGTTAAGAATATCTAAGAAAGACATTAAAGGGGTGTTTGATTCATGGGATAAGGTGAGATATTCTCAAGTTAGGTTTGGAGTTAGATTTATATTTTTATTTGATTGAAGATATAATTAAGTTCAGAATAAATTTATACTTTAAATTTGATGTTATTTTATCTCATCTAGAAAATAAAATAAATTAATTCAAAGATTATAATTTTAAGCCTATAATGTCGTAATAACTTTGTCAGCAAACCAAACTACTTGAGTCAATAGTCCAACTATCATGGTACATGAATCCTTGAACTTCTTATCAGAAATCCCACATGGTGTGTTGCCTAAGTAACGAGGCAGTGGCACTTACTGCTTAGTGATAAGACATGATTGTAACATAAATCTGATTGTAATATAAATCTAAGTGTCAAGTAGAGTTGGAGTCAGGATTTAAAGTTATGAAATTATGAATTTAGTTATTTTAAGTTAATTATTGAATTTTAAATTAATAATTTTTATATATTTAATGAATTTTTAAGAAAAATATAGAAGATGAACCAAAATTACTGGTACGGCCGAATATATAAGCTATACTCTAGCTCCCCCTTGTGCCAAGGGTAGCTGTGCATAATTTTATGAATGTGATCCTTTCATATTACTGTTACTATCGAAATAATCTGGTATCATGCGGAAGCTAACAAAACAAATCTCATAAGACGATAAATCATACAACAAAAGAGAGATATGCCAAGAGAGACTCATATTTAATTTGGTACGATTAATCGGCATGTATCCACCTGAAGAGATGAGGTTTCTGTAAGATGATATTAATCTCCCTTGAGGAGTCTTTCATTAATATCAAGGTATATATAGAGTACAATATTCATCCCTTATACAATAGGAATCCTAAGCCTATACAAAAGAGGAATACTAGTCTTACCATAATTATATTTACACAATATATGAAAATATTCTAATTATGGGTAGGAAATATATTTACACGTTTACACACCCCCTCAGTCGGAGCGGGAGGAGGCCGGACGCTGAGACTGGCTCTGAAGTCAATAAATAACTGTCTGGGAAGTCCTTTGGTAAATATGTCTGCATACTGATAGGATGATGGAACATGTAACACTCTGACATGGCCTAACGGAACTTTCTCACGAACGAAGTGTAGGTCTATCTCAATATGCTTGGTTCGCTGATGTTGAACCGGATTATGAGAAAGATAGATGGCAGAGATGTTATCACAATACACAATAGATGCCTGACGCAAAGGACACTGAAGTTCTAACGAAAATTTCGAGCCAACAAATCTCGGCTACTACATTTGCAACGCCTCGTACTCGGCCTCGGCCTTTGGAGCGAGATAGGGTAGCCTGTCGCTTGGCAGACCAAGAAATCAGATTATCCCCTAAGAAAATACAAAAGCCGGAGGTGGAGCGTCGTGTGTCCGGACACCCTGCCCAATCTGCATCCGTATATGAAAGTAACTTGTCTGGTGTAGAGGGGTATAGGTGCAAACCATAATCAAGAGTGCCCTTAATGTATCGAATGATACGCTTAAGAGCAATGAAATGAGACTCCCTAGGGGCATGCATGAATAAGCACACCTGCTGAACAACATAAGCTATGTCTGGCCTGGTGAATGTGAGATACTGAAGTGCACCTGCAAGACTCCTATACAGAGTAGGATCAGAGACTGGAGCACCATCCATAGCACTGAGCTTAGATTTGGAATCAACTGGAGTAGGCACCTCTTTGCAGTTCGCCATCTTAGCCCTGTACACAATCTCTTCTGCATACTTACGCTGACACAAGAACATATGATTGGCAGACCTGGTCACTGATATCCCCAAAAAGTAACTCAGTTTCCCCAAATCAGTCATTGCAAATTTGGACTTGAGCAAGGCAATAATCTCATTTTTCAATCCGTCGGAGGAGGCAGTAAGAACAATATCATCCACGTAAAGTAATAAGTAAGCAGTGCTACTACCTCGATGAAAAATGAAAAGTGATGTATCACTCTTGCTGCATACAAACCCAATCTGCAAGATATACCTGGAAAAGCGATCATACCAAGCACGGGGGGCCTGCTTCAGGCCATATAGTGACTTACGGAGACGGCACACATAGTGAGGAACTGCTGGATGGGTGAACCCTGGTGGCTGATGCATGTAGACTGTCTCTCTTAGATCCCCATGTAAGAATGTATTTTTCACATCAAGCTAATGGATCGGCCAGTGTTTGCCCATGGCTATGCTCAAAACTGTGCGGATGGTAGCCGGTTTGACAACCGGGCTAAAGGTCTCACCACAATCAATGCCCTCCTGCTGATTTGTGCCATCAGCCACAAGACGGGCCTTATACCTCTCAAGATCCCCATTGTCTCTGAACTTGTGACGAAATAGCCACATACAACGAATGACATTCACCCCCTCAGGTCTAGGTACTAGATCCCACGTGTGCTGTTTAGTTAAAGCATTGAGTTCCTCATACATAGCCGCATTCCAATTAGGGTCTTGTTTGGCCAATTTTGGGTTCTTTGGAAGTGGAGAGATGGTTTGGGCAGACAAGTTGAAATGGACTTTGGGTTTGAAGATTCCATGCTTTGAACGAGTTTTCATTGGATGGGTAGGGACAGTGGGTGGCGGAGTGGTGTCTGAGACGGGGGGTAAAGTCGGATAAGGAGAGGGTGGGGGCGAAGCCGTCGGAGGTGCCGCGGCTCTTGGATCGAGAGTCGCGGCGCTAGAAGGTTGACAGGCTTCTCTGAAGTTTGGGTGCCGCGGTTCCGACGACGGAACAGAGGATGTGAGTTGTTCGATTATGAGGGGAGAGATGGCAGACTCGTCAAGAAATGAGTAGTCCTGTTTTTGGAATTTTGGAAGATTCGAAAATGGGAATGTGGTCTCGTCGAATGTGACGTGACGAGTCGACAAGTCATAGCATAGATAGCCCCTATGGTTCGGCGGGAATCCTAGAAAGACACATGGAGTGGACCTAGGAGCGAGCTTGTGAGGGGCGGTGGAGCTAAGGTTGGGATAGCACAGACAACCAAAAATCCGTAGATGATCATAAGAGGAGATTCTATGGTAGAGGATTTCGGTAGGGGTCATATTGTGAAGAGTGCTAGTAGAGAGAATATTTAGAGTGTATTCTGACATTTTAGCAGCATAGACCCAGAAGGGTGGAGGGAGGGAGACATGAATCAATAGGGTGCGAATCATATTGTTAATGGTGCGGATGATTCTTTCAGCTTTACCATTTTGTAGTGAGGTGTGAGGGGAGGAGAAGCGAAAGACCATGCCATTATTGGTACAAAAGTGGTGAAACATAGAGTTATTGAATTCACGACCATTATCGCACTGAAATGATTTTATGCCTTTTCCAAATTGTGTTTGAATGAAATTGCGAAACTCAAGAAATTTGACAAACACTTCCGATTTAAATTTAAGAGGGTATAACCAAACGTAGTGTGAAAAATCATCAAGTAACACAAGATAGTATTTATGACCGGGAGAACTAGGGATAGGAGATGTCCATAAATCGGCATGTATGATATCAAAAGGAGCAAATGTAACACTTATAGATGATTTAAACGGAAGACGAATATGTTTGTCTAAAGAGCAAGAAACACAATTTTGGGCAAGTTTCCCATTACAAGCAATGAAATTGTTGCCTCTAAGAAAATTAAAAACTGGGACTCCTGGATGACCAAGCCTATTATGCCAGGTTGAAGAAGAAACAACCGCTATAGTGACGGGAGAGCAAGATCTGGCAGCGGAGGTGGAAGTGAATGGATAGAGATCCCTCGTGCTATTGCATCTCGTAAGAGGTGTCCCCGTATGAAGATCCTTTACAGTAAAATCAAAAGGGTCAAAATCCACAGAGACAGAATTATTACGAGTAAATTGGCGGACAGATATGAGGTTCTTAATCATGTGTGGGGCATATAGGGTGTTTTTGAGGGAGAAGGGTGGATGAGGAGGTTGTGTGTATGAGGTACCATAACCCTTAACTGGAATGTGTTGTCCACTACCAACTGTAACATATTGAGGATGCTTTAAACAAAATAGTTTAGGAATAGTACCTGCAGACTGGGTGACGTGAGATGTGGCGCCTACCATGTACCAAGTATTGTCAGGTTGTTGCATAGATAGGGTGTTGAACGCCTGACCCAACTCAGTGGGTGTCATGCCGGAGGAGGGCTACGGGACCTGACCTTGCATGAAGTGGGCCTGCTGTGGGGCTAGAGCGGGGCCTAACAAACCGGGGTAAGAATACGGATTGTATGGCTGCTGGTACTAGAATGGACTTGGCGCCGCGGCTCTGAACTGGGGCGCCGCGACTCTGTACTTGGGCGCCGCGACGCTGTAGACGAACTGCTGAGGAGCCGCGACCCAGTTGTTCTGCGATCTCTGTTGCTGTTGCCGCTGTTGGTTCTGTTGACCGTGACCCTTGCCACGACCACGGCCTCCTCTACCACAGTGGCCTTTTCCACTCTTGCCGCCGCGACCCTGCCGCTGTTGGGAGTTGTCCGATGGCGTCTGATCTTAGGGTTGCGTGTCGACAGCTAACACCTGATGGGTGTGCTCATCCTGCTTAGCACGACAGATTTCTTCGAGAAACAATTGTGAGCGAGCTTTGTTAAAACTCGGTAGCGGATCTGCCTGTTGAATAATGGAGGCCAAAGTATCATATTCGCCCTTAGTAAGGCCAGAAATCATTTGTAGCACCATTTTATCATCAGTGACAGGCCGTGCCGATGTTGGAGAGTTGATCCGCTAGAAGTTTAAGCGCTTGCAGTACTCAGAGACATTGGAGAAGTTTTCAAGACGTGTTTTGTTGAACTGTTCTTCCAAATACACGGCACGAGTGTGCTTGTTGTCCTGAAAAATTTCCTCCAAACGATTTCACAAGTCAAGGGCTGTGGAGAGTCGATTTCATGATAGTAAGGAGCAAATCCTGAGAGATACTACCATATATCCATTGTTTGACGCCGGCGTCGAGACGATGCCAGATAGAATCATCAACCTCTGTAGGGCGCGGAATAGTGTCATCAATATGGTCAAGCACATTATAGAGACATGCATGATTGCGAAAAAGTTCAACCCAGGGAGAATACTGGTTGTTTTCTTGATCAAGAATAATGGGAATATGGTTCTTGATGTTGGAAACAGTAAGGGCGGGATGAAACGGTGGTGATGACTTTGTGGTGGGATTTGTGGAGGTAGAGACGTCAGAAAGTTTGGAAGAATCAGGGATAGCTATTTAGAGAAGAGAAGAAAGGAAGAACAAAACCCGAAAAACAAGAAGAAAATTCGGGAGGGCCGCGGCGTAGGAGAGGCAGCCGGCGGCTGTGGAAGAGAAAGGTTTTTAGGGTTTTGTTTATTTGGCTCTTGATACCATGTAAGATGATATTAATCTCCCTTGAGGAGTCTTTCATTAATATCAAGGTATATATAGAGTACAATATTCATCCCTTATACAATAGGAATCCTAAGCCTATACAAAAGAGGAATCTTAGTCTTACCATAATTATATTTACACAATATATGAAAATATTCTAATTATGGGTAAGGAATATATTTACACGTTTACAGTTTCCACTATATAAAAGAGAGTACAAGGTATTGAGAGAAATAATCTCACAAAAGCTAAAAAAAAAAGAGGTTCAGACAAGTGACAGAGTAAGACTTGTGTCTCACACCACTAAATAAGACTCTCAAAGCACTTAGGACTACATTGTGGATGCTTTCAAGTGAGAAGGAAAATACCTCAATTTATAGGAGTCCGAACCTTTTCTTCCAAAGCCAAACAAGAAAAAATTATATTTTTATTTTAGGATAAGAAAAATTCAATTATGATAAGAAAATCAGGACAAACACCTTATTATAAATATAATATAGGTGTGGGTCATGAGATAGATGGGACCTTTGTCTTTTTTTCAATTATTTTTCCGACAATACTTTATGTAGGCATTGTGATATGGATTCATTAGATTAATCAAACTCTTAATTATTTACTTATTGGTAGGATTGAATAGATGATGTCTTGTATCTTTATCGCCAAACCACCAACACAATATAGTGTATGTGGCCTTTATCACCCTTGAGGGTTATTCTTTTTTAAAGGACTTTTAGCACTCACTTTTGCCTTGACAACTAGAGATTACAAATTTCCTTATCAGCAAACATTTGCAACATAGTCCTGCTAACTTCTTTTTTATTCTTCGGCAAAGTTGGTAATTTAAATTGTCTCTAAATTAATTGATGCAATTTTCTTGTTTCTTTACGGTAATGGAAGGAAAAGCAAAGTGCTGTCACTACTTGGTTGTTAATGAAGGGGTGCTTTGACACATTTTCTTGAATTTGGCTCAGTATTTGTTTATATTTGTTGCATCTTTTATGAATCAATCCAGTTTGTTTCCTTTATCTATTTAATTTCATGTTCTTTTTTTTCATCTGTTGTGTTTTCTTTTTTCTCTTTTTCTTTGGCAGACAATCCTGCACTCAAGGACTGAGCTAGCTTATTCACGTGGATCCAGTAGTTTCGGCCAAACCTGTATATGTATTAAGAAATTAATCCATTAAATATTTATAAATATTTGATTATGAATCTCGTTATTATTATATATTAACTTGAGATCCGTAAAAACCCTAAAACTTCAAATTAAAATTTGAATCCGCCTATGCCAACACTATCCATGCATATTGCAATAGTGTTTTATTCTTCTTGTTATTTTTTTTGCGTTCACTGGATGCAAGTTGCAACTTTACATGACACTTGGTTTGTTTAACTAAAGCCACTGAGATAAGATGGAAAAGGTAGTTGTTATTGAAAGGATGTCACTTGGCCAAATAATGTAGGACATTACATGATTTTTTTTTTAAAAATGGCATATAGTAAATTTGATCTTCTCTATATCTTACCTTCTTCTGGTTGGGATCCGGGATTTTAAAAGGGTACATATTTAAAAATATACTCTTACTTGACAATTTGGTGTACGTAAATGTGTATAGTGATTCCAGATTGAAGTCCATAAATAGTTGAGTGACAAGTTTGATTCATATCTTGATACCTTGAAACATATATAACTTCCGCAACATAATGAGTTCCCTTTGCCTCATATATCCATTTGCTTTCTCCTTTTGCAAAGAGAGATTAATAATCTTATTAAATCAGTGAACAAAAAGTATGACTGTCTAAGTAATACATGTTGTTTGAGTTATAAGACATAGTTGACTAATGTATTCTATAGTTGACAAGTTGAGAGTGATACTGATCAATTTATTGCTATGCTACCGACAGAATTTGAAGTTTGAACTATCCAGCTATGCTACCTACAGAATTTGAAGTTTGAACTATCAACCTTAACTGGAAAACGCAGGGAGCTCACCATGTAAGCTCACCCTCGATCCGCCACACAAAAATCAGTTTGGAAATAATCAAGTTTAAGCCTAAAATATTCTTGTGTTTTGTATTAAAGGAAGCTAATCTTCTTGGATATTTATTAATCTCTCGATTCCCTTTGAGAAAGTTCTCGAATAAAGAATACAATCTTTTTCTGACAGGAAAAACATAATAAGAAAATTGAAATTGTTAGGAAAAATTACGGGGTCGAAGCAACCTCACTACTAAAGTGAAAGTTGAGAAAATGCAGAAATAAACTTTAGACACAAGATTTACGTGGAAAACCCCAAACAAATTAGGGAAAAACCCACTGGGCAAATGTAGGAGGATTTCACTAAGATAACGGGATTACAATACTTTTCTTTAATGTACGAGGAGATAACAACAATTACCTATCTCTCTTGTAACTAGGAGAACACTCAATCTCTCTAAACCAATATCTAAGGAGAAACCTATGTTTTTCTCTTTTAAGAATACTAGGAGATTCTAGGGAGGTTTTGAAATGAATTAGAATGGTACGAATTGGAGGTGCAAACCTAAGGCCTATTTATAGACTTCAAAAGAACACAAGTTAGGCCACCTAAATTAGGTAGCACACCAAGTTTGATAGCACACCTTGTTTGGCTTCACACCCTCATTTGCTGAATTCAAAGTCTAGAAGGGTTGGCTCATATTTTGCACATTTTCCATATTTTCCACATAAGGGACTTCACTCTTCACATTCTCCCATTTGAAGTCGCCTTTGGTAATCCCTTCATCCTTCCTCACTCACCGATGCCATGCTTGCTTACGTCTCCGCTAGGCCACAAGAGGATTGACACCATTTAAACTTTTTAGCATTAATTGGCTTTGTCATAGCGTCTGCTACATTCTCATCGATGTGGATCTTTTGCATATCCACACTCTCTTCCTCCACTACTTCTTGAACGAAGTGGTAGTGGACCCGTATATGTTTTGTCCTTGAATGAAAGCCCGGATTCCTTGCAATTGCAAGGCACTCTGACTGTCACAAAACATAACCATCTTCTCTTGTTTGTGCCCGAGTTCGTCCAGTAACCTTTGAATCCAGACAACTTCCTTGCAAGCTTGTGTAGCCGCCATATATTCTTCTTTTGTTGTTGATAGAGCCACAACAGTTTGTAACTTCAACGCCCAGCTTACAGCTCCTCCTGCAAGAGTAAACACATAACCCGTAGTGGATTTACTTTTATCGAGAACGCCTGCGAAATCTGAATCTACGTAGCCTCTAACAGTTAATTCTGGTCCTCCATAACATAATGCAGCATTTGAGGTTCCTTTGATGTATCTTAGAATCCTCTTCATAGTACTCTAATGCTTTCCACCAGGATTCGCCATAAATCGACTAACCGCTCCCACTGCTTGTGCAATGTCTGGTCTTGTGCATATTATGGCAAACATTAAACTTCCCACTGTCGATGCATACGGTACTCGAGACATCTCCTTCCTCTATGCTTCATTACTAGTACACATATTTGAGGATAATTTGAAATTAGTAGGAAGTGGGGTAGAAATTGGCTTACAATCTTGCATGTTGAAGCGTCGCAAGATCTTGTTAAAGTAGTTCTTCTGGGAAAGCCAAACCTTTCTGCTATCTCAGTCTCGGTGAATTTGCATCCCTAGAATCTTGTTTGCTGGTCCCAAGTCCTTCATGTCAAACTCCCTAGCCAACTGTGCCTTCCATTCCTGGATTTGATCTTTGTTGGGGCCTACTACCAACATGTCATCCACATACAACAGTAAGATAATAAAATTATTACCACCAAACCTCTTGTAGTACACACAATGGTCTAAACCAAGTCTGTTGTATCCAAGGCTCATAATGAAGGAATCAAATCTATTGTACCAACATCTCGACGCTTGTTTTTTACCGTACAGAGATTTGTTCAACATGCAAACCAAGTTCTCCTTACCTGTTTCATCAAAACCTTCTGGTTGGAGCATGTAGATCTCTTCTTCAAGCTCTCCATGAAGAAATGCAGTTTTCACATCCAACTGCTTCAAATGTAAGTCAAACGTAGCACACATCGCCAGAACAACCCTAATTATCATGAGTCGAACCACCGTAGAAAATATCTCATTGGAATCAATGCCTTCTTTCTGAGCAAATCCTTTCACCACCAATCTTGCACGATACCGTTCCACTTGATCATTGCTAACCCACTTGATCTTGTAGATCCATTTATTACCAATGGCCTTTCTTCCACGTGGTAATGGTACCAGCTCCCAAGTCTTGTTTTTGTGTAGAGATTTAATTTCCTCTAGCATTGTTGTCATCCACAAAGATGCATCTGAGCTACTTATATCTTTATGAAAAGTTGAGGGCTCTCCATCCTCCGTTAGAAGACAATATGCAACATTGCTCTCCGTAATATACTCTGAGTGCCAAGCTGGCGGCCTTCTCTCACGAGTTGACCGATGGACTTTTTCTGCCTCAGACTCGACTTGTTGTTGTACCTCGTGCTCTGGTGTAGCTTCAGAAGAAATTAGAATTTCAGGTTCCGTGTTATTCACCGCCGGAATTATTGTATTCTCTAAGCTTACATTTGATGTGCTACCTCCTTCATCTTTTTATTGTAGTTGATCTTCCGCAAAAGATCACATTCCTGTTGACGATAAGCTTGCGGGTAGTGGGATCCCACAAGTGATACCCATTAACACCATCAGCACAGCCCAAGAAGATACACCTTCTGGGTTTCGGCTCCAACTTCGTTCTTTCTTGAGTGTTGTACATCACGTACATAGGACATCCAAATGAATGCATACCAAAGTAATCAGAGGGCTTCCCCGTCTACATCTCCATTGGTGTCTTCAAATCAATAGTCATTGAAGGAGACCGATTTACCACATAACAAGCGGTTTTGGCTGCTTCTGACCAGAAAAAGTTGGACTGACCCGCATTCCTTAACGTAACTCTCATCTTTTCCGCAAGAGTTCTGTTCATCCACTCCGCCACTCTATTTTGCTGAGGCGTATATGTGATTGTGAACTGTCTTTTGATACCTTCTCGCCTGCAAAGTGCAAGAAACTCCCCGTATGTGTACTCTCTTCCATTATCTGTCCTCAAGCACTTGATTTTCTTTCCAGATTCAATTTCTACCTGCGCCTTGAAGTCTTTGAACACCGGAAACACATCTAACTTCCTCTTGATAGGAAACACCCAACATCTCCTGGAGAAATCATCAATAAAAGACACAATACTTTGCACCTCCTAGGGACAGTTCTAGTGACTCCCAAACATCATAATGAATCAAGTCTAGTATGTGCTTACTCCTAGCATCAGATCTACTAAACTTTAATCTACTCTGCTTACTTGTAACACAGTGTTCACGGAAGCAACTTTCGGTCGGAGAGAATCTTCAAACCTCATTCTGACATATGGCCAAGTTTGAGATGCCATATCATCGTCGACTCTTCTCCTTTGTTGGTTGACACAACACATGTGTTGGCTTCCTACAGTATTTCCCCTTTAAGCATGAATAAGTTTACCGCGATCTTTTCTGCTTTCATAACCACAAGTGCACCTATAACAATCATCAAGATCCCATTCTCGATATGCATCTTACAACCGATATTATCTATTTTCCCCAAGGACAATAGATTCTTCTTTAGGCCCTTCACTTGTCGTACCTCCTAAATAGTGTGAACCGTACCGTCAAACATCTTTATCTTGATAGTACCAATACCGGCAATCTCCAAAGCATGATCATCCCCCATGTGCACAGAACCTCCAGAGATTGGTTCATATTTGTGGAACCATTCTCTATGAGATGTCATATGCCACGATGCTCCTGAGTCTAGTAACCAGACATCATTGAACTAATTTCTGCCTCCAACCATTGTTCATCCGGGGTACTCGCCACATTCCCATAAGTATTTGATGACTCAGGGTCTCCACTCTTCTGTCTGTTCCTGCAATCATTTTTGAAGTGCCATTTCTTGCCACAATTGTAGCACTTGAGTTGCTTCATACTTCTTGACTTTGATCTACCATGGTTCTGACTCCTACTCTAGCCACGTTCCACCGATCTTCCTCTTTTCACCGTCAACGCCTCTGCTTGCTGCGAACCCATATGCCTATCTTCTTTATTTTTGCGCCTGGTTTCTTCTTCCAAAATAGCGGCTGCAATCTCATCGAAGACAAGATACTCCAAAAGAGTATTATTCGTCAAGTTGATGATGATTTGATCATACGAGTCAAGTAGACTTTGAAGTAGAAGTTCCGTACGTTCAGTCGTCTCTATTTTGTAACATGTAGATTCCAGTTGCGAAAATAGAGTATTCAAGGTATTTATATGATCGGTTACCGATGAGGATTCTGTCATCCGAAGAGTGTACAATCTTCTCTTTAAGAAGATCTTGTTGTGTAGTGACTTGGCCCCGTACAACCTGCACAACGTATCCCAAATTTCCTTCGTCGTCTTCTTCTCCTCCACGCTGGACAAAACACCATCAGCTAGTGCTAGGTGCAGGTCAGCAGCTACATTGCCATCCATCTTATCCCACCTGGCATCATCTGTTATCTCAGCGGGACTATCTCCGATTGCTGCTAAACAATTGTCCTTCCTCAGTATTGCATTCATCTTCATCTTCCATAATGAGAAATTACTCCCGTTGAACTTCTCAACATCGAACTTTGTTGTCGCCATTGTAAACAATGTTCCGCTTCGTCACTTGAACCGGCTCCCACTATTCACACATGGATAGTGCTCGCGAACATTACCGTTTACAACCTTGCTCTAATACCACTGTTAGGAAAATTTACGGGGTCGAAGCAACCTCACTACTAAAGTGAAAGTTGAGAAAATGCGAAAATAAACTTTAGACACAAGATTTACGTGGAAAACCCCAAATAAATTAGGGAAAAACCACGGGGCAAGTGTAGGAGGATTTCACTAAGATAACGGGATTACAATACTTTTCTTTAATGTACGAGGAGATAACAACAATTACCTATCTCTCTTGTTACTAGGAGAACACTCAATCTCTCTAAACCAATATCTAAGGAGAAACCTATGTTTTTCTCTTTTAAGAATACTAGGAGATTCTAGAGAGGTTTTGGAATGAATTAGAATGGAATGAATTGGAAGTGCAAACCTAAGGCCTATTTATAGGCTTCAAAAGAACACAAGTTAGGCCACATAAATTAGGAAGCACACCAAGTTTGATAGCACACCTGTTGGGTATTAATATTGGTAAATGGAAAATGATTGGAAAGAAAAGTGGGAGTTGTCCCACATCGGTAGTGGAAAGAAAAGTGGGAGTTCCCTCTTGCTTTATAAAATAAGCATTTGTCCCACATCGGTAGTGGAAAGAAAAGTTCTTCTACTTATAAGTAGAATTACTCCTTCTTGTCAGTAAAAGGGTTGAGGGGGCAAGGACCCCTCGCGCCGTCGTCGTCGCTCGCTCGGCTCGGCTCGGCTTCGGCTACGGCTACGGCTACGGCTTCGGCTTCGGCTTCGGATTTGGATTTGGATTTGGATTTGGATTTGGATTTGGATTTGGATTTGGATTTGGATTTGGATTTGGATTTGGATTTGGTCAAATGATCTGATTGATTGATAATCTTTTTGGACCAAATTTTCTTTAATTTTTAATTATTTAATTAATCATTATTTAATTAAATTAATTAACTTATCCAATCCTACCTGTTAGTGACCCTGACCATGACCCGCGACCCGATTTCTTTTCCTTATTTAAATTTCCCACCATTTTCAGTGGCTGTTCAGAAAGGTTGCAAACCTTCAAAAAAAGTTACTTCCATGGCTATAAATTCGTTTGATTCCTCAGAATATTACTTACGAATTTTCTGAACAACACAAACTTCTTCTTCTTCTGCATAAACAAATTCTGTGTGATATACTACTGTTGAGTGGTTCGCCGCTACCGGAATTTGGAGTACTACTATTCTGGTAAGATAATCGTTCTATCCTGGGAGGGGATATTCCATCAACCTCGAGTACTGTGAGGGGAATAATTTCCTTAAGGACACACTTTGAACTAAGTGGGCTCGATTATATTCTGAAAAATATTTTTATTTTTCCAACACTGATTCTGTTCATTATTCAACTATTATTGTTTACTGGTTTTTTGGAATACAGATTAATAACAATCTTAAGGAAATTATATTTTTAGATTAATCTGTATTTTGTTTTGGAGACTAAAACCTGTGTGGTTTTCTACTCCGTGTGAAATTTCATATTCTGACTTGAAGACATAAAAACTTCGTTGGAATATTAAAGTTCATACTTGTACAACGATTTGAAGAACATAAAAACTTCATCGTTGCTGCATTCTGGTTTGGAGATTAAAACTTGTGCAGTTTTCTACTCCATATGAATATTAGTATTCTGACTCGAAGATATAAAAACTTCGTTGGAATACTAAAGTTTCATAATTATACTGCAATTTGATGGAATAAAATCTTCATCGTTTAAGTCTGTGATTGAATTGCTATTCTGGTTTTATTAACTAAAACAGTTTGTCGATTTGACAGTGACAAACGAATAATGGCAATTGAGACTGGAACTACCTCTACAATTACTGCACCATCGGTTACTCCTACAACCCGTACTGCTGTGCCACCGGCTGAGAAACCTGCGAAGTTCACCGGTGCCAACTTTAAAGGATGGCAGCAAAGAATGTTCTTTTGGCTTACCACCCTTGGTATGCAAAAGTTCACCAGTGAGGACCCTCTCGTGCCTACTGCCGACATGCCTGACAACCAAAAGTTCATGGTTACTGAGGCTTGGAAACAGGCTGATTTTTTGTGCAAATGCTACATTTTGAGTGCCTTAGAAGATGACTTGTACAACGTCTACAAGGCGAGAGACCTCCAAAGAACTATGGAGTGCACTTGAAAAGAAGTACAAAACTGAAGATGCTTGCTTGAAGAAGTTTGTGGTTGCCAAATTCCTAGACTACAAAATGGTGGATGGAAAAACCGTTGGAACCCAAGTTCAAGAGCTTCAACTTATCTTCCATGACCTTATTGCTGAAGGTATGGTAGTAAATGAAGCATTCCAAGTGGCTGCAATGATTGAGAAGTTGCCGCCCTCATGGAAAGATTTCAAGAATTATCTTAAGCACAAAAGAAAGGAAATGAAGTTGGAAGATCTTGTGATTCGTCTCAAGATCGAGGAAGATAACAAAACCGCTGAGAAGAGGTACCGTAAGACTTCACCAATTGAAGGGGCAAACGTCGTTGAAGATGCTGCTCTGAAAAAGAACAAGAAAAGGAAGAGGCCTTCTGGAAAGGAGAAGGATTCCAATAAGAAAAAGTTCAAGGGCAACTGCTTTAATTGTGGGAAAGCTCGCCACAAAGCCCCAGATTGTCGTCTCCCGAAAAAGAACAAGGGAAAAGGACAAGCCAATATGGTGGAAAAGAATGATGATATGAATGATCTGTGTGCAATGCTATCGGAGTGCAATTTGGTTGGAAACCCAAAGGAGTGGTGGCTTGATTCTGGTGCCACTCGACATGTTTGCGCTACAAAAGAAGCATTTGCAACCTATGCTCCCGCTGGACCCGAAGAGGTACTGTTTATGGGAAATACTGCAACAACCAAGGTTGAAGGATATGGGAAGATACTTCTGAAGATGACTTCCGGCAAGGTCCTGACTCTCAACAATGTTATGCACGTTCCAACAATTCGGAAGAATTTAGTTTCAGCCGGACTACTCGTCAAAAACGGGTTTAAGTGTGTGTTGGTTAGTGAGAAAATTGTATTAAGTAAGAATGATTTGTTCATAGGAAAGGGCTACCTCACCGAGGGCCTTTTCAAACTCAATGTAATGGTTGTTGACAGTATTAATAAAAATTCAGCTTCGTCTTACTTATTGGAGTCAAATGATTTATGGCATGTTCGTTTAGGACATGTCAACTACAAAACCTTGCGAAAATTGATTAATTTAGAAGTATTTCCTAAATTCGAGTGTAATAAATCTAAACGTGAAATCTGTGTTGAATCTAAGTTTGTTAAACATCCATATAAGTCTATTGATAGGAATTCAAATCTTTTAGACTTAATTCACAAAGATATATGTGATATGAAGTCAATACCATCTCGTGGTGGGAAAAAGTATTTTATAACTTTTATTGACGATTGCACTCGATATTGTTATGTGTATTTGCTTAATAGTAAGGATGAAGCAATTGATGCATTTAAGCAATACAAAAACGAAGTGGAAAATCAATTGAATAAAAAGATAAAAATGATTAGAAGTGATAGGGGTGGAGAGTACGAATCTCCCTTTGCAGAGATATGTTTAGAATATGGAATTATTCATCAAACTACTGCCCCTTACACACCACAATCAAATGGAATTGCGGAAAGGAAAAACCGAACATTAAAGGAAATGATGAATGCCTTATTAATAAGTTCCGGTTTACCGCAAAGCTTGTGGGGGGAGGCTATCCTTACAGCTAACCGAATACTCAACAGGGTGCCCCACAACAAAACACAATCTATTCCATATGAACTATGGAAAGAAAGAAAACCCAACTTGAAATATTTCAAAGTGTGGGGGTGTTTAGCAAAGGTCCAAGTTCCTTTGCCCAAAAGGGTAAAAATCGGACCAAAAACAGTGGATTGTGTTTTTATTGGCTATGCTACAAACAACAAAGCTTGTCGATTTTTGGTTCACAAATCGGACAATCCCGAAATTCATGTTAACACGGTAATTGAATCAGATAATGCTGAATTCTTTGAAAACATTTATCCGTATAAAACTGAATGTGAGTCGTCAAGCGAAAGATCTAAACGACCGCGGGAAGAACCAAAGGAAAATACACCAAGTAAAGAGGATGCAAGGCGTAGCAAACGTCAAAGGACATCTACTTCCTTTGGACCAGATTTTGTGACATTCTTACTTGAAAATGAGCCTCAAACATTTAAAGCAGCAATGTCTTCTTCTGATTCAACATTTTGGAAAGAGGCAGTCAATAGTGAGATTGAATCAATTTTGAACAACCATACATGGGAATTGGTTGATCTTCCTCCTGGAAATAAACCTTTAGGATGAAAATGGATTTTTAAAAGGAAAATGAAAGCTGATGGCACTATTGACAAATATAAGGCAAGACTTGTGGTCAAAGGTTATAGACAAAAAGAAGGCCTTGATTACTTTGACACATACTCGCCGGTAACAAGAATAACATCTATTCGGGTGTTAGTGGCAACGGCGGCGTATATATGGTCTTGAAATCCATCAAATGGATGTCAAGACAGCTTTCTTAAATGGAGAATTGGAGGAAGAAATTTACATGGAACAACCTGAGGGTTTTGTGGTTCCTGGTAAAGAAAGGAAAGTGTGCAAACTTGTTAAGTCACTTTATGGACTTAAACAAGCACCCAAACAATGGCATGCGAAATTTGACCAAACAATGTTGGCAAATGGATTTAAGATTAATGAGTGTGACAAATGTGTTTACATTAAAAATACTCCAAATCATGAAGTCATTGTTTGTTTATATGTTGATGACATGTTGATAATGAGTAGAGATATTACCGATGTAAATGCTACGAAGCGTATGCTGGGCTAGCAAATTTGATATGAAGGACTTAGGAGTTGCTGATTTGATCTTAGGTATCGAATTCATAAAACTCCACAAGGTCTAGCATTATCGCAGTCTCATTATATTGAAAGAGTACTTGACAAGTTTAAGTATTTAAATTTCAATGTTGCAAAGACTCCAATTGATGTAAGTTTTGCACTTCAAAAGAATAAAGGTGAAAGTGACTCACAATTGGACTATGCACGAGTTTTGGGAAATTTGATGTATATTATGAATTGTACACGACCAGATATAGCATATGCTATAAGCAAGCTGAGTCGATTCACGAGTAATCCCAATCAAACTCATTGGATGGCAATGAAACGAGTCTTGGGGTATTTAAAACACACCCAAGACTATGCTTTGCATTATAACAAATATCCCGCCGTGATCGAAGGATATAGTGATGCAAATCGGATCACCGGATCATCTGAAGTTAAATCCACGAGTGGTTATGTTTTCACAATTGGGGGTGGATCAGTGTCTTGGAAATCATCAAAACAGACATGCATCGCCCGCTCTACAATGGAATCGAATTTATAGCTTTAGACAAGGCCGGTGAAGAAGCTTTGAATGGCTCCGAATTTCTTAGAAGATATTCCATTCGGCCCAAACCTTTGGCTCCTATATGTATACATTGTGACAGTCAAGCAGCAATAGGTAGGGCAGGAAGCGTAATGTACAACGGAAAATCTCGTCACATACGACGAAGACATAATACCGTTAGACAACTCCTCTCTAGTGGCGTTATCACGATTGACTATGTAAAGTCAAGAGATAACGTGGTGGATCCGCTTACAAAAGGCTTATCTAGAGAGGGAGTTAGTAGATCATCAATGGGAATGGGGTTAAGGCCGAGGACAAGTCATCATGGCGGTAACTCTACCTAGCAGACTGGAGATCCCAAGAACTAGGTTCAAGGAGATCAAACAAAGTTGTGACTGACGGTTCAACATTGTCAAATAACTCAACCCATTCTCGGATGAAGACAATGTTCAGAAATAAGGATAAAACCTTATGGCTTGTTAATGAGTTAATAAAGCATTAAGGTTCTTTAATGATTAACTAAATCTGGCAGTGTATGACCAGATAATGTGGCTATAGGACCACATATTTAGAAGTCACCTATGTGAGTGTTAAGTGTAAGCCGCTTTAAAGGGGAATGACAGTGAAGGCCCATTCTCTACGCACTCATGAAACCAGGAAGTGTTCATGGCTGAAACGAACACAACCGTGAGAACCATAAATGGTTGAGGGTTGATTGTGTGACTTATGTTGTCTAGGTATACAACAAAGTTCGACGGTTCAAAGATATCAAATCTACCGATTGATCGAGTATATCCGATATAAGTTCACTACGGAAAGTTCAAAGGGAAACCTACTTATCCAGATGCAGTCAATTCTCGCTTGTATATCACACTTGTCCGCACTTTTATATTATAGCTATTCCCCATTCATGTGGGGGATTGTTGGGTATTGATATTGGTGAATGGGAAATGATTGGAAAGAAAAGTGGGAGTTGTCCCACATCGGTAGTGGAAAGAAAAGTGGGAGTTCCCTCTTGCTTTATAAAATAATCATTTGTCCCACATCGGTAGTGGAAAGAAAAGTTCTTCTACTTATAAGTAGAATTACTCCTTCTTGTCAGTAAAAGGGTTGAGGGGGCAAGGACCCCTCGCGCCGTCGTCGTCGCTCGCTCGGCTCGGCTTCGGCTTCGGCTACGGCTACGGCTACGGCTTCGGCTTCGGCTTCGGATTCGGATTCGGATTTGGATTTGGTGGATTTGGATTTGGATTTGGTCAAATAATCTGATTGATTGATAATCTTTTTGGACCAAATTTTCTTTAATTTTTAATTATTTAATTAATCATTATTTAATTAAATTAATTAACTTATCCAATCCTACCTGTTAGTGACCCTGACCTGCGACCCGACCGGATCCGCGTGTCTGACCTGCGACCCGATTTCTTTTCCTTATTTAAATTTCCCACCATTTTCAGTGGCTATTCAGAAAGGTTGCAAACCTTCAGAAACAGTACTTCCATGGCTATAAATTCGTTTGATTCCTCAGAATATTACTTACGAATTTTCTGAACAACACAAACTTCTTCTTCTTGCATAAACAAATTCGTGTGATATACTACTTGTTGAGTGGTTCGCCGCTACCGGAATTTGGAGTACTACTATTCGGTAAGATAATCGTTCTATCCTGGGAGGGGATATTCCATCAACCTCGAGTACTGTGAGGGGAATAATTTCCTTAAGGACACACTTTGAACTAAGTGGGCTCGATTATATTCTGAAAAATATTTTTATTTTTCCAACACTGATTCTGTTCATTATTCAACTATTATTGTTTACTGGTTTTTTGGAATACAGATTAATAACAACACCTTGTTTGGCTTCACACCCTCCTTTGTTGAATTCAAAGTCTAGAAAGGTTGACTCATAATTTGTACATTTTCCATATTTCTCACATAAGGGACTTCACCCTTCACAGAAATAAAGTTTAATTTTTATATACACTTGCAGGAGTACTAATGAATCATTGAAAGCTACACTGGCGTTGGCCTCATGCTAGCCAACACTTTTCTAACTAGAAAAAGAAAGAATTAAGTGTGTGATACCATCAATAACTAATCCTATTTTTCTATCTACTTTTAATTGTTAGATATAACACCTTCGCGTTAAAGAGGGTCAATTCTTATTGCAATTTTTTCTACTGTTGTTGATGCTGAAGTATTGCTAGCTACCTGCTGAGTATTTAAAATTTTCAGATGTAATAGATGAACTACCGTCATTAACAATTTTTTGACAAGTCTCAATAAAGCAATGCCTACAAATAGGGCAAGAGGAGTGAGAACTGAGCCATTTATCGATACACTTGATGTGGAAGTCATGATTGCACTTTGACAAAACTTTAATTTTCTCTCTGATTCCAAATCCCGATAAGCAAATGACACACTTAATGTTGAACCCTGAATGTTTCAACTCAGTAGTGTATGTTATGATTGGGAATGTCTTGAGGGCTTTTTTCTTGATCCCTTTATTAATAGTTGCTGAAGGATTTGTATGGTATGAGGATGAGTCAGCCAATATTAGGCTAGAGCACTTAAATGCACATTTTATAATGGAGTTCAAGACAAGTGAACAAATCAAAGCAGATACAAGTGCTGCCAACATCATAATAACTAATAAAATATTTCTCAATATTCTTTCATTAATGATATATCTCCTATTTTAAGTAAAATTATAATCTTTTGTAATTATGTTAATGAGTTATCTAGTTTCTATCAAAATAAATATTCTTGTAACTTCATATATATTGTAAATCATTCATCAATAAAATTAAGGAAAACATATTCCTTTAATAACATTTGCATCAAATGTCTTGACGTTATTTCCAATTGGTAGATCATCAATTGAGTCGTGGCTTATTCCGGCTGCCGCCTGAGGCAGCTCCATGGTGGCCACCGGGAGTAGTCTTCTTGAGTAGTGGAAGTTCTCCATGAATTGTGTGGAAGTTATATTTGCCATAGAGCTATTGCTCTAGAGTTTGTATGTGTGTTTTCTTTGTTTGGTGTTGAATGTTAGAATGAATTGAAGTCCTCTTAGGCAGTGGCTTATATAGGACAAACTTATAAGGCTAAAAGGGGTAAAGTGTGGATCAAATTTTTGTGTCTTAAATAATGGAAGGATATTATATTTTAATTAACTAGATTAACTTCTAAGCACTAGAGGTTAAGTGTTTCTAATAAACAACTGTAGCCAGTGCATGTAGCTTTTTAGAAGTATTGAATGAACTCTCTTATAGAAAAGACAAATTGTTTTGACAAGGAAAAGTAATGGTTAACATACCACTGAAGGCTAAAGAAATACTAGTAGTTGTTCTTTTGTTCCATTAGCTATCATTTGAAAATATTAAGAAAATAATTATATTATCAGTGCATTAAAAATTAAACTCCAACTATTTTTCTTTTCAATTAGAATGCTCCACTAAGACCCGTTGTATAAGCTAATGGGCTATCCACTCAAGAAAGGCCCACAGCCATTGCCGATTGCCGACTAGGCAGGCTGCTGCTTTAATATGATGGATGATTAATGAACAAACTCTCCACACAAATCTTATTTGGGACCCAAAAGAAAATGCTATTGGGATTCCTAAAGCCCAAGAAAGGAGCAGGAAGTTTTCCAATTATCTCTGCTACATGGAAAATATTTTCAAGCTTTTCTTCTTGTCTCTGTTGACTTTTTATTAATTATCGGGTGGGGTGGGGTGGTGTATATGAGTAATTTGTGAGTAAAATGTGTTGAAGTGTCCTTTTCAATTCCATTTCATTTCATTTCCTTTTTAATTTTCCATGTAATACTTGAAAAGAAAATTAAAGACCCTTTGTTCATGATTTAATTTGCTCATGTTCCTCAAAACATGTTAATTTGCGGCGAGTGTAAGTTTTATGTACCTAAGGAATTGCAAGCAATTTTTTGCATTTAAATATGATTCGTAAAATGAGTAACTTATAGTAGTGTTGTAAGTATCAAGATACAAACGTTATTGTCATGATGTTTCGTTTTCTGAGTTAATTATGCAAATAATGTAATGACTTGAAAACAGTTCTACTCTGAAAACTATTTGCTTAACCTTTAAAACAATGTTGTAAATGTTATGCCAAATACGACATTATTAACCCAGTTGATGCTATATATCTCAAACCTCTAACAAGAATGTCTAGCGGATTACTCGATGTATGAATTCCCCAACCAATTCTCGAACTATTAGACAAATAAAAAATGACTAATTGTTAATAACGAAACTCCACAAATCAAAGGGGAGTTTACCAAACAACCGCTGATGTAAGAGATTATTCTAGCTTGTAATATGCTCGTCTGTACTACCTGCATTGACATACTCACATACATTTATATATAGATTCTTATAAATTGGTACGCAGTGATTCTCCGTGATCCCCTCATTAAGGCTAGAACAAGACTTAGAAAGAAAACATATGATGCATAAAGTATTCTAAAATCTATTCGAAGCAATATAGGATAATTATGGTGGCAACACAAACTCCTAAGCTATATTGCCTTTTCTACTCAAAATCACATAATGTCCAATAAATTTGGGGCTTGACTTACCCTTCTTACCCAACCTCCTTACTGCATTGATGACACTTTTACAAGAAACATAATCACCTCTTGAACACCAAATCTTTATGTCATTTGTCTGAGTAGGACTTTTAACAACTTTGAGCCACTTTAAATCTTTTCTAAATGATCTTCACTTTTTCCTAAAGCCTCTTGTACAAGTTTAAAGCCGATTAGTGGTACCTCTATCCGTCCAAAAATTAACCTACCAATACCGTGGGAAGGAAATGAATTTCATGATTTATTTCATTCCAAGTATACAAATATATACAATTCTACCTAATTAATTTAGGCTAACTCTAAGGATATGTTAATCAATACAATTGATCTAATCATCCTAATTATATGATTCTAATTGCAACTTAATTGATATGATGGAGATAATTAGGGATTATGTCCCTAATTATCCTAACAGTCCCCCGAAGTCTTAGCGAGTGGTTCTCGTATGCTGAGATTGTCCCTAAAATTATCAAATAGTACGCGCGGAAGACCTTTGGTGAAGAAGTCGGCAGTCTGATAACGGGACGGTACATGGAGAACACGAACTTGTCCACGTGCAACATTTTCGAAGACAAATAAGATATTCATTTCAATGTGTTTGGTGCGTTGATGCTGGACAGGGTTACCTGATAAGTAAATTACACTCACATTATCACAATAAACCACGATTACTTTTGTAATCAGACAATGGAGTTCTAATAGTAGATTACGGAGCCAACATGATTCAGCGACCACATTAGTTACCCCTCGGTATTTTTCTTCAGCACTTGAGTGAGACATCGTCGGCTGTCGTTTCGAGGACCATGAAATGAGGTTGTCTCCCAAAAACACACAATAACCAGAGGTTGGAAGACGTGTGTCCGGGAATCCACCCCAACCAGCATATGTATAAGATGAGAGACTCAAAATAGAGGACTTATACAGATGCAATCCAAATTGAAGAGTACCCTTAACATACCGCAGAATCCGCTTGAAAGCCCCCATATGTTCTTCTTTTAGATCATGCATATGTAAACACACTTACTGAACCGCATAGGAGATATCAGATCTCGTGAAAGTAAGATAATGCAAGGCCCCTGCTAGGCTGCGGTAATGTGTTAGGTTACTGTATGGAGTACCTACTGAGTTACTCAATTTGGCCTCAGTATCAACCGGTGTGTGTGATGGTTTGAAGGAGGACATATCGACTTTGTCAATGATCTCTTCGGCGTATTTCTTTTGAATGAGAAACAGACCACCTGCATATTGGGTTACAACAATCCCTAAAAAATAATTTAGAGGACCCAAATCCTTCATTACAAATTCTGTTGTAAGGAGGGACATAATAGACCGACGAAGTGATGTAGAGGAGGCCTTGAGAATGATGGAATCTACATAAAGGAGGATATATGTCATATGGATTTTCTTCTTATAAATGAACAAGAACTGATCAGACTTGCTATGTGAGAAACCCAATATGGATACAAACCCTGCAAACTTGTTATACCATGCCTGGGGAGCCTGTTTCAAACCATATAAAGATTTTTTCAATAGAAAAACATAATCCGGATGTGTAGAGTCTCAGAAACCCAAATGCTGGTGCATGTAAACTATCTCATGTAAATGGCCATGTAAGAATGTATTTTTGACATCCAACTGTTGAATGGACCAGGACTTTGACAGTGTCAGGCTAAGAACAGTCTTGATAGTTACTGGCTTAACCACCAGACTGAATGTTTCACCACAATCCACGCCAACCTGCTGAGACCTGCCATCACCAACAAGACGAGCTTTGTATCTCGCAAAGGAGCCATCATAATTATTTTTATGATAGAAAACCCACATAGACATGATAATGTTCACATTAGACGGATGGGGCACTAACTCCCACGTCTTATTTTTAATAAGAGCATCAATGTCGTCTAACATGGCAGCTTTCCAATTCGGGTCTGATAGGGCTGCTTTTGAATTTTTTAGAAAAGGTGATGGTTGGACTGAGGACGTTACGTTAAAATGACATTTGAGCCAAAAAAAATCTCGTGCACGGCATGGGTTTCAATGGTCTATGGTGGGGAGTTGGGTTGTTGGGTAGGTTATTGGGTCGAGGTTTGAGCCAAAACTAACGGTCCAATTACTGCTTGGTGATTGGGCTGACTCGGGTCAAGGTTTGGGCTTGAAGTGAAAGGCATAGGTGTCGGTTTGTGGACACGGGTGAGGGAGCAGTGGGCTCTCTCATTTGGGTCTACCAGCCACGATATGTGGACTGGGCCGAGGCTGACGGTAAAGAGGCATTACCTCCTCACCACTGACTGGGCTGAGGCCGACGGTAAAGAGGCATTACCTCCTCACCGCTGACTGGCCCAGTCCCATTTTATGGTTGGGCCGGTACGGTGTGGGGAGTATTTTAGGCTGGTCCCATATGATTTTGGGTATTGAGGTGGTGTTGTAAAATTGGATGTATTCTGTCATCCAAAAAATCATATGAAGGTGGGGATGCCACATGAAAATTAGCAAACAGGAATGTAGACTCGCCAAAAACTACATGACAAGAGATAATGATTTTCCCGTTCGTCATATCATAACATTTATATCCCCTATGATTTTGTGGGTATCCTAAAAATACACAATGAGTGGAACGAGCCTGAAGTTTGTTAATGATTGTGGACAGAAACAAGGGATAACACAAATATCCAAAAACCCTTAAATATGTAAAAGATTGGAGACGATAGTACAATCTTTGTGTAGGTGACACGTTGGAAATTAGTTTGCTAGGAAGAATACTTAAAAGATATGTGGACATTTGAAGTGCATGATGCCAAAACATTGGTGGTGTGGATGAATGCACAAGAAGTGTGCGAATCATATTATTAATCGTTCGAATTTTTCTTTCAGCTTTTCCATTTTGAAGAGATGTATGTGGACATGAAATATGCAAAAACATCCCATTTTGGTGACAAAAATTATTAAATTGAGCATTTAGGAATTTCCTCTCATTGTCACATTGAAAACATTTAATGGATTTGTGAAATTAGGTTTTGATAAAAACACTAAATTGTTTAAAAGCAGTGAAGACTTGTGATTTCTGCCCTAAGGGAAATGTCCACAGAAAATTCGAATAATCATCCAAATAAAGTATATAATATTTATGACATGCATAACTCAAAACTGGTGATGTCCACAAATCACAATGGATAAGATCAAATGGCATAAACGTATGTGAAGTAGATGATGGAAAAGGAAGTTTAACATGTTTCCCAAACACACAAGTTTGAAAAACAGAAGATTCCAAAAGTTTGTTACAAGCAACAAAAGTATTCTTCCTAAGAGTACTGAACACTGGTGCTCCCGGGTGTCCCAATTTGATTGTTCCATACGATAGGGGAAATAGCTGCAAAGGTTAATGGTTGTGTCACGTGGTTGTTGGAAATAGTAGTGATGGGACACAAGCCCCCCATGCTATCACATCTCATAAGTGGCATCCCCGTCTGAAAATTATTCAAAGAAAACTCAAATGAATCAAAATTCACATAAACATTATTGTCAGTTGTAAAACGTCGTACATATACCAAGTATTAATCAGTTTTGGTGCATGTAATATGTTTTTTAACTATAGTGGTGGGTGAGGAAGGGGGAGTTTTACCTGACCAATACCAAGAATTGGAATTTCCTGCTCACTGCCGACAACAATATTTTTATTAACTGCTCATATTAAAATAAGACGAGAGATTACCTTGAGATGCAGTCATGTGTGACATAGCCCCTATGTCCATGTACCAGGAATCATCTGGAACATTCAGATTCATGTTGTTCATGGCCTATTCTATATCGGTTGAAGCATAACTTGCGGAAGATGATGCATGGGCTGCAAATACTTATTGTGGACAAGATCCTAGAAGTCCGAGCTGTCGGTTTGAAGAGGAGAGCCTGGCCCAAGATGCGATGGGGTATGGGCACGGAGGGGAAGCCCATTGTGGGCGCAAGCCCATGGCGGGTACTGCTCTCACTGGTTCCCGCCATAGTGGGCTTGTGGCTGCCACTACCCCTGCTGGTGGTAGTTGTTGCTGCCGCCGGCTGGTTGGCCACCACCCTTACCCCGTCCCTTTCCACCATTATTTTTTTCTTTGTTATTGTTACGATTTGACCCCCATTTTGAAAATGAATTGGTGGAGACGAGGGCAGTTCCAGCAGTGGCTTCCCCCGAGGCTATTTGTTTTGCCTTGCGGGTTTATTCAAGAATTAATCGCTAACGAGTCTCATAAAATTGAGGCAACGAATTACTTTGTTGAATGAACATAGCAACCCCATCATAATGTTCATTCAATTCCGCAATTAATTGAAGGACCAACCGTTGATTCGTCACTGGCGCGCCAACGTTGGATAGTTGGTAGGCAAGCATTTTCAACTCTTGACAATAGGTGGAAACGTTTGAAAAAATCATCCAACTTGACGTTGGTGAATTGGTTTTCAAGATATATCGCCCTAAAAAGTTTGTTATCCTGAAAAATGTTTTGTATTCGTTTCCACGCTTGTTGAGCCGTAGAGTTCGGCTCCAAAATAGTAAACAAAAGATCATTGGAGATGGTGCCATAAATCCATTGAAGGATTATGGCATCTAAGCGAGACCATAACTTTTTGTCAACACCGATGGTATCCAATGAAGACTCGGAAGGGATGATATGGTATATTACTTCATATGTGTTGACACTCAATTTTGTCCCCTCATATGTATTGACCAGCCCTAATTGCCCTCCTTATCTTCTTGAACAAACTCTGCATTTATCCTTGTTCGCTTTAATATAAAACTATCATCATGTTAATGCATAGGTATTTTGGGTTATGACATGTCATGTTTTGTTTAACATGGTAGGATGTATGTCTAATCTAGTACCAAATAATCTTAGTTTGTAGGAGGTCATTGTTGGATTTCTCCATCCTGTGTCTAAAATATTGTGTTTGCCTTTATATGACTATTTAAGTCAGCTGCACACTTATCCTTACCTACTTTAAAGATATGCATATTTTGTTTGGATTAAACAGTCATGTATTTACAAATATGCCTGGGTTGGGTTAGCTTTGAGTCTGTATGCCTATTAGTTTAATTATATGACTGATTTGCTTACTTGAGTGTCATCATGCTGGGTGAGGTAGCATGAATAGGATCATGTATGCTTAGTCTAATTGAAAATACCATGCACCTTTGGAAATGCTTCTTTTTAATGGTCACTTGTTTATTTTTCCAAGTTTACATGTTTGTCAAGCTAACTACACATTTGTTTTGCCTGACTAAGTGTTAAAATGCATCCATATTATCATCTCTTAAGTTATCATATATCATGTCTATCTGTCGGGTTGTTTGAATGTCATTTGCATTAGTCCTTTGCACTATTTGAACCAGTTTATGCCATGATAAATCATAGTCTCTAATGTATTCTATATTTGGCTTTGTGATCATGTCTTCATATAGTAATCATGTATAGGGTATAGTCTGAATGTCAAAATGCAGTCAATTAATTTCTAAATCTACATAAGTCTGTTACAAATGATGGATTATCTGTTAATACTTTTGTGTTTGCGTAAAAAATATTAGATCAACATGTAGACCCTGTGTAAACTTGATTTAATTCCCCCTGACTATTTGTAGCAGATCTGTTGAGTCTTTGTATTTCTCATTCCACTCTTAAAGAATTTGAATTCTAGTCCTCGTTCGTTAAAACATGACTAAGTTATCCAAATAAATGGAATGCTTCATGTTTTATTGCTCTTGACAAAGTTTGGCTATTTGATACTCATCCTTCACTCTTCTCTTTCTTTGCATAACTTGGGGAGAATTCTCCAATCGCCAATGTTCTCGAGCTACTGCATTTTGGTTGCCCCACTACTGCTGCGTCTTGAGGCCAAATGTTTATTGTATTTTGGACTTTTGACGCTCTCGAAAGTGCTGCACTTTGGCTGCTATATTTCGCTAGCCGCTGTTGTGATTTTGACCCAAATTTTGGGTTGTTTTGAAGTCAAATGGTGGCTGCATTTCAAGGGAAAAACAGATGTTACATTTGAAATAAATGTGCTGCACTTTGAGCTGCTGTGTTGTTGCTACATTCTGAGCTTAACCATTGTTGCACTTGAGAATGGTTGTTGCATTTCTTTGGCTGAAAAGTGCCATCTCTTGAGCAGATTTGAGGTCGAAATGACTACGGTATTTTTGGGCAATTTTGAGGCCATTTGTTGCTGCTTTTTTTAGCCAAAACTGCTGCTGCGTTTTGGTTAAATTACTGCTGCACTTTAGGCAGATTTAATGCCAAATTATTGTTGTGTATTCTTGGCCAAATTTGAGCCAAACCATTGTTGCGTTTCGATGCTATTTTGAGCCAATTTGTTGCCGTATGTCGAGGCAAACTACTGCTGCGTTACTGCTGCAATTTTGGCCAAGTTCTGCTGCACTTTGAGTCAAATTGCTGCTGCATTTTTTAGCTTGCGAGGAACATCTAAACGTACGGGATAGCAAAGTGGGTTCTACAGAGACGAAAGAGAATAAGATTGCCGGACTTGTACCCAAGGCCCAATAGATGACACTCCCATTGCTTTAGCCATTACTGCTTTAACTTCTTTTTCCGCCTTCCCTTTATTTTGTATTTCAATTTAATTACTCTGCTTGTGTGATTGTTTGAACACTTAGAATAATTAGACATTGAATTAATAAATTAATAGGTTAATTTAAAATCGGAAACCCGTCGTTAGTTTATTATTTTAGGCTCGTGTAGTTTTAAAATTGGAAATCCGGCGCTAGTTCAGTTTAGGCTCGTCATGCATGTTTAAAACTTTCAAAACAATTTGGTCAACTTTTACTCACATTATTAATCATGCAAATAAGGTTTGTTTTTTTCCATATGATTTGCAACTTAAAATGACTTTTTTTTATAAAGAAAAATCACTTCTTTACCTTTCAAATAACTGCCACATAAATTATTGATTTGCATTACAAATAAGTTTACTTTCCTTTACTATCAAATCGCAAAACATGTGTTTTATAAATAATGACATACAAATGCATACTTTTATCCAAAAATCAACTTTACGTGTATTTTATAAATAATGTCATACAAATGCATACATTTCATCCAAAAATTAATTTTACATATATTTTATAAACAATGTCATACAAATGCATGTTTTTTACCCAAAATCAATTTCACATATATTTTTATAAATAATGTCATGCATACTCTTTTCGGATTTTATGTCGGAAATTTATTTCTCAAAACCGCAATCACCTTTGCGAGACTCTTCAAAAGAATAAGTGGTAAAATATTTACATTGTCAAGAAATGCATCATTTTATTATTTGCAACATCCTTTTTAAACTTTATACTTTTAAAACATGCATTTTTCCTTAGCTTAATAATTAACCTGAGTTCGACCGGATAACGCAAGTTAGCGGATCTTAAAGGATGTCTAACCCCCTCCCTTTAGGATAATAGAGAACCCTTCCCTAGAATTTCATAGTTCAGCAGACCATTAATCGGAGTTCATTTTGCAACATTTATGCTAAACATTTAGGTGTCCTAATTCACCCTAGAATAATTAGGTGGCGACTCCTTAACAACTTTACATTCCAAGGGAATCGACCCATTACGTCGCGAACCGTGGTAAAAAAATGGGTGCGACAATATGCGCGGTAATGAATTTTGAATAACTCCACCCATGAGGAGTATTGCCCTTTTTCCATTTCAAGTGTAATTGAAATAAAATTCTTGACGTTGTTTACGGCAAGAGTGGGATAAAAAAAAATTGTCGGTCATTGATACCCACGAAAATAGTAGAATAAAGGTAGGAGAAGAATAGAATAATAAAAATAATTTGTGAGTGGAGGAGGAACCTTAACCATGAATTGATTGTCGGCTAGAAAATAATGGAAGGGAGGGCGGTATTAGGGGTGTTGGGGTTAGGTTTAGTTTAGGGCGGTTTAGGGTTTGTGAGAAAGGGTGGTTTAGGGTTTTGAGGTAAACCTTCAGGGTTCCGCCGAAACAAACCGGAAAAGAAAGAGAGATGAAAAAAATCGGGAAGAGTAAGGCTGAGTAGGGAGGGGGTGGGCTAAATTAATTTGTCGCTCTTGATACCATGAAGGAAATGAATTCTATGATTTATTTTATCCCAAATAGACAAATATATACAATTCTACCTAATCAATTTAGGCTCTCTAAGAATCTGCTAATCAATACAATTGATCTAATCATCTTAATTCTATGATTCTAATTACAACTTAATTGTTATGATAGAATATGATGGAGTGTCCCTAATTATCCTAACACAATGCTTCATAAATAAGTAGTAAGTGTTCATCCCAATTATCTGCGAACTCCGTAACATATCTTCAAAAGCTTGAATGATTCTCTCAGCTTGTCCTATGAGGATAAAATGTGGTACTCAAATTAATTTTTCTACTCAATCTATTATGAAAAATCAGAATCTTATGGTAAATTGGATCCCTCTAACGGAAATAATTGAGAGCGGAGAAATCACCACCACAAACCGTTAGTCAACATTATCACCCCTAGTTCGACATCCCAAAACCACCAGCCTATTAGCATTTGCTTTTGTCCCGCATTGGAAAAACATATTTGTATCCCATGTAATAGACCCTATATAAAGGGCTTTACTTGCTTTTCTTTTACTTGCACTTTTAGCTCTCAAGAATAATATTATTTTATTATCTTGTTATTGCTTTGTAAGAATTCATGTTATGAATAAAAGACTTTCATGAATTCTATCATGGTATCAGAGCCAAGAGCACAAGTTAATATTTTTAGCTCGATCGCGGATTCAACTTCGCGGTGAGTTAGTTGGGGGTTCGTATGCAGCACGCCCCTGGTATCAGTTAAAAAATTTTTTGGCTTGTTTTGGAAGCTCGTGCTCGTTTTGGCTGCTCGTGCTCGTTCTGATCTTGGCTTCCACATCTGGGTTTCGTCTTTTTGGCTTCCGCATCTGATTGGTGAGATCTGCCCTTTTTTTATTTTGTTGCTTGGGATTGCTGCTTGTTATTTGGGATTGCTGCTTGTTATTTGGGATTTTCTGTTTAAAATTCATAATGGCTGGAGGTGATGATTCTTTGCAAACTATTGGTGTTAGGTTAGATGGAAAAAATTATTCCTATTGGAGCTATGTCATGGTAAATTTTCTGAAGGGAAAAGGGCTTTGGGATTATATGTCTGGAAAAACCAAATGTCCTAAAATTGGAGATGAAAATTTTGATGAATTATTTAGGACTTGGGAGACCAATAATTCAAAGATTATTACTTGGATTAATAACTCTGTTGAACAAAGAATTGGTGTTCAATTGGCTAAGTTCAAAACTGCTAAAGAGATTTGGGATTATTTGTCAAGATTGTTTGTGCAGAATAATTTTGCTGTTAAATATCAGTTACAATATGAAATTCGTGCACTAGTACAAAATGACTTGGGCATTCAAGATTATTTCTGTGCAATGACCACTTTGTGGGATCAGTTAGCTATGACAGAATCTACTGAATTGCAAGCATGCGATGCTTATATAAAATGCAGAGATGAAGATCGTCTTGTTCAGCTATTGATGGGTCTTCGGTCAGAATTTGAGAATTGCCGTTCAGGCTTATTGCACCGCAAACCCTTACCATCTGTTGAAGATGTGGTAAATGAACTTATGGCTGAAGAAACATGTTTGAAGACTCTAAAAGGGGTACATAAGGCTTCTACTTTTGTACTGGCAGCTCCTTCGTCTACACCGGTCCTTGCAGCTCCTACACACCAGTATAGAACATCTATCGTAGGTAATTGTAATTATTGTAAGAAACCGGGACACTGGAAGAATCAATGTCCTGAGCTACGGAAGACGTCAGGTTCTAAGCCTCCACATTCGGGACAAGGACAGAAGCCTTCTCAACAGAAGCCATATTCTGGGGGTCAATTCCAGAACTTGTATCCACCGACTCAGGCTGCCTTTGTGCCCTCTCTTGATCACCCAGCTTCAGGAGCCTCTGTGAGTCACAGTACTGATTCTGTAGCTGACCAATTTCAGAAGTTCCTCGCCTTCCAACAGTTTCAACAGAATTCTCAGTCTTATGCTCTTTCTGTTCCTTCCGGCTCATCACCATCTATTGGTTCAGGTATCATTTCGCCTTCTTGGATCTTGGACTCTGGAGCTGGAAATCATATGTCTCCTGATTCTTCCGTCTTTGTATCTATGTCTTCTGACTCCCCTTCCACTTCTGTTGTGACTGCTGATGGCACACCTATGCCATTGACAGGCATTGGCACCATTCATACATCCACTATATCATTACCTGATGTTTATTGCATTCCAAAATTACATATAAATCTTGCTTCTGCTGGTCAAATATGTGACTCTGGATGTTTTATTGGACTCTTCCCTAATTCTTGTTATGTGCAGGATCTAAAATCCAAGAGAGTGATTGGGACAGGGCGTAGAAAGGGGAGAGGTCTATATGTTTTGGATGAGCTGCATCTTCCTACTCATGCAGCAACTATGCCTGTTAATCTGTCTTCTTTTCATTTAACACATTCCTCTTCGAAGTTTTATTTGTGGCACTCAAGACTTGGTCATGTATCAGGTTCTCGCCTGCGTTTTATGTGTAATACTGGTGTTCTTGGTGATTTACAATCCGATGATATTTCTGATTGTAGTGGATGTAAACTTGGAAAATTTTCTGCTTTGCCTTTTAATCTTAGTACTTCTACTTCTTCTGCACCATTTGATCTAGTTCATTCAGATGTTTGGGGGCCAGCACCTATCCCTACTAAGGGTGGCTCCAGATATTATATTTCCTTTATTGATGATTATACTCGTCATTGTTGGGTTTATTTGTTGAAAAGACGCTCTGATTTTGTTCATACTTATGTTGAGTTTCTGCCATTATTAAATGTTTTCGGGCTGATTTAGGAGGTGAATATACTAGTGGGGATCTTTCTGGTATTTTCAAAGCTGATGGTACAATACATCAGTCTTCTTGTACTGATACACCACAACAAAATGGGGTAGCCGAGGGAAAACATAGGCATATTGTTGAGACAGCTAGATCCATGCTTTTGTCCGCTAGTGTACCTAGTGAATTTTGGGGAGAAGCTGTCCTTACATCTGTTTATCTTATTAATAGGATCCCTACCTCTCATAATTCTGGTATTTCTCCGTATGCTAGACTATTTGTTCACACCCCACTATATTCCCATTTGAGAGTTTTTGGTTCTACATGTTTTGTTCTACGTCCACATGCAGAGCGTACTAAGTTATCTTCTCGTGTCGCCATTTGTGTTTTTCTTGGATATGGGGTTGGGCAGAAAGGTTATCGTTGTCATGATCCGGTTTACGGAAAATTGTATGTGTCTCGTAATGTTTCCTTTATTGAGCATGTTCCTTTCTTTTCCATCCCACCTACCTCACATGGTATGACAAAATCTGACCTTATTGATATTGATCCCTTTGATGCTGATTGTCCATCTGATTCTACATCTATATCATCTGTTCCTTCTCAGTCTTCTGGCAGGTCCCATGATATTGATACTCAGCCCCCTCCTACGCCTATTTCAGAACCTCTTGTGGTTGCAGATCCAGATCCACCTCGCTATCCTAAACGCACTCTGCGATCTACTCAGGTATCCGATTTTGATTATTCCTGCTATGCTCCATCATTCACTTCCTTTCTAGTTTCTATTAATTCTCTCTGTGAGCCTACATCCTACTCTGAGGCAGCTCGTGATCCTCTTTGGCAAGAGGCTATGAATGAGGAACTGGTTGCTTTGAACAAAACTGGTACTTGGGATTTGGTTTCTCTACCGACTGGTAAGAAAACTATTGGTTCTCGATGGGTGTACAAGATTAATACAAAGTCTGATGGTTCTATTGAGCGATATAAAGCTCGTTTGGTTGCAAAGGGTTTTGCTCAAGAATATGGTATGGATTATGAAGAGACTTTTGCACCCGTTGCACAGATGACATCTGTCCGGGTTCTTATTGCAGTGGCCTCTGTTCTTCATTGGCATATTTCACAAATGGATGTTAAAAATGCTTTTTTAAATGCGGATCTTCAAGAAGAAATCTACATGGTCCCTCCACCTGGTGTTTCACATAGTCCAGGACAAGTGTGCAGGCTTAAGAAAGCTCTGTATGGTCTCAAACAAGCTCCAAGAGCTTGGTTCGACAAGTTCTCCACTGTAGTATCATCTCTTGGGTTTATTTCCAGCTTTCATGATTCGGCGTTATTTGTTAAATCATCCCCTGCAGGTTGTATTTTGCTTTTGTTGTATGTTGATGACATGATCATTACAGGTGATGATATTGATGGTATTGCAAACCTAAAATCTACTTTATCTCGCCGTTTTGAGATGAAAGATTTAGGTCATCTACGTTACTTTTTAGGCATTGAGGTAGCTTATTCTGAGAAGGGATATATTCTCTCTCAGTCTAAGTACACTGCAGATATTCTTGAGCGGGCCCGTCTCATAGATACTCGTATAGTTGACTCTCCTCTTGAGGTTAATGTTCGATATACACCTACTGACGGGGATCCTCTTCCTGATCCCACTTTATATCGTTCAGTTGTAGGGAGTCTGGTGTACCTCACCATTACTCGCCCTGACATTGCATATCTTTGTTCACATTGTCGATCGGTTGTTTGCTCTCCTACATCTGTACATTGGGCTGCAGTTTTATGCGTATTCTTCGCTATCTTCGAGGAACGATTTATCAGAGTCTCTTGTTTCCATCGACCTCATCCTTGGAGCTTCGTGCATTTTCTGATGCAGATTGGGCTGGTGACCTAACTGATCGGAAATCAACTATTGGTTATTGTGTATTTTTAGGAGATTCACTCATCTCATGGAAAAGTAAGAAACAAGATGTGGTTTCTCGCTCTTCAACTGAGGCAGAGTATCGTGCTATGGCTTCTACTACGTGTGAGATTGTATGGATACGTCGGTTATTGGTTGATATGGGTGTCTGTCTTTCTTCACCAACACCGATGTATTGTGATAATAAGAGTTCTATTCAGATTGCGCACAACACAGTCTTTCATGAACGTACCAAGCATATTGAGATTGATTGTCATATTATTCGATATCATCTTCGACGCCGCACTCTATCCTTGCCATTTGTCTCATCTTCGATGCAACTTGCAGATTTCTTCACAAAGGCGCATACCTTAAAGCGTCACCGGTTCTTTCTTGGCAAACTCTCGATGCTTCTGTCTACACCATCGCGAGTTTGAGAGGAGATATTAGCATTTGCTTTTGTCCCACATTGGAAAAACATATTTGTATCCCATGTAATAGACCCTATATAAAGGGCTTTACTTGCACTTTTAGCTCTCAAGAATAATATTATTTTATTATCTTGTTATTGCTTTGTAAGAATTCATGTTATGAATAAAAGACTTTCATGAATTCTATCACAGCCGTCATTTATTTTAAAAAATATATATTTATTAATATAATATTATATTAATTAGTATTTTAATTAAATTTTATTTTTATCAATTTTTAAGTAAAAATAAGTTTTACATATTCAAATGTTGAGAAAGTCGATCACTGCCTATGGTAACGATTCCAACAACTTTGCTGAAGCTTTTGCCTTATTGACTGGGATTGAATGGTTCTGTAATAATGGAATACAATTTGTGGAGCTAACTCCTTATGCATTGGATCACTGGAAAATCAAATCCTCCTTGGAATATTTGGATACTGTCCAATAAATCAAAAGCTCGGTGGAAGATTTTGATCACTTCTTACCTTTCCACATATACAGAGAAGGGAGCAAAACCGCAGACAGACTTACTAATTATGGTGTTGAATGCAATATCCATATCTGGTTCCACACACCACAACAATTACCACTAGAAGTCAAGGGAGAATACAACATGGATAAGCTTCAATTTCCATCTTTCAGGAGAAGATCCACTACAAAAAAAACTGCCAAAATTGACGGACTGCGTCGGTTTTTCAATGAAAATCTCCCAAAAACTGACGAACTATGGGTCTTCGGTTTAGGTCACGTCGCAAAACTGACGGACTGCGTCGGTTTTTTTTTTTAAATAAAACAAATTAAATTTATCAACTTGGAATCGAGGGGTTTCATTATCAATGCAGTTCTCCTGATCATTATTTTTCCCCTCCAACTACTTAGTACTCTCATAATCCTATATATTAATAGGATTCTCTATGGTGTTCTCATTATCAGCTCCATTTCCCTGATTTGTTGTTGGGAGTTTTTGCTCTATGGTACTTTATAAAGCAGTACGAGAAGTATATAACTATTACAAGTATTCGAAAGGATAAACAAAGATTCAATAATTCAGCTAGAAATCTGAAAATTACAATAGAACCACAAAACTGAAATTACAATTTTGTTGAAGACGGAAAAATGAAAACTGTTTTTGCTGAGTCGAGTGTGGCACTCTGTCCTTAAGACAATATTGCCCCGAATGTATCCTTTATACATCCTGGACAATTTGTCTCCCAAGATAAAACAGCAATGGAACACTTGAGCAAAGGAAGCTCAAATGCCACCGTGAAGAATATTGAGTAACGAAATGATGCTTGGAAGTTGTAGGAAGAAAACTGTTTTGGTTGTGTATTTTTCGTGTGTTGTATGAACTGTTATACGTAGTCATATCTATTGCTCAACAATGGTGTAAGGGGGTGTTTATATAGGTGAGGGAGGGGACTGAAAAACTGCCTCCATAATAGCCAAATAATGGCCATTATGGAGGTAGTAAAGTCACCAACATAAATGGTGAAAGACCAACGGATTTAGCCATTATAGGAGGAGTAATTCAGCCAAAATAAATGGCTGAATTGAGTGCTTGGCGTTTCTGTTCTGACCGTCGAAATTCTGAATTTCTGAAAAACTTCAGGGACCAAACTGTACATCTGAAAGAATTCTGGTCCGAACTGTACATCTGGAAACTTCTGGGATCAAACTGTACTTCTAGTTCTCTGGCCCAAAAATATAATATCAGAAGGCCCACAGCCCACGACCCGTGGACCCGGAACCGGACGGGACGGGCCGCGGCGGCGCGCGTGTGGTCTTTCCTTGAACCGAAGCACATCTAGGTCCTCCCTCCTTTAAACACATGGGATACCCCTTGGGGTCCCAAACCCCAAACCAACTTCGAGTCTTATATACACAACAATTCTTTCTTCCTCTACCGATGAGGGAGAATTGAACACAATACCACACTTTCCATGCTTCAAACACCTTACTTCGTTGACCAATATCTCTTTCATTTCTCAATGAAATTTGACGATTCTTGGCCCTACGGTTATCTACGTACTTTGTAGATCATGCATTTGTGAAGAACCGAATTCTCCAATATGTGTAACACTAGTGTTTAAGCCGTTAAAGTTGGTCGGTCGCAACTCCCGCCAAAGGCTAATTTCCAACATTTGTATCATTGATGTGTTCCTCCGTGTTGACGTAAGTGGAGGGATGGGGTTTATCCACCCCAAATATGGCACCAGTTGGCTTGAAAGTCTGTCTTGGAGGTGCACTTCTCCCTCTGTTCTGATTAAGAGGATCACTTTTACCTCTAATGGTCTTGTCATCCCCTCCTCTATGCATAGCTCTACCTCTTTGTTCAGGTAATTGCATGAAAGTTACTTAATTAGCTATCACTTGTTTCCCACTTTGTTCATTACCTTTCACGTTATTCTTCTCTTTTTGGGGTTTAAAGACAGTAGATTCTGGAAGCTCCTTTGGAGTGGTGTGTTGTTTCAATCTTTCAGCCTCCTTTCTTTCATTTTTCCTTTTCTTTTCCACTCCATCATAGCCTGACCAAGCTTCTTACAGTGTTTACAGTATTTGGGGATATTTTCATATTCAATTTTTTGGACGAAACCCCTTATTGGGAAATCCTCCTCCGGTTTGAAGTCCAGTGACCATTTCTGAAGCCAGATTTGGTATCCTTCAATGTCGAGGATCACATTATAGTCATTATCGTTGTTGAAATTCATAAAGATGTTTAAGTTATCAAAAACCCCAATCACAACCTTCCTTTCAATGAAAATTTCTGAGAGAATTTTGACCTAATCGTATCGATTTGGGGTGTTATTTTCAGAAATTTGCCAACAATGGTTCTTCTACAGGAGTTGGTCATGCTTCCATAGTAATCTTGTGTTTTGAATAATAGTGCTGGTAGGCCATTGTGGACAATTCTTCTTGCCATACTCAGATTTTGATCGCTTCGACTGGACAGATTCAAGGGCTCCGATAGAGTAGTAGCATAAGAGCTCCACTGATTGAGGATTGAGGATTTTTTATCGACGGTGGGTCACCGGACGGCGACCCCATCGAGGAGAGAGAATAGGTTGAGCCTCAATAACAACAATCTTCAGTGGTAAATGACTAGAACACTATAAGAAATTACTCTTCGTTTATTCGCGGAGATAATAGTTCGGTTCCTCAGCACTAATGTGCCTGAATGATCCGGATTTGAGAAAGGTTTGAGAGTAGTAAATCGCGTGATGTGCCTGAATGATCAGGGTTTGAGAACAGAGTAACTGATATTAGTTATAAGGTCTATTACACAAGAGAGCAAATTACTCCCACCGTAGTTCAAACCCAGGCTGCAAATCCAGTTTTCCCCTACTTTGCCATCCACCTATGCCCTCTTAAGTTAAATTCTTGCTCCATTTATACATTGTCATTAGCAAATCTTTTCGTATTTTCCCTTGCTATTAACGGATGCTCCAGTGGGAAGTCCAAATTCTTTGAGATAAAAAAATCTATCATTTACCCCCTCAACTTTTGACCATGATTTAAAATTACTCAAGGTTGGAGCCCCTTTAGGGCCGAGTTCAAGACAAATAACGAGACTATCTCCTGTCGAAGGGATAATATTAGACCAAAATTTTAACTGAGCAAAATTATTCAATTTTGAATTAATACAGGGATAAAATATCCTTTTTCCCTATAATACAGTAATTCTTTTAGTTGACAGGAAGAAAGATAAGTTCAATTATAAGAAATTAACGGAAATAAAATTTAACTTTTATATACAGTTGCAAGACTAATGAATCATTGGAAAACTACGCTGGCATTTTTGCCTAATGTTAGCTCGCTAAGCTTCTAATTTAATCTAGTGTGTGTGATACCTATACATCAACTATGGTCTAACATACTATTCCTATTTTTCTACCAAATTTTGATTGTTAACTCGATATCACACCTTCGCGTTGGAGAGGCTCAATCCTTATTACAACTTCTTGAACTGTTGCTGTTGTTGATGATGAAGTATTACTAGAATTACTGTCGTCGTTAACAATTTTCTGGCAGGTCTCAATGATGCAGTGCCTGCAAGTAGGACAAGAAGAGTGTGAATTGAGCCATTTATCGATACACTTGACGTGGAATCTATGGTTACACTTAGGCAGAACCTTAACTCTCTCTCCAACTCCGAATTCCGATAAGCAAATGACACACTCAAAGTCAAGACCCGGATGTTTCAATTCAGTAGCATATGTTATGACTGGGAATGTCATGAGAGCTTTTTTGTTGATCCCTTTGTTTGCTAATTTTGCTGAAGAAGGGTTATTATTTGTATGGCCTGATGATGGGTCTGCCAATATTAGGCTAGAGCACTTAAATGCACACTTTATGATGGAATTCAAGACAAGTGAACAAATTAAGGCACACACAAGTACTGCCAATACCATAATAACATTTTCATCAATTGTGTTGTTGTGTTCAATTGGGTAGAGGCTGATTCCAGCTGCCGGAGGCGGCGCCATGGTGGCCTCCGGGAGTAGTCTTCTTGAGTAGTGGAAGTTCTTTGTGATCTCTTGAATGAATTGTGTGGAAGTAGTTGCCATAGAGCGTTGTATATGTGTTTTTTTGTTTTGTTGGTGTTGAATGTTGAATGTTGAATGTTAAATGTTGAAATCTCTTTTAGAGTTGTTTTCTTATATAGAACGAATTGTAGATCAACTTTTTGATTAGTAATAATGGGAGGACATTATTATTTTATTTTTATGTTCTTTAATTAAGGAATAGTTCAGAGTTACAAGTCATGTTTTTTATAATTAGCTTTACTTGTAATCACTAAATATATTAAACATAAGTTAACTTTAATTTCTTTTCATTTTCAATCTGGATACTCCACTAAGACCCTCTGATTTTGTAAAGATAATGGGCTACCCACTCAAGACTCCAGATGGACCAGGCCACTTCCATTGTCGACTGCCACGTGAATATATGGGCAGTATGTATCGGAACAATTATTGGTAACTGGAAAAAAAAAAGTAAGTCAAATTATATTAATTGAGTAAATTAATATATGTAATAAGGCTGTACACAAACCTTAAATGCATTTCATATTACTTACTCCCCCATCTCAAATTATTTATGATTTTTTTTATTTTACACGACCCTTAAGAAATTATTAAATAGGATGGATATTTGACCTTATTTATCCTTATTTATGTCTAAGTTATAATCTCTTCATTAAATATTTACTCTACTTATATGTCATTTCAATTAATGATAAAATTCTACTAAGAATAAAATGGTAAAAAAAATAATTACGTTTTGAACTTTTAAAACGATAAATAATTTGAGACAATTACTTTTTAATAACCACGACAAGTAATTTGAGGTGGAGAAAGTAATCTACACCTTCGTTGTCCATATAAACATATGTACTTTCATTTTTTCCACCGAAAGCAGTCATCTTATAATTCATTAAGAATATAATATGTTCAAAGAAATATACATCATCATTTACAAATCAACTTGTTAACATCATTTCTCAAGAAATTAAAAATCATGTATAAAAAAGTAGAAGACTTAATTAAATTAATGAGCAACAGAATTAAAAGTTCTTGGAATATATACAAAAACGACTTGATCTAAATACAGTGACATGTTCTAAAACCTAGAACGGCCTTTTCAGCATGAAGCATAAACTATTCTCTCTTTTTCCTTCTTTTTTTTCAGAAAACAACTAATATGTACATGTTTGATCTTAAAATATTGTTAAAAGTTGCTCTATATAGAGAAAAAAATCTGCAAGTGGGGAAGACAAACTGGAGTAAGGTTTATGATTGTCCGCATGAAATACTTCACTAGCTAACTGTTGAGAATATAATCAAATATTAAAAGTGTGTTCTATCTAACAACTTAAGCTTTTAGATCAGATGGTCACACACTTCAATATGGTATCAGAGCAGGCCAAAGGTCCTGGAATCGAACCTCACCGCCACCCATTATCAAAAAGAATTTCCACGTGCTTGGGAGCGTGTTGAGAATATAATCAAATATTAAAAGTGTGTTCTATCTAACAGCTTAAGCTTTTAGATCAGATAGTCACACTACATAGATGATAAGCTAGGAGAAATTAAAGTGTCTGTCATTATTTCATGCCGATTGAGATTGAACTGATTAATAATAGTAGTAAGAAAAGTGGTACCAATTAAATAGCAGGAAAGTACTTTGAGTGTTGTAAATTAAATTTGTACATATTTGTCGTAGAAAACATGAAACCATATCTTCCCTTTTATTGGTTACCTTTTTCGGTTTTTCCATTTTTTATAAGTAATCTTGTAGATTCGAGCAATCCTTGCTAGCTTAACTAGTCCCGATTAAGTAGGAAATCTTGAGTTACTCTGCTGGATTAAAAAATTTCTTGTTAATTTCTACCTACTGCGATTTTGATTGATATAATTCTTTTCAGGCCTATCATCAGAGGCGTATTTTGTGTTGAGATCAAAATAATCAGTGCGGCATACGAAAACTAATAATTAATTTCAATTTTTTAACGATAAATCATAAACAAAAGAGATTGTACTAAAATATACCTAATAAATATAATTTGGCTTGACCAATTGGAAAACTACTAAAAATACCTAAAAATTATTGAAAGAAAAAATATCTCCTTAAACAAGACTCTTTAAATGACTAAATTGTGAATGCTATTTTGTTCTTATATGACAGATAAATCACCAATTTATAGAAGTGCAAAACTTCCAAGAAAAGAGATAAATATGGAAGTCTTTTTCACCAAGAAAATATTTCTATCAAGAAAGCATTTTTGATATAAAACACAATGCTAGTGTAGAATCCAAATAAGGATGGAAATTCAGGAAAAATCCTAACACAGGTAGAGATTTAATTGAACCCATAATTTTTGACACAGAACATAAATTTATGTGTAAAAATTTACGAAAAATTATAGGAATAATAATACTCCCTTCATCCCATTTATATGACAGTTTTTCCTTTTTAGTCAGTTTCAAAAAAATGACAATTTTCTATATTTAGAAATAATTTAACTTTATGTGATGATTTACAATCATACAAATATCTAAGGCTTGTTTTGGACCACAAATTTTCAAAATGTTCCTTTCTTTCTTAAACTTTGTTCCTTGACATAAAATGGGACAGAGTAATAGATATAAACTCATAACAATTACTCGAATCTACAAGATTACTTATAAGGATTACTCGAATCTACAAGATTACTTATAAAACGTAGGCTTTAGCCGCAAAGTAACAATTTATTAAAGGACTCTAATCAATTTTCTTGTATACTACTCCATGATAGTGCTGTAGTTTTGTTGAAGACAGTCTGAAGAAACTGTGGTTGTCAATATCATGAGCTGATTGTAGTTATCATTAATGAGAAAAGCAACAACCAGTTGTAATAAAATTGAAACCATATCTTCTAGTACAGTGTAAGTTAAATTTTCAATTTCCTAGCGTACTGCTAGTACTACTCATGGGTTATTTGTTTTTATTAAGATTAAGTTGTATGAATGTAAATATACATTTGAATATTAAAATGTTATTTCTAAATCTGAATATTGAATGATTAAAACTATTTATTTTCTTAATATCTAAATGAACATAACTTATTCATAATTAAATATAATAAATATACAATCAAATAAAAAGTGATTAAATTTTAAACAATAAAATATTTGTAACAAAATGTAGTTATAGAAAAATTTAAGTTAAACATAAATTTATATTATAATCAAAATTATCCAGAAAACAATGAAGTCACTTAAAAACGGCAACATTTTGGTCATCTTTTTGCTGTCTTCTAGAAAGTGTCTTTATTCCATAAAACAACAGATAGAATCATAAAACAGTGGAGAGGTTAAACAAGAAAAGGGAATGAAGCCATGGCTAAATTCTCTAATTTTCTATTTTTGTCAATGATTTCGAAAGATGTGCAGGCACCCTTGTAAATGATCTGGACAAATTTAACTAATAATCACTCGTTTCAATTTGTTCGAAGATTGATCAGTTTTGGGAGTCAAATAACTTTTTCTTTAATTTAATTTTAAACATAGATTATTCAAGTATTTTATAATAAAATTTACATATTTGAAAATTATATAAAAATATTATAAGTCTGCATAATTAAAAATTCACAATATATGAAAAGATTTGGAGAAAATTGTAATCAAAGAAAGAGTTGTTTGACTTTCCAAACTGATCAACCTTCAAACAAATTGGGACGAAGGAAGTAACAAATTGCAATTCTTCATTGTTCTACTGGAATTTACCCATCACATCCTAATCGGCCATATTTTTCAATGCACACTGGTGACTGGTCTTCTTAAATTATATTTGAAAAAGGGTCTTCTTAAACTCTAATCTCAAAACAAGAAATTGACATTGAAAACATGGACTCAAGATATGTAATTCCAACAAAAAAATTGAAATTTATCTGAGGAAATATATGGTTGGCAGGTGGTAATTGGAGAAAGAGATATGGATGAAATTGTTTTGCCAGAAAGAAAAAAGAAGACGTGAGTGGGAGAGCAAAAGAAAGCATGTATTTTAAGGTCTGAACAATATTAAGTCTTTTACACAGATTTGATCGAATCAGAGGCTTTCAGATCTGATAAGAGATTTTTTTTTTTTTAAAAAAAATGCATTGTATGAACTGAAATCTTAATATTCAGATTCAGACCTCATTAAATGAAAAAAAAAATGAGGTCTTAATTGTCATATTTTTAAGTAATCATATGGAATATTCCTAGTATACAAAAAAATAGTGTTTAGCTTTTTCACATTTGGCTAAGAGCAACTTTCCAGTTTGAGTTTATTGTTGGTTTAAGATGTAATCTTATTTGACTTTTTTTAATGTCTTTAAACTATGAACTATGAGTATAGGGTGCAACTAGATCTATATTCAATCAGAAAGGTCCGAACTTCAGATATCATATGTAAATACGATGTAATCTTTTTAATTCGATTTGGAGATTATGTAATCTCTATCTAATCCCATTATCCTTGTAGATTTATGGAGACAAAGTTGTAATCCAAGAAAATCTTTTACCGAGCCCCACTTGTTGTAAGTTTTATTATCACACGAAACCAAATTAATTTCGGAATCAAGATTAATTAAGCTTGTAACTAAAGCAAGATAATCTTTCCAAGATACAGATAAAATATTTGGTAAGTACAACTACTAGGGGCTATCTTTGTTTTTAAAATCGTTTTTTCTTTTTGTTGTAGTACTTTCCTGGATAAAAGTTGGTTTGAACTTTGAACATAACTTTGCTCCTTTTCTTGGTAGCTTTTTGTTTTTAATTCTTCTTCTTATTTCCAATCCTAGTGACAATTGTTGGATTATATTACTGTAGTTAAATAGAAATATAGAATAGATAATATCGATGAGATTGTTTATATTATAGTGATAGACAAATGAAAGACTTTTTTAAAATTCTAATTCATTAATTTGAAAATTTTGAATTAAAATAGGTTGTGAGCTTTTTTTATTTTGGAAAAACTTTCTTTATCAATCTACTATTTCTTCTATCGGACTATTGTTGATATAATTATTAATAGCTAGCTTTTTAGGAATTTTAGATCAGACTTGTAATAAAATTTAATTTTCTGCTAATTCCGCACTAACTCTTCTATATATTTTTTGTTAGAAGTACCCCGATCCCATTCATATATTGGACATTATAAAATAATTATAGATCGTGGAAGGCAATTTTGATTGGTGAATAAAAACTTATTTCAATACAATTTTTTTTGTCATTTTTGTTAAGTACTACAATTGGAAAAACAAATCAAAAAGAAAAAGATTGAACTAAGCAAAATATGTTTCTATTTGGATCGAATGACATTTTACTAAAATTGAAAATTGAAAATTGAAAGTTGAAATATTGAAATTGAATAATACAAAGGGAAACCCAAAACCGGAATCACACACCTTTCTACAACTATTAACATTAATTATAACGATAGAGTGGTAACAGAAGGCTTGAAAGGGTATAGAACTGACATGGTTTGTTCTCAATCCGACCGCATAGAACAATAAATTTATGAGGAACAATTAACTTCCTTTTTTGTTTAACTCTTTAGTTCTAATATTTGTACTAATTATAGCATGTTAGGCCGAGTTTATTTTTTTTCAAAAGAGCTTATTTTTCTTTAAAAGTGTTTATTTTAAAAAAAAAAAAAAAGAGGTGTTTGACCAAGATTTTGGGAGAAAATAAGTACTTTTGGAAAGTAGCAAAAGTTGTTTTTCAAAAGCTAAAAACTAGTTTTTCCCAAAAGTACTTTTCTAAAATGTACTTTTGAGAAGAAAAAAAATACACTTAGAAACATTTTTTAAACGTTTGGTCAAATACAAATTGTTTGTCAGTGCTTTTTAAGCTCTAATTGCAGTCCTTTTTGGTTGATTTTTTTATCCTTTTGTACAATTTTCTGTTATTATCCTTTTACTTCCACTATCAACATATTAGCACGTGAATAAATGTGGTTAATCGATCACTATTAAAAATAAACAGAAATTAGGGATGGATAAATGCTGTAGCTAAATAATAAATATTGTTCATGGCTCCAAGAAACATCACCACTTCCAGAAAGATCATGCTGGTTTTGTGGATTCTCTAAACAGACATAAACAAAAGAAAAAAGCATTATTGACTTAGTTAAAAGAACTTGAAGAAATTAAACAAATTAAAAGTAGGAGGAAAAAGAGAGAACTTATGTGGCCCGAGGCATGGGATAGATTGAAAATGCAGAAAAATGCTATACAATCGGGCAAAGAGGATTAAAAATTTATGAGTTTATAAAGTTTAACCTGCTGACACGAAATAATAACAAGAATAAAAGTTATCGATAGTGGAGTGGTCGATCACTATATCCATAGCAGCCCCCATCCCTTTTGCATCTCTCTGTGTGGAGCCAAACTAAAGGGGCAATGATACTTTACTGCTTAATTAGTGCATGATAGACAATTGATTGAACTATTTACAAGTGCAGGTGTGCATAATTTTATGAATGTGATCCTCCCTCATTATTTAAAGGTGGGGTCATGAGATAGCTGGGACCCTTAACTTTTTCCAAATTATTTTTTTCCGACAATACTATATCTTGGCATTAAGATTTATGACTTATGAGTATGCATTCACCAGATGAAAGTCTTACAATAATTAATTATTTTCTTTTAATTTTGGTGGGATTGGAAAGAGCATTTCTTCTATTTTTATCGCTAAACCATCGACACAATGTAGTGTATAATGTGTGTAGAATAGTGTAAAGAGTGAATGATCACTCTTGCTACACACGAACCCGATCTGTATGATGTATGTAGTAAATCTCTCATACCAAGCTCTACCGGCTTGTTTCAAACCATATAATGACTTACGAAAACGACATACATAATGAGGAACCTCCGGATGCACAAAGTCAGGCGGTTGATGCATATAAACGGTTTCTTTCAAATCCTCATGTAAGAAATCATTTTTGACATCAAGCTGGTGAATAGGCCAATTCTTCCCTATAGTTATGCTCAACATTGTGCGAATGGTGGCTTGCTTGACCATCGGACTAAAAGACTCACCACAATCAACCCCCTCATGTTGACCAGTACCATTGGCCACAAGTTTTGTCTTATGACGTTCAAGCTCACCACTATCTCTGAATTTGTGATGATAGAGCCACATACACCGAATCACATTCACCCCCTCTGGTTTTGGGACAAGATCCCAAGTGTTCTTATTAGTCAACGCATTAAACTCCTCACGCATAGCTGCATTCTAATTTGGGTCAAGTTTGGCTAATTTTGGACATCTAGGAATATGTGAGATAGTTTGAGTGGATATGTTAAAGTGAATTTTAGGTTTGAAAATTCTGTGTTGTGCACGGGTTTCCATTCGATGTGATGGGATGGGCACTGGTTGGTCAGTGGGACGGGGTGGTGATTGGCTTGGTGTTGGGGCAATTTGGTTGGGAGAGGACTGGCAGGGCGATGGGCAGGGTGGCGAGTCAGTGGGGTGAGGCAGCGTGACTGGTGAAATGATGGGAGGAAGGGGCAGTGAGGTGGGAATTTCGAGGGGCATTATGGTTGGGGCGGGGGCACTGGTTGACGGGATGGGTGGGGATGGGGTACGAGTCGACGAGGAGGTTAGGGCACGAACGTGGTATGACGGGACGTGTGGGATTGCCGAATCGGGTGGTGGTGGTGGAGGTACGGTCGGAGGTTGCGGATAATGTAGTGCATTTTGAACTAGAGGTGAGGTATCCGGGTCATCAAGGAATCTGTAATCAGTGGGTCGGAGTTGGTGGATGTTGGCAAAGGGAAAGACATTTTCCTCAAACATGACATGACGTGCGACTATGATTTTGCATGTGGACACGTTATAACATAGGTACCCCATATGGTTTGACGGGAACCCCAAGAGGACACACGGAGTGGAACGGGGTGCTAATTTGTGAGGGACGGTGGAGGCACGATTCGGGTAGCAGAGACAATCGAAAATTCGAAGATGATCATAGGTAGGGATTCGACGAAATAGGAACTCGGTAGGGGTTCTATTTTGGATGTGTAGGTAGTATGTTAAGACAATATTCTGCCATTTTAATGCATATACCCAAAAGTTTGGGGGAATAGAGACATGAAAAATTAAGGTACAAATCATATTGTTAATGGTGCGGAGAATTTGTTCGGCTTTACCATTTTGAGGGGAAGTATGGGGGCAGGAGAAATGGAAAACCACGCCATTAGCCGCACATAATTTATGAAAGAGAGAATTGTTGAACTCACGACCATTGTCACATTGAAACATTTTTATTTCTTTTTCAAATTGTGTTTTAACATACGTACGAAATTCCAGAAACTTGGAGTGGACCTGAGATTTAAAGTGGAGCGGATAGACCCATAGGAAGTGAGAAAAACTATCCAAGAGTATTAAATAATATTTATGACCCAATTTGCTAGTAATATGAGAGGTCCATAAATTTGCATGAATAATATCAAAGGGAGAAAAAGTAATACTCGACGATGACGTAAATGGTAGTCTAACATGCTTTCCTAGATGACAAGAATAGCAATTTTGGACAATGTTCCCTTTATTACATTTAATTAAATTGTTGTTTCTAAGAAAATTAAAAATATGAGCTCCGGGATGTCCAAGTCTACTATGTCACGTTGAGGAGGAGATGACAGTTAGAGATATGGGAGGATTGACACTGACAGCGGACGCAGATAGGAAAGGATAGAGGTCGTCCACACTATTGCATCTCGTAAGACGTTTCCCCATACGTAGTCTTTTAAAGAAAACCCAAATGGGTCGAAATCAATAGATACGAAATTATCAGTGGCAAATTGTCTAACAGAGATTAGGTTCTTGATAATGTTAGGGGCATATAGGATGTGTTTATGGGAGTAGTTGGGTTGCGGTGGCGGAGTTAGTGTGTGGCCAGGCCCTTGAATTGGAATGCGATGACCATTTCTGACTATAATAGATTGAGGAGTATTTAAGTTGTGCAGTTGAAGAAGATTACCAGAATTATTGGTAAGGTGAGACGTGGCGCCCGTATCCATATACCATGCATCATCGGGCTGCTGAATATTGAAAGAACCGAAAGCCTGGCCCAAGGCAGTTGGGCTAAGGCTTGTCGTCGGCTGCTAAGCTGATGTGTAATGGGCATGATGGCTTGGGCCTGCCTGGCGAGCCGCTGGATGGGCTCCCAAGATGCTGGGCCTCGGCTGAGCCCACTGAAATTGCTGGGCCTAGACCACTGGAATGCTGTCGGAAGGTGAGGCCCAGTTACCGTACAATGTCCAAGGCAGTGGGTCACTTGTATTGTTGGCCCGATTTCCACGAGGAGGATTTGTGACATAGGGTGTTGAGGAAGAGGAAGTGGAAGAAGATATGTGGGTCGCGGGTGACGCCATGAGGGTATCCGAAATTTGGTAGAGAAATAAAAGGGTGTAGAACTGATGTATATTAGCTGTATACCAGGGGTATACGGCCTGCTGGAGAGATAGGGAAATAAAAAGGGTGTAGAACTGTTGTATATAAGTTGTATACCAGGGGTATACGGCCTGCTGGAGAGAAAGAGAAGGTAAGAAGGTTGTATATCAGTAGTATACCAGAGGTATACCGGTGGTATACGGGTAGTATATGATGGTAGATAGGGTATATCAGTTGTATACGGCTTTAGATATGTTGTACATCACTGTATACGAGCAGTATATGGTGGAAGGCCTTGTATATCAGCCATATACAGTGTGTATATCGGCTATTTCCGGTAGGATTTGGCGTCGAAAGAGAAGAAAGAAAGGGGGGGGGGGGGGCGAATAGGGTTAGGAATTTTTGGCTCTTGATACCATGTAGAATAGTATAAATCTCCTTGAGCGGAGTCCATTCATTAATACAATATATATATTGTATACAATGGTAGTCCTAATGGAATAAGGATCTCTAGTTTACATAATTACACTAAAATATTAATTACAAAATAATACAGAATATACGGTAAATATATATAAATATATTCACTATCAATGGGGATATTCCTCAGCTACCACCGCGTTATCCTGAAAAATTGCTTTATCACTAAAATTTGCAACATATAGTCCTAACTTTTCATTATATAACACTATGGTTAAGGGATTTGATATTTTCCAATCCCTTAAAAAAGATTAAAAAGAGATAAAAGAAAAGACAACACGAGAATGAAGATGAATAATTTAAATAGCAAAGTTGGAGATGTTATATATATATATATATATATATATATATATATATATATATATATATATATATATATAAAATACTTAAATTAAAATACTTCAGTTGATACACATAAAAATACACAAATTTAATAGCCTTTATATATATATATATATATAAATTACTTAAATTAAAATACTTCAGTTGATACACATAAAAATACACAAATTTAATAGCCTTTTGTTCAATTTCTAAGTCAAATTCATTATGGTAAAAAATTGGACCCATAGCCTCAATGTCCAAATAAAAGAGGCAGATGAGCAGAAATATCCTCTTTAATTTATACTATAATGGTTGACTACGTAAAAGTTTCTTCCACATTGGTCCATGCATTACTGTTTAAGTTTGGATATGTTTCTGATTGTGTTAATCAAGCAATCAAAATTTTTAGTTTTGCAGTATGATTTGTAGATAAAAGATGTTTAGTTTTTGCACCTTGTCAGCTCGATTAAAGCTTGTTTGTGCAGAGGATGCAAGTTGCAACTATGCACGATATAATTGGTTTCTTAATTAATGTTAATTGTTGGAAAATTGTCGTGCGTCCATCCATATTTAATGACTTAAACACTAGGATTTCACATGTTGGAGGTTTTGTCTCTTCACACGTGCATAATCTACTAAGTGAGTAGATGGCCGTAGGGCCAAAAATCGTCAAATTTCATTAAGGATTGAAAGAGATATTGGTCCACAAAGTAAGGTGTTTGAGACATAAAAATATGGCGTGGGACAAATCTACCACATCGGTGGGAAAAAGAAGAATTGTTCTCTTTATAAGTCTCAAAATTGGCTAAGGGTTTGGGACCCTAAGGGGTAACCCATGTGTTTGAAGGAGGGAGGACCTAGATGTGCTTGGGTTAAAGGCTAAGCCCACACGCGCGCCGCCGCCGCCCGCCGGTCCGGGCTCGGTTCGTGGGCCTTGGGCCTTGAGCTTCTTCTGATAGACTCCCAAATTGTTTAATATTTACAGTTTGGTCCCTGGAGTTTCTGGAAATATGAAATTGGGAACGACGATCGTTTGGATTTTGGAACGTTGCACATTATATCAATCAATTGGCTGATTAACTCCCTTAGTAATGGCCATAAACAATCATTACTTGGCAGTTGAGAAGTCTCCTCTTATGCTATATATTGAAGTCTTTTGGCTCAATTGTAGAGACTACTATTCCTTCCTTTTCCATTCTTCAACAAGTCGTTTCGTGTTTGTTTTCTTCGTCAGAATCAACCTATTTGCTTTGTAGTGTTGATTAGTTATTGTTTTATCTTGGAAGACTATTTCCCGTTAACGTAAAAGCATATATACGGGGCAATCTTGTCTTAAAGACAGAGAGTCATCTCTTGACTCAGCCCACAGTTGTAACAATCCAGATTTAGTGTTTCAACTTTCAACAAGCTTGCGACAGTTCTGAATATTGACTTGTATGTTTATCCTTTCGAACACTTGTAATATTTATTTACTTCTCGTATTGCTTTACATATCCAATAATTTTAAGACAAGATTTGTATTAGTGTTCGAAACATGTCAGTCAAAAGTTGTGTGACCAAATCTGGATATGGCTGTGGTTTTCTGGTAGAAGAGACTTGTGATTATGCTGTTGAAGGTCAACGTGTTCATGGTGTCACCGCTCCTGAGATTGGTGGGAACAAGTGCCCACGAGAGGCTGGGGATATCAACTGGGACAAGAGGAGAAGGCTGAAGATGTGGTTCTATCTTATAGCAGAAGGCCTATATCTGTCCCAGACAAAGGATCCGAATTATGGTAAGGAGGAAATGGACACTCAATCCGATGAAGTGATTGAAGTGGGCCAGAATCCGAAATTGGGATAAGTAATTTTCTCCCTTGTCAAAAATAAGATTAAATGATGTCTGATTGAAAATGGATTAAAGCAAGGAGGAATGTGAAAATGGTTTCACGAAATAATTTATATTCCTTACGCTTTAAAATCAGAAGTTTAATCTCACATTCCTTCCCGTTTAAAGATCCGTTCTTTTGAGTATAATTATTAAAAGTGTGTAAAGTATGTTCGCACATACGAGGGAAAAATATCTACTGACTGTGCGAAAATTGTTACCACTCTTAAGTGAGCGCCAGAGATTTCTCTAGGCACTAATAATAAGGGAAGAAGACCAAAAGCTAAAGACGTTGAGCCTGTCGCACTATTTGGCAGAAGATCCTTCATAGGATGATATTGGACACTCAGTCATACAAAGACTACGGACGACTGGAGTGGGGCCAAAATTCCTTTGATAGGATGATATTGGACACTCAGTCATACAAAGCCCACGGGCGACTGGAGTGGGGCCAAAATTCATTTCATAGGAAAAGTAATGGACACATAGTGTGGTGGGCCAGATTTTCCAGGTCTTAAATGATCTGAAGGCCAAAAGAAAGGCAGAAAAGTAATGGACACCTAGTGAGGTAGACCTGAGTTTCCAGGTCTTAAATGATCTGAAGGCCAAAAGAAAGGCATAAAAGAAATTGGACACTCGGTCTGCCAAAGCAACTGGAGTGGACCAGAGTATCCAGATCACATATGATCCGATTACGCCCTAACCACGGGCAAGAGGTTGTTCATGTGAAGCAACGCCACCTCTAAAGTAGAAGGGGTTGGAGAGGTTGTCCTCAATAGGACTTCATGGAATGGGATCACTCTCAGATGAGGTGATACATGTCCCAAACTTGGTTTAAGGGATGCTGTTGGTCAAGCTGGTTTGAGACTAGTCCAACAGGTCTGTAATAACTAAGAATGGTACAGTATGTTTGTAGCCAAATGAATGATATATTTGTAATATGTGCATCTATGCCATCATAGATTAAGACACGTTAAATAGAAAGTCATTCAAAAGCTAACGAAGTTGAGATTGTTGCATTCTGTCGACATAAACCCTCAAAATGAATGTGAGGTAGGCGAAGAGGCAAAATCACCTTTCCAAGTTTCGTCAAAGGAATAGCGAAAGAAACATCGCTCCTCTAGAACTTAGTCACACCTAAATGGGTGATTTGAAGTTTGTACAAAATAGAGGGGGAGACAAGTACTTTGTCACCTTCATTGATAATGGTATAACGTATTGCATCCTTTGTGTGTTGAAAAGCAAAGATGAAGTTGTTGAAGCGAATAAGCGCTATAAAGCAGAAGTTGAAAATCAACTAAGCCTACGGATTGAGGAATTCGTAGTGATAGAGGAAGAGAATGTGAAGCATCGTTCATCAAACGACAGCTCATTACTCACCTCAATCTAACAATGTTAGCCAAGCGCAAAGCCGTATGCCCAAAATATGTGGGGCAAGACGATCCTTACCGCTAATGTGATTCCCAATAGAACTTCGCATAAGGATAAGGATAACCCTCCGTGTGAAACATGGAAATGATCCCACATACAAATGTTGTGATGTGGGCTGGCTTGGTGGAAGTTGGAATACCGAAACAAGTAAAGTTGGACCTAAGACTGTAAATTGCATTTTCACTGGATCTGCAAATAACAGTAGTGATTATCGCCTCTTGGTGTCAAAGAATGATGAATTCTTTGAGGATAACTTTCCTTGAGAGGGAAAAATAAGTAATTACTCGAGGTTAACAAGAACCCGCGAGGGCCTGACTGTCCGGAACTAGATCGGAAGTTGCTGTCTATCCGGAACTTAATAATTCAAATCTACAGAACTCAGGGATTCTAGATGTTGAACTGAGACGGAGCAAAAAGGGGACAAACACTTGTTCCAAGCCTTCTAGCTTGTATGGTTGAGAATGAACCATGGACAATTAACAAATAATTGTCATCTCCAGAAGCGCTGCTTTGGAAAGAATCTACAAAGAGAGAAATATATTCCATCATATAGAACCATACTTGTGTAATGATTGATCTTCCTCCGGGAAAAGAACATTTGGGTTGTGAAAAAGAATACTTAAAAGTGAGTACAAAGTAAATGGATCTACTGACAAGTATAAGGCATCGGCTAATTGTACATGTGCTTCACTGTCAATAGCTTAACATCCAAGGCCATTGCAGTCTTGCGTGGCATGGATGTTGAAACAACCTTCCTAACCGGAGAGTTGGAAGGGGAGAATCAGAGTTGGTTTGCTGGACTGTTGGGCTTCTTCCTGAACTTTCATTTTGGTCCCTGAAATGTTTACATTTTTGTCCTGGAAGTTTCAGATAAAACAAAAATAATGAATCTGACCACAAAAACATTGACTCTGAAGTTAGAAAGACAACAGTTGGAAAACCAACAGTCTGAGAGTAGAAGTTATATTGAAACAAAAGATATGGGTATCACAGATGACATCTTAGGAATTGGATTTCTAAGACATCTAACGGACTTGTCTAACTCCAAACTCAGTTGTGAGATAGTTGACAGTCTCGTTGAAGCCACCAATGGATATGAATCATATAACTGATTGAAATCATGGTGCACCTATAGACAAGGAGCGATATGTGCAGGTCACATGTATTTCAATGTATTATACACACTACAACCGACCTGGTATCGGCCTATAAAGCAGATCAATTGAACTAAGGTTCACTGATAATTTTAATAAATGATCAATAGAAGGCGTTGAGTCGGATATGATGATATCTGAAATATTCGCTTATCTACGGATTATGGTATTCTGGATATCCATCGGTTCTTGGAGAACACAGTGATACAAACTGGACATCAGATGTGAAGAACACCAAAGCCACAAGTAAATGTGTATGATGGGTCTTGGAAAATCCTGTAAACAAACTTGCATTGGCCGATTCATGATGGAATCGGAGTTTATCGCTTTATAAAAAGCATGAAAGAAGTTGAGTAACTTCACGACTCCTTAGAGGACATCCCTTATTGGGAGAAACCCATGCCTTCAGTAGTTATATACTGTGGCTAGCTGGTCGGCTTTAGAAAGGACACGGATGACGGCGTCTGGACATATCTGTCAGGATCTATCGGAGATATAAGACTGTATGGCAGTTGATCATCACGAGTGTCACTTCCTTGATTACTAATCAAAGGATATAGCTGACCCTTTTAACTAAGGGACTACCCAGAGATCAAGTGTTCTGCCTGTCTAGGGGAATGGGCTTAAAACCCAAACAATACGAACCTTTGCGGTGGTAACCCAACTATACTGACTGGAGATCCCAAGAATTTGGTTCAATGGGAAAACTAAGCTACAAAAGGTTCAGTTGAGCGCTTCGGTGAAAACAAGAGCACTTCGGATGATGATTTCTGTAAGGAAACATGAATCCAAAGTTGTTCCCGCGGTAGACATTAAAGTGCTACCTGCATGGTGGGTAAAGGTTAAGCTTCCAAACCTTTAACGATTCTCTAACGGTTGATGTTAAGGTTGGGGAAACTTTTAATGATTCCTAACACTTGTGAAGTGGGGTATAGCAGGATTCCTTGTAGGAGATCACCTATTTAAGTGCGAGGACAGGCCGCCTCAAATGAATGCACTTAAGAATTCAAGTGTGTCCATGGCCACAACGGACAAAACAATAAGAAGAAAATAAATAAAGAGAGTTATTGTGTTGGTATCATTGTATTGGCTTACACTAAACACTGACGGTTCAAGACATCACGTTCACCGCCCAGTAAGTCCGGTGGTATTCAACTAGGGAAGGTTCAAAGTGGAAGCTACCTCTCCTGATGCAATATCTTTTCGCTGAAAGATTGTTGAAAGTAGGCACCTTGTGTGTGCGCCAAAATCTCTTTCAAGAGGGGATTGTTGGAAATTTGCCTTTGGTGGGGAGGTGCGTCCACCCATATTTAATGACTTAAACCCTAGGGTTCCGCATGTTGGAGGCTTTGTCACTTCATACGTGCATAATCTACTAAGTGAGTAGATGATCGTAGGGCCAAAGATCGTCAAATTTCGTTAAGAAATGAAAGAGATATTAGTCCACGAAGTAAGGTGTTTGAGGCATGGAAATATGGTGTGGGACAAATCTACCACATCGGTAGGAAAAGGAAGAATTGTTCTCTTTATAAGTCTCAAAATTGGTTAAGGGTTTGGGACCCCAAGGGGTAACCCATGTGTTTGAAGGAGAGAGGACCTAGATATGCTTGGATTCAAGGCTAAGCCCACATGCGTGCCGCCGCCCCCCCCCCACCGTTCCGTCCCGTCCGGGCTCGGGTCGTAGGTCGTAGGTCGTGGGTCGTGGGCCTTGGGCTTCTTCTGATAGACCCCCAAATTATTTAATATTTACAGTTTGGTCCCTGGAGTTTCTGGAAAGATGAAATTGGGAACGACGGAAGGCAGAAAGTTTATGCCTACCATTTGGATTTTGGAACGTTGCACATTAAATCAGCCATTACTTGGCTAATTAACTCCATCACTAATGGCCATAAACAACCATTACTTGGCAGTTGAGAAGTCTCCCCTTATGCTATATATTGAAGCCTTTTGGCTCAATTGTAGAGACTACTACAAGATATACTACACAGAAACAGAAGAGAGAACAACACAAATTCTGTCCAAAAACGTGAAGCACAAATAGTGGACAAAAACAGAAAACTCTTCCTTCCTTTTCAATTCTTCAGCAAGTCGTTTCGTGTTTGTTTTCTTCGTCAGAATCAACCTATTTGCTTTGTAGTGTTGATTAGTTGTTGTTTTATCTTGGGAGACTATTGCCCGTTAACGTAAAAGCATATATACGGGGCAATCTTATCTTAAAGACAGAGAGTCATCTCTCGACTCAGCCCACAGTTGTAACAATCCAGATTTAGTGTTTCTTGATTTCAGGTTATCAAGATTCAAGACTCAACAAGCTTGCGACAGTTCTGAATATTGGCTTGTTTGTTTATCCTTTCGAACACTTTTAATATTTATTTACTTCCCGTATTGCTTTACATATCCAACATTAATTAGCTAAAGCGAGAGAGATAAGATCGAAAAGGTAGTTAATTGATATGAAAATTAAGGATGCATGTCACCTAGCCAATCACTAATAAATTTCATTTCAATTAATTTAAATATTCTTAAAGATGCACCCTTTCAAAATGACCACACATTACACTACGACTACCGCATCCAAATGGATAGAATTTAAACTAGCTAGTAATGCCTTTCTAAAAGAGAAAAACAGAAAATGAGTTGTAAAATTTTGAATCGTACTACTTAATCTCTAATTTAATCCTTATTTATCCATTTGGTTTGGGGATAGTTATTCCAAATCTTTATCCATTATGAGGTAAGTTGATTAGCGGGTCCCATCGTTGCAAGTAGTATAAATGATTACAACATACACAATCAGTTTGGAAATCAAGTTTAAGCATAATTATTAAGGATTCTTGTGGTTTGTAATTAAAGGAAGATAATATTCTTGGATACAAAATCAAAGTTTTATGTTAATTTTTACTTTAATTTTGAAAATATAAAATGGTGGTTAACAGAAAGCTTGAAAGGTGTAGAACTAATTAAAAAGGGTTCTTCTCAATCATCTAGAACCTATATTTTGATATGGGAAGAGCTGTCTTTCCGTTTCTTTAAGTTAAACTCTTTTTATCTGTTATATCATTGTTAATTAATTATTAAACCGATATTGGTTAATTGTTTTCTTCTCCTTTTTGCCTTTTTGGCTACTCATAGAAGTACCAACATGCACTTGGACCCTATTTTTTGGGCTGGACTACATTAGTGAAGAAACGTTCAATGTGTTGTGGCTCATCACTATTACAAGATAAAGATGGCAACCAAGAAGTCTTTTTCTGTTGTTAAACGTTAATTAGTCAACAAATGTTATAATTATTCAATTGCTCCCTGCGTCAAAAACTTGTAAATTTTCATCTGATTATAAGTGCTTATTGGACCTAGATTTCAAAGTTTTTTTCTTCCATATATGATCATCAATTATTCCATGGAAGTCTTTTACTGAAGACTACTACAAACCTACACAAATGGAAAAGACAGTATAACCTCTTCTTTCGCTTATTTGAATCCCGTGTGAAGGGCTAATCAAATTAATATAGACAATATCATTTCTCTGTAATAGTATTACCTCTGACCCAATTTATATGACACACTTTTCTTTTAATCTAAAAAAAGAATAACATATTTCTTTATTTGACAATAATTTTGTTAAATATACATAATATACACACAATATACATGTGTATATTATGTATACTTGAGGTATATTGGTCACAGTATTACTGCCGTATATTGGTCACGGTATTCCTGCCCATCCGTGGGCAGTCTCCTTTACAATTATGTAATTAATGTTGTAGTCTAATTAGTATTGTACACTTACCATAATATTTGTATTACCATAATTGTATAGTTAGTGTCCAAGTAGAATAAGGTTTTAGGAGTAGAATAGGAATAGGATTCTCCTGTTATGGAAATATGTAAATTGTATATATACTCTTTCAATTAATGAAAATAATCAAGGGATTATTTCTTTCATGATATCAAGAGACTAGGTCTAAATTACTTCCGCCTTTGTTCTCCAAATATTGATCTCGGTTTTTGTGCAATTTCTTGACCAAACCTGCCTCGATTTTCGTCCCCTTCACCGGAATTCGTGATAAATTTTACCTCCACTCTTCCCAAATTTTCCCTCCAATCCCTTTGTTCTTTCGTTATGTCTAGGAACACGTTTCATCCTGCCCTCACTGTTTCTAACATCAAGAACAACATCCCTATTGTTCTTTAGATGGAAAACGTCCAATATGCAACGTGGGCAGAATTGTTTAAAATTCACGCTATCTCCCATCAAGTCATCCATCACATAATTCCTCCCGCCGCCCCTATTTCCACGGAGGATCCTTATTTATGGATTACTTTTGATGCTACCGTTCTCCAGTGGATTTATTCCACTATTTCGGTCGACCTCTTACAGACGATCATTGAGCCGGACGCTACGGTTATGGCTATATGAAATAGATTGCGTAATATATTCCAAGATAACCAACATTCACGTGTTGTCACCCTCGAGCAGGAATTCTCTCAAGTTCGCATGGAAGAATTACCGACCGTGTCTTTATATTGCAAGAGACTCAAGGAGTTGGCGGACCAACTCCGTAACGTTGGCGCACCTATGACAAATAATCGTCTGATTCTACAATTGGTTGCCGGCCTGTCTGAGGCCAACATGCAGTGGCCATCTTTCGGTAACCCATCTGGGCAAAGACAGCAAGCAGGGGTGCTTGGACCTCGGCCTCTGCAGGCCCATCATTCAGCAGGCCCCACTCCTACCGACATTGAAGCCGCCATGCACACGCTTGGATTAACTCCTCCGGACCCAAATTGGTATATGGACACCGGTGCCTCTACCCACATGACATCCGATGCAGGTACTCTCTCATCTTATTCCAATTTGAGCAACCCTCGTGGCATCATTATTGGTAATGGTAATTCTATTCCAATTCGTGGTTATGGTCATAAAACTTTGTCTCCCCCCATCCACCCCTTATCTTGAAAAATACCCTATATGCCCCCAAATTGATTAAAAACTTTGTGTATGTTCGTAAATTCACCACTGACAATTTCGTCTCTATTGAATTTAATTCGTTTGGTTTCTCTGTGAAGGATTTCAAGACGGGGAGTCCTCTCATAAGGTGTGATAGTAGGGGAGATCTTTATCCTATCACGCCAAGTTTCGGTCTATCGAGTCAAGTCTTGCCGTCAGCATTTGCAGCCCTTGCTCCTTCCCCGTGGCATGCTCGTCTAGGCCATCCAGGGTCATCTATTTTGTCTTCCTTAGATAAAAACAATTTTATTTCTTGTAAGGGTACGCGAAGTACTGCGACGTGTCAATCTTGTTCTTTAGAAAAAATTGTTAAGTTTCCATTTGTAGACTCTAATTCTCATACTTTAATGTCATTTGATATTATTCATAGTGATCTATAGACGTCTCATGTTCTTAGTTCTTTGGGTCATCGGTATTATGTTCTCTTTATGGATGATTATTCTAATTTTTTGTGGACTTTTCCAATAACGAAGAAATCTCAAGTTTTTTTCCATCTTCTTAAAATTTAGAGCATTCATTAGAACCCAATTCGAACGTGAAATAAAAAATATCCAATGTGATAATGGCAAAGAATATGACAATGGGGTGTTTCAGGAATTTTGTGCAAATAATGGGTTCTATTTTCATTTTTCTTGCCCTCATACGTCTTCACAAAATGGGAAAGCCGAACGCAAAATTCGTACAATTAATAACATTGTCCGCACTTTACTAATTCATGGTTCCATACCCCCGTCTTTTTGGCATCATGCTCTACAAATGGCTACATATCTTCTTAACATTATTCCTTCCAAAGGTTTGACATATTCGCCCCCTTTAAATTTTATATAATAAGACTCTTTCGTATTCACATCTTAGGGTCTTTGGGTGCTTGTGTTATCCACTCTTCCCGTCCACCACAATTAACAAACTTCAGGCCCGTTCTACCCAGTGTGTGTTCTTGGGTTATTTGTCAAATCATCATTACAAATGTTTTGATTTATTTGCTAATAAAATCATCATTAGTCGCCATGTAATTTTTTATGAATCCCAATTTCCGTTTGCTAAGGTTAGTAATCTCGTGCCTAGTTCGTATAATTTTTTGGATGATGGTATATCCCCGTGTATTATTCACCATTTTTCGAACAAGTCCCGCACCCCAAATCCTCCAAATGGCCTATCGCCCACGCCCGCCCCACCGCACCACTAACACCCGGTGTTCCCGCACCGCCACCGCCGCCGAGTTTCAAAGCATTTGGGCCGGTCCCAGCCCAATACCGGAACTGGGCCCTGGTCCTCCCGCATCCAAGGCGCTTCGATTACCGTGTTGGGCCAAGCGGGCCAGCCCACCGTCCGCCGACTTTGTCTGTTTCAAGTCCAGAAAATTCTTGACAACAGCCCAATTCTTCCCCGAGTCAAAGACCAGTCACTCGTAGTCAACGGGGTATTTTTAAACCAAAAAGATATTTTAATTTAAATTCTAATGTTCTTAAATCTCCTCTGCCCCGTAACCCAGTGTTTGCTTTAAATGACCCGAATTGAAAAATTGTTATGACCGACGAATATAAGGCTCTTATTGATAATATGACATGGGAGTTGGTGCCCCATCCATCTGGTGTTAATATTATTCGGTCTATGTGGATTTTTGCTCATAAGGATAATTCTGACGGTTCGTTTGCGAGGCATAAAGCTCATCTTGTAGGTGATGGTAAGACTCAATAGGTTGGTGTGGATTGTGGTGAGACATTTAGTTCGGTGGTCAAACCGGCTACCATTCACACTGTGCTCAGCTTGGCTCTTTCGAAAGCATAGCCCATTCATCAGTTAGATGTGAAGAATGTTTTCTTACATGGTGATCTCAAGGAAACAGTTTATATGTATCAGCCCTTGGGGTTTCGGGATCCCAAATTTCCTTATCATGTCTGTTTGTTGAAGAAGTCCTTGTATGAGATTAAGCAGTCTCCACGGGCCTAGTATAAGAGGTTTGCCGACTATGTCTCAACTATTAGGTTCACTCATAGCAGGTCGGATAATTCCTTGTTCATCTATCGTCGTGGTTCGTCCTTGGCTTATATACTATTGTATGTGGATGATATTATCTTGATTGCCTCTTTCGATGCCTTACGCCAGTCTATCATGACAATGCTCAGTTCTGAGTTTGGTATGAAAGACTTTGGGCCCTTGAGTTATTTTTTGGGGATTGCTGTCACTCGTCATGCAGGTGGGTTGTTCTTATCTCAAAGGAAGTATGCAGCTGAGATCATTGAGAGGGCTGGGATGTCATCCTGTAAGTCCACTTTCACTCCAGTTGATACTAAGCCTAAGATTAGTGCCGCGGTCGGCGCCCCATACGAGGATCCGACCCGTTATCGCAGTCTTGCAAGGGCCCTTCAGTATCTTACATTCACGAGACCAGATATTACGTATGCGGTCCAGCAGGTGTGTTTGTTTATACATGATCCCAGAGTTGAGAACATGAATGCACTCAAATGCATCATTCGGTATATTCAGGGTACACTTGACTATGTCTTGCATTTATATCCGTCTTCAACGTCCACACTTGTCTCATATACGGATGTTGATTGGGGAGGCTGTCCGGACACCAGACGGTCTACGTCTGACTATTGTATGTTTCTTGGTAATAACTTGGTCTCATGGTCTGCAAAGCGTCAGTCGACTTTATCCCGTTCCAATGCAGAGGCCGAGTATCGAGAAGTAGCTAATGTGGTCTCTGAATCATGTTGGTTACGTAATTTGATGTTAGAGCCTCATTGACCTATTCAGAAAGCAACCTTGGTCTATTGTGATAATGTTAGTGCCATCTACCTTTCTGATAATCCTGTTTAGCACCAGCGCACTAAATATATCGAGATGGACATTTACTTTGTTCGCAAAAAGGTTGCTCGTGGTCAAGTACGCGTCTGACATGTCCGTCCTAGGTATCAAATTACAGACATCTTTACAAAGGTTCTTCCCTCGGTCCTTTTTGAAGATTTTAGGGGCAGTCTCAGCGTTCGAAGACCGCCCGCTATGACTGCGGGTGTGTGTTAAATATACATAATATACACACAATATACATGTGTATATTATGTATACTTAAGGTATATTGGTCACGGTATTACTGCCATATATTGGTCATGGTATTACGGCCCATCCGTAGGCAGTCTCCTTTACAATTATGTAATTAATGTTGTAGTCTAATTAGTATTATTGTACACTTACCATAATATTTGTATTACCATAATTGTATAGTTAGTGTCCAAGTAGAATAAGGTTTTAGGAGTAGAATAGGAATAAGATTCTCCTATTATGGAAATATGTAAATTGTATATATACTCTTTCAATTAATGAAAATAATCAAGGGATTATTTCTTTCAAATTTAACTTTAAGCTTTACATTTTACGCTTAACGAGATGATCTATTACCACACAAATATCTTTGGCTTGTTTTAGACCATAAGATTCAAAAATCTTTCTTTATTTTTTTAACTTCATACCTAGTCAAACTACATCATATAAATTGACACGGATGTATTAGGATAATTATGGAGTTATTCCATATTATTCCAATCATATCATATCATTGTAATTATAATTATAATTATAATTATAATTAGTATCATGTAATTTAGGATATGATTAGATGTCTTCCTTAATATTAGCCTTAGAATGATATTGTACAATTGTATATATATTTCAATCTTGGAATAAAATAACTCATGGAATTAACTTCATTCATGGTATTAAGAGCCAAAAATTAACTTTGCCCACCCCCTATCTTCTCGGCCTACCACCTCCCCCCCTCCCCCCCTCCCCTCCGAAATAATTCTTTTCGGCCAACACAAAAAGGGTTTCTTTACAAACCCTAAAACATAAACTAACCCTAAATCACCGATGGCTAACCCTAAAACCACTCGTCTCTCTTTCAACCCTAGCCGCCAAACCACTTTTGGTTTAGGCTTTTTCCACCAATCCCCAAATATTTTTTTTCACTTCGTCTTTTATTCTTATTTTTCATGGGAAACTATGGCCGACAAACAAAAATTTCATCCAGCTCTTGCCGTAAACAACGTCAATAACTTTATTTCAATTACACCTAAGATGGAAAAAGGGCAATACTCCTCGTGGCCGGAGTTATTCAAAATCTACTGCCGAGCATATGATGTAATAGACCATATCATCTATGAGTCTTCATCGGACACTACCGGTGTTGACAAAAAGTTATGGTCTCGTTTAGATGCTATAGTCCTTCAATGGATTTACGGCACCATCTCCAACGACCTGTTGCATACTATTTTGGAACCGGACTCTACGGCTCAACAAGCGTGGGAGCGTTTGCAAAATATTTTTCAAGATAATAAACTTTCGAAGGAGATATATCTTGAAAACCAATTCACAAACGTCAAATTGGATGATTTTTCAAACGTTTCCACCTATTGTCAAGAGTTGAAAATGCTTGCCGACCAACTATCCAATGTTGGTGCGCCTGTGAAAAATCAACGGTTGGTTCTTCAATTGATTGCGGGGTTGAATGAACATTTTGATGGGGTTACTACGTTCATTCAACAAAGTAATCTGTTGCATCCATTTTATGAGGCTCGTTCGAGATTAATTCTAGAAGAAACCGCAAGGCAAAATATGCAACCTCGGGGGAAGCCAATGCCGGAACAACCCTCGTCTCCACTAACTCATATTCCGCGGATTTTGCAACATAAAATTCTGGTTTGGGTGGAACAGGAAATCGTAACAACAATTGTAAAAAATAGGGGTCAAATCGCAACAATAACAAAGGAAAAAATAATGGCGGAAAGGGACGAGGTAAGGGTGGCGGCCAACCAGCCGGCAGTAGAAACAACCACCACCACCAGGGGCAATGGCGGCCCAGCTAGTGGCAGCCGCAAGCCCAGTCTGACGGGGGCCAGTGGGGGCAATATCTGTCATGGGGGTTGGGCACCACAATGGGCTGCCCCTCCTTGCCCATACCCCACCTCTTTGTGGGCCAGGCCATCGTCTTCAAACCGACAGTCCGGAGCTCTAGGTTCTCGTCTGCAACAAGCTTTTAAAGCCCATTGACCATCCTCCGTAAGTTATGCTCCCACGGATATTGAACAGGACATGAACAATATGAATTTAAGTGTTTCCGACGATTCGTGGTTCATGGACAATGGGGCAACGTCGCACATGACGACATCTCAAGGTGATTTCTCGTCTTATTTTAATATGAGCAGTAATAAAAATATTATTGTTGGCAGTGGGCAGAAAATTCCAATTCGTGGTATTGGCCAATTAAATCTTTCTGCCCCTCACCCACCTTTACATTTGAAAAACGTCCTACATGCACCCAAACTGATTAAAATCTTGGTATATGTACGTCGGTTTAGTACTGTCAACAATGTTTCTGTTAATTTTAATCCATTTGGGTTTTCTGTGAAGGATTTTCAGACGGGGATGTCACTAATGAGACGTAATAGCACGGGGGACTTGTATCCCATCACTACCACTACCAACAACTAAGTCACAAAATCATCAACCTTTGCAGCTATTTTCCCTATCGTATGGCATAATCGGTTGGGACACCCGGGACCACCGGTGTTCAATGCTCTTAGAAAGAATAATTTTGTTGATTGTAACAAATTTTTGGACTCTTCTGTTTGCCAGGCTTGTATTTTTGGGAAGCATGTTAAACTTCCTTTTTCATTATCTACTTCACAAACGCTTATGCCATTTGATCTTATGCATTGTGATTTGTGGACATTCCCGATTTTAAGCTCCGCATGTCATAAATATTATATGCTTATTTTGGATGATTATTCAAATTTTCTATGGACATTTCCCTTAGGGTAGAAATCACAAGTCTTCACCATTTTAAAGTAATTTAGTGTTTTTTTATCAAAACCCAATTTGACAAATCCATTAAATGTTTTCAATGTGACAATGGGAGGGAATTCATAAATACCCAATTTAAAGAATTTTGTCACCAAAATGGCATGTCTTTGCGTATTTCATGTCCACATACCTCACCTCAAAATGGAAAAGCCGAAAGAAAAATTCGAACGATTAACAATATAATTTGCACATTTCTTGTGCATTCATCCACACCACCGTTTTTTGGCATCATGCACTTCAAATGACCACATATCTTTTAAACATTCTTCCTAGCAAACTACTCTCCAACATATCACCTACACAAATATTGTACCATCATCTCCAGTCTTTTATATATTTGAGGTTTTTTTGGGTGTTTGTGTTATCCCTTGTTTTCGTCCTCAACCATTAACAAACTTCAAGCCTGTTCCACTCCTTGTGTATTTTTGGGATACCCACAAAATCATAGGGGATATAAATATTATGATGTGACGAATGGGAAAATTATTATTTCTCGTCATGTAATTTTTTATGAGTCTACATTCCTGTTTGCTAATTCTCATGTGGAATCCACACCTTCATATGATTTTTTGGACGATGGAATACATCCAGGTTTACATCACCATCTAAATACCTAAAATCATATGGGACCAGCCCACAATTCCCCACACTCCGTACCAGCCCAACCAAGAAATGTGACTAGGCCACTCCGAGGAGATGAGGTCATTGCCTATTTTCCTTCGGCCTCGACCCAATCCACATCTCGTAGCGGATAGGCCTAAGGAAGGGAGCCCACTGCTCCCTTTCCCGTGTCACCACCCAGGCCTTCAGACCCATCTCTTTAGGCCCAAAACCTCAACATGTGTCGGCCCAATAACCAAGCAGAAAACCAAAGCAACCAGTTGTCGGTTTTAGCCTAAGTTCGGACCTCTTCTCGGCCTAATAACCTACCCGACAACCCAAATCCCTAACCTCGGACCATTGAAACCCGTGCCATACATGGGATTTTTCGACCCAAGCATCATTTTAACCTAACATCATCAGTCCAACCATCACCTCTTCTAAAAAATCCCAAAGCGGCCTTATCAGACCCGAATTGGAAAGCTTCCATGTTAGATGAGATTGATGCTCTTATTAAAAAATAAGACATGGGAGTTGGTGCTCCATCCATCTAATGTGAACATAATCAGATATGTGTGGGTTTTTTGTCATAAAAAGAATTCTGACGGCTCATTTGCGATACACAAAGCTCGCCTGGTTGGTGATGGCAGGTTGACATAGATTGTGGTGAAACATTCAGTCCAGTGGTTAAGCTAGCAACTATTAGGATTGTTCTTAGCCTGTCACTGTCAAAATCATGGTCCATTCATCAGTTGGATGTCAAAAATGCATTTTACCTGGCCACCTATAGGAGACAGATTACATGCACCAGTCTTTGGGCTTCAGAGATCCTACACATCCAGATTATGTTTATCTGTTGAAAAAATCTTTATATGGTTTGAAACATGCACCCAAGGCATGGTATAACAGGTTTGAAGATTTTGTATCCACACTGGATTTCTCACACATCCGGATTAGTCCTTCTATATGTAGATGACATCATTCTCACAGTATCATATGCATCACTCTGATAGTCTATTATGTCCCTCATTGCATCGGAATTTGCAATGAAGGATTTGGGTCCCTTAAATTATTTTTTGGGCATTGATGTAACTCAATATGCCGGTAGTCTATCTCTCAGTCAAAGGAAATATGCCGAAGAGATCATTGACAAAGCCGGTATGTCCTTCTGCAAACCGTCACATACACCGGTAGATACAAAGGCAAAATTGAGTAACTCTACAGGTACTCCATACAGTGATCCAACACATTACCGCAGCTTAGCAAGGGCATTGCAGTATCTTACATTCACGAGACCTGATATCTCCTATACATTTCAACAGGTCTGTTTGCATATGCATGATCCGAAGAAAGAGCATATGGGGGCTCTCAAGCGAATTTTGCGGTATGTTAAGGGTACTCTTCATTTTGGATTGCACCTGTATAAGCCCTCAATTTCGAGTCTTTCATCTTATACAGATGTTGACTGGGGTGGCTGCCTGGACACACGACGTTCTACCTCTAGTTATTGTGTATTTTTAGGAGGCAACCTCATTTAATGGTAATCGAAACGATAGCCGACGGTGTCTAGGGTCAAGCCCTGAAGTAGAATACATAGGGGTAGCTGAATCATGTTGGCTCCGTAATCTACTTTTAGAACTCCATTGTCTGATTGAAAAAGCAATTGTGATTTATTGTGATAATGTGAGTGCGATATACTTATCAGGTAACCATGTCCATCATCAATGCACAAAATACATAGAAATGGATATCTTATTTTTTCGAGAAAAGATTGCACGTGGACAAGTCTGTATTTTTCATGTACCGCCCCATTATCAGATTGCTGACATTTTCACCAAAGGTCTTTCGCGCGTACTGTTTGACGATTTCAGGGACAGTGTCAGCATACGAGAACCTCCCGCTAAGACTGCGGGTGACTATTAGAATAATTATGGAGTCATTCCATAATTATCCCAATCATATCATTCCCAGTCATATCATATCATTGTAATTGTAATTAGTATCATGTAATTTAGGATGATTAGGATATGATTAGATAGGTCTTCCTTAATATTAGCCTTAGAATGATATTGTACAATTGTATATATATTTCAGTCTTGAAATAAAATAACTCATGGAATTAACTTCCTTCAGGAGGGAGTAATAAGTTGAGCTATTCCTCTAGGCTGCCCGATACTGTCATTAGAAGTGTCAAATGGGCACAACGAGTTTGGGCGGATTAAATTGAGATGGGTTGTCAGTCCAAATGAGCCAAATAATGAGACATAGTCCAATCTGCAAACACTAATCAAATTTTAATTGAAATAATTTCACCTCGTAACCTATTTGCAAAGCTCATTTAACCAACTACCTATTGAGAATTTTTCATCTATAGTCAGTTAAGTGTTTTCAGAATTAAAATCATCATTATTGCAAGTTTGAAGAATTGAATTTAAATCAAGTAGGTGTTGTCGGAAGAGTTTGAAAAGATTGGCAGATAAAATTAATAGTTCAAACTTTAGAATAATTACTTTCAATATCGAACAAATATGTCTTAAACTTCATATATGCATGTTTGAAGTTTGACCCTGGCATGCCAAACTTCAGAAACGATTGCCAAGATTTGGACTTGGCATGCCAAACTTCAGAAACGATTGCCAAGATTTGGACTTGGCAAGCTAAGCTTCAGATACAGTTATCGAATATTTGGCCTTGGCAAGCCGAGTTTCAAGTAAAAAAAGTAGTAGGTTTGCTGGTAAACTTCATATACGAATTTTATGCCTGAAGTTGGTTCTAAATGGTTAAACTTGCAAATTTTATGCATTGCAGCTATCGTTTAGATGGTGATCCCAAAGTGGTATATTTATGCACTTGCCGCGTTTTAATTTGTTTCTTTCTTTCTTATAATATGTTAGCTACCAAAATTTTATTTTGTTATGATTTTATCTAACATATCAAATATTAAAAAAAAGTGACGATTTTTTTTATGGGTCAATTTAGGCTAAAACTTTTGCCTACATGAAAATATTCTCAGCCCAACCCGTTCAAATTTGGGTGGATTGGGGCGATTATATTTTTCTCGGCTTTTGCGACCCATAACAGTCATAAGCCACCAAGATGTACATTACGTTTGGCCCATACAAAATGATAATGGGGAAAAGATATAAATGGTCATCCGGATGAAACTATTGACAACCGAATGGTACAAAAAGCTTAAAAGATATTTTTTTCATCTTTTTAAAATAATTTCATTTCATACCCTTTTTAAAAATTAATTTCAACATATGTATAGAAACTGTATCATTATTGTATATGTAAAGAAAATGTATCATACGTATAAAAATTGTATAATTGTTATATACAATATGTGTCCCGACGTATGCGTATAGAAAATGTATCAAACTGTATCATTGTTGCATAATATGTGTATAGTAAATGTATAATCAACATACTACTAACTAAGTATACATACATTATACAATTATTATACACATTTAGTGAGAGGAATAAGTACTTCACACCAAAACAATTCAAAACACAACCAAACATTTTCATCAGTTGTTCGGTTTTTTGTCCTATTATTGTTCGTCATTGTTATTATTTTTATTATACATATTTTCATCCAAACCACCAACAGTTCATCATGTTTCAAAAAACTTGCATTACCTTGCATGAACGTTAAAATTGATTTGCCAACAGAAATTATTTTTTCCAACAAAAAAGACTGCACTTAGCTATTGCTACTGCCTATTGTCCGAGAGCTTTCAAAAATAAAAGCAGCAAGGTATCACATGTACTTGTGCGATAGGTTTTTGTGACGAGAAATCGTAGGGATTTCCGTCAAAAAACGGAGGGGGAGATAAACAGGGGAATAGTGAAGGAGAATACACATTCGTAACGAGCCATCTTTCTTTCGTACAAACAATACCGGCGCACCCCAAGGAAATATGCTAGGCCTAATAAAGCCTTTCTCAAGCAGATCTTTTAATTGCTCCTTTAATTCTTTCAATTCGGCTGGAGCCATTCTATAAGGAGGAATAGATATCGGCTGAGTGTTTGGCAACACATCTATACCGAACTCAATTTTTCTTTCAGGAGGAAGGCCCGGAAGTTCGTCTGGAAATACATCAAGAAACTCATTAACCACCGGAATTGATTGAGAAGTACGTGGTTCGGCATCGACGTCTCTAGCCCGAACAAGATGGTATATACAACCTTTGGAGATCATCTTCCTTGCCTTAAGGTATGAAATAAACCTACATTTTGGCGTCGCCATATTACCCTTCCATTCAAGGACTGGCTCGCCTGGAAATTGAAATCTAAAAATCTTTGTTCGGCAATCAACATTAGCATAGCATGATGCTAGCCAATCCATGCCCATAATAACATCAAAATCAACCATCTCTAGTTCAACCAAATCCGCTAGAGTATGATGACTATAAACTAATACTGCACAATTTCGACAGACCCGTCTAGCAACTACCGACTCACCAACTGGTGTAGATACGACAAATGGATCTCTTATCAACTCAGGCTCCATACCAAATTTACAGGTAATAAAATGAGTGATATATGATAGATTGGAGCCTGGATCTAATAACGCATACACATTATGTGTAAAGACCGATAATATACCTATAATAACATCAGGTGAGGACTCCTGATCCTGTCGTCCCACCAATGCGTAAATGTGGTTTTGGCCCCTACCTCTGCCTCGATCGGATAATGTTTGTTGACTCTGCCCTGACGGGTGTACTGACTGTGATAAAGCTGTTGCAGATTCGACCAGCTGGGCTCTAACGCCTCCGCCTCCTGTCGGGCATTCTCGCATAATATGACTAGGTTCACCACAAGAATAACACACCCTGGCTCATTGTTGGCACGACCCTAAATGAGTCTTACCACACTGCCCGCATTGAGCCAACGTCGGCCTTATTTGAATAAAATCCCCTCTATAATAACACCCTGATGCTCGTGAACTCTGACCTGGTCCCGACTGAACATACCGATCAGCCCTCGACCCTGAAAATGGTAATGATGCGCTAGCTGCCGACTAAGATGGGCGCCTATAAAACTATGGACTAGGCCCATCTCTGAAATCCCTCGCATCACCTACGGATCTAGCCCTCTTATGCTGGCCTTTATCACGCTCTCGATCTACCCGTTGTTGCCTCTTACAATCTTCCAAATTCTGTGAATAAGCCTGAATGCGAGCAATATCCATATCCGGATTCAGAGAAGTCGTAGTACACTCATTGACCAAGTGCGGCCCTAATCTAGTAACAAACATGTGTACCCGGTCACTTATCTCAGCTATAATCATAGGGGCATATCTGGCCAATGAATTAAACTGCAAGCGATATTCTCGAACACTCATGTTGCCCTGCTCAAGACGTAGGAATCTGTCCTCCCTGGCCCGTCGAAGCTCGATCGGTAGAAAATGTTGTAAGAAGGCCTCTGAAAATTCTCTCCATCCTGCTGGTGGAGCACGAGATCCCCTAGATTGTTCCCATGTCTCATACCAGGTCACTGCGACATCCCGCACTCTATAAGAAGCAAACTTTACCAACTCAATAACGGTAGCATCCATTGCCCGCAAGGTACGTTGTATCTGATCCAGAAAATTATGTGGGTCCGCGTTCTGGTCTGACCCGTGAATACCGGAGGATCTAGATTAATGAAATCCCAAGCTCTCGCGCTAGCAGCTCTATCAGAAGGTCTGGGAACCTGACATTGGGCCTGAGCGGCCACCAATCGTGTCAATAACTGTACAACACTTCGCATATCAAGATCCACATATGAAGTATCAAGTGGAGGAACTGGAGGTACTGCAGCTCCACTAATCTCCTTCGATGGTGGTGAATTGGGGGAATCATACGAAGGAGTCGCACCGTTGGTCTCACTCTAGCCCTCGCTAGCAAGTGGCAATCGGCTGGTACCTTCGCCTGCAGCCGTATCCAACGCCCTCACACTCTTAAACTTCTTCCTTGCTGTAGGTATTGCTGAAATCATAAACACGAGATGGATTACGAGTGAAATGCTTATAACTCAGCTCTATTGCACGATCTATGAGATGAAAGAATGAAAACCATCCCTAAATGTCAGATAACCCCCTGTTTATAAATATGGTGTACAACATACCCATAAACAAGACTCTACTAGACATGGCTTGTAGACTCCCTAGGACAGACATACTCTGATACCAAGTTTGTCACGACCTAAACCGGAGGGTCGCGACGGGCACCCAGACCATACCCGTTGGGTACCACTAGTCATACACTTAACATCTACCCATAATTATCCGCAGCCACAAGGGCCGTCACTCAGTACTCTACTGACACATATAAGCATAGAAACAGTAAATGAGAAACCAAACTTATATATGTATACACCAAGGCCTACAAGGTTGTACATGACTACTACACACAAGACACCTGTCTACAAGCCTCTAAAGAGTACACGATATCAAAAGGTCGGGACAGGGCCTCGCCATACCCATATAGACATGCAAAAATATATCGTACCATAATAGACTGACACTCCGAAACAACGGGAGTGCTAAAAAATCCACTAAGTCAGCAACCTACTAATGTGGATCATCGTCTTGCCTACGTGAACCTGCGGGCATGAAACGCAGCGTCCCCCGACAAAAGGGACGTCAGTACGACTAATGTACCGAATATGTCAGGCATGAACAATTGCATAATAGGGATATAGCAATAAACTGAAACAGAAACATCCGACCAGTAGTAAATGCCTCTGAGGGCCCTAATACATATGCCTAAATATTATGCACAATGCAAATGCGGTATACATATAAATATTGGTCATACAAGGGCATCTTCATATCCATAACAGCCTCTGTGGTCATCATTTCATTATCATATTAGCCACACAAGGGCGTCAATATTGACCTCTTCGAGCTCTTTTGTGATAGTCTGTACCAGCTGCAGGTGGTGTGCGTATATAATGCATTCCCTTTCCCCATATCCCCTACATATATATAATATTTATCATATAGTAGTGTGCATAGTACAAGTGGGTCCAGGGTAATATATGAATATAATGCGAGTGAAAATGCATGAATGACAATAAAATATTTTTGAACTTATCGGATGACATAATATCCTTGTACCTTCGGCTAACCATCGGGAATATTAACATCTTTTCCATATACCTCAATAAGGATTTAGGAACATATTTAGACATGCGTTTAACATAGGAATCAACAATATGAACATTCCTTAACTACTAGGAGTAGAATAATTTATGGAATAATATCACGGTTATATTTTGTTATATGGAACATGCCAAAAGAAGAAATAATTTATCTTAACATACCTCAATAATAACTGAACCAGCTCCTTTTAATAATCACTAGCTAGAACGTTTCTTTGAAATAATTTTGTAGGACGTTTTTGTTTCAGGAATGTTGCTGGCCGATCTGCTCTATCCACAAATTAGGAATGAATTGCTATCAACCTCACCTGGTGCACTAACTGGTCTCGTTTTATTTTTTTTATCTTACTTTTCCAAAGCAATTGAAATGTTCACTAGATGAGATGTTAAAGAGGTGCTGAATGTTTCAAAGAATTTCCCCAAAGCCAAGATATAACCTCCCAAAGTGAATCATAATGAACTATCATCATAATGTCTCTCACTTAGCCAATTTAAGCTTCTCTAATTATTGCCACCATTTAGCCCTTTAGGCTTAGTCACTTAGGTCGATTACTCCCATCCTACACGTGATATCTCCACTAAATTTTGTCCCCCATTAATAATTAATCAATCCCACAATTAATCAATTACACACACAATTATTTCTTGATCTCAATTAACTTAAATCTCCATGACTTATAAAAGCTTCATATACTCAATGCCATAATTTTGTGATATGACACTAGTCCATAACCTCTTTGGGGATATACAACTATTATTATTAATTTCCATAGTCACACTTGTTATGTCCAAAATTATTTCGGGACTGCGTCCTTGTATTTATTAATATCTTTATTAGCATACGTAAATATAGCATAAATTTCCCAAGGCCCGGGTCTACTTTCCTACGTTTAGGTCCTCAAACCATCGACCAAAATTACGGGATGTTACATAATGTCCACTCCGGTTGACTCTAAATCAAAGCTTAGTGTTGTTGATGGTAATCCTGTGTATGATCCCACACTTTACAGGAGTCTTGCAGGTGCACTACAGTATCTCACGTTCAGCAGGCTTGATATTGCTTATGTTGTTCAGCATGTATGCTTATTTATGCATTACCCCAGGGAGCCTCATTTTACTGCCCTTAAGCGTGTCATTCGATATGTTAAGGGAACACTTGATTATGGATTGCATATATACCCCTCAACACCGACCAGGTTGTTATCATATACAGATGCTGATTGGGCAGGCTGTTCGGATACGCGAAGGTCCACCTCCGGCTACTGTGTGCTCTTCGAGAATAATCTCATTTCTTGGTCTGCCAATATGTAGGCCACCCTATCCCGTTCGAGTGCAGAAGCCGAGTACAGAGGCGTTGCCAATGTTGTTGTTGAGATCTGTTGGTTTCGAAACCTTCTTTTGGAGCTACAATGTGCCTTGCGTAAGACGTCTTTGGTTTATCGTGATAACATATCCACCATATATTTATCTCATAACCCAGTTCAGCATCAGCAAACCAAACACATTGAGATGGATATACACTTTGTTCGTGAGAATGTTGTTCTTGGTCATGTTAAGGTGTTACATGTTCCTTCTTCATATTGGTATGCATATATATTCACGAAAGGCCTTCCTAGACAGCTCTTCCTCGACTTCAGATCCAGTCTTAGCGTCCGGCCTCCTCCCGCTCCGACTGAGGGGGTGTATTAACGTGTGCATACCTATTACCATAATTAGAATATATTTCATTTATTGTGTAATATTTAGTGATATATAATTATGGTAGATATAAGATTCTTATTGTATTAGGGTTCCATATTTCACACTATATATATTGTATTAATGAAAAAGACTCTCTAAGAGAGATTAATACAATTCTACACGTACAAATAACATCTTTCTAGCCATCTGAAGGAAATATTTAAAAATAAGAAAACATTATGCTTGCTGGATTTGAAAATACAAGCAAATGCATGCCACTTTTGTAACGGCGAGGGCTCGGATGACCCCAACTAATGGAGGACAAAAGTGTCCTATCGCATATAGTTCGAGGAGCAATTTTAAACCTTTCCCGTATATACTATATAGAAAGCATTGGTGTGCCAATCAAAGAGAGAGAGAGAACACCGATATTGTTACCTTGCACATGGAAATTATTTGAGCACCGCGACAAACAAGATGCAAAAGCATTTCTACATGGAGGGTTCTTCACCCTTTTCTTTTACTTCAAACTTCAAAGATCAGAAACTATGAACAACAGGTGGATAAGCACCCACTACATTGCACCCGAGCACTATCTATACAACTATACAATTTCAAAATATATAATAGTAGATAATTTATATAAAATGCCACATGTTGATACAAAAGAATTACGTTTACCTCACTCGTTTAAAATTTTGAATTTGCCTTTGCCTCACCAACTAAAAAACTATAAGGCGACATGCTAACACGAAAATGTAATCAATACAATTCACGCATTTATGCAGATCATGAACAACAAAGCGTGCATCGAACCAGTCCATTCTCGTTACAAACATAACACCTCTTAATTTGTCCTTCATCTTCATCAAAAAATTTCCTGCTGCCATCACAATTTGAGCAAGGTAAGAACCTTACATCCCCACACCCTTCACAAATATAACCAATTGGCCTTAAAGGAAGGCCTCTTAATAACTTTGGCAATTCACCAATTTCATTCAATTGCTTTATCAATTCAGCACCTCCAATGTATTTTCCTTTGATAAAAACTTGTGGCAAATTCACATTATTTTTCTCCCCCATAACACTTTGCAATTCCTTCCTATAGGCGTTGTGCATCGAGACGTCTCTTTCATCGACTTTAACCCGATAGCTTCCTAATATCATTTTCACCGTGTAACAATCTTCGAATGTCCTTCGAATTCCTCGTATACTCGTGAAGTAAATTACCACACGATCCTCCGTACCATGCAATAATGGAGAATTTAAAATCAATGGCTTTGAATGCTTGGTTTGAGGTTTTGGAATTGAGGATCGATGATTTTCCTTACGAGAATCGAAAATTGAACACAACTTTTTCACTTTTCCTTTGAAAGAAGTTCCTACCATGGAACCTAAAGGTGAGCAATGGAGCTTTTTAATTGAGCCATTACGTTCGATCGAATGAGGAGAAGGGTAGAGATATAAGGGCTTTTCAGGGAATTCAATTGAGTTTCTGGGGCTATGTATAGACTTTGATCTATTGAATTTTGATGATGCCTTTGCCTTCTGGATTTCTTGGTATTCAAATTCATTGTCCTTATGATGATCCATCATACAGTAAAAAATTCTCTATGACAAATTCAGAGGTTATTTCTTAACAATAATAATAATATACCAATGATCCAAAAGGCCAATGTATGTTGAGGAGAATAGATTAAAGGTGTGGGATAAAAACAATCCTGGAAATGAAATAAATATATGATAGAAACTGTTGTGAGATAAATTAAACTTCTGAAGATCAAAATCAGATATGAATAATGAGAGATAAAGATAGGTAGAATAGCTATGGAGTTTTTGATAAAAATGTTGAGAAGATGAGGGGGTGGCGTAGGGTGGTGGGATAGCTTTCAATGAAGAAATTATATATATATATATATATATAAACCACACACAAAATTGTTGTTTAAAAAAAGATGCAAAAAATGCATTTGGCTGTGGGAAAGGAATTTTCGTTGATGAGTCACAATGGTACAAAAATGATGTTTTTGTACGTTGAGCTTATTGAGTTGTGAAGGATGGAAAAGAATTATTTTATCTTTGCAGAAGCTTCTCTCCTTAATTTATGGATTTAGTTTTTATCGTCTTTAGAAATTTATGATTTGTTTATCCCTTCAGGACATCCAACAAAACTAAAATCATAAAAAAGATAATAATTCATTAATTGTGTTTATCTATTTAAGTCAACTCTTGTCATCACGTACCAAATAAAACTAAAAGTGAAAATTAAATTAATTATCACATAATAATAATTAAAAAAAAGTTCTCTATATTTTTATCGAAAAATCTATGAAAATAATAAAGCTAAGCACAAGCAAGATTTACATTCAATTTTTTATTTGACCATCTAGTTCATATGGATCTGTAACTGATCCCAGTCATATCTATTAAGTAAAGCAACCTAGCTTTCCCGTCAGCGGCAGTGTGGGGGTTTCTTCTTGAAATAAAGGAGAGCCCCTTGTGCACAGCGTGGTACTGATTTAACCTTTGAAATCAATTGAATCATCATGATTTATCTTCTTCACAGACCTGCTGGATCGGGGCGTGGGGCTCTGGGGTGGAAGATTCCACCATTTGGAGTAAGTAAAGCAACCTAGCATTTGTTTTTTTAGAACAACTAAAATGTTATCATTCAATTCATGACGACAAAAACTAAATATCATTAAATTCGTCACGACAGCATTTACACATTTGATGCAAAAGCTAAATACATAAAATCACTCACCTCTAATTCAGATAGTCATTAAGAAGCCCAAAGTCAAAGAATGCTGAACATCAACTTTCTCCCCAAATATTGTCCAACTTAAATTTACAGTTAATTTTGCTGAAAGCAATTATCTCGCTCACCTTAACTTTGTTCGGACCAGTTCCAAGGCATGAAGGTACAGAAATATAACCATAGGAATAATTCCAAGTTCAAATAACTGTACTTCTTTGTCTGTGCATGCATTATGTTTTTTTTTTTTTGCTGTTATCATGTAATTATTTCGTGCTCTGTATATCTTCTTTTAGAAAGTTCTGAGGCTTTTTGGAGCTCGCAGTCATGGCTTATACATTTCAGACCAAAGGGAGATAGATATCTATGACCCTATTACCATTCTTTATATTATTACCTCCGTATTCTACACGGCGCGCAAGTAGCGCACATAGAGGTTACAATGAGATAATGTTGTTTGGTCATGTCTTATGTAAGACTCCAAATACATCCCTTAGTACAATATTATTGAAGAGTTGAAATGAGACAAGATAGACCTAAACTGATATGGACAAAAGTAGTCTAAAGAAACTTGTAATTTCTCATAATCCATGCAAGATTTAGCTAAGAACTAACCCCGTGGAAGTAGAGAAACCATATAGGTGATTACTGATAATTAAATAAAAAGAGAGAATCCATATAAGCATTACTTATTAGCTTTTGAGATTTAAAGAATCTCTAGTTTTCGAGAACTGCAATTGTCTTATAAAAAAGAGTGTTTTTATTGAACAAATTATTGAGTATTGAGATGAAATCGGCCAGCTGAACAGATATAGAGAATTTAGATTTCCCCAACTAGTTTGAGCGATACTTGAACAAAATGAGGGTTCGTGTAACATCCCGTACTTTCGGGTTATGGCGTGAGTCGCTAGATGTATGCAAGTAGAATTGAGGCCGAGGAAATTTTGTGATATTTAGGTATTTACGGACGAAAATGAAGAGCTTAATATATAAAAGGATGCGGTCACGAAATAATTTTGGACTTAACAAGTATGATGACGGGGATTGAAAATAATATTTTATGTGTATCGAAATAGGTTATAGACTAGTGATATGTCGCACGACTATGACATTGAGTATATAAATATTTTATAAGTTATTAAGATTTAAATAAATTAAATAAAAAATTAATTATACGGCTAAATTATTAAGTGTTGGATTGTAAGTGGGAACAAATAGGCAATTTACTGAACAAAAAGGGATAAGTGTTGTCTTAACATGGCCACGTGGGGTCATGCCAAGAAAAGCGAAAATATGACTAATGCAGTGGAATCATTTGGATAAGCTTGTGATGTAGTAATACATTGAAGAGGTGATTGGGCCTCACGGTTAATAAAATATAAAAGACTTTAGATTCTCACTTTCTTTAGCTCCGAGAACGTTTTGCAACAACATGTGAGACCTTTTCACTTAGCAAAAAAAAATGGTCTTCTGATACAAACATGGCAGTAACGTTTTTCCCTCTGTTTCTTTGATAAATTATATTTTCATCAATAAAATCAGATTTGTTTTGCAATTCATTTTCTCCTAAATTTTAAACCGAACTAGAGAGCAAAATTTCCTCTAGAATTTCTCTTCCATCAAGTGTTTCAATGCTGAATAATTCCAGCTTAGTATGAAGATTTCTTCCACATTCGTGAATATAATTTTGGTTTTCTTCGGATCCTAGCAAGTTGAAGATTATTTCTTCATAGCTAAGTTAAGTAATGGAAAGCTCTAAACGAGTCGTAGTTCTTGATATTTAAGATTAACTTGAAAAGGAGGTGAATTCCGTCGTCAGTGTGGAAGAGTCGGTTCAAAGGTATGTTAAGGCAAATTATTTCTTTCTTTTGGCATGTTCTAAGTATGAAACGTAACCGTAATATTATTCTATAAATTATTCTACTCTTAGTAGTTAACAGTGTGCATGTTATTGATTCCTATGTTGAAAGCATGCCTAAATATGTTCCTAAATCCTTATTGAGGTATCTGGAAAAGATGTTGATATTCCCAATGCTAGCCGAAGGTACATGTTGATATTCCCAATGCTAGCCGAAGGTACAAGGATATTATGTCATCCGATAAGTTTAGAATGTTTCTGTGTCATTCATGCATTTTCATTTGCATTATATTCATGTATTACCCTAGATCTACATGTGTTATATACACTACTATATGGTATCAATATATATATGTAGGGGATGGGGAAAAGGGAATGACGTTATATACGCAACACCACCTGCAGCGGGTACAGATATCACGAAAAGGAAGATACCCAATGAGGCCAATATGATAATGATTATGCCCACATAGGCCGATATGATATGATGCCCACAGAGGCTATTATGGGAAGTAAGATGCCCTTGTGTGGCCAATAAATATGTATACCGCATTTGCATTATGCATAACATTTAGGCATATTAGGGTCCTCAGAGGCAATTTACTACGGCTGTTTTTGTCAATTATTATTGTCAGCTGTTGGTGTCTCAGTTTATTCTTGTATTTCTGTTATGATATTCTTCATGGCTGACATACTCAGTACATCAGTCATACTGACGCCCCTTTTGTCGGGGGACGCTGCGTTTCATGCCCGCAGGCTCAGGTAGGCACTGGACGGTTCACGCTAGTAGGTTGCTGGTTCAGCTGATATTGGAGCACTCTACTTGATTCAGAGTTGCAGTCTAGTCGTGGTATGGTATTTTTGCATATGCATAAGGGTATGGCGGGGCCCTGTTCGGACCTTATGGTGTCATGTACTCTTTGGAGGATTGTAGACGGTTGTCCTGTGTATAGTAGTTGTGTATGACCCTGTCGGCTGTGATGTATGTGTTAGCCGAATATTCGGTAACGGCCCTTGCAACCATGATTGATTTCGGTTAGCTGGTAAGTATGTGAAGAGTGGTGTTTGGCAGGTAAGGTCCGGGTGCTCGTCGTGGCCCTCCGGTTTGGATCGTGACAGTTCGCTTGTTTAGGAGACTAACTAGTAGCTATAAGAATACTCTCTCCGTCCCAATTTATGTGAAAGTGTTTGATTGGGCATGGAGTTTAAGAGAAAAGGGAAGACTCTTAATACTGTGGTGGGAAATTTAAAGTTAAATTGTTACTAATTGAAAGATGTCATTCTTTTTGGGACTAACTTAAAAGGAAAGAGTGTCAGAGACATGGAACAGAAAATATATATATATAAAATCAAGTCTCCAATGATTATGAGGGACCGTTCACCAGATTGAATTAACTAAGGTTGTTATGTAATGCAAGTGTCCTGTAGGGGCTTAGTGCTCCATCCCCCCCCCCCCCTCCTTCCTCTATCGGTTGGTGCACTGGGTTAGTCTACGTTCTCCTTGATTGTACAGCATCGAGATGAAGCCCAAGTTGGCATCCAGTTAGAATGATGTATTTCTCTAGTAGAAATTGGACAAATATGAACTTCAAAACCATATTGAGTTTGCTCTTACAAACTATTGATGATGAGTAAGTTGTGCTGCTGTTATAATCCAAATTAGTGTTAGTCACCTGATGTTCTGAGAAGCCTATTCAATTTATGGAAGATTCAGCATGTAGTCTCCTCTGTCTGTGTGTGTATCTTTATGTACTTCTATTTCTTCCTCTTAAAATTTTGTACCATTACTTTATCGAAAAGAATCTCATAAAATTTCGTTTCCCCCCAAGAAAACAGTACCATTCTATATATCACTGAAATAGTGTATTTCTCTATTTAGAAACTACTAGTGCATATAAATCGTCCTGATGTGAAGGTTTAAGAGAAACAAAAGCACTGCCAGGTTTCTCATGTGAATTTAATAGTTCTTCAAGAGAAGTCATGGTTCCCTCATTGACCGTTTTTGCCTTTTAAGCAACCTTTGTTTTCCTGACCAGAGGTATTCCTACATCAGTACTTGCTATCTGCTTGCATGGATTTTGCATGATTTTGGTGTGCTTTTGTCTTAGGCTAGGAGAAGTGGAAAGAAAAGGCCCATGTCATGTTAACCTCCTTTAATTGTGATTAGGAGATTGACAGGTTCGTGTAGCACTACCTCGTGAACCTATGACCATCAACTAGCAGCAGAGAAATTTATATTTTGAGCTAGTATCCATATCTTCCAGGTAGTTGGTTGCTGATCTGATTCATGGTAAGGTGGATGATTCCATGTTTTGATGAACTGGCACTGGAGGGTCTCGGCAATCTGACCTGCCTTACACAGTTGTGCCAAGACTATTTATGCTAGATAATTGGTCGTTTCTTGATTATTGGCCGCCAGTGGGATTATTTTTATTCAGATGTGGCAACCTGATGATCTTCAAAGTCCGGCTTAGAATTGGTAGTTGATATTTGTACATGTATTCTTCTGGTCAGTGGAAAACCACTAGTGTTGTACATGTATTCTATGGAACTTGATGAGTTAAAACATATCATCAGAGTTACAGAAACTCTCATGCATCTTTTCCTTCAAGTGATAAATTTATTAAAATAAAGTATCAATATCTTTTTAATTTGAATTTACATTCTTTTTAGTCCAAATATGAACCTAAGTTATTTTCCTCCCTGCGGGAATACAAGTACTAGTAAAAATAAACAGTTGCAGATAAAACAATGAAGTAACGTGATATAGCCGGCAAAACCATATAATTAGTGGATAGGCTGTTAAGCCTCTTCGCATGCAATTTTGGGCGATGGTAAGAAAAACCTCAACATTAAACTGAGTCTAGGTAAATTTCACATCTCTAAGATGATGGGGTAAATCCGAGTGAGGACTTTAAATTTGAGTCCCTAAGGGGATGTATGTAACACCCTAGGTAAATTACAAATCGACAAAATATGAGAGAGATTCTCAATATATAAGGAAGGAATCCTTAGATTATAGTGGCGCATTTTCTGGGTTCAAAACGGACAATGTCACTAGTAGGTAGGACTATTACACGGTTCTTTTCATAAATCAAACCGCTTTATCATTATAAAAAGTATATTATCAAAGGAGTGATATGGTTTGATATCTTGATTTTTGACCAAATGGTGATTTTTACTGATTTTATTGGATAACTTTACCTTTTAATAAAATTTAATTAACAAATACCGAGTGTTGCGATAGAGGCTAGAGGTTAATTTCTTCGACAAGAAATTGAAAGGAACAATGTTAACTAGCTTATATTTAAGTGTACCAAGAATAACCCTTGGGCTAAGAAGTTTTAAATATGTATCTTTTGAAACTATTAAAAAGAATTAAGCACAAAAGTGTTAACTGATAATATATATATAATACAAAAGCGTTATGTATTCATTTCGGTCGGGTGTCAGGGAAACCGGGAGTGATAAGCAGAGTGGAGATTGAGATCCCACCCAAACAACTGAAAATACCTTCCAATTATGATGACATAAATTCGGATCTTTATCACTTTTAGTCTATAAACGTGATCCATGAAAATCTAAATTTGAAATTAGGATGGAATAAACTAAATACCTTTAAATTCAAAAGGAAAACTAAATATCACTAAAATTCTAACACAATTTGCAGAAAAAAAAATTGTTACGTGAAACAAACTTCAGATAACTATGACCCAAAAAAGAAGAAGATTAAAATCTCATCTGACTTTCTAAGCCCTCCTTTGCCACTGTTCTTCATCAAGTTGATCAGATAATGTTGTAAAATTAATCTCTTGTGGTGTCCACCTAACCCTAAGTGCTCCAAACATATTTTTCAATTCAAGAAAACATAATAACAAAAAGAAACAAGTTAGGGATATAAAAATAATGGCGAATGATAGAGCTAAAAATATGTTAAATTTATCCCTGCCTCCAATTGATTTCCCTGAATGCAACTTCACAAATATTTTAATCAAGAAATTCACAAAGAAAGCTGAGAATGTTACACTTAAAAGTGCCATTAATATTCTCCATAGTAACATTGATGCATAATAACAAACCCCATGTTCCTCTTTTTGTTCATTCTCCATCTCTTGAATTTAATTGAAAGAAAAATAAATTGAATTAAAAAAACCCTAGAAATAGTGAAAGAAGAAGAAGAAAGGTGGATGAATGAGAAGAGTAAGTAGTAAGATTTTTTAATAACTTTGTAATTGAGGACACTCTAAATCTAATATTAAATGGGATTAAGGATAATTATTTTATGTAATCCTCTTTGGATCCTAATTCGGTATCTCAATTATGGTAGAACTGAATTTGTTTAGTTTTTGTTGTTTGGGATCAACATGGATATTTAAAGAGTTTAAATCCTAATTAAATTCCCATTTGCTCGCGGAAGTAGTTCTCTTAGAAATACTTGTTTGATACTTTCAACGCTTGATAAATATTTTAGTGTTAATAAATAAAAATACCCCGTAAATTATTATTCACATTTTTATAATTTTCATATTAAAATTATAAAATATTGCTATTATCCCTCTGAACGATAATATTCCATAGATAAAACCCTTTTAGAAACAAAACTAACACCTAATTAAAGAAAAAAAAGTTGGAAATATTAAAAGTAGAAACATGCAATGATTTCAAAAATTCTTAAATAAGCCCAAATTTATAATTAATAAAAGCCCTTATTCTTACCAAAATTTTAAAAATCCCACCCCCACCCTTTGCATAGAAATTTGCTTAGGATTTGAAGTTGGACAATTAAATTGAAGAAGATCAATAGTTTTAATATGTTAAATTTAATTTTCATTTTTTCCGTTTGATGGGGTAGTAAATAGCAAAAAATTAAAGATCAGGGGTAGTGAAAAATTCCATAATTTAGGTGTCAGTTGAAATTTGATTGGTAAAAATACCACGCATCATACCAGTTGACTTAAGTAACACTGTATGCTGCATGAAATGTAAACATCAACTTAATCTCGTCTAGGGGTAATAAATAGTGAATGTTGTAATTCTGGGGATGATGTCAATACTTTATAATTTAGGTATGAAAGTTATAAACTATGGATAACTCAAAATTTCTTTTATGTACAAACCTAATAATTTATGGTGATGACAATACATTACAACGTGTAACATTTGAGGAGTTATATCAAAATTCCAAATGTCTGAGATGTCAAATATCTACCCACAATATATACACATCCCATGAAGAAGCTATTCTTCTATTGCGCATTTGAATTATTAGATTTTTTTACTAAAGTAAGTCATTATTTAAGTCAATTCATTAAAATAATATATTTTAATTTTTTTTATATAACTAGCGTATTCCTTAATAACGTATTAGACATTATTTTATTCAAAAAATTCAACTGGCAAAAAAGCTAGTGGTTATTACTATGAGTATCGTTTTATGGTTAATACGTAACTGAGAGTAACGACTCTAAGAATCCGGGCACGGAAAATCTTTTCCTTTTACGCAATCTGATATTGATTGATTTTAAAGTCGTAACTCTGAGTTACGATTTTAGACTAAAACGTAACTGACAGTAACATTTCCTCAAAATTCAATAGGGTAATCGAATCCTACAAATTAAGAATCTTCTTAATAATTTACCTATAAAACGTTAAAACGTGTCACACAATAACTACAAACCGTCACAGCCCATTTCAAATTTGCTTTGCTGCTTTAATACATTTTTCCGAGTCTTTTTTTGCAAGTCTTTTTTGTCAAGTAGGACGTGATCAGCTCAAGCCTAGCGTAACTTATCCATATGGGAGTTCTTACATGTACATGCATCATTACACTCTTCAAAAATTCAAAAAATATATAATAGGGATATTTTAATTACAAATCAAATTAATTTATTGAAAGCTTATCACAATCAATATGGTTACTTTCGCAAGCATTCACATTATAACTATAAGGATTTCTACAAGTGCTTCTTATAGTATTTTTTTGAATGATGTAACTGTCTCAAATAGCATAATCATGTGCAAATTAGTTAGGATTGTATTTGCAAAAAATGAAAAGGTTATATTTTCTTAATAATTAATTCAGACTATGTTAGTAATGGTGAACCTACTATAGTTTCAATTACATCACAATTACAAAAAAAGAATCTAATTGATAACCATATCACTACAAATAAATAGTATTTCAGATTGGTCAAAATATTTATAAAAATTGTTCAAATACAATGAATGACATTATTTTCATACTTAAAAGAGGTAAATACGTCCATTAATTCTCATAATTCCATATAAATCTGTTAAGATACTTTTTCTTTACAATTAGCTATATACACATCTCCCTATTTCATCCCTCAAACCACACCGTTATTCAATATTCTTTCGAGTAAAATTCTCTCTTTCATCTTGCTTGTTGAGAAAAAATATTTTTTTATGAAATTAATAACTACTGTGAAATTAACAACTATCGTGAAATAATAGCTTACGTGCCTCCAATCAATATTGTTCAAATAGAAGTATGTTGTCTTTCAATAAGAAAACTTTTATTTTTTAGTATTTTGTATAAAAAGAATTAAGCTGCACTTGTTAAAAGTACTTATATCTTTTATATAATTTTTCATAGAAGATTTTTGGAGAATTTTTAATATAAAAATATAAAACATTTCTTGCAAAAAAATGATTTTCTTGGATGTGTTTTTATTTTTTAAAAGAAAATGATTGACGAAACATCGATTCACACCTTTAAAACATTTAAGAGTACTTTAGGGTAGCTATTAAAAAAAATATAAAGATGTCAAAATTCTAGAGAAATTGATATAAAAACAGAACCATTTTATACCTTTAAATTTTTTATAATTACTTTATACTTCTTATGTATCTTTTACAGGCTCAACAAATTCATAGAAATGATATTAGTAAATGAATGTCAATACCTTCTGGAGTATCAATTCATCCGATGGAGAATATCTCGAGGACAACAGTAAGAGTATTATAATTTAATTTCATTTCTTTTTTATGTTTGGTACTTTATTAAACCATTTAATTTATTATCTTTGGTATATATTTTAACTCATTATCTAAAGCTTGACTTTTTTTAATAAGCAAAAATACATGAATCCTGGGTATTAATGGGATTTTTCTCTCCCATCGGTTAATTTATTTTATAAAAAAAAAATTAGAGGGAAAATTGTGTATCAAAATTTTATTTTGATAGATTTTATCAATGTCTTTATGCCTTAATTTGGGTTTTGTTTCCGATTTGATTTAAAAAATAAGATTTTATATACATTCAATATTTTTAATGTATATAAAATCTTTTTTTATATGAGAATTTTATAGAAAAATGTATGTGCTTGGGCTATGAGGATTATATATATATATATATATATATAAAAGATTGAATGTATATAAAAAAAATTAATTCAAATCTGAAAACAAAATCCAAATTAAGGCATAAAGATATTGATAAAATCTGTCAAAATAAAAAATTTATACACAATTTTTCCCTCTAAATTGTTTTCTATAAAATAAATTAAACCAAAAAATGGGAGAGAGAAAAAATTCCATTCAAATGCTGCCAAAGTAAATAGAAATATCCGGGATTCATGTATTTTTTCTTATTCAAAAAAAGAATTAAGCTTTAGATAAGGAGTTAAAATATATGCGAAAGATAATAAATTAAAGAGTTTAATAAGTACCAAACAGAAAAATGAATGAAATCAAATTATAATACTTTTGTTGTATTCCTCGAGATATTCTCCAATGGATAAATTGATACTTCAGAGGGTATTGACACTCATTTACTAATATCATTTTTATGAATTTGTTGAGCCGATAAAAGATGCATAAAAAGTATAAAGTAATTATCAAAAATTTATAAGTATAAAATGGTTCTGTTTTTATATCAAATTATCTAGAATTTTGACATCTTTATATTGTTTTAATAACTACCCTAAAGTACTCTTAAATTTTTTCAAGGTGTGAATCGACGTTCCGTCAATCATTTTCTTTTAAAAGACAAAAACACATTCAAGAAAATCATGTTGTTGTTTTAAAGAAAATTTATATATTTTTATATTAAAAATTCTCTAAAAATCTTCTCCGAAAAATTATATAACGATATAAGTACTTTTAACGGGTGCATCTTAATTCTTTTTATACAAAATACTAAAAAATAAAAAATTTACTATTGAAAGGCAACATACCGCTATTTGAACAATATCGATTGGGGGCAGGTAAGGTATCACAATAGTTGTTCATTTCATAAAAGAAATCATTTTTTCTCAACAAGAAAGATGAAAGAGAGAATTTTACTCGAAAGAATACTTAATAACGGTGTGATTTGAGGGATGAAATAGAGAGATGTATATATAGCTAATTGTAAAGAAAAAGTATCTTAACAGATTTATATGCAATTATGAGGATTAATTGATATATTTACTTGTTTGTAGTATGAAAATAATGTTGTTAACTGTTTTTGGACAATTATTTATAAATATTTTGACCAATCTGACATACTATTTATTTGTAGTGATATGGTTATCAATTAGATTCATTTTTTTTGTAAATGTAATGTAATTGAAATTATTGCCTTTTTTAACAATGTTGTGTTTAAAATCGAAATGTTAGCTGGAATGTGATTGTTGTTTGCCCTTTCTTCCACCTCTCCTCTCCAATCCTCGATCAAACTTGTGTTCCCCATGCGCTATAAAATGAGGGTCTTTCCTTCGCCTCTTATTTTTTTCTTCTATGAATCATTTTTTTTTTCAAAAACTAAATCGAGATAGGTTCACCAATACTAATATAGTCTGAATTAATTATTAAGCAAATATAACTTTTCAATTTTTGCAAATAAAATCCTACCTAATTTGCACATGATTATGCTATTTGAGACAGTTACATCAATAAAAAAAATACTATAAAAAGCACTTGTAGAAATCTTTATAATGTCAATGCTTGCGGAAGTAACAATATTGATTTTGATAAGATTTTCAATAAATTAATTCGATTTGTAACTAAATATCCCAATTATATATTTTCTGAATTTTGAAGACTATGTAATTATGCATGTACATGTAAGAACTCCCATATGGATAAATTACGCTAGGCTTGAGCTGATCACGTTCTACTTGGCAAAAAAGACTTAGAAAAGGACTTGGAAAAAATGTATTAAAGCAGCAAAGCAAAGTTGAAATGGGCTGTGACAATCTGGAGTTATTGTGTGTAAAGTTTTAATGTTTTATAGGTAAATATTAAGAAGATTCCCAATTTGAAGGATTAGATTACTCGTGCTGAATTCTGAAGAAATGCTACTCTCAGTTACGTTTTAGCCTAAAATTACAACTTTAAAATCAATCAATGTCATATTGTGTACAAGGTTTTTCGTGTCTGGATTCTTAGATTCGTCACTCTCAATTGCGTATTAACCATAAAACGTTACTCACAGTAATGAATTACTCTTTAACGTCGTTAATCATTAGCTTCTTTGTCATTTGAATTTTTTTAAATAAAATAATGCCTAATACGTTATTGAGGAATGTGTTTATTCTAATTCTATAAATTATTTTAAAAATATATTATTTTGGTGAATTGATTTAAATAATGGCTTACTTTGATAAAAATAATCGAATTATTATTGTTTAATCTGTAAAATATGTATTTTCTTTCAACTACACTTCACAGCTGCCCGAAGGGTTTTCTGAATTTCCGATGCTCTAGCTATTAATGCTTAAATAGAGATATATTTTCTTATTAAAAATAGTTTAAAGTTAGTATTGCAATATTATCCAACATGATTTATTTGAATTCACTTGTTATACAATCCATTCGTTTATCAAAAGAAAAAATATAAAAATATGAAGCTTTCATAAATTAATACCCATTTAATTATTTGTAATAAGAATAATTTTGACACTTGTATAAAATTAATTTATGTGTCAAAAGCTTTTTTTTATATTTTATATCCAATCAAATATTTGTCACATGAGGAGCAGTTTTTATTTTAGTTTTGGACTTGCACTCCTTCCGTCCTCCTTTAGCGCGCTTTTGTCACCACCTTGTAAGCCTAACACTTGCCATTTCCTCGCCTACTCCACCTCATCATGCTTTGCACTTTTTCTCGGGCAGAATTGAGATGCAAAGTGCACTTCTTCTTTCCCCACAGAAGGGTTAAGTAGCATGATTAAGTCGGGATCATGACCGATACTTTGCTTAACCAACACATCTTTTTATTGTCTTCTTTCTAAATATGTCTCAATTCACATTGTCATATGTTGCCGCAACAAACAATAAATAATTTAAGTGTCAACGCTTTCTTTTATACCCATTCAAAAGTAAATGCAAATTATTCATTTAAAATATAGTGTGTTTAACGTATAACAATAAGTAATCCATGTCCACATACACTTAAAAATAAAAACTTGAATTAGACAATTGATCTAAGGAGACGAATGTATTATAGCAATTGAATATGATTAGAGTTGCAACATATAGTGGTCGTAACTTCCTTGTAAAAAGAGGTAAGTTTGTTCACTCTAACATACTCTGGGGCAAGAAAATGCATGCCTTGTTTTTCATTGTGTAGTTTTCAACAACAATCATAATTATTTTTTAATTTTAAATAGGTCGGGTCATCTATATAAATCCTCACGGCCTACGATGACTCTCCTCCTTTATCTAGACTTAAACCGACAACGTAAATAACTCACATTGGCATGAAAAAAATGGTCACAATTCTATCTTATATCACTTGTTTAACTCAATCTTCAAGGACATAATTTAACTAGTTAATTAGCCCGCCGTTCGCCATCAAAATAGCATGACTAAATAATCATTGTTATAAATAATTTTAATAAAAAATCAAATATAAATAAGTAAGGAAAAAAGATATGGTGTGGCCTTTAGCAAAAAGAAAAGATTCAAAAAGATCCCATTTTAAGATAATGCCCTGAAATAGCCCTCAGACTTAAACTAAAGACAAATTGTAGCCAAAATCTAAAATTTCACTATACCCTCTTTCTCCCACTTTTCAGACGATGCCGACAATTGAGTATATGTGTCTTCTTTATTGCTGTCTCTTCGTCGACATTGTTGTTTTTCCATCTCCGCCGTCTTCGACGGCGATGATCTCTTCCAAATCATCGAGCAGGCCAAGCGTCTTCGGCAGCTTTGATCTCTTCGGCTACATCGTTGCTTTGTCATCTATTCCCCTTGTAGATCTTGGCCTGGACCGATCTCCACCATTGTGTACTCGTCTATGAAGACGACGGTGCCAGCGTCGATTAGTTGATGGTTCTGGAATCCGCGCTTCAGGGTTCCGTACGAGAAAAACAATTTTACATGGGTGAAAAACTAAAGAAATAATATCAAACTCTATAGTAAAATCATCACATTGATACAAATCTAGCGGGGATTTTTTTTTTCGGCGGTCTCCATTTTTTCTATGATAATCCTTGTTTGTGTAAATAGTGTATCATTAGTGTATATACATTATTATATTGATTATATATTTATTAGAAATAAATTATACAATAATGATACATTTTCTATGCATATGTAAGGATACATATACATATACTGTAGGGATACAAATTCTATACAATAATGAGATATATTTTTTATACGTATGATACATTTTCTATACATATATAGTAGTGATGCATATTTTTTACAATATACAATATCTATACAAATGCTGAAATTAGTTAAAAAATGCCTATAAAATGAAATTAGTTGAAAAATACCTATAAAATGAAATTATTTTGAAAAGACTAAAAATAACTTTTGTCACCATTTAGAAATGGAATAGCACATATAATTGCAAATTTATCAGCATTTAGAAATTGAATACCATATATAACTACAGTTAGTACTATGTCGATACAATAATAAAAGAGAAAACACACTTTGTAATTCTAAAAGCTAATGATAACACATTTCTGAAACTTCAAATATATAGTCTCGCCACTAAACAATCGAAAGAGATAGAATATACATAATATATTCTTTTAATATCATTAGTGATTTTGTATATATGTAGTTATGGTCATAACTTTTTATATTAATTAAGTGTATATTTGATTTTAGTAATTATAACCTAGGATGACTATTGTATATCATGCATACAAGCCAATACATTAATGAAATCAGCAAGAGATTATTCTCTTTCATGGTATCAGCAGTCTAGGGCAATATTTTTTCTCCTCTCCATTCTTCCGTCGCCCTACCTCCTTCTCGGCCTCCCTTCGCCAATTTTTTCCGCCACCCTAATTCTATTCGTGTTCCTCAATCATGTCTAACACAAAGAATACCCTTTAATCCTGCTCGTTCAGTCTCCAATATCAAGAACAACATTCCTATCGTCCTTGAAAGGGAGAACGTCCAATACGCGATGTGGGCGGAACTTTTTAAAATTCACGCAAGGTCTCGTAGAGTCCTCCATCACATCGTCAAACCAGAAAAAGGCAAGGAGAAGATGTCTTCCACCGATGATGAAATAGAGTTATGGATGACTCTTGATGCTACGGTCCTCCAATAGATTTATTCCACCATTTCAACGGATCTCTTACACAGAATTATCGAACCCGACACCACGACTATGGAAGCTTGGAATATGTTGCGTGATATATTCCAAGATAACAAAAATTCTCGTGCCGTAACCCTTGAGCAAGAATTCTCACACACAACTATGGAGGATTTTCCGAATGCCTCCACCTATTGTCAAAGGCTCAAGGAATTGTCGGATCAACTCAAGAACGTTGGTGCGCCCATCACAAATGATCGTTTCGTTCTTCAGATGGTTGCAGGCCTCTCCGAGGTGTATAATGGGGTTGGAACTCTTCTTTGCCAAAGCAATCATATCCTACCGTTCTACACATTACGTTCCATGCTCATCCTAGAAGAAGCAGGTTGGCTAAAAAGGCCGCAACCGGAGCCCAATCCGCCATAATGGTAGCCACGTCCTGAGAAACCGATGACTCTCAATCATTCTCTGAAAATTATGGTCAAACCTGTAACAACGGGGGTGGCAAAAGGGTCAAAACCATGGCAAAAACCGCGACGGTAGAAAGGGTGGTGGCAGCGGTGGCAACGATGGCGGCAGTGGCGGCTAGCAGGAGGTCGAGCCACAGTACCCCTGGAAGCAGGCTTGGGCTAGTGGGCAGTGGTCATGGGGCCTTCCTTGGACCAGTGGGCAGTGGCCATGGGGCCTGCCTTGGGCCAGTGGGCAGTGGCCCATGCCGCCATGCCCTTACCCTACACAAAACTAGGCCAGCCCAATAGACGGCAGCAGCAGCAAGCCCAGAATGGGCCTCGAAATCATTCGTCCTGGCAGCAGCCTGGCCTGCTTAGGCCTCGGCCACAACATGTTTGCGCTGTTGTGGGCCAACAGTCTCTCCGACCCACACGGATATCGAGGCGGCAATATATACACTTGGGATAAATCTTCGAATGTGAATTGGTACATGGACACCGGCGTCACTTCTCATATGACATCCGCGCAAGGTAATCTCTCGTCTTATTTCAATTTGAGCAAAAATCATGGCATAATTATTGGTAATGGTCATTCAATTCCAATTCGTGGTTATGGTCATACAAATTTGTCTCCCCAAACCTGCCTTTAGCCTTGAAAAATGTCATTCATGCTCCTCAATTAATTAAAAAATTGGTGTTTGTTCCAAAATTTACAACTGATAACTCGGTTTCTGTTGAATTTGATCCATTTGGATTTTCTATGAAGGATTTTTGGACGGAGATACATCTAATGAGATGTGATAGTCGGGGTGAGCTCTATCCCATCACCACAAAACAAGCCACACCATCAACGTTTGCCGCTTTAGCACCTTCCTTATGGCATGCACGTTTGGGTCATCCATGAGCGTCTGTTTTTTCCTCTCTTAAAAATAATAAATTTATTGAGTGTAATAACGCTCGTAGTGCTAATGTTTGTCCTTCTTGTCCGCTTGGAAAATATGTTAAATTGCCGTTTTTTGCCTCAAATTCAAGTACTATGTTGCCATTTGATATTATTCATAGTCATCTTTGGACGTCTCCCATTTTGAGCTCTTTGGGCCACCGTTATTATGGTTTGTTGTTGGATGATTATTCTAATTTTTTATGGACATTTCCATTATCTAAAAAGTCTCAGGTTTATTTCATATTCCTATCATTTAGAACATTCATCCGTACTCAATTTGATCGAGAAATTAAGAACATTCAATGTGATAATGGAATGGAATTTGATAATGGGTCATTTAGAGAATTTTGTAAGGTTAATGGTATATCTTTTCGATTTTCATGTCCACATACGTCATCACAAAATGGGAAAGCCGAGAGAAAAATCTGCATCATTAACAATATTGTTCGTACATTACTAGCCCATGCATCATTACCACATTCATTTTGACATCATGCATTACAAATGACAACTTACCTTCTTAACATACTCCCTAGCAAAGGATTAGCATACCAATCCCCACTCAAAATTCATTATCAAAAATATCATTCTTATTCTCATCTTAGGGTGTTTATGTTATTCTTTATTCCCTCCACTACCATTAACAAACTTCAAGCCCGCTCTACCGCTTGTGTGTTTTTGGGTTACCCATCTAATCATCTTGGTTACAAATGTTATGATTTATCCTCTAAAAAAATTATCATTAGTCGCCATGTCATTTTTTATGAAATCTAATTTCCGTTTGCTAAGTTGCATAATTCCGCGTCCAAGTCTTATGAATTTTTGGATGATGGGCTATCACGGTATGTGGTCCACCATTTGGTCTAGCCCATACCTCAGAATCTGGACCAGCAGACACAGTCAGACCCACTACCTGTTGGCCCAACACTCCCTCATCCACATTTTCTACCAGTAGGCCCATTGCCTGCTGGCCAAAATACTCTCGGTCCACAGTTCTGGGCATGCTGGCCCAAATAATTCCAGCCAGCCTAAGTCATCCCAACCCAAATCGATACCGACACCACTACACCAACCTAGATCCAGCCCACTTCTATTCTGGGAGAAGGCCCATTACTCGTAGCCAACAGAGTATTTTTAGACCAAAACAATAATTTAATCTCAACTCTAATGACACTAGATCACCCCTATCACGTAACCTCGTGTCTGCCCTTCGTGACCCAAATTGGAAAATGGTCATGGATGATAAATATAATGCTCTTGTTGAAAATAAGACATGGGAGTTGGTGCCGCATCTACCTGGTGTTAATGTGATCGTTCTATGTAGATTTCTACTCATAAGGAAATATCTGCTAGTTATTTTGAGAGGCATAAGGTCCGTCTTGTAGGTGCTGCCAAACTTAACAGGTTGGCGTGGATTGTGGAGAGACATTTAGTCTGGTGGTCAAACTGGCAACTAGTCATATTATTTTCAGTCTAACTCTCTCAAAAGCATGGCCCATTCATCAGCTGGATGTGAACAATGCGTTCTTACACGACGAACTCAAGGAAATTGTATACATGCATCAGCCCTTGGGTTTTAGGGACCCCGCTCATCCTAATCATGTGTGCTTGCTAAATAAATCTTGTATGGGCTAAAACAGGCTCCTCGGGCCTGGTACAAATGATTTGCAGATTATATGTCTACTCTTGGGTTTTCTCACGGCAGATCTGATCATTCTTTGTTCATCTACCATCACGGTACTTCTATGGCCTACATTCTGTTATATATGGATGATATTATATTGATTGATTTCTCTGATAAACTGCGTAAGTCTATCATATCTCTTCTCAGCTTAGAATTTGCTATGAAAGACTTGGGGCCATTGAGTTATTTTTTTGGTATAACTGTCACTCGTCATGAATGTGGTCTATTTCTATCTCAGAGGAAGTATGCAACATATGTCATTGAATGGGCTGGCATGTCAGCCTGAAGTCATCTCCCACTCCTGTTGACACTAAAGCAAAGCTGAGTGCTACTTCTAGCACATCATACGAGGATCATTTTCACTATCGTAGTCTTGCGTGGGCTCTTCAATAACTCACGTTTACGAGGCCCGATATTACTTATGCAGTGCAGTAGGTATGTTTATTCATGGATGATCCGAGGGAAGAACACATGCACACTCTCAAACGCATTGTGCGCTACATTCAGGGCACTCTTGATTATGGTTACACTTATATCCATCATCGATATCTACTCCCATGTCGTATACAGATATTGATTGGGGTGGACGTACAAATACCAGACGTTCGACATCTGGTTATTGCATGTTTCTTGGTGATAACTTGGTCTCTTGGTCGGCTAAACGCCAGGCTACTTTGTCGCGCTCTAGCGCCGAATATCGAGGGGTCGCCAATGTAGTGTCTGAATCCTGTTGGTTGTGTAACCTCTTCTTAGAGCTTCATTTTCCTATTCGAAAAGCTACTTTGGTTTACTGCGATAATGTTAGTGCGATATATCTCTCGGAGAATCCTATACAACATCAGCGCACTAAACATATCGATATGGATATTCACTGTGTTCGCGAAAAGGTAGCTCGTGGACAAGTACGTGTCTTGCATGTCCCTTCACGTTATCAAATTGTTGACATCTTTACTAAGAGTCTTCCCTTAGTTCTGTTTGAAGATTTTAGGGAGAGTCTCAGCATACAACAACCGCCCGCTATGACTGCGAGGGTGTGATAGAATAAATATAATATATTCTTTTGATATCATTAGTGATCTTGTATATCTGTAGTTATGGTAGTAATATTTTGTATTAGTTAAGTGTATATTTAATTTCCGTAATTATAGCTGAAATCGATAAGGGTGTCCAACGGGGCGGGGTGAGTCCAGGCGGGATGGGAATCGACGGGACTAGAGGAGGGCGGGACCGGTCCTCCGGCGTGACTGGCGGGATCTGCTGATGTTCCGTCCTGTTCCCAGTCCCATCGAAAAAGGGGACCGATCTTCGCGGGGCGGGGAGGGGTCGGGGTGAGATCAGGTTTTTCAGTTTTTTATTTTTTGACACTTAATTTAAAAAAATAACATATATAAACACTTCAATAATTGAACAAGATAGTGTAATAAAAACATCCCAAAATTGTTTTTGTGACTCTTATATTATTTAATAGAAATATGATTTTTTTGTTATACAATTTTAAAATTGCAACTTTATGGTGTTGAAAGATTCAAATTACATAGTAAAATTGCAATTAAAAAAATCACATATGTATAAACACCTTTTTAAATTTCTTCACAATGTCTTGTGGTTCTTCGGTTGAAATTGGAATTTGTTGATCAAATTGCTCGACGTCGCTTCCAGCTCCGTCGGATAAGATTTCGTTGTAGGTTTCTTCATCTTCTTCGTTGATCTCCGGTTGACCGCACCTTCTACGCTCCGTTCGTATCCAATCTCTGAATAAAACTGCAATCTCTAAGTTGTCGCTCGCTAATGAGTGTCTGTGCTCTCCTATTTGAAATCTTCTGGCAGAAAAAATTCTTTCAGACGCTATTTATGACGCTTGAATGTTCAACACATCTCGGGTCATCTTTGCTACTGTCGAAAATGTCTTCTCATTGTCCCTCCAGTATTTAAGCAAGTCTTCACGTCCTTCTTCATTGAGAACTGCTTGGTATGGTACAACACCCTGCAAAACAAAAATATCAAACTCGCTAACTTGAATAAAACCAAGGGAGAAAGGAAATGAAAAGGGCAAACCCTCCACCGTAACTAATTTTGCTATTACTTCCATATCTCTATGTTTATCGTAATTAGGACCTAAAATTCCCCCTGTCGTCGGGTTAATTTGACCATGTACTTGGTCTGGACACTATGTGAACCTTGTCTCAACTGATTGCGCATTGGTGCACCCAACTTTGTAGCCTCGTATTCATCCCACCTAGCTCTGTGAAAGCTTTGTACATGTCTTAATAAACCTCATGTTCCACCTTGACCTTTTCCCATTTTAAATTTTATAAATATTTTTACAAATTCTGCATCTAACTACTTGATTCTCTTGGTCCCTATTAAAAAATCTCATGCAATTGATTTTAATTTTTGTTGTGTGGGGCCTCGTCTCATACTAGGGGGAATATGAGGTGTTCCAGTTTCAGTTTGAGGTGCACTAGTAGGTGTGTCATCTAGATTAGTGGGTGTGTCATCTAGATTATCTTCTAAATTAAAGTCTGGTTGAGTTGCAGAATATATCTCATCGTCTAATGGTATATCATTAAAAAATTTAGTTTTATCTATATGAATGTAATCAATCAAATCATCATGTCTAGGAATAAGATGGCTAGAATAAGTACTCTTGCCCTTGTTACTCCTACTAGAAGAAACACCCTTACCCTTAAACACACATCTTAATCCTTCCATTTTAATTATGCTAATAAATAATTAAAGTTAATAAATTTAAGTGCGATAATTAAAATAAAGTAACAATAATAATTTAAAGAAGGAATGAAGGCACCAAACGCTGACGTAACATTGACTTGTAATCGAGGTTGAAAATTGAAACTTTGCTCGATGGATGATCCTCAAGCTAGTTGTCAACTTTAGTCCCAATTATTGAACTTTGATACAATTATACAAATGAGCAAATAAAGTAAAATATTTAATAGGCAATGTAATTGTAGACTTGTAGAGAGATAGATTGAGTTGAGAGATTAGATAGATTGTTGTAGAAAGATTTGTGAGATTAAAATGAAAAGAAAATGAGGTATTTATAGTTGAAAAATTGGGTTAAAGTGTAAATATAGTAACTTATAGATTAAAAATAAATATTAAGAGGGTAGGGAGGTTTATGTGGTGGGGGTCATAGGTATTATTGCAGGTCAATCGATTGGAGAACCGGGTACTCAATTAACATTAAGAACTTTTCATACTGGAGGAGTATTCACCCCCGTACTGCAGAACATGTGCGAGCCCCATCTAATGGAAAAATGAAATTCAATGAGAATTTGGTTCATCCGAATGTACACGTCATGGGCATCCCGCCTTTCTATGTTCTATAGACTTGTATGTAACTATTGAGAGTGAAGATATTCACATTAAATAGCTTTCGACTAAAGACGCAGGCGATGAGCAAAAGTCTGCTTTAATAAAGTAGCTCGGGGGAACCTTAAGACAGGACATCGGGGCGAAGGTATGAAGGTACGACAATGCATCCCAGTATGGTCTGAGGAGGAGTGGGACAGTGAAAGCTGCAGCAAAGGGAAATGGCCCCTGGGCGAGGGACCCGGCAAAATTGGAAGCAAACAATCGCTAAACAATGCGTCGACTCCTTCCTTTATTCCTTTTGAAACTGACCAAATAAATTTCCAAGATCCTTCGCGAAAAGCATAGAGCGTGCGTGCTACGCTCTCGCCCTCCTTCCATCCGCGAATGCCCGTACATTCCAACCTGCCTCATTGGGACTTAGCTCTGAAGATGAATTCCCGGTTAGCCGATTACCTTGCCCGGGAATATCACGTCGCCAAAGGTGGCGGTATCACCGTCTACAGGTCGAGTCATGAGATCTCCTTGAGTGAGAAACGGATGTTGGTGAAAAAAGGAAGTTGAGTTCAAGTTTGGAGCACATGGCATAAGCCAAATAATCCACCGATCGATCGATCTATCCGTATATAGATATATGATCTAGCATGCCCATTTGTGAAATAAAAAATAAAATTCCATTTCCTCCCACCGCACTCATAAAGTGTGAAAGAGGGAGTAGTAATAAGTAATATAGAACCAATGGATTCATGATAAAGTAAAATTCATCCACTTTCGTCTTTCTACGGAATCAATCTTCTGAACCCAGCTCACGTACCGCTTTAATGGGCGAACAACCCAACCCTTGGAACATACTACAGCCCCAGGTGGCGAAGAGCCGACATCGAGGTGCCAAACCTTCCCGTCGATGTGAGCTCTTGGGGAAGATCAACATGTTATCCGTTGAGCGACGACCCTTCCACTCGGCACCGTCGGATCACTAAGGCCGACTTTCGTCCCTGCTCGAAATGATCGTTGCACAACGGCCAAAATATAAAATGGCCATTGTGCAACGGTCATTTTTTCAAAAAGGGGGTCGGGGTCGGGGTTGGGTCTGGGGCAGTACGGGCCTAGGTGGGACGAGCCCAGGTATCGTCCCAATTTCGAGTCCCGACAACGTTTATTTTTAGGAGGGGTCGGGGCGGGACCGGGCCCACTAGCCAGCCTTAGAAATCAATTACACAATTTCAAAAGTTCGACTGAAGGATCTCCCATTTCGTTATGCTTTTGCCATCGTCCTATAATTTTCTGTGTTCAAAAGTTCCTTTGTTTCTACTTCATTTTAAGTCCAGAAGAGCAACTATTTAAAAATTTGTTCTAGTTGATCGGCTTGTTATCCAGATGACATACAGACTCCGTTATACTTTCATTATTTATTTATTTGGCTATCGGGCTGTAAAATTAAATTATACTCCATCCGTCTCAATTTAAGTGTATTAATTTGACTTGACATGAAATTTAAGAAATAAATTAAGACTTTTGAATTTTATAGTCTTAAATTAAATATATGTGGCGTCTTTTAAATCTTGTACTCTTAAAATTTTAAATATGGAAAAAAATACTCTTCTTTTTTGGACAAATAAAAAAGGAAATTAAGACAGACGGAGGGAGTAATATTTTTTTTCCCGAAGATTCCGTTAAATTTCGTTCGTAATACTGATTGTTTGAGTTGGATTGAAGGATCTAGGATTTCTTTATGCTTTCACCATCGTCCTATTTATTGTAGTTGAACTGTTTGTTATGCAGATGAAATACAGATTATGTTATGCAGATGAAATACAGATTATGTTATACATTAAACGAAAAGAGGAAATTCTTTTAAAAAAAAGGATTAATGTTTTTTTCTCTTGGATTACATCTGTGATTTGGCTGTTCGTTGTGGATTTGTACTGGTAGTCGAAGTAGGTGACTGAAACATACCAGAAGAGCTTGTATTTGTACTCAATGGTTGTAAATCCTACGTGATTGGTTCCTTTTTTGTTGGATGAAGTGATAAGATTTCATTAAAAGCATCAAACAGATGCATAGGCAAAAATACAAAGAGAAAGATTGATTTCAGTAGTTCCTCTTTTACTCACTTTTTTTTCTTATATATTTTTCCCATCAGGTTATAAAACTAAATTGTTGTATGTATTTTGTGAGGATATCGTTAATTTTTTGTTCGTAATACTTATTATTTGAATTCGACTGAAGGATCTAGCATTTCCTTCGTCCTATAATTTTCGGTGTTCAAAAGTTCCTTTTGTTGTTACTTCATTTTAAGTCCAGAAGAACAACTGTTTGGTTGTAGTTAACTGATGGTTATATAGATGATATACAAACTCTGTAATACTTTAGACGGAAAGAGGAAATTTCTTTAAAAGAATCATGTTTTTCTCTTTGGAGTAGATCTGTGATTTCAATTTTCACTAGTGCATAGTTCTTTGTGAATTTGTATTGGCACTTGAAGTAGGCAATGAAACACCTATAGATGGAAGAAATTGAGTTAAGAAGATCTTGTATTTGTACTTAATAATTGCAAATCCTACGTGATGTTTTGTTTTATGGATGAAGTAATAAGATTTCGTTAAAAGCATCAAGCAGATGCAATGATGCATAGGCAAAAATATAAAGAGAAAGATTGATGTCTGCACGTGTACAAAATGCTAAGCTAATATTAGTGAGTCGACACAATCCAAGAAACGTTCAATAGTATTTACAGGGGCCTGAATGAATAAAAAAAGAGGGGTATACCTGTTTCTCATTTCTTTTGAGTGTGGCAGATGATAAGCGTCGAATCCCTAAATACTTTAATTTCTTATATTCCCAGGGTCAAGGCAGTCTTTAATCTATGATCCCAGGATCTTTCCCTTCCTCATTTCTAATAAGGGGCTCTAGAGCAGGTCTGCTAACTCCTGCTTTTATTTATTTATTTCCATCTCATTCACCCGCCTGTTTGGCTGTCGACACATTGAGATCAAAAGAAGAAAGAGAGTCCAAAAAAGAAGTGGCCAATATGTTGCACAAACTTAGGAGAGAATTCATGTGGCAGGGGAGTAGAGAACATAAAACCTTTAAATTGGTGAAATGAGATATTAGTTTTGGGGTCATGGCGTGAAAAATCTGAAGATCCAAAGCAGTAGTTTGCTCCACAAATGGCTTTGAAGATACAACCAAGAGGATGAGGCTCTATGTAGATCTATCATTACTGTGAAGTATGGTCTCCTTAACCCCTAGATTACCAAACAAGTTAAGCTAAATAGCCCCTGTGGCATATGGAAGTAAATTAGAGCTCTTTGTGATACATTTCAATTCAACACTTCACTTTTAGTTGGAAACGATAGGAAGATTAAATTTTGGCAGGATGTGTGGCTAGGTGATTCACCTCTAAGAGTGCAGTGCCCTTCTCTCTTCAATGTTGCTCAATCCCAGGAATCAACAATCTCAGATTATTGGTCCGAACAGGTTTGAATCTCACTTTTAGACGAAGTTTCAATGATTGGGAAATGGATAATGTGTTGTCTCTACTGCTACAGCTCCATAACAGCATGCCTGCTTCTTCCGGACCAGATTCTCTTATGTGGAAGGGTGATACAAAAGGGAAATTCATAGTCAAAGCATGCTATAAACATCAAAGTGTCATATCTGTCGGCATCTCTTTTTGACCATGGAAGTGTATTTGGAGAAACAAAGCACTCTTGAAGGTGGAATGCTTTACTTGGATGGCTGCTCGAGGAGCATGTTTAACACACGAAAATCTCCAAAAGAGAGGGCTCAATATCTGCAGCAGATGCTCTCTTTGTGAAAGGCAAAATGAGGACACTAATCACCTCTTCATCCACTGTCCATTCACTAGACAGATATGGGACTTTATACTTACCGTCGTGGGAGTAAACTGGGTAATGCCAAGGACTTCAATGAAACTACTGCAAGGCTGTTCTTCAGAGGGTTGGGAAAGGCAAAAGTGAAAACCTGGAACTCAATCCCCTGCGCTATTTGGTGGTCGATCTGGAAAGAAGGGAATGCAAGAATTTTTTAAAGCAAAACTGAATCCGTAATTAGCATTAAGCACAGATGCATATCTTTACTGTTTTTCTTGGTGTAACGTGGTTATTGAAAATGATATAGATGCCATGATAGATTTTTTGGGCTCTTTACTCTTATATCAATGATGATCTGCTACCTCTATATATACCTTTACAGCACTTTCTTGTTGCTGGATTTTCAATGAAGTAACCTTTAACAATCAAAAAAAGAAAAAAAAAGAGGGGTAAATTCATATTCCTCTTATCTCTCACAACCCTCTTTTATCCCAGTCGAACCAACTTATAATAGTGAAGATGTCAACTTAGTTGCTTCTTGAAATATATATATGTGGCTTCAAATATGCAGCATTTGATTTGCATCAAGTATACTCTAACGATTTAGAGAAATATGTTTTTCTTCTGTACTTTTGAGCTCTACACTTACAGATAATGAGAAATGCATTTTTCTTGATGTGAAGTACTTCAGCCTGCTACTGATTTTGCACTTTCAAGTTCTGGACTTGCAGGTTTATATTAAGTCTAGAAAACAAGAGAGAGTTGCTGTATTTTTGCTGTTTCGATTATTGTTTAAGCTGATAGAGGCCAGCGTTAATCACAACCTGATAAAGATGAATTGTGGTGAGAATATGGAGCCAAATGTTGATTTTCATATACAAGATGAGGCAGAAAGGCTGCTTAAAGAGATTGAATTGGTGATGAAGAATGTTGAGAACTCTAAGCTCTATGCTGGAATGTGCTTGGATCTTGAACAGAATGAGACAATCCAAAAACATTTCTTTCGCCTTTTAGGATCTGATTCACATTTTCAGGTGGCAATCTATGGTTTGGGAAGCATCGAATACAGTTTTCATTCACAGTTTCAGCTTGTTGTAGTTCTCCTACTAAAATGAGATTTTTCCAACTGGATTGGCAATATAGAAATATACGATCCTAGCATGTCTCCAGCTGATATAATAGTTTTCAAGGAACTAAGTCTTGAGGTTCTCACCATTGATGAAAATTGTAAGAGGAGAGCTCAGAGACCAACAATGTTCTACATGCCTAATCCTTATTATTATCTTATTGGCAACTTGTTGGTTGCAAACTGGTCTTCATCTTGTCTTAACCAGATTTTTCTGCTGACAAACTCGTTTCGCAATACATTGGTTGGTTTGCCATAATGTAGTCGGATTATGGGAACAATGCTACGCTTAGAGAGAGTTCTTGACTTCACAACAGAGATTGACATAAAAACTAGTGACGATCAGATGTATCAGAATTTGTTCTCATGATTTTCCTGGCATATCTTTGACGTGGATCCCAACATTGACATTGACAAACCGGGATGTTATTGGTTGGATATGCAAAGGTACTTATATGTGAGACTAGATACTGAACTTTCCATTAATTATCTAATACAATTCTTTATTGTTATTGAAAGAAATAATCCCCTTGATTATTTTCATTACTTGAAAGACTATATATACAAGTTACATAATAAGAGAGAATCTTATTCCTATTCTATTCCTAAAACCTTATTCTATACATTTATGGTAATACACTAATTATGGTAATACACTACTAATTATATTACAACATTACCTAAACTAGGATACTAAATATTTACCATAAATTACTTTACATAAAACAACCAAATTCGAGAGCTATTTATGGGACCAAATCCGAGACTTAATATACACAATATACACATGTATATTGTGTATATTTAACACACACCCGCAGTCATAGCGGGCGGTCTTCGAACGCTGAGACTGTCCCTAAAATCTTCAAAAAAGACCGAGGGAAGACCCTTTGTAAAGATGTCTGCAATCTGATATCTTGACGGGACATGACAGACGCGTACCTGACCCCGAGCAACCTTTTCGCGTACAAAATATATGTCCATCTCGATATGCTTAGTGCGTTGGTACTAAACCGGATTACCTGAAAGGTAAATGGCACTAATATTATCACAATACACCAAGGTTGCCTTCGGAATGAGACAATGAAGCTCTAATAGTAAATTACGTAACCAACATGATTCTGAGACCACATTAGCTACCCTTCGGTATTCAGACTCGGCACTTGAGCGGGATATAGTTTCCTGACGCTTTGCAGACTAGGAGACCAAGTTGTTGCCAAGGAATACACAATAGCCAGACGTAGACCGTCTGGTGTCGGGACAACCACCCCAATCAACATCTGTATACGAGACAAGTGTGGCCGTCGAGGAAGGATATAAATGTAAACCATAGTTAAGTGTTCCCTGAATATATCGAATGATGCGTTTGAGCGCATTCATGTGCTCAATTCGGGGATCATGCATGTACAAACACACATGCTAGACATCATATGTAATATCTGGTCTCGTAAAGGTAAGATACTGAAGGGCCCCTGCAAGACTGCGATAGCGGGTTAGATCCTCGTAAGGTACGCCAGCCGCGGCACCAAGCTTGGGTTTTGTATCAACTGGAGTGGACGTGGACTTACAGGATGACATCCCAGCCTTCTCGATGATCTCAGCTGCATACTTCCGTTGAGACAAGAACAATCCATCGGAATGACGGGTGACGACAATCCCCAAAAAGTAACTCAAGGGCCCTAAGTCTTTCATAGCAAACTCAGAGCTGAGCATGGTCATGATAGACTGACGTAAGGCATCTGTAGAGGCAGTCAAAATGATATCATCCACATACAACATAATGTAGGCCAAAGACGAATCACGATGGTAGATGAATAAGGAATTATCCGACTTGCTGTGAGTGAACCCAATAGTGGAAACATAATCAGCAAACCTTAAATACCAAGCCCGTGGAGACTGCTTAAGCCCATATAAGGACTTCTTCAACAAACAGACATGATGAGGATGATTGGGATCCCTGAATCCCAACGGCTGATGCATATAAACTGTTTCCTTGAGATCACCATGTAGGAAAGCATTCTTTATATCTAACTGATGAATAGGCCATGCTTTTGAAAGAGCCAAGCCGAGTACAATGCGAATGGTAGCCGGCTTGACCACCGGGCTAAATATCGCACCACAATCCACCCCAACCTGCTGAGTCTTACCATTACCCACAAGCCAAGCCTTATGTCGTGCAAATGAATCATCTGAATTTTCCTTGGGAGCAAAAATCCACATATACCTAATAATATTAATACCAGAAGGACGGGGCACCAACTCCCACGTCTTATTATCAATAAGAGCATTATATTCATTAGTCATAACAATTTTCCAATTCGGGTCGTTTAAGGCAGACATAGGACTACGGGGTAAGGGGATTTAGAGACATTTGAATGTAAATTAAAATGTCTTTTAGGTGTAAAAATACCCCGCTGACTATGAGTGATCGGTCTATGACTCGAGGAAGAATTGAGTGGATTTTGGGAATTTGCTGGGCTTGGGACGGACTAGCCGGTAGGCAGTGGGCCTGCTGGCCCAAAATTGGAAGCGGAAACTGGGTCGGGAATAGTAACTGGACCAGGTCCAATGTTGGGCTGGACTGGCCCAATTGCTGAAACTGGCCCAGTGAACAAACTGGGCAGAGATGATCGAGACGGGCCAGCGGGACCAGCGGGCAGTGGGCCTGCTGGAGAATTTTGGGTGCGGGAGATGTCCGAAAAATGCTGAATAATATACGGGGATATTTGTTCATCCAAAAATTTATACGAACTAGGCTCGGGAGTATGAACTTTAGTAAATGGAAATTGGGTTTCATCAAAAATTACATGGCGATTAATGATGTTTCTTGGTGGATAAATCAAAGCATTTGTAACCATGATGATTAAACGGATAACCCAAAAACACACATGGAGTAGACCGGACCTGAAGTTTGTTAATTGTGGTGGATGTGAATAATGGATAACACAAGCACCCAAAAATCCGAAGATGAGAATAAGAAGGATTCTTATTATATAAAATTTGGAGGGGGGAAAAATATGTCAGACCTTTGGAAGGAATTATATTAAGGAGATATGTCGACATTTGAAGAGTATGATGCCAAAAATATGGGGGTACGGAAGCATGAATTAAGAGAGTGCGGACAATGTTATTTATGGAACGAATTTTGCGTTCGGCTTTCCCATTTTGTGAAGATGTATGAGGACACGAAAAATGAAAATTGATCCCATTATTAACACAGAACTCCCGAAACACCTTATTGTCATACTCTTTTCCATTATCACACTGAATATTTTTTATTTCTCTTTCGAATTGTGTTCTAATGAATGCTCTAAATTTTATGAAGACGGAAAACACTTGAGATTTATTTGCAATTGGAAACGTCCACAAAAATTTAGAATAATCATCCAAAAAAAGAACATAATACCAATGACCTAACGAACTTAGAACAGGAGACGTCCATAGATCACTATGAATAATATCAAATGGCATTGAAGTATGAGAATTTGAATCTACAAATGGCAACTTAACAATTTTTCCTAACGTACAAGATTGAAAAATTAGAGTATGACTCGTACCCTTACAAGAAATAAAACTATTTTTATCTAAAACAGATAAAATAGAGGATCCCGGATGACCAAGGCGAGCATGCCACAAGGAAGGAGAAATGGTTGCAAAGGCTGATAGCAAGGCTTGACTCGATGGACTGAAACCGGGTGTGATAGGATAAAGATCTCCATACTATCACACCTCATGAGAGGACTCCCCATCTTGAAATCCTTCACAGAGAAACCAAAATGATCAAATTCAACAGAAAGGGAATTGTCAGTGGTGAATTTTTGGACAGACACTAAGTTTTTAATCAATTTGGGGGCATGTAAAGTATTTTTCAAGATAAGGGGAGGATTGGGGGGAGATAGAGTTTTATGACCATAACACTGAATTGGAATAGAGTTACCGTTACCGACAATTATATCACGATGGTTGCTCAAATTGGCATAAGACGAGAGAGTACCTTGATCGGAGGTCATGTGTGTCATTGCGCCAGTGTCCATGTACCAATTTGGATCCGGTTGCGTCAACCCAAGTGTGTGCATTGCGGCTTAAATGTCAGTGTGAGTAGATGTGGGGCCCACTGCCGAGAATGCTTGTGTGGGCTGAGGCCCAAGCAGACCACCTTGCTGCCCTGGCCTAGTGCGGAACCGAGAACATGTTTGCTGAATGTTGGGCCTGAAATTTGACTGTCCAGCCCACTGGCTACTTGAAGCTGCTAGAAAATAGGGGTTGTTAGCCCATTACCCATTGCCCCAGCCCCACTACCATGGGCCCCACTGCTGGGACCAATAGGGAGAAGGCCCACTGTTGACTGGACAGGGCCCACTGCCGGACTTCTGACCACCGGAACCGCCGCGTTTGCCCCCGTGGTTTTTGTTATTATTCTTACGATTATTTTTGTCGCCGCCATGAGTACAGTTTTGTCCCAAATTATCATCAAAACCTGAAGAATTTGTGGAGGACGTCATTAGGACGACGGGGCTTGCTCCGGTGGCCGCCTTTTTAGACAAACCGGCTTCTTCCAAAGTAAGCATGGAGCGGGCTAGATAAAAAGAGGAAAGTGGGTTGCTTTGACGAAGGAGAGTCCCAACGCCATTATAGGCCTCAGAAAGACCGGCAACCAGTTGTAGAACCAGACGATTGTTTGTTACAGGTGCACCAACGTTACGGAGTTGGTCCGCCAACTCCTTGAGTTTCTTGCAATAGCCAGATACGTTTGGAATTTTTTTCATGTGAACTAGAGAGAATTCCTGCTCGAGTGTGACAACACGTGAATGTTGGTTATTTTGGAATATGTCACGCAATCTATTCCAGGTAGCCATAGTTGTGGTATCTGGCTCAATAATCGTATGTAAGAGGTCAACCGAAATAGTGGAATAAATCGACTGGAGAACGATATCAAGGGTAATCCATAACTGAGGATCCTCCGCGGGAATAGGTGCAGCGGGAGGAATTATGTGATGGATAACTTGATGGGAGATAGCGTGAATTTTAAACAATTCTGCCCAAGTCGCATATTGGACGTTTTTCATCTCAAGCACAATAGGGATGTTGTTCTTGATGTTAGAAACCATGAGGGCAGGATGAAAATTGTTCTTAGACATATTGAAAGAACAAAGGTAGAGGAGGGGAAATTTTGGAATAGTAAGAGAGATTTGGAGAGCGGAAGACTAATTTGGTAAACCTGAGGGGGGGTTTCGGCCGAGAAGAACACAAATTTTTGGGAGAGAAATTTTTTTGTTAGACCTAGTCTCTTGATACCATAAAAGAAATAATCCCCTTGATTATTTTCATTACTTAAAAGGCTATATATACAAGTTACATAATAGGAGAGAATCATATTCCTATTCTATTCCTAAAACTTTATTCTATACATTTATGGTAATACACTAATTATGGTAATACACTACTAATTATATTACAACATTACCTAAACTAGGATACTAAATATTTACCATAAATTACTTTACATAAAACAACCAAATCCGAGAGCTATTTATGGGACCAAATCCGAGTCTTAATATACATAATATGCACATGTATATTGTGTGTATATTGTGTATATTTAACAGTTATTCTGTTAATTTTGGGAAACAAAAGGTGCTGCCAATTAGCATATAATTGAAGTCGTTAGCCCTTTACTTTCTGTCTGCCTATAATTGTTCCATTTCTTTCTCCTCGTGATAAGATGTGCTTTACACATGCGATTGATTTAAGTGCTAGTTGGAGAAACTAGATTTTGTTGGTTGGATTATGCAAAGTACTTTGAAATTATTTGCTTACAGGAAATTATAGAGTAATAGAGGTGAGCGAAAGAACCCTAAAGATGTAACTTTTAACTTTTGTGTCGCAGGTATCTTGAAGAAGAATTTGTGGAAGATATGCAAAGCGATATGACTAGTAAGGAATTTGCAGAAATTTTGGGTAATCATCGTGGGCCTCGTCTTTTAAGATGCAACGGAATTCCTCTTCCTTCAGGTTGGATTAAGTTAAACATCTATGGTATTCTTCATCGTGGTACTTATATGTTATTCGTCTTTTAAGTGGCGTCTTCCAAGATGAAACTGGAATGTTTTTAAATAGGTATAGTGGTGCAATTGATGTTGAAGATAATGTGATTGTTGGACTAGAGGCCTTGAAGCTTGGGTTGGCCAGATGTGTGGAAGGAAAGCTAAATGCACAGAAGTTGATTGTGGAGTCGGATAATGTTATACTCGTCCAATATGTTAACGGTCGCCCTGAGACAAATGAAATAACTATGTCCAGGTTGAAGGAAATTTTTGACTTGCTGAAACGTATAACTTGTGCAGTTTACCATGTCTACGAAGAAGCCAATGAAGCTGCTAGAGACTGGACTCTGAGAGATGAATGTCCTAACAGTGCATAGATAACTTTGTTTTTAACTCAAGGGCTAAAGTGAATCTTTCTAGGTTGAACTAAGGTCTCAAATTCAATTTGCATTTAATGGCAAATGATGTTTTTTTCAAGTTTGTCAAAGGTTGGAGAGACTTGAAAAATGGATGTTAGATTTTCAGGATAATTTACTTGTTAGCCTTTGTTTGATTGTATTAGTGAATATTACAATATATTCACCATATAATTTGTAATTAATAGTAGTGTGTAATTATGATAAATATATGATCCTTATTTTATTAGGATTCAACATTGTACACACTATATATAGTTGTATTAATGAGAAAGACTCTTCAAGGAGATTAATACAATCTTACATGGTATCAAGAGCCAACAATCCCTAATCCTAAATTGGCCGCCGTATACCTCCTTTTTTTCGGCGATCCACTCCTTTGTTTTTTCGGTGATATACAACCATATACTACTTGTATACCCGTGATATACTGCCTCATATACCGCATATATCCCTAATATACTCCCCTTCCTCTCCAATAGTCTCCATATACTATTGATATACAACAATATACACATACAACCAGCCCCTATATTCCCTGCTTGGTAGCCCGTATACATCAAGTATACCGACAGTATACACCACTCGATACCCTTCTCACATAAGAAGCCCGGTATACCATTGTTATACAACTATTATACGACAGCCTCTCAACCGATATTCTTCCACAAAATTATCGGTAACCCTCATGGATTCTCCCGCTTCCGCCAACAATTCTGGTAACCTTTCACAACTGCGCAATTTAAATACTCCTCAATCTATTATGGTCGGCAATAGTCATCACATTCCAATACAAGGGTTTGGACATACACTAACCCTACCACCGCATCCCCAATTCTCTCTTAAAACGTCCTATATGCCCCTAATATTATCAAGAACCTAGTCTCCGTTAGAAAATTTTCCACCGATAATTCTGTATCCATCAATTTTGACCAATTTGGGTTTTCTATAACGGACCTACGTACAGGAAAACTTCTTACCAGATGCAATAGTGGGGGGGCCACTATCCCTTCCTATCCATGCCCACTGCCATGTCACTCCTCCCATCGCTTTAGCTACAATATCTCTATCAACGTGGCATAGTAGACTTGGTCATCCGGGTGCTCATATTTTTGATTCCCTTAGAAACCGAATCTAATACAATGTCATAACGTGAAACTTTCCCATAGTTGCTCCTCTTGTCATCTAGAAAAACATGTTAGACTTCCATTTATGCCTTCTCTAAGTATTACCTTCTCTCACTTTGATATTATTCATGCGGATTTATGGACTTATCTTATAACTAGCAACCTAGGTCATAAATATTATTTGATATTTTTGAATGATTTCTCTCACTTCCTTTGGGTCTATCTGCTTAAACTCAAATCTCAAGTGTTCTCCAAATTCCTTGAATTCCGTACAATGGTTAAAATGTTGTTTGAAAAATACATCAAAACGTTTCAATGTGATAATGGTCGTGAGTTCAATAATTTCATTTTTCGTAACTTGTGTGCGACTAATGGCGTGATCTTTCGTTTCTCGTGTTCCCATACCTCCCCTCAAAATGGTAAAGCCGAAAGAATTCTATGCACCATTAATAATATGATTTGTACCCTTTTTTTTCATGCGTCTCTCCCCCTTCCCTTTTGGGTATATGCATTAAAAATGGTAGAACAAATTCTTAACATCTTACCTACCCATGCGATTCAAAATAGGACACCCGCCGAAATTCTCTACCGTCGGATCCCTACCTATGATCACCTTAGAATTTTTAGTTGTCTTTGTTACCCAAATCTGACATCCATGACCCCCCATAAATTAGCACCTCGCTCCGCTCCGTGCGTCTTCCTAGATTTTCCGTCAAACCATAGGGGTACTTGTGTTATGAGTTATCCACGGACAAAATCATAATATCATGCCACATCACATTTGTTGAGTACGTTTTCTCGTTTGACAACATCCGAAAATTCGGAGTCATTGATTACGGATTCCTAGATGATTCAGACACCTCACCTCTTGTCCAAAATGCACTACAAAACACATTGTCTATTGTCCACCCGATACACCCATCCATCCAGCAAACTACCGCAACCCAACCATCAGTCCTGCACTGCCCCGAAATGACCCACTGTCCAATAAGTGCCAACGACACCCCAAACCACAACGTGCCACCGCCTGCCTCCACCCTGCCCCTATCTACCTCCACCCCTCCACTGCCTGCCCTACCCCTGGCACACCCAACCAACCTGCAGTACACCGCCACCCAGCCTCCTGCTCCGCATACCCTCGCATCCTCCCGCCACCAACTGCCCAGCCCCACACCATACTGCCCCATCCCGAACCCCTCCCCACTCACTGCCACATACTCGAGGCCCACTTTCCCACCCCCGTACCCACACACCACATGGAAACTCGTGTCAAACACGAGATTTTCAAATCCAAAGTCCACTTTAACCTATCCACCAAATCCATGTCACTTTTACCTAAAAATCCAAAACTTGCATAACTTGACCCAAATTAGAATGCGGCCATGCGTGAGGAGTTTGATGCGCTTACCTCTCAGCGCACGTGGGATCTTGTTCTGAGGCCAGAGGGGGTGAATGTGATTCGTTGTATGTGGCTCTTTCGTCATAAGTTCAGAGATAGTGGTGATTTTGAACGTCACAAGGCTAGACTTGTGGAAAATGGCACAGGGCAGCAAGAGGGTGTTAATTGTAGTGAGACTTTCAGTCCGGTGGTCAAACCGGCTACTATTCGCACTGTTCTGAGCATAGCTATGGGTAAGAACTGGTCGATTCATCAGCTTGATGTGAAAAATGCGTTCTTACATGGAGATTTGAAAGAAATAGTTTACATGCACCAACCGCCAAGCTTTGTACATCCAGAGGCTCCTCATTATGTCTGTCATCTCCGTAAGTCCCTGTATGGTTTGAAACAGCCCCCCTCCCCCGGGCTTGGTATGAGCGCTTCACTACTTACATTATGCGGATTGGGTTCGTGTGCAGCAAATGTGACCATTCCTTATTCATTTTTCATCGAGGTAGAGACATTGCGTACTTGTTATTATATGTGGATGATAATATTCTGACTGCCTCGTCTGATGTATTGAAAAATGAGATCATTCGGCTGCTCAAATCCGAATTCGCTATGACTGACTTAGGAAATTTAAGTTACTTCTTGGAGATTTCTGTGACTAGAACTGCAAATAGCATGTTCCTATGCCAGCATAAGTATGCGGAAGAAATTGTGTACAATGCTAAAATGGCTAATTGCAAAATTATGTCTACTCCGGTCGACTCGAAGTCGAAACTCAGTGCTGTTGACGGTGATCCAGTGTCCGATCCCACTCTCTACAGGAGTCTTGCAGGTACATTTCAGTATCTTACATTTACCAGGCCTGATATTGCATATGTTGTTTAGCAGGTTTGTTTATTCATACATTCCCCCAGGGAGCCTCACTTTACAACTCTTAAACGTATCATTCGATACGTTAAGGGAACTCTTGATTATGGATTACATCTCTATCCATCTGCACTGACCAGACTCATATCTTACACGGACGCCGATTGGGCAGGCTGTCCAGACACACGGCATTCCACGTTCGACTACAATGTGTTCTTAGGTGACAATCTTATCTCGTGGTCTGCCAAGAGGCAAGCCACACTCTCCCGATCGAGTGCAGAAGCAGAGTATAGAGGTGTTGCAAACGTTGTAGCTGAGATCTGTTGGCTCTGAAACCTCCTCTTAGAGCTCCAATGTCCCTTACGTAAGGCTTCTATGGTCTATTGTGATAACATTTCTGCGGTCTACCTATCTCATAACTCGGTTCAGCATCAGAGAACCAAGCACATTGAGATGGATATACATTCTGTTCGTGAGAAGGTTGCTATAGGTCAAGTTAAGGTGTTGCATGTGCCTTCTTCGTACCAATATGCAGATATTTTCACAAAGGGTCTTCCTCGGCAACTGTTCATCAACTTCAGATCCAGTCTCAACGTCCGGCCTCCTCCCGCTCTGACTGAGGGGGAGTATTAGTGAATATTACAATATATTCACCATACAATTTGTAATTAATAGTAGTGTATAATTATGGTAAATATAGGATCCTTATTCTATTAGGATTCAACATTGTACACACTAAATATATTTGTATTAATGAGAAAGACTCTCCAAGAGAGATTAATACAATCTTACCTATGGTGCTTTTGAATGTTTAGGATAATATACCTATCTGTTATAACTGTATTTTATACAGAATTGCCTCTCTGTTTTGGGTGTTGGAAATTTGGCATGATCTTAAGGAAAGATTAGAAGAAAGTATTTATGGGCTACATTCTCTTTTATGGATAGTAATTTACAACATGTTTGAAAATTACAGAAACTCTTTTAGTTGTTTCACTGTCCAAACTGTGATTAACTTTTTTAATACAGCGTATCGATAACATTATTATCGATGTTGTGTGATTCTACTTCATCCAATAGGGTAGCACTGTAACTTCAACGTCCAACCATCTGAAAAATGCACTAATAGGTTAACACTGTAACTGTGACTCTAGAAGTACCAGTTATCATTGGTTCACTTGTGCTTAGCCTTCCAGCATTGCTATACCTAGTTGAAACAATAGCTTTTGAAACTTGCCATAATAAGTTTCATCTATCCTGTTTGGCATTGTGATCAGTCTTTACTCATTTTCATCCCCCTTGTAACCAAATCTGTTCCAACTTTCACGGTTTGATCCCATTTCTTTTTCTTGATCTTAAATCTCCACCCATCATGCTTAATGGATAAAAATAATTCTCTTGGTAACCATGGATCTTTCCACACTCTCATCGACATACCATTAGAAATGCACCATCTAACACCCAACCCCACAAAATACTCTTCCAAACCCAAGATGTGGTAGAACTGTGTGATTATATAAAGATTCATTTGGAAAATACTTACTTTTCAGCACTTGAAAAACAACAATGTTTCATAATTCTTTAAGCTAGTTTAGACACAAGAGCCCTATTAATCTGAGCTTATCCTACTTTTTATGCTTCTCTCTCTTATCATCATGTGACCATCAAAAACTTGAGAACGAACTTGTGATCTCCTTACATAAACCATCAGGTTGTTGAACATATGCTAAAGACATACTTTAACAAGATCTCCTTAACATAATCAGTTGTTAACTGACTTAACTTTTTTCTCATTCACCTATTGAGCGAAAGGAGAAGTTCTTTTGATGACATAGTTAATTAATGGATGAAATGAGGATTTTCGAAGTCTTAAAATGCCTCGAGAAAGATGTAGAAAAAAAAAGTTTTAAAATGTCAAAAGATTCAATAATTTTGAATATGAAACATTTCTCAACGAGTCAACGTGAAAAGTTATAGATTGTGTAGGAACCAAAAATTCTTTACCTCTTTTTTATCTAAACTTAAAGCTCGTACGCAATTTCTAAAAACATGAAATCATAATCATTTTTTGGAGTTTTGGCCCTAGTGATACCGTCACACTTGCCTTTTGACATGTCATAACATATTGTTGTTTTTCAGACGACGTAATTTTGATCTCGAATTAAAGATGTCAAAAATCAGGTTTTGAGAAGCAATTTTCTCCTTTATCTTACGACCAACAAGAATAATGTGATTGCCTCTCAAAATCAATTTTTTGTTACCTTCCTAGAAGAAAAACTTTCAAAGGACATGAAGAGCATGAAAGATAACGGCTATTTATCAACTAGCTCCACCAGAACAAATACTATAATACTAGCAGTTTTAGGCAAGAGATTACATCGCTGCAGTAACACTTCGTTGAGAAGAAAAATCAGCACTGTAAAGAAATTCCTATTTTTTTTAACTACGAAGTTAAACGAAAAGCATGATGCAATAGCATCGACAGAAGAAATAATGTCATAACAAGACTGGATTACAGCAATGAACAAGAATCTGAAAAACATAAATGCACTCAAAAAAATTGAAACGCCTTGAGACTCTCATTTAGTGGCCTGTGCAATAATGTTACTAATGGAACTTGCCTCTTCTTTGGCCGCCTCAACCAAAGAATCCTGCAAGTTGTTGACAGGATTCAGTTAGTAAAGAATATTGCATCATTACCCGTGAATGCATCATTGAGCGTGTAACGAAGAGTACCTGTGCAGCAATTAGACGTGCAACAGTTTTCTTGCTCGATTCTTGGAGTTCACCAGCAATCAGAAGTTCATCCAATACATAGTACGCCTGCCAAACCATCCACATGGTTTAGAAATATATAAGCTATAAGCTCGAAAGTTGTTTTAATATTACATGCATGTAGATGGAATCATGGAGAGGCAAGTAGTTGCTACTGTTTACATCCTATTCAAAAGTTCAATAAGCACGCTATATTACTTATCCAAAAAAAACAAGTCAATCAGCAGATAATTCATCACTAGCAAGTCGCAAGCTTTTGCGGATTAATACATTGACAGAAGAGAAGGCTCTACTTTCCAGAAAACCGAAAGCATTAAGCAAAGTTAACTAGTTGAATGTTCAGCTAGAACTATCAGCATTTGAAAGGCTATTCATGCTGAAGAATATGCATAGGAGAAAGAAATGCATTGATAGCCTTGGGATTCAGCATAATTCATTACTTTGGTATGCACTGTAGTAGGTAGATATACATGCCCAGATATGTAAATATTCATGCTTCATACATCTGCATGTCTGCTTATATTCATCAACACTTGGGGAACGTTTGGTTTAAAAACAAGTTATGCTGCGATTGTAATACAGATACAATATCTTGGACCAACTGTCAAGGTATTGTTCGTTTTGACCCGACCCCTCTGGCCACCTGAAGGCTTTTGGGCCTCACGGTTGATGTCGGCTTGGGATTTAACACAAAACACGTCTCAACAGTTGAATCTTGAACTTGCCCTTATATGACCCGTAATTTCCCCTCCCATTCCCATGTGGAATTTGCCTAGTGAACCCCCCTTTCGAGTTCAACCGCCGGCAGTCCATGGGCTATTACACCCATAATGCTCTTAGGAACTTAAGAGTCCTCGCTGAGATCTGCCCCACCATACTAGGAGAGGTACTGGCTCGGATACCACACCTCTCACTGCCTAGGCCCAACTAACAAGGTATTATTTGCCTTCTCCTAACTTCACTCAACCTTGAAGCTTTTAGGCGTCACAATTTTGTCCCGTTGGGCATTAAATCGAAAGACGCCTCAATAGTTGAATCCTGAGTTAACCCTTAAATGGCCCCTAACTTTACCCTCCCATTTCAATACGGGATTTCAAAGTGGATGTCTTTTCGAGTTCATCAGGCAACGGTCTATGGGTTGCTACACTCCCTGTAACACCTCGTATTTCTGGATAATAATTTGGGCACATACGTAGGCAAGTGGACCTGACCCCGGGGAGTTTATGTTGCACTTGCGTATACAAATAAGGAGATTAATATATAAAAGGATGTGATCCCGAAATAATTTTGGATTTCACAAGTATGGCGACGGGGATCAATAATAATAATTGTATATCCCCAAAGAGGTTATGGACTAGTGTCATATTACAAAAATTATGACATTGATTATAAGAAGGTTTTATAAGTCGTAAGAATTTAAGTGAATGGAGATCGGAAATTTAATTATGTGTATAATTAATTAATTGTGAGATTAATTAATTATAATTGGGGAGACAATATATAGTGGGGATTTATACGTGTTACATTTTAAAACACTGTTCCAGTGACTACGCCTCATAACCGATCGGTGGCAGCCCATAAATCTCCAAAACATTCTCGTTTTCTCCATTTTAACAGACCTTCATCTCCTCAATCTTCTTCATCTCTTCAAACCATCTTCATCAAGCATCTGTAGAAATCTTTCCATGGGTAAGTTGCAATCCAAACAGAAGGAGTAAAACCTCAACTGGTAGCCTCAAAAGTTTTCGACCAAATTGGGGGATTTCCGTGAATTTTCTCGTAATCAAGAAGGGAGAAACTCATGGTGCTCTAAATTTTAATTCCAGTAAAGTTGAAACCTTGAACAAGCTTAAGAACTTAGAAACCCAAGCAAAAACCCAGAGTTTCGAGATAGTTCCTGAAGTCGAAGTGTTGGGCCTTTTGTTTCTGTTTGTCGACTTGTCGGAATCCAGTAGTGGTGAAAGGTTTTCCGACGACTCTGGTCGCTGCGTCTAACAGAGGTAATCCTTCTGGTTCCTAAGTTCATATGAATTACAGAACATGATTCTTACTAGTTTTAAGATGATTATCGAAAATGCTAAGTTTGGATTGGGTGTTGTTGGGACTGCCGTAATTGTAAGGTGTTGGAGTTGCATGTGAAAATTGCTGAATTGTTTTAAGTATTGTAGCAGTAGGAAGAAGGATTAAGAAGGGCTGATTATGTGGTTATATGCATAGGTTTCGACATAGAAGAAGTATAGATTCTACGAGTACAAAGTATTCACTAGAATGTCTCAATGAAGCGATTTCAAGTATATTGATCTGATTATGATGTAAATCATTCATATGGTGTAGATAATCACTTATAAAGCTTACAAGGACCCGCAGAACTTAGATAATTTCGACAAAAAGGTATGCAAGGCTCTTTCTTCCTTTTGGCATATTCTACGTACAAAACATAACCGGAATATTGTTCCATAAAGTACTCTACTCTTAGTAGTTTCAAGTATATTGATCTGATTATGATGTAAATCGTTCATATGGTGTAGATAATCACTTATAAAGCTTACAAGGACCCGCCGAACTTAGATAATTTTGACAAAAAGGTATGCAAGGCTCTTTCTTCCTTTTGGCATATTCTACGTACAAAACATAACCGGAATATTGTTCCATAAAGTACTCTACTCTTAGTAGTTAAGAATGATCATGTTATTGACTCTTATGTTAAAAGCATGTTTAAGTATGTTTCTAAGTCCTTATTGAAGCATACGGAAAAGATGTTGATATTCACAGTGTTAGCCAAAGATACAAGGATATTGGGCCAGGATGTGTTATTGTCATTCATGCATTCTCATTTGCATTGCATTCATATATTACTCTGGACCACTTGTGCTATGCACATTACTATATGGTAAATATTATATATATAGGGGATATGGGGAAAGGGAAAGGCGTTATATACGCACACCACCTGCAGCTGGTACAGACTATCACAAAGGAGTCCTAAGAGGCCAATATGATGTGATGATGTGATGCATGTGTGGCTTATTGGGACGGGTTGCACGATCCGCAACACTAACATATATTGGGATGGGTTGCACGATCCGCAACACTAACATATATATATATATATATATAAATATATATATATATATATATATATACCGCATTTGCATCATGCATACTTTCATTTACCAATATATGGTATGATGCCCACAAACGCTGTTAGGGTAAGGAAGATGCCCGAAGAGGCTGATGTATATGTATACTGCATTGTGCATAACATTTTGGCATGCGTATTAGGGCCCTCAGAGGCATTTACTGATGTTCAGTTGTTTCTGTTTCACACTATGATATATCTCTGCTATGTTATTTCTTATGCCTGACATACTCAGTACATCAGTCGTACTGACGTCCCTTTTGCCGGGGGATGCTGCATTTTATGCCCCAGGTTCATATTGAGAGAGTGATGGTTCGCACTAGTAAGTTGCTGGATCAGCTAGTATTTGGAGCACTTTGTTCATTTCGGAGTCGTGGTCTGGTCGTGGTATGTTTCTCTCTAGAGGGTCATAGACAGGTGTCCTGTGGTTAGCTGTAATGTATGGCCTTGTCGGCCTTGGTATATAAATGTGTAAGTTGGGGCTTTTGGGTTGGAACTTTATATAATCTATCACGGCTCAGTCCGTGTTTAAATATGACTAAGGGTGGAGTGTAGATGTGGTGCCCAGCGGGTAGGGTCCGGGTGTCCGTCATGACCCTCCGGTTTGGGTCGTGACACCCCCCCCCCCCAGGAGAACTCACCTTCCTCCCTAAGGTTTTCCTCACTATTGTAATAGGGGAGATACTGGCTCCGATACCACCAGCCACAACCTGTTACTCTAAGCCACCTCAAGGCTTTTGGACCTCATGGTTTTTGTCCCTTGGGCTTTGACCCAAAATACACTTCAACAGTTGAATTTTAAATTCGCCCTTATGTGGCCCTTAGGCCTTAACTTTCCCCTCCCATTTTGAAGTGGGATTTGTCATCTAAGGCAAGTGACACAGCGAGCCTTCTTTCGAGTTCAACTGCCAACAGTCAGTGGGTTGTTACACTCAACCCATCTTTAGGTACAATGTCCTCGTTGATGCTTTCCCCACCATCGTACTAAGGGAGGTGCTCTAATACCACCTGTCACGGCCCAAGCCCAACTGTCTAGGTATTGTCTGTTTCGGCTCAGCCCTTGTGGGCCACCTCAATGCTTTTGGCCTCACAATCTTGTCCCCTTGGGCTTTAATCCAAAAGGCATCTCAACAATTGAATCCTGAACTCTCTTATATGGCTCATAAGTTTCTCTTCCCATTCCAATGTGGGATTTTTATAAGGCAAGTATCAAAGTGAACCCCCTTTCAAGTTCAATCGCCAACAGCCCGTGGGATGTTGAAATATGGACATTTTAAGAACACGGGCTAATTCAAGTTGCAAACTTTCGCGTTCTATATACATCAATATCTAAAGAAACTAATACATGCCATGACAAGTTTTTTCATCTGGCAAAATGTGAGTAGTAAGAGTAAAGACGAATAAAGTATATAGCTCTTTCTTAGATTCAATTATTCCAACAAGATAGAGCTTGGAGTCTTGGATAATCACAACTGTGTTTCTCTAAAAAAAGGTAAGTAATAATCACAATTGATTTCATAGAAAACTCACAGACTTATCTTCAAATTACTATTTTATTTGTATCAAACTATTGTATCTTTAGAAATTATACAAAATCATCTTCTTTTCATTGCTATATAGTGCTTTTTTTTTGTGGCATATTCAAACAAAATTCTTGGAGAATATTTCTTATTTACTTGATTCCTAATACCCCGATTAAAGCTACTATTGCCAAACCCTATCACTCATATGATTCTTCATCAGACATAACTTTCAAATATCTTAGATCTTCATTTCCATACCCAATTTAGGATAAAGAAGGGAGCAATTACATATATTACACAAAGTTGGGCACGATTAGCAAAGCGCTAATTTTCAGATTAGGAAAAGGTATATACACAGTTTAAACAAAAGAAAATGAGGGTAGGTTTAGCACCGAAAATAAGATAGTTTGAGGTAGTGAGTGCCCTTTGTTCCGTCTGAGATCAAGCATAATTGCAGAGACCATGAGAAAAGAAATAGACGGGTAATAAGAGAAAGAAAGAAGGCAAGAGAGGAGTCACCTGATAACCTGAAACTGTAATTGTAGTCTGCTCAAAGTTCAAGGGAAAATGCTTTTAAAATGGTTCTGCTTCTAGTTACCTTACAATTTTAACCTCTTTATCTTTTTTGTTTAATATAAACAGCCCATATCATGGAAGCACTCTCCATAATGCTAGTATTATACCTATATAAGCCCAAGAAGTGATCATAAATGTCACCTTAATTATCATAAGATCCACAAGGAAACCAATAAATTTTAGGCGAAGGAGAGACAAGAAGGCATTTAACAAATTCAAGGAACATACCTTGTGAAAATTGAAGATCAAGTCCAGCTCGCAGACCTGAAAGGAAAGAAAGCCAACAACATAAATATAAAACAGAACAAGAAGTGATACCATCTTCTTTAGAGTTTGATAGCCTTACGCTTCCAAAGTATCGGTCCAGAATCTCTACATAATGGTGTATGATTTCCAAGACCTCTAACTCATTGTCCTCTTGGTCTATGCACATACAGAAATACAGGCTTGCATATCTGTTAAATTGACAGCCCATAAGAAAATTGGAACCTAATATACTTTTTCTTACAGGAAGAAAAGATAAATAGATTCAACCTAATTAAAGTGCAAATCATAAGACAAGAGTTGGGAAAAAAAATTAGATCACCTTTACCTTTTATAAACAACTTTGTATCCCCTCCACTCAACAAAGTTGCAAAGCTTTGGTCCTCGAGAAAGAATCATACCACTGAGCTCACGGATTACCTTTAAGCAAGTTGCATCGACATGTAACATGTTACTAATAAAGAAAGGAAAATAACTTTTGCATAATCAGTACTATACATGGAATGCAAACAGAAGTGTTTGCAGGAATGAAAGATCTTGTGTATATAAGGAAGTGGAATGATTATTCACTTCTCAATCTTACCAAAAATGAAAATTTATATACATCCCTCTACTACGATTTAATAACTTGAAATAATTGCAAGACTTATTCACCTTGCCAGCGAAGAAAAATAAAACAGATAGTATTGAGAAACAATAAAGACTGAAAGCAAGCCATTAAGCGTTATACGATACATTTTATAATTTATTTATCTTACTTTTCGGGTATGAAAGCTTCGTATTCTTTACTCCTATCTCAGAACATCCCTTAAGGCTCTTTGTACCCTCTTTTTTTCTTCTTTGGATGACCGAGAAACTCATTGGGGGTCAACCCTTCGGATCAACCGCAGCCTTTCAGAACTCGAGATTAGTGGGCCCACCCCTTTACCCTTCTCTACTCAAAACTAGGCTTGGCTTGCATAGCACAGGGCTTGAACCTATGACCTAAGTCACAAGTTCCTCGACCTTTGCCACTTGAACTAAGCCCGGGAGGCGCTCTTCATACCCTCTCTCAATTGCATGATTTATCCTTTATTGGAAGGTTTACACCTTCTTTTGGCTTTTCGTATTTAGTTATTTACTCTTTTTTCTTAATATTTTAATTCTCCCTAGTTTGCAAGAAAATCCGATCTCTCTCTCTTCTTGATATCTTAATTATGATAACCAACCAGTCTCAATCTCTCTATCTCTCTCTCTTCTTGATAAGGACAAACAAGTCTCTGTCATAATGCAACACCGTGTTTTTTCTATGTATATTGCTCCCAATATTTTCATTAGTTTCTTCAGGGAAGGGGAGTTCCTCGAAAAGACTTAAAATTTTATCCAGGGTATAAGTTAGTTTACACCTCGAAGGGAAGGAGAGTTTCCACTCATATATGCCAGTTAGTAGCTGAAGTTTGTTAACGGATAAAACGTTAAAGAGCTGCTCAAACAATTTCCTAGAGGAAGTAGGAAAACAGGCACTTATCAAGAATGAATTTTAAAAAAAAATGAGAAAAAACAAACAAACTAGTGACAGAGAAGAGAAATCCAAGGAAATCAGGGGCAACAGTGACCTAAGATGTGAGGTGGGCATCTCCACCACATTATCATCCCTAAATCATATCGATTAAAATATCTTGTTTAAGATCTCAATGAAACAGCACCAGACTGAGTAACACATACAATCAGTTTCCTTGAGGAAATCAGATACACCCTAAGATATTCATCACATCCTATCTCAAGATGGCCAGAAAAAATACCTTGGTCCTCTCTTTTTGTGTATATGGTGAATACCACTTGGTTAGCCTCACTTTCCCCTGTCGGCTAATGAGCAGCACAAAATGAATCTGGAAGAAATCAAAAGCTATTAGTTATACTGCTATGGTGAAAAAAAATATAAACCCAACTTCTGTAGTAGAAAATATAGCATTTGCATCCAATGAAGCTGTTACCATATAAGCTATTGCCATAAACAAGTCAAAAGATTGTCAGCCAAATACAACTAGTCCTGCATCGTTTTGATTTTCTCGAAGGCATGCAATATCCATTGTCTGTAGTATTTCTAAATTCTTTTGATATCAGAGAAACCCCAAGTGACAGGTGCACAATAGTTAAATATACATGCTTCCTTTTCTTGGTTAGTGGGATGTCTTTTGGTTTTTAACTTATTCTTTTATATGTTGAATGTCTAATTATCTCTGTAGTTGCTTTCTTCAATACTACATGGCTGAGGACTTCAGATTCGGGTAGATGTTGGCCTTCATAGACTCCATGGAATGATGTTGAGATACAAAGTCCATCAAGAAGTTGTATACATATCTCCAAGTTTAGATGTTCATTTTTCTGTTCCAGAATTTAATGATTGTTGAATGATGTTGATGTATACTCAATCTAAATGTTGAAAATGTAAGCAATTTATTAGCTACTGCAAGAACGAATCGGTTCCTCTTCTACTACTCCTCATAATCTTCAACATAGTCCCAGAGACCAAAAACAGTACCCACACACTCTAAAATTCTCCTTGGTTCCTCTTACTGCTACAAGCAAAAGCATTTTGATTATATATATTGGGCTATTCACAGTTACCCTTCCGGCACCCTCACCACCTAAGCACTACATCACTCTCCTTAATCCCAATTTTTTACATATCTCAAACATCAAAGTGATTCTCAAGAGTCCATTTACGGAAATACGAATAGCACATATTAGCCCAACCTTTTGATTTTCAAAGCCTAAAAACTCCATAGCACCTAATGGTGTGGCCTAGTGGCCAAGGAAGTGAGTTGAGAACAATGAGGTCTCAGGGAGCGGAGAGGAAAACACTAGGTGGTTTCTTCCTATCTGTCCTAGCCTTGGTGGACAGAGTTACTTGGTACCTGTTGCTACCTGTTGCTGGTGCGAGGTAGCAGGTATCCGTAAAATTAATCGACCTACGCGCAAGCTGATCCGAACACCATGGTTATCCAAAAAAAAGTCTAAAAACCTATGTTGCTCCAACTCTTCAACAATTCCGACAAGTGCGTGTAAGATCCTCCAAAAGTAGTGCATTTTTGGAGGATCCAACACGGATGTGGCAACATTTTTGGAGGATCCGAGCAACATAACTAAAAACTCCATCTCTCATCCTAAAAAGTAAAAACCCATAAAGCTCATCATTTTCTCTATCCAATTACACACAACCTATTAGAGCTCTAGAATCCCCTCAAGTAACCTAGATTTCTCTCACACTTCATAAAAATACAATCCCTCATCTACTGTCAACCATTCTAAAATGAAATATACACCAAATGTTTGTGACCCATTTTTTCACATTCATTAGAAATTAGCTATGATCCATAACCCAAGTCCTCATGTGAGCTAGAAACAATCAATTTGGAGAAAACGCAGAAATACAACAACAACAACATACAGTGAAACCCGGGAAGGGTAGATTGTACGTGGACCTTATCTCTGCCTTGTCAGATAGAGAGGCTGTTTCCGATAGACCGGCTCAAAACCCAGAAAATATTCAAACAATATCAAACACATTATAGACCTCCACAACAAGATCCGGAATCAGATTCAAAACCCAAATCGTATAAAAAAATCCAACAAATAAGAAATTCATAAACATATCTTAACTAAGCATCAATTGTAACAATTATTCACCAGATCAAACACGAAAACATTGGGAAAAAATATAAATGAGAAAAGAAATGGGGTTTTGATTTTATTGATAAGGAAAGAGATCTGACATACCATGATTGATGATCCAAGGAACAAAAACACCTCCTTTTACTTCTTGTGAATATGTGAGGTGAAATTGGAAATTGGGGGGCTTTTGTGTTTCTTGGTTGTCTTTGTTTTTTTAAATTTATCTACATTTGGTTTAACAAAAAGGAAATAAAAAGTTGGGTCTTTTGGTGAGATAAGACCATAAAAATTTATATGTTTCAAAAAAATCACAGTGTTTGTATATAACTTAGAACCTTTCTGTAATTGGAGTTGTTTCTAATAGTTTGTTTTACAAAGTTCAAATGTATTGATTGTTTTATTAGTTAACAATATCATCTAATTTATGTAAAGAAAATGTTAGTAGTAGTAATATTATCTTACATTAGCTTCAACTTACATTTTCATAGGGCAACTTTGCGAGAGTCAATTCTCATCAAAATCTTCTCCTAGTTATATTGGTTGACAAAAATAATTAAGAAAAGGGAAAAGCAAGCCTTATTTGATTACTAGATAACCCGTGTCCGTGCAAATGCACGGGCTTATATCTAAATCGCTGCACAAAAGAGGTCCGACATTGAGGAAGATAATTTCATACTTATTTTAATTGTCTAGTAGGTTTACACCAAAAAAAAAGGTAATATGACCAAGTCTATATTTACGAATTACACATTATATTATGCACATTCATTTGCAAAACAACTAAAATGGATAGTTGCACTTCATAACTAGCAGCCCCCTTTGACTTAGGGTAGAAACAATGAAACATGTGTGTCCTCTGACTCACTATTAGCTGGTTGGAAGAAAAAAATAAAGTAACAATCATTTCAGGAGAATCTATTATATTAATGTCAAGATTCACACCTCGGACATAATATCACGTAACTGAGTTATTGAGAATAAGTTGTAACATATATTTATATATTTATAGAAATAATAACAGAGGGCCAAGTTATTGATGACCGTATAATAATATCGAACTTTTTTACTAGTTTAATCGTATAGTAAACATGTATAAATTGTTTAATTTCAAAATAACAGAACCATTAGACACTGATAGTCGAAATTTTGTTTATAGCCCGAATTTGTACCATTATGAGGCAAAATATATCCAAATTTTGTACCTTAATTGAAGTTATATCATAAATCTCGTCTGCCGCAAGGGATAATATCTTGAAAATCATATCAAATCTGTAACCATTTATGATTAAAATTTAAAACAATGTTTGAATAGGAAGATAAAGATCCTTGTAATAAGTTAGTATCAATATGACTATAAAATTAGATTCCTCTTTTGTATAGGCCTAGGATTCCTCTTTTGTATAGGCTTAGGATTCCTCTTTTGTATAGGCTTAGGATTCCTCTTTTGTATAGGCTTAGGATTCCTATTGCAGAAGCAGGAGACTCGACAGGGTGTTGGATTTGCTGGACTGGAGGCAGTGTTGGTGGTGCATTAGACTCAACATGGTGCAGCATGGGTGGTATGGGAGCTGGATCGGGTGGTGGTAGCATTGTTTGCGGGAGGGTCGGATGACACCGCTTTGAGGCGACGATGGCGTCGGAACGATGAGTTCTTCTTGCATGCAGATTTTGGATGACCGGAGACAAACTCGGTTCATCGAGAAAGATGTAATCGGTGGTCGAAATTTCCGGAGATTTGAAAAAGGAAAGGTTGTCTCGTTAAAGGTAACGTGACGGGAGACGATGATTTTGCGAGTAGCAATGTCATAGCACAAGTAGCCCCGATGATTAGGAGATAGACCAAGGAAGACACATGGAAGAGTGCGAGGGGCAAGTTTGTGGGGTGCGGTGGAGGCTATGTTGGGGTAGCATAAGCATCCAAAAATACGTAGGTGATCATATGATGGTGCCGCCACGGTATAAGATTTCGTAGGGGTTTTGTTTTGGAGTGTGCTAGTTGGTAAAATATTTAGAAGGGATTCTACCATTTTGACAAAGATAGACCCAAAAAGGCGGTGGTAGGCGGGCATGAAACGAAGTGTGCGGACCATGTTATTGATGGTACGTATAATTCTTTCACCTTTTCCGTTTTGGGAAGAAGTATAGGGACAAGAAAAATGGAAAACCATGCCTTGTTTAGAACAGAAATTGTGAAATGCCGAGTTATTAAATTCACGTCCATTATCACATTGGAATGATTTAATAGGTTTTTCAAATTGTGTCTTAATGAATTTTTGAAACTCGAGGAATTTTGTGAAAACTTCAGATTTGAATTTCAGTGGATAAATCCAGACAAAATGTGAAAAATCATCCAAGAATACTAGATAGAATTTATGACCCAAAGAGCTAGCAATCGGAGATGTCCATAAATCGCATGAACAATATCAAAAGGAGAAAAAGTAACACTTTGTTTGATGACATAAAGGGAAGACGAGTATGTTTGCCTAGTGGACAAGAATAACAGTGTTGGGCAATTTTTCCATTATTACATTGAATACGCTTAGAAGTCCTAAGAAAAGTAAAAACTGGGTCTCCGGGGTGTCCGAGTCGGTTGTGCCAAGTTGAGGGAGAGATCGCCGCAAGGGATAGAGGTGCTTGCGGTCGACGACGGAAGATTGAGTGAATGGGTAGAGGTCTCCCACACTATTGCGGCGTGTAAGAATTTTCCCCGTATTGAGTTCCTTCACGGAAAAACCAAAAGGGTCAAATTCGACGGACACGTAATTATTGCTAGTGAATTTTCTAACGAGAGATTAAGTTTTTAATGATGTTAGGTGTGTATAGGACGTGGTTTAGGGAGAAAGGTGGATGTGGATGTTTGGTGTGTGTGTTACCGTAACCTTCAATTGGAATGCAATTACCATTGCCGACGATAATAAATTGAGGACACTTTAACCGACGTAGTTGAGATAGGTTACCCGACGACCGGGTGAGGTGAGATGTGGCTCCGGTGTCCATGTACCAATTGTCGTCGGGCCGTTGAAGGTTCACGGTGGTGTATGCAGGCCCAAATCGGTCGGGGCAGTACAGCTGGGGCTTCTTGCTGTCTTCTTCTTCTTCTTTGGGCTCGCAATGGGCTGCTGCGATTCTTTCTTCTTCTTGGGCCGGATGCAATCGGTGGGCTTCGCTGCTGCTTTGGTGGGCTGCACGTGGTAGGGCGGGCCCAACAGGCCGGTCGACCAAGGCTGCCGGGCCCGGCCCTGCAGTCGGGTACGGCATGCGGGCGAGGCCCGATTCTGCTGGTTAGGCCACTCTGCTGCTGTCCGATGGGCCGGTGTTGTCCGATCCACGGTTGCGTTGGCCCTTTCCGCGGCCCTTGACTTTGTTGTTGCGACCTCTGCCGCCACGACCTCCGCCGCTCTGTTCTTTCTTTCGCTGCTTCTTTGGAACTAACTGGTTCTTTGTTGGCCGCAGTGTTGCCATCCCGTCAACGGCTAACGCCTTTTGATTATGTTCCTCTTGTTTAGCACGTCTAGTTTCTTCCAACAATAGTTGTGAACGTGCCTTGTTGAAACTTGGGAGAGGGTCGGCTTGTTGAATCATTGTTGCGAGTGTGTCATATTCACCTTTCGGTAAACCCGCAACAAGTTGAAGCACCATCTTGGTTTCGAAACAGAGTCCCGACGTTGGATAGTTGATCGTTTATGAGTTTCGATTGCTTACAATATTCGGACATGTTGTTAAAATTCTCGAGGCGGGTATTGTTGAATTGCTCTTCCAAATACACGGCCCGAGTATTTTTATTGTCTGAAAGATTTCTTCTAGCCGGGACCCAAAGTTCACGTGCCGTAGCACCTTTGTTTTCATGATAGTGCATAACGGATCTTTGGAGATGGTGCCGTAGATCCATTGTTTGACGATGGCGTCAAGACGACGCCAGATTGAGTCTGTAACATCGGTGGGACGAGGAACATATTCGTCAATGTGATCGAGCACGTTGTATGCACATGCATGAATGTAGAATAGTTCCATCCACATGGAATATTGACAGTCTTCTTGGTCAAGAATTATAGGGATAAAATTCTTGATGTTGTTAACGGCGAATGCCGGATGAAAAGAAGTTACTGAACGTTGAGAGGGGTTTTCAAGTGTGTCAGTGGATAAAACGAAATTTGTGGGGGAAGACATGGTTGCCGCCTGTCGAGGGAAGGGAATTTTCTGGTTTGGCCGAAATATGGAGGAAGAAACCAGATTTTTTTTTTTTTTTTTTTTTTTTTTTTTTTTTTTTTTGTGAAAGCAAGAAAAAAAAATCTGATTTCGGCCGGGAATGAGGATTTAGGTTTTAGGCTCTTGATACCATGAAAGATAGAATAATTTCCCTTGGGAATTTCTTTCATTATTCACAATATATATAGCTGTACAAGGTTGATTCCTAATATGGTACGAATCCTAACTTACCTTACAAAGGTTGATTCCTAATATAATTAGAATCCTAAGTTACCTTAAATATACATTTATCATAATTACAAAAAATACGACGAATATTCTGAGAATATTCGCTAATAAGATCAAAACGTACCTTGGAGTCAACACCTTTTGTTGGTTGCATTTTCACATAATAATTTACTCTTTCTATTGGACTTCTCATTTCTTGTAGGTAGTTAATTACACATTAAAATGTAAATATTATTGGAGCGCATTTACAATTGAAATTTTAACCACAACGGAGAAGGTATATCCATGTGTCAGGAAGATGAAACTAATGATTATCATAATAAATACTTCAATGCCAGATTATAAAATAAGTGAATATACATTGTACTTACGTTCGACTGATTGAATATTTGAGTTTAGTATTGTTTCTTCATCTACTGGAACAAGGATGAGAGACCCGAATTCCGATAGCCATTATAAATTTCTTGTTTTTTATTTCATGAAGATAAAAGAATGGTCATTTATATCTTTCATTCAATTTTTGTTTTGAATGTTAAGTTAATGCAAAAAAATAGTTTTTCAATTAAGAAACACAAACACATGTAAGAAGACTTTTATGAAGAAGACATAAAATTATACATTTGATAATGTAGATGGTTTTTTTTGTGCGGATTGTCCCTCAAACGCACTGGTCTTTAATTTTTGTCCTTCATATATGTGGTCTTTAATTTTTGCACCTGTTATTTATTTTATGAAAATATCCAGGTTTACTTCGTAAAACATAGTCTTTATAATATTTTTTTCTTTCAAAAACTGATTTTTGTCTCGCGCAGCATAAATCATGTAGGAATTAAATTATGCGACATAGTTTTATAGTAATTTTTTAAGTTATGTTGAGTGTTGAAAATTATGCCTTATCCGGCATAGTTTGTGTGGATGTTATAATAGATATGTTGAAATTAAACGTTAATTATGCCGGTCGAAATTTAAAATTATGTTTTTTTTTCATATAATGTTGAGTGTTAACAGTTATGTATTATCCGACATAATTTGTGGGTTGTGTATGATACATATGCCGAAGATAAACACTAATTATGCCGAGCGAAATTCTAATTATGCCGCGCCAAAAATAATAAAGGGAAAAAATTAAAGAACTCAAATTTAAAGGGCAAAAATTAAAGACCACCCCAAAATAGGGGCATTTGTGCGAATGATCAGGACTCTTAGGAGTGCTCGGCCGTAGGCTTATAACGACTGGATCTTGTTTCCGATAGAACACTATTAATTGGTCTATTGGCAAAGAAAACCCGGAAACTAACCGACCTGCTGAGTTTAGATTTTTAAAGAAAATTAAATAATAAAAAGGAGGAGAAAATCGACCTCTTGAGGTCAGTTATTTGAGGTCGATTTTGATAGTGTTTTTAGTGGTAATAGTAGCAAAACATTAGTTCGAATCTGGTTCAGTCCAACAAGACTATCAATAGCGAAACTTGTGTCAATCAATGAAATAAGACCAATCCACAATCACAAACATTAATGTTTTGTCGAATAACTCAACGGTATGGTATATAGCAAAAAATTATGAACATGCATTGATTTCTAAATACATTATTCTCTTGTTGTTCCTCAATGATTTTTCATAACAATATATATACACTTCAAATCAACACGATCATCATCATAAAACCAACAATATGACTTTCTATAACAACATGTGGGCAACAAATCAACATGTACACCACCAGAAAATCATAATTTTTTAAGTCGAACATGTGCACCAAGTTATAATGTGCAACATTTAAGAAAAATCACAAGATATAAACAGTATATCGTGTATGTCTCTATAAAGATCCAACCATGACAATAACACCATGATCTTATCAACGTGAAACATACTACCCACATAAGATAACAAGTCTTAAAATCTTATAGACATCACGATCTCTTTGTACATATTTATATATTCACACAAATATAATGAATTTGATAGTCATCATTATCATTAATTTTTTAAAGATGTTAATTTACCAAATAGGTTAGACAAATTACGAAAGCAAATATTAAATAGGAGACTCCTACTAATCAAATGTACCCTTATTAAAAAATACAAATGTACCCTTCAAATAATTGGTCATAATCAATTTACAACATAAATTCAAATATTTGATCATATAAATGAGAATATAAGAAACATAGTTTATTATATCTATCACTTTATAGATTTTTGGCTAATTGTATTATGCCATGTATGTGTTAAATCATGTAACTGTATTCAATTAGGTGTAGTCGCATACTCAATGTCAAGCGATACAAATATTAGTCAATATGCGCTAAGTTTCAAATATCAATGTCAATAGATGCAAATATTAGCTATATTTATAATAACTTATAGTATTATCTCACTTTCGAAACATAGCAACAAAACCTTCATATAACTTATAAAATCTCCAACAAAATTCATAAAATTTTGAAGATCTTTATTCTTACTAATCACATGCTCTTTTCCTCCTCATTTTTCTTCTTATCTTCTCTCTCGGATTTTTCAAACACGCTTTCAAGGGCTTCCTCGACTTCTCTCTAATTTATTGAATAGTCAAAGAAAAATTTGAAAATTCATCATTGAAGGCCCATTTGAAACTTTAATTTGTGTGAAAAATTTTAGTAGTGATTTTCTGAATGGTATAATCAGAGTTCGTAAATGGTATAATCATAATTCATTAAAAACATCTTGAAGAGACTATATACAAAATTTAAGAAATATTAGAGGTGATCTGGACTTGTTTTGGAGTAAACATTCAGAGTTGAAAAATGTACTACAACGTTATATGTCACGTGTATATCATTTGTGTATTGTATGTGTGTCACTTTATCATGTGTATAATACTAATTCATATGACACACATATGTATATGCAAGATATACACATAACATACACAAATACATAATAGAGATACATAGACATACACAAGACATACATCATCTATTGCCAAATCTCCACAAAATCACCCTAAATTTGATACATAATCTCCCTAAGATGTACAGAAGCTTTTGAAATAACACTAAATTGGAATTAATTTAAGAAATGCAGATTCAAAAATTCAAGTTCCAAGCTTGAATATTCATTAATTGAGTTCTGTGATTTATTCTTCTTGATTCAGACCTCTGATCAATAGTGGAACGATTCCCTCAACTCCAAACAACAACAACCAACAAATCTTCAACAATTGATTTGAACTTCACAAAATTCTAACTTCAAAAACAAAGAAATCATCAGTTTAAGTGATTCAAATATTAGGCAACCGAGCAACGTTAAACTACTTTTTGCAGTTTCATATTTCCAAAACCCCATTAATATTGAATAGGATCGTTGGTTCAATTTGAAAGAGAAACAAATGAATAGGAGGGAAAGAAATTTTTTGAAAGATTAAGAGGGATAATTTTTATCAAAATTGAAACCTAATATTACGAGATACAATGGCTGATTAATTTTTGATAAAATAAAAAGCATTAGTAAGTTGGTTAATTGCTTGGAAGTGTCTATAAATTAGCGCTACTAAATTGTTATCTGGTGTAAAATTTCAAAAGAAAAGAGTAAAGTCTCAAAAAGACTTTAATAGAAGAAATTGCACGACTTGATCCTCAAATGGGCTGTTCTTTAACTTTTACCCTTAGCTATCGAACTTATGTGGGGGCATAACATATGAGATATAATGATGAGAAATCATAAATTTATGTCACACGAAAAAGTTATTTTTCTTGAGGGATAAAAATTAAAGACCAACACAAAATAGGATAAAAGTGCAAGTATCCACTTTGATAATTGTGGTTGGGCTTCAATTTGATGCTAATCAAGCCCAAGATCAAACCCAAACTCAAGAATCGTTGGTACAATTTGAAAGAGTCAGACAAATGAAATGGAGGGAAAGAGAAAATTTAAAAGATTAAGTGGGATAAGTTTTATTAAAATTAGAACCAAATAATAAGAGATACAGTGACTTGACTTAAATTTCTATAAAAGAAAAAGCATTAGTAAGTTGTGTAATTGCTTGAAAGTGTCTATATATTAGTGCTACTAAATCGTCAAATTTTGAAAAGAATTGTAAAAGCCAACTCTTAATTTTCATCAACTAGAGGTTATAAAGATTGAATCTTTTTGTGTCCAATTCTTATTTAATTAAATTTCTTGAATAGTTGTTAACATCTTAATTGATAATTCCCCTGATTGTTCTCATCACATATTGAATTCACTGTTTCTTTAGTTCAAATTTGCAAAACCCAAGTCTTAATTTCATCTATAAGACAATTCAAGAAATACTTGTTTGAGATTGTGGTTAATGTGTTCAACATCTGAATGGACAACAACCCATCACCTTTTCATCCATTTTTGTAGCCTCTTATTGATTAACAAGATCGAGATGAGTGGTATTTTCTTTTGTGTATGTCTGTCTATGTTGGTCCTTAAATTCTCAAATATCTGTTTTTTTAAGGTCACATGATCCTCATCTATAACTACATGAATGTTCAGGAAGTCAGAAAACTAATATCTTTACAAATGGAATGTGAAACTCTCATCAATCAAGCATTCTAAATTCATCTAGCACTACAACAACTTTCGCAATGATGTTGTAGTGCTAGATGAATTTAGAATGCTTGATTGATGAGAGTTTCACATTCCATCATCTAGCTCTTACTCTTGCTGCAGCTGAATCACTTCATAGTTCTTACTTACACAATAATGGTTGTCTTTTGGCTGGGGGTTGGGATAACTTATTTTGCTTTAATCAATTAATTAAAACTTAGCCCCCAGGGCTTTGATCTTGTGGTAAGAATGCAGCGCGTGATGGGTGGGTTTCACTGCACGGACATCACTGGTTCAAATCCTGCCATAGATGAATCCTGGTATTTAAGTGGGGAGGGGTAGAGATGGGTCCATCATTTGCCGAGGTTTGAACCGTACGCCACAGGAAAAAATAATAATAATCAAAACATAAAAAATGTAACTTAAATATGAACTTGTTTCACACCTTCTGCACACGAGAACTGTTAGTTTATTATATTTCCTCCAACATAGCTGAATTTAGGCTTTGAAACACTTAATCAAGAAAGCAACTTGGTTTTGCCTATAAGTCTGTCCTCTTTTTCTATTGGTTCTCTGAGAAAGATAACTATAGATTTCTGAATTTCCATTCACCAGCTGTCACAGTAGCCTGATTGTATACTCATTTTTCTTTTTTACTTTTACTTTTTTCTTCATTCGCGATATTCCTTTTGGTAAGATATCTATTGTTTCTTTGTAAGCTCAGCCAGTTAACCGCGCAAGCAACCTTAACCCGTCATCTCAATACTTGTGTAGGAGCATATAATTGAACTGTTCACCATATGCATCTACTTCTGTTTCGAGGCTTAAATAGTGCAAGTAGTCTTATTGTGGCAAAAAGATTTTAAGAACTTTTATAATACTTGTTTGAAAAGATAACATAATAAAAAAGCCTTTGCACTCATACCCTAGATCCCTAAACGGCAATGATTAGCAGTTTCTAACCACCAACACCACTGTTAAAGCTGTCTTAATTTATTGGATTACAGAAATGAGATTAATTTCATTCTTAGTTTTAGGACTTCTTGTGGGTTTTCTTATTTGGGAGGGGAAAGTCATCTGCATGTATACACTGTGATTCATTTTTCTAGTGTGCTCCAACAGGATGAATATGTTCTTAGATTTTAGTGTATAGATCACATTATAGTGCTATGTGATTCTTTTCTGTCACAACTTGCTGTTGAGTTGCAGATCGGTATAACACCGCCCTCGTTTGCCACAGATGGCGATTCTTGGAATGTCATCCTCGGCTTTGGTTGCGAGTAGACCATTCTGTGAAAGATTTATCTCAGCCTGGAGCCTATCCAAACATTGAGATGGCCGTCTCTGCTGCAAGGTTGCATTATTATTCCATTTTTCTTTTCTATGTTATCTTAGTCTTACAAGCTGACTTCGTATCTGGATGGTGTTCAGGCCTGGGGACACAATACTGATTGCTGCAGGAGGCAGCCATCGTGTGTCAAATATTCAGATTGAAAAGCCACTTTGCTTGGTAACTTCAAAATGTTAACCTCAGATTACTTTACATATATAATGCCTAAAAGATGTGAAGTCACATTGTAGCTATTCCCACTCATAGAGCTCTTATTTAGTTTGTGGATAAACTGTTGAGCACATGAATAGATATAATAGTTATGTAAACCCATTAGATGTATGGCGGTAATGCTGGATAAACATGTTATATGGCGTAGCAGCAGGTCAGAGTTGTTGGAATTGCAAATGTGAAGTATTAGGACACTGTTTTGCCGTCTTGGTTCATTTTTTTCATGACCTTGTTTGCTACCAAAAAGAACCAGAAGAAGGATAGAACTGTAGGGGAAAAAGGGTGGTGGTCAGAGTGGTCCCACCTGTAGAGGTCGGGTTGCACCGGAACCCGTGAGCTTGGCAAAAAATCTGTGTAATTTTGGATGATTATGGGGTGCACTGGTTGATACTAAGCCATATGAGGGAGTCATTTTTCGGGAGTTTGAATTCCACTTTTTAGATTGAACAGTCAACATTGATCAGACAGATCTCCCAGGGATATTTCTTCTGCTTTTAAGTAGATTGAGTTGTAAATTTATCTCATGCATATTAAAGTGGGGTTACATAACTATCAATTAGCATTCACCAATGAGTAACATTACATGAAGAAATACGTTCTCAAAAGTACTAATAATAAGGGGAACTTACGTGTCTGTTATAAACAAACTAACAAGATTTGGTGGCACGTAATCAAATGCAGGATTAACAACATGAAGTAGAGGGGAGCCAGAGCTGCTCCCAAAATCCAAGCAATCTGAGAATTCTCCAAAATCCAGTAGCTCAGCTGGTGACTTCAATTCATTTAGCAAGACTTCTGGATTGTGCGGATACAAAGGACATAACTGTTGCACAAACAAGTCGTTACACAAATGATTCTCAGTTGAAGCAGATGCAGTAGAAGAGAGATTTGACCTGAGAAAAATAGTTCACCAATTTTAATGGGTTTTCCTTCAATCAACTACGAGAATGCCAGGAAATCATTAGTGAGTAGTATTTTAAAATAAACCATGTCCTACAATGGTAGTGTGACTTGTTTTGTTGTCTTCTTCATTCTTCATGCACTCAAGTTCCAATTTGTAAGAGACTTGTTTATTTTATCCATGTCAATAGGTATGCAATTTTATTCAAATCTAAATACCATAGTATAATGCTTAAAATCTACGAGATATTTCTTTCGATATGGAAATGTTATGGTTTAGTACTTTGCAAGGTTTCAGTTAGCATTTGTAAAATTTATGGCTCTTTGTGGTAGTTGAATACAAACCAGTTCCGTTTCCCCATAAAATTTCATGTTTCTGGTTCCATTTAAACTTATTAATCGTAACATGACTTGTGAGATATATGCAACACCTTTCTGGAGTGGACTATCATTGTCCCCCCCATCGAACAATACCCTAGAGGAATGCAACTTCAACCACTAGCGCAACATAGACATTGCGCCTACCATGAAATACATAGAATAGGCTTCCTCGATCACAGTTTCTCGCTTAGCTAACTGCCAGACAAAATAGTTCTTTAGGCATCACTGTTAATCTGGCTATCGGCTAAAGATTACCAGTGGCATGACTCAAAGATTAAATGCATTTGTGTGATTGATGTGGTTCTAAGATAGTGAGGATTGAGGAGCCAAGATGTGGCATGATAGTACTGTAGTTGTCAGCTTCAGTAGTGATACTTGGTAGTGGAGGAGACAGAGTGGCAATGACTATGATGGAAGAATATCAAAGTAAGAATAATCTCATACCGACTAGGATGGAACCTATTGTTCCGGTGCCTTCATTTAGCTAGAACAGTCACAATATTTTTCGTATTTCGCATCGGATACTGTCGAGCAATTAGCTGGATTAATAAAATACAAAATTTGGAAGCCAAAATGTGCCATCTAATAGTAAGTGTCCCCGGTAGATCTGGAATCAATCCTACTTCAACTGAAAGAGGTGGAATGAGATCAAACCTCAATTCAATGAGAGTTTGATTAAGAATCACTAGTTGGCTCAAGATTTACTGTGAATATAGTGTATACTGAATAGGCTTGACCTGAATTGCAATTTGGCACTAATTTGAGCTTTTAGCCTGAACTAGCTTAAATGCATCGTAAGACTGCGTACAATAGACCCCTTGTGGTCCGGCAATTCCCTGGACCCCAAGCATAGCGGGAGCTTAGGGCACCGGGCTGTCCTTTTTTTTAGAGCTCAATCCACTGGTTTTATACAAATTTCCTTCTAAACGAAAAAAAAAACACAAAAAAGGACAGTTTGAAATTCGGGAAATAGTTGGACTATAGCTATTATTTGTTCACATATATTACCAAGAGAATTGCGATATAAACAAGTTTGCAGACGATTTTTAAGAACAGGAGATAAATTAACCAATCCTGAAGACTAAGAATTGTAGAGGTGGATTTTGCATTTACTAGTTTAATCTTTGATGACAATTTCTAGAAAGCAAGGTAGTAACATTTGAGCATTCCATTTCTTAAGTACTTCCTTCTTCCCATTTGGTTGGCATTAAAAAGGGTCTTTATCAAAAAATCTTTTTTCAATAGTCACAATATTTTGAAAGAAGGATTTTATAAAGAATTTAGAAGTGGATTTTATGACAATTTGTGGTACCACAAGTTGGGAATTTGAAAAATATTTTTGAGGAAGGGTTTTTGAATATTCTCCTTTCTCTAATTTAACAAAACTTTGAGAGGGTTTAACCTCTCTTGAACTTTGGATAATTTCTTGTTTAGGGATATGTAATTGCATCAATGCCTTCTGTAGTTCTGGGGATTTGACAAGGAGTTGTAAAAGGTTTTCAGTAGTCGTCTTCTGAGCGGGATCTTCTGGTGTTTTAGGCATAGATTGTGTGGTGTTTTTGAGTTCTTTTTCTTCTTTCATAACTGTGTCATACCATGTCTTTGGTCTTTGAGCAGGGATTTTGTCTTTTTCTTTCTTGGAGGGTTTTCTAGGCATTTCTCATGTTTTGGAGGAATTCACGGGTTAAGAAATCTAGAATAGAATTTGTCTCTCCTTTAATATATTCAATATCGAAATAAAAAATGCTAAGAATTGCTTGCCATCGTGCAAAAATCTGTTTTGATGCAAGATTTTGAACATCTTTCAGTAAAACTTCTTTGGTACTGTTGCAATCAATTATGAGTAACATTTTTTGATTTAGTAAATCACTTTGAAATTTTTGTATGCATACAACAATTCTCAAAATGATTTCTGCTTCAAGATACCCTCATATCCTAAGTAAGAGACGGCTGTCTCTACTATTTTAGGTAGTTGCGGGTCTGCTATATGAAGACACGGGATTTCTAGCACTTGCTTTTTAATCATCCGGACACAAATATTATGTTTATTGGTTCATTGAGCAGGATTTTTCTTTAGTCTGTCATGAAGTGGTTTTGCCATTCTATTTATCTCTGGAAAAAAAAATCTAAGACATAATTTAAGCTTCCTAAAAATCTTTGTAATTGAGTTTTATCAAGGATTTTATCAGGAAATTTATTTGCGAATTCTAAGAACCTTTCTACAGGGGTGATCGTACTCTGGGATATATAATGTTCTAGAAATCTTATCCTAGTTTGAAATAGATTCATTTTTTATTTGAAAACTACTAAACCATTTTTATTTATAACATAAAGGTAAGTTTTAAGATGTTTGAAATGTTCTTCTATAGAATTTGAGAAGATTAAAACATCATCAATATAAACTATACCAAGTTTGAAATTCTGAAGGGCATTTTTAGACCAAAAGACATTACATTCCACTCATATTGTTCAATGGGGACCATAAAAGCAGTTTTGTAACGATCTTTTATAGAAATTTGAATTTGCCAAAAACCGGATTTTATATCAAACTTTCAGAATATTAAAGCAGAATGCAATTTTTGTAATAAATCATTTTTGTTTGGGATTGGGTATCTAATCCACTTCAGTGTTGTATTTAAAGGTTTATAATTATTTACTAATCTAGGAGTTTCTCTTTCTATTTCAGAATTTTTGCTTACATAGAAAACAGAACAACTCCAAGGTGGTCTAGATTTGGAAATTAATTTCTTGTTTTCAAGATCTTGAATTTCTTTTCTGCAATGTTATTCAAGATCACTATTCATTTGGATTGGCCTAGCCTTTGTTGGAATTTGTCTTTCGTCAAAATCGTTTTCATAAGGCAGATCTACGATATGTTATTTTCTACTCCAGAAAGCATTTGGAATGTTAGAACATACCTCGTTTTCAAAAGAATTTTGGAGTTTAGATATTTTTTCTTTAACTTCTGGTATCTCTAATTGTGTATTTAATCTTTTGAAAGAAAAATCATTTCTCAGTTCTTGTAGGCAATATGTTTTTCCTTGTATTTTTGCATTTATACTATCTTCGTGAATTGAACATGCCCTTATTAGATTAAGGTCTCTAGTTTTTTATTTTGTTATAAAATAAAATTTTAATTTCTTGTTATTGAATTTAAAAGATATAAAATCATTATCTACTTTATATGGAGTGATAAGGTTCATAAAAGGTATTCCTAGAATGATTGAACTATCTTTTACTAAGACAAATGACGTTGCTATAGAGACTCCATCATTTTATAATTGATGCACTAGTCTCAGATTTAATTTCTATTTAGAATTATTAGCGGCTGCTAATTTTTCATGAGTTTCTTCCTGGAGATTTTTTGATACTATACCTATTTTTATGCAATTCAAATCAGCTCCTGTATCAAAAAGAGCAATAATTTATATTTAAAATTTTCTGAGAATTTAAGAGTTATTTTTATTAAATATTTCTTAGATATAATTTGTCTTAGTACACTAAGAAAGTCTTCTGGAACTTCCTCTAGATTTTTTATTTCTATTTCAATATCTTTTCCAGGTTCTATGGGATTTTCGAAATTGGAGTTTTCAGAATCGAAGCTTCCTGCATAGTTTTTGAAATGATTATTTTTATTAAATCAGAATCTTATTTTTGCTTTTCTTTTAATTCTTTTATTATTGATTTTACTTGTTTGATTTCTTTTTGTAGTTCTTCAACAGTTACTTATTTACTTTCTTTTATCTTTTTTCCTTTTCGTAAGAAGTTAGTTAAGTCATAAGTATTTTTAGATGTGTTTGGTAAAATAGTATTTTTAACTTTTTTCTTTTCTTTCGTAAAAGATTTTAAGAGTCTATTTAAATATTTTTTTTGATGTTGGATATCTATGTGTTTTAACATATCTAACATGAATTCATGGTCTTTAGTTAATACACATACATTTTTTTTTCTTCAGAATATTCAGATGAACTAGTTGTGACCAATTCATCTATTTGAAGAGGTTCATTATCTTCCGACGATAGAGAAGAAAGCCCTTCAGATTCTGTTCAAGTGTTTGAATCAGAAGAATCTATTAAGAGATTAGAGATTTTTTGAACTATTTCTTCATCTAATTTTAATTCTTGTAATTTTTTATTCATTTTGCAGTATTTCGAAGTATGTCCCTTTTTATTACACCTATAACATGTAAAATCTTTGTACCTAGATTCACACTTCTTAGGATTTCTTTTATTTTTGGATTTGTAAAGAGGGTATTTATAATATTCTTCATCAATTCTGAAGTTTTTCTTCCTATATATTTTTTTTGTTTTTCTTCCTATATCCTTTGCTCTTGCTTTGCTTTTGCTTTTGCTTTTGCTTCTGCTTATGCTTTGTCTTGAGCCGAGGGTCTCTAAAAAACAACCGCTCTACCTACCAAGGTAGAGGTAAGGTCTGCGTATACTCTACCCTCCCCAGACCGCACATTGTGGGATTTCACTAGGTATGTTGTTGTTGTTGTATCCTTTTTGTGTTTTCCTGTATGATTTTCTATAAGTTTTTCTACAGTTTCCTATACAATCTAGAGAAGGTTTGTTTTTTGGAATTTATATCAAATTGTTGACATAACGAACCTAGCTCTAACCTAGTTCTTTTTAATTTCCATTTTAGGTGTTTTTGTAATTTTAGATCTTGACATATTTTTAATCCTTCTTGTTGGGTTATACTGACTAGTTGTCCATATGTGAATTCATTACAAGGTATTATTTGTTTTCCACATATTTCTCTAATTTTATTCCTAACCTTTTTTTCTAAAAGGGCAGGCAATCCTGCTAAGAATTTTTTTTCCAAAATGGTTGATTGGAATCTTGTCTAAGCATTACTCTAGTTAAGAACATATTTTTGTACCATTAAAAATCACTTAGTTTTTATATTTTATATTTGAAAGTAATTCGGCATTTTTATCTTTTAGATGAGAAGAATCACCTATGAAGTTTAATGAGATTGTCAGTATCAAGGTTGACACTGCATCTTGTAGGGGTTCTCCTTCTTCATCTAAGATTGGTGTTCCCTCTTCATAAGTTTTTATGGCTTTTAATATGTCTTCTTGTTATTGTCTAGTGAGATAGTTATCCCACCATCTTTTTAATTGACCAGCGAATCTTGCAATAAGCAGTTTCACTATGGTCCTATCTTGGGCACCATTTTGTGTTTTGTAGACATTTGCGGCCATGGTAATTTGTTGGAGAAAACTAAGGATATTATATTCAGTCATCTCATCTATGTTCTAATCATAGAGGGAAGAGACATTAAAGCGGAATTGAGCTAAGGATTTTACTATTCCTAGATATGGAGCTGGAATTATTTGTAGTTGTTGTTGTGTAGGTTATTTCCAATTAATTTTATTAATTAAGGGTGTTGTATTCTGGAATTGTCCTAAGGCTTCACTAATATCAAAATCATTTGTCAAAGTTTGTATTTTATGACTTGATTGAGGTGTATTTGGGACAATAGGTTCTATATTAGAACTACTAGATGTCCCAATTCTACTTAATTGATCTTGTATAGCCTTAATAAAGGTAGAGTTATTTTGTTGAAAGTTTTTAATACTATCTTTAGATACCTGAAAAGGTTTAAAAATTGGCTTTTTAATTTCAATTATGTAGATTTTTTCTGGGGAATCTATAGTGAGTAAAGGTTGTTTTTGTATGTGTTTTTCCATTCTATGTAATTGTTTTCCTATATACACATTACATATAACGTGTATATGCTTTGTATATTCATATATAAATACACGAGATCAACTAAAAATTGCAGCTAAATATCAACAATATATAGATAAGTGTTGTGCCTTCCAATATAATTTTTCTTAGTTTTATTTTTGCATTTCTTAATGTCCGTACACTCCTATTACTCATGTAATTTAGATATTATTATTATTATTATTACACTATTCAACACCTTATATACATTTTTATACATTGTTAAAGAGATGCTGCGGGGATGCACAAAATATTAATTTATTTGCATCTCTTTTGGTCGAAGTGTGACATTTATCCCTACTTTAAAATTCTTTCAAGTTAATAAAAATCACCCATCAACATGATTTTCTTGAAAAGAAGAAAACATGAAAAAAGAAGAGATGATGGGGAAATCCATTGTTCTTCAATTGTTTTCCTTTATTGTGTTAATATTCGGAGTCAAGTAATGTTAATTGTTTGCCGTTTACTTGATATTTTGCATTGATGGTGAAAGAGAAGTGGAGGGAGGAATAAGATAGGTTGGAGACGTGAGGTGGCATGACACAATGATGTTCACCTCATCAAAATGTTAGTGCTATATGAAATTGAGTGTATATCTTTGATAACTCTAATGAGGGTATATCTTAGAACCACTTGAGTTACATCGAAAATATTTTTGTACGAATAATATAATGGAAGATAAAATTAATCATTTTTACATAGTAAAATGATACATTTGGCCTTTTCCCCTTTATATATTAACACTCCATCATAATCAACAAATGAACAATATGCTCCTTATCTGTTCTTCAACATTGAATATATGCATTCGCCTATCATGCTACTCAACATTTTCAAATTATATTTTTAAATGAACTACAACGATTAAATGTTACAAATTAGGAAATGCGGCTTCTCTACTCTCCCCTAAATCTGTCCTTTTTCCCCTTAAAAAACAATAATCTTTGATTTAATTTGAAATTTTCATCTTTATGAGCTATCTAAGCCTACATTTTTTTTTCTGAAAAAAATGATGAATGATGGTAGTATTATATTCATGTTTCAATAAAAGGTCAAAATTGTCTTATTGGAAGCGCTGCAAATGGGCCTTGTAACACACTAATTTAAATTTAATCGAACTCTAATAAAAATACATTAGATGAGGTCAAATTTGTCTATTTGTGGTACAAATGGTGAGTCATCTACTTCAAAAACGGAAAATGACTACTTGGAAGTTGGACATAGGTAGAAAGTCAAAACTTGAGTAAAAGTTTTCTTTTTCAGCTATAGAAGAGTTAAATAATTTTCTTTATTTAGAAATTTCCTATTTATTTTAAATAAGCCTTCTTTTTATTTTATATTTTATATTTTATATTTCCTCATTGGGAGTTCAAAGTTTTAGAAGTAACTTCTTGAAATGGCCAATGTTAGTGTTATGACCTCAAAGAGCATGCCTAGAAAAAATGGTTTGGTACTTCTCCAATGAATAACTTATGATGACATGCTAACTAGGATGTACTTATGTTAATGCATGAAATTTAATTTAACATGCTAGAAAAGTTCAAATTATAATCCACATTACTAAAAAAAAGAACAAAAAGGTGTGGGGCTCTAATTATGATTCTTTAATTACATGATTTATTTCGTCCTTTCTATTGTATTCTTCTTAGAATTAAATGTATCATGTAATTCATTTCTAGGACTAGTAGTTTTTTCTTGGAACTTCGTGAATATCACAACTGATAGTACTTACAAACAACGAGTTTAATATTCCACGTGAACTTATTTGATTGGAGAAGTTTTTCTTTTGATACTTTTTTGAATATTATCATATTAAATATGTTATAATATTTGTGTTTTATAAGATTTTTGAAATTTATTCTTAATTAAATATGTCATAGCATGTGTGGCTATAAAAAGCTTTTAGTTAAGAATAAAATAAAAAATGAATAATTTAAATTAAACGATTTTCATAGTTGAACGGGTCATTCTTTTATTAAGAATTAAAAAAATCACATAAATCAAAATAGAGAGAAATTCATTAATTAACATTATAAGGACCAAGAAGTAATTTGATAAGAGGCTAAGAGCGAATGATTAATTCAGTTATCTCTCATTATTAAAGTTAGAAGAAGTAAACATTGGTAAATGTTATTGATAGAATATAACCACATATGGTATATCTTTTATATTTAGTTAGTTAATATTTTCATTGTAATTAGTTACCTAGTTTGTAGTCTAATTTATAGCTTTGTCAATAAATATGTACTACTATATATTGTACACAATAATGAATGAAAAGGCCGGAAACATATTTCTTTATGGTGTCACTCAAACCCTAAACCTAAAACCTACCCCCTAGCCGTTGGCCTCCCCCCTGCCGTCGACCTCCCCCTCTTCTTCTTCTTCTTCTTCTCGGTTTCACCCCCCCTCTCTCTCTTTTCCTCCCCAATTTTCAATGGCTGAACAACCTGAATTCCATCATGCTCTTGCTGTTAACAACATCAAGAATTTCATTCTCATAACTCTTGAAATGAAAAATGTTCAGTATTCCTCTTGGGCGGAATTATTCAAAATCCATTGTCGTGTATACAAAGTTATTGATCACATCATCCCTCCTAAACCCAAGCCCACTGCCGAGCACATGGAGAAACATGTTGGTTCCGATGATGAACTTTGGTTACAACTAGATGCGGTTGTTCTGCAATGGATCTACGACACAATCTCGAACGATCTATAACATACTATCATTGAAACCGACACTACTGCACGACAAACATGGGAGCGATTGAAAAACATTTCTCATGATAACAAGACACAACGTGCCTTATATTTAGAAAACCAATTTAAGGACATTAAATAGGGCAATTTTCCTAATGTGTTGGCCTATTGTCAAGAACTTAAAATGATTGCCGATCAACTCTCAAATTTCGATGCACCGGTCACAAATCAATGGTTGGTCATGCAAATAATTTCAGGTTTAAATGAAAATTATGACGGCGTTGCTATAATCCTCCAACAAAGCACTCTATTGCCTCCATTCTATGAGGCTCGTTCGAGACTTATTCTTGAAGAAACTCAAAAAACCAAGCGGGCAGCGGCTAACACTAGCACCGCCGCCGCCCTCCTCACCACCGGTGGCCCATCTGCCGACACAAGGAACTCGGGTTCTGGCCTACCTCACCGGCACACCAACGATGCAAAATGAGGTTCATATCTCCAGAACAACAACAAAGGCAAAAATTCCAGCCGAGGCCGCGGTGGTCGTGGCAGAAGCAGCAGTAGTGGCGGAAGATGATAGCCCCCGTCGGCTAGCAGCCACCCGCAGCAGCAACAATAGTGACAGCAGCCTCCGTCATGGGCTGCATACCCACTGTGGACAGTGTGGGGCCAGCACACGTGGGCTACTCCACCTTGCCCCTACCCGACGTCATCCTAGGCCAAACCTCTAGCTCTACAACCCTAGCCCGGAATCCTCGGAGCACATCCACATCAGGCATACAGTGTACATGTGTTTCTTCCGTTATCCTACACACCAACAGATATTGAGGCGGTAATGCACACGATGTCTCTCAACACTCCAGATGAAAATTGGTAAATGGATACTGGCACAACATCCCATATGATGGCATCCCAAGATACTCTCTCATCTTATTTAATTATAAGCAATTTAAACAGTAATATTATTATTGGAAGTGGATAAGGCATTCCCATTCGAGGTTATGGACAATTATCACTCTCCCCACCCCATCCCCCATTAATTTTAAAAAATTTCCTTCATGACCCGAAACTTATCAATAAATTAACGTCATTTCACAACCGATAATTATATTTCCCTTGAATTTAATCCTTTTAGTTTTTTTATGAAGGACGATCTGACAAGGATGCGAATAATGAGATGTGATAGCACCGGGGACCTTTATCCTATCACCACCACCATCGGCCATCTAGACTCATCTCCATCAACATTTGCAGCTATTTTGTCTGATCTATGGAATAATAGATTGGGACATCTGGGAGACTCTGTTTTACGCTCTCTTATCAAAAATAAGTTTATTGATTGCAAACATTTATCTTGCCCTCATGTCTGTGAATCTTGTGTTTTTGGGAAACATGTCAAGTTGTCATTTTATTCTTCATCGTCTAGCACTTTAATGCCATTTGATATCATACATAGTGATTTATGGACTTGTCCTATTTTAAGCACGACTGGGCATCAATATTATATGTTGTTTTTGGATGATTACTCAAATTTCATGTGGACGTTTCCTATTGGCAATAAGTCTCAAGTCTATTCAATTTTTTTTAATCCTTTAGTGCTTTAATTAAAATATAATTTGAAAAGAATATCAAATATTTTCAATGTGACAATGGGAGGGAATTCGACAATAAACAATTCAAACTCATTTGCGCCAAAAATGGTCTTGTCTTTTGTTTTTCATGCCCCCACATCTCTCCACAAAATGGCAAACCCGAATGAAAAATAAGAACCATAAATAACTTAGTTCGTACCCTCCTTGCCCACGCCTCCATCCCCTATTTTTGGCACCACGCTATATCAATGACAACCTATCTCTTGAACATCCTCCCAAACATGTTTCTCAAGCACAAGTCTCTGACTCAAGTTCTCTATCTTTGGGATCCTTCATATAAGAACTTATAAGTCTTTGGGTGCCTATGCTACCCCCTTCATCCCTCCACCAAAATCAATAAACTTTAACCTCGTTCCAACCCGTGTGTATTTCTTGGTTACCCGTCTAATCATCGAGGTTATAACTGTTATCATTTATCCGACTATAAAATAATCGTTTCTAAACATGTCATATTTGATGAGTCCCAATTCCCCTTTGCCAAACTGCATTCTTCGCCTCTGACTTTCTATGATTTCTTAAATGATGGCCTAAATCCCCTTTTAATTCATCAATTACTACTGTCACCGGAGTCTGACCCATTTTAACCTGACCCGTGTCGGGTGGGCCACCAAACCCGGCCATGTGAATCACAACCAAGCCCGCCCGTTGGTGTCCCGAAACCCGCTCGAGCTCTGGACCTTCCCGGACCCACCTTTGCCCCTTCTTGGTTCGCGGCACAACCCTACCTTCTCGATTACAGCTGACCTGGCTTTTCTCACAGCCCATACCCAGCCCAGCCATATCCCATCCAGCCCACACCGACCCAGCCCCCCATGGCACCTCTACGAACAATGGAAACCTGTGTTATGCATAACATTTCTAAATCTAAATGAAAGTTCAATTTGTCAACTTTTGTTGCCCCTTCACATGTTCCCCGCAATCCAAAATGTGCATTGTCCGATTCAAATTGAAAAGATGTCATGATAAACGAATATAATGCTCTTACTGAAAATAAGACGTGGGACCTAGTGCCTCATCCCGTTGATGCTAATGTTATTCATTCTATATGGGTTTTTTGACATAAAAAGAAACCTTATGGTTCTTTTGAGAGGAATAAGGCCCTTTTTGTAGGTGATGGCAGGTTTCAACAGGTTGGTGTGGATTATGATAAAACTTTTAACCCGGTGGAAAAACCTGCAACTATTCGGACTGTTCTCAGCATTTTTTGTCCAAATCATGGCATATTCATCAGCTTGATGTCAAAAATTCCTTCTTGCATGGGGACCTTCATGAAACTGTTTATATGCATCAACCTATTGGATTTAGGAATCAGGTTTATCTAGATTATGTGTGTCATTTGAAGAAATCACTCTTTGGACTGAAACATGCTCCTCGTGCATGGTATCAACGATTCACTTAGTTTGTATCCTCTATTGGGTTTTCACATAGCAAATCTGATCATTCACTTTTCATCTATAGCAAGGGTAATGACATGACATACATTCTGTTATATGTTGATGATATCATACTAACTACCTCTTCTGATGCACTTCGCCGATCCATTATGTCACTTTTTGCTTCTGAATTTGCTATGAAGGATTTGGGCCCCCTAAGCTATTTTTTTGGCATTGTTGTTAGGAGACATGCAATTGGCTTATATTTCTTTATGAAATAAAATATGCTGAAATGATTCTTGAACGAGCAGGCATGACTTCTTGTAAACCCGCCCCCACACCGGTGGACACTAATTCCAAACTTAGTACCTCTTTGGGTTCTCCATATGAAGACCCTACTCACTACCGTAGTCTAGCAGGAGAATTACAATATCTCACTTTCACGATACCAGATATATTCTATGTCGTGCAACAAATATGCTTACATATGCACATCTCGAAGGATGAACATATTAATGCTCTCAAACATATTTTGCGCTATGTCCAAGGTACTATCCACTTCGGCTTGCACTTGTACAAGTTCTCAGTCTCTGGTCTCACCTCTTATACTGATGCTGACTGGGGTGGATGTACTGACACTCAACGATCCACGCAGGGTTACTGTGTTTTCCTCGGCGATAACTTGCTTTCTTGGTCTTCCAAACTACAACCTACTTTGTCTCGGTCCAGTGCCAAATCCGAGTACAGATGAGTCGTTAATGTTGTTTCTGAATCTTGTTGGATATGAAACCTTCTGTTGGAACTTCATTGCCCAATCCGCAAGGCTACATTAGTTTACTGTGACAATGTGAGTGCTATATATCTTTCTGGCAACCTCATTCAACATCAGCGCACTAAACACATTGAAATGGATATTCATTTTGTACGTGAGAAAGTTGCTCGGGGACAAGTTCATGTCCTTCATGTCCCTTCTCGGTATCAAATTCCTGACATATTTACCAAATGACTTCCTCACATACTCTTTGATGATTTCCGAGCCAGTCTTAGCATACGAGAACCTCCCGTTTCAACCGTGGGGTGTGATAGAATATTATCATATCATTGTATGTCTTTTATATTTAGTTAGTTAATATTCTCATTATAATTAGTTACCTAGTTTGTAGCCTAATTTTTAGCTTTGTCAATAACCATGTGCTACTATATATTGTACACAATAACGAATGAAAAGACAGAGAACATATTCCTTTAGTTATAATTAATGAAAAATTCAAAATTTAGCCATTCCACTGTTGCCATTTCTCCTTTCAAAGAAATTCATGCTTTTGGAAGGATTAAGGACCACCAAATGATAATTATTATAAGGTAAATAAATCAAATAAGTTAGCAATTAAGTACTTCGAAAAGGGAGGAAAAAGAAGTCCTCCGAGGACTTGTTTTTTTTTTTAAAACTTTTATGTCTACTTTATGTATATAGTATCGAAAATCACATCAACAACAACAATAACATACCTAATAGAATTTCCATATTGGACTAATTTAAATTCATTAAATGGTCTCGAGTATTATATGTCTAAACCAAAAAAGAAAAAAAGCAGAGTTTTCGTTCAGGTTTACTTTTATAGGCACGCTTCAAAAAGCCAGCAAAGAATATTTGTATACATTTTACTGTTTGAAAATCAAATTTGATACACCGAGTAATGTTCCTTTGTATTGAAAATTAAAATTTGATCTATGCGTTTTCATGACTAAATGTTAATGGTCCACATTTAATTAAAAACTAATCCATTACTATAAAAACCAATTAATCAAGAAAAAAATGTCATTGGCTATAGATAAGTCAAAACTCATAAAGAAATGAATTTTGGGCCTCTCAACCTCAATACTTAACTCATTAGGAAAGGATTGTCCAAATCCATATAAAAAGTCTACACATCTATTTTTCATCTGATGTGAGACTCTTCAACAAAACTAAAGAAAGCTACTGCACTAATTCTGATATCATTTCAAGTATCCTTTGTCCACTGATAGCTAAAATACTAGTGTAACGTGTCTTGACTCTCATCTCTTGGCAGAATGTTAGACCAATTTCAAGACTAACAATCGAACCCTAACGATCAACTTAATTTGGAAAAAGAAAACTGACCGATCAAGCACTTTTGAGTTTCGCCTACATAAGAAAAGACCAAAAATTATCAGGTCATCGAGAATAGGTATCAATAATTATATAGTTGTTGCATTCACCTCTCTAAAGTATCAAAGATGGAAAGACTTAATGGTCAAACACACACTTAAACTTATCATTTTTTTCGCGAATTTCACTCTAATTATCAGTTTGTAACAACCCAGCCCACTAGTGACATTGTCCGCATTGAGCCTAGACCCCCACAGTTTTAAAATGCGTCGCTAGGGTGTAAGGCATGCTTACTTATATACCCAACATCTCTCATGTGTTTTGCCTATATGGAACACTTCTCATAAGCTGGGTGTCACATACACCCCCTCTTATAGACTAAGCGTCATTGCTGATGTCTGCCTCACCGCATGGGATTGCCTAGGCTCAGCACTGAGGTTTGCCCTCCTAGCCGGGATTTACCTAAACTTAGTTGAACTCTGACTCAGATCGTCAAGGCTGACACTGGAGTGGCTATGATACCATTTGTAACAGCCTATTCCACTAGTGATATTATCCGCTTTGGGCCTAGACCCGCACACTTTAAAATGCGTCGCTATGGTGTAAGACCTGCTTACTTATATACCTAGCATCTCTCATGTGTTTTGCTGATGTGGGACACTTCTCCGAAACTGGAATGTCACACAGTTGTTCCCTCTTCCTACATGAACTATCACATCTGTTGGAGATTTCTAGGCAATGTCTCACATTGGTGAGGAAACACTATATTATTGTGTTTATAAGAGAAAGTTCTTCCTTATGGGTTAAGATATATTTGGACAGAATTAATTAATTAATTAATTTCGAAAATCATGAAAAGACACCATTCTTAACCATTGGCTTAATCTCAAGAGGCACCATGAAAAGGCACCATTTTTAACCATTGGTTTAATCTCAAGAAGCACCATGAAAAGGCACCATCTATCTATAAATAGATTTCCATATTCCCATAAGAAGATAATCAGAAAAATTCTCAATACAGTAGGAATCAAACGTTGTTTTAGTGCAAATGATATTTGATTAGACTTCTTAGTATCCCTAAGACATTCAAATCCTTCCCGGTGCACTATTTGGGGGTGAAATAGTCTTAAGGGGAGAGTTCGTACTCGCTTGTGAAGTCGGTTCTACATTTTCTGCAATCTGTTTCTATCAATCTTAAGACTAATTTTTTTTTCATGGATAGTATTAGGGAGATAACATCAAACTTTGTCAAACTGGACAAGTTTGATGGTGGTAATTTTTGAAGATGACAGAAAAAGATGCACTTTCTTCTCACCACATTGAACGTTGCTTATGTTTTGACTACTCCATAACCAGAAGAAAAGGAGAACGAGACCATTGAAAAGACGCGCTCCAGGGCAAAATGGGAGAATGATGAATACATATGTCGAGGCCATATTCTGAATGGGATGACTGATGCCGTGTTCGATTCTTACCGGACCGTGTCTTATGCAAAGGAACCGTGGGATCAATTAGAGGCAAGATACATGCGTGAAGATGCAACAAGTAAGAAATTTCTTGTTAACCAATTTAATAGTTATTCTATGAATGAAAAAAGGTCAGTAATGGAGCAATTCTATGAGATTGAACGCATCCTTGGTAATTTCAAACAACATAACATGAATATGGATGAATCTATTGTTGTATCTAGTATAATAGACAAACTACCCCTAACTTGGAAGGAATTCAAACAAAGCCTTAAACATAAAAAAGAGGAGCTTACTCTTGAGGAATTGTCTAACCATCTTCGTGTAGAAGAAGAATTTCGGAAACAAGAAAACAAAGATCAGGATATCCACATTGTGGAGGAAGGCCAATCCAGTAAGAAAAAAGGCAGTTCAAGTCAAACAAGCAGAACAACAAGAAGAACAAAACCGATAGCAACAAGAAAAAGAAGTTCGCTTATTGGAATTGTGGTGGTCCTCACATGAAACATGACTATCCAAATAAGAAGGATCCTGACAGTTCGAGTTTAGCACAGAAGAACCGAAAGACTGCAGATAGCAATGAAAATTTCACTGCCATAATTTTCGAAATCAACATGGTCTAAGATGACAATGATTGGTGGGTTGATTCGGGTGCTACAAGACATGTTTGCAAGGACAAGTCTCACTTCAAGGCCTATGAACCAGTGGAAGATTCAACTTTTCTCTATATGGGAAACAAATATCCTGTTAGTGTTTTAGGCAAAGGAAGTGTTGTATTAGATTTTACTTTTGAAAAAAGTTTAACTTTGAATGATGTTTATCATGCTCTAGAAGTTACTAAGAATCTGGTGTCTGGTAGTATTTTGAACCAATATGGGTTCAAACAAGTGTATGAGGCTGGAAACTTTGTACTCTCTAAGGGTGGGGTGTTTGTAGGAAATGATTATTTACATTGTGGTATGTTTAAATTGAACCTTGTTAACATTAATAAAGTGATGAATTCTTATGTTTATGTCTTGGACTCTCTTGATACTTCTTCTTTACGGCATTATCGTTTAGGACATGTAAATTTTAAAAAGTTGAAAGATATGGCATACAATCTCTAATTCCTTCAATTGACAAGAATGTTATAAAATGTAGAACATGTATGCTCACTAAAATTACTAGATTACCATTTCCTTATGTTCAAAGAGATTCGAAATTGCTTGATTTAGTTCATAGTGATTTATGTGACATGAGTGACAATGTGGCAACAAACGGAAAATGTTATTTTGTTACCTTTATTGATGACTATTCCAGATTTTCTTATGTATATTTGTTACATTAAAAAAGAGAAGCACTTGAAAAATTTAAAATGTTTAAAAGTAATGTAGAACTTCATTGTGAAACCTTTATTAAGTGTCTTAGATAGGATAGAGGTGGGGAATATTATAATCCATCATTCTTTGAATCAACTGGAATTGTGCATCAAGTTACAACACCTTATACACCACAACAGAATGGTGTGCCCGAAAGGAAAAATAGAGTCCTAATGGAAATGGTAAATGCCATGTTATCCAAGTCGGGTTTAGGACATGGATGTTGGGGTGAAGCCTTGCATACAACCTGTTATATTCTTAACAGAGTACCTAACAAGATAAGTAAGAGTACCCCATATGAATTTTGGAACCAGAGAAAATCAAACCTAAGTCATCTTAGAGTCTGGGGATGTAGAGCAATTGTCAAAGTTCCAGAGCCCAAAAGAAAGAAACTTGGGGAGAAAGGAATTGAGTGTGTTTTTATAGGCTATGCCATGAACATTAAAGCCTATAGATTTAAGGTTATTGAACCTAATGATTCATATTCTGTTAATACTATAATTGAATCTAAGGATGCTATTTTCGATGAAAATAGATTTAGTACCATTTCTAGATCTTATGACACAACGTTACCATCTAGTTCTCATTTACGGGAAGAGCATGGTTTAATTGATAATAACTCAACTAATGAGGAAGTTGTGGAACCAAGAAGAAGTAAAAGGGCGCGAAAAGCTAAAGATTTTGGAGATGATTTCTTTATGTTTCCCGTGGAAGGAAGTAGGGATCAGTCTTCTGTTGACACTTACATACCTTTTTGTTATACTTTAGAAGCTGGTCCTGTCACATTTGAGGAGGCAATGAAGTCTCCAGATGCTTCCTTTTGGAAAGAAGCAATTAATGATGAAATAGATTTGATTATGGGTAATAGAACTTAGAAGTTGGCTGATCTACCACCAGGTTGTAAACCCATTGGTTGTAAGTGGATTTTCAAAAGGAAAATGAAAGTAGATGGAACTATGGACATTTCAAGGCTCGTTTAGTAGCCAAAGGTTACACTCAAAAGTTAGGTATTGATTACTTCGATACCTATGCTCCTGTTGCAAGAACAAGAATAATAAGGATGTTGATTGCATTAGCCTCAATCTTTTGTCTCGTTATTCATCAAATGGACGTGGAAATCGCATTTCTAAACGGTGAATTAGATGAGGAAGTGTTTATGGAATAACCCAAAGGGTTTGTTATTCCTGGTCAAGAACACAGTGTGTAAGTTGATCAAATCATTATATGGGCTTAAGCAAGCTCCCAAATAATGGCACCAAAAATTTGATCGAGTTGTACTTTCTAATGGGTTTCTTATCAATGATACCGATAAGTGTGTACATAGTAATTTTGTTGGAAACAAGGGAGTTGTCATTTGTTTATATGTGGATGCCATGTTAATATTTGACACTGATCTCCGACAAGTGGTGGACACAAAGGAGTTTTTATCTGCTAATTTCTCCATGAAAGACATGGGTGAAGCGGATATGATTTTAGGCACTAGACATACTAGTGGTTTGGCCTTGACTCATTCACATTACATTGAAAAGGTGTTAAAGAAGTTTAACAACTTTGATTGTAAATTTGCACCTACACCTCTTGAACACAATGTAGTGTTATCTAAGAATACACGAGAACCCGTGAAACAATTAGAGTATGCTAAGGTAATTGGGTGTCTTATGTATGCCATGACATGTACAAGACCCGATATTGGTTTTGCTGTAGGAAAACTGAGTCGTTTTACTCATAATCCAAGTCATGCTCATTGGCATGCAGTTCGAAGGTTACTTAAGTATCTTAGGAGAACTATTCACTATGGAATATATTATGATAGATTTCTTTGTGTATTAGAAGGGTTTTCTGATGCAAGTTGGATATCTAACAGTGATCATTCCTCTACGAGTGGGTGGATATACACACTTGGTGGGGGTTCAGTTTCATGGGGATTCAAGAAACAGACTTGTATTGCAGATTCAACTATGACATCCTCGATTCATTGTGATAATGATGCTACATTGGCTAAAGCATACATTGAAGTTTATAATAGTAAATCAAGACACATTGGTTTACAACATAGTTATGTGAAACAACTCATTCGTGATGGTGTTATAACTGTGGACTTTGTACGTACAAATCAGAATCTGGCAGATCCCTTGACAAAAGGCCTTACGAGGGATTTAGTCACCAAAACTACAAAAGGGATGAGTTTGAAGTCTATACTCTTAACTACCAGTGGTGGAACCTCGACTTAACACTCGATAAAACCCTCGAGTCTTAAGTTCAATGAGTCCAAGTACATCATTCTATAGTTGCAAGAACTTGTCTTACCATCCCAAGTTGTGCTTGGTTCCATAATGTGTATGTAGGATGAGCAAATTTTTGCTCTTAATGAACCTTTAGTGGTATATTTATGCTATAAAGATGTGTGTGATATATTTTATATTTCTCCAGGTATGCATGGATTAATATGTACATTTGATCGTAAATGAATAAAGTTGCTCATATCTATTATTCAATTGATTTCCACAAGTGTACTATATTATGGAGTATGTGAAAGGTTCACCTATATGAGCTTAAAGTGAGACCGCTTTAGGAAATCAAATAGGCTTGATTTCTTAATGCTCATGAAAAGGATACAGGACACATGGCCATAAAAGTGTCAGTAACTTCTATATGTATTGGGAACAAAGTATCTTATGTGTGACTTGAAATTAAGTAATAAGAGAGGATCGCTAGTTCAAAGCACAGTCTACCATGCCATCCTAATTACTTAAAAGACATTTCACTAATATAGGGGTTCAATCGCGAGACACCTCTATTTAAGCATAAGATCATGTTATTAAGTATTGCTTGAAAATGATGGGGGATTGTTGGAGTTTTATAAGCAATGTCTCACATTGGTGAGGAAACACTATATTATTGTGTTTATAAGGAAAAGTTCTTCCTTATGAGTTAAGATATATTTGGACATAATTAATTAATTAATCAATTCAGAAAATCATGAAAAAGCACCATTCTTAACCATTGGTTTAATCTCAAGATGCACTATTCTTAACCATTGGTTTAATCTCAAGAGGCACCATAAAAAGACACCATCTATCTATAAATAGATTGTCATATTCCCATCAGAAGATAATCAGAAAAATTCTCAATACAGTAGGAATCAAACGTTATTTTAGTGCAAACGATATTTGATTAGACTTCTTAGTATCCCTAAGACATTCAATTCTTCCCGGTGCACTCTATGGGGGTGAAATAGTCTTAAAGAGAGAGTTCGTACTCGCTTGTGAAGTCGGTTTTCTACATTTTCTGCAAATTATAACTATCAACATCTATATGTATTAAAACACATCTCGAAGTTTATTAAACACTATCAGTTGTTCTTTTTTCTACCTGAATTATCACCATCTACTCAACTGGTGTAATTTAATACACAGATGGTGATAGTTCATGCAGAAAAAGGAAACAACTGATAATTTAAGGTGTAAAGCTTGTAAAAAAATGATAATTCAAATGTATTTTTGACCATCATCTCATTAGAAAAATATTAATTCATTGTGTTTAGACGAAGTGATTGAGCCTTAACTTTGTAAAGTAAATGTAAAATAAAAGGACGAAAAGGAATAAGATTTTTTTCTTCAAAAAATATATATTGTCTAATGTCTTACTCACCATATATCAGCTGTGGACCTATGGCCGGCAAGCCTAATTAATTTTGTCCTTTTATTTGTAGACTTTTTCGGGTGACTCCTAATAATAAGACAAAAACCACCTTTTTTTTCTTCATGTGGTGTCATTTTCCAATAGAAGTAATTTAATTCGTTGTTATTAAATAACCTACTATTTGTCTTAATTTCTTGACGTGAGTGTTAAGAAGAGTAATTGTTAACCATTCAATAATTAATTGTGAAGGTCACATCTAACTTACTTTTAAAGTTTTTCGATTTAAATAAAAGAATAAATTTGTTGAGTAGCAAGAACCATACAACATATTCAATTTGCTAATGGAGAATATATAATGCATAACAAGTCATTTTCAGCAAATGTACATTTCTTTGACCCAAAATAATTAATGAAATGAAAAAAATCGTTTAATATTCAAATGGGGAAGAGTACTTCTAGTCATTAAGTAGATAAGTAGTAAAATATTCTCATACTAATATATAGTATATGATGTCAATAAGGAAAGTCTTATTTTGGAGTTTCTAGAGATAAGAATTAGAGTGGACACCCTCTTTTTTTTTTGTGTGTGTGGGGGGTGGATTACTTCGCTATAATTCGCTGGTAAATTAGGCATATCAAATCATTTCAAAACCACTCTTTTTAAAAAATATTTTCTAGCTAGTTTTATCTTTGTGTCCGGTATTCATATTGGGCTCGCGATTAATCAAAATTCGCGTCGCAAAAGGTCCTTTTAAGGGGAAGGTGCTTCATATATAGGACTTAAATTCGAGACCTCTCACTAAGGGTGATAAAGTAGTATTCATCTCATCACAAACCCCGTCCTGCCGGCCGCACGACCCTTATTGGTTATTTTCTAGCTAGTTACAACAACCATAGTGAGTTTAATATTCCTTTGTTATAAGCTGAGCAAATAAGACAAAAGCCACCTTTTGGAATCCTTCCCCATTAGGTTGTGTCCTCTTAAAATAACATATTAATTTAGTATATATCCATTTGATGCATGGTGATTTCATGAACAGTTGAACTGCAAAAATAGGAAGAGGAATGAAATGCTTTCTTTAGGCTGTATTTTCTTCTTAAAAGCTCTCTTCATATTTGTTTCCATTGACTCATATATATTGTGGTGGTGCTTTGTTATATTATCTCAACTTTGAGACCAAATGTTGCATTTGAGGTTCATGTCATGATCACAACTTTGTTAGAATTTATTTCTACTTCTTATTGATCTCTTTCTTGTAATTTCATCCTAATTTAAATGATATTTACCTTTCTAATTAGTTGCTTGAGAGTTTAGAAATCACTTCTTCCCACCATATATTTCAACTTTGAATTTTCTTTGTTACTTATTCTTATAGTTTCACACAAGCGCGCTCTTTCTCCTTTTATTTACCATTAATAAAGGCATGGGCGGAGCTAAGGGTTTCATTCGAATTTCTTTCGCTGAAAAATTACATTCTATATATATAAGTAATAGAATCTTTTCCAATATTCTTTCATTAATTGTATTAATTGTAAAGAAATATGTTCCTTGATGAATGCTTTATAATATATATAAGGTTACAAGAATATTTACTTTAATACAAACTAAGTAACTAATTAACTTAATTACAAAAGGATTATAATTCTACCTAAAATAGAAGATATACAATTAATGAAAGAATACTGGAAAATAATCTATTACACCCCCGCAATCGAAGCGGGAGGTTCACGAACACTGAGACTGGCTCGAAAATCATCAAATAGTATGCGCGGAAGTCATTTGGTGAAGATGTCGGCAATATGATATCTGGAAGGAACATGAAGGACACGAACTTGACCATGAACCACTTTTTCGCGAATGAAATGAAAGTCCATCTCAATGTGTTTAGTGCGCTGATGTTGGACGAGATTGCCAGAAAGATATATCGCACTAATATTATCGCAGTAGACCAGTGTTGCCGTTTGAATCAGGCAGTGAAGCTCAAGTAGAAGGTTACAGATCCAACAAGACTCAGAGACAATGTTGTCGACACCTCTGTACTCTGCTTCTGCACTGGATCAGGATAATGTATGTTGCCTTTTGAAAGACCAAGATAATAGGTTATTTCCGAGGAAAATGCAATAACCAGACGTGGAGCATCGGGTGTCAGGATATCCACCCCAGTCAGCATCAGAATAAGCAGTGAGACCAGTGAGTGAATACTTGTATAGATGTAATCCGAAGTGAAGTGTACCTTGGACGTATAGTAAAATACGTTTGAGGGCATGCATATGTGCTTCCGTCGGACTGTGCATATGCAAGCATATTTGTTGCATGGTATATGATATGTCTGGTCTCGTGAATGTGAGGTACTACAGGGCCTCAGCCAGGTTACAATAGTGAGTCGAGTCTGAATATGAAGGGCCATAATTAGCGATCAGCTTGGAATTGGTATCTACAGGCGTGTGGGATGGTTTGCAAGATGTCATGCGTGGACGGTCAAGGATCTCTTCGACATACTTCTTATGACATAGAAATAGGCTGGCAGAATGTCGAGTGACAGAATGCCTAAGAAATAACTCAAGGCCCCAAAATCTTTCATAGCAAACTCAGAGGAAATGAGAGACATAATGGACCGACGGAGAGCATCAGATGATATGGTGAGGATGATGTCATCAACATATAATAATATGTAAGCCATGTTTGTACCCTTGTTGTAGATGAACATGAAATGATCAGATCTGCTATGTGAAAAACCAATAGAGGAGACATAGTCGGTGAACCGCTGGTACCATGCTCGAGGAGCATGTTTTAGTCCATAGAGCAATTTTTGTAACAGACACACATAATCTGGATGAATAGGATCCTGAAACCCATAGGCTGATGCATATATATCATTTCATGAAGATCCACATGTAAGAGGGCATTCTTGACATCAAGCTGATGAATGGGCCAAGACTTGGATATGGAAATGCTGAGGACGGTCTAGATGGTTGCGGGCTTTACGACTAGGCTGAACATTTTATCACAGTCCACTCCCACTTGTTGATACCTGCCATCACCTACAAGATGAGCCTTGTACCTCTCAAAAGAACCATCAGATTTCTTTTTATGTCTAGAAATCCACATAGAATGAATAATGTTAGCATCAGGTGGATGGGGTACTAGGTCCCACGTCTTATTAACAATAAGAGCATTATATTCATCAATCATTATGGCTTTTCAATTAGGGTCGGATAAGGCATCTTTAGGTTACGAGGGACAGAGGAAGGGACAACTGAAACAAAAATGTTAAACATCCGTTTAGGTTTATGAATTCCGAGCATGTCACGGGTTTCCATGGTACAATAGTGTGTCTCAAGATGCGGGATAGGAGGGGGGTTTGACACAGGACTGCCGAGAAGAGGAGAAAGAGAATGTGTGACGATACTAGCTGGCCGAACCTCGGTTTGCCGAGAGGTGGCTACGGAATCACCCTGAGGCGGGCTGTTTCGGGCCACCGTCAACAAAACTAGATGGGCAGCTAGTCTCGGACTGACCGAGGTAGTGGCGGGTGCTAGGGTCTGGGACTACAGACTATGTAAATGGTGAATTAGAAGAGGGTTTAGGCCATCATCTAAAAAGTCGTAGGAATGTCGAGGTAGTGAGTGTAGAGAGGCAAAGGGGAATTGAGACTCATCAAATAGGACATGACGTGGAATAATAATTTTACGGCTTGACAAGTCATAGCATGAGTAACCACGATGATTGACAGGGTAACCCAGAAACAGACATGAGGAAGATCGAGGTTAGAGTTTGTGAGTGGTCGGATGGAGAGGGTAACAAAGACATTCAAAAATATGCAAGTGTTGGTAGGAGGGGTTCCTACCAAATAGAACTTGGGTGGGCAACCTATGAGCTAGAGACTTGTTTGGAATTATGTTTAGGAGATAGGTGGCCATGAATAATACGTAATATCAGAATTGAGGAGGAAATTGAGGCGTGAGCAAGTAGGGCACAAATGAGGTTGTTTATGGTTCAGATTTTCCGTTCGGCTTTATCATTTTGGGAGGATGTGTGAGGGCAGGAAAATCGAAAGGTAAGACCATTTTTGGAGTAAAACAGTTTGAATTGGTTATTATCAAATTCCCTGTCATTGTCACATTGAAAACATTTAATGCTCTTAGCAAATTGTATTTTTACGAAAGCACTAAATGAAGAAAAAATGTGGTAGACCTGGGATTTATTTCCAATTGGAAAATTCCATAGAAAGTTAGAATAATCATCCAAAAAACAACACATAATATCGATAGCCAGTCGTACTCAGAATAGGGGATGTCCACAAATCACTATGTATGATATCGAAAGGCATTAAAGTATAATTTGTGGATGCCGAAAATGGTAATTTGACATATTTCTCAAAAATACAAGATTCACATATAGGAGTCCTAGAAATACGGTTACAATTAATAAAATTATTTTTTCTAAGGGAGAGTAAAACAGAGTCTCCCAAATGTCCTAATCTAGAATTCCATAGGGAAGACGAAAGAGCAGCAAATGTTGACGGAACTGAGGTGGATTGTTGACGGTGTTTGAAATAGGGTAGAGATCTCCAGTGCTGTCACATCTCATTATTCGTCTTCCTATCGTAAAATCCTTTACAGTAAAAAAAGGATCAAAGTCAAGGGAAACCCAATTGTCAGTTGTGAAACGTCGCACATATATTATATTTTTAATGAGTTTAGGGGCATGTAGGATATATTTTAAGATTAGTGTTAGATGTGGTGGTGATAGGGAGGAATGACCATAACCACAAATGGGAATACCTTGTCCATTACTAATAATAATATTATGATTTAAATTACTCAAATTAGAATAAGCCGAGAATAAGCCGAGAGAGTACCTTGTGATGCCATCATGTGAGATGTGGTGCCTGTGTCCATATACCAATTTTCATCTGGAGTCGGTGCATAAGTCGATGGCGGGGTGGCCTGTGCTGTGTAGGCATGTTGTGGATGTGGGCCAAGTATGCTAGGTTAGGCTTATCGATTCTGAGGTGGAGTCCATGATGATGTCAGATACGGGAAAGAAGGAGAGGCCCATGCGACCCACAATGGGTAGGCATCCCACGGCGGAGGTTGCTGCCACTGCCGCGGTCACTATTGGCTATTTTCGGCCGGCGGGGACTGCCCCTTCCCGCTGCCGTTATTGCTAGAATTTCTTTTGCCTCGGCCCTTGCTGGACTGCCTTCTCTGGCGGTTGTTACAAGAGGAAGTGGACTATTGCAGGTCTTCTGACCGATGGTTCTGGTTGCCGGAATGGGAGGCCCTGCCGTCGGCAGAGGGCTCAACGGTGGCGGTGATGTCTATGTCGGCAATGTTGGCCTAGTGATGTTGCGCTTGATTTTCTGGGTTTCCTCAATGATGAGCTTCGAACGAGCCTCATAAAATGGAGGTAATGACGTGCATTGCTGAATGATGGTGGTAATGCCATCATCGTATTCGTTCAAACCTGCAATAAGTTGCATAACCAATCGCTGATTAGTGACTGGTGCGCCGACGTTGGAGAGTTAGTAGGCAAGCATCTTGAGTTCTTGACAATAAGCTGACACGTTTGGGAAATCGTCCTGATGAACACCCTTGAACTGATTTTCAAGGTATAACGTTCGTTGAGTTTTGTTGTCGTGGAAAATACTTTCCGAATATTTCCACATTTGGCAGGCAGTGGCATCGGTCTCAATGATGTATACAACAAATCATTAGATATCGTGCCATATTTCCACTGGAGGACGGTTGCGTCCAAACGAGACCAGAGTGCATCATCAGAAGTCGAAGCTGATGGTATGTCTGCGGACTTTGGCGTGTGAGGGATGATGTGGTTGATAACTTCATAAACACGATAATGGATCTTAAAAAGCTCCGCCCACGAGGAGTATTGACCCTTTTCCATCTCAAGAGTCACAGAGATGAATTTTTTAATATTGTTTACGGCAAGAGCAGGATGAAATTTGGTTTTGTCAGCCATAGAAGAGGAAATTTAGAAGGAAGAAGGAGGGAGAATGGCCGAAAAAACTAGGGTTCCGTCGTGGAGAAAAGAGGGATTGGGCGGCCGAGAGAGGTCGGTGGCTAGGGTTCCGATGTGGGCTAGGTGCCGACGTGGAAAAAAAGGTAGCGGCCGAGATGGTGTATCGACGGCTAGGGTAGGGTTAGTAGTTTTAAGCTACTGATACCATATATGAATATGTTCCTTAGATGTTTATTGATGAATGATTTACAATATATATAAGGTTACAAGAATATTTACTTTAATACAAAGTAGGTAACTAATTAACCTAATTACAAAAGGATTATAATTCTATCTAAAATAGGAGATATACAATTAATACTATTAATGAAAAAATATTGGGAAATATTCTATTAATAAGATTAAAATTACTTTTTGTGTATATATATAACAGGTGTTGAATCTTCTTGGTTTCTTTGTGTATTTATTTTTTTGTATTTTGAATCCCCTTAGTAAAAGTCCGATCCTCACTCTTGCCACTGGTTATTAAATGTTGTTTTTGCCAATTATTTTTTAATGAAAGTTTGTACTTATATATTAGCCCCTTGATTTCAACGATCCAATTAGTCCCTTATTACCAATTTTATCGATGATATAATTAGTCTGTGAAGACCTGTTTCTCAGCGATAAACTTAGACCGTAAGCCTTGGTATAGCTCTTTGTCGTGTTGAAATCTACTTGATGTTGTCGTTAAGGGGTTTTAGTATTTTTTTCATCTTAATTTTTCATGAACTTGATGTGTATCCTATTAAAATAACCTTAGTTCTTTTTACCATGCAGAATAACCAAAAGGAAAGGCGCAAGTGGGGTTTATTGCCTCCTCTAGCTTTTCGATATCTTTTTTAATCTTTTTTTTTTGTTCTAATATTTAAGATATCGTTTGGTAGGAGGGATATGATGGCATTGAATTTTTAGTCTCTTCGATTAGAATTAGTCCCATGTTTGGTTGGTGGGATAACTCTTTCAGTATCCCACCCAATCCCATCTACATGAGATAAAAAGTGGGATAAGTTATCCCACATAAAGGGTGGAATAAGTTATCTCATTTTATCACACCTAACACATCTACATGGGATAACTTATCCATTTACCAAATGACCGCCAACTGTCTGTAGAGTGAATCATGTATTTAGCTGTCTAATAAGTAATTTGACTAAGTTGCCTGAATTAACTAGAAAGACCAACATAATTAACATAATTGAACATCTGAGTTATAACCAAATGCTAAAGATGTACGGTAAAATTAGCTAACACCAACTATGCTAGGTCATGATCCTCTAAAACTACTTATTACATAATGTCTTCGGGGCATACCTCGGAATATTGGAATGTCAAAAATAACATACTTTTTCTATCCAAATTTATGTGAAGTAATTCGGAGTACGAGGACAAAATACTTAATTTTTGCTATAATTTTGGATATAAATTTTTTAAAATAAATTTACGTATTTGAAAACTAAACAAAAGGTACTACAAATCAATATAGATAATGATTCAAATATTAAAGAGTTTGAGAAAATTGTAAAAAAATATTTATTTTCCAAATAGTAACACCTTCATGTAAAATTGGATGGACAAAGTAATAAAGAATGAACTCCCATCGATAAGATGGTGAAGGTAAGCTGAGCTGGAGACTTAACCTAACTGATCACATCTAAAAAAATTGTTAGTGATATCCAAAAGAAAAATGGAAGTAAACTCTGGGGGGTTAAGTATCACCGATATTATCAGTAAGCCTCATCGATTACTTTTTAAAAAGCGGAGCTAGACTTGTTGGGGGTAAGAGTATAATAAATAATAAACTGCGTTGAGTATGAAAATCATATAAAGTCTAGAATTGACATAAGTTGATAACTGAGGTTGCAAGCTGCTAACTGAATTAAAAAGTAAGTTTGAAATTGATAATTGCAATTAAAGTTGAAAACTAAGTTTTTTTTTTTTTTTAAATGTTGGAAATAAAAGGAGATTCCACACTATTGCCTTGCTGTAACAATCCAACCCCTCTTTTGAGTATTTATGTGCCGTTGCATGTTTAAAACTTCCTATAGGTTTATATAATGTTTTTGAACTTATTGATAAATACCCGTGATAAACATGGAATCGTGTATATCACATGCAAAATGATATAAAATGGGCTGTTAAGTTCCGTGGTATACACGGCACAGTTTAGTGGCTTAATTTTGGTAGGTTTAGTTGTAATTAAATTAGAGTTGTATACTCACCATATTTGTATAATTATTGTACAAGTAGAATAAGGTTTTGAGAATAGAATAGGAATAGGATTTTCCTATTATGAAAATTGTAAATTATATATATACTCTTTCATTAAGAAAAATAATCAAGGGATTATTTCTTTCACGGTATCAGAAGTCTAGGTCTCAAATTCTCTCCCAAATTTCCGTCCACTTTGAATCGATTTTCGAGCCTCTCTTCTCGGTTTTCGTGCCCGGTGGTGCCTTCTCTCTTCACAAATTTTTCTTCCCAATCCCTACATCACGTCTTGTGTTGCTATTATGGCTAAGAACACGTTTCACCATGCCCTTACTATTTCTAACATCAAGAATCACATCCCTATCATTCTTGAGATAGAAAATGTCCAATACGCGACGTGGGCCGAACTGTTCAAAGTTCACGCACGCTAGCATCAAGTCCTCTATTACATTATCCCCGCGGCTCCTGCGGATACGGAGGTGCCCAAACCCGAGGATGATCCTAAGTTATGGACGACCCTTGATGCTACTGTTCTTCAGTGGATTTACTTCACTATCTCTACCGACCTGTTGCAAACGATTATTGAACCAGACGCTACAGCTATGGCTACTTGGAATAGAATACATGATATATTCCAAGACAATCAAAATTCTCGTGTTGTAACCCTTGAGCATGAATTCTCCCACGTCAACATGTAAGATTTTCCAAACGTTTCAACATACTGCAAAAGGTTGAAAATATTGGCGGACCAACTCCGCAACGTTGGCGTGCCCGTTACCAATGACCGTCTTGTTCTTCAAATGGTTGCAGGCCTATCCGAGGCCTATAGTGGAGTTGGTACGCTTCTTTGTCAGAGCAATCCTCTTCCACAGTTCTATCAGGCTCGTTCCATGCTCACGCTCGAAGAAGCCGGCTTGGCTAAGAAGGTGGCCACTGGGGCTCCATCTGTCGCAATGATGACCGCGTCTGAATTTTCTCCCTCTATCTCGGACAACTCCGGCCAAAACTGCAACACTGGTGGCAGCAAGAATGGTCAGACTCGCAAAAATAAAGGTAAAAACCGTGGTGAAATTCGAGGTGGAAATAACGGGGGTGGTAACCGGGCCAAGGACAATGGGTCCCGGGGAAGTGGGCCGCAACCCGCCTGGACACAGCCCTGGGCTCTATGGCCGTGGAACTGGGCCCAACAACCCATATTTTCTATCATTGCTACCAACCCGAACTGGGCCCAGTTTCTGCCATCAAGCAGGCCCAGTTATTCAGGCCCACAGTGGAACTCGAAAGCATATTCTTGGCCGGGGCAGCAAGCCGGCGTGCTTGGACCTTGGCCCCACCAGGCCCACTATGCTACGGGCCCCACCCCAACCAATGTTGAAGCCGCAATGCACACCCTTAGTTTGACTCCCCCGAACGCAAATTGGTACATGAACACCGGAGCTACTACTCATATGACATCTGACCCAGGTACTCTCTCGTCTTATTTTAATTTGAGCAAAAATCGTGGTATTATTGTCGGTAATGGTAATTCAATTCCAATTCGTGGTTATGGTCATACCAATCTACCTTCCCCACATCCGTCTCTTGCATTAAAAAATGTCCTCCATGCCCCATAACTAATTAAAAATTTTGGTCTCAATCCGTAAATTTACCATTGATAATTGGGTGTCTGTTAATTTTTATCCATTTGGGTTTTCTGTGAAGGATTTCAAGCCAAGGATACCTCTAATGAGATGCAATAGTGTGGGGGAGCTTTATCCTATCACCTCCACTTCCACGAGAATTGCCTTGCCATCCACCTTCACTGTTCTTGCTCGATCCTTGTGGCATGCACGTCTAGGTTATCCAGGGTCGTCAATTATGTCTTCCTTACATAAACACAATTTTATTTCTTGTAAGGGTACGCGTAGTACTCCACTTTGTCAGTCATGTCCTTTAGGAAAGCATGTTAGTTTGCCGTTTGTAGCTTCTACTTCTCGCACATTGATGTCTTTTGATATTATTCATAGCGATTTATGGACATCTCTCGTTCTCAGTTCTTTGGGCCATCGTTACTATGTTCTATTTTTGGATGATTATTCTAATTTCTTGTGGACTTTTCCGTTAGCGAAAAAATCTCACGTCTTTTCTACATTTTTACAATTTCGGTCTTTAATTCGTACACAGTTCGAAAGGGAAATAAAAAATATTCAGTGTGATAATGGCAAAGAATATGATAATGGGGTGTTTCGGGAATTTTGTAATAAAAATGGCATCGTTTTTCATTTCTCTTGTCCGTATACGTCCTCACAAAATTAGAAAGCCGAACGAAAAATACGCATTATTAATAATATTATCCGTACTCTATTAGCACATGCTTCTATACCTCCTTCGTTTTGGCATCATGCTCTACAAATGGCTACTTATCTAGTTAACATACTTCCTAACAAAGAGTTGGCATTTCAATCTCCCCTCCAAATTCTCTATAATAAAGTCTCTTCATACTCTCATCTTAGAGTGTTTGGATGTTTGTGCTATCTTCTCTTTCCGTCAACTACCATAAATAAACTTCAAGCCCGGTCTACCCCTTGTGTATTTTTGGGTTATCCATCAAATCATCGTGGTTATAAATGTTTTGATTTATCGTACAATAAAATCATAATCAGTAGTCATGTTATTTTTTATGAAACCCAATTCCTGTTTGCAAAGGTGTGTCATCCAGTGCCTGCCTCGTATAATCTTTTGGATGACGGGGTCTCATCATATATTTTAAATCAGTTTCTGGACCAAATCCGTGCCCCTGTCCCGCCAGCAGGCCCACTGCCTGTTGGCCCACACACTCCCCAGCCGAGCCCAATTTCGCTGCCTGCGTCTGTCCAGTCCAGTGGGCCAGTTGCCCAGCCCATTACCGAGTTGGCTACTGCTCCAGTTCCTATTCCCGATTCCAGTTTTGGGCCAGCAGGCCCACACCTTCTGGTCAGCCCGTCACCGACCCCCTTGTTCCCAAAATCCACCTAATTCTCTCCCGAGTCATAGACTTGTTACTCGTAGTAAAAGATGTATTTTTACACCAAAGAGACATTTTAATCTCAATTCTAATGTTCTTAAATCTCCCTTACCCAGTAACCCTGTATTAGCATTAAATAACCCGAATTGGAATATGGCTATAACAAACGAATATAATGCTATTATTGATAATAAGACGTGAGAGTTGGTGCCCAACGGAGCTACTCTTTGGGAAAAGTATAGTAGAAAGCTACTCTACGGAGCATGTTTTGAAGTGAGTTTGCACCATGTCTCACTTAAAAAGGGTATACGGGGAAAATTTATAAGGAATTTGAGAAAACTAAAACCTGAAAGTTGTAAACTTTTGAAATATCTTTTCATTCATATATGATGGAGCTCAAACGGACATCAGTACAAAATGTTATGACCGTTTTACGGAAGGGTCGTAGAGCAGTCTGTCGGACATGCATCTGCGACGCAGAACGCATTCTGCGATGCTTTGCCATCATATTTTTGGCAAAATTTCCGTCCCAAAGTTTTCAATATTCTGTTTCGATGTGCGTAAGCATCTGCGACGTCAGAATGCGATTTGCGGTGCAAACGCCAATGCAGATGCACCCGAGATTCATTTAAAGTCGCATTTTCCAAATTTTTATTGCATATTTTAGTTCTCCAAATCCCTAGCACGATTTTTCTCTCCTCTATTTGTCCTCCCACATCAAGGTAAGTCTCTCCCATGTATTCCGAAATAATTCTAATAATTATACATCAATTCTTAACAAGATTATACGCTCCAATCTTATAGTTTTCAAGAAAACCCTTCTCAAGGTTTCAAGTTCAGATTATTGGGTTTTCTCTTCAAAAGTTTAGACATTTTCTTCAACTTTGGAGTGATTAAGGTATGTAGGATTTCTATTCACATGTGGAAATATTATTGTTCTTCCACACGCCACGTTCATCCATGAAAATATGAAATTCCACAGACTTAGGGTCTTATTCTAATTCATGACGACCCTAACTTACATGTATCATGATATACCATGTTTATATAACTAATTCGTTATTGCATTCTTGTTATTCCATTATGGTTATAGGGGATCCGTCCGAAATCCATAAATACCCGTAACCTTGAAAGTTCTTAAATTAAGTCATGAATCATGTTTTAACTATTATATGAAATTACATGTTATATTATATTTAAAAATCATGTTTACATGTTATGATTATGAAATCCACAGGCTTACATGCCCAACTATATTCATGTTCATATTTTGAGAGTTGCATAGATACCGAGAAGGTTTAATACCTGAAACTACGTATGCCAATGTATGATAAGGATCGATCCGCCCAGTTAGGATGATTCTTTCATGTTACCCATTATGGGTTATTGGATCCATTCATGTTATGTTCATGTCTCGTACCTTGACAAGGTACGAGATGACTTAGCTGATCGGGCAGAGATCAGATGCCACGTTCTCGCGTGGTGGTTCCATATCGATTATACTAAAGCTTTCCCATTTAAAATAATTTACCATGCTTTATTATATTTATGTCAGATATTATACATGTTCAGTTTATAGTTTCAGTTTCAGTTCCTATCATTTAATGTGTCCTACTTATTCATTCAGTTGCTTTACATATGAGTACAATTCAAATATACTTACGTCCCTTTTGCCCGGGGCGTGCATCTCACGATGCAGGAACAATGTTTCAGGACGACAGATTAGTTCGCTAGGATTCCTACAATATCAACTATTGGTGAGCCCCATTTCATTTGGGGTGTTAATTTATTTATTTTACATGTCATGCTTTACAGAAAGGTATGTCAAGGTCTCGTCCTGGTAAACAGTTTTAGCAGAATACCGTGTATATCACGGTTTAGTGGCTTAATTTTACATCATTCTGCCCGTGATATACACAGTACATATTCCGTGTATATCATGGGTATTTATCACATAGGCTAGTCTAGCATGTCATGTCAGTTATTCAGAATTATGATATTTTCAGATTATTTCCGCGGTCAATTCTTCTTCGCGACCGCGGAGGCATTGCACAATTGCGAAGGCCTGAGTGGACTGCTTCGCGAATGTGGGAGTTGGTGTTGCGAACATGAAAGAGGGTCTGCATTGTACAAATAGTTGAGTTCAAATTTTAGCAGCTATTTGTTTAAGTTTTTGATCTTGAAGGTCGTTCATGGAATCCGAAAAGGTGGAGACATGAGCTAAGATTCAAAGTATGAGTTTCTTAAGCTAAATCCAATATTATTCTTGAATTTTATTTGATTTGAATCGCTAAATTATGGAGTGCAAGAGGTTAAAATTGTGAAATTTAGACCTAAACCTAAAATTGAAGAATCAATGATTTGACTTAGCAAACATCATCAAAATTGAATTTTGATTATGCAATGCATGACAATGCCAGTTCGATTTTATATCTTGATATAACTGACATTGTCATACGTCAAAGAAAGTATGTAATGAAACTAACTTAAGACATGAGGCTTTGTGGTTCTAAAACCCTTGGAGCTCCAGTTGAATTAAATTAAGAACTGACAACTTTTGAATTTAACCAACATATTAATCCCTGCGCTGATAACTTATTAGCTAATTGAAGTTCTTGTCAGAAAATGTTTGAGAGGCTGTTCTATTTACTTTCACCTGTCTTGATATATTTTTTATAGTGCAATGTTTAAGTCAGTTCTTCCACAGTCCCAAAACTTCACACATTTATGCAATTGTTACAGTGATTAGATATGTAAAGCAATATCCTGGACTGAGATTGTTATAGTTTGTTTATGGTATACCTACACTACATGCTTATTGTGGTGCTGATTGGGCTCCTATTCTAATACGAGGTAGTCTATTACAGATTACTTAATGAAATTTGATAATTCACCTGAAAATTCAAGAAATGGTTAAAAATATCCAAAAGTTCAGCAGAAGATGAATACAATGTTGGAAATTTGTCTTTGGCGGGAGTTGTGTCCAACCATCTTTAATGGCTTAAAAACTAGTGGTCCGCATGTTGGAACCTTCGGTTCTTCACACGTGCATAATCTACTAAGTAAGTAGATGACCGTAGGGCCAAGGATCGTCAAATTTCGTTGAGAAATGAAAGAGATATTGGTCCACGAAGTGAGGTGTTTGAAGCATGAAAAAAGGTGGTGAAGAGCAATCCTCCCTCATCGGTGGGGGAAGAAAGGTTTGTTTAGTTAATAAGTCTCAAAGTTGGCTTGGGGTTTGGGACCCCAAGGGGTATTCCATGTGTTTAAAGGAGGGAGGACCTAGATGTGCTTCGGTTCGAGGATAAGCCTACACGCGCCACCGCCGCCCGCCCGTCCGGCCACGGGTCGTAAGGATGAAGCCTTTGAAGTAAGGATGAAGCCTTTGAAGCGTTCCGACGTTACAAAGCAGAAGTTGAGAACCAACTAAGCCTACGGATTAAATCCTTTCGTAGCGATAGAGGGGGAGAATACGTAGCGCCATTTGAGGAATATTGTGCCCAAGAAGGCATTGTTCATCAAATGACGACTCCATACTCACCTCAATCGAACGGTGTGGCAGAACGTAAGAATCGCACATTGAAAGAAATGATGAATGCCTTGCTCATCAATTCCGGTATTCCCCAAAACATGTGGGGAGAAACTGTCCTTACCGCTAATACGATTCTTAACAGTGTCCCACATAAGGGTAAGGACAAAACTCCATATGAATCATGGAAGGGAAAGAAACCCACCTACAAATATTTTAAGGTGTGGGGTTGTTTGGCAAAGGTTGAAGTACCCAAGCCAAAGCAGGTCAAGATTGGGCCTAAGACTGTAGATTGCATATTCATCGGATATGCAAATAACAGTAATGCTTATCGCTTCTTAGTGCATATGTCAGATATTCCAGATATCCACCAGGGTACAATCATGGAATCAAGGAATGCTCAATTCTTTGAAGGCACATTTCCTAGAAAGGAAAAAGACATAACCTCTCGCAAACAAAGTTATGAACAAAGCTCTCAAGAACCGGGAGTCTTTGACGGCCCGAATCTAGATGGTTCAGATCTAGCGGATCTCGAGGTGGTTGAATATCCGGAATCTAGTGTTCCAGATTCTCAGAACTTGGAGACTCCAGAGATGGAACTAAGGCGAAGTAAAAGGGCCAGAAAGGATAAATCCTTCGGTCCTGACTTTGTAGCTTATATGGTTAATGATGAACCAAGGACAATTGCTAAAGCGTTGTCAACTCCAGAAGCACCGCTCTGGAAAGAAGCTATTGAGAGTGAAATAGGCTCCATTCTGCATAACCATACTTGGGAGTTGGTTGATCTTCCTCCGGGAAATAAACCGTTGGGTTGTAAATGGATACTCAAATGGAAATATAAAGCAGATGGGTCTATAGACAAGTACAAGGCCAGGCTGGTAGTCAAGGGCTATCGACAGAAAGAAGGTCTTGACTACTTTGACACGTACTCCTCGGTATCTCGGATGACATCCATACGGGTATTCATTGCGATTGCAGCTTTGCGTGACCTTGAGATACATCAAATTGATGTCAAGACAGCCTTCCTAAATGGTGATTTGGAAGAAGAAATTTATATGGACCAACCCGAGGGGTATGTGGTTCAAGGGCAAGAGAAGAAAGTCTGTCGGCTTGTCAAATATCTGTACGGGCTGAAACAAGCCCCGAAGCAATGACATGAAAAATTTGATAGTACTCTACTATCGAAGGGTTTCGCCATTAATGAGTGTGATAAATATGTCTACACGAAAGGTAACTCTGACTCATTCGTCATGATATGCCTATACGTAGATGACATGTTGATCACAAGAAGCAGTCCTAGGGTAATCCTAGAGACTAAGAACTTGTTGAAACAATGCTTCGACATGAAGGATATGGATATCACAGATGTCATCTTAGGGATAAAAATTTCTAAGACGTCTGACGGACTGGTCTTATCTCAGTCTCACTACATCGAAGATGTTTTGAGAAAGTTCGAGATGTTTGACAGTTCACCGATAAAGTCACCAATGGATACAAATCAAAAGATTGATAAAAATCTTGGTGCACCCGTATACCAGGAGCGATATGCACATGTGATCGGTAGTTTGATATATATAACAAACTGCATCCGACCTGATATTGCTTATGCGGTCAATAAGTTGGCTAGGTTTACCCGTAATCCGAGTGATGATCACTGGAAGGCTTTGAATCGGGTATTACAATACCTGAAATACATGTTAACTTTCGGGTTACATTATTCGAGATATCCAGCTGTACTAGAGGGGTACAGTGATGTAAACTGAATATCTGATATAGAGAACACCAAGTCCACCAGTGGGTATGTATTTATAATTGGTGGTGGGGCTGTGTCTTGGAAATCCTCAAAGCAAACTTGCATTGCCTGATCCACAATGGAATCGGAGTTTATCGCTTTAGACAAAGCAGGAGAAGAAGCTGAGTCGCTTCATGACTTCTTAGAGGATGTTCCGTGTTGGAACAAACCCGTACCTTCGGTAATAATCCACTTTGCGACAGCCCAGCCTGGCTCTAGGAAGGGCACAAAATGCTATGTACAACGGCAAGTCTCGTCATATTCGACGGAGGCATAAGACCGTTAGGCAGCTGATCACCATGGGTATAATATCCATTGATTACATAAAGTCAAAGGATAATATAGCAGACCAGCTGACAAAGGGCTTACCCAAGGATCAGATGGTCTGCCTGTCTAGGGGAATGAGCTTAAAACCCAAAGTATAAGGACCAATTCGGTGGTAACCCAACCTTACTGACTGGAGATCCCAGTAATTTGGTTCAATGGGAAAACTAAGCTGTAAAGGTTCAGTTGATCGCTTCAGTGGAAGCATGAGATCTTCGGATAGTGATTTATTTAAAGAAGCACCAAATCCAAAGCCGTTCCCGCAATAGACGTTAAGTGCTATTTGCAGTATGGGTAAAGGTTAAGTTTTCAAAACCTTTAAAGATCCTCAACAGTTGAGGTTAGGTTTGGGGAAACTTTTAATGGTTCCTAACACTTGTGAAGTGGGGTATAGCAGGATACCTTGTAGGAGACCACCTATTTAAGTGCGAGGACAGGCCGCCTCAAATGAACGCACTTAAGAATCCAAGAAGTTATCCACGGCCACAACGGACAAAACATTACGAAGAAGAGAGCATGGGAATTTGTTGTGTTGGTACTATTGACTTGTCTTACATTAAACACTGACGGTTCAAGACATCACGTTCACCGCGCAGTAAGTAAATTTGATGGTATTAACTATGGGAGGTTCAAAGCTGAAGCTACCTCTCTTTATGCAACATCGGTCCGCTGAAATATTGTTGAAAAGAAAAGGGCACCATGTGAGTGCGCCAAAATCTCTTTCAAGAGGAGATTGTTGGAAATTTGCCTTTGGCGGGAGTTGCGTCCAACCATCTTTAATGGCTTAAACACTAGTGTTCCGCATGTTGGAACCTTCGGTTCTTCACACGTACATAATCTACTATGTAAGTAGATGACCGTAGGGCCAATGATCGTCAAATTTCGTTGAGAAATGAAAGAGATATTGGTCCACGAAGTGAGGTGTTTGAAGCATGGAAAAGGTGGTAAAGAGCAATCCTCCCTCATTGGTGGGGGAAGAAAGGTTTGTTTAGTTAATAAGTCTCAAAGTTGGCTTGGGGTTTGGGACCCCAAGGGGTATCCCATGTGTTTAAAGGAAGGAGGACCTAGATGTGCTTCGGTTCGAGGATAAGCCTACACGCGCGCCGCCACCGCCCGCCTGTCCCGTCCGGTCACGGGTCGTGGGTCGTGGGCTGTGGCTTCTTCTGATATTATATTTTTGGACCCAGAATTGTTTCAGATTTACAGTTTGGTCCATGAAGTTTCAAGTAAGTCAAAATTGGGCAGAGAACTTTCTGTTGGTTATTGGAACGTCAACCAGCCTTTATTTACACTCAATTCAGCCATTTATTTTGGCTGAATTACTCTCCCTAAAGGCCAATCCGTTGCACATCAATTCACCATTTATTTTGGTGAATTACTACCTCCATAATTGCCATTACTTGGCCAGTAACAACAATTATGTGGGCAGTTGGTAAGCCTCTCCTTCAACTATATAAAGTAGCCTTTGCACAATTGTTGAGACATACAAAAACTGAAATGAATCAGATTCTTCCTACAAACTTTCTAGCATCATTTCATTACTCAAAATTCTTCAAGGTAGCAATTGAGTTTCCTTTGCTCAATTGTTCATTTGATGTTTTATCTTGGGAGACAATTGTCCAGGACATAGAAATGATACATACGGGGCAATCTTGTCTTAAAGACAGAGTGCAATCACTCGACTCAACATACCAAAACTGTTCCAGTTTCTTGTTCAAGTTTATTGTAATTTCAGTTTGTTGTAATACTTAGCAGTTACTTATTTCCGTTTCCTGCACCATTGTAACCAACATACAAGGCTTCAATTATAACTGAAGTTGTTTGGACTACTGGTCTCTTCCAAGAATTGGACATATCTCTTTCATTGCCTTTATACTGTGATAGCAAGTCTTCAATTCATATTATTGTCAATTCAGTATTTCATAAGCGTATAAAGTATATTAATATTAATTGTCATTTCATTAGGGAGAGATCTAATAAGCCTTAGTTTATCTCTTTACTTGACATCTTCGGATCAGCCAACATAAATTCTCACCAAGGGCCATAATTGAATTCACCATTATATTACTATTTGATGTCCATGCTAATAATGAAGAACATCTTCATCTCCACTGGCTTGAAGGAGGGGTAAAGGAATTGACTATTTGTACTTTGTACCTTAGCTACTACATGTTGTACATAATTAGCTTAATTGGATAGTTAATTATTAGTGGATGACACCTGTTAACAACTTTCATGTAGTTAGTTGCAGGAGGTTAGCATACGCACAATGATTTTATATAACGTAGTTAGATATTTTCAATGTAATATAGTTCATTTGATTATTTCTAAATTTCCAAAATTCTCTTCTCTAATTCTTTTTTCCTCTTCAGCCTAGGACTGATAAGAGATCTTTCTTTCTTTTTTATTTTTTTTTTCTATTTTTTGTGAAGAAACTCCATCAAACATTAAAATTGATGTTTGGGGAGTGACCAAAAGTGCACGCTATATATGGAAAATATTGTGGTCTACGAATACTCTACGTAACAAAATAATGGATTATTTTGAGTCTTAACTCAAAGATTGTGGACTATTTTGGACTTCTCAAATATATTCAAAAGTATAGTAGCAATTCAATGAACCATACCCATAGTCATCCGAATTTCAAAAATATGCTTGGTATATTCTCTACATACATGTAATTTGATGCTCATCCCAAATGTTCTTTATCTGCTTGTTGGTTTGGATCTTTCTGTTGGATATAAATTGCAGTACGGAAATAGTAAATAACTATTACAAATGTTCGAAAGAATAAACAAATAGCCAATATTCAGAACTGCCGCAAGCGTGTTGAGTCTTGAATCTTGATAACCTGAAATCAAGAAAAACTAAATCTGGATTGTTACAACTATGGCTGAGTCGAGAGATGACTCTCTGTCTTTAAGACAAGATTGCCCCGTATATATGATTTTACGTTAGCGGGCAATAGTCTCCCAAGATAAAACATCAACTAATCAACACTACAAAGCAAATAGGTTGATTCTGACGAAGAAAAAACGAACACGAAACGACTTGCTGATTTAGAAGAAAAAGGAATGAAGAGTTTCAAACACATGGGTTACCTCAACCGTTATAGCCCACTTCACAAGTGTTAGAAATCATTAAAAGTTTCCCCAACCTTAACCTCAACCGTTTGAGGATCGTTAAAGGTTTGGAAGCTTAACCTTTACCCACCATGCAGGTAGCGCTTTAATGTCCATCGCGGGAACAACTTTGGATTCATGTTTCCTGACAAATATCATTATCCAAAGAGCTATTGCTTCAACCGAAGCGCTCAACTGAACCTTTTTACAGCTTAGTTTTCCCATTGAACCAAATTATTGGGATCTCCGGTCAATATGGTTGGATTACCACCACAAAGGTTCGTATTGTATGGGTTTTAAGCCCATTTCCCTAGACAGGCAGAATTCTTGATCTTTGGGTAGTCCCTTAGTTATAGGGTCCGCTATATCCTTTGATTAGTAATCAAGGAAGTGACACCCGTGATGATCAACTGCCATGCGGTCTTATATCTCCGACAGATCCGACAGATATGTCCAGACACCGTCATCTGTGCCCTTCCTGAAGTCGACCGGCTAGCCGCAGTGTATAACTGCCGAAGGCACGAGTTTCTCCTAATAAGGGACGTCCTCTAAGGAGTCGTGAAATTACTCAACTTCTTTCATGCTTTGTTTAAAGCAATAAACTTCGATTCCATCATGAATCGGCTGATGCAAGTTTGCTTAGAGGATTTTCCAAGACCCACCTTACACATTTACTTGTGACTTTGGTGTTCTTCATATCTAATGTCCAGTTTGCATCATTGTGTTCCCCCAGAACCGCTGGACATCCAGAATACCATAATCCATAAATAAGCGAATATTTCAGATATCATCATATCCGACTTAACGCATTCTATTGATCATTTATTAAAATCACGAGTGAACCTTAGTTCAACTGATCTACTTTGTAGGCCGATACCAGGTCGGTTGTAGTGTATAACATACATTGAACTACATATGACATGCGCATATCGATCCTTGTATATGGTTGCACCATGATTCCAATCAGTTATATGATTCATATCCATTGGTGGCTTCAACGAGACTGTCAACTACCTCACAAATGAGTTTGGAATTTAGACCAGTCCGTTAGATGTCTTAGAAATTCCAATTCCTAAGATGTCATCTGTGATACCCATATCTTTCATATCGAGACTTTTGTTTCAATATGACTTCCACGTTCAGACTGTTGATTTTCTAACTGTTGGCTTTCTAACTTCAGAGTCAATGTTTCTGTTGTTAGATTCATTATTTCTGTTTTACCTGAAACTTCCAGGACCAAAATGAAAGTTCAGGAAGAAGCCCAACAGTCCAACAAACCAACTCTGATCCTCCCCTTCCAACTCTCCGGTTAGGAAGGTTGTTTCAACATCCATGTCATGCAAGATTGCAATGGCCCTGGATGTTAAGCTATTCACAGGGGAGCACATGTACAAGTAGCCGAGGCCTTATACTCATCAGTAGATCCATCTACTTTGTACTCACTTTTTGAGTATCCACTTTCACAACCCAAAGGTTCTTTTCCCGGAGGAAGGTCAACCATTACACAAGTATGGTTCTATATGATGAAATCTATTTCACTCTGTATATCTTCTTTCCAAAGCAGCGCTTCTGGAGATGACAATTCTTTGTTAATTGTCCATGGTTTGTTCTCAACCATACAAGCTAGAAGGCCTGGAATAAGTTTTTGTCCCCTCTTTGCTCCATCTCGGTTCAACATCTAGAATCCCTGAGTTCTATAGATCTGGAATATTAAGTTCCGGATAGTCAGCAACTTCCGAGTCTTGTAGATACGAAATGTCTAGTTTCGGACAGTCAGACACTCGCGGGTTCTTGTTAACCTCGAGCAATTACTTGTTTTTCCTTCTCAAGGAAAGTTATCTTCAAAGAATTCAACATTCTTTGACACCAAGAGACAATAAGCACTACTGTTATTTGCAGACCCAATGGATATGCAATTTACAGTATTAGGTCTAACTTGACCTATTTCGGTATTCCAACTTCTACTAAGACACCCCACAACACAATATTTGTATGTGGGATCCTTTCCATGTTTCACACGGAGGGTTATCCTTATTCTTATGTGTAGTTCTGTTGAGAATCGCATTAGCGGTAAGGATCGCCTTGCCCCACATATTTTAGGCGTACGACTTTAGCGCTTGGCTAACACCGTTAGACTGAGGTGAGCGATGCTTCACATTCTCCCCCTCACTCACTACGAATTCCTCAATTCGTAGGCTTAATTGATTTTCAACTTCTGCTTTGTAGCGCTTATCCGCTTCAACAGCTTCATCTTTGCTTTTCAACAAACAAAGGATGCAATACTTTGTACCATCATCAATGATGGTCACAAAGTACTTGTCTCCCCCCTCTATTTTGTATAAATTTCAAATCACCCATGTATGTGTGACTAAGTTCAAGAGGAGCGGTGCTTCTTTCGTTATTCCTTTGACGGAACTTGGAAATGTGATTTTACCTCTTCGCCTACCTCATATTCATTTGAGGGTTTATGTCAACAGAAGGCAACAATCTCAACTTCGTTAGCTTTTGAATGACTTTCTATTTAACATGTCTTAATATGTGATGGCATAGATGCACATATTACAAATATATCATTCATTTAGGTACATACATATTGTACCATTCTTAGTTATTACAGACCTGTTGGACTAGTCTCAAACCAGCTTGGCCAACAACGTCCCTTAAACCAAGTTTGGGACATGTATCACCTCCTTCAAGAGTGATCCCATTCCCTAAAGTCTTATTGAGGACAACCTCTCCAACCATTTCTACCTTAGAGGTGGCATTCCTCCACATGAGCAATATTTTGCCCGTGGTTAGGGCGTAATCGGATCATATGAGATCTGGATACCTTGGCCCACTCCAGTTGTTTTGGCAGACTGAGTGTCCAATTTCTTTTCTGCCTTTCTTTTGTCCTTCAGATCATTTAAGACCTGGAAACTCTAGCCCACCTCACTAGGTGTCCATTACTTTTCTGCCTTTCTTTTGGCCTTCAGATCATTTAAGAATCTAGACCTGGCCCACTCCAGTCTCCCGTAGGCTTTGTACGACTTAGTGTCCAATATCATCCTATCAAATGAATTCTGGCCCACTCCAGTCGCCCGTAAGCTTTATACGACTGAGTGTCCAATATCATCCTGTCAAATAGTGTGACAGGTTCAACGTCTTAAGATAAGTCATTATCTTTTAGTTTTCTTCCCTTGATATTGGTGCCCGAACAATACTTGGCGCTTACTTAAGAGTGGTAACAATTTTCGCACAGTCAGTGGATCTCTATCCTTCGTATGTGCGAACATACTTTACACACTTTTAATAATTACACTCAAAAGAACGGATCTTTTAAGTTTTGTTTACAATAGTCCAGTCTTTAACCAGGAAGGAAGGTGAGATTAAACTTCTGATTTTAAAGTGTAAGGAACATAATTTATTTCGGGAAAACATTTTCATAATCCTTCTTACTTTAAGCCCTTTTTAATCAGACATCATTTAATCTTATTTTTTACGAGAAAGAAAAATTACTTATCCCAACTTCGGATTCTGGCACACTTCAGTCAGTTCGTCAGGACTGAGTGTCTGTTTCCTCCTTACCATAATTTGGATCCTTTGTCTGGGACAGATATAGGCCCTCTGCTACATGATAGAACAACATCTTCAGCCTTCCCCTCTTGTCCCAGTTGACATCCTCAGCCTCTCGTGGGCGCTTGTTCCCACCACTCTCGGGTGCGGCGACACCATGAACACCTTGACCTTCAATAGCATAATCAAAACTGTCTTATACCAGAAAACCACAGCCATAACCAGATTTGGTCACACAACTGTTGACCGACATTTTTCGAACATTAATACAATATTGTCTTAAAATTGTTGGATATAAATTGCAGTACTGGAATAGTAAATAACTATTACAAATGTTCGAAAGAATAAACAAATAGACAATATTCAGAACTGCCGCAAGCGTGTTGAGTCTTGAATCTTGATAACCTGAAATCAAGAAACACTAAATTTGGATTGTTACAACTGTGGCTAAGTCGAGAGATGACTCTCTTTCATTAATACAAGATTGCCCCATATATATGCTTTTACGTTAGCGGAAAATATTCTCCCAAGATAAAACAACAACTAATTAACACTACAAAGCAAATAGGTTGATTCTGACGAAGAAAACGAACACGAAACAACTTGCTGATTTAGAAGAAAAATGAATGAAGAGTTTATGTTGTGCTCACTTTTGGAACTGTTTTTCTCTTATTTTTTCGTCCTCTCTCTTTACCTCAAATCTGTTTCAGAAGTTTATATAGTGTTTTTGGAGGAGGAGAGGTGATTAAGAGAGGTGTAATCATGATCATGGGTATTCATGGCCAGAAACGTTTTGTAGTAAGTGCAAAACGTTTCAGAAGTTTAATGCCATAAACTGTTGATTTTCTGGTTGGGGTCCAAAAGATAATGTCAGAAGAAGCCCACGACCCGAGCCCGGACGGGACGGGACGGGACGGGTAGGCGGTGGCGCGCATGTGGGGCTAGCCTCGAACCCAAGCACATCTAGGTCCTCCCTCCTTCAAACACATGGGTTACCCCTTGGGATCCCAAACCCTTATCCATTTTTTAGGCTTATAAAGAGAACAATTCTTCATTTTCCCACCGATGTGGTAGATTTGTCCCAGACCATATTTCCATGCCTCAAACACCTTACTTCGTGGACCAATATCTCTTTCATTTCTTAACGAAATTTGACGATCCTTGGCCCTACGGTCTTCTACTCACTTAGTAGATTATGCACGTGTGAAGAGACAAAGCCTCCAACATGCGGAACCCTAGTGTTATAGTCATTAAATATGGGTGGACGCAACCTCCCTACCAAAGGTAAATTTCCAACACTTTCTTGCTTTGTCCAATTCCTCAATTTAAATTGAAATAATTACATGGTTTTCCCTTTAAATGGGTTGGTTTTTCATTTTTATCCTTCAAAATTGATCTTATTTCTAACGGGTCATTTACATAAATGTTCCTATTTTGGGGTGATCTTTAATTTTTGGCCTTCAAATTTGAGTTCTTTAATTTTTGTCCTTTATTATTTTTGGCGCGGCATAATTAAAATTTTGCTCAGCATAATTAGTGTTTATCTTCAGCATATGTATGATACACAACCCACAGATTATGTCGGATAAGGCATAACTGTCAACACTCAATATAATATGAAAAAGACATAATTTCATATTTTGGCGGGCATAACTAGCGTTTAATTTCAACATATGTATCATAACATCCACACAAGTTTCCAACACTCAACATAATTTTAAAAATTACTATAAAACTATGCTGCATAACTTAATTCCTACATAATTTATGCCGCACGAGGGAAAAATTTAATTTTCAAAAAAAATAATATTATAGAGACTACCTTGAAAAGTAAACCTGAATATTTTCATAAAATAAATAGCAGAGGCAAAAAGTAAAGACCACAGATATGAAGGGAAAAAATTAAAGACCAGTGCGTGTGAGGGGCAATCCGCACAAAAAAATGATTTCTAACAGGGCATAAGTTATTTAAGGGCGCAGACATAACTCGTAGGATATTATGATGCGAAAATATAAACTTATTCCACTTGTTACGAGGGAAAAAAATAAAAAACGACCACAAAATAGAGACAAAGTGCAAATGACCCATTTAATTTAGTGAATTGGTAGGAAGATGATCCTAGAATGAGTTGTGAACCCAAATAAAAACATTATCGTATAATTTTAGGAAAGAAAACTGCCCCTAACTCAAAATGACACTAATCTAAAATGTATCCATTTAAAATAACAGTAACCTAATCTTGATTCCTTGGCATGTGGCATCGGAAAAAGATAAAATGACTTCATTTTGTCCTTTCCATTGTCTTCTTTTCATATACTTACAAAAATATAAGACGAAATGAATCAATTTGATCTACTTCTTGTTCAAAAGTATAGTGATGGAATCATGGAACCATAGGAGAAATCGACAATCACGTACAACTATTAGCCATTATTGACAACTACTTTAAGCAATTTCGTCCACCAATCATAATTACCATCAACCACCATCATACGAACATTATTGGTGATCACGGCTGATTGCCATTGCCGCTAACTTTTAAAGTGTGATTTGTCAAACACATAAATTATACAACATGATGTAGATTATTATTTTCTTTGAGATTTTATTAGTTTGAAAACAAAGATAAATAATACATATCCAGATGCTCAAGAAAACATCTTAATTATTAAGTATTCATATCTAGGTATAACTAGTATAAAAAATGTATGATCATTCTTTAATTGCGTTCGTGACTTCTATTTTAGTAAAAAGTACCAACTCTGTTATTTATGAAAAAGAGCGACATATACACTAATTTAGCCAGTATTTTTTTAGTTTTCTAAATTTCATAGTCAAAAGGCATAATTTAATTCATTAAAAATAATCAAGTGTTTAATTCACATCAGAACGCTATGGTGCAGTTCATATATCATTTTCGTTTTAGAAGGCATTTTGTTTATATGTAGCCGCATAAAACAAAAGAGACCTTTCTAAGCAATTATTTCTAAGTTGTCATTTTCAATTCACGTAATCCAATTTCTTAATCACAAAACTAAAATATCTTAAACCTTTTACATGAACAATCCACAAGGCAAAATATTGAGAAGCTAATTGCTCTGTATTAAATTAAAAACCGTAACAATTATTTACTACTGAAGTTTTTCTTTCCATAATGAAGTTTACTTTTTAGAAATAAATATTTAATCCGAAACGAATAGAGCAATGTTCTTTTTTTAATAATAATAATAATAATTATTATTATTATTATTATTATTGTTATTCTCATTGTGACGCACGCGACTATAGGCAGACCGATGAGGGTGGGTCAAAGAGAAAGACTGGCTGACTTCTAAACTGACAAGCTTTTTAATAAAGGATGTACATAATACCTTAGCTAAATCTCACATCGAAACGAAAGAGAAAGTGAATTTTTTTATAAAGCAAATCACAAATTCACATGATGTGCACGTTTTTTGGCTTGAAGATAGTGTAGCCCAATGGTCAAATTTGTGAAGCCGGTTGATATATATATATCATTATTATTATTCATAACAATAATTTATCATTATTATTATTCATAACAATAATTTATCATTATTGTCACACCGGGTATCACAAAGTGTACTTATTCCTTTGTTAAGCCGCCCAAATAAGACAAAAAAAGCCTTTTAGAATCTTTCCCTATCACGTCTATTGATAAATATTTATAGTAAGAACTACTATACAAAAGAATGAAAAATACAGCACTCTGTTCAAGCTCCGCCTTCTGCCCCGCCATGATCTCATTGAAAGCTTCATTCCCTTGACATTTTTGTGCTACACTCATCATCTTGTATCCTTCTTTTATATTTATTTTTAGGTAAATCTTTCACTCAAAATGCTTTCAACCTTTTATTAATCCTACATATTCTTCATATTTAACCCCTTCTAATGTTTTTGATTTTTTTCTAGACTTTTCTACATTGGTAATTGCTTGAGCACTTTATTTATATGGTAGTCAATTGCATATATTTTTCAATTCCAATGGTAAGGAACATCCAATTAGAGTTTCTATATAAATGGTGTCCTTGATCTAGTTTTCAATCCCAAATATTCATTCACATTTGAGTAGAGTTTATATGCCAATTAGTCCACTTTACACTTTGTTTTCTCGTTAAGGGTATGCAAAAATGGCTGATATTGAAATGAAAAGCCAATGTGTTATTTGGGAAATTCGGCACAAGAAGAAGGTTTGGTATTGTTTGTTTTGGAGAACAAGAAAAGTATAGGTGAGGAAAGTTTTTATTTTATTTTACATAATCATATGCTATTCTAAATTCACTGATTCAACTAATTTAGATTCTGCCAGTGCAAAATCATATTTAAGGAGGAAATGCTACCTATCCGAGGGAAACTAAGATGTCTTGTGGCTATATGGTTGTTAGATTGATAAGCAATGAAGATATTAGTCTATTTGATGTATAGAATTATCAAAATGTGAATGAATAGTTGGCCACTTGCACATAATATTACACGAGCACAAGAGACCAAAGTCGAGGTTAAACATCAAAAAACTATTGCAATTTTTAGATCGGAGTTCACTCGCATAGATAACATACTTGATGGGAACAACACCACTGGTCGCAGCCTTGGACCAATACACAATGGCCGTGGGGCTGGTGGGCCAGTGGCCAGTGACCCAACTCGGTTTTGCCTTATTTTCCGGGCTTTCCAGCGAATTGGGCCAGTGGCCAGCAGAGGCCCAATTCGCAGTTCCAACATTCCCAGCCCATGCAGCCGGCTGGGCCTTGGCAGCAGGCTGGCCTTCTTGGGCCTCAGCCTCAACAGACCTTCGCTGCTGCGGTCCCAGTTTCTAGTCCGACACCTACGGATATTGAGGTTGCGATGCATACACTTGGATTAAATCCCCCGGACGCAAATTGGTGCATGGACACCGGCGCCACTTCTTAAATGACGTCCGCGCCAGGTAATCTCTCGTCTATTTCAATTTGAGCAAAAATCATGGCATATTTGTTGGTAATGGCAATTCTATTCCAATTCGTGGTTATGGTCATACAAATTTATACCCCCTCCCCCCACATCCACCTCTCGTCCTAGAAAATGTCCTTCATGCCCCTCACTTAATTAAAAATTTGGTGTATGTCTGAAAATTCACAACTGATAATTGGGTTTCTATTAACTTTGACCCTTTTGGATTTTCTGTAAAGGATTTCACGACGGGGATACCACTAATGAGATGTAATAGTCGGGGAGAGCTTTATACAATTACCACCACCTCCATTTTCACGCGTCAAGCCACACCTTCAACATTTGCTGCTCTTGCTCCTTCTTTGTGGCATGCACATTTGGGTTATCCGGGATCATCTATTATTTCTTCTCTTAAAAATAATAATTTTATTGATTGTAAGAGTATGCGTAGTACTCATATTTGTCCTTCTTGTCCTCTAGGGAAACATGTTAGATTACCGTTTGTAGCCTCTACTTCTATTATGTCGATGCCTTTTTACATTATTCATAGTGATTTATGGACATCTCCCGTTTTGAGTTCTTTGGGCCATCGTTATTATGTTTTATTTTTGGATGATTATTCTAATTTTTTGTGGACTTTTCCTTTGTCTAAAAAAACTCAACTTTTTTCCACATTCTTCAAGTTTAGAGCTTTCATTCGTACCCAATTTGAACGAGAAATTAAAAATATTCAATGTGATAATGGTAGGGAATATGTTAATGGGCCATTTCGGAAATTTTGTGACACTCATGGCATATCTTTTCGGTTTTCTTGTCCTCATACGTCCTCGCAAAATGGGAAGACCGAAAGAAAACTTCGTACCATTAATAATATTGTCCGAATCTTACTAGCCCATGATTCATTACCTCCATCTTTTTGGCATCATGCGTTACAAATGAGTACCTACCTCCTTAACATACTCCCCGGTAAAGGTTTAGCATATCGATCACCCCTAAAAATTCTTTATAATAAGGATCTCCCATATTCTCATCTTAGGGTGTTTGAGTGTTTGTGCCATCCGCTTTTCCTGTCTACTACAATTAACAAACTATAAGCTCGTTCTACCGCTTGTTTATTTTTGGGTTACCCGTCTAATAACCGTGATTACAAATGTTTTGATTATCTTCTAATAAAATCATATTTAGTCGCCATGTTAATTTTTATGAAACCCAATTTCCGTTTGCTAAATTGTATAGCACCGTGTCTCGTTCGTATAATTTTTTGGATGATGGTCCATCTCCGTATAACATCCATCAGTGCGCCCAACACTCCCGTGATCCGAATCTGCCAGCAGGACCACATAATCTCGGTCCTGTTCCGGATCCAGCTTTAGATTTTCGGTCTGGCCCAAGTTCTTGTCCGCCTCCACTATGTTGGCCAGCAGGCCCACTGCCTACTGGCCTACCTTCACCCAGCCCAATTTCATCACCTCCTGGCCTAGTATGTTTTCCCAGTCACGGTCCACTATCTCGGCCAGCAGGCCCACTGCCTGCTGGCCCAATTCCAAATACCGTCGGTCCATTAAATCAGCCAGCAGGCCCACTGCCTGCTGGCCAGTCCCAAGAACCATCGTAGTCCATTTCTATTATGAGTCAAGGGCCCATTACTCACAGCCAACTTGGTATTTTTAAACCTAAACAATATTTTAATCTCAATTCTAATGTCACTAGATCACCCCTACCACCTAACCAGTGTCTGCCCTTCATGACCCGAATTGGAAAATGGTCATGGATGATGAATATAATGCTCTTATTGAAAATAAGACGTGGGAGTTGGTTCCCCGTCCACCTAGTGTCAATTTTATTCGTTCTATGTAGAATTTTACTCATAAAGAAATTTCTGATGGTTCTTTTGAGAGGCATAAGGCACGTCTTGTAGGTGATGGTAAAACACAATAGGTTGGCGTGGATTATGGAGAGATGTTTAGTCCGGTGGTCAAACCGACAACCATTCACACCGTGCTTAGTCTATCTCTCTCGAAAGCATGGCCCATTCATCAGCTAGATGTGAAAAGTGTTTTTTACACGGTGATCTCAAAGAGACATTATACATGCATCAACCCTTGGGTTTCATGGACTCCGATCATCTAACCATATCTGTTTGCTGAAGAAGTCATTGTATGAGCTTAAACATGTCCCTCGGCCTTAGTAAAAAAGGTTTGCAGATTATGTGTCTACTATTGGGTTTTCTCACAGTCAGTCTGATCATTCTATGTTCATCTATTATCATGGTACTTCTCTGGCATATATTCTGTTATATGTGGATGATATAATATTGACTTCCTCTTCTGATAATCTGCGCAAGTCTATCATGTCTCATGTCAGTTTAGAATTTGCTACGAAAGATTTGGGGCCCTTGAGTTTTTTTTTGGGTATACATGTCACTCGTCATACATATGGTCTATTTTTATCAAAGAAGAAGTATGCGACTGAGATTATTGAGAGAGCTGGCATGTCATCTAGTAAGTCCTCTTCTACTCCGGTAGATACCAAACAGAAGTTGAGTGCTACTTCTAGCACACCATATGAGGACCCCACCCATTATCGTAGTCTTACAGGGGCTCTTCAGTATCTTACATTCACGAGAACATTTATTACTTATGTAGTACAATAGGTGTATTTATTCATGCATGATCCGCAGATTGAGCACATGCATACGCTCAAATGTATTATACGATCCATACAGGGCATACTTGATTATGGATTGCATTTATATATTCCTCTGTCTCTACTCTTGTGTTTTATACAGATGCTGATTGGGGTGGTTGTCCAGATACAGACGTTCGACCTCTGGTTATTGTATGTTTTTTGGTGATAACTTGGTCTCTTGGTCGGCAAAATGCCAGGCTACTTTATCGTGATCTAGTGCGGAGGCCGAGTATCGATGGGTAGCCAATGTGGTGTCTGAGTCATGTTTGTTACGTAATATTCTATTAGAGCTTCACTTTCCTATTCAAAAAGCTACCTTGGTCTACTGTGATAATGTTAGTGCTGTCTATCTCTATGGAAATCTGGTACAACATCAGCGCACTAAACATATCGATATGGATATTCACTTTGTTCGCGAATAGGTAGCTCGTGGACAAGTACGTGTCTTGCATATTCCTTCGCGATACCAATTTGCTGACATCTTTACTAAGGGTCTTCCCTTGGTTCTGTTTGAAGATTTTAGGGACAGTCTCAGCGTACGGCAACCGCCCGCTATAACTGCGGGGGTGTAAAAGACGGTGATATACACGGTATCATTTAGGCAGAATTGTATATATTAATTAGCATAGTTTGTAGATTTCTTGTACAAGTGTAATTAGGACATTAGTATTATAGTAGGAATATGATTTTCCATATTTAGAGATTGTATATTGTATATATAGACCTCTTCATTAATGAAAATAATCAAGAGATTATATTCTTTCAAGAATAATGATAAAAATTAAGGGTTAATTTATGGAAATTATTCACTTAAGTTTTATTTTATTGCACCAAAAAGTCACCAGAATTACTTTTTTATGACGAAAAAGTCATTCAACTTTGCTTAAGGATCACAGAAAGCCCTTAAACTATATATATATTTTTTTGTGATAAAAGGTCACTCAGCTTTGCCATAATATCACATAATTAAGGTCATTATTAACATTGAATCCACAATGTGTATATTCGAGTGGCTTTGAATTGGCTCTTCTATGCCATTTTGTGATGTTAAAATGGCTAAGTGAATATTCTTTTTGATCCGGATGAAGTTTAAATTATGGAAAGAGAAATTAAAGTAGGTTCAATAAGTTATAGAATGGGCGTGGAGCAAAGATAGTGACTTAATGGACAGAATTGGGAGGAAAAGACGCGAGAAGCGTAGAGCAGCTCGATGGTTGTGAAAATAAGCTCACCAAAATTTTGCTATATATCATGTGAAAGGATGTAAACATCCAATCAAAATTCTTAAGATAATGAAATATTGGAATGACACAGGATATTACTAATTAAAAAAATTCATAAACAACTAATAAGAGGTTTATAAAAACCGAGAAGAGGTTGTTCAACATGATATTGTTAATGTATGTTTATAAAAATCGAGAAAGGCTGTTCAACATAATATTGATAATCTATGATATGTGGAATGGAAAGAAAATAATCCCTTAATTATTTTTATTAATGAAAAGGTATATATACCTGATATACAATTTATAATTATGAAAATTAAATCTACCTTTTGTTAATATAAAACTACTAGCTTTTCCTAATACAAGACTACTACCATAATTATACATGTACAAGAACTCTACTAATTATGGTAAGGAATATACAAAATATACACAAGACATATACACGGTTTGACCGTGTATATCGGTAGTCTTTCACACCCCCGCAGTCATAGCGGACGATTGTCGTATGCTGAGACTGTCCCTAAAATCTTCAAACAGAACCAAGAGAAGACGCTTAGTAAAGATGTTAGCAATTTGGTACCGTGAAAGGACATGCAAGACACATACTTGTCCACGAGCTACCTTTTCGCGAACAAAGTGAATATCCATCTCGATATGTTTAGTGCGCTGATGTTGGACCGGATTTTCAGAGAGTTAAACCGCACTAACATTATCGCAGTAGACCAAGGTAGCATTCTGAATAGGAAAGTGAAGCTCTAATAGGAGATTATGCAGCCAACAAGACTCAGACACCACATTGGTTACCCCTCGATACTGGGCCTCCGCACTGGATCGCGATAAAGTAGTCTGGCGTTTAGCCGATCAAGAGACCAAGTTATCACTAAGAAATAGATAATAACCAGATGGCGTACGTCTGGTATATGGACATCCACCCCAATCAGCATCTGTATAAGACACGAGAGTAGATACGGAGGATGGATATAAGTGCAAACCATAATCAAAAGTGTCCTGAATGTAACGCACAATGTATTTAAGAGCATGCATGTGCTCGTCACTCGGATCATGCATAAATAAACACACCTGCTGCATTGCATAAGTAATATCGGGCCTCGTAAAAGTAAGATAATGAAGAGCCCCCACAAGACTACGATAGTGAGAGGGATCTTTGTAGAGTGTGCTAGAATTAGCACTCAGCCTCGGTTTTGTATCAACCGGAGTATGAGAGGATTTACAGGATGACTTGCCAACCTGCTCAATAATCTCAGCCACATACTTCCTCTAGTATAAAAATAGACCACATACATGATGAATTACAACTATACCAAAAAAAATAACTCAAGGGCCCCAAGTCTTTCATAGCAAATTCTGAACTGAGAAGAAACATGATAGACTTGCATGGTTTTTTAGAAGAGGCAGTCAATATAATATTATCCACATATAACAGAATGTATGCCAGAGAAGTACCACGGAAATAGATGAATAGAGAATGATCAGACTTGCTGTGAGAAAACCAAATAGTAGACACATAATCTGCAAACATTTTATACCAAGCACGAGGGGCCTGTTTAAGCCCATACAATGACTTCTTCAGCAAACAGACATGGTTAGGATGATCGGGGTCCCTGAAACCCAAGGGTTGATGCATGTATAATGTCTTTTTGAGATCACTATGTAAGAAAGCATTTTTCACATCCATATGATGAATGAGCCATGCTTTCGAGAGAGCCAGACTGAGAACAATGCGAATGGTTTCCGGTTTGACCACTAGACTAAATGTATGTCCACAATATACGCCAACTTATTGAGTTTTGTCATCACCTACAAGACGGACCTTATGCCTCTCAAAACAATGGTCAAATTTTTCTTTATAAGTAAAAATCTACATAGAACGAATAACATTGACACCGGGCGGACAAGGCACCAACTCTCACGTCTTATTTTCAATGAGAACATTATAATCATCATCTATGACCATTTTCTCATTCGGGTCATGAAGGGCATACACTAGGTTACGTAGTAGGGGTAATTTAGTAACATTAGAATTGAGATTAAAATGTCGTTTCAGTTTAAAAATACCCCGTTAGCTATGAGCAATGGGCCCTTGACTCAGAATAGAAGTAGACTGGACTTAGGATGGTTTCGGGTCATCTCGGGACTGGCCAGCAGGTAGTGCGTCTGTTGGCCGAGGGGCTGGACTGACAGACTGAAAATTGGGACAACAGGTAGTGGGCCTACTGGCAGAGAGATAGGAATGGGAAGGGAATGACTTATGCTAGCAGGCAGAAGGCCTGCTGGCCAAGAAGTTGGATCGGGAGGAATATGAGATTGGCCAGTAGGCAGTGGACCTGCAAGCGGATATTGGGCACGGGGGTATGTTGGTCCAGATCCCGTGGCGGGGATCAGACTAAATGGTGGACCACATATGGTGAGAGTCCATCATCAAAAAAATTATAAGAATTAGACACCGAATCACACAATTTAGCAAACGAAAATTGGAATTAATAAAAAATGACATGGCGACTAATTATGATTTTATTAGAGGATAAATCTAAAAATTTGTAACCACGATGATTAGACGGATAACCTAAAAACACACAAGTGGTATAACGTGCTTGAAGTTTGTTAATTGTAGTAGACGAGAAGAGAGGATAACACAAACACCCAAACACTCTAAGATGAGAATACGAAGGATCCTTATGATAAAGATTTTTTAGTGGAGATTGGTATGTTAATCCTTTGCTAGGGAGTATGTTAAGAAGTTAAGTAGTCATTTGTAATGCATGATGCCAAAAATAAGGTGGTAATGAAGCATGGGCTAGTAAAGTCCGAACAATATTATAAATTGTACGAATTTTTCTTTCGGCTTTCCCATTTTGTGAGGACGTATGAGGACAAGAAAACCTAAATATATTCCATTAACATTACAAAATTTCTGAAATGGACCATTATCAAATTCCCTTCTATTATCACATTAAAAAAAATTTAATTTTCCATTCAAATTGGGTACGGATGAATGCTCTAAACATTAGGAATATGGAAAAAAATTAAGACATTTTAGATAAAGGAAAGGTCCACAAAAAATTAGAATAATCATCCAAAAATAACACATAATAACGGTGGCCCAAAGAGCTCAAAACGAGAGATGTCCACAAATCACTATGAATAATATCAAATGTCAACAAAGTACTAGAATTTGAGGCTACAAACGGTAATTTAACAAATTTCTCAAGAGGACGAGAAGGAAAAATATTAGTACTACGCATACTATTACATTCACTAAAACTATTGTTTTTAAGAAAGGAAAGAGCAGACGCCCCCGGATGACCCAAACGCGCATGCCACAAGGAAGGTGCTAGAGCGGCAAACGTTGATGGTGTGGCTTGATTAGTGGAAGTGGCGGTGATTGGATAAAGCTCTCCCATACTATTACATCTCATTAGAGGTATTTCCGTCGTGAAATCCTTCATAGAAAATCCAAAAGGGTCAAAGTCAACAGAAACCCAATTATCAGATGTAAATTTTCGAACAGACACCAATTTTTTAATTAAGTGATGAGCATGAAGGATATTTTTCAAGGATAAAGGTGAGTTCGGGGGAGATAAATTTGTGTGACCATAACTACGAATTGGAATTGAATTACCATTACCAACAATTATGCCACGATTTTTGCTCAAATTGAAATAAGACGAAAGATTACCTGGCGCGGACGTTATATGAGAAGTGGCCCCGGTGTCCATGCACCAATTTGCATTAGGAGGATTTAATCCAAGTGTATGCATCACTACCTCGATATCCATGGGAGTCGAAACAGTCACTGGGCCCGCAGCATTGAAGGCCTGCTGCCAAGTCCCAGTCTGAGACTGCTGGGTCAACTAGAGCTGGTGGGGGCCGTTGGGCCTGGCCCAACTTGCTGTTAGATATGCTAGAAATTGTGGCATGGGCCACTGCCCACTGGCCCAGCCCCACAACCACTGTGCACTAACCCAAGGCTGAGGCCAGTGGTGCTGCGGCCCAGCCGGTTTGCCACTGACACCACGTCCTCCACCACCGCCACTCCCACCCCCGCCGCGGTTGCCGCTACCACCACCGCCGTGGCCGCGGGTTATGCCACCATTTTCCAATTGTGGCCTTTTTTGCCGCCATCATTGTTACAATTTTGGCTAGAATTTTCCGAGAAGGAGTGAGGTTCATCGGTGTCGCGGGATGTGGCTACCATCATGAAGGAATTGGCTCTGATTGTCGCCTTTTTAGCCAACCCGTCTTCTTCTAAGGTGAGGATGGAACGTGTTTGGTAGAACAGCGGGAGAGGATTGATTTGACAAGAAGAGTTCCTATGCCATTATAAGCCTCGGATAGGCCTGCAACCATCTGAAGAACAAGACGATCATTCGTGACAGGCACGCCAACGTTCTTGAGTTGATCCGAAAATTTCTTGAGCCTTTGATAATAGGTGAAGGCATTCGGAAAATCCTACATAGTTGTGTGAGAGAATCCTTGCTTAAGGCATAGGAATTTTTGTTATCTTGAAATATATCACGCAACCTATTCCAAGCTTCCATTGTCGTGGCGTCGGGTTCAATAATAGTCTGTAAGAGGTCCGTAGAGATGGTGGAAAAAATACACTGGAGTACCGTAGCATCAAGAGTTGCCCACAACTCTATTTCATCATCGGTGGTAGGCACATTCTCCTTGCCTTTTCTAGGGGGGGGGGACGATGTGATGAATGACTCGATTAGACCATGCGTGAATTTTAAATAGTTTTGCCCACGTCGTGTATTGGACATTTTCCATATCAAGAACAATAGGGATGTTGTTCTTGATGTTGGAGACTGCAAGGGCAGGATGAAATGTGTTCTTTGTGGTAGACATAATGAAAGAACAAGAGGAGAATTAGGGATTTGGAAAACAAATTAAGGGAGGGGGGTCACGGTCACGGCCAACAGCCGACGAGTAGGGCGGCGGAAAGTGAGAATTTTCGGAGAAGGTAAAGTTTGCCTTAGACTGTTGATACCATGAAAGAGAATAATCACTTGATTATTTTCATTAATGAAAAGGTCTATATACATGATAAATAATCTCTAATTATGGAAATTAAATCTACTATTTCCTAATACAAGACTACTAGCTTTTCCTAATACAAGACTACTACCATAATTATACATGTACAAGAACTCTACTAATTATGGTAAGGAATATACAAAATATACACAAGAAATATACATGGTTTGACCATGTATATCGGTAGTCTTTCAGAAATCAATTCAACCTTGCCTCATCCTTTAGTACAAGGTTCAAGCAGAAAACCAAGAAGCCCATAAAACATAAGGGGTGGATATATTGACCCCGATCAGTGTAGTTAGATAGTTAGTCAGTAACTTCTTCAACAATGCTAAAAAGAAGAGTTAAAGCGAACGCAACGAATTTAATACGTTGGATAAGAAGCATAACATTACAAAGTGATCACTCGTGTAATAGGCAGAAATGAGTACTACTAGTTCAGTTCGGTAGAACATGGTCTTAGAATGAATTATAATAAATTAGATTCATTCAATAACCTTCACAACAATTGGAGTTTGATCTCATCTACCGTGAGTAAAATAAAGGAGGATATTAATAAAAAAAAGAGATATTAATTAATGAAAGTTCCACCTAATCACCACACTTTTATTGTAAATATATTGTTAAAAATAATTTCTATCGAATTAGGAATGTGAAGCCTCTGTCTTCTTTAGAAGATCGATAAAGAAAGAGCTAAGCTATTAACCGGAATCTTTTTTCTCATTTTGGTTGAAACAGGTTAATAGAGAATGAAATGCATAAAAAAATAGAAAAAAGGTTCCAACCCTTTTTTTGGTTCAAGGACTACTCGCCTATGGAAGTACCAAATGCTTTAGAGGCTTACACCTCCCTATTTCAATGTTGTGATTGACAATTTATTTTCCAGGTGAACCTTATGTTGGAAATTTACAAAATGTGAAATTAAGTATATCCCATTAATTTATGACTTGAACAATTGGGGCCCGCACGTCGGAAACGTCGTTTCTACACACGTGCACACATAGTGCCAAATATCGCAAATTTCATTAGTGAAAAAGATATTGGTACGTATGTATTACGTTTGAGACATAGAATTATAGACAGTTATTGGACAAATGACAAAGTATTCCACGTTGGTAAATAAAGGAAGAAGTGTACAAAGTGTAAAATGAAACAAGTCGGAAATCGCCGCGGAGCCGTGAAGGGTCGCGACGCCACACCGTAGGAGCCGCGGCGGCGGAGCGCCTCCCAGTCAGCTCCACGGTGCAAATTGGTTGGTCAGTCACTGGAGCCGCAATGCTAATTCACAGAGCCGCGGCCCTTCGAAGGCAGAAAGCTGTGACGGGAAGTTGGAAAAATCTGACCTTTGGGTTGGTTTTGGAGCATTGATTCTCCATTACTTGGCACATGAATTCAGCCATTATTTGGCTGAATGTAACCCCTCAATCAAGTGCAATTACATGGCTATTGAAGGCCGTTAGTTGGCTAGTTTAGGGGTCTTCTACTTACACTATAAATTGAGGCCTTTGGCTCAATTGAACAATACTAAACACTTAGAAAATACTCCAAAATTTTCAGAGTTCATCTTCTTCCTCTCTAGCAAAGTTACTATACTCAAAGTTCTTCAAGACTAACACTTGAGTTTCCTTTGCTCATTTGTTAAGTTGTTGTTGTATCTTGGGAGAATAATGCTCAACATCGTAAAAGGAGATATACGGGGCAATCTTATCTTAAAGACAGAGTGCCATCACTCGACTCAACAAAACACTCAAGCAGTTTGTTAAGGTTTTGATTTCCAGTTTTATTGTAATAGTTTGTTTATCATTTCTACCATTATAATAGTTACTTACTTCCCGTTCCCTAAAATAATTGTATCCCAATAATTTTAAGACAAGATTTGTTGTAAGTAAGTTAGAAAGATGACTGGCATAAATCAAATTGCTTCTGATTCTGCTGCTGCTGCTCAAGGCGATCCCTCTGCCTTCCCCACTGCTCAAGGCACTCCTAATGCATTTCCGATTGCTCAAGGCTCATCCAACACCTTTACTGACGCTCAAGGGAATGTTGTCGTTCCTCCACCCGCTGGATTTCACCATAAACGCTCTGAAAAGTTCATGGGGTCAAACTTCAAGAGATGGCAACAAAAGATGTTATTCTATCTGACAGTTATGGGAATGACACGTTTCCTAACATAATATCCTTCACAAGTTGGAGATGAAATGGACCCTTCGCCTTCTGAAATAGGTGAAGGGGGCCTAGGTATCCATGTCATTCATGGCATGAAGATGGTTCTTGATGCATGGAGTCATAGTGAATTCATGTGTAAGAATTACATATTGAACTGCTTGTCAGACCCTCTCTACACGGTGTATTGCACCGTTGGCACTGTCAAAAAGTTGTGGGAGAAACTGCAAAAAAAGTACAATGCACAAGATGCAGGTACTAAGAAATTCATCATTGAGAAATTTCTGAAATTTCAAATTGTGGATAGCAAGACAGTGATGTCCCAAGTCCAGGAATTCTAAATGATTCTACATTACCTGGATTTGGAAGGTATGAAGCCAAACGAGCAGTTTTTTATTGCATCACTATTTGAAAAGTTACCTCCTTCGTAGAATGAGTTTATGAGCTACTTAAAGCTCAAGACAAAGAAGATGACCTTTGAAGAACTTATTATCAAACTCCAAATTCAGGAAGATAATAAGAAGGCCTTGCCTAGGGGTAAACAACCTGTTGAGGCAAAGGAAAATCTGGCTGAGGCCAAAGGGAACCCAAGCAAAAAGCGAAAGTTCTAGAAAGATGGCAAGACCCAAGCAACGGAGAAGTTCAAAGGAAACTGTCACCACTGTGGGAAACCTGGTCACATGATCAAGGACTGCCGCAAGCTCAAGACTGAGCAACAAGAGAAAGCCAAGGCTAAGGGCAAGGCTCAGGTTAACGTCGCCAAGGACAAGTTTCTGGATGACATGATTGATGAGTTCTCAGCGGTGGTGTTAGAAGCAAACCTTGTTGAGAATCCTATGTAATAGTGGATGGACACATGTGCTACAAAAAATCTGTTTCAATAGAGATACCTTCTCCACTTATACATCGATTACAAACAAGAAGTTGTTCATGGGCAACAACGCTTTCTCTAACGTACTAGGGGTAGGAAAGGTAGTCCTGAAGATGACTTCTGGAAAGGAGCTTACTGTGAAGGAAGTGATGCATGTTCCTGAGATTAGAAGAAATTTAATTTCAGGTTCTTTATTAGTTAATGCTGGTTTTAGGCTAGTATTTGAGTCCAATAAATTTGTAGTCACTAAGAATTGAACATTTGTTGGAAGAGGATTCGTCTGTGAAGGCCTCTTCAAAGTTAACACCATGTATGTATTACGTAAACGCAATAATATTGAAGTCTCTTCTTCTTACTTGCTTGAGTCCTCTAATTTATGGCATCACAGATTAGGATATGTCAACTACAAGTCCATACAAAGGTTGATAAAGTTGGAGTTGTTGCCGTCTATCGACGTAAACCCTCAACATAATTGTGAGGTGTGCGTAGAGGCAAAACTCACAAAGGTTCCTTTTTAATTCGTCGAAAGGAATACCGCTCCTCTAGAACTTATTCACACAGATATATATAATTTGAAGTTTGCACAAACTAGAGGGGGGAACAAGTACTTTGTGACATTCATTGATGATAGCACAAGGTATTGTTACCTTTACTTGTTGAAAAGTAAGGATGAAGCCTTTGAAGCGTTCCGACGTTACAAAGTAGAAATTGAGAATCAACTAAGTATGAGGATTAAATCCATTTGTAGCGATAGAGGGGGAGAAGATGTAGCACCATTTGAGGAATATTGTGCCCAATCAGGCGTTGTTCATCAAATGACGGCTCCATACTCACCTCAATCGATGGTGTGGCGGAACGTAAGAACCGCACATTGAAGGAAATAATGAATGCCTTGCTCATCAATTTCGGTATTCCCCAAAACATGTGGGGAGAAGCCGTCCTTACCGCTAATACGATTCTTAACAGTGTCCCACATAAGGGTAAGGATAAAACTCCATATGAATCATGGAAGGGAAAGAAACCCACCTACAAATATTTTAAGGTGTGGGGTTGTTTGGCAAAGGTTGAAGTACCCAAGCCAAAGCAGGTCAAGATTGGGCCTAAGAATGTAGATTGCATATTCATCGGATATGCAAATAACAGTAGTACTTATCGCTTCTTAGTGCATAAGTCAAATATTCCAGATATCCACCAGGGTACAATCATGGAATCAAGGAATGCTCAATTCTTTGAAGATACCTTTCCTAGAAAGGAAAAAGACATAACCTCTCGCAAATGAAGTTATGAACAAAGCTCTCAAGAATCGGGAGTCTTTGACGGCCCGAATCTAGATGGTTCAGATCTAGCGGATCTCGAGGTGGCTGAATATCCAGAATCTAGTATTCCAGATTCTCAGAACTTGGAGACTCCAGAGATGGAACTAAGGCGAAGTAAAAGGGTCGGGAAGGATAAATCCTTCGGTCCTGACTTTGTAGCTTATATGGTTAATGATGAACCAAGGACAATTGCTAAAGCATTGTCAACTCCAGAAGCACCGCTCTGGAAAGAAGCTATTGAGAGTGAAATAAGCTCCATTCTGCATAACCTTACTTGGGAGTTGGTTAATCTTCCTCCGGGAAATAAACTGTTGGGTTGTAAATGGATACTCAAATGGAAATATAAAACAGATGGGTCTATAGACAAGTATAGGCTATGCTGGTAGTCAAGGGCTATCGGTAGAAAGAAGGTCTTGACTACTTTGATACATACTCTCCGGTATCTCGGATGACATCCATACGGGTATTCATTGCGATTGCAGCTTTGTGTGACCTTGAGATACATCAAATAGATGTCAAGACAGCCTTCCTAAATGGTGATTTGGAAGAAGAAATTTATATGGACCAACCCGAGGGGTATGTGGTTCAAGGGCAAGAGAAGAAAGTCTGTCGGCTTGTCAAATCTCTGTACGGGCTGAAACAAGCCTCGAAGCAATGGCAGAAAAAAATTGATAGTACTCTACTATCGAAGGATTTCACCATTAATGAGTGTGATAAATGTGTCTACACGAAAGGTAACTCTGACTCATTTGTCATGATATGCCTATACGTAGATGACATGTTGATCACAGGAAGCAGTCCTAGGGTGATCCTAGAGACTAAGAACATGTTGAAACAATGCTTCGACATGAAGGATATGGATATCACAGATGTCATCTTAGGGATAAAAATCTCTAAGTCATCTGACGGACTGGTCTTATCTCAGTCTCACTACATCGAGGATGTTTTGAGAAAGTTCGAGATGTATGACAGTTCACCTATAAAGTCACCAATGGATAGAAATCAAAAGCTTGATAAAAATCGTGGTGCACCCATATTCCAGGAGCAATATGCACAGGTGATTGGTAGTTTGATGTACATAACAAACTGCACCCGACCTGATATTGCTTATGCAGTCAACAAATTGGTTAGGTTTATCCGTAATTCGAGTAATGATCACTGGAAGGCGCTGAATCGGGTACTTCAATACCTGAAATACACACTAACTTACGGGTTGCATTATTCGAGATATCCAACTATACTATAGGGGTACAGTGATGCAAACTGGATATCTGATATAGAGAACACCAAATCCACCAGTGGGTATGTATTTATAATTGGTGGTGGGGCTGTGTCTTGGAAATCCTCTAAGCAAACTTGTATCGCCCGATCCACGATGGAATCAGATTTTATCGCTTTAGACAAAGCATGAGAAGAAGCTGAGTGGCTTCATGACTTCTTAGAGGATGTTCCTTACTGGAACAAACCCGTACCTTCTATAATGATCCACTGCGACAGCCAGTCGGGTCTAGGAAGGGCACGGAATGCTATGTACAATGGCAAGTCTCGTCATATTCGACGGAGGCATAAGACCGTTAGCCAACTGATCACCATGGGTATAATATCCATTGATTACATAAAGTCAAAGGATAACATAGCAGACCCGCTGACAAAGGTCTTACCCAAAGATAAGATGTTCTTCCTGTCTAGGGGAATGGGCTTAAAAGCCAAGGTATAAGGACCAATACGGTGATTACCCAACCTTACTGACTGGAGATCCCAGGAATTAGGTTCAATGGGAAAAATAAGTTGTAAAGGTTCAATTGATCGCTTCGGTGGAAGCATGAGAACTTCGGATAGTGATTTCTGTAAAGAAACACCAAATCCAAAGTCGTTTCCGCGATAGACTATAAGTGCTATCTGCAGTGTGGGTGAAGGTTAAGTTTCCAAAACCTTTAATGATCCTCACCGGTTGAGGTCAGGTTTGGGGAAATTTTTAATGGTTCCTAACACTTGTAAAGTGGGGTATAGCAGGATACCTTGTAGGAGACCACCTATTTAAGTGCGAGGACAGGCCGCCTCAAATGAACGCACTTAAGAATCCAAGAAGTATCCACGGCCACAACGGACAAAACATTACGAAGAACTGAGTAGAGGAAGTTGTTGTGTTGGTACCATTGACTTGACTTACACTAAACACTGACGGTTCAAGACATCACGTTCACCGCGCAGTAAGTAAGTCTGATGGTATTCAACTATGGAAGGTTCAAAGCGTATGCTACCTATTCAGATGCAACATCACCCCGCGAAAAGATTGTTGGAAAAGGCACCAAGTGTGTGCGCCAAAATCTCTTTCAAGAGGGGATTGTTGGAAATTTACAAAATGTGGAATTAAGTATATCCCATTAATTTATGACTCGAACAATTGGGGCCCTTACGTCGGAAACGTCGTTTCCACACACGTCCACACGTAGTGTCAAGTATCGTAAATTTCATTAGTGAAAAAGATATTGGTACGTATGTATTACGTTTGAGACATAGAATTATGGACGGTTATTGGCCAAATGACAAAGTATTTCACGTTGGTAAATGAAGGAAGAAGTGTACAAAGTGTAAAATGAAACGAGTTGGAAATCACCGTGGAGCCTCCCAGTCAGTGCCGCGGCGCATATTGGTTGGTGCGTCACTGGAGCCGCGACGCTAATTCACAGAGCCGCGGCGCTTCGGAGGCAAAAAGCTGCAACGGGAAGTTGGAAAATTTGACCTTTGGGCTGGTTTTGGAGCATTGATTCTCCATTACTTGGTACATGAATTCAGCCATTATTTGGCTGAATGTAACCCCTTAATCAAGTGCAATTACATGGCTATTGAAGGCCATTAGTTGGCTAGTTGAGGGGTCTTCTACTTTCACTATAAATTGAGGCATTTGACTCAATTGAACAACACTAAACACTTAGAAAATACTCCAGAATTTTCCGAGTTCATCTTCCTCCTCTCTAGCAAAGTTACTATACTCAAAGTTATTCAAGAGTAACACTTGAGTTTCCTTTGCTCATTTGTTAAGTTGTTGTTGTATCTTGGGAGACTATTGCTCAACATTGTAAAAGGAGATATACGGGGCAATCTTGTCTTAAAGACAAAGTGTAATCACTCGACTCAGCAAAACACTCAAGCAATTTGCTAAGGTTTTGATTTCTAGTTTTATTGTAATAGTTTGTTTATCATTTCTACCATTGTAATAGTTATTTACTTTCCGTTCCCTACAACAATGGTATCCCAACATCTTCCAAGCTGATCATTGCTATATTTAAATGTATCAAACTAGATAGGCACATAGCAATTGCATAATTATCAAATATACTCTTCTACATTAAAACAATAGAGTTCAAATTATACCCCTACCCAAGTGATGCTTGCTTGTAAACTAAAAATAGAAAAATCACAAAATTATTCCAACACGGAAAATATTTCCTACATTGTCGAGTAGTCTATGCCAATTCAAACTAAACCACTGGATAACAAATAAATGAATTAAATTGTTGAATAATTAAAACAGAAGTCATCCATGTGTCTTTCAAGGTTGCAACGTTATCGATTCTGCACTTTATCATTTCACAATTCTGTAAAGCACCTCTTAGAGATACTAAAGGCCATTTGTTGATAAAGTAACTCTTCTATGACAATTTCCCTAGAAAATATAGAGAAAGTTTTGTCAATCATAATGATTAAAGAGGTAAAAGGAAAGTAAATATTGTATCAAATCATAACTTTTTCCTTGTAAAGGGTAAAATGAAGCACCAAGAGTGAGTTGTTACTTTGGAGAAAATGACAAAGTGTATTCTGGAGCAATTTTGATTATTTAAATTTGTTACAAGTGAGTATTTCTGATCACAGTAAAACATTTAATAAATTCTGACTTGGTGTCAGATACACCTCTTAGAGTTAGAGACTCAGGGTCTTCTCCAAGTTTGCCTCATCATCATCCCAAAGATTGTGGGATTTGCCTACATAATTGAAAGTTTGCCTAGTATCGATCAAGATATCATCTATAACAGTTAAACCCATTAATGATATTTCACGATTGAGTCTAGACATGCACGACCTTAAGACACGTCAGTAGGGTCTAAGGCTTGTTTTCTTATATCCAATATATTTCTTGTATTTTTCCAATATGAGATTGTCTAGGGTATTACAAAACTACATCGATAGTATAAGAAATTAATAGTATTTTAAGTATATATAACCTAATTTTCTTAAAACTAATAATGAAAAACAATTTATCAGAAATGGGCGGCTACCCTCCGACGCGTACATTTTAATTTGGCATTGTGTAAACATTCTTTAATGTAAATATTTCCATAAACAGAGAAATATATAAAATAAAAAAAGAGCTACATTTTGGACTTCTTCGTTTTTTTTAAAAAATAATAGTAATATATTTCTATGAAGTGAATGATATGTACTTTCATGATATGGTACGTCATAACTTTTTGGCCTCTAAGAAAAAGTCAGCTTAATTAAACTACATGTCTAATTAATTACAACTTCCACTGAGGATAGTCATCCGAATTTCATAATATGCTTCGTATATTCTCAGAACACATGTAATATGATACTCAAACTAAATAATCTTTAGTTTTTGAATTGTTTTTTCTATCCCTTTGCCAACTTTGCTTATATTTTAGCTAGTAATTTCACAGGAATCATTTGTATCATGACTTGTGACTAAAAAGAATAAACATCTGATCCAAACGTTTAGTATAATCACAAAACTAATTATTTTAATTAGTTTGCTGCTCCTTGCACATTAATTTGGGCATCTAAATGAGTTCTTCCACGTGTAGTCTGATTGGGAACTTCTGAAATACAATGTTTTCTGAATTCGATCTGATGTTATTTTTTTTTTCATTTGCTTAAAACTGATCTGAATTAATTAGTTAAATCCAATTTTTGAGTTGTTCTTTTAGTTCAGTTAGTATAGATTTTCGTAAATTAGACTGTAGTCGCTGTTTTGGTTTTCTGCAGCATATTATAAAAATTAGTTGACACATCATGATTTTATCTATATTATGTGATTGGTTACCAGAGTGGGAGTGACCTCGGTGGAGGATAAGAAGCGGGAAGCGAGATTGAGATGGTTTGGACATGTGCAGAGGAGAAACACAAATGCCCCAGTGCGGAGGTGTGAGAGGCTGGCTATGGACGGGTTCAGGAGGGGTAGAGGTAGGCCCAAGAAGTATTTGGGAGAGGTAATTAGACGGGATATGACGCGGGTGCAACTTACTAAGGACATGACCTTAGATAGAGGGTTGTGGAGATACGGATAAGGGTAGAAGGGTAGTAGGTAATCGAGCGTAGTCCTACTTACGCTTGCAAACTGGTAGTTGTAGTGTTAGTATTGTAGGTCTGTTTAGCCTATCATATTAATAGGCGCAGTATAGCTCTATAGTCCCCTGTAGCTTGATTTCTGATGCTATGTGTCCTACTTTGATTAGCTTATTTACATGCGCTAGTTACTGCTTACTTTTCGGAATGCGCTATCATGACCTATTCGCTTTTGATACCAGCATTTTCATACTGCTTTAAATATTTTTTGACGGTCTCTCTTGATTTGCTCTTGCTTTGTTTTTGTTGTTGCTTTGCTTGTGATTATGCTCTGTCTTGAGCCAAGGGTCTCTCGGAAACAGTCACTCTAACTACCAAGGCAGAGGTAATGTCTGCGTACACTATACCCTTCCCAGACCTCACGTTGTGGAATTTCATTGGATATGTTGTTGTTGTATGTGATTGGTTACCAGCTTTAAGTTTGTTGTATTAAGATCTTTAATTGAATAACCAAGTCAATTTAATATGAGTCGTTGATCGAACTTATAATTAAAAGGATCTGGCTAGACTATGATTGTAAAACTTATCTTTGCTTATCTAAATTAGTGTGAAGCACTTGACGGAGGGCTGATTAGAGCGGGTCATGGATAATGATTAATAGATTTTTGGGCTGCCAAATTTTTGAAGACGGAGTGCATAGCATACTTTAGATAAATTTCACATGGGAAAGAAGGAAAAAGTAAATATTATATAAAATAGATAACAAGTTCACGTGATATTCATGCTTTTGAATTCAGATTAGAGTCAATTTCTTATATGGTCATTGAACTTGTTAAAAAATCTTACTAAAGTGATTTTTGAATTTTTAATTGGACAATAAGATCATCAAATTATGTTCGTATTTTCAAAAAAGTAAAACAATCCATTTTTGGACATAAGACCCCTTAACATATTTTTAAAATTATAAAATCCATTTTAATATTTCTATTTTATTTTCAAAAAGTGAAAAATATTTTTTTTGAAATTTTTTAAAGAATATTACAAAATTGTGTATCCAATTGAAGGGTAGTAGAACTGAGCACGGTGCTTAACTATTTTTTTAACTGATTGTAAATAATTTTTACTGAATTATAAAATTTTCAATTAATTTTTTTTTACTACTTTTATTTTCTTGGAGATGAACTTGTAATATTTTGATTTTAATTAAGTTTTATAAATAAGTTGATTACAATTAATATAAAATTGTACAAGTAATTGTAAAAAAATTTGTACACAACTAATTGTAAAAACGAACCAAAAATATTTATTATTTTAATTGTAATATATAAAGTTTTAGAAAGCATGTATACACTTAATTGTAAAAAAAAATTCATTTATACAAAGTAGTTACCCAACACGATTTTTTTGAGAAAATTTATCCAAATATTTTACTAATAAATCAAATTTATTCTAATTGTTACAAATTAATAATAATAACATGCATAATGCATTTATATAACGTCTTATGTGTTTCAATTATGTCCTAGCACTTTCATTTAGTAAAATGTTTAACTTTGGCTTTGAGCAATAGAAAAACAATATAAAAATAGTTCTAAAGAAGTTGATATAACAAAGAAACCTTATAGCATACTTAAAATTTGAATTATTTTATTGTTTTATTCTTGTAGCTCGAAATATTAAGTTGAGTATTTTTTTAATTATTAAAATATGAAAAATATTAATTGAACAAGAATTTTAAAGTATTGAAAAATTATGCCTAGGTAATGAATTTTATAATTTTAAAAATAGGTTAAGTGGTTTTATGTCCAAAAATGGATTGTTTTACTTTTTTGAAAACATGAGCATAGTTTGATGACGTTATTATCCAAAAAAAAAATCAAAAAATTACGTGAAACTTTCCTACAAGTTCAATGACCATTTGAGGAATTGACTCATTTAGATTATGATAAATGTGATAGTAGAGTTGACTCCAAGCAGTATAATTGTGGGACAAAATTTAGGAAGGATGTTGAGTATCTAAGGGTATATGACTTCCATGGTTGGAGAAAGCGAGTCAAAGAAAAAAACTGACACATTTCTAGATTAATATTTTTTTTAATAAGGGGTGCATATGAAGAAAGTTTTTTTTTTTTTGTAATTTCCTATCGGTATTCGGTTGCGTTCTCTCTTTGAGTCTGCTTGACAAATCCGAAGTCACGTCAAATTGAAGAAGATGACTCAGTTCTCAAGTCTCAAACATAATATGAATAAAGTTATTATAGTTATAAATGTTCGAATAAAATAGACCTTCTATGCAACTACATGATATATTTAAGAGGAAATAACCATACAGATTTAGTTCTTAAATTTTTATTGTTCAGCTCCATTAAGAATAATAAGGTTGAAACTTGTATATTATGAGGATGGAATTAATAGAAATTATTTCTTTCAATGTGCAACATCCATTTAAGTCGAATATTATATTTAACTTCCCCTAATCAAGTTTACTTACATTAATAGCTCCATAAGTTTAGAGTGGCTGACCTCACGAAAAGATGCCAAGTCTATTGGTTGAAGCCTTCTGATATTACTTTACAATTTTTTTACTAATTCAGATGAAAAAGTCCAAGAAGATAAAAGATATATTAACAAATTAAATGTTTGAGCGATGAAGAAAATTAAACTGGAAAAAAATTAAAGATGTGAAGGGTTTTTATCTCCTAGCTTGTTACTACTCCCTCCGTAACATTTTAACGGCCACTTTGGCTTTTTTTATGTCCATTAAAAAATAATATATATAAGGTATAGATTATAAAGTTATACTATTTAATAAAAGTAGATTATTATTTTTTCTCTTAAAGATTTGTGTATTCTTATTTAATATTAAAGGTATAGTTATAAATAATTATCAATTTTAATCTTAAAATTTTAAAGTAACAATTGTTTTAGAATAATTTGTTTGAGCTAAAGTAACTGTTAATTTGGAACGGTTGGGACGGAGGGAGTATTAATGACTTGGCATGGATGAAAAGAGTGGTGGTTAAGTGGACAAGAATAAAAAAATTGTCATTGGTGCATAAGTAAAAAGTCTTAACTATTTAACTTTTAATTTAGTAACCTCATGTCCTTGTTTTGACCATCAAGAATTAAGCAATGGAATCAATCGTAAATTTCTAGACTAGTTAATGGAATCAATCCAGTAAAAACTAGTGATGTCCTTTTCTTTTCACCTCCCAATTAAACTTCAATTCTCATATTCTAGTTATGGAACTTAAGAAATACATTCTAGCTGGTTTTTAGTGACTTTCTAGTTTCTACTTCAACAATGGCTTTAGTTTTGTCATATATACTCAAAGCAAAGACAAAAGGAATCTTTCTTTCTTCTTCAGTTTATTAGTTTTATTTTGTGATAAACTATTCGTTTGTGTGCACTTGTTCACATTGGAGAATTGTGGTATGCTAAGAGCCTGCAGCTTAAAATTAGTCAATTTAATCCTCACAGTATCCCGAATATCCAATTTGCTTGAGATTATGGCATAGTTACTATTGTAGTAGTATTTTACTTTAAAAATAATCTGCAAAACCATAAAAGAACTACATATTCTTAAACCTTGCATGCATCAAACTTATATGCCTATTTTTTCCTTTATTCAAGAATCAAAATCGATTTACTTAAAAAAAAAAGATATTAATGAACTTCTATAAAATGGCTTCACAGAATTTAACCAATTATCTTGATCAAGAAATATCATTAAGAAGTAGGAATCTAGCCTATCAATGGATTTTCCGTGTGGACCAAAAGCTAAGGAACTTGATTATGGACAGAGAAGGATTCAAAGTTTTGAATTTATAAGTTTTAAATTCAAGAAAAGACAGTTATTGGGTTCTGAATAAATTATTTATAAATATTCAGTGAATTTCTTAACACAAAAACATAATTTTTGGCCAAACCTATTAATTTTGCCAAATCCCTGACTAGAACTCTAACTCCGCTTCTGGATATGGGTCTTTTTTCGAAATGGAATGAGTTTTCATTATATGCATTCCATATATTAAGCTCGGTTAATCCCAGAAATATATTTAGAACAATTACTGTTTTGGGCAATAAATTGTACTTCTATAGTAGAAAAGTACTAAGATCTTCAAACACTTGATGACTTGAGTAAAAAAAAAAGGTGTTGTGGTTGTCAATGTTGGAGGGTGGGGGAAAGGGGGATTTAGGCCGTGAACTTATTCAAAGCTTTTTTTATATTCCCCTATATTTTGCAACTACTGTATGTGATGTCAATTTGTTGCAAATAAGAATTTTGAAAACCAAATAGAAAAAATAAAAATAAAAAATTGAAAACTTCCTTGATGAGTGCTATGATACAACACGTCACATTAGGTAAAAGATTCCTCTATTCTTGGCGTTGAGTAATGCATCTACTACTTTGAACCCCCCCCCCCCCCCCCCTTTTTTTTTTATTCATCTTTATATTAGTTTTGTGTATATATAAATCCTGTTCCCCAACAATTGGAAATAGAGCTAACAAGCAACAAAGTCTGTCCAAGACCTTTAGACAAAATCTCCAATTTTATTCCCTCTAAAATAATGGAGTGTGAGAATTTTCAGCCAAGTTACTTTAATCCATTTCTTGAATATAGCAACTTAGAAACCACATTTCCTTGGCAAAATCCTAGTATGAACCCTCAATGTTCCATCCAAGATTTTGTGACTGTTGTTAATGATGTTGACATACTAGACTATTTCCCAAATGACTTCGATTTCATCGATGGAGATGTCGACTCTTCCCTTCAAAACTCTCAACAATTGTCCTTATTTTCAAGCCAACAACAAGTTGTTCAGGGAGATACTGATCTCTCGATAGAGGGTCAAAATTTACGTGTCGGCAGTCCTCGACTCAAATTCCTCCAAGATCAGCTCATGGAGGAAACAAGTGTCACTGATCTTCTTCTCATGGGAGCTGAGGCTATTGAAGATGGAAATCTTGATCTTGCTTCTATAGTTATTTTGAGGCTAAATACAATCCTTTCTGATCAAGAAAATAGAGAAAATTCCCCTATTGAAAGATTGGCTTTGTATTTCACACAAGGCTTGTTATGCAAGACCTTGAATAATTCACTTGAATATCAATCAGAGCCTTCGTCTTCAATGACCGCATTCCAAATGCTTCAAGAAATCTCCCCTTATGTGAAATTCGCACATTTCACCGCAAATCAAGCGATTCTTGAAGCCACACAAGGGAGCCAACAAGTTCATATATTGGATTTTGACATCATGGAAGGCATCCAATGGCCTCCTTTGATGGTTGATTTGGTTGAAAGAGGAAACTTAATATCTTCTCTAAGGATCACAGCAGTTGTTGGTGACAAGAATAACTCATTCCATGTACAAAAGACAGGCAAAAGACTTCAAGAATTTGCTGATTCTATCAATATTTCTTTCATGTTTGATCAAGTTCTCTTAGAGGACTTAGAAAAATTTCAAGTTGTGGAGGGTCAAAACAACTTAATAGCTAATGTTATGATCCACCAACTTCACATGCCACAAAGGGGAAGTTCACTAGTCAAGACTTTTTTCAATGGATTAAGAAGATTATCCCCTAAAATTGTTGTCTTAGTTGAAGAAGAACTCTTCAACTTAACTAAAATCCCATCCATGTCTTTTGTTGAGTTCTTTTGTGAGGCTCTACACCATTACACAACAATATCTGATTCAATTCTTGGAGGGTTTGGTGGAGGATACAAGTTAGCATTAAGGGTCATTGAAAAAGAATTCCTGGGAGTTAGAATTTTGGACTCTTTAAGACAATTCCCTTGTGAGAAATTAGAAAGGGAAAAATGGAGTGAAGGGCTTTATTCTTTAAAGGGTTTTAGGAAAATTCCAATGAGTTCAAGTAATGTGAGACAAGCTAAGCACTTGGTGAGTTTGTTTAGTGGAGGGTATTGGGTGCAACATGAGCATTGCAAATTGGCTTTGTGCTGGAAATCAAGGCCTTTGACAAGTGCTTCCATTTGGGTTCCCACATCATCAAGTCCTAGTCCTTCAAGTTCAATATCTTTTTAAATTTTTTTAATTAAAATTTTGGAACATTAAATTTCGTGGGAATTAATTAGATTTGGAGGTTATTGAAATTTCACATTACAATGTAAATATAGTGAAGTAGTTTGGGAAAGATTGAATTAATGAGATTGTATTTCTTGATTATCATTCTAAGTGGGTTGTTAGCTTGCAACTTGTGGTCAACACAAGAACTACTAATATACTAATATCAATCCTGTGGGGTAAGGCTAGACGATTACACCGGACAAAACAATCGACGGTTTTCGTTAATCGACCGGGGTACGGAAAATAACAACTTGCTTCTATGCTCCATAAGTCGGTCCAAGATCCATCAAAGGCTCATAATCTAAGGACCCTTTACCCATGGTTCCTTCAACCAAGATCCTATGGGATGAACAATATCCTTCCCATCAAATTTTCAGTTCATTCTTTGACAAATATTTAACATTTATAAGGTGTATTATGAGGATCCGGCTCCTCTACATTACACCTTTTCATTTCCTCAAGTACAAATGAATGAAACTTGTCATGTTTAAATTTTAAGGTCTAAGTAAAATTAACTTAACAAGCATCTTAATCATAGTTAAGGGGATAGGTTTTAAGAAACCACGCTCACCAGCTTTGGTACGAAAATATCATCTTCCAGATATTTTGGTAAGAAACAACTCAACTTCCTCCCTTATTTTCATAGATGAGCTCATTTTAGTACATCAATTGCTAGTGCTTATTAAAGATTTTCAATTAAGTTCGGTTTTAACCAAAATCAAGTTAGATTTAAGAGAAAAGAGATGGACTGGCACTTGATAATCGAAATAATAACCATCGAAAAGAAAAAGGATTCATATTTTACATGTTATTATTATTAGTTTAATGGATACCACAAAATCTGCTAGTATAAACAAATTCCATTGATTTAAACTTAATCGTATTTCACAATGGAATTGTAGCTAAAGGCATTAAATTGCAGTACAATGAATGTTCCTGGACCATTAGGATAGCATTTTACAAGTATTTTTAAGCTTTAAGGTGAAATCTCTACATTGACCCCCCTTCAACTTGAATGTCCCAAGCTTGCTCTACAACTTGCATGAAACCTGTTGGAAATTTGCCTTTGGCGGGAGTTGCGACCGACCAACTTTAACGGCTTAAACACTAGTGTAACGTATGTTGGAGAATCCGGTTCTTCACACATGCATGATCTACTAAGTACGTAGATAACCGTAGGGCCAAGAATCATCAAATTTCATTGAGAAATGAAAGAGATATTGGTTCACGAAGTAAGGTGTTTGAAGCATGGAAAGTGTGGTATTGTGTGTAATTCTCCCTCATCGGTAGAGGAAGAAAGAAGTGTTGTGTATATAAGATTCGAAATTGGTTTGGGGTTTGGGACCCCAAGGGGTATCCCATGTGTTTAAAGGAGGGAGGACCTAGATGTGCTTCGGTTCGAGGAAAGACCACACGCGCGCCGCCGCCCGCCCGTCCCATCCCGTCCGGTCACGGGTCGTGGGCTGTGGGCCTTCTGATATTATCTTTTTGGGTCAGAAGTACAGTTTGATCCCAGAAGTTTCAGATATACGGTTTGGACCGAATTCTTTCGGATGTACGGTTTGGTCCCTGAAGTTTCAAGATGTACAGTTTGGTCCCTGAAGTTCAGAATTTCGACGGTCAAGAACTGAAACGCCAAGCACTCAATTCAGCCATTTATTTTGGCAGAATTACTCCTCCTATAATGGCCAAATCCGTTGGTCTTTCACCATTTATGTTGGTGACTTTACTACCTCCATAATGGCCATTATTTGGCTATTATGGAGGCGATTTTTCGAGCGATGAACAGCCCCTCCCTCTCCTATATAAACACCCCATTACACCATTGTTGAGAACTAACAAGAAGCTAACGAAACAAGATGAGGCAACACACGAAAATACACAAGCGAGAAATTTCTTCTTCCTACAACTTCCAAGCATCATTTCGTTACTCAATATTCTTCACGGTAGCTCTTGAGTTTCCTTTGCTCAAGGGTTCCATTGCTGTTTTATCTTGGGAGACAAATTGTCCAGGACGTATAAAGGATATATACGGGCAATATTGTCTTAAGGACAGAGTGCCACACTCGACTCAGCATAAACCAGTTTCCATTTTTCAGTCTTCAACAAAATCGTAATTTCAGTTTTGTTGTTATATTGTAATTTTCAGATTTCTAGTCCAAAATATTGTATTCTTTGTTTATCCTTTCGAATACTTGTAATAGTTAAATACTTCCCGTACTGCTTTATAAAGTACCATAGAGCAAAATCTCTCAACAAAACCTTCTTGATAGGTCCGTAAATCTAGAGCATTTGGATCAAAGGCGGGTGTAGCATATCGATTCCGGGTTTATTTGAACTAAAAGTATTACTAACGTGCAACCTTGAATGTCACATGGATAGAACTAATTGAAAGAGAATAATCCCTTGATTATTTTCATTAATGTCAAAGGTTGACAAATATACCGTGCATATGCTGATTGGGGTGACTGTCCTGATACCAGATGCTCGACATCTAGTTATTATATGTTTCTTGGTGATAACTTGGTCTCATGGTCCGCAAAACGCCAGGCTACATTATCGAGATCCAGTCAGAGGCCGAGTATCAAGGGGTAGCAAATGTGGTGTCTGAATCATGTTGGTTGCGTAATCTTCTGTTATAACTTCACTTTCCCATTCAGAAAGTTACATTAGTCTACTGTGATAATGTTAGTGCAGTCTATCTTTCTGGTAATCCGGTCCAACATCAGCGCACTAAACATATCGAGATGGATATCCACTTTGTTCGCGAAAAGGTAGCTCGTGGACAAGTACGCGTCTTGCATGTCCCTTCCAGGTACCAAATTGCAGACATCTTTACTAAGTGACTTCCCTCGATTTTATTTGATGATTTTAGGGACAGTCTCAGCGTACAATAATCGTCCGCTATGACTGCGGGGGTGTGACAAATATACCGTGTATATTAGGATTGTAATTAAACTAGTGTACAAACTTACCATAGTTGTAGAATTCTTGTACAAGTATGATTAGGATTTAGAAGTATAGTATGAATAGGATTTTTCATATTTGTAGATTGTAACTTGTATATATACCCCATTCATTAATGAAGATAATCAAGGAATTATTTCTTTCAAAGGTATATATACATGATGTACAATATTTAATTATGATAATTAAATTTATCTTTTCCTAATACAAGACTATTACATTTTCCTAATACAAGACTACTACCATAATTACACATGTACAAGAACTCTAATATTGTAAGGAGTGATACACGATATATACACAGAATATACACACGTATATTATGTCACACCCCCGCAGTCATAGCGGGCGGTTGTCATACGCTGAGATTATCCCTAAAATCTTTAAATAGAACTAAGGGAAGACTCTTAGTAAAGATGTCAGCAATTTGGTATCGTGAAGGGACGTGCAAGACACGTACTTGTCCACGAGATCACTTTTCGCGAACAAAGTAAATATACATCTCGATATGTTTAGTGCGCTGATGTTGGACCAGATTCCCAGAGAGATAGACCGCACTAATATTATCGCAGTAGACAAAGGTAGCTTTCTGAATAGAAAAGTGAATCTCTAATAGGAGGTTACGCAGCCAACAGGACTCAGAGACCACATTGGCTACCCCTCGATACTCGGCCTCCGCACTGGGTCACGATAAAGTAGCCTGACGTTTAGCCGACCAAGAAACATACAATAACCAGATGTCGAGCGTCTGGTATCTGGACATCCACCCCAATCAGTATTTGTATAAGACATGAGAGTAGATACGGAGGATGAATATAAATGCAAATCATAATCAAGAGTGCCCTGAATGTAACACACAATGCGTTTGAGAGTGTGCATGTGTTCTTCACTCGGATCATGCATAAATAAACACACCTGCTGCACTGCATATGTAATATCAGGCCTTGTGAATGTAAAATATTGAAGAGCCCCTGCAAGACTACGATACTGGGAGGGATCTTCGTAGGGTGTGCTAGAATTAGCACTCAACTTCAGATTGGTGTCAACCGAAGTAGGAAATGACTTACAAGACGACATGCCAGTCCGCTCAATAATCTCAGCCTCATACTTTCTTTGGGATAAAAATAGACCACATGCATGACGAGTTACAACTATACCCAAAAAATAACTCAAGGACCCCAAGTCTTTCATAGCAAATTCTGAACTGAGAAGAGACATGATAGACTTGCATAGTTTATTCGAAGAGGCAGTTAATATAATATTATTCACATATAACAGAATGTATGCCAGAGAAGTACCACGATGATAGATGAACAGAGAATGATCAGACTTGCTGTGAGAAAACCCAATAGTAGACACATAATCTGCAAACTTTTTATACCAGGCCCGATGGGCCTGTTTTAGCCCATATAATGACTTCTTCAGCAAACCTGCATGGTTAGGATGATCGGGGTCCATGAAACCCAAGGGTTGATGCATGTATATCATTTCCTTGAGATCACCCTCTAAGAATGCATTCTTCACATCCAGCTGATGAATGGGCCAGGCTTTGGGGAGAGCCAGACTGAGAACAATGAGAATAGTTACCGGTTTGACCACTAGACTAAATGTCTCTCCATAATCCACGCTAATCTGTTGGGTTTTGACATCGCCTACAAGATGAGCCTTATGCTTCTCAAAACAACCATCATATATTTCCTTATGTGTAAAAATCCACATCATTCAAATCACATTAACACCACGCGGATAGGACACCAAGTCCCACATCTTATTTTTAATAAGAGTATTATATTCATCATCCATGTCCATTTTCCAATTTGGGTCACAAAGGGAAGACACGGGGTTACGTGGTAGGGGTGATTTAGTGATATTATAATTGAGATTAAAATGATATTTTGGTTTAAAAATACCCCGTTGGCTATGAGTAACAGGCCATTGACTCATGATAGAAGTGAGTCAGACCTGGGTCGATGTGGTAATATTAGAACAGGCTCAGTTTGGGAGAAACAGGCTCGGGTTGGGAGGTGGGCCAGCAGGCAGTGGGCCTACTAGTCAAGACGCTGCATCGAAAGAGAGAATGGATGGGCCAGCAGGCAGTGGGCCTACTGGCCGAGAAACTGGATCCGAATATGAGACATTTGGGCCAGCAGACAGTGGGCCTGCTAGCAGACTCGGGTGACGGACGGAAGATAGGCCAGCATGCAGTGGCCCTGCTGGCTGGAAATAATAATGGGAAGGGTCTGATCCAGTAGGCACTGGGCTAGCCGGTGTTTGCTGGTCTAAATCCCGAGATGGGGGCCGGTGAGAGCCCATCATCCAAAAAATTATAAGAATTAGACACAGAATTATGCAACTTAGCAAACGGAAATTGAGTTTCATCAAAAACTACATGGCGACTAATGATGATTTTATTAGAGGATAAATCATAACACTTATAACCACGGTGATTAGACAGATAACCCAAAATCACACAAGCGGTAGAGCGGGCTTGTAGTTTGTTTATTGTAGTGGAGGGAAAGAAAGGATAGCATAAACACCCAAACACCCTAAGATGAGAATAAGACAGATCTTTGTGATAAAGAATTTTGAGTGGAGATTGGTATGCTAATCATTTGCTAGGGAGTATGTTAAGAAGGTAAGTGGTCATTTATAATGCATAGTGCCAAAATGAAAGTGGTAATGAATCATGTGCTAGTAATGTTCGAACAATATTATTAATAGTACATATTTTTCGCTCGGCTTTCCCATTTTGTGAGGATGTATGTGGACAAGAAAACCGAAAAGATATAACATTAATTTTACAAAATTCTCTAAAGGGTCCATTATCATATTCCCTTCCATTATCACATCGAATGTTTTTAATTTCTCATTCAAATTGGGTACGGAAGAATGCTCTAAACGATAGAAATGTGGAATAAACTTTAGACTTTTTAGATAACAGAAAAGTCCACAAAAAAATAGAATAATCATCCAAAAATAACACATAATAATGGTGGCCCAAGGAGCTCAAAATGAGAGATGTCCACAAATCACTATGAATATTATCAAATGGCAACAACATACTAGAATTGGAGGCAACAAACAATAATTTAACATGTTTCTCAAGCGGACAAGAAGGACAAACATTAGTACTACGCGTACTATTACACTTAATAAACTCATTATTCTTAAGAGAGGAAAGAGCAGATGCTCCCGGATGACCCAAACGTTCATGCCATAAGAAATGTGCTAAAGCGACAAATATTGACGATATGGTTGGATTAGTGGTGATGGTGGTGGTGGTGATGTGATATAGCTCGCCCCGACTATTATATCTCATTAGAGGTATCCTTGTCGTGAAATCCTTCACAGAAAATCCAAAAGGGTCAAAGTCAATAGAAACCCAGTTATCAGTTGTAAATTTCTGAACAGACACCAAATTTTTAATTAATTGAGGAGCATGAATGACATTTTTCAAGATTAAAGGTAGGTTCGGGGGAGATAATTTGTGTGACCATAACCACGAATCGGAATTGAATTACCATTACCAACAATAATGCCATAATTTTTGCTCAAATTGAAATAAGACGAGAGATTAACTGGCGCGGACGTCATATGAGAAGTGGTACCGGTGTCCATGTACCAATTTGCATCCTGAGGATTTAATCCTAGTGTGTGCATTGCTACCTCGATATCTGTGAGACTCAGGGCTGTTGTTGGGCTCGCAGCAGCGAAGGCCTGCTATGGATGAGGCCCAAGCAGGCCAAGCTGCCGCCAAAGCCCATTTTGCCAAGCCCCTGGTTACTGAAATCCACTGGGTGTGGACCAAAAATTTGCTGGAACGCCTGCTAGACATGGATATAGTGGACTGGGCTACTACACACTGGCCCAGCCCCACGACCACTATGCACTAGCCCAAGGTTGCGGCCAGTGGTGCTACGGCCCAGTCTGTTGGCCACTTTCGCCCAGTCGTGGCTGCCGCCATTGCCACTGTCGTCGCCGCTGCAGTTTTTGCCACATTTTTTCCAATTTTGGCCCTTTTGCCGCCACAATTGATACGATTTTGGCCCGAATTTTCTGAATAAGAGTGCGGGTCATCAGTGTCGCTTCACATGGCCACCATCATGGCGGAGATGGCTCCGATTGCCGCATTTTCAGCCAATCCGACTTCTTCTAAGGTGAGCATGCAACGTGTTTAGTAGAACGGTGGGAGAGGATTGCTTTGATGTAGAAGAGTCCAACGCCATTATACGCCTTGGAGAGGCCTGCAACCATCTGAAGAACCAGACGATCATTAGTGATGGACGCGCCAACGTTCTTGAGTTGATCCGACAATTCCTTAAGCATTTGACAATAGGCGGAGGCATTCGGAAAATCCTGTATGTTTATGTGGGAGAATTCCTGCTCAAGGGTCACGACACGAGAATTTTTGTTATCTTGAAATATATCACGCAGCCTATTCCAAGCTTCAAGTTTCGTGGTGTCGGGTTCAATAATAGTCTGCAAGAGGTCCGTAGAGATAGTGGAATAAATCCATTAGAGCACCGTAGTATCAAGAGTTGCCCACAACTCTTTTTCATCATCGGTGGTAGGCACTTTCTCCTTGCCTTTTGCCGGTTCGACGATGTGATGAAGGACTCTATTAGACCGTGTTTGAATTTTAAATAGTTCTACCCACATCGCGTATTGGACGTTTTCCATCTCAAGAACAATAGGGATGTTGTTCTTGATATTGGAGACTGCAAGGGCAGGATGAAAGGTGTTCTTTGTGGTAGACGTGAAGAAAGAACAAGAGGAGAATTAGGGTTTCGAAAAAAAAATTGAAGGGAGGGGGGTAGGTACGGCCGACGGCCGAAGGGAGAGTAGGGCGGCGGAAGAAAAAAATTGTGAAGAAGGAAAAGTTTGCCCTAGACTGTGGATACCATGAAAGAGAATAATCCCTTGATTATTTTTATTAATGTCAAAGCTATATATACATGATATATAATATGTAATTATGGTAATTAAATCTACATTTTCCTAATACAAGACTACTACCCTTTCCTAATATAAGACAACTACCATAATAACACATGTACAAGAACTCTAATATTGTAAGGAGTGATACACGACATATACACAGAATATACACACGTATATTCTTTCACTAATTCTTTATTTTATCTTTTAATTTATTCCTTTTTTTTCTTCTGGTGGTGTGGACCACTCGGTAGAATTGAAACCCCGCTTTCAGATGATGTGACAGGAAAATTATAACAATTTTGCAACCTAATCCCTATTCATCTCACATTTGAGAAGCAAGTTCAAGTTGAGTGTATATGTAAATGGCCAAGTTGAGTGTATATGTAAAGGATATAAATGTAAGGAGAGTGGTGCAGCGGGACAGACCTTCCAACGTGTTGTTCCAACTTAATTGACTTATTCAAATTCAAATAAGGTAATACATTTTTTTTGTAACTTTGATATTCAAATCAGTTTGCGTGTATTATAGGTACATTTCACTAGCACGGGGTATCAGATAGCTCTATCCACTAACACTTGATATATAGGAAAAAAATAAGCTAGTATATTTGGCTTTTGCTGAGAATTAAATCTGAAATTTTATGGTTCTAAAATGACTTCATCAACCAATCACACCCTTAAATGCGTATTAGTACATTATGTACATGTCATCAATCTCATAATTTGAATCTTGATTCATTACTGCGGAAGATATTTGTAGAGATAGTGGTCAAATTGCTATGAAATATTTAATATATAGCGAATGCAGATTCTACATCGACAAAATACAAAAGAGATGATGGTATATTAAGAAAGCAAACATATATTAAGAAAGCAAACCTTAAATCCTAGTATGTGTTTTAAAGTTGTACCTAAGTTCAAAAGCGGAAAATATTACTGAGGAACTGGAATAGTATAAATTCATCTTTCATTATTCACTAGATTTTGCACCTTATGAAGAGCGATAGAATATATGCAAATATATTCTTTTGGTATAATTAGTGATTGTGTATATCTGTAATTATTGTAGCAATATTTTATATTAGTTATGTGAATATTTAATTTTTGTAATTATAGCCTAGGATAACTATTGTATATCATGTATATAAGCTAATTACATTAATAAAATCATCAATGGATTATTCTCTTTCATGATAGCAGAAGTCTAGGGCACATTTTTCCTAAAACCTAAAGCTTCCGCCACCGACCTTCTTCCTCGGCAACCCTAACTTCCACCTCCGTTCTCCGCCGGTGAATCCCTCCCGTCGCCCAAAAATTCTCCTTTCTTCCTCAATCATGTCTAACACAAAGAACACATTCTCTTGCAGTCTCAAACATCAAGAACAACATCCCTATCGTTCTTGAAATGGAGAACGTCCAATACGCGATGTGGGAGGAACTTTTTAAAATTCACACAAGGTCTCATAGAATCCTCCATCACATCGTGAAACCGGAAAAAGGCAAGGACAGTGCCTTCCACCGATGATGAAATAGGGTTGTGGGCAACTTTGGATGCTACAATACTCCAATGAATTTATTCCACCATAGCTATGGACCTCCGAATGTAAATTGGTACATGGACACCAGTGCTACTTCTCATATGACATCCGCACAAGGTAATCTCTCGTCTTATTTCAATTTGAGAAAAATCATGGCATAATTGCTGGTAATTGTCATTCAATTCTAATTCGTGGTTATGGTCACACAAATTTGTCCCCACCAAAACCGCCTTTAGCCTTGAAAAATGTCCTTCATGCTCCTCAATTAATTAAAAATCTGGTGTATGTTCGGAAATTTACAACTGATAACTCAGTTTCTATTGAATTTGATCCATTTGGATTTTCTGTTAAGGATTTCTGGACGGGGACACATCTAATGAGATGTGATAGTCGAGGCGAGCTCTATACCATCACCACTACCAAACAAGCTACACCATCAACGTTTTCCGCTTTAGCACCTTCCTTATGACATGCACATTTGGGTCATCCGGGAGCGTCTGTTTTTGCCTCCCTTAAAACAATAAATTTATTGAGTGTAATAAAGCTCATAGTGCTAATGTTTTTCCTTCTTGTCTGCTTGGGAAATATGTTAAATTACTTTTTGTTGCCTCAAATTCTAGTACTATGTTGCCATTTGATATTATTCATGGTGATCTTTGGACGTCTCTCGTTTTGAGCTCTTTGTGCCACCGTTATTATGTTTTGTTGTTGGATGATTATTATAATTTTTTGTGGACATTTCCGTTATCTAAAAAGTCTCAAGTTTATTCCACATTCCTATCATTTAGAGCATTCATCCGTACTCAATTTGAACGGGAAATTAAGAACATCAATGTGATAATGGAAGAGAATTTGATAATGGGCCATTTAGAGAACTTTGTAAGGTTAATGGTATATCTTTTTAGTTTTCATGTCCACATACGTCATCACAAAATGGGAAAGCCGAGGGAAAATTTGCACCATTAATAATATTGTTCTTACATTACTAACCTATGCATCGTTACCCCCATTTCAACATCATGCATTACAAATGTCAACTTACATTCTTAACATACTCTCTAGCAAAGGATTAGCATACCAATCTCCACTCAAAATTCTTTATCAAAAAGACCCTTTGTATTCTCATCTTAGGGTGTTTGGGTGTTTATGCTATCCTCTATTCCCCTCCACTACCATAAACAAATTTCAAGCCTGCTCTACCGCTTATGTGTTTTTGGGTTACCCATCTAATCATCGTGGTTACAAATATTATGATTTACAACAACAACAACATACCCAGTGAAATCCCACAATGTGGGGCCTGGGGAGGGTAGAGTGTACACAGACCTTACATCTATCTTGGTAGGTAGAGCGGCTATTTTCGAGAGACCCCAGCTCAAGACAAAACACAAGTCCAAGCAAAGTACAACAAACACAGTGAGTGAGTCACGATAGCGAATTCTCAAAAAAATGAAGCAAAAAGAAGCAATAACTACTGCAAGTAAATAAGACAAACAAAATACACATAGCAGCATAAATCAAACGACAAGGGACTATAAGGCAACACTATGCCTACTAGTATTATAGGCTAAGCGAGCCTACAATAATAATACTACAACTACCAGTTTGTAAGCTTAGGTAGGACTACGCTGGACTACCTACTACCCTTCTACCCTAATACGTGTCCTCAATAATTCCCTATATAAGGTCATGTACTCAGTGAGTTGCACATGCGTCATATCCTGTCTAATCACCTCTCCCCAACACTTTCTAGGCCTACCTCTACCCCTCATGTACCCGTCCATGGCAAACCTCTCACACCTCCGCACTGGGGCATTTGTGTCTCTCCTCTGCACGTTCCCGAACCATCTCAAACTTATTTCCCACATCTTATCCTCCACCGAGGCCACTCCCACTCTGTCGTGGATATCATCATTTCTCATTCTATCCCTCCTTGTATGCCCACATATCCATCTTAGCATCATCATCTTCGCAACTTTCATCTTTTAGGTGTGCGAAGTCTTGATTGGCCAACAGTCTGCCCCGTACAACATAGTCGGTCTAATCACCACCCTATAGAACTTGCCTTTAAGTTTTTGTGGCACCTTTTTATCGCACAAGACTCCAGATGTGAGCCTCCATTTCATCCACCCTGCCCCAATATGATGTGTGACATCGTCATCAATCTTCCCATTCCCTTAGATAATAGACCCGAGGTACTTGAAGCTCCATTTTCTTTGGAATAACTTGAGTACCAAGGCTCACCTCCATACATGTCTCAATGTTGCTCCCATTATTGAACTTGCCCTCCAAGTATTATGTCTTGGTCCTACTCAACTTGAACCCTTTAGACTCCATAATCTGTCTCCAAACCTCCAGCTTAGTATTCACTCCACTCCGAGTCTCATCAATCAGGACTATGTCATCTGCGAATAACATACACCATGGCACCTCCCCTTGGATTAATCGCGTCAGTCCATCCATCACCAAGGCAAATAGGAATGGGCTAAGAGTTGATCCCTGGTGCAGCCCCATCATCACTAGGAAGTGCTCCGAGTCTCCTCCTACTATCTGTACTCTAGTCTTGGCTCCATCATATATATCCTTAATTTCCCTAGTGTATGCCACAGGTACACATCTAACCTCCAAACATCTCCATAGAACCTCCTTAGGGACTATGTCATATGCCTTCTCGAAGTCGATGAAAACTATATGTAGGTCTCTCTTCCTCTCCCTATACTGCTCCACCAACCTCCTAATAAGATGAATAACTTTTGTAGTCGAATGCCCAGGCATGAACCCAAATTGATTCTCAGAGATAGACACGCCTCTTCTCACCCTCATCTCCATGACTCTTTCCCAAACTTTCATAGTGTGGCTTAGCAGCTTGATACCCCTATAGTTGTTGCAACTCTAGATATCACATTTGTTCTTGTACAAAGGAATCATTGTACTCTACCTCCAGTCTTCAAGCATCCTCGCCGTCTTAAAAATGACATTAAACAACTCCGTCAGCCACTCCAAACCTGTGCTCTTCCAAAATTCAACTGGGATCTCATTAGGCCCGGTCGCTCATCCGTTGCGCATCTTGCGAACAACACCCTGAACCTCCTCAACCTTAATGTTTTCACAATACCCAAAATTTTGGTACTTACTAGAGTACTCCAAATCTCTCGGCACAACGTCTTTATCTTCTTTTTCGTTCAAGAGTTTATAGAAGTAAGATTGCCACCTCCGCCTAATATGTGCATCCTCCACCAGTACTTTGTCGTTCTTGTCCTTGATGCACCTCATGTGATCCAAGTCTCGGGCCCTCCTCTCCCTCGCCTTGGCTAGTCTGTACAACTTCTTATCCCCGCCTTTTTTCTCTAATTCCACATATAGAGGTTCAAAAGCCGTTGTTTTCGCTGCTATAACCGCTAGTTTTGCCTCTTTCCGCTCCATCTTATATAATTTCCTATTCATCCACTTCTCCACCTCATCTTTGCTTTCTACCAATTTCGCATACACCGTTAAATGACTCTTGTTCCGCAGTATGTCAACAAAGAGGGCAAACTTATTGAACATTCTTCATTTTGTTAGTCATGTTAAACATACATCTTCACCAATATTGGAAGGTGCAATCTATTTTTGCTCTAAGAGTATTCATTACAAGTCTAGTTTCAAATATGAGGACAAAGTTATGAAGGAGTTAGTAATATGCAAGGAGAAATCAATGGTCTTAAAACTTTAATTTTGAAAACTACATCTTCGGCATATCACATACATTGGTTTGCTCATCAATAGCAATAGACTATTATAAATGTTTTACGGAAGAATTATGATGTGGATCAATTATAATGTTATTGCTAATGTTTTGAATACCGTTGGAGGTATTTTTAAGCGTGAGAAAAGCTTCGAGAAAAACGTAGAGAAATTACTAGTGCCTTTTCATACGATCAGTGAACTAAATCAAAAATCTTGAACTTCAAAGGAGTGATACCCGTTGAGGATCTCATTTTAAGACAATACACAACTTTATTGCATTATTCTCGTTAATTGTTCATGTAGTTGATGCTCTTGCAAATGAGAATTTTAATTATCTTGGGAGATCAATTTCTAGTGAATAACATAAGATTTTTTGAGACTACGCAGACGTTGTATTTCATATTGAAAGTGTTGTAAAAATATAAAGATATTGTAAATGCTATGAAGCTCATTAGTTTGGTACAATTTTTGAATCAATAATAAACGTTTTCTTCTTTACGAATAGCCATTATCCCATTCCGAACCCTTCTTGATACCTCCCATGGAAAATCTCAAATTTAAATTCCAAATTGACTAGTTCAACAACTTAATATGCAGTTGACTATGAAACATACGCTAGGGCAACAGTAGCACACAATGGCTAATAAAAAGCCATCAGCTTGTTAGGAGTCAATTGTGGCTTACCCCTTTCCTCTTATGGTGATCCTTGAAATGGATAAGAACTATAAATCTATCATAGCGTAAAACTTCCCAGTGTTACATATTCTCAGAATTTGCATGTAGAAGTTCTTAATGCTTTTATTGATTTGCATCTTTCGGAGCTTAACAATCGTTTGGATGCAGTGAATAGTGATTTACTTCTTGGTATGGCTTGTTTGAATTTGGATTTTCTTTCCAAATCATGATAAAGATAAAATTATGAAACTTGCTAAACTTTATCTCAATGATTCTGGTGTTTCTACAACTAAGCTCTCTATGTGAGAGGACCTAATGATTTTTATAACTTGAATAGACTTGGATATCTCTCTGAAACACTAGTTAAAATAAATCTGCACAAGACTCAGAGGCTTGTTTATTTGTTTGTGAAGTTAAGTTTGATATTGCTTGCTGCTGGAGCTTTTTCTAGCAATGAAGTAGATCAAGAATGACTTGCAAAGCAGAATTGGTGATGAATTTTTGAATGATTGTTTAGTTTCTTATATAAAAGATAAAGTATTTGAAAGTATATGCGATTATTGATCGCTTTGAAAACATGACAAGCAAGGGGTATAATTATAATGATCGTATTTACAAATATATGTTATGTCGGGTGGTTCGTTATCTTTTCAAATATATATCTAATATCTGGTTCTGTTATTATTTTATAGTTCTTTGTGGTATATCCTAAAATTCTAAACCTTGAACCCATAAGGTTAATTCCCAGATCTGGCTCTGGCTAGTAAGCTACTGGAAAAATGTGAAACCCCTCTTCAATCTTCATTAAGAAGGGGTTCAACTGATCCACCTTGACTAGCTACATACAATTGAGCCCCCTTGTAATCCCATTATCCTTTATTTCTGGGGTAAGCCCTCACTCTAAGCAAACCCAACACTTCTTAAGGAAAATGGCCGTTTTATCCTCCTAAATCCTTCCACTTCACCTCTGGAGAAGAAGTCCAGGGAACTGTATGTGGTCCAGCCCACACCTCAGCATCTGGACCAGCAGACACTGGCAAGCCACTGCATGCTGGCCCAAACATCCCTCATCCTCAAATTCTGCCAGCAGGCCCACTGCCTACTGGCCTAAGTCCCTCCGTCCATGAGTTTCTACTAGCAGGCCTACTACATGCTGGCCCAAATCCCTCCCACTCGCAGCTTCTTCCAGCAGGCCCACTGCCTGATGGCCCAACCCAATCCAACCAATATCCAGCTCAGGTCCTCCCAACTCGAATCCAGTCCACCACCACAACATCTGGTCCTGGCCAGCCCACGACTTCCACTCCTATCCAGTCCACTTCTATTCCGGGACAAGAGCCCGTTACTTGTAGCCAACGGAGTATTTTTAGACCAAAACAATATTTTAATCTTAACACTAATGACATTAAATCCCCCCTACCACATAACCCCATGTCTGCCCTTTGTGACCTGAATTGGAAAATGGTCATGGATGATGAATATAATGCTCCTATTGAAAATAAGACGTGGGAGTTGGTGCCCCGTCTGCCTAGTGTTAATGTGATTCATTCTATGTGGATTTTTACTCATAAGGAAAAATTTGATGGTTGTTTTGATAGGCATAAGGCCCGTCTTGTATGTGGGAATTCTACGAAGAAGTGCACCTGGACTATAGAGCTCTTCACCCACTAAAAAGAGAAGAGGCCGGGAAAAGCTAGCCTTTTACGACCATTTCCTTTTGGTTTAGTTTTCCTAGCTCCTATCCCCGTAGGCAAAACCCAATAGGTTGGCGTGGATTATGGAGAGACATTTAGTCCGGTGGTCAAAGCGGTAACTTTTCGCACTGTTCTCAGTTTAGCTCTCTCAAAAGCATGGCACATTCATCAGCTGGACGTGAAAATACATTCTTGCACGACAAACTCAAGGAAATTGTATACATACATCAGCCATTGGGTTTCAGGGACCCTGATCATCCTAATCATGTGTGCTTGCTGAAGAAATCCTTGTATGAACTAAAACAGGCTCCTTGGGCCTGGTACAAAAGATTTGTTGATTATGTGTCTACGGTTGTGTTTTCTCACAGCAGGTCTGATCATTCTCTATTCATCTACCGCCACTGTACTTTTATGGCCTACATTCTGTTATATGTGGATGATATTATATTGATTTCTTCCTCTGATAAACTTTTCAAGTCTATCATATCTCTTCTCAACTTAGAATTTTCTATGAAAGACTTGGGACCGTTGAGTTATTTTTTTGATATAGTTGTCACTCGTGATGCAGGTAGTCTATTTCTTTCTTAAAGGAAGTATGCCGTAGAGATCATTGAATAGGATGGCATGTTAGCATGTAAGTCCTCTCCTACTCCGGTTGACACTAAACTGAAGTTGAGTGCTACTTCTGGCACACCTTATGAGGATCCCTCCCACTATCGTAGTCTTACGGGGGCTTTTCAATATCTCACATTTACGAGGTCCGATATTACTTATGCAGTGCAGCAGGTGTATTTATTCATACATGATCCGAGGTAAGTACACATGCACGCTCTCAAACGCATTGTGCGCTACATTCAGGGCACTCTTGGTCGGCTAAACGACAGGCTACTTTAAGTATGTAAAGTAATCTTAGGTAAACATTTTGAAGTTACTAAGTAAAGTGGCTGAATATTTGATACACGATAGTTGCCTCCTGCAGTAATCAGTATAGTGTCCCCAGGCCTGAACAACATCCAAATAAGAAGTCAGCTTGTAAGACCAAGATCAGAACATAGAAAAGAAAACGGAATTAAAATGCTAATTGATAGAAACTAAGAGTCCACCAAATAGTATAAAGAACCAGGTTTTCTATCTGTTTCTTTGAGTAAAGACAGAAAGTAAATGACATACAATATTTACGCGGAAAACACCTTGCTCAATGGATTAAAAACCACGATCTACCAAGTAGGTATTGGAAATTTAACTATGTGGGATTCAGTTTTTCCCGTCTTTAGTGACTTAAACACGTTGGCCCCACATGTTGGAAACATCGTTTCTTCGCACATGCCTAATCTACTAAATGAGTAGATGATATTAGTGCCAAGTATCGTCAAATTTCATTAAGAAATGAAAGAGATATTAGTACACAAAGTAAGGTGTTTGACACATAAATAGATGGATTGTTTTGGCCAAATAACAGATCTCCCACATAGGTAGAAGATGGAAGGATTGAGCACTATATAAGCTCTATTTTTGGGTAAGGGTTTGGGACCTCAAGAGGTAACCATGTGTTAAGAAGAGGGAGGATCTAAGTGAGCTTGGATTCGGGGCTAAGCCCCACATGCGTGCCGCCGCCGCCCGTCCGATCCGGCTCAGGCTCGGGTCGGGTCATGGGTCACGGGCTTCGGGCTGTGGGTTGTCTTCCAGAATTTTCTTTTTGGTCCCTGAAATATTTCTTATTTATATTTTTATCCTGAAAGTTTCGGAGATAACCAAATATTGCAATAACTCTGAAACGTTGCAACTAATCTGACTTCAACAGTCAGAAACACCCTATAAATTAAACTCTTATGTTTTGTTCGAAACATAGAGAAAGGCAGAAACAGAAACACACAAAAATCCTCCTCTCCTCTTCAGCAATCTATTCTATATTTTTTTTTCCCGCTAGAATCAACTTTACTTGCTTTGTATTGTTGATTGTTGTTGTTTTACCTTGGGAGACTACTGTCCATTACCATAAAAGCATTTATACGGGGCAATTTTATCTTAAAGACAGAAAGACATCTCTCGACTCAGCCTTGTTCTGTTTCACCTTTCTGACACCATTTTTACCCTACAATTTAAGACAAAATTTTCTGAGTGTTCGAAAGATGTCTGTTTCAAATTTTGCTTCTAGTTCTGTTGCTACTGCCACTCAAGGCAATGATGTTGTCCCTGCTCCTGCCACTTTCCAAGGAGAATGCCCAGAAAAGTTTCTGGGCATAAATTTCAAGAGATGGCAACAAAAGATGTTGTTTTATCTTACTACGTTGTCACGCTTTCTGACAAAAGATCCTCCTTCTGGAGGGGATGCAATAGACACTCAGTCTAACACAACGATTGAAGTGGGCGACGATATCCAGGCACAAATGCCATGAAGTTAACTCTAGATGCCTGGAATCATAGTGATTTCATGTGCAAAAACTGCATTCTGAATGGTCTGTCGGATATACTCTATATTGTGTATTGCACCGTGAAGACGGCAAAGGAGTTATGGGAAAAAATCAAGAAAAAGTACAGCGCACAGGATGCGAGTACTAAGAAATTTATCGTTGGAAAGTTTCTGAAATTTCAAATAGTGGATGGTAAATCAGTGATGTCCCAAATTCAAGAGTTTCAGATGATTCTTCATCATATGGATTTGGAAGGAATGAAGCCAAATGATCAGTTTCTGGTTGCGTCTTTGGTTGAAAAATTGCCTCCCTCGTGGAATGAGTTCATGAGTTATCTCAAACTAAAGACAAAGGAAAATGGTTTGAAGATCTTATATTCAAACTGCAAATACAAGAGGACAATAAAAGGGCTATATCTAAGGGAAAGCAGCCAATGGAGGCAAAGGCGAATCTGGTTGATTCAAAGGGAAACGCCAACAAAAAGCACAAGTACCAGGGAGACGACAAAAGCCAAACGATGGAAAATTTCCATCACTGTGAAAAGCCTTGCCATATGATCAAAGAGTGCCACAAACTGAAGCGAGAGTAGAAGGAAAAAGCCAAGAACAAAGGCAAGGCCAAGGCTAACGTTGTGCAAGACAAGGATGATCTTTCGAACCTTTGTTGACACCCAATTTTGTCCCATCTTTTATGATTTTATTTGCAATTTTAAGTATTTTTAAATATAAGCATATATAGGTATATATATCATTAGTTTATTATTATTATTTGCATTTTTTATTGTCATTTTGCATTTTATATCATAATCATACTTTTATTATCCTAATATTATATGTTATTTTGACAAAACGGCATCGCATTTTTATTTTTTATTTTAGCACCAAGCATTTCGCAAATATTATATTTTATCATATTATCATCTTTACAATTTATAAATTTTGCAAAACTTTCTTTTTATATAATAAAATCCCCTTTTATATTTTTAAACTCACAACCCACTTTTTATTTCCCTACCCAAAATAATTTCTACCCAATACTCCAACCCAAATCCCACAAAAATAGGGCCCAACCGGTCAAGCCCCAGGCCCACCGCAACAGCCCAACTCCCCTCTCTTATTTTCGCCCCAACCCAACACCTTAATTTCTTATTTTCTAATTTCCTAACCAAACCAACCCCCAAGCCCAACCGGTCAAGCCCAATACACCTTATTCCCTTCCCCTTTATTTCCCCAAGCCCAACCGGCCACCCCCCTAAACCGGCCCAACCCCACATCCCTTTTATTCTACACCACACCAAACACAACCCTAAAAATCTAACCCTCCTTTCTCTCTTAAACCATCATCAGCCGCGACCCCACACCCCCATACCGGCGACCCCACGTCGCCGGTCACCTCACCCGACACCACCACCAAACCCCTCGGTCACCTCACCCGACACATCCCATACCCCTATCCCCTAAAATCCGCAACCCATACCCCCAAAATCCGCTTCCAAAATCAGATTTTTTTAACCTTTTATTCGAGTTTCAAACTCGTTCTTGGGGGTTAAGCCATCTATAAATACCCCATGTTGTTCTTCATTTTTGAGGGGGGAATTTGGAGATCCAAAAATCTAGTTTTTTAAAAATTTTGAAATCCGAAATCTTCTTAAGGGCGTTTGTTCTTCACCTTAAAGAATCCAAAAATATAAGATAAAATTATTGGGGTTTTGGTATTGAATAATCTGAAATTTTTGCTATTCTCCACTGTTTTCGGATTCCCGATCGGGTCGGGTCACTGTTCCGGTCGGGACGAGATCCGGGTCGAGTAAATTTTCAGATTTTTGTATTTGATAATTTGTTGTTGGCTATCTGAAAATCTTTAAAAAAAAAAAAATTACACTGTTCCGGGTCGGGTCGACCCGGTTCGGATAATTTCCAGATATTTTTTTTTGTGTTAATATCTAGTTGTTGGCTATCCGAAAAATAAAAAATTTGGATTCGAATCCGGGCCGGATCACTTTGTTCGGTGTCCGAGTCGGGTCAAATTTCGAATTCGGGTCGGACATTTTTAATTGCGAACTGCTGCTGCTTTTTTTTTGGGCATTTTAAATATCGTGCAATGGATATCTTGTTGTTTTACTTTGTTTTATTGTTTTTAACCAATATTGCATTTAGGCCGATGAAATTGAATTCGAGGCCGCGCTTTTTTTTCATTTCTGTTTCGATTACTCTTTTGGCATTTAAACATCCGTGCAACGGATATTTACTTGTTTTATTGTCTTCTTGTTTTAAACTAAATATCGCGTCTTTTCGAGAATTGCTTCTCGATTTCGGTTTTTCTTTGTTTTGGTTTAGTTTACTGTTTTTGAATTAAATACCGCATTTTGGCCGATGAAAAAATATACGTCGATTTTTGAGGCCTCCACATTTGTAAAGACGGAAAATAAAACTTCTGGACAATGATGAAACTTAAATCTTTTTCACCCGAGAGACCAACATGTTCGGTAGGCAAGGCAACTAAAATGACCAACGAGTCATATGTTAGCAGCCACGACGTGATTGGAATGATCTTTTCAAAATTTAAGTCTGAGTCCTCCGTAATAAAAACATTTATTGTTTTGGATACGGATCCGAAGTTATGTATATTCAATTGTTTCTAACCGTTTATTCTTGACAGCTTGCAAAGATAAAGTCAAAGAAGGCAAATACCCCTCGGAGATTATTTATTTTTTGTTGTTGTCTTTTACTTTCTTTAATTCACTTTATTTTCATTCTTGTATTGTAATATTATTGTACTCGTGAAATTATTGAAATATTTAGAATAGGCAGACATAGAATTAATTAATAGGGTAGTCTAAAATTGGAAACCCATCGCTAGTTTATTTATTTTAGGCTCGGTTAGTTTTAAAATTGAAAATCGCTAGTTTATTTATTTTAGGCCCGTTGCCCATAATAATCACTTTGCATACATTTTTATCAATTTTGCCTACTTATATTTTTTTCAACTTTACATGTATATTAATGCCATACAAATGCATACTTGTACAAAATGCATCATTTTATTAACACCCTGCAATATTATTTTTTATATGTATAAAAACATGCATTTTTATTAGCAATAATTAACCTGAATTTGATCGGATAATCGCAAGTTAGCGGATCTTAAAGGATGCCTAACCCCTTCCCTTTAGGATAATAAAGAACCCTTACCTAGAATCTCATTAGTTTCGTAGACCATAAAATCGGAGTTATTTAGTTAGCATTCAGATGCCCTAATTCACCTTAGAATAATTAGGTGGCGACTCCTCAAGCAAGCAATTTTTAATCCATCCGGAGGGAATCGACGACATCGCGTCGCGAAGCCCACAGGTCAAAATCGGGCGCGACAACCTTGATGACATGATTGTGGACTTCTCGGTTGTAGTGCTAGAGGCAAATCTGGTGGAGAATCCAAGGCAATTGTGGATAGACACGGGTGCAACCCGTCACATCTGCTCTGACAAGAGTGCATTATCTTCTTACGCCCTAATCTCGAGAAAAAGTTGTCCATGGGCAACGATGCTACCTCAGAAGTGCAAGGGGTTGGAAAGGTTGTACTTAAAATAACTTCAGGCAAAGAGCTTACTCTGAAAGAAGCACGTCCCTGACATCTGCAAGAACTTGGTTTCAGGGCCACTGTTGGTCAAGGCTGGCTTTAGACTAGTTTTTTAGTCCAACAAATTTGTAATAACTAAGAATGGTATATTTGTAGGAAGGAGCTTCGCATGTGACAGCCTCTTCAAAATGAATACTATGTTTGTAATCCGTTCATCTAATGAAATAAAGCCTTCTACCTACTTGCTTGAGTCCTCTAATTTATGGCATCACAAATTAGGACACGTTAACTACAAATTCATTCAAAAGTTAGTAAAGTTGAAATTGTTGCCTTTCTTCGACATAAACCCTCAACATAAATGTGAGGTGTGCATAGAGGCAAAATTAACCAAATCATCTTTCTATTCAGTCGAAAGAAACACCGCTCCTCTAGAGCTTATTCACACCAATATATGTGATTTAAAATTTGTACAAACTAGAGGGGAAAACAAGTACTTTATGACTTTCATTGATGATAGTACAAGGTATGGTTATGTTTACTTGTTGAAAAGTAAAGATGAAGCATTTAAAAGTTACAAAGCAGAAGTTGAAAATCTACTAAACCTACGGATTAAGGCAATTCGTAGTGATAGATGAGGAGAATACGTAGCACTGTTTGAAGAATACTGTGCTCAATTTGGCATTGTTCATCAAACGACCGCTCCTTACTCGCCTCAGTCTAACGGTATTGCCGAGCGCCAAAACCATACGTTAAAGGAAATGATGAATGCTTCACTTATCAATTTCGGTTTAGCCCAAAACATGTGGGGTGAAGCGATTCTTACCGCTAATACAATTCTCAAAAGAGTTTTGCATTAGCATAAGGATAAAACTCCATATGAATCATGGAAAGAAAGAAACCCACTTACAAATATTTGAAAGTGTGGGACTATTTGCAAAGGTCGAAGTACCTAAACCAAAATAGGTCAAAATTGGACCTAAGACAGTAGATTGCATATTCATCGGATATGCAAATAACAGTAGTGCTTATCACTTCTTAGTATATAAGTCGGAGATACCTGATATCCATGAGGGTACGATCATGGAATCAAGGAATGCTGAATTCTTTGAATAGATCTTTCCCAGAAAGGAAAAAGAAATAATTTCGCGCAAACGAAGTTATGAACAAAATGCTCAAAATCTACAAGACTTGGGAGTTTTTGATTACCGGAACTAGACGTTCCAGATCTACAGGACTCAGAAGTTACTGACTATCCAGAACCTAATGTTCCAGACCTACAAAACTTAGGCGTTCCAGAGGTTGAACCAAGAAGGAGCAAAAGTGTCAAAAAGGACAAAACCTTTGGTCCAGACTTTCTAACTTAAATGGTTGAAAATGAACCGAGGACAATTAAGGAAGCATTGTCAACTCTAGAAGCACCGCTTTGGAAAGGAGCTATAGAAAGCGAAATAGATTGCATCATGCAAAACCATACTTGGGAAATGGTTGACCTTCCTCCGAGAAGCAAACCTTTGGGTTGTAAGTGGATACTCAAAAGAAAGTACAAAGTAGATGAAACTATTGACAAATATAAGGCCAAATTATTAGTCAAAGGCTACAGACAAAATGAAGGTCTCAATTACTTTGACACATACTCACATGTGTCTAGATTAACATCCATAAGGGTATTCATAGCCATTGCAGCTTTGCGTGACCTTGAGATACATCAAATGGATGTTAAGACAGTCTTCCTAAACGGAGAGTTAGAAGAGAAAATATACATGGAACAACCCGAGGGGTATGTCTTTCCAGGACAAGAAAAGAAAGTATGTCAACCTATTAAGTCTTTGTACGGACTCAAATAAGCCCCGAAACAATGGCATAAAAAGTTTGATAATACTTTATTATCAAAAGGTTTCTCCATAAATGAATATGATAAATGTATCTATATCAAAGAGAACTCTGACTTATTTGTCATGATATGCCTTTACGTAGATGACATGCTTATCACCTGAAGTAGTCTAAACTTGATCCCGGAAACAAAGAATATGTTGAAACAATCTTGCGACATGAAGGATATGGGTATTGCAGATGTAATCTTAGGAATTAAAGATTTCTAAGACATCTGACGTGGTTTTATCGCAATCTCATTATATTGAAGATATTTTGAGGAAATTTGATGTATTTGGCAGTCCCCCTATGAAGTCACCAATGAATATGAATCATAAAATTGATAAGAATCATGGTTCACCCGTATCCCAAGAGCAATATGCGCAGGTCATTGGTAGTTTAATGTATATTACAAACTGCACCCGACCCGATATCACTTATCCAGAAAATAAGTTGGCTAGGTTTACTCGTAATCCTGAAAATGATCAATGGAAGGCGTTAAATTGGATACTACGATATCTGAAATATTCGCTGACTTACGGATTACATTATTCAAGATATCTAGCCGTATTGGAAGGATACAGTAATGCAAACTGGATATCGGACATAAAGAACATCAAATCCATCAGTAGGTATGTTTTCACAATTGGTGGTGGGGTTGTGTCTTGAAAGTCCTCTAAGTAAACATGTATCGCCCGATCCACGATGGAATCAGAGTTTATTGCTTTGGATAAAGCAGGAGAAGAAGCAGAATGGCTTCACGACTTCTTAGAGGATATCCCTTATTGGGATAAACCCGTACCTTCGGTGATGATTCACTATGACAGCCAATCGGCTTTAAGAAGGGCACGGAATAGTATGTACAATGGCAAGTCTAGACATATTCGTCGGAGACATATGATCGTTAGCCAGTTGATCACCACGGGTGTCAATTCCATTGATTACATCAAATCAAAGGATAATATAGCAGATCCATTAACTAAAGGCCTACCCAAAATAAGATTTTGCGAGGCTTGTCCCTTCCCCATCCTTTTGGGAAATCCAACATACTTGCGTTTTTTTGCCTTGTCCACGTTCTGGGCCTGAACTTGCCATATACTCACTTGTAGTAGATTTGTCCATCCCGAGGCGCTCTTCCTCGAGTTCCAAATGACACTTAGCATCCTCCATAGTTTTGATGCTAATATTATGGGTCAAGTGCATTTTCATATTTTTCCAGCTTTGGGGTAGGGAGTGAATCACAACTTGTACTTGTTGCTCTTCGGTGAATACATGACCGACATTTTTCAGTTCATTCACTATATTGAGCATATGGCGCAGATGCTTACGCATAGTATGATCAGGACTCTTTTTATAAGTATCAAACTTAATAGTAAGCGCTATTAACTTGGCAACTGAAGTATGACCAAATTTTTCTTTTAATGCGGACCACAGATCCTTAGCATTGTCATACTTTCAGAATTCTCTCATAATATCGTTATCCATGCTGCTCAACAACGTTATGCGAGCAAGAAAATTCTTCTTTTTTCAAGCCTAATAAGCCTCAAGATCTTTCACATGTTAGGGAGTATTACCATTTTCAGGAAGTGTCATAGACACATTAAGAGCTTCAAGAGCCTCTTGCTCTTCCAGGACATATTGGATTTTCATACTCCATATTTCATAATTGTCTATGTTTAACCTTTGTTAAGCTCGGTGATGATATTTTCCGCGGTAGTTGACATACTGAATTAAACAAGTATAAACTATCATGAGACAAATATGTACTTTTCACATGCCTAACTTCATATACATAGAAATTTCTTAAATTATTAATCATGTTAATATTTATTTCATACTAGATTCGAAATCAAAAGTTTACTAAATTTCCAATCATCATCCTAATACTAATATGTTGTAAATCTAACATAATCAATCATCTAAGGAGTACTTATCTTAAATTACACAAATTCAAGATATTTATAATTAAATTAGTTTCAAACAAATTATGTCTCGGCTTATTAGACGGATCCAACATCAATCAAAACTGCATGGCCAAAATATAATGTATCTCAAATCAATTTGAAATAATCATGCAGAATTGAAATGATAGACAATAACATGGGTCATTGTTTGAATTATCTTCCCTGTTTTTTTTTAATATACTAACTGTCACTTGTTCAGAAAGCACCACACATGATTCCAAACAAGTTATCAAGACTCATCTTTGATAATTATTATATATGGAAAGATATGACAATCAAAAAAAATATTTTTAAGTTCATGATTCTTGGAAGCAGGTGAAGAATAGAATAACAAATCTTCATCTATGAGTTAAAAAAAAATCACTTTAATTCTCCTTTCTTAAATTGTTGATTCTTCAACAAAACAAAGAGAAACACCAAAATAAATATGTATTTTCCAAAGATATACTCTGGAAATCACTTCCAGGAAAAACGATGCACAGCAAAAGTGCATAGACCCATAAAATATCCTTCTTTTAGTTTTTTTTTAAAAAAAAGTGTCGAAGGAAATTTGGTTTAACGAATCTTCTATTGAAAAACTAGTGTCTTTCCCAAAATATGATAAAGGATCCGTATAACCTCTTTTAATAAAAAAGAAAGGATCACAGCATCAACCAATTGTGGGACAGAAAAAAAGTTGGCAAAATACATAGATCACAAAGTTAAACTATATCTGAAAATTCAAATTCACACTCCAATTAATCAGGTGACTTATTAACCATAGCACATTCAATAAGTAAATTTATTTTTTTCTGAGAGTTGTAACACCACTCTCATAGTATGGGGTGATTTACGCTCGCGCGCCACATTGACGCCACGTCAATGCCATGTTTGAATTTGTATTCTTTTCCTTTTCTTTTCTATCTATTTGTTGAGTTTTTTATTAATTATATTTTTTATTAATTAATCTCTAATTAACCATTAAACCCTCCATTAATTAACTTTCTTCATCACTAAATCACCCTCACCCACTCTGCACCCAAACTTAAAACCGGACATCACCATTAAAGCTTGATGTTGCCTGGGCCATTTTTTTCGGCTAGAGTTTGTCCTCCTCCCTTCGATCTGGGTATGCGCTCGAGAATTTAGTCACTTAATTCCTCCTACTTCATTGTTGGGAGAGAAAATCAAAGATGGAAGACAGAGCAACGGCCTTTAGAGCTGAAGGCCGGCCAGAAAAAATTTCAATAAAATCCTCTATCTTCTTTTCAATTTTATCTTTTACACTGATATACACGGTATATTGGACATGTATATCACAGGCTGACTTAGCAAAGATGGGTTGTTAAACCCATGATATACACGATGTATATATACCACGTATATCACGGTTTAGTGGCTTATTTTAGGAGATATTTTGTTGTAATTAGAATTGTACACTTACCATAATTGTATAGTTATTGTACAAGTAGAATAATATTTTAGGAGTAGAATAGGAATATGATTTTCCTATTATGAAAATTGTAAATTGTATATATACTCTTTTATTAATGAAAATAATCAAGGGATTATTTCTTTCATGAAAGCGTTCAAATGCATTATTCGATACATCCAGGGAACACTTGACTATGACTTATATTTATATTCTTCATCGACGTCTACACTTGTCTCGTATACAAATGCTAGGGTGGTTGTCCAAATACCAGACGTTCCACGTCCGGCTATTGTATGTTTCTTGGTCATAACTTGGTTTCATGGTCTGTGAAGCGTCAGTCTACACTATCACGCTCTAGTGCAGAGGCCGAGTATCGAGGGGTAGTCAATGTGGTCTTTGAATCGTGTTGGTTACGTAATCTTCTTTTAGAACTTTATTGTCCTATTCAGAAAGCTACATTGGTTTATTGTGATAATATTAGTGTCGTCTACCTTTCTGGTAATCCGGTTCAACACCAGTGTACTAAACACATCGAGATGGATATTCACTTTGTTCACGAAAAGATAGCTCGTGGACAAGTACGTGTCTGCCATGTCCCTTCCAGGTATCAAATTGGAGACATATTTACTAAGGGTCTTCTCTTGGTCCTTTTTGAAAATTTTAGAAACAGTCTCAGTGTACGAAGACCGCCCGCTATGACTGCGGGGATGTGATAAACACCCGTGATATACACGGTATATTGGCCATGTATATCACGGGCTGACAAACCCGTGATATAGTGTATACATACAGTGTATATTACGGTTTAGTGGCCTATTTTAGGAGATATTTTGTTGTAATTAGAATTGTACACTTACCATAATTGTATAGTTATTATACAAGTAGAATAAGATTTTAGGAGTAGAATATGAATATGATTTTTCTATTATGGAAATTGTAAATTGTATATATACTCTTTCATTAATGAAAATAATTAAGGGATTATTTCTTTCAGACACTAGAAGGAGGGTTTTCAGCTAATAGATGAAATTAAGGATAGAGAAAATCTGAATTAAAAAGCAGGGAGATAAGAAAAAAGTCACCAAAAATTGGTTTTCTAGCCAAAGCTCGCTGGATTGTAGTAACACCGGAAATGGAGAAGGGTCGACTGACAGTGATAATAAAGAAACTGACTTGGGTCTTTTCAATTCTTCTCTGTGAATTGTAGCCAAATGGAGAAGGGTTATTTCAATTCTTCTATGTGATAAGAAAAATGGAGGAGAACAGAGGGGGGGGGGGGGGGGGGTGAAGAAGGCCCGGGGGAGAGGGGCAAAAATCAATTTCTTTATTATATTTTCCTGTAATTATGAACAAAACACACCCTTTTTAAATTATTTTTGTATTTTGTGCCACATCAACTCTGGGCATTAAATACACTTTTTAGATGGTCAGGGGATAATAAATCGTAGAGGTGTGCAAAAAATCCGGAGAATCAAAAAAATCGAACCGAATCGAAATTCGATTCGATTTTTTCTTGGTTTTTTTAAAAAAGAAAACCGATTTTTGAAAAATCGAACCGAATCAGAATTTAGTGATTCGGTTCGGTTTTTTAATTTTGGATACGAACCGAATCGAAAAAACTGAATTAAATATATAATTATTCTTATTTTTTATTTTCGGCTACTACTATCTTTTGAATCATAGACATTGAAGTCAATCTATGAAGCTTTTATGGAAGTCGAATGCGGCATGAACTTGATTAACATATCACGGAAGCATTGATATAAAATGTAGGGAGAGAAAGTAGTTGTAAATTGGTGAAACGTTAAATGGTCATAACAATGCGCTCGGATGTCCGTTTTACCCAAAAAAAATTTATTTTAAGTATTTTTTCAGGATGGGGCCGGCCAAAACAACCACAAGGCGGTTTGGCGCAGCCAATTTTTATGAAAACGTTTGTTTTCCCAATCAATTTGTGTTTTCCCCCAAATTGGTTTCTAATTTTCCTTTTCTTTAGTAAACATCTCATGATACACAATATATTTCAACGTCGAAATTTCATGGTAGTGTAGGTGTGAATGTCAATTTCAGTTTTGGAAATTCAATTTTTTTTTAAAAATAAAAAATTTCTCGACCCGACCCGACCGACCCACTAGAAAAAACCGATATAATCTGATACGTTCGGTGATATAAACCGAACATATCGTTTTAAAAAAAAAACGATTTTTATTCGGTTCATATTTTTCGGATACAAAACCGAACCGATCGATATACGCTCACCCCTAATAAATCGCTCGATTAGTTGGAATGTGAACTCAAATTTTCGGATATAGTTCAAGATACAATCTACGTATTTTGCCAAAAAAAATATGGCAGTGCACTTTTTCGGAATGCCGTCAAAATCACTACTTAAACGCAGTAATAAGAACGACATTACAACAATATTTTGGAAACAACATACACCAATTTTTTTTCGTGATTCTTATGCAATTTTTTTTATATCACGATAGCGGAAAAAACAAAGACTATGAAACTCAAAAATTTAAATATGGCTATGATACCATTGAAGAATTGAATCAAACACACAGTTTGCAGGATCATTGAATTTGTTTCAATAGTCTAATAATACAATTACATATTTATGAAACACAAATTATATCGAAATAGCCACAGCCTATATCGCGTACCTTAATTACAGAAGTTCGCTCTTGTTTTCGAGGAAGAATCTCCAATAGATTTTTCAGAGTAATCTTGCAGAATTAGAGAAGGAAGAAAGAGAAATTTTGTCTGTGTTTTTGGAATGAAAATGACGTAGGAGTTTCTTTCCTATTTAACTAGACATGTCCACCGGGTCGGGGACCCGCCCCGCCTGAAAAAAATAGGGCAGGATTAGCTTTTAGCTGACCCGCGAGCCACTTGACCCGAAAAAGCGGGGACCGATCGGGGGTCGGGGGTCGGGCCGGGGTCGAAAATTTTACCCGTCGACCCGCCCCGACCCGACCCGCATATTTTTTTAATATAATTTATATTATTTTTTCTTCATTAATATTTATTTTGTACTTATATATATATTTTTGTCATTAATAAGTGATATAATGCATGTTTTTTTTTATATATATATATATATATATATATATATATATATATATATATATATGTATTGTTCTAATCTACATTGAGCTTGACATAAAATAAGATAAAAACGGTAGCTAATTATTAATTATATATTTATATTATTAGTCGTTTTGTTAATATCACGGAAGCATAATGTAGGGAGAGAAAGTAGTTGTAAATTGGTGAAATTTTAAATAGTCATAACTCTGCGCTCGGATGTCCGTTTTACCCGATTTGTTTTTTGATTTTGCATATTTTTTCGAGACAGGGCCGGTTGGCGCAGACAATTTTTAGAAAAACGTCCGTTTTCCCAATCAATTTGTGTTTTTCCCCAAATCGATTTCTAATTTTCTTTTTCTTTAGTCAAGATCTCACGATATACAATACATTTCAACGTCAAAATTTCATGGTAATGTAGGGGTGAATGCCAATTTCAGTTTTGGAAATTCAATTTTTAAAAAAAAATAAAAAAAATCCCCGACCCGACCCTGGCCCGCCAAAAAAAATTGACGGGTATGGGCCGACCCGTGACCCGTAGAGTCCCCGAAGGGTCAGGGCCAGGGTCGGAATTTTTTTAAAAATATAGGGTCAGGGTCGGGCAAGCAGGAAAAAAAATGTCACCCGACTCGGACCTGACCCGGCCCGACCTTTGAACAAGTCTATATTTAACCGACACAAGACACCTGTTCAGGAGGAGTCATAACAGTTGTGTCTTTTCAACCTTCTAATAATAATTAAATATATAACAAATATATATATATTTATTTTTTATTTATTTTATATGGATCCGGATTGACCCACATGGATGACCCGAATCTAATTCCTTCACTCACCTAATAAAGCTAAGAATCTCAATTTATATACCATGAACCAAGAGCGGATGAAGCCGCTAGACCTATTTCCTATTTACCTTTTGTTTGTAGATTTAACAACTTTGGCATTATTTTCTTTTTTGAACACTTAGATGTATTTTGTTTTGCTTATTATTAATAAAACCCTCTACTACGTGTGCTTGGTGATAAATTAATTAAGAGGAATAGCAGAGGGTGAGACGTTGGAGATATTTTGAATAGAAGAAGCATAAGATCCTCACACTGTGGAATGAAGGAGCAACTGGGTCACTAAAATTAATACATTCACATTCAATAATGTTAATGTTTCGATGTAAAATTTACCAAAAAAACTACTACTCCTACCGTTTCAAAATATTTATCATTTTTTTGTTTACACGCCCCTTAAGAAAAACTAATTAAGAGGGGTATTTGACCTATTTTACCCTTATTTATGTCTAAGTTATAATATCTCTATATTAATGTTTACTTTATTTATATGTCATCTTCATTAATGAAAAATAGTAGAATGGAGAAAAAATAATTATTTATATCTTGAACTTCTAAAATGATAAATAATTTGAGATAACTATTTTTAATAACTACGATAAATAATTTGAGACGAATGGAATAATATTGGTTTTAAGGGAAAAGGGAAGTGAGGGAAATAGTTTTTTTCTAAAGTAGGTGCTAGGAAAGGAGGAAGGTGAAGTGAAAAAAAGCAATTAAATAAATAAATTAGGTGGCATCAACATGGCTCTGACGTGGCAGTGTGTGTGAAACACTGCCTACTAGAAAAGTGGCAATATATTATAAGGGAGGCAATAAATACACTTTACACCAGAATAAAGGATCAAAGGTCACCCGCTCGCAAGTGTGTAAGTGAGTTTTTCGGACAATTTCAGAATAAAACTAATGTATTTTCAAAAAAAATAATTATGATCCATGAAAAGTGTCACATCACTTCTCTATAAATTAGGTTTAGATATACTTCTTCCGTCCCAATTTATGTGACACAATTTTCTTTTTACTCTATTCAAAAGTTTTTCTTTCTTTCTTAAACTCCGTGTCAAATTAAATGATATCACATAAATTGAGACGGAGAGAGTAATATATAAATTTTTCTTCTTTAATCTAGCTCAAGTTGCATTATTGTTATTCTATTAACAAACACTATTGCTCTTACCTTTTTCTATTTCTAAAATTGGATAGCCATAGAAGATAGAATTAAAACAAATGTGATGTTAATAAGAATAGAGTTTCTTGAAAATTCTTAGGAAATTCTTGATTGATTGGTGTTGTCACTTTTGCAATATTTAGTTATCCTTTATTCATTCTCGTTCTTTTAACCTATTGAACTACTAGTAGTTGGGATTAAAATATGAAAAACACATGCACCAATTTGCAATTTATACACACTGGCCAAACACTTAGAGGGATGTGCGGCACACCTAATTGAAAAATAATGTAAAATGAAAACAGATGAAGAAAAAATCATACACAATTAGCTACAATCGATTAAGGTAAAATGAAGAAGAAGATGAAAAATGTAGAGAGAACATTTTGTGTATATCATATTGATTTCATTGAGTTACAATGTGATTGAATACATATTAAATAGCCTACTAATCTCATAAGAAACTGATTACCTAACGTAACTATTTTTGGAGGGAAAACTAGTACATAACTAACTTTTGGACAGTTAGTTAATTTCTTAACAGCTTTTGTATATTAGCTGTGTATGAACCGTATGTTTTGTGTATTCTTATATTATTCTACACTCTCCCTCAAACTAGGTGGAGGAAAGATGTTTAGTACACCTAATTTTGACATAAGATATTCATGTTGTACTCTGCTAAGCCCCTTAGTGAGGATATTTGCAAGCTGATCTTTAGTAGTCATGTATTGAGTTGCAATCAGTCCTTATTGTAGTGTTTCTCTTATAAAATAGCACTCTATTTCTATATGTTTTTTCCTTTCATGATAGATAGGATTTGCAGCAATTTGAATTTGCTACTTTGCTGTCGGTGTAGATGTTTATAGGCAATGCAACTTCTGCATTCACTTCTTTGAGTAAGTCAATGAGCCATATTATTTCAGAAACAGTTGTGGACATGTTTCTATACTTAGCTTCAGTTGAACTTTTAGAGACAATTGTTTGTTTCTTAGCCTTCCAAGACACCGTAGATTCATTAGTCTTTACAATAAAATCAGGTATTGATCTCCTAGTTAAGGGACATGATGCCCAGTCAGCATCACAATATGATGTGAATGTTAAGTTAAGCTTGCTGGATAATAGAATACATTTCCCTGGTTGTTTTTTGACATATCTCACAATTCTAACATCAACTTCTAGGTGAGATATTTTTGGTTGTTGCAAGAACTAACTCAGTGTCTGGACTTCAAATGCAATATCTGGTCTAGTCATAACTAAGTATAGTAACTTTTCAATTAGTCTTTGATACTAAGCTTGATCAGTTGGTGGATCATCTGAAACTTTGTTTTCCTTTTCCTTGAGTACATAATCATCATACTGTTTTGATGTCAATTTCACATTAATATCAATTAGTGTTTCAGATGGTTTAACAACTGATAAACCAACTTCTGATATAAGCTCTAGTGCATACTTTCTCTGATGCATAATGATCCCTTTGTCTGATCTAGAAAAATTTATCCCTAAGAAGTACTTCAATTTTCCCAAATCTTTCATCTTGAAGGCCTTATTTAGTTCAAACTTAGTTTCTTCAATCAAGCTGAGTGTAGTACTTGTGATTAGCATATCATCCACATACATTAAAATTATGACTATTCCCTGATCAGTTTTTCTGACAAATAAGGAATGATCATATTGACTCTGCTGAAATTGCATTTTACCCAAGGCTTCTGAGCATTTGACATTACATTCTCTTAGAGTCTGTTTTAGACCATAAAGAGATTTGACTAGTCTACATACTTTCTCCCTCTAACTAGCAAATCGTTGAGGCGTGATCATGTATATCTCATCATGTAAATCACCTTGTAAAAAAGTATTGTATATATCCATTTGGTAGATATGTCACTGCTTAGCAGCAGCTAGTGCAAGTATGGTCCTTACAGTCACCATTTTTACCACAAGGGAAAAGGTTTCTTTGTAATCTATCCCATATTTTTTACTATATCATTTACCTACCAATATAGCTTTGAACCTTTCAATTTCTCCCGAAGCTTTATACTTTATTTTATAAATTCATTTACATTCAATAGGTATTTTACCTTTTGGAAGAGTTACCACATCCCAAGTGTGATTATGTTCTAGTGCTTGTATTTCTGCTTTCATTGCCTCCATCCACTTGAAATCCTTACTTTCCTCAGCAAAACTTATTGGTTCTGTTAATGATGACATAGAAGCTATATAATCTTGATCAGTAGGAGAAACATGCTCATACTTTATGTAATTAGCCATATGATACTTCACATTACTATGAACATTCAATGAAATGAAGTCCTTCATCCACATAGGTAGATGTTTACCTCTACTTGACTTTCTTGTATCTTGAACAGGTGATACTATAGCCTCATGCGGAGGTTGTACTGCAATCTCATGTTGAGGGTGTGTCACATCCTCATGTTGAGGTTGAGGATTAACACCTGCATTTGTGTTACTTTCATTTTGGATAACATCTTCTTGATTAGTATTGTCATGATTTTCAAGGTTTGTATCAATAGTTTCAGACAGAGTCTGAGTATTAGTTAGCTCATTTTTAGTCTGTACATGTAACCTATTTTCATTGTCTATAATGACATGCTCATTATATAAGCCACTTCTTCTGCTGATATCAGCTAGTGGATTTTGAAATATAGGCTTTTTATTTTCCTTCATAAGTGAGAAAGGAAAGGTGGTTTCTTTAAAGACTACATCTCTACTTATAAACACTGACTTCTGATTTAAATCGTACATGACATAGCCTTTTTGAGTTTCTGAACAAAGCAACACAGATATCCTAGATCTTTTTTTCTAATTCTGTCAAAATTTTTGCAAAGCATAAGCAGCCTATCACTCTTAGATGAATTAACAAAGGATTTCTTTTGTATAATATTTCATAAGGTGTCTGATCATTAAGCACAGAACTAGGAATTCAATTGATCAGATATACAACAGCTAATGCACAAAATCCCTAGAATTTGATAAGAATTTAAGCCTGAAATCTGATAGCTCTAGTACAACAACAACAACATACCCAGTGAAATCCTACAACGTAAGGTGTGGGGAGAGTAGAGTGTACGCAGACCATACTACTACCTTGGTAGGTAGAACGGCTATTTTCGAGAGACCCTCGGCTCAAGATCTGATAGCTCTAGTAACCTCTAAAATATGTTTGTGTTTACTTTCTGCAACCCCATTTTGCTGGGGTGTGTAAGGACAAGTTTTTTTATGTATAATGCCCATTTCTTTGAATATAGAGTCACATATTGAGTTGACAAACTCTGTGCCATTGTCTGATCTGATAACTCTCACAGTTTGATACTGTGTTCTCACAAATATAAAAAATGTTTTAGTGCAACACACACATCTGCTTTTTATTTTAATAGAAATATCCAACACATTCTACTGAAGTCATCTACTATGGTAAGGAAGTATTTATTGTCATCAAGAGTAGGTGTTTTGTATGGACCCCATAGGTCTACATGAATCAAATCAAAGCAAGCAATACTTCTGATACTACTAGTAGAAAACTGTAATCTAGTCTGCTTAGCATGTGGACAGACTATACACTGATCTATATGAGTAGAAATTTGTTGTAAACTAGTTGATAGTAGTTTTTCAATACTGATAATCTATGATGCCACAACTCTATGTCAACTGAAGTTGTATTTTCTTCTTGTCTTGATACATTCTGCACTCAAAGATTTGTCTCTCTGAAACTTCTCAGTTAGTTTATTTAGAAGTAGATACAAGCCTCCTTGTTTTTTACCAATCTCATTCACCTTTTCAGTGTACAGTTTCTGCAATACATAAAACTATGGGAAAAATATAACTGAGCAACCCAATTCTTTGGTTATCTTTCTCACTTACATTAAGTTGTATTTAAATTGAGGAATATGAAAAATATTTGTAATCAAACTTCTAGCAGAAATAGTACAAGAACCTGTATGAGTAACCATTAAAATATCTCCATTAGGTAAATAAACCTGTTTTGGATTTTCTAGTTTAATAATTGAACATGCCTTTAACATAGCAATATTTGACACTATATGATTTGTAGCACCAGTGTCAATTATCCAGATCTCATCATTATTAGACACAAACAAAGCCTTACCTTCAATGTTAACTGCATTAGCTGATCCTGCATCATTTTGAGTGGAATTATGCCCCAATAGTGACAGTATCTGCTCATACTGATCTTTGGTGAAAGTGCATTTCCTAAGTTGTGCAGCCATTAGCTCATTATTCTGCCCTTGTGAACCATCATTTGTGCTAGTACTAGAAACATTAGTATTCATGACAAAGTTGAAATTCTGATCTTGAGAACTGCTTGAGTGCACTTTTAAGACATTGTAAGCTGCACCTTTGGTGTTATTGTTGTTTCCTGTGCCATAATGCACATAAGGATTTTTCATGAATCTAAACTCTGGTGGATACCCATCCAATTTATAGCAATTCTCTTTGGTATGCCTCATGTATTTGCAGAACTCACAAATAACACCATAGTTTGGATTATAAGGCATTTTGTTGTTAAAATCTTGAATCACTACCAGAAGCTTGATTTCCTATAGTCTTTGAATACATAACAACATAATCAAGACTGTTATTAGAGTGATTGATATTCATACTCAGACCTCCAGTATTGACAGTAGAAGCCTTTTGTCCCTCATCTCCTATTAGCATCGGATAAGCCTGATTGACAGTAGGAAGATGTGTTATTTATAGGATCTGGCTTCTAGACTGTACATAAGATTCATTGAGTCCCATAAGGAACCGGAACAACTTTAGCCTTTTCAATTTCAAACTCACAATTACACCCTGGTGAGGGAACTAACAATTTAAACTCATCCCACAAAGTCTCGAGTCTGGTATAGTAAGCTGACACACTAGCATCTTCTTGATTAAGCAATGCTATTTTTTTGTGTAGATTGAAGGTCCTATCCCCATCTACTCTATTAAACATTTCTTTTGGATCATACCATATATCAGCAGTCTCTGAAGCACACACAATACCACCTAACAAGTTCTAGTCTATAGAATTCAACAGCCAAGATAGCACAATTGCATGAACTCTTTTCAATTGGTACTACATTGACTTAGGGTATTTTTCTCTTTTGCATGTGCCATCTACCAACCCTAACTTATTTCTACCTAACTAAGCAAATCTCATAGACCTACTCCACACAGTATAATTCTCAAATCCAACTAGTTGAAATGAAATCAAACTTATACCATCTATATCTGCTGGACTTAAGAAAAGTGGATGATTATAGTCAATACCTTGTCCTTGTCCAAAATTCTATCTAAGATTTCCATTCAAAGAACCTGTTGTATTCTGATGCACACCAGTAGAACTCTGATGTATGCTACCATTGTTGGCACTGAGAACTTGTTGATTTCCTAGATTTCCATTCTAATTTGACTCATGTTATTATTGAGATTTTAATTCAGATCAGCATTTGTATTTTCTCCATTTGTCCCCATTTTCTATCTTGAGGTGAAGAACAATCAAGAAACTGTCAATTTTAACTTTTCTTGTAGAGAAATTATAAACACAGTGTTTCTAATCTACTGCATTTGATCGAAGCTCTGATACCATGAAATTAATGGTGCAAGAATCAAACAATGTAAAATGAAAACAGATGAAGAACAAATCATACACAATTAGCTACAATCGAGTAAGGCAAAATGAAGAAGAAGATGAAAAATGTAGATAGAATATTATGTGTTTATTGTATTGATTTCATTGAGTTACAATGTGATTGAATACATCTTATATAGCCTACTAATCTCATAAGAAACTGATTACCTAACTGTAACTACTTTTGGAGGGAAAACTAGTCCATAACTAACTTTTGGACAGTTAGTTTCTTAACAACTTTTGTATATTAGCTGTATATTTTGTGTATTCTTATATTATTCTACAGGAACCAATAAATCCATGGAAGTTCTTGCAGCTAGTGCCGATGTCAGCATGATTAGGCAATTTGTCCTTAATCTCTACTCTGGTTACTTGGTAGCTGAAAAAGTTGTCATGATCAGAAAGCACAATGATGATAAACAAAATATCTGGGAGTCTCAAGCTGGTGATTCTTTCACTATTAGCAGGGAAAATATCTAGTGAGAACCTTGATAGGAGTAGAAAATCTATCATCTTTCCCAAGAAAAATCAACTTGGCTATCTTGAAGAAAAAAGGTTCAAGGACCTGATTAAGGAATACTCTGAATTCATTAGTTACCTAATTTATTTCTGGTTTGGGAAGACCATTGAAAAGGTAAATACTACAGAGAAAGCCCGAACAAGTCCACTTTTTTTTTTTACTTAAAATAATCTCACTTCTTGCACATTTCTTTTTGCTGAATAAAGATGCATTGAAATTAAAAGTATGACTTTAAAAGTTAGTACAAAATGGGTTGAACAGACTTGTTCATCCCATTTAAATCATGCATCTGCTGGATATTCCTTAGGTTCTTGGTTGCTCCCAAGTTGTGCTAGCTTGTGTTGTTGTATATAGTCTTCAATTGTGTTTGTTAGGAAGATGTGTATGGGAGTTTGTCCCACATTGGAAGAATAAGAAAAGCTTGATGTGTTTATAAGTACTTTTGTACTTGGTATATTAAATTGAAAAGAGTTCATTTAGTTTGGCCAAACATGCATTGGGCTTGGATGTGCTTTAAAAAAAAAACGTTTATTTCATGAAAAGTCACAATTGTTCATGAAAGAATACATTGTTTCGTGAAAGATTACAATTGTTCATGAAAGGGTACTTGATTCCTTTAAATATGGAATGGCACATGATTAAAAGATTACTTGCAATCTATATCTTCCAACCAAGAAAACTTTCTTTCTTTCAAGTAATTCATGTTCATGAAGAACGAATAAGTTGCTGTAAAATTCGTTCTTAAGATTAGGGAATCCTGGGGGTAATTAGCAAGTTAATCCCATCAGCAATATAGTGGGGGCTAATATTATCCTAAGGACAGAGAATCATCTCGTCCTAATCTAGTTTCTACAATTCATTTTTTATCATACAGATCTCTTTTTCTAACATGTGTGTCATTGAGTTTCCCTTTCAGATCATATGCTTGATCACTGCATTGTCCATCTCCTCCATGAGAAACCTGCAATCAGTTATCATATTCAAGCGAGGGGTATTGTTGTTCATATTCATCATTTGAATTATGTGTTGGTTGTTACAAAGGTTGCAGGAAACGGAAATTACAAACAACTGCTAACGTAAGAATTGAAATTACAATTCAACTAGAAAACTGGAAATTACAAAGATGAAAAAGAAAAACTATTTTTCTGTTTTTGCTGAGTCGAGTGTGGCACTCTGTCCTTAAGACAATATTGCCCCGTATGTATCCTTTATACGTCCTGGACAACTTGTCTCCCAAGATAAAACAGCAATGGAACACTTGAGCAAAGGAAACTCAAATGCTACCTTGAAGAATATTGAGCAAGAAATGATGCAAGGAAGGTGTAGGAAGAATCTGTTTTGCTTGTGTATTTTCGTGTATATAGCAAGTATATTTTCTGTGTTTGTCAACAATGGTGAAGGGGTGTTTATATAGGTGAGGGAGGGCTGTTTAGTTTAAGCCTCCATAATGACCATTATTGGCCAAATAATGGCCATTATGGAGGTAGTAAAGCCACCAAATTAAATGGTGAAAAGACCAACGGAATTGGCCATTATAGGAGGAGTAATTCAGCCAAAATAAATGGCTGAATTGAGTGCTTTGGCGTTTCTGTTTTGACCGTCGAAATTTTGATTTTCTGAAAACCTTCAGGGACCAAACTGTACATCTTGAAACTTCTGGGACCAAACTGTACATCTGAAACTTCTGGGATCAAACTGCACTTCTGGCAAAGTTTTCTGGCCCAAAAAGATAATATCCCACAGCCCGTGAACCCGGAACCGGACCGGACGGGCGGGCGGCGGCGGCGCGCGTGTGGTCTTTCCTCGAACCGAAGCACATCTAGGTCCTCCCTCCTTTAAACACATGGGATACCCCTTGGGGTCCCAAACCCCAAACCAATTTCGAGTAATATATACACAACAATTCTTTCTTCCTCTACCGATGTGGGAGAATTGAACCCAATACCACACTTTCCATGCTTCAAACACCTCACTTCGTGGACCAATATCTCTTTCATTTCTTAATGAAATTTGACGATTCTTGGCCCTACGGTTATCTACGTACTTAGTAGATCATGCATGTGTGAAGAACCGAATTCTCCAACATACGTAACACTAGTGTTTAAGCCGTTAAAGTTGGTCGGTCGCAACTCCCGCCAAAGGCAAATTTCCAACATTATGTTTAAGGCGTCTGTTTCTATAATTATGGGGTAATTTTTTTATTAAGGCTAGTTTCAGTGCATGGAGTTCTGAGTGCAGTGGTATGATTGATTGGATATTGTCAACATATCCGTCATTCCAGTTCCCATTTGAGTCACGAATGACTCCACATATTCCAGCAATTTGTTTGTTATAGTTATAAGGCCCATCAAAATTTAATTTGTAGAACTTTTGTGAAGGTGGCTGCCAGTAGGTGGAAGAGGGAGCAGTTGTTAAGCGGTTTGAGGAGAAGTCTGTAGGTGATGGAATTCCACTGCATATAGCAGTGTTTTGTTTGTGTTAATTGTATCAACACGATTGTTGAAAAGATTATTGTTTCTATTTAACCAAATATGCCATAATACAATGGGGATTAAAGCTGATATTGGTATGGAAGTGTTTTCTATTGTTTGTATGGGACTGGATGAATTGCCTAGCTTTTTCAACTAATGACATGCATTGGGGGGGGGAGGGGGTCAGGTATTGGGATGTTAAGAGTGTTCCATAGTGGTGTGGACTTTGGACTTACAAAGAAAATATGGTATAGAGATTCTGTATCCTGGCAGTGCTTGCATTATTGGGATGGTATAATGTGTCTAAAATAGAGGTGGAATGTAGTGTGAAGTTTATTTTGTATTATTAACCAGAGGAAGAACTTAAGTTTGTTCATGCAATGAATTTACTATCTTTCAATTTTTGTTCAAAGATACATTCGTTTTGAAAGAAAATAACACATGAGGCGTCGGTGAGGTTTGGTTAAGTTAAAATACTCACGGTCGTTTGGTTAAGGAGTGAAAGTGTTCCACTTTATCAAATAATGTGGTCAATTAAGATTATTATAAACCCAAGTCCAAAGATTTGCCATGTGAAAGAAAGCACCTTTTTTGCACGGAATTCCCCTATTTTGGGGTGATCTTTAATTTGTCCTTAAATAACGGTCTTAAATTTTTTTCAACTGTCATTTAATAAAAATTTATGAGTTAAAGTATCTTTATCTATGACCTAATTTCGTAACACATAAACTTAAATAACTTTTACCCTGTCGGTCATAAGTTCTGTAAGAATTAAGTTTATCCGGCATAAATTATGTAGTATCTAATTAGCTTGACATAAGTTTAGAGAACTGAAAGAAATAAACCCTTAATTATTCTCATTAATGAAATAGTATATATACAATTTACAATTTTCATAATAGGAAAATCATATTCCTATTCTACTCCTAAAACCTTATTCTACTTGGACACTAGCTATACAATTATGGTAAGTGTACAATTTTAATAATGTAATATTTACACTAAAATATTACAACAAATAATACCAAATCATTAGCCCAAACCGTGGGCATAACAGTGATCATATATACACTATATTCACACGATATACATAAGTATACAGTGTATATTTAACACACCCACGCAGTCATAGCGGACGGTCTTCGTACGCAGAGACTGTCCCTAAAATCGTCAAAAAGGACCGAGGGAAAACCCTTTGTAAAGATGTCTGCAATTTGATACCTGGAAGGGACATGACAGACACATAATTGTCCACGAGCGACCTTTTAGCGAACAAAGTGAATGTCCATCTCGATATGTTTAGTGCGTTGGTGCTGAACCAGATTACCAAAAAGGTAGATGGCACTAACATTATCACAATAAACCAAAGTCGCTTTTTGAATAGGACAATGAAGCTCTAAAAGCAGATTACGTAACCAACATGATTCAGAGACCACATTGGCTACCATTCGATACTCGGCCTCTGCACTGGAGCGGGATAAAGTCGACTGACGTTTCGCAGACTATGAGACCAAGTTGTTACCAAGAAAATACAATAGCCAGACGTAGACCGTCTGGTGTTCGGACAACCACCCCAATCAGCATCAGTATACGAGACAAGTGTAGACGTCGATAACGGATATAAATGCAGGCCATAGTCAAGTGTCCCCTGGATGTACCGAATAATGCGTTTGAGCGCAGTCATGTGCTCAACCCTGGGATCATGCATAAACAAACACACCTGTTGTACGGCATATGTAATATCTGGTCTCGTGAACGTAAGATACTGAAGGGCCCCTGCAAGACTGCGATATCGGGGCGGATCCTCGTAAGGGGAGCCAGCTGCAACACCTAATTTGGGTTTAGTATCAACCGGAGTGGAAGTGGACTTACAAGATGACATCATATCCCTCTCAATGATCTCGACTACATACTTCCTCTGTGATAAGAACAATCCACCTGCATGACAAGTGACATCAATCCCCAAAAAATAACTCAATGGCCCCAAGTCTTTCATAGCAAACTCAGAACTGAGCATTGTCATGATAGATTGGCGTAAGGCATCGGAAGAGACAATCAAGACAATATCATCCACATATAATGGTATATAAGCCAAGGAAGAACCACGACGATATATGAACAAGGAATTATCCGACCTGCTGTGAGTGAACCCAATAGTCAAAACATAGTCGGCAAACCTCTTATATCAGGCCCGTGGAGACTGTTTAAGCCCATATAAGGACTTTTTCAACAAACAAACATGATGAGGATAATTGGGATCCCTAAACCCCAAGGGCTGATGCATATAGACTGTTTCCTTGAGATCACCATGTAAGAAATCATTCTTCACATCTAACTGATGAATGGGCCATGCTTTCGAAAGAGCCAAGCTGAGCACAGTGCGAATGGTAGCCGACTTGACCACCGGACTAAACGTCTTACCACAATCCACACTAGCCTGCTGAGTCTTACCATCACCCACAAGCTGAGTCTTACCATCACCCACAAGCTGAGCCTTATGTCTTGCAAACGAACCGTCTGAATTGTCCTAATGAGAAAAAACCCACATAGACCGAATAATATTAATACCAGATGGACGGGGCACCAACTCCCATGTCTTATTATCAATAAGAGGATTATATTCATCTGTCATAACAATTTTCCAATTCGGGTCATTTAACGCAGACACGGGATTAAGGGATAAAGGTGATTTAAGAACATTAGAATTTAAATTAAAATGTCTTTTTGGTTTAAAAACAACCCGTTGATTACGAGTGATCGGTCTATGACTCGGGGAAGAATTGAGCGGATTTTGGGAATTTTCTGGACTCGGACGGACTGGCCAGCAGGCAGTGGGCCTGCTCACCCAACACGGTAAGCAGAAGCAGTCGAGGATGTAGGAACTGGACTAGTTCCAGTATTGGACTGGACTAGCCCAATTACTAAAATTGGCCCAGTGACGAGAGTGGGTACAGTGGCCTGCGACGGACCAGTGGGCAGTGGGCCCGCTGGAGGATTTGGGGTGCGGGATATGTCCGAAAACTGGTGAATAATATACGGGGATATACCATCATCTAAAAAATTATACGAACTTGGCACGGGATTACTAACCTTAGGAAACGGAAATTGGGATTCATAAAAAATTACATGGCTACTAAGGATGATTTTATTAGAAGATAAATCAAAATATTTGTAACCACGATGATTTGACGGATAACCCAAGAACACACACGGGGTAGAATGGGCCTGAAGTTTATTAATTGTGGTGGACGGAAAGAGTGGATAACACAAGAACCCAAAGACCCTAAGATGTGAATACGAAGGGGTCTTATTATATAAAATTTGAAGGGGGGACGAATATGTCAAACCTTTGAAAGGAATAATGTTAAGAAGATATGTAGCCATTTGTAGAGCATGATGCCAAAAAGACAGGGGTATGGAAGCATGAATTAATAAAGTGCGGACAATGTTATTAATTGTATGAATTTTGCATTCGGTTTTCCCATTTTGTGAAGACGTATGAGGGAAAAAAAAATGAAAATTGATCCCATTATTTGCACAAAATTCCCAAAACACCCCATTGTCATATTCTTTGCCATTATCACATTGGATATTTTTTATTTCACGTTCGAACTGGGTTCTAATGAATGCTCTAAATTTTAAGAAGATGGAAAAACTTAAAAAAAATTCGCTATTGGAAAAGTCCACAAAAATTTAGAATAATCATCCAAAAAGAGAACATAATACCAATGACCCAAAGAACTAGGAACAGGAGATGTCCATAGATCACTATGAATAATATCAAATGACATTAAAGTATGAGAATTAGAGTCTACAAATGACAACTTAACATTTTTTCCTAAAAAACAAGATTGACAATTTTGAGTACTACGCGTACCCTTACAAGAAATAAAATTATTTTTATCTAAGGAAGACAAAATAGATGACCTTGGATGACCTAGACGAGCATGCCACAAGGAAGGAGCCAGAGCTGCAAAAGTTGATAGCAATGCGTGACTCGAGAAATCGGAACTTGGCGTGATAGGATAAAGATCTCCTCTACTATCACACCTCATGAGATGACTCCCCGTCTTGAAATCATTCACAGAAAACCCAAATGGATCAAATTCAATAGACACAGAATTATCAATGGTGAATTTTCGAACAAATACTAAATTTTTAATCAATTTGGGGGCATGAAGGGTATTTTTCAAGATAAGTGGTGGATTGGGGGGGGGGGGGGCGACAATGTTTTATGACCATAACCACGAATTGGAATTGAATTACCATTACCAACAATTATGCCACGAGGGCAGCTCAAATTGGAATAAGACGAGAGAGTACATTGATCGGACGTCATGTGGGTCGTGGCTCCGGTGTCCATATACCAGTTCGGGTCTTTTGGATTTAATCCAAGTGTGTGCATGGCGGCTTCAATGTCGGTTGGTGTGGGGCCCACTGCATGATGGACCTGCGGAGGCCGAGGCCCAAGCACGCTGGCCTGCTGCCCCGACCCATAAGATGGCCTGAAACCCGAGACTGGACCCTGAAAACTAGGCCTAGGCTGTTGAAAATTTGGGCCCCAGTTTCCTGGGTAGTAAGCTAGAAACCCGCCACTGTTAGGCCCAAAATAGTTGGTCCACTGCCACTGCGAGGCCCAAAACTGCTGCTGCTGACTGACCCGAGGGGCACCACCGTCACTACCACTGTTCCGGCTGCCACCTGTGTTCCTGCCGCGATTTTTTTCATTATTTTTCCGATTCTGACACTTTTTGCCGCCACCGTTGTTGCAGTTTTGACCCGAGTTGTTGGAATCGGACGGAGGAAAATTGGACTCGGTCATCATGACTACGGGACTAGCATCACAATAATAGGAAAATCATATTCCTATTCTACTCCTAAAACCTTATTCTACTTGGACACTAACTATACAACTATGGTAAGTGTACAATTCTAATAATGTAATATTTACACTAAAATATTACAACAAACAATACCAAATCATTAGTCCAAACCGTGGGCATAACTGTGACCATATATACACTATATTCACACGATATACATAAGTATATCGTGTATATTTAACAAGAACTTCTATCTTGTCCGACATAAGTTTCGTAGGAATAAGTTGTGCCCCTTACAACATGATTTATGTAGAGGCATAAGTTCTGTAGGAATTAAGAGACACAACTTGTTATGTCTTGTATGACATAACTTGTGTTATATTATGATATAAAAATATAAACGTATGCCGATCCATTTTTCTTTTGTTTTTTCAAAGTCGGAGAGTTTTAAGCCACTTTTTATTACTTAAAGTACCGAACGGCAAAAATATAAAAGATATAGATTCGAGAAGTAAAAATTAAACAACACCCCTGAAATAGATGCATTCGTGCGAATGACCTGAAGAAATAGGATTATTTTAAACCTAATTCCAAAGATAGTGAACAATTGTGATCAGTAGTGTGATATTATTGCTGGCATCAACACGTTTTTTTTTGTGTCCTAAAGTCTGTCAATTCCATATTTTTAATTTCTAAGGTTCTCAACAGATCTAAATTTGGCTATTTGGTTTCGGTTGCATCCAATTTTCTTTAATCATGGTAAGGTTATTAAACATTAGGGCTATTTTGTTCGTGAATCTCGTTTATCTCCTTTTCTTTTTTAATAATACTTACTCCGTCCCATTTTATACGGAAGTGTTTGATTTGACACAAAATTAACAAATAAAAGAACAACAACAACAACAAATCCAGTGAAATCACACAATGTGTAGTCGGGAGAGAATAGAGTGTACACAGACCTTACATCTACCTTGGTAGGTAGAGCGGTTGTTTTCGAGAGATCCTCGACTCAAGACAAAGCAAATAAAAGAAGATTTTTAAAATTTATAGTCTAAAGACTATTTGATATGACTAGAAATTATTTTATTAAAGGTATATAAAGATAGATTTAAAGTTGAATTGTTATTAAATATATAAAAAAACTAAAATTAATTAAAAAGAAAAAAGTTCGTATAAATTGAGACGGGCAGAGTAATTAAAAATTGTGTCGCCTTTTTGGCATTCAGCGAAATAATTCAGTGCCACCTACTACTCTCCCAATAATATAAACAATAAATTGCTTATAATCTGTCGACGCGGAGAAGTGAAAAGTTGAGGTCCTGCGAGCCGCCCTTTCTCTCTCTAGGTAAATTGATTAACCCTCTTCTTTTCTTCATTCTTTTCTACGTCTATTACCTGTTTGATGAAATGCCTAGCAGACAGTGGAGTTACTGTTTTATCATATGGCACAATTTATTGCTTTATAAGTCAAGTCTTGTTGAACATTTAAACTAAAATAAATGTTGCTCTTATTGATGAAATCTCTACCCTCCCCAGACCTCTTGTTGTTGTTGTAGCTTATGTATCTAATTTGATTGATTTCTTCCCAATTATGTTTTGGGGTTTTCTCAAATGTGCTGATTTTTATATTCTGTACATATGGGAACAGGAAAATTGAAGATAAAAAATGGAAAAAAATAACACAAAAAAACTGTGATAATAAAAAAACTTTGCTCTTATTGATGAATCTATTGGGTTTCATTGGTACTATTTTTTTGAGTTTAATAGCTTATGTACTCTTTAGGTGTGTAGTAATATGTGTTGCTTCGTGTCTGGATATTTTTATTGTCTTATTTTCCTTGCAATCCTGCATCATTTTGAGCCGAGCGTCTATTGGAAATAACTTCTCTACCCCACAAAGGTGGAGGTAAGGTATGCGTACATCCTACCCTCCGCAGTCCCCACTTTGTGGAATTCCACTGGGTATGTTATTGTTGTTTGTATCTAGTTTGATTGATTTCTTCCCAATTATGTTTTGGGGTTTTCTCAAATGTGATGATTTTCCTTATGTGGGATACTTTTGAGGTTATCATGTTTTTAGTATTTTTTCATGGCTTTTTACACTGTTTTGTGTTACTTGTCCTTGTGCCGAGGGTCTACCGGAAACAGCTTCTCTACCTCACACGGTAGGGGTAATGTTTGCGTACACTCTACCCTCCCGAGTCCCCAGTTTTTGGGAATTTACTGGGTATGTTGTTGGGATACTTTTGAGGTTCAAATGCTAACCAATGGCTTGTCTTCGTTGCAGGTTTCTTTGATGCATTGATGCTTTGACCCGATTAAACGAACGCTATTTAAGAACCTATAGTGTTACACTTCCCCTGCAATCTAGATTCAATAGAGAAGGGGAGGAGGTAAAAGAAATAGAGGATGTTGGCGGCTAAAACCCTCCCATTTTCTTCCCCAATCACCAAAGTTTCCAACTTTCCGGATTCCAATCTCATTTTCCCAAAATCTGTTCCGGCTATCAAAGCCAATCGGAACATTCTTGGCAACCCTTTTCAGGCCTCATGCCTGAAAACTGCCTTGGAATCCGTCGTTGCACCTGATATTCAATCTTTCCCTGCAGCGACCCGAGTGAAAATCCTTTCTGAAGCACTACCATTTATTCAGAAATTCCGAGGCAAGACCATTGTAGTGAAATATGGAGGAGCTGCCATGAAATCTGAGGCACTTCAGGCTTCTGTTATTGCTGATCTTGTCCTTCTTTCATGTGTTGGTATGCGCATTGTCTTTGTCCATGGTGGTGGTCCTGAAATCAACCAATGGCTTGGTAAATTGGGAATCAAACCCAACTTTTTGAATGGTCTTCGTGTTACTGATGCCTCAACCATGGAGATTGTATCAATGGTCTTGGTGGGTAAAGTCAACAAACATTTGGTTTCCTTGATTAACAAGGCTGGGGCAACTGCAGTGGGGTTATCTGGAATTGACGGCCACCTTTTAACTGCACGTCCTTCCCCCAACTCTGAACAACTTGGTTTTGTTGGGGACATTGCTAGTGTGGACCCTAGTGTACTGCGACCGCTCATTGACAATTACCATATCCCAGTGATTGCCTCTGTTGCAGCTGATAAGAGGGGTCAATCCTACAATATTAATGCAGACACGGCAGCAGGTGAGTTGGCAGCAGCTCTTGGAGCTGAAAAGCTAATCTTGTTGACAGATGTGGCTGGAATTCTGGAGGACCGCAATGATCCTGGGAGTTTGGTGAAGCAGATTGACATAAAAGGAGTGAAAAAGATGACTGATGATGGCAAGGTTGCCGGTGGGATGATTCCCAAGGTGAATTGTTGTGTCAGGTCTTTGGCTCAAGGGGTGAGGACGGCAAGTATTATCGATGGAAGGCTGGAGCATTCCTTACTTCTTGAGATTCTCACTGATGAAGGGGCTGGAACAATGATCACTGGCTAGATAACTATTGTGAGTTGAGCACAGCTGTTTTATGAAGTTTCGAATGGTTTAGCAAGATGGGCTTCTCAAAGCTCTAGACCTTTTATGGTTCTCTCTTTTCAGTATGTTGTCACTCTGCTACAAAATTTTGGTAGAGCATTTATGTGGATTCTGTTGTATTATGTTTGGTAATGGTCCATCCTAACATTTTTTCTTGTATGAATAAAGATTATGTGGATATTACTAGCATGTTGGCTTTGTCAATGTTTGTTATTTGGTGTGGTCTGATATTGAAAAAAATCCTGCATCCTCACTCCAACTCCCATTTTGCTATGGTCTTACCCTGGAAAAGTCTTGCATCCTCAAAAATATAGATAGCTTATCCAGAGAAATAATATGACTAAAGCCATAACGTTCATCAAGATAAATGCGAATGTTAAACTGATGTTTGGATGGATATTTTTTTATGAAGTGGTTCCATTTCAGGCATCAAGAAGATGCAAGTAGTTACAAAAAAGTTAGCAAAAGTAACTGAGTAGCTCCATTACAATTTTCAGTCTAAGTTCTAGGAGCTAACGCAGTTCAAAAAGGTAAGTGAGCAAAAGTAACCAAGTAGCGCTAGTACAATTTTCAAGCTAGAGTCAAGGAGCTAACAAAGTTCAAAAAGGTAGCTCCAGCAATTTGGATGGATATATTCCTCCTGAACGCATTATTTTCTTCAAGATTCCACTCAAAGAACCAATTTGTTCCTCAATCACAGTTCGCATCATGAACTTTTGAACTCTTTTTTCTTATGGCGCTTCGTTATGCATTAGGGGAAATTTTTGATGCGGCTGTAACCTGTAAAAAAAACAATATTCTGATGTAATTATTGCTTGATGCAAGTATTAAGCAGTAACCTTGACATATGACTGTTTTTCTGTACAAAGGTTTATTTGTTTATATTATATTTCAGTCTCCAATTTGGTTTCTCGGGAAGTACGCAGCTTTGAGTTGCTATTATAGATTGTTGTTGTCCCACTAAGAGGAGAAAAAAGGAGATAGGTTGACATGACATATGGATGATGAAAAGCTTTAATAGTTCTTTAGGTGGAACTACAGAACTAGACATGCTTAGGATTGATGGTACACTTGGCCCTCTGTTCGTCCAATGTTGCTAGAGTGTGCAGATATGGATATACTCCTTGAGCATATTCATTTCTCCTTTTCTCTCTTCAGCTTTGGATGATTTAATTCTTCTTGGTGTGTACAATGATACAGGTTAAACTACTTTAGAAAGTTTGGATCGTCTAACTAATTTGTGAATTGTTAGTAGTATGAGCTCCTACTTTTCTGTAATATTATGAAAATTGGTAACCATATGGACCAATGATGCCTCTGCCAGCCTTCGATAATTTTAGCTACCCTCTGTTCGTCTCTTTTGGCCTATATTTGAGATCAACGTCTTTAATTTGGTGCCTTTCCTCGTCAATTTGTTGGTTCTATTAAATCTCTTTTCCAAATATCGATATGAAGATTGCGTGCGGTATGTGTTTCACAGTCTGTTGCTTGAATACTGCTGATCTAGGTATGCTTTATCATTGACTTGTCATATTAGCGTCTTTCATCTTCAAGTTTCCAGTAATGGTACCATAAAAGGCATATCTTCATCAGATTTTGGATTTCTGCCTTTGCTTTTCTTTTTACTACCCGTCTAGAAGCTAAAGGATTTTGATAAATTTTGTTGGAAAGTGGAACAAGGGAAGAAATTTTCAGACAATTTTTCTTCTTTATGTATCTAGCACATTGTTGTTGATGCATCTAACACAGATCTCCAGTTTTCCCCTCTGATGTCAGTATAGAAGCTAAGTATTTTTGTGAATTGATGTGTTCCCCTAAGAAAAATATGAATTTGGAAAGAACTTGAGTTTGACTAAAGAACATATGAGAAGAACTGTTATTGAACAGCTCACTCGAGAGCAATGGTAGCTCGTGACAGTTATAGAAGAAGAGAGACAGTTTTATTGATCTAAGAATTCAACTTTGATGATTACAATTAATGGAATAGCTACTATTTATGTATTGGGGACTTTGTTTGGGGGGGGGGGGGGGGGGGGGGGGAGTGCTCCAAGAGTTAGTTATAACTAACTCCTGCGTAACTAACCCCACTGTCACGTGCGAGTCATGTGACTACTAACTACTTGATTAGCTAAAAAAGGAAACAATTACAATAGGGTTGTAACAATACTCCCCCCATCAAACAATCCTTGTCCTTAAGGATTGAAGTAAGGAAAATGCTGGCAAAAAGTATGATAATCTTCCCATGTGCTATCCCCCTCTGCAGAATTGAACCATTTGATGAGCTACTGTGAAACAACTTTGCCATTCCTTTGAATCAATCTTCTATCTAGGACAGCCTGAACAATAAGAAGAACATGACCTGAATCAGTGTGAACCACTGGTAGAGTAACTGAAGCATGATGAGACCTCAATTTCTTCTTTAGTTGAGAATGTGGAAGGTAGGATGGATCTTAGTACCCTCTGGCAGGTCCCAAGTATAAGCAACTTGCCCAATCTTAGCAATGATATGAAATGGACCAAAGAATTTGGCTGAAAGTTTCTTAAAGGTGTGAGATCTTAGAGACATTTGCCTATAAGGCTGTAATTTGACATAGACCCAATCATCAATGTTATAGCTCCTTTCTGTCCTCTTTTTAGCTGCCTGGGACTTCATCCTACATTGAGCCTTAGTCAAACAATCTTTGAGGGTCCTCAAAGTAGCCTCTCTAGTAACCAAACTTATGTCAACAACATCCAGTTGAGAATCAAAGGCCATGTAAGGAAGGAGGGGCTGGTTTTTCACCATAGACAACCTCATAAAGTGTCATGTTTATGGAGTAGTGAAAAGTGGTGGTACAGCCAAAGGCAACCACTTAGGCTAATCTCTGGGTTTCTCAAAAGTCATACACCTCAAGTACCCTTCCAAACATCTATTGACAAGCTCTATCTGACCATCTGTTTGTGGATGGTATGCAGTGAGGTTAGGAGTGACACCTATTGGAGTTTGAACAATTCTTTTCAAAACCTACTAGTGAAAACATCATTTCTATCAGATACAATGGACTTTGGCATGCTATGTAGTCTAAATATCTCATTCATGAACTGTTGACACTCAATTTTGTTCCGTCTTTTCCAATTTATTTGCAATTTTAAATATTTTTAACACCTCCAAAACAATTTTAATCTATATACATACATGCGTATATATATATATATATATATATTATTATTATTATTCGCGTTTTTTACTATCATTTGCATTTTTTATCATAATCATAAGTTTTATCCGAAATTCTATGTTATTCTATTTTCCGCAAAATTGCATTGCATTTCCTTTTTTTATTAAGCATTAAACATTTCCCAAATATTATATTTTTTTATTTTTTATTATCATATCGTTATATCCTATTAAAATATATATATATATATATATATATATAATTTACTTTTTTTCTTCAAAGCATTTTTTTAGTATTAAACCCCCTTTTATATTTTTCATTCCCAACCCAAAACCCATTTTTTGTCCAAGCCCAATACCCTTTATTCCCTAACCCAGGCCCAACCGGCCGACCCACAAGCCCAACCCGTCGACCCGACTCCCCCTTTAAACCGATCCCCCCAAAAACCCTAACCCCATTTTCTTCAAAAAACCCATACCCCCCCAAACTAACAGCCGCAACACCCCATGCCCCAACCTCACACGCCGGTCACCTCGCCCACTGCCACCACCCACTCCCTGCCACCAAACCTCCGACCCATACCCACAAAATCCGCGATCCATACCCCTAAAATCCGTCCCAAATCGTCACTTTATTTTTGAAATTCGAACTTGTTTTTGAGTGTTGAGGGGTACGAATCCATCTATAAATACCCCCACTTTGTTCTACGTTGGGGGGGGGATTTTTTTTTTGAAAGGATTTTTTTAGGAGGATTTTCGGAGGTCCGATTCCATACAAATATCTTGTTGTGTTTTTGATTTTTAGTTTCACCCTCGTTGTTATTCAAGAAATAAACAAGTCCAAATCCGAAAGAAAGGGTGTTTTGATTCTGCTTTTTTTTTTATTCCGGGTCGAGTAAGAACCATTTTTGTTGTTGTTGTTGTTATTGGTCATCTGAAATTGGTGAAAATATTTGATTTCGGGTTCGACATCTGATTCGGGTCGGGTCACTGACCCGGGTCGGGTCGACCCGATTTGGATTTTCCAGAATTCTTGCATTTCATATCTTGTATATTGGTTATCTGAAATTGGTGAAAAAAAATCTGATTCGGGTTTGACACCTAATTCGGGTCGGGTCGACCCGGTTTGGACATATTTCCAGATTATTGCATTTTCATATCCTGTTATTGGTTATCTGAAAAGTCTTAATTTTTATTCCGATTCTGGTCACTATTCCGGGTCTGTTTTCAGAATTAGTTCACTGTTTCATTTGGGTCACTGTTCATAATCCGGGTCGGACATTTAATTATTTACTATTGTATGGGGCTATGTTGTTTATTTTTACTGCTTTGAATAAATATCGCATTTAGGGCGATGAAATTGAATTCGAGGCCGCGCTTTTCTTTTTCGTTTCTCTGTTTTTTTTTACTATTTTAAACATCCGTGCCACGGATATTTACTGTTTTTATTGTTTGCTGTTTTGAACCAAATATCGCATTTAGGCTGATGAAATTGAATTCGAGGCCGCGCTTTTCGTTTCTCTGTTTTCAGTTTACTGTTTTACTATTTTTACTATTTTGAACAAATACCGCGTCTGTTCGGCACTGTTTTTCTGTTTCAGTTTGCTGCTCGGTTTCAGATTACTGTTTTACTGTTTTAAACTAAACACCGCTTATTTTCGGAATTTGTCTCTCTGTTTTTCTGCTTACTACTTACTGCTTTGATTTAATTTTGCTGATTTGAACACGATACTACATTGGCCGATGAAAAATATCCGTCGATTTTGAGGCCTCCACAATCGTAAAGACGGAAATATAACTTCTGGGCAAGGATGAGACTTAAACCTTTTTATTTCATCCGAGATCAACATGTTTAGTAGGCGGGGCGATTAAATAACCAACAAGTTATATGTTCGCAGCCACGACGTGATTATAATGATCTTTTCTTTTTCATCCGAGAGACCAACATGTTTAGTAGGCGAGGCAATCAAAATAACCACTTAGTCATATGTTTGCAGTCACGACGTGATTGGAATGGTCTTTTCAAAATTTAAGTCTGAGCCCTCCGTGATCAAAACATTCACTGTTTTGGATACGGATCCGAAGTTATTTGTATTTAACTGTTTCTAACCATTTGTTCTTGACAGCTTGCAAGGAACAAAGTCAATGAAGGCAGATACTCCTCGGAGTTTATTTATTTTGTTGTTTTTAGTTTCTTTAATTCAGTTTTATCTCGCTCTGTATTGTAATATTATTTATCGCACTTATGTAATTATTGAAATGCTTAGAATAGGCAAACTTAGAATTAACTCATAGGGTAGTTTAAAACTTGAAACTCTTCGCTAGTTTATTTGTTTGTAGGTTTGGGTAAATTCAAATTTAGAAACCCTCCGCTAGTTGTTTTATTTTCAGGCTCGTCATGCATATTCAATATTTTCAAAACAACTTCTGATCATCTTTTATTCGCTTTATTAATCTTACAAATAAGTTTTTATCCTTTTATCAATTTGCAAAATCAATGATTTTCAAAAAGTTTACTTCTTTGACATTATAAATTTTTCATTTTTCTCCTTACTATTAATTGTTACAAATGCATATTTTCTCAACTTTACATGTATTCTTCTTTTATACCATGCAAATGCATACATGTGCAAAATGCATTCTTTACACAATATTTGCAAAACATTTTTTCAACTTTATATACTTCTAAACATGCATTTTTTCTTAGCAATAATTAACCTGAGTTTGATCGGATAACCGCGAGTTAGCGGATCTTAAAGGATGCCTAACCCCTTCCCTTTAGGATAATGAAGAACCCTTACCTAGAATCTCACTAGTTTCGCAGACCTTAAAATTGGAGTTATTTTGCAGCATTTATAGACAACATTTAGGTGCCCTAATTCACCTTAGAATAATAATTAGGTGGCGACTCCTCAATTTCTTAATTTACCCAGGAATCACCGAATACGCCGTGCTCCGCTCCGACCTCCCGCGGGTCGGGTTAAAACGGGCGCGACATGGACAATTGAGCTACATCAAGATCAGTATAGGGGTATTTAAGAGGTAAGAAATGGGCAGCTTTACTTAGCATGTCCACCACCACAAAGATCATTTCTTTACCTTCAACTTAGGTAAGCCTTCTATAAAATCCATGGATATATCTTGCCACACCCCATCAGGAATAGGCAAGGGTTGTAAGAAACCTGGATAAGCCACATTTTTACCTTTACACTTCTGACATACATCACATTGCCTCACAAAGGCATATACATCCTATTTCATTTTTTTCCAGAAGAAGTCTTGCTTCAATATTTGTAGAGTAGCTTTAATCCTAAAGTGACCCTAATAGCACTCTCATGATAGAATGTCAATAGTTTCTGCCTCAAAGTTGTATCACATCCAACCATCAACTTGTTCTTCCTGGTGAGGATACAAGAATGGTACCTATAATAAGGCTTGTGACCTGAACCATCCTGAATAGTGTGGATCAACTTCAAAAGAGCAGGATCCTGAACCCAAGATTGTTTAACCTCCTCTAGTATGTCTGACTACACCCCAGATATGTTGTTAACTTATATAGTCTCATCCATCCTAGAAAGAGCATCAATCACTGTATTTTCCTTCTCTTTCTTGTAGTTTGTGGTGTAATCATATCCCAAAAGCTTTACTAACCATTTTTGTTGACTTGGTGTAGTAATTCTTTGTTCTAACAAGTATTTAAGACTATGGTGATATGTCTTTACTACAAAGTGATTGCCCAGCAAGTAAGGCCTCCACTTTTGCATAGCTGAAACCAAAGCAAGCAATTCCCTCTCATAAATTGAAAGGGCCTTATTTTTGTCAGATAATCCTTGACCGTAGAAAGCAATATATATGTTGTCTTATGCCAAAACAACTCCTATACCACCACCTGATGCATCAGTTGCAACCACAAATTCTTTAGAGAAATTAGGCAATGCAATGACTGGTGCTGAAGTTATGGCAGATTTCAGTCCAACAAATGCAATAGTTGCATCAACATTCCATGAGAAATTACCCTTCTTTAACAGATCATTCAAGGGTCTTGCAATAAGGCCATATCCCTTAATGAATCTTCTATAGTAACCAGCCAAGCCTAAGAACCCCCTCAACCTTTTTATTGTTGTAAGTTTGGGCCAATTCAACACAACATTTACTTTATGTGAATCCATAGCAACATCTTGACTAGAAATGATATGCCCAAGATAGTCAATCTGTTTAACTCCAAAAGCACACTTGCTTTGCTTAACAAATAACACACTGTCCCTCAATATCTTGAAAGCAACTTCTAAATGAGTCAAATGCTCTTGCATAGTAGGGTTGTAGACTAATATATCATCAAATAAGACCAAAATGAATTTCCTAAGGTATGCATGGAGAATCTTATTCATAAGACTCTGAAATATAGAGGGTGCATTTGTGAGGCCAAAAGGCATAACCAAGAATTCATAATGGTCATGATGTGTCCTAAATGCAGTCGTAGGGATATCAGATTCAAATAGTTTGATCTGACGGTAATCAGACCTTAAATCCAGTTTAGAAAAGTACCTAGATCCATGCAACTCATCCAGTAACTCCTCAATGACAGGAATTGGAAATTTATCCTTGACTGTGCAATTATTTAATTCCTTCTTCTTCACCATTACAATTGGGGGGGGGGGGGGGGGGGGATAAGGACTATTGTTGTTCTTAATCACCCTTGACTCAAAATCTCATCCACCATCTTCTCAATATCATCCTTTTAGATATTTTGATATCTATATGGTCTAATATTGATAGGGGAAGTTCCTTCTTTCAAAATGATCTTATGATCATGGGGTATGGAAGGGGGTAGTCTTTTGGGACTTCAAACAAGTCCTTATACTCATGCAAAAGAGATTGCACTCCCTCATCCACCTCCTCTTCTTGTGAGGCCTCTAGTGAAAACAAACTGGCACCTTCTTGTCAGTGTCCCTCCTTGAATATTCCCACAGAAATCATGCAAAGTGATGTTGGTTTTGCTAACAGCTTAGCCATACCAGTTGGTTGGAATACTTTAGCAGAAGAGGGTTGCATCACTCTCAGAGACATATTTTTACCCAAAATATTGAACTCTATCTTGAGCTTCTGAAAGTTCCACATGACATCTCCCAATGAGATCAACCAATGAATACCCAATACAATGTTACATCCACCAATTGGCAATATCAGCATGTCAGATTCAAATGTAACTCCTTGCATCTTCCAATTTAAATTCTTACATACGTAGTTACTTTTTATCTTCTTGCCATCAGCCACAGACACATCAAAAGGAGAAATAATAGTCAACAAATACTCCAATTTCTTGGCAGTATTAAAGTCCAAAAAATTGTGTGTGCTGCCAGTGTCTATCAGAACTTGAATAGCCTTCCCTTTAACAGCCACATTGACTCTCATTATTCTAAAATCATGAGTTCCATTCATGGCATGGACTGATACATGGGGCAGATAGCTCCCTCACAACCAGTCTTCAAACCTTAACCAATCATAGTCAAGAATTCAGCAGCATCAACCATGTCATCTTCTTCAGTTACTTCTACAGATTCTTCCACTTCCATAAAGAAAAGTTTTCTCTTATTTTTGCACACATGTCCAAAAGAGTATTTCTCATCAAATTAAAGCATAATCCCTTACTCTTCCTTTCATCCATTTCTGCTGGAGTTAACAGGTTGGTATTTCTGAAATTGGTTTTGGGCTTGGAAACATTGTTGGGTTGTTGAGGTTTAGAAAATATTGGTAGATTATTATTAGGGTAGTTAGGATATTGGAAAGAAGAAGAGCTGGTGGCTGGTGAAAATCTGGAAAATGATTTGGGATTGGATATTGCAGCATGACTTGTGAAAACTTGCTTTTACACAATTAATGTTTCTTCTTGGATTCTTGCCAAACTAATGGCTTTAGTTAATGTTCTAGGGCTTAGCATCTTTACATGTAGACCAATTTCAGGTTTCAGACCCCTCACAAAGCAACTAACAACATACTCCTCAGCTAATTCAACCTTAGTAAGCAACTCATAAAAAAGATCTACATAATCTTGAACAGATTTTACCTGTCTCAAGTCCTTGAAGTCTCCCATTGAATCATCAAAGATTTATGTCCCAAATCGAGAATACAAACACCTCACATACTCACCACAACTGGGTCATTCCCTGGTCAACTGAATCTTCATAAAAGTTTGATGCCATTGTAGAGATTTTCCCTCAAGTTTGCATGATGCTATTTTCACCTTCAATCCTTCAAGGGTTTCATCCACATCAAAAAATTGGTCGTATTTATACAACCAATCCTATCCCATAAAATATTGGGAACTTAACCTGATAATTTTGAATGGGTTATTGATTATTCCCATCTCTGTGTTCTCCATGGCACGGTGCTCCATTTTCCTCCAGAATTACTCTATGAGGATTCACATTTACATTCCCATTTTTATTATTATTTTGATTGCCCGACAACAATCTCTTAATCTCATCCATAGCTTGTGCAACTTTGTCATTAACTGATTCCCGCATCTCTGTAATCGAATTGACTACTCCATCCATCGAACCCTTGAGGGTATCAACTTCCCTACGCAACTCATGCATTCTAGTATTGTGATCTCCCATGGCAACTGGTCAGAGGATCATATGCTCTGATACCAATGATGTTTTCCCGTAAGAAAAATATGAATTTGGAAAGAACTTGAGTTTGCCTAAAGAACAAATGAGAAGAATTGTTCTTGAACATCTCACTCGAGAGCAATAGTAGCTCGTGACAGTTATAGAAGAAGAGAGAAAGATTTTTATTGATCTAAGAATTCAACTTGGATGATTACAATTAATGGAATAACTACTATTTATGTATTGGGGATTTTGGGGGGGAAAAGGGGTTCCAAGATTTTGTTATAACTAAATCCTAACAGTATGTGTAACTAGCCTTACTGTCATGTGCAAGTCATGTGACTACTAACTACTCCATTAGCTAAAAAAGGAAACAATTACAATAGGGTTGTAACATGAATTTTCTTCCCAGAAGGAAAAGAGGGATCTAGCGCTGCAATTATCCTGCAATGCTTCTTCTTCTTCTTTATGTGTTTAGAAGCTACGAATTTTGAAAACTTTCTGTTAAGAGTCCCACGTCGGATATGGAATGGAAACATGGACTCCTAATATGGATTTGGACATTCCTCACCCTACAAGCTAGCTTTTGGGATTGAGTTAGGCCCAAATTCCATTCTTTACAGTGTTAAGAGTCCCATATCAGATATGGAATGGGAACATGGACTCCTTAAATGTACTTAGACAATCTTCATCCTACAAGGTAGCTTTTGGGGTTGAGTTAGGCCCAAGATCCATTCTTTACATGGTATCAGAGCCAGGCCCATTCCAATTCTTTGTTCACCGATGTTGGGCCCCTAAATTATATTATCCACGCTACAGTTAACAAGGTCTGGGCGTGCGGGGGAGTGTTAAGAGTTCCACATCGGATATGGAATGGGAACATGGACTCCTTATATGGACTTGAACAATTCTCACTCTACAAAGCTAGCTTTTAGGGTTGAGTTAGGCTCAAGATCCATTCTTTACCTTTTGGGGTTGAGTTAGGCCCAAGATCTATTCTTTACATGGTATCGAGCCAGACTCATTCCAATTCGTTGTCCACCGATGTTGGACCCCCAAATTATATTATCCGCGCTCTAGTTAACAAGGTCTGAGCGTGCGGGGGAGTGTTAAAAGTCCCACATCGGATATGGAATGGGAACATGGACTCCTTATATGGACTTGGAAAATCATCACCCTACAAGCTAGCTTTTGGGGTTGAGTTAGGCCCAAGATCCATTCTTTACACTTTCTTAAAAACACAATATGTTGACTACGTAAAAACACAATATCTTTGTCTTCTAATGAGTAATTCTCATATTTATGTTAACCAGAGTACATGAAGTGAAATTGTTTTCTATCTGTATTTAGTTTAATTTCACCAAGGAAAAATGTGATGCTTTCCTTCAGAGAATAACTAGCTTTGCCCACAAATAGAGAAGATTAGCATTAAAATTGAAAGAAATAATCTCTTGATTATTTTCATTAATGAATGAGTATATATACAATTAACAATTTCCATAATATGGAAAATCCTATTCATATTCTACTTTCAAAACTCTATTCTATTTGTACAAGAATTCTATAATTATGGTAAGTGTACAATGTTAATTATATACAAAAACCTATTACAAAATTACCATATACACGGTGTGTATAACGTGTATATCACGGTCTCCCAATTGCCTTGGGTTTCCGTGATATATACGGTATACACAAGAAAGTATACCGTGTATATGGTGGTATATTTTCACACCCCCGCAGTCATAGCGGGCGGTCTTCGTATGCTGACTGTCCCTAAAATCTTCAAAGAGGACCAAGGGAAGACCCTTAGTGAAGATGTCTGCAATTTGATACTTGGAAGGGATATGTAAGACGCGTACTTGTCCACGAGCTACCTTTTCGCGAACAAAATAGATATCCATCTAAATATGTTTAGTGCGCTGGTGTTGAACCGAATTCCCATAAAGATATACAGCACTAACAATATCACAATATACTAAGGTAGCTTTTTGAATGGGAAAGTGAAGCTCTAAAAGAAGATTATGTAACCAACATGATTTAGAAACCACATTGGCCACCCTTTGATACTCGGCCTCTACACTGGAGCGGGATAAGGTAGCATGTTGTTTGGCAGACCATGAGACCAAGTTATCGCCAATAAATATACAGTAGCCAAATGTAGAGCGTTTGGTGTCCGGGCAGCCACCCCAATCAGCATCGGTATACAAGACAAGTGTAGAGGCTGATGACGGATATAGATGTAAACCATAGTCAAGTGTTCCCTGGATGTATTAGATAATGTGTTTGAGTGCATTCATGTGCTCCACTCTAGGATCATGCATAAACAGACACACATGTTATACGGCATACGTAATATCCGGTCTCGTGAAAGTAAGATACTGAAGAGCTCTAGAAAGACTGTGATAGTGAGTGGGATCCTCGTAAGGTGAGCCAGTTGCAGCACCTAGCTTGGACTTGGTATCAATTGGAGTGGAAGTAGACTTACACGAGGACATACCAGCACGCTCAATGATCTCAGCGGCATACTTCCATTGGGATAAGAATAACCCACCTGCATGACGAGTGACAACAATCCCCAAAAAGTAACTCAAGGCCCCCAAGTCTTTCATAGCAAACTCAGAACTAAGCATGGTTATGATAGACTTATGCAAAATATCATAAGAGGCAGTCAAGATAATATCATCCACATATAATAGAATATAAATCAGGGAAGTACCACGATGATATATAAACAATGAATTATCAGACTTGCTGTGAGAAAATCAAATAGATGAAACATTCGGGATATCTTTCATGCTGACTTGGGAAAATTCCTGCTCAAGGGTGACAGTACGAGAGTGTTGGTTATCCTGGAATATATCACGCAATCTATTCCAGGTATCCATAGCCGTAGTGTCTGGTTCAATGATTGTTTGTAAAAGGTCGGTAGAAATAGTGGAGTAAATCCACTGAAGGACGGTAGTATCAAGAGTAATCCATAACTGAGGATCCTCTGCGGGAGGAGGGATAGTAGGAGGAATTATGTGATAGAGGACTTGATGAGAGATTGCGTGAATTTTGAACAATTCCGCCCACGTCGCATATAGGACGTTTTCCATCTCAAGAACAATAGGGATGTGGTTATTGATATTGAAAACAGTAAGGGTAGGATGAAATACGTTCTTAGACATAAAGAAATAATGAAGGGATTGAGATGAAAATTTGGGAAGAGAGGAGGTAAAAGTGGCATGAAATTCGAGGAAGGGCACGGATTCCGGTGCAGCTCGGCCGAGAAGGGAAGCGGCGGAAAACCGAGAGAAAATTACGGAAGTAATTTAGACCTAGACTTCTGATACCATGAAAGAAATAATCCCTTGATTATTTTCATTAATGAATGAGTATAAATATAATTTACAATTTCCATAATATGAAAAATCATATTTCTATTCTACTCCCAAAACCCTATATTTGTACAAGAGTTCTATAATTATGGTAAGTGTACAATGCTAATTATATACAAAAACCTATTACCAAAATTACCATGTACACGGTGTGTTTACCGTGTATATGGTGGTATATTTTCAAAAAATCTGGAGCATTTTGTTTTCTGAATTGTGCCTCCTATATGTTATGCAGTTAAACTCATACATCATTGAATGACAGAGTGAAAAATCCAATTCATGTTCCCCAGTTGGCTCAGCTTAAGGAGAATGTTTCAAGTTCTTTGTTCTTCTGTTAAGGCATGTGAGGTTATTCTGCTTTATTTTTTTCTCAATACTTATATTCTTTTGCATCATACTCTTTATTCTCTCTGGTGTCTGTTTTTGCCCCCTCAGAGGAAAGCAGAGTCTTAGAAGATCATTTTGGTCTCGATACTTGTGCTTCATCTGTAAATGACACTTTGAATTTGTTGAATGTTGCCTCTATCAGTCTTTTCTTTGCATTGTAGATCTGATTGTCCAATAGAACTCTTTGGATATAAATGTTAATTGCTCCGTAGGATGGAAATGCCTTATCCAATGGACCTGTTTTTATTTCTCCTGACAGTTTATTCTCGTCGTTTCACAGAGAAGGTTAGGCCACATCCTTCTAATGTCTCCTCATGCCATAAAACTGCTTGCTTTGTACATAAAAGGTCATATTTCTTGGTGTTTGGTTATGATAAGTATATTTTTCTAGATCTTCAACTTTATGATGGAACAATTTAGACTTTTCTACAGTTTTTGCATTGAAACTATACACTTTTAGGAAATGGGAACTTAGGGATACCACTTAAAGTGACCAAGCATATGTTGCTCATATCTTATTGCTCTGCTGAAGTAGTGTTCTTAAAAAGAGAATAAGGCAAACTAGATGGAGTCATGGAGCATCTGGAACAGGAAAAGAAGGTCCAAGCTTTTATATAGGGTGTTCTGTTTCTTTCCTCATTTTTTGCCGTTTGAATTTGAGCATCAATGGGTTGGTAAACAAAAAAGGTAACATTGGTACAGACTTTGTCAAAGTCTCCTATTGGTTTCTCTACAAAAGAATACTTTAAAAAAAAGAACAGATATAAATGAGAGCATTACAACAACATACCCAATGTATGTTAGTCAACACAACACGTGAAAAACATAATTATTTTATTATTATAAAAGTAATTACACCAAAACTTGAACACTATAACTTGACCACAATATACACCAATTTCTTACTCTTTTATTTTTACCAACACTTGACACTCACACTTAAGCTTACTTAAGTATTTACACACACTTTTCTTGATTCCACTTGTTACACTTTTTGGATGCACACTTGGGACTTACATCCTTAAGGACCCAAGGTCCCTATATATACATGATCAATGTTGGTTCATCAACCAACTTGACATTGCTAGAAGATTCTAGGTATAACATCATAATGGGCTTGGCCCAACATGGTAAACAACTAGGACATTGACTCTAGAATTTTCTAGCAATTATTTTCCTATGTATTTCTTGAATCTTTTCCACATTTCTAGATAATTATATAACTTAATATATAATGTTATACTAATGAGAGAGGCGGTGGTGATTTTAACACTGCCCCTCAACACCGACTCTTCATATTGAGTTGTTCTTTGAGTTTCTGAATTCTTGAAGTGTTAAGTGCTTTTGTGAACAAGTCTGCTATCTGATCTTCACTCTTCACTTGGTGCATCTCTAACTTTTCTTGTAGTACTTTCTCTCTAAGAAAATGGCAATGCACCTCCACATGCTTTGTTCGAGCATGAAACACTGGATTTTCTGCTAATCGAATAGCAAACAATAGAGTGGCACCGCATAATCTGTAAGTTGGTGTAGGTCCTTCATCAGTTGCATTAACAATGTACTCTTTTGAGCTGCCATTGTTGTTGCTCTATACTCTGCTTCTGTGGTTGACAATGACACTGTTGGTTGCCTTTTGCTACACCAAGATACTACTCCAGATCCAAGCATGAATACATATCCAGTTGTTGATTGACGAGTATCGTGATCTCGAGCATAATCAGCATCGCAGTAGCCAACTATCTTTACCTCATCGCCTTTCTTATAAAAGAGACCATAGTTAATGGCATATTTGATGTACCTCAACATTCGTCGCACTGCTTCCAAATGAGGCTTCTTTGGTTGTTGCATATATCAGCTTACTACCCCTACTGCATATGAGATATCTGGTCGAGTCAATGTAAGGTAGATTATACTACCTACCAGTTGTCGATACATTGCTTCATCTTGCAAGACCTTCCCTTTATGGGCGCATAACTTGGTATTAGCTTCCATAGGTATTGAGATGGGCTTGCACTCGAGTATTCCAAACTTTTGTAGCAAGTCTTTCGCATACTTTTGTTGGCAGAGAAATAGACCTTCCTCAGTTCGATCAACTTCTAATCCAAGGAAGTGTTTTAATTCTCCAAGCTCCTTCATTTGAAAGCGAACTGACATATTCTCCTTTGTTTGACATATTTCTGCTTCATCGTCGCCAGTGATAATGAGGTCGTCGACATATACTAGAACAACTGCGATATTTGTTTCCTTTACTTTGATGAATAAGCTTGAATCTGCATATGCCATGTCATACCCGCTCTCTACTAAGAACTTAGCAATATTGCCATACCATGCTCTCGGATCCTGCTTCAATCCATAGAGCGCCTTCTTCAGTTTGCAAACATAATCATGATGCTATTTATCCTCAAATCCTCTTGGTTGGATCATGTATATTTCTCGAATGTAGAAAGGCATTTTTCACGTCTATTTTCCACAGTCTCCAATCTTTACTTGTTGCAAGTGCTAGCATGACTCTTACTATTGTAATCTTAGCAACTGGGCTAAACGTCTCATCATAATGTAGCCCATAATGTTGAGAGAATCATCGAGCTACTAACTGAGCCTTGTATCTTTCAATTGATCCATCAGGATGAGTTTTTACCTTGTAAACCCATTTGCAGGAAATGGGTTTTACTTCCTTTAGCTTTGGTACTAGCTCCCATATTTGATTCTTCTCTAGAGCACTTATCTCCTCTTTCATAGCTTCAAACCACTTGATGTTCTGGGATGCCTCTTCATATGTCTATAGTTCTCTAAACTTTTCTTCTTCAGCTATAGCAACATTGGCGTACTTGGGATTTGTTTTTCAAACTCTTGTCAATCTCTGAGGCTGTGGGATTACTCCTTCTGGTTGACGGTCTTCTACTCTTTGATGCATGCTTGTTTGTTACAGATTATATGTTGCCTCGTCCTCAGTATTTTCTTCCTCACTTTGATCTTTATGTTCCTTTTCTGGACTTGGATGCACTTCAACAATTTTCTCCCCCGTCTTATTTTGCAAATTGTCTTCTATTTCCTTGGAATCTGGTAACTCTTCCTTTTGAGGTGACTACCATGATGTTGCCTCATCGAATACCACATTTCTTGATGTATAACACTTTCCAGTTGTTGGGTTGCGGCATTTCCACCCTTCCTTTGGCTGTCGTATCCCACAAAGATACACCGTATCACTTTTTTTATCAAATTTGCTATGTTGATGACTTGGCACAAACACGTAGCACACACAACCAAATACTCAAAAGTGACTTACTGCAGGTTTACTACCCCACAGTTTTTCAAATGGTGAAACGAACCCTAACTTCGCTTGAGGAAGTCTATTGACGACATGAGCTTCTCTTTTCATACTTTCTACCCAAAATCTTCCTAGAACATTCTTCGAATGTAGCATGCTTCATCATATCTCTGTAAGGTGCCGATTCTTCCTCTCAGCTACTCTATTCTGTTGTGGCATATTTGCACATGTGAATTGATAGCGTATGCGGCATTCTTGTAGGTACTGGGAGAACTCATCTGATGTATATTCACCACTGTTGTCTGTTCGGAGGCATTGGATTTTCTTGTCGAGTTCTCCTTCCGCTATTTCCTTGAACTCTTTAAATTTTGAAAAAGTTTCAGATTTTTCTTTTAGAAAGAAAAACCATACGTACCGTAAGAAGTCGTCAATGAATATAACCATGTATTGCATGCCACTGATTGATGATTGCTTGACTCACCCAAATACATCATAATGGACCAGCTCCAATGGTGTTTTGGCTTTGAACTTTGAGTCTTCATACGGTAACTGATGTGCCTTACCGTATTGGCAGCCTGCACAAACGGTCTCTGTTCTGACCTCTAGTTGAGGAAGACCCTTCAATATAGATTTCTTCATCATCACCTTGAGTTTGTGATAGCTTACATGTCCAAGTCTTGCATGCCACAAATTAGTTGTTTCGTTCTTTCGAGTCTTGTTTACATAAGCTGACTCTGCTGACATTACATAGACAGACTTTAAGCGTCGTCCTCTCATCATCGGTGTTCCAGAGATTTCAAGATCTTGATAGATCTTGACATCTTGAGGTCCGAATACGACATGGCGGCCTGATGCCGTAAGTTGCGCTACTGATAGTAAGTTTTTCTCCATCCCAGATACATGGTAGACATCCTGGAGTGCAACCTCTTTCGGACTGAATCTCGGCATGATTGTTGTTTTTCCGACGTGAGCGATTGCTAGTCTTGAGATGTTGGCTGTCACCACCACACTACCACCTTTATACTCGGTCATGTTCTGTAGCTTCTATTTATCTCATGTCATATGATTTGAGCAGCCATAGTCGACTATCCAATCATTATTGTAGTCGATCGGTCCAGGAATGGTAACTTCCAGAGCTAATTCTTCTTCCTCCACGGTGAAAGATGCTTCAACATCCCACTCTTCATCGCTTGTCTTTCCTGCATTTGACGTGGCTGCATTGCTTTCTGCAATGTTTTTTTTGAACCAACAACTTTTAGCCATTTGGCCCTTCTTCCCACAATTATAGCATTTTCCATCAAACTTATTGTTATTCTTTGACTGGCCACCCCAGTTGTCTTTCTTTTGAGCTCCCCCTGTTTGGGAGCTTCCATGATGATTATCCTTGTCATCATGTTTTCTAGAATTTCTACTAGCATTTGGTCGGGATCGACCTTTCTTATCACCGCTATAGAGTGCTTCTTCATCACTCTTTAATGAGACTCCATATATTTGCTTAGCCAACACTTCTTGGTTAGCTAGCAGGTTTTCTAATTCAACAAAAGAAGGTTGGCTTGGCCAACCTTGTATTACGGCAATAAAATTTCTATATTATGGCCTTAATCCATGAATAATAATTCTTCTAATTCTAGTGTCTGACATGCCAGCAGCAGAGTCTAATGCAGAAATTTCGCGACAAAGAGATTTTACCTTAGTAAAGTATTGGTTGATCGTCATGTCGCGTTGTCTGATAGAGAGAAGCTCGTTCTTCAGAAGCTGCAGTCTCGTATCATTCTTCTTGGTGAACAATGTTGCGAAAGTATCCCACGCTTCCTTCGGTGTCTTAGCCGTCCTGATGTGCTCCAACATTTCATCTTCAACTGTGGTCCGAATCGCAAACATGGATTTGCCAACTCTAATCTTCCATTTCTTCAGAGCGGCTGCATTTTCTGGTTGTGTGACCTCATTGCCACCAACGATCTCCCACAAGTCTTGGCCTTGGAGATATGCCTCCATATGCATCGACCACGTGTTGTAATTCTAATTGTTAACTTTCTTGATTCCACCGACCACTTGAAGGTCACCTATTGTGTCTTGGCTAAAATTCTATTTTACCAAGAAATCTTGATTTCGACAACAAGCTCTATAGTGCTAAACCACACACGAACACTCTAAGAAACCCAACAAACGACTCTTAGGTATGAACCGAACTGACTCTGATACCACTTGTTAGTCAACACAACACATGAAAAACGTAATTACTTTATTATTGTAAAAGTAATTACACCAAGACTTGAACACTATATAACTTGACCACACTATACACCAAGTTCTTACTTTTTATTTTTACCAACACTTGACACTCACACTTAAGCTTACTTAAGTATTTACACACACTTTTCTTGATTCCACTTGTTAGACACTTTTTGGATGCACACTTGAGACTTACATCCTTAAGGACCCAAGGTCCCTATATATACATGATCAATGTTGGTTCATTAGCCAACTTGACATTGCTAGAAGTTTCTAGCTATAACATCATGATGGGCTTGCCCAACATGGTAAACAACTAGGACATTGACTCTAGAATTTTCTAGCAATTATTTTCCTATGTATTTCTTGAATCTTTTCCACATTTCTAGATAATTATATAACTTAATCTAGAATGTTCTACTAATGAGAGAGGTGGTGGTGATTTTAACAATATATTCTCATAAGTGGGGTTTGGGGAGGATAGAATGTACGCACACCTTACCCCTACCTTTATGGGGTAGAAAGGTTGTTTCCGATAGACCATCGGCTCAAAAGAAAAGAAATGAGATCATTGTAACTATAATTCAATTTAGTCGAATGAATACATTGGACATGGAAACAATAGTTGGTTTTTGTTATTTGGTTTTTCAGTGTGAAATTCTTTTTCAAGTTAACATAAATATTCTTTAGGAATTATTCGATGTGAATTAGCATTTTCTTCTTGAATGTGTGTTGTATGCAGTGGATACATGAAGTTCGTCAGTTTGCACCTGGTGTTCCAATTCCACCTGCTGGAACAAAATAGTTAAGCATCAAACACATAAACTCGGTCTGATTTTACTGTATCTGGAACTGATATATTTTGGGTGATAGATATCTTCTCAAGCCCTTAAGACCAGTACCTGAATTTGTCCCTTTTTGTTCTTATATATACAGATCTTCAAGAAGACAACCGATATCTAGCTGATCATATGAGCCCATATATCATTACACCTGCCAAAGGTGTGTTGCTCTACCATTATGTGTTTCACAATTTTTCTCTATGTATGGTACATTACTATAACTCAGTTAGCTTGTGTCCAATATGCTAGGACTACGAGCACAGAAGTGGCAATTAGGGGTGGGCAAAAAACCCAGAGAACCGAAAATACCGAACCGAAATTCTTCGGTTCGTTTTTTTTTATAAAAAAAAAACGATTTTTTGAAAAACCGAACTGAATCTGAATTTAGTGATTCGGTTCGGTTTTTAAATTTTGGATACGAACCGAACCGTAAAAATCGAATTAAATATATAATTATTCTTATTTTTTATTTTAGGCTACTACTATCTCTTGAATCATAGTCATTGAAGTCAATCTATGAAGCTTTTATGGAAGTCGAATGCGGCATGAACTTGATTAACATATCACGGAAGCATTGACATAAAATGTAGGGAGAGAAATTAGTTGTAAATTGGTGAAACTTTAAATCGGTTTCTAATTTTCCTTTTTCTTTATTAAACATCTCACGATACACAATAGATTTCAACGTCGAAATTTCATGGTAGTGTAGGTGTGAATGTCAATTTCAGTTTTGGAAATTCAATTTTTTTAAAAAATAAAAAATTCATCGACCCGACCCGGCCCACTAGAAAAAACTGATATAATCTGATACGTTCGGCGATATAAACCGAACATATCGTTTTTTTAAAAAAAGTTGTAATCGATTTTTTTTTTTAAAAAATGATTTTTATTCGGTTCATATTTTTCGGATACAAAACCGAATTGAATCGATATACGCCCACCCCTAGTGGCAATGAATAACAAAATGTGGTACTATTATATCCTTACCTTATTTTATTATAAAAAATGGTACTATCGTATATCCATATATCCTGGTTAGTTAGCCTAATTGCTTATACTTACACTGTCAATAGAAATCTAGCTTAGATGCTTCATCCAGTGTAAATCACAACATAGAACATACTAGATAGCTCTGATGAAACTATCCAAAAATGAAGTTTGTCGGACACTAAGTGAAGGAAATATCTTTCGTTATCTTTTCATTCCTTAAATGTAATAATATATACATGTTTAAAATATTAAATTTAGGCTATAATTATGGTAGAATATATTCAGAATATTTACAATCTAAATATAAAATATTTACTTTGATTATTATTTTCATAATCTATCATTGCCCCGCAGTCTTAGCGGGAGGCTCTCGTACGCTGAGACTGTCCCTGAAATCATCAAAGAATATCCGTGGAAGACCTTTTGTGAATATATCGGCATTCTGATAGCAGGACGGTACATGGAGAACACGGACTTGTCCACGTGCCACCTTTTCACAGACAAATAAAATATCCATCTCTATATTTTAGTGCGTTGATATTGTACGGGGTTCCCTGACAAATATATCGTACTCACATTATCACAATAAACTACGGTTGCCTTTTTTATTGGACAATGGACCTCCAATAACATATTACGGAGCCAACATTATTCAGAGACAACGTTCGCTACCCCTCTATATTCGGCTTCAGCACTAGATCGAGATAGCGTGGGTTGGCGCTTCGACGACCACAAGATCAAATTGTCTCCCAGAAATACATAATAACCAGAGGTGGAGCGTCTGGTATCCGAGCATCCACCCCAATCAGCATCGATATAATACGTGAGACCAGAAATGATTGACTTATACATATGTAAGCCAAAATCAAGAGTACCCTGAATATACCGCATAATTCATTTGAGAGCACCCATATGCTCCTCCTTCGGGTCATGCATATGTAAACATACTTGTTGAACAACATATGATATATCAGGTCTCGTAAATGTGAGATACTACAATGCCCTTGCTAGACTGCAGTAATATGTCGGATCGCCGTATGGAGACCCTGAAGAGTTACTTAACTTAGCGTTGGTATCCACCGGTGTAGGTGACGGCTTACATGAAGACATGTCGGCTATGTCAATTATCTCCTCAACATATTTTCTTTGACAAAGAAATAGACCACCTACATGTTGAGTTACAACAATGCCCAAAAAATAGTTCAAATGACCCAAATCCTTCATAGCAAATTCAGATGCAAGAAAGGACATAATCGACTGGCGAAGAGAGGCAGATGATGTTGTGAGAATGATGTCATCAACATAGAGAAGAATGTATGCCATGTCATTCCCTTTCTGATAAATAAACAAAAATTGATTGAATTTTCTATGTGAGAAGCCTAGTGTGGAAACAAACCCAGCAAACCTGTTATACCATGCCCGGGGGCCTATTTGAGACCATATAAAGATTTCTTAACCAAGTAAACATAATCAGGATGAATAGGATCTCGAAATCCCAAAGGTTGGTGCATGTAAACTTTTTTCTGTAGGTAACCGTGAAGAAACACATTCTTTATGTCCAACTGATGAATGTACCATGATTTTGACAGAGCCAAACTGAGAACTATTTGGATAGTCGCCGGTTTAACAACTAGGCTAAAGGTTTCATGTCACGACCCGACCCGACGGGCCACGACTAACCGCCCTAATGATGTCATTATACTAACCTGTCACACATAATCTAACTAACCCTTAATGAGTCTGAAATCCGGCAGCATAACGTCGCAATAACAACATATGCCAGGGTAGGCAAGCCGACAAGGCCGCCTTTACCCCCGAATGCACTGTCTCCCCGAGGAGTCACAATTAGCCAATATAAAATAACAAGCAAGCCGACAAGGCTGCCACCAGATAGTAACGTATAAACATGGGAACACCCCAGCACAGAATACAATAACATGACTGACCCAAACAGAGTCGTAACCCTTACATACGTACAACCCACCACTGTCTACAGACCTCTATAAGAAGAAGAACGACATATGACGGGACAGGGCCCCGTCGTGCCCCTAAATACAAACAGAAGCTCTAAAGAGATTCGGTACCAACATGACAAAACTCTGGATCAAAGGAGCTTTCCAACCTGCTGAGTAGGAACCTAGGCCTGAGGTTCACCAAACTGAAAACATGTACTGCGGGCATGAAACGCACCCCCCGAGGAAAGAGGGGTCAGTACGAAATGATGTACTGAGTATGTAAAACATGAAGCTGTAAAATAAATCATAAGTAGCCAACAGAAACATGAGATCAGTATAAAAATCAGGATCCAAATCCAACTGTGCCATAAACCATAAAATATCAGTTGTGCCTTATAAACATGAGAGTCAAGTCAGGAAAACATGTATGCCTATCCATATACATATATATACCTGTAACGTAACCCGGCCCACTAATGCGGGACTCGGTGGAATCATATCATAACTCGGCCCATCCTGGGACTCGGTAAAGTCATATATCATCTATGGATCCATCCTACGTAACTCGGCCCTCTAGTGAGGATCTCGGTGAACAATGCAAGGCTGTGCACGAGTCGTAACCCGGCCCGGGACTCGGTGAGGTGAAGTAGTAACACTTAGCACGAGTAGATATCATGAGTGCCATGCAAGTAAAAATCATCATTTGACTCTCCATACAATCATTACAATAATGTCATAATAAACTCTTTGCTGAAGAATCATAGGCACTTCTCATAACAATCCTCTTTAGGAATTAAACTATATAAGAATTAAGTACGTCCGCCGTACTTTCATTAAAGCATGCCAAAAGAAAGAAGTAAGGGTTTCACATACCTCTTAGACGAATTAATCGACTCAATATTAGCGTACGCCTCGTTTTAGAACTTCAACCTTGTTGTCGAATTTATCTAAGTTCCGCGGGTCCTTGTAAGCCCCTATGAATGCTTATCTACATCATACGGATGATTTAAATCATAATCGACACAACATATTAAAAACAGATTCTTAGGGATATTCTAACGAACACCTTAACCGCGTAGAACATATATTCCTTCTATATCGAAATCTATGTAAGTAGTGAAACATCCAACTCTCTTAATCCTCCTTCTTATACTACTAAAATCTCCGAAACAGTACCACAATTTCACATGCAAACCCAGTAACGACAGTCCCGACAACACCCAATCCAAATTCGCATTTTCGACAATCGTCTTTAGAACTAATAGCAAGAAATGACTTCAGAAAATTGTACATACTATTAAGAACAGGGAAGGTTACCTCATTAAACACATCGACGAGAATCGTTGGGAAACCCTTTTGCTCGACACCGCTTTCGACCACAGAAAACGCAGAAACAGGGCCCCCAAAAATGACCCCCAGAACTCCTTCAACGATTCTGGGTCTCTTGCTTGACCTCGAAATACGTAGGCTAGTCTAAGGACTTGATTTAGCTGGAATCAAAGTTCAAAACGTCATAAATTTCTCCTTTTGGTTGTGCGAAAACTCATAGTATTTCCCCCAACTTCGACTGAGAGCTCTAGGGAACCTATCAATGGAGTTTTCTGCTTCTGCTAGACTCAAATTGATGGAGGAATTTTGATTGAGATGAAGAGAGCTTGAAGAACTGATGGAGTTGAAGAAATGGAGAAAAAAAAAATGGAGAAGAGAAGGCATCGGACGGTCGATTTGGTTTGGGGCTTGGTCCCCCCAAATCGTTTATTAAACTCCCTCTTACCAACTCCCACTATAATTTGTCCCCTTCCTAATTAATTAATCCCACAATTAATTAATTATACACACAATTAAACCTCCGATCTCCAATTATTTAAATCCCGACGATTACTGAAATCCTCATATGTCAATATCATACTTCCCGTAATAAAAATATCAGTCTATACTCACTCCGGGGACACACAATTTTTATTTAAACTCAGTCGTCACACTTACTAAATCCCAAAATTATTTCGGGATCACGCCCTTTTATATACTAATCCTCTTATTAATATACACAAGTACAACAAAATTTTCCCAGGTCCGGGTCTACTCACCTACATTACGAGTTCAACCGCTACCCGAAAATACGGGGCGTTACATTTCATCACAATCCACTCCAACCTGCTGAGACATGCTATCACAAAAAAGACGGGCTTTGTGCCTCTCAAAGAAACCATCAGATTTCTTTTAATGACAAAAAATCTACATATAACGTATTATGGTTACATTAGAAGGATGGTCACCAACTCCCACGTCTTATGTTTACATTAGAAGGACGGGCACCTATTCCAATAGGGCAACTTTTGGGTTACGGGAATCGGGGATGGTTGGACAGAGGATGTTAGATTAAAATGACACTTAGGCCAAAAAATCTCATGCATGAGACGAGTTTCGATGGACTGAGTTGGGGCCGAAATGGACTATTGGGGCAGTGGGGCAATCAGGTTATTGTGGGCTGAATTTTTGGGCTGGTGGTTATTGGGCCTCGTCTACCACTGGACCGCGGAAGAGGGAGAAGTGGGCTCCCTCTATTGGGCTTGAGACACTGGCATGTTTACCCGGACCAATGGAGAGGGAGAGAGAGCAGTGGGCTCCCTTATTTCGGCTGGCCCATTTCAGCCATTTAATTGGTCCGAATGAGGGGGAGAGTGAGCAGTGTGATCCCTCATTTGGGCTGTTTAAATGATATTGCAATAGGGGATGTAGCCCAGTGTCCAAAAAAATCATACGAGGGCGTGGAAGACGTGTGTATGTTGGCCAACGGAAATTTGGACTCATAAAAAATAACGTGACGAGAGATAACAATATTCCCACTAGACATATCATAACACTTATAGCCCCTGTAATTTTGTGGGTATTCCAAAAATACACACGGGGTGGAATGAGCTTGAAGTTTGCTTATTGTTGTGGATGGAAAGAGAGGATAACATAAACACCCGAAAATCCTCAAATGTGTGTAGGAAGGAACACGATGATAAAAAATGTGTGTAGGTGAGAAGTTTGAAAGTAACTTGCTAGGGAGAATATTTAAAAGGTATGTGTCCATTTGAAGAGCATGATTCCAAAATGATGGTGGTATGGACAAATGAGCAAGAAGTGTTCGAATTAAATTATTATTGCTCGTATTTTGCGTTCGGCTTTTCTATTTTGAGGAGAAGTGTGCGAACAAGAGAGACGAAATACCATACTATTTTTGTGACAAAATTCCTTAAATTGGTCATTTGTGAATTTCCTCCCATTGTCACGTTGGAAGCATTTAATAGACTTCTCAAATTGAGATTGGATGAAAACGCTAAATTGCTTGAAAATAGTGTAAACTTGCGATTTTTTTCCAATGGAATATGTCCATAGAAAATTAGAGTAATCATCCAAAATAAGAAAATAATACTTATGACCTGCTGAACTTAAAACCGGAGATGTCCATAAGTCACTATGCATGATACCAAATGGCATTATAGAGTTGGAAGTAGATAAAGAGAGGTAATTTAACATGTTTCCCAAAAATGCAACACTGACAAACATGAGAACCCAAAGATTGTTTACAATCAATAAAATTATTTTTTCTAAGGGAGTTTAACACCGGTGCTACCGGGTGTCCCAAACGATGATGCCATAAAGTAGGAGAAATAGCAGCAAATGTTGATGGAGAGGTGGCTTGGTTGTTGGTGGTGGTGGTGGTGATGGGATACAAGTCTCCAGTGCTAGCACATCTCATTAGTGTCATTCCCGTCCGAATGTCCTTCACAGAAAACCCAAACGGATCAAACTCAACAGAAACATTATTGTCAGTGGTGAAACGACGCACATATATCAAGTTTTTAATAAGTTTGGGTTCATGTACGACATTATTTAAATGTAAAGGTAGGTAAGGGGGAGGTTTGAGTTCCCAATACCACGAATTGAAATTTCTTGTCCACTGCCAACCACAATAATTTTTATTACTGCTCATATTAAAATAAGACGAGAGAGTGCCCTGAGATACCGTCATGTGAAGGGTCGCCCCCGTGTCCATGTACCATGTGTCATCGGTACATTGAGAGTCATAGTGTGCATGGCTTGCTCGATGTCCGTAAGATCATAACTCGAAGAAGATGGTCCATGAGTTGCATATGCTTGCGGAGGATGGCTTCTAAGAACCCCGAGCTGCCGAGTGGTAGGCGGTGGCCTGGCCCAAGACGCCATGGGGTACGGGCAGGGAGGGGCAACCCACTGTTGTGGTGCCCAACCCCACGGTAGGTACTGCCCCCGCGGATGGGCTTGCGGCTGCCACTGGCCGGGATTGGTCTTCCCCTGTTGCCGGTGGTTGCTGCCACCGCCGGCCTGATTTCCACTACCACGGCCTCTTCCCCTCCCACCATTATTTTTTTATTTGTTATTGTTGCGATTTTGTCCCCGTTTTGGTCCATTGTTGTTGCAATTTGGACCACTGTCCGAACTAGAATTTTGAGGGCCAAAATCATCGGGATACGTGTTGGTGGAAAGGAGGGCGGTGCCAGCATTGTTTGTCGTCGTCGCCGCCTGTTTTAGTTTCCGGGTTTCTTCAAGAATCAATCTCGAACGAGCATCATAAAATGGTGGCAACTGATTACTTTGTTGAATGAACATAGAAACACCATCATATTGTTCATTTAAACCCGCAATTAATTGGAGGACTAATCTTTGATTCATCACCGGTGCACCAACATTGGATAGTTGATCGGCAAGCATTTTTAACTCTTGACAATATGCGAAGACGTTTGGAAAATCATCCATCTTGACTTAAGTCACTATGCTCTATTACCATGAAGGAAATATCTTCCGTGATCTTTTCATTCCTTGAATGTAATAATATATACATGTTTACAAGACTAAATTTAGACTACAATTATGATAGAATATACTCAGAATATTTACAATCTAAATATAAAATATTTACTTTGATTATATTATTTGCATAATCTATCACTAAGTAAATACACAATCGAGTAAAATATGGGCCCAACGAGTAAAATCATAGAGTGGAAGTTCGTTTGTGATAAGAAGAAGCCTACTACTACCATCAAGAAGTGTATCTGCATATAAGCTTTACTTTTTTGTTGATGTATAACTTAATATTTTCAGGTTAAAGAGTAAGAGCCCATTTGGATATGCTTATGACTTTTGACTTATAAGCCAAAAGTCATAAGTTAGGAATGATAGCTTATGACTTTTGACTTATTTTCGTTATTTTAGCTTAAAAACAAGTGCTTAAAAATACTTTTTTTATTTTACCCAAACACTATAATAGTGCTTAAAAACTATTTTGGCTTAAAAGCACTTAAAATAAGTCAATCCAAATAGGCCCTAAGTAACTGTCTCTGAGAATATGCATTGCTAGACCACGTGAAGACCAAAACTACTTTCAGGACAAAAAATTGAGCTCGACACTTACAGACCAAAAAAATGCTTGGGCGAACTTGAAGGGAGAAATGTTACATTTGTAAATAATGCATAGCTTTTAATGAAGAATTCAACTGAATATGCCAGCAACAGGTTGAGTCATTGTTGCTAACATAGTTTGATAATGATCGAGTGACATTGCTTCTTCGGCAGACCGAAGAACCGAACCATACAAGAAAAAGTTTGCCTCTAAATGACATCTTCAAAATTCAACTGGAAATTGTACTTAGATTCTTCAGGAAGAAAGGGTTATGCCGTGTTTGGACAGGGGACAATCATGAAAACATTTTATACAAATCCCTAATTTTACTGACGATTTTTATAGCATTGGTTGGCCACACCTTGATCAACTGTATATTAAAATTAGACTAAGAGGTGTTAAAACTCCGCTAGTAATGAAAGATGTCACACCCTCACATAGATAAGTTTCAAGCGCACTTCATTATTCTTTCATTTTCTTACTTTAAATATACTGAAAGTTATCGTCAAAATCTTGGGAAGAAAAATGAGAAGCGATAACAATTTCTTTCCTCGTTTAGATTGAAAAAAGAAAGGGGTTGAGTAATTGACGAATCAGAGTAACAATCTAGAGATACAACATTCGGTGTGAGTCTGTTTGCTCCTGTCTTGGTTAAGGCTTACTCGACACCTCAGCTTGTGGGTTGAAACAAACTATCTGGTAGATTAGTCAAGGTGCACCAAACTAGCATGAATAGCACCAACATCCTTACGACATGCTAATGCATAACAAAATACTTGTGCCAAGACAACTGATTACTGACATATAGTACTTAGAAACACTTCTTTTTCTTAAATGGTAACATATTATTCATCATCACAAAGGTTGTACTGTCCACTGTCATTTACAAAAGACAAGATTGTATATTTCACAAGGCTTCCAAAAATTCTAAGTTGGATTCAACACCCTCTATACAAAACTCTTTGCACCAAAAATGTAAAAATTCAAAATACAATTCATAAAGAGGGTAAGGCCATGTTGGCAACTAGATTCATAAGATAGTTTAGAACTTCATCTTCCATGTTCAAGGAACGTAGAATGTAGGAGAAATTCAAATGTGAAATAATACATATGCTTCTGCGCTATTGTTACTTACGATGTCTCTTTCAAATTATATCTTGTCTTCCCTGATGTATGAGATGAGGAAATAGTTAGATTCATCAATAGTTTTTTTTTTTTGAAATGACGATTCATCAGTAACTTGGAAATTAGGAATTGGATTATTAGTTCAAAGTGGTTAATAAAGTCATAATTTCTTTCTTTTCTTACTTCCATCGTGAAATTTGACTTCGCACAGCAAGCGCCACACTGTCTGAATGGAATTACTCATCTTCAAAACATTTGTTGTTCTTGTCCCTCCGGATGGTCCACAAGATACAAGCATTTATCCCTCCACCATTTCTTCAGCATGACTTCCCTTCCAGTATGGTCCCAAGCTATCAGCAAATCAAAAGTGTTCTCAGGCATTACCTGGTTCATGAGTAAATATATCAAAAGGTCACTCAATAATGAAGAATTATGTAGCAAAACTATCAAACTTTGTTTTATATCAATTGAAAGAGAATAATCCCTTGCTGATTTTATTAATGTAAATGGTTTATATACATGATATATAATAGTCATCCTAGGCTATAATTACGGAAATCAAATATACACTTACCTAATACAAAATATTACTACCATAATTACATATGTACATGATCATTAATAATATCAAAAGAATATATTGTGTATATTCTATCACACCCCCGTAGTCATAGCGGGCGGTTGTCGTACGCTGAGATTGTCCCTAAAATCTTCAAACAGAACTAAGGGAAGGCCCTTAGTAAATATGTCAGTAATTTGATAACGCGAGGGGAGATGAAAGACACATACTTGTCCACGAACTACCTTTTCGCGAACAAAGTGAATATCCATCTTGATATGTTTAGCGCTGATGTTGGACAAGATTCCCTAAAAGATATATCGCACTAACATTATTGCGGTAGACCAAGGTAGCTTTTCAAATAGGAAAGTGAAGCTCTAAGAAGAGGTTACGCAACCAATATGATTCAGACACCACATTGGCAGCCCCCCGATATTCGGCCTCCGCGCTGGAGCATGAAAAAGTAGTCTGGTGTTTAGCCGATCAAGAGATCAAGTTATCACCAAGAAACATATAATAACCAGACGTCAAACGCCTGGTATATGGACATCCACCCCAATCAGCATTTGTATAAGACATGAGAGTAGATACTGATGATGGATATAAGTGTAATGCCCTGAATGTAACACACAATACATTTTGACGGGCGTGCATGTGTTCTTCCCTCGGATCATGCATGAATAAACACATATGCTGCACTGCATAAGTAGTATCGGACCTCATAAATGTGAGATTTTGAAGAGCCCCGCAAGACTATGATAGTGAGAGGGAACCTCATATGGTGTGCTAGAAGTAGCACTCAGCTTCGGTTTCGTGTCAACCGGAGTAGGAGATGACTTACAGGATGATATGTCAACCCGTTCAATAATCTCTGATGCATACTTCCTCTGAGAGAGAACTAGATCACCTGCATGACGAGTGACAACTATACCAAAAAAATAACTCAAAGGCCCCAAGTCTTTCATAGCAAATTTGGAGCGGAGAAGGGATATGATAGACTTGTACAGTTTGTCAGAGAAAGTAGTCAATATAATTCATCCACATATAACAGAATGTATGCCATAAAACTACCATGACGGTAGATGAACAGTGAATGATCAGACCTGCTGTGAGAAAATCCAAGAGTAGACACATAATCTGCAAACCTTTTATATCAGGCCCAAGAAGCCTGTTTTAGCCCATACAAGGACTTCTTCAACAAGCACACATGGTTAGGATGATCGGGGTTCCTGAAACCCAAGGGATGATGCATGTATACAGTTTCCTTGGGTTCATCGTGTAAGAACGTACGTCCAGCTGATGAATGGGCTATGCTTTTGGGAGAGCTAGACTGAGAATAGTGCGAATAGTTGCCGGTTTGACCACCAGACTAAATGTCTCTCCACAATCTAGGCCAACGTGTTGAGTTTTGCCATCACCTACAAGACGACCCTTATGCCTCTCAAAACAACCATCATATTTTTTCTTATGAGTAAAAATCCACATAGAATGAATCACATTGACACCAGGTGGATCGGGCACCAACTCCCATATATTATTTTCAATAAAAGCATTATATTCATCATCCAAGGCCATTTTTCAATTCGGGTCACGAATGGCAGACACGGGGTTACGTGGTAGGGGTAATTTAGTGACAGTAGAGTTGAGATTAAATTATCGTTTTGGTCTAAAAATACCCTATTGGCTACGGGTAACGGGCCCTTAACTCGGAATAGAAGTGGGTTGGATATGGGTCGGTGTAGTGATTTCGGTATCGATCTGGGTTGGGAGTAACTGGGCCAGCTCGAGGATGGAATTTGTTGGGCCTGCTGGCATAAAATTTAAACCTAGATGGGAGGGATGGTTTGGGCCAGCAGGAAGTAGGCCTGCTGGTAGAGGCTGCTAATCATGACCAATTAGGCCAGCAGGCAGTAGGCCTGCTGGCAGAAAATCGGACAACGGAGTGTTGGGCAAACAGGAATTGGGTTGGACCGTGCCTGATGGTCCAGGTCCCGAGGAGTAGGCTGGAACAAATGGTGGACCACATACGGTGATAGCCCATCATCCAAAAGTTCATAATACTTGGACGCGGAATTATGCAAATTAGCAAACGGAAATTTGGTTTCATAAAAAATGACATGGCGACTAATGATGATTTTATTAAAGATAAATCAAAATATTTGTAACCGCGATAATTAGATGGGCCACCCAAAAACACACAAGCGATTGAGCGGGCTTGAAGTTTGTTAATAGTGGTGGAGGGAAATAGAGGATAACATAAACACCCAAACACCCTAAGATGAGAATACGAAGGGTCTTTTTGATAAAGAATTTTGAGTAGGGATTGGTATGCTAATCCTTTGCTAGGGAGTATGTTAAAAAGGTAAATTGTCATTCGTAATGCATGATGCCAAAATGAAGGTGGTAATGATGCATGGGCTAGTAATGTACGAACAATATTATTAATGGTGCAGATTTTTCTTTTGGCTTTCCCATTTTGTGATGACATATGTGGACATGAAAACCGAAAATATATACCATTAACCTTACAAAATTCTCTAAATGGCCCATTACCAAATTCCTTCCATTATCACATTGAATGTTCTTAATGTCCCGTTCAAATTGAGTACGGGTGAATGCTCTAAATGATAGGAATGTGGAATAAATCAGAGACTTTTTAGATAACGGAAATGTCCACAAAAAATAGAATAATCATCCAATAATAACACATAATAACGGTGGCCTGAAGAGCTCAAAATGGGAGATGTCCAAAGATTACTATGAATAATATCAAATGGCAACAAAGTACTAGAATTTAAGGCAACAAACGGCAATTTAACATGTTTTTCAAGCAAACAAGAAGGACAAACATTAGTACTACGAGCACTATTACACTCAATAAATTTATTATTTTAAGGGAGGAAAAAAAGACGCTCTCGGATGATCCAAATGTGCATGCTATAAGGAAAGTGCTAAAGCGGCAAACGTTGACGGTGTGGCCTGTTTAGTGGTGATGGTGGTGGTGATGGGATAGAGCTCGCCCCGACTATCACATCTCATTAGATGTATCCCTGTCCAAAAATCCTTCACAAAAAATCCAAAAGGATCAAATTCAACAGAAACCGAATTATCAGTTGTAAATTTCCGAACAGACACTAAATTTTTAATTAATTAAGGAACATGAAGGAAATTTTTCAAGGATAAATGTGGGTTCGGGAGAGACAAATATTTGTGACCATAACCACGAATTAGAATTGAATTACCATTACCAATAATTATGCCACGATTTTTGCTCAAATTAAAATAAGACGAGAGATTACCTGGCACGGATGTCATATGAGAAGTAGCACCGGTGTCCATGTATCAAATTGCATCCAGAGGATTTAAACCAAGTGTATGCATTGCCGCCTCAATATCTATATGGGTCGGAGATACGGATGGCCCGCAGCAGCGCAATTCTGTTGTGGCCGAGGCCCAAGTATGCTAGGCTGCTGCCAAACCGAGTGATTGTGAGGCCCAGGACCATTATATGCTTGCTATTGCTGTTGTCGTCTACTGGGCTGGCCCAATTTTGAGATGGGTAAGGGCAGGGCGGCATGGACCACTGCCCACTGGCCCAGGCCTGCTGCCATGGGTGTTGTGGCCCGACCCCCTGCTGACCGCCACTGTCTCCTTAATGTCCACCACTGCCGCCACCGTTGCCGTTGCGACCACCACCCTTGCCATCGCCACCGCGATTTTTTCCACAGTTTTGACCCTTTTTGCCACTCCCATTGTTACGATTTTGACCATAATTTTCGGAGAATGATTGAGAGTCGTCGGTTTCATGGGACATCACCACCATCATGGTGGAATTAGCTCCGGATTACCAAATTTTCAGGTTCAGTTCGGTAATTCAGGTTTTGGTAATTTATGCCCAGCCCTAATCTCAGGCTTCAAAAATATAACATGGCTTTTTACTTTTCCATAATTAGAAGGTCTGAATTCAGTTTTCACGTTAAAATATAATATTATTGCTAGCTAACAATGCCAAGTCTGACATATTTATAGAATTGTGTAATTTTCCTTGGTTGGAGGCTTCTCATTAATGTAATATATATAGGTGTTCACAAATACAAAACCTAATTGGAGAAAGATCTCTACTTTACATAATTACACTTGGAGAATGATCTCTCTCGGATCTCTATCACACCCCCTCCAAATCGGAGCGGGAGGAGACCGAACGCTTAGACTGGATCTGAAGTCAAGGAACAACTGCCGAGAAAGTCCCTTAGTAAATATATCTGCATACTGATAGGAAGAAGGAACATAACATCCAAACATGGCCCATGGCAACCTTCTCTCAAATGAAATATATATCCATCTCAATATATTTGGTCCGCTGATATTGAATCGTGTTATGAGACAAATAACGGATATGTTATCACAGTAGACAAGAGATGCCTTACGTAAGGGATAACAAAGCTCTAGAAGAAGATTTTTGAGCCAACAGATCTCGGCAACAACATTCGCAAAGCCTCTATATTCTGCTTCTGCACTCGAACGGGAAAGTGTGGCCTGTCATTTGGCAGACCATGAGACGAGGTTATCACCCAAGAATACACAGTAGCCGGAAGTAGATTGACGTGTGTCTGGACAGTCTCCCCAATCAGCGTCCGTATACGATAGTAGCCTGGTCGGTGCAGATGGATAAAGATGTAAACCATAGTCAAGAGTACCCTTAACGTATCGAATGATACATTTAAGAGCAGTAAAGTGTGGCTCCCTGGGAACATGCATGAACAAACACACCTACTGAACGGCATATGAAATATCGGGCCTAGTGAAAGTAAGATCCTGAAGTGCACCAGCAAGACTCCTATATAGAGAAGGATCGAGCACCGAATTCTCGCCATTGGTACTAAGTTTCGACTTTGAGTCGACTGGGTGGGCATGATCTTGCAGTTTGCCATTTTAGTCCTATAAACAATTTCTTCGGCATATTTACGCTGACATATGAACATTGCATTGTCTAATCTGGTCACTGAAATCCCCAAAAGATAACTCAACTTACCCAAGTCTGTCATAGCAAATTCATAATTGAGCAAGGTAATAATCTCGTGTTTTTGCACATCAGATAAGGCAGTCAGAATAATATCATCCACATAGAGTAAAAGGTATGGATTGTCATTACCTCGATGAAAAATAAAAAGTGAGTTATCACTTTTGCTGCACACGAACCCTATATGCATGATGTAAGTGGAAAAACGCTCATACCAAGCCCGTGAGGCCTGTTTCAAACCATATAGTGACTTTCGGAGATGACATACATACTAAGGAGCCTCTGGATGCACAAAGTCAAGCGGTTGATGCATATATACGGTTTCTTTCAAATCTCCATGTAAGAATGTATTTTTCACATCAAGTTGATGAATCATCCAGTTCTTTCCCATATCTATGCTCAAACAGTGCGAATGGTAGCTGGTTTAACCACCGAACTAAATGTCTCACCACAATCAACTCCCTCTTGTTGGCTCATGTCATTAGCTACAAGTCTCGTCTTATGGCATTCAAGTTCACCATTATCTATGAATTTGTGACGATATAGCCACATGCAACGAATCACATTCATCCCCTCTGGCCTCGGAACAAGATCCCAAGTGTGTTGTGTAGTGAGCGCATTAAATTCCTCACGCATGACCGCATTTTAATTCGGGTCAAGCTTGGCTAGTTTTTGGTTTTTAGGTATGGGTGAGATGGTTTGAGTGGATAGATTAAAGTGGACTTTCGGTTTGAAAATCATGTGTTGAGCATGGGTTTCCATGCGGTGGGTCGGTGGCGAAACTTAGGACTGGGTTTGGGGCAGTGGGGTCACAGGTAGTGAGGGCAGTGGACTGGGTTGGTTGATGGTAGTTTCTAGAAATAGGAGATGGTAGTGAGGGCGTGTAGAAAAATAGAAAAAAAAAAGAGGAAAGAAGTGCCGAAAATTGAGGGGTTTTCCTGTGGCGGCACTCGAAAGATAAGGGTGCGGCCGAATTTTAGGTTTTTAGGAGGGTGGGTATTTGGCATCTTATACCATGTAGAATTGTGTAATTCTCCTTGGTTGGAGGCTTCTCATTAATGTAATAAATATAGGTGTTTACAAATACAAAACCTGATTGGAGAAGGATCTATACTTTACATAATTACACTTGGAGAAGGATCTCTATAGAATCTCTATCAATATTCTTTCTCATCCCCGTTTGAGAAAGGGAAAAAAGGACTACTTCATTGGTTTTTCATTAGTTGATAGTATGATATATATGTATACACTTCATCCATCCCAATTCATTTGATATAGTTTGACTAGGCACAGAGTTTAATAAAAAGAGAGAAAGGATTTCGAAACTCATGGTCTAAAACAAGTAATAAATATTTATGGCTGTAAATTATTTCATTTGGTAAAAAAAAAAGTTTTAAGTGAAATTATTTCTAAATATAGAAATGTATCATTCTTTTTTGTACATATCAAAAAAGAAAGTGTATCACATAAATTAAGACAGAGTAAATATATTTTGTGAACCTGAAAGATTTACATCTTCAATTGTTTTTCCTCGTCCTATCTAGGCCATGGGAATCCACGTAATTATGGAGATCCTCAGCAAGTTACCCGTTCGGTCTCTACCTCGATTCAAATGTGTTTCAAAATTTTGGAAGGCATTAATCATTAATCGTTACTTTAAGAAGAACCATTTCAATCATGTCAAGAATGACCGAAATTCCCAAAAACTTCTTATTTGCCTATTGTGCCTTAGGGATGACAAATATTCCATGTATTATTGTCATTTATCGCCGCTTCAGCAGGTTGAGGATGTACAGGAACTTGATTGCCCTTCAATATCTATACTAGTGCAATGCTTAATCTATTATTGTGATGGCTTGGTTATTATCGAGGCTAGTGATATTATTGATAGTGCACGCCTCATACTTTTCTTGTTCAACCCCTCCACAAGAGAATCAATAGTACTTCCGGATTCAGAATTTCCATGGGAACCTTCTTGTCTGGGATTGGATTATGACTCAACCAGTGGTGAGTATAAGATCCTTAAAGTTTACGACGACTTACCTAATCGCAAATTACCTAGTGAAATTCTCGCGCTGAAAGGTGGTTCCTAGGGAAAAATTGATAAACATCCTCGTGGCATTTGCACTTGTTCGATGTTACGCATTCTTTGGCATTTGTACACGAGTCATTTCATTGGATTGGTCATACTTCACAAAAATAATTCTTGGTTTCGTTTAGTATTTCGACTGAAGTCTACAGAGAAATACTCTTTCCAGAGAAAATATTAAGCTTGACACCCAACATGTAAGTTGGCATTTCAGAGTTGGAAGGAATGCTTTGTGTTTACACTAATTCTGATTTTATGAGCAAGGGAACTTTTGAGTTATGGATATTGAAAGACTATGGTGTCAAGGAATCTTGGGCTTTATTGTTAATTATAGAAGATCTTTTGATACTTATGGCCGTACCAAGATATAGGTTTGCGGATGGTGAACTGCTATACTGGTGTAATCATGGTCGTAGCCATGCATTCAGGACGTCCAGTCGACCAATTGTATTATGACCTCGATGTGATACCATTCAGCATGGATTTGCTTTTACAGAAAGCTTGATCTCTCCAATGTCACTTACTTATTAGTTTCATGTCTTCTTATTAGTTTATCTATTGATGGGCCATTTTTAAGTTTCAAAATATATTTATTTCTTCGTTGTGAGTTTACCTGGCAGATCTTGACATTGTTGTTGAATAATTTTGGAGTACAATGTCATATAATATTTACAATATTTGCATGATATTTATAATATTTGCATGATACTAATTAATTATACGAATTGATACAATTTAGAACATATTAATAGAGACAAAACTCAGTATAAGTCAAATACTAATTCTTTTTTATAAACTTGACTGTTTGATCTCAGTATAATTGCATCTCTAATTTGAATTCAATCTTACTAATCAAACATATAATAGCGAAATCAAACTCTCTCATCATTTGACTTTGACCAACATTTTGTTCCTTGTGTAACTAGACAATAGAGTACGCATAACTGATAAATACGACCACATTCATGATCCATACATGGCCTAGACACATTGAATAGTGGAGAAAATAATCTAAATGGTCCATTATATTTGGGTAGGTTCGAAATAATCTCTTACTATATATATAATATATATCTGAACAGTTTTTAGTCTTTAAATTTGTCAAAAGTAAACACTTTTGCTTGTTACCATCACATATTTTTACAAACTTTGCGTGTTAGATTTGAGAGGAACTGTAGGGGGGAGTTTCTCCGGTTTGTATGAACTAAGGGTGGCCAGTGGGCCGGGACGGCCCGACCCCGACCCGACCCAGTCCCGAGACCGCCCCGACCCTGCGTAAAAAAAAATGGTAGCGGGACTCGAACTCGGGACGGGACAATGTCTCGTCCAGCCAGACCCGAGCCCGCCCGCCCCGAGCCCGCCCCGATCCCGAGCCCGACCCCGCCCGTAGCCCCCCTTTGCAAATATGGTCGTTGCACCAACGACCATTTTAGATTTTGGTCGTTGGCCAACGGCCATTTTAGGCCTCCCCCCCCCCCAACCACCCCCCTACCCATTAATATTTATTTTTAACCCATAAGTTATTATATTTACACTTTAACCCAATTTTTCAACTATAAATAACTCATTTTCTCTTCATCTTTCTCACAAATCTTCCTACAATCTCTCAATATATCTCTCTACAAGTCTACATTGTTTACTAAATATTCAATTTTATTTATTCATTTGGGAATTGGGAGTGAAGTTGGCAACTAGCTTGAGGATCTTCCATCGAGCAAAGTTTCAATTTTCAACCTCTCGATTACACGTCGACGTTACGTCGGCGTTTGGTACATTCGTTCCTTCATTGAGTTATTATTGTCTGTTTATTTTATTTAGTGCACTTAATTTTATTATCATAATTAAAATGGAAGGATTAAGAGGTATGTTTAAGGGTAAGGGTGTTTCTTCTAGTAGGGGCAACCAGGGCAAAGGTACTTCTTCGAGTCATCTTATTCCTATACAGGATGATTTTGTTGATACTCAACATTTTCCTACAATACCATTAGATTTAGACGAGGAGCTATTTTCTGGAACTCAAGAAGACTTTAATTTAGACGATGATCTAGATGATACACCCACTAATGTTGATGACAACACACCCACTAGTGCACCTTCAACTGAAATATCTCCTATTCCCCCTAGTATGAGACGAGGTCCAGCAAAACGACCATTAAAATCAGATGCATAGACATTTTTTGATAGGGACGTAGAGAATCAAGTAGCTATATGTAAAATTTGTAAAAATGTTTTAAAATTTAAAACTGGAAAAGGTCACTGTGGGACGGGGGGTTTAATTAGACACGTAGTAAGTGCTCATCCAGCTAGGTATGCCCAATACCAGGCTTCAAAACCGGGTGCGCAAACGCCCGCTCCATCGGGACAAGGTTCACATACTGATACTGTCCCGGACCAAGTACAGGGTCAAATTAACCAAATGACGGGGGGAATTGTAGGCCCTAAATACAATAAACATAGAGATAGGGAAGCAATATCAAAATTAGTTGTTGTGGAGGGTTTGCCTTTTTCATTTCCTTCATCTCCCGGTTTTGGTCATTACATTAGAGATATATATAATCCTGCTTTTAACGGTTTTCCTAGATCAACTATTAAGAGAGATGTATTTAAATTCGCGCATGAATATCAACAATATTTACATTATTCATTATATCATTTTAATGGCAAAGTATCTATCACGTCTGATATAGGTCGTAATACTAACGGCCATGATTATTTAACTGTAACTTGTCATTGGATAGATTATAAATGGTCTATGCAAAAACGTATTTTAGCTTATAGATATATAGATGATAGGCACACTGGTACTTTTATTGCAGATAATATTTATCAAGTGTGCCATTATTACGAAATAACCGATAAAATTATGACTATTACATTAGATAACGCTTCTTCTAACAATTACGCAATTACAATTTTAAAAAATAGTTTAACTCCATCTTTTCCAGATCATTTTCATATAAAATGCGCGTGACATATATATAACTTAATTGTAAAGGATGGTCTATCACTTTTTGAAGACATTCTTAGTAAAATACAATTTGCTATAAACTTTATTTTTAAAAGTATTAAAGTACAAGTAGAAAAGAATATAAAAAAACTTGTCACGATTGTGGACTATCTTATAGAAAAATTCCACAAGAAGTATCCACTAGGTGGAATTCTTTATACGAGCAACTACTTGTTGCTTATGACTATAGAAAACCTATAACTTTATTTTTTAACTCTCACAATAAAAATCCAGCTGATATGATTTTAGATAGTGATTGGGTAAAAATTTCCGAACTTATTGTATTTTTAGAGAAATTTTTTCAAGCAACAAAAGAATTTTCCGGTATATATTATCCTACTATTTCAACTATGTTGTTTTATATAACTCTAATATTTTTATTACTTAGTGAATATATGGAAAAACCAGCTTATAAGGCAGCTATTAAAAAAATGTTTGTCAAAATAAAAAAATATTTTATTCATATTCCCACTATTTATATTATTGGTTCTGTATTAAATCCTACTATTAAAATAGACAGTACTAAATCACTAATTGAAACTATTTACGATTGTATAGAAGTACTACCACCTCCAAGTCCCAAAAATCTAAATCACCCACCACCTATTGAACAAACTAAAGAAGAAGTGTTGTCTAGCGTAGAACACCAATGCAAAAAAATATATAGATTTTATCAACAAAAAAATGCTAGTAACTTACCGGCTTCCATACCATCTTCTTCATCTTCAACACAACCTCACAAAAGACATGATGTTTCTGCGGCTAGTATTGAAAGCCTCAGAAATAGAATGTGCGGCCGTACCTCTACTACTAACTAAATTAGCGAGTTGGATATTTTTGTTTTGCAGGGTTCTGTACCGTACCAAGAAGTTATCAATGAAGATGGACATGAAGACTTGTTGAAATACTGGAGGGGGAATGAGAAGACATTTCCGACACTTTCATTGATGGCTCGAGATGTTTTGAACATTCAAGCGTCATCAATCGCGTCGAAAGCGCTTTTTCTCCGGCGGATATCAAATAGGAGATCACGAGACACTCATTAGCGGAGACGGCTTGGAAATTGCAGTATTATTCAGAGATTGGATACGAGCGGAGCGGAGAAGGTGCGGTCAACCGAAGATCAACGAAGAAGAAGAAGAAAACTACAACGAAATCTTATCCTAAGGTGGTGGAAGCGACGTAGATCAATTTGACCAACAAATACCAATTCCAACCGAAGAACCACATGAAATCATCAAGCAATTAGAACAGGTTTTTTTGAGACTGTAATTTTTTTAATTGCAATTTTATTATGTAATTTGCAACTTTTGGACAACACCACAAAGTTGCAATTTAGATTTTAGACAATTGTATTTGTATTACAAAAAAATCATGTCTATTAAATAATATAAGAGGCACAAAAACAGCCTTGGAATGTTTTTATTACACTATCTTGTCTTGTTTATTGAGTTTTTTTTTATACATATGTTATTTTAAAAAAAAAAGGAAAACCCGCCGACCCCGCCCCGACCCGATTCCGACGGGATCGGGATCGGGACGGGACTGGAGCAAGTCCCGCCAGACCCCGCCAGACCCGACCCCGACCCCTTCGCCCGTCCCGCCCCGACCCCGCCAGACCCGAGCCCGGCCCACTGGCCACCTCTAGTATGAACTGATAGCTGTTGTATTATGGATGTAATCCCTCTTTGTTATACTCTTTCAGTAGATGTATTTCAGTGGAACGGTTTCTAGTGGGACTGATAATTTTTAATTAATACTCATTAGAGCTATTTGTTGTTGTACTTGTGGGATTATACTGGGTATGTTGTTATTGTTGATGTACTCATTAGAGCTATTTACAGTTGCAGTATAAAAAAGTACTGATCTTTTGAGTTGTGAATTTTGCTCAAGTGTAATGGTATCTTCAAGGTTTTGTTGCTGGATATATTGAAACTTTTTGAAGGAGTTGAAGAATGAGGATAATGTTTATTTTGGTCAGATTGTTGTATCCTAATATGCAAAGAGTAGAAGAAAGTCTTGGACTTCTCGATATGTTTGTCTTTTCTGATGTAATTACGACGGATCATCGCTTCATCTCCTTTATTGTTTAATTTGGTTATGCATAGTTTGTCTCGTGTTTGCGGATTTTGAGTTCCATTGAAACCATGGTAACTTTTAGCCAACTGCATGATGTATTCTGGTGGAAATCACCTACCTGGTAAATTAATTCTTGCTTATGGTTTAACACTTTTTGTACATTCTGTCCACTAACCTAGAGTTGTTGCTTCCTGGAAAGTGTCGACCAAACATAATCTGATGTGTATCTGCTTAAGTTGACAGCAAAATGCATAAATAAGAGTTTCGATAGAAATTTTCTCCTCTGATTGAGTGATCTATAATGCAACTGTTTTTTCATATATTGACCTTTGTTCCTTAACGTTTTCTTCCGATGAGGTAATCATCTTGACTTTAGACAATTCAGATTAGTGATGAGATTCCTGTTTGCAAAATGAGATTTTGTCAGGAGAAGGTGCCCAAAGTATCAAACGATGCAGACACTTTGTAGTCTCTGTAATTCCATTGTAGTGTTTCCTTCCACTAGTTTATCTGGTGTTCCGTTGTGTTGGTTAAGACACCGTTGCATACCCTTGCAAGGATCATACAGGTTATAACGATGGCGATAAGTGCTTTAGCTGCTTCTTATGATTTGATTGTGGTATGTGATTGGAGCTGCAACTTATTCAACACCTTGATGATGATACCTTAAACTTGTTATTCTTCAATGCTAATATTGTGTTGAAAGTTTTTTTTAGAGCTCATTCTGACCATTTGTGGGGTTATGCACATGTTGGGATGAATACGGTGGTCATACAAGCTGGTAGCGAGACACTTGAAATTCTCCCTTTCTTCCCCCCCCCCCCCCCCCTAGGAATGGGTAAGTAAGTGGTGGGATTAGAATACTAGTACTAGATTAGAAGAGCGAATTTAAGTTTTGTTCCAGAAGGGTGAGAGCTTTATGCTGCCCCCACTATTATGCTAATGTCTTGTGTTGCTGGCACGCTGCGCTCTTTTCATAAACATGATACTGAATTGATGCAGCCTGCTGGTATGCTATTGATGTGCGTGTTGCTTCTAGTGTTCTGGTGCTGCATTCTGCATTACACTGTTCTATATCAGTGCACTTGGTGGTAAGATGTGTGAATACGTGAGTTGCTCACTGCTGCTGATCTGCCGATGCTACATGAGGACACTTCTGTTGTTGTGTATTTGCTACTTGTATATTGCTTGTAGTATGTTGTGTTTGCATTTTAAAACTGTGGATCTTTCACCAACTAATAATTCTTGGCTGAAATGTAGAGATCTGGCTTTCTGGCTTTTAAGCAAGTTCACGCAATCTTTTTCTCTTTGTTTTGATCATTGCTGTAAAATTTTCATAATTTAGTTTAGTTAAGTTCAATGGCTTTAGCTGCAAATAGATATTAGACCATTACTAATGGTAGGCAGATATTGTATTTGACTGCTACGCCCAAATGCATAGGTATGGGAGACATCATACTGCCTCTATCCGATAAGTGTTTGTCATTTTTGCCTTAAAGTTATCCCTTTGTAGTAAAAGGGATGTTCTGAGAGCTAAGATTTCTCAATGATGAGTACAATTAAAGGTGCCTATATGATGGTTGTAACTCAACTCTTCAACTTCTTAAGAATTTTTTCTAAGCATGACATGTTATAACTAAATGTATCCCTTTCTTTATGACATTCAAATGTTGTGCTAATAGAAGGATACATCTTGTGATGTGATTTTTCTTCTTATCAATCACACTCTAACTACACAAACCAACCTTGTGTTACACTGATCCTGTAGAATTATGTTGGCTAATGATCCTGGTGGATGACCATAGTGAACTCCTTCATGTTGTACCGAGATAAGGTTCTGATTTAAACGTAAATAAGTACAACCCAACCTGAGGTACTTCAATAGATGTTACTATAAAACCTATAATAACTTTTTGCTGAACCTTTGTGCCTTCCTGTAACTGCTGATATTGATGTCATTCATGTTCCATCAAAAGGAATTTCAACTATTTTCGAAATTTCTAACCTTGTCCTAACCTAGACAGCAATTGGGAGGACTTCTATCACAAGAATTTTAACAATTTTCTGATTAGACTAATTGTTACTGTCATCTTTTGCATAAGAACATTCATCTATATGTGCTTATTCCAGCCTAAGTTGTGCGGACTCTTCATCTTTCGTTGCCGCACTCGTATCGGATTCTCCAAAAATACACTACTTTTGGAGTGTCGACACACCCCGTCAATATTTTTGAAAAGTCTGAGCAACATACATTACATCAAATCGGATAGGTTCCGTGACTATCTTTTATTATATCAACTGGTAATATCTGTTTTTCCAAGATTACACATGATGAAAGAGTAAACCCTAAGATAGTTTTCAAGCGCACTTCATTATCTCTTTCATTTTCTTCCTGTGAATATAACAGAAGTTTAACATCAAAATTGTGGGCAAGGAAAATGAAAAGAAAGTGTTAGTTTACTTCCTCATTTAGATTGACAAAAGAAACGGATGAGTAAGAAATGACGGATCAGAGTAACAACTTGGAGATCCCAGGTTCAAATCCTAGTTACAAGTGTGAGCCTATTTACTCCAGTCTTGGCTAAGGTAGGTTTATCCGACACCTCTACTTGTGGATTATAACAAGTTTTCTGGTCGAGGTGCACATGCTAGCATCAACACCACCGTCAAAAACCAAAAGAAGGGAGGAGGGAAAGGAGCAAATTGGAGAGAGTGAAATGCTTTCCATTAAGGCACGACCAAAATCTAGAGAAAGTTAGAAAGAAGAGCAATCTTATACTCCCAACTTATAACTTTCCTCACATTGTTTTCTGATGAAAGAAAGATATTATTTCCTACTATCTTAGTTACTTCCTTTACCAAACATGAAACAAAAAGTTCTCTTTTATGTCCTTAAATCCCCTCCTTCAGATTACTTTTTTCATCACATATCTTCCTTTCAACTTTCCCTTCCCTTTTTTCCTCTCTTCCTTCCCTATATCACAACAAAAGAATAAGGTATAAGAATGAAGATTAACACTAAATGGTTAACATGTTTATCACACAAGAATTCAACATTTAACTACTTTGATGAGAAACTATGATTCACACAAGATAGCACCAACATCCTTGAGACATGCTAATGCATAACAAAATAAGGCACTGGTTGTAAGATATTATTCATCAGTACAAAGGCTGTGCTGGCTACTGTGATTTACAAAAGCCAAGCCTATGTACATTTCACAAGCCTTCCAAAAATTTTAAGATAGATTCAACATCCTCTCTATAGTACAAAACTCTTTGCACTAAAAGTGTAAATTCAAAACACAATTCATCTCGACTTTCTGAATGGAATTACTCTTCTTCAAAGCATTTGCTATTCCTTTCCCTTCAGATGGTCCACCAGATACAAGCAGGTATAGCCCTCCACCATTTCTTCTGTCTGACATTCCTTCCAGCATGGTCCCAAGCTATCAGCAATTCAAAAGTGTTCCAAGGCATTACCCATTTCAGGTTTCCCAGTCAAGAACAGTTGCCACAGTTGGGAAGTATATACAGAATGGATAAATAGATGACTATTATCATCTTCTTTGGCTTTGCTTAGTAAACATCTACATGTCAACTGCATACCCCTTTTATGAAGGTTTTCATGAGCTAAACATGCCTTTCTTACCACTAACCATGTAAAACAGTTCACTTCGAAAGGAGCTTCGGTCTTCCAGATCTGCTTCCAGGGCCAAGTGATAGCCTGTTTTCCCACATCACCGAAATAAGCATATGCACTCCTAATTTGTGTACACCTTCTTCCCTCTGTCTTTCCATATCATGGCATCTTCATTTTCATTGATACCTCTCACCCCTTCCAGAATCTGCAGAAAAGCAGTCATTCTTCCCATTTCCCGATCATTAAGCCCCGTTCTGAGAGTGAGATTCCATCCATTATGGTTCCACACTTCACTAATAGTAGCTTCAGACCTCAAGAGTCAAAGCTAATCTATGAATTTCTGGAAAGCTACCCCTTAGAGGTTCATGGACAATCCATTTGTCATTCCAGAAAGCTATTCTCCTACCATTACCATGAGAGAGTTCAGTGTTTCCTGCAAACTCTTCCCAATAGGATCTGATGGATCTCCAAATGCTCACTCCATAGTTTGTGTTGACTGCCTTAATGCACCAGTGGCTTAGTTCCCCATATTTCTGATTTATGACCTCCCTCCATAGAAATTCTTTCGCTTGGCATACACAAAACTTGAGAAATGACCAGGCACGATAGAAATGGGATGTCCGCACCTTCTAATAGTAGAACCACATAAACTCGAGGCATGCATCCACACGACTGGAGGATGATACTCTACGTAGATGTGGTGGCTAGCCATTTTTTTTTTAAAGAAAACTAAAATAACAAGAAAGTAGCCTGAACTAAGCGAGGGAATGAGACCCCAACATCTCCTGCAACACGCGAAGAAAAGCTAGAAGGCACGTGTGAATGCCATTCAAAGAGAGACTCTTGATTAAACGCCAAATTGGCTAAACCATCAGCTACCGAATTAGCCTCCCTGTATATATGGGCAATAGTGATCACCCGGTTCCTAGCCAAGAGGTGAGGAATGCGGTTGAGATATCACCATTCCGATGAGGCACAGTTCTTCCAGCCCGGAGCACATGAACTACACTAGATTCCCCTTGGGTGCATAAAGGCCTGGAGGAGATAGCAAAGAACCCTGTAAAGAGAGTGGAAGCAAGGGATATATTTGAGATTGTTGTTGAGCTCCAACTTCAACAGCAGAAAATACAGGTGAAAGCATCCACAAATGAAAATAACAATAAATTTAACCAAGTTAGAAGGATGGGAAATGAAGCATTAGTAAACATTAGCTGCTGTCGACAAAACAAGACTATTTAGACTTGAATAGTTGAATTATTTTTTGTGAAAAAGTCTCAAGTTCGCCCCTGATCTATTATTGTCTTTCTCTTAACTTTGCCTTCACTTAAAAGTTGGCAATAAAAAGTACTCTTGTTGTTACCCTTTATTTTATATGATACCAACATTGCATTCACCATAGTCCACATAGGACACGTTAATGACGTATGTCATAATTAAAACACATGTTCGAGCCACTTCATCCAAACATAACCAGACCAAATACCAAAAAGACCCACCCAGAAGCCCAGGACTCCCATATTTAAAAACCTGTTACATGACACAACTAACACTGATCAGGTAACGACTAGTCGACTAGTCAACTTCTTAAATTTTCAGAAACAGTTTCCAGTCACTATCTTTAAAAAGTCTGAGTGGTTGTTTCACATTCAAGTATTTGAAGAAGGATCACCTAGACAAGCCAACTAGGAAATTTCTTAGGGGGGAAAGGGTCATCAAGAGAAGTCAACTAGGAAATCTTTTAGGGAGAAGCTAAGGATTTCTTTTATCAATGACCTATTAGATTTGCTATCTTCATTAGATTTTTCACTGTGCGTTTGTCATGTTTGTTTCTCTCCCTGAAAGGGAAAAATCTCTTTTAGCCCCCCCCCCCCCCCCCCCCCGTTCCAATTTATTTGACTTTTCTGTTATCTTGTTAGTGAAAAGAAAAAATGGAAAAAAAGAAAAGAGAGCAGGAAACTCATGAAGCTCTGAAGTTCTAGCTTCAGTTTAACTGTCCTTTTCTCATGCTACCTAATCTGTGAGGCATATAAAAGTAGAACCCAGATATAGAATTAAAAAGTCATCATAGAGTTCCAGATTCTTCCCCAATTGGCCATGTTTGACAGATCCACATCGGATAAAATACTACTGCTACAATGGTCACAAAACGGAGGTGAATTAGCAGAGGGCTAAGAAAATGCAAAACAAGCTCAGTCCAAAAGAACCAAGTATTTGAGTCAAATTGTGAAGTGCAATGTATTTCCTATCACTTGTTAATAGTCAGATGTGAAGTGCAATGTCTCACTGAATAACAGAATAATTAACAATCTGATGTACAGTAACAAATTGGATGAAGGATGATGCTACATAATGTTACACTAGCTAAATTGAAGCTATTTTCTTTTGCCAAGACGGATTGTATAATTTTGAGAAAGGTAACATCATAACAGAATGTACAATTTTATTGATCTCATCTTGCAAATGCATGAGTGCTTTTCCTATAGACACATGAACATGGATTGAGGAAAAGAAATTCACTAGATAAATGTTAATACTTCTCCCTGTAAAGGTGGCAGGACATGAAAAAAAGACTCGCTAGTATCTTCAAGACAAGAAAAAAAGTTAGTCGCCTAACAGGTAAAATTGAACCTTCTGCAGCTTCTATTTTCCTAGAAATCAATTCTTTCTGCTTGCACTAACTTCATTGTTTTTGTTACAAGTACCAGTTCACACCAAGTTGCAAAAACAATGATACATAAGATGTCCCTCAGCAACTTGTAACTGTTGAGAGTTTAAGAAAATAACAAATAGTACCTTTCACAGGTTGGCATCAGTTTCTCTGAATTGATTTCCCTAGCATCATCAACCCCTTAAACTCATGGAGAAACTGTCTATGAGATGGAAACCATATAATAAAAGAAGTGACTTCCACCCTCTGGGTGGACAAACTTTTCTCTCTTAGTCCATAGCAGTGTCCGACAGACTCCCACAATATCCAATGATCCTTTCAAGGCATAATATAAGTCAATACACAGAAAACCGATATAAAAAGCACTGCTCTAACTCACTTCATACTCCCCTAGCCAAATTGAAGTAAATGATGCTGCAAGATGCTAAATTTTCATGCTCAACATCCAGAAAGAGAACTTTTCTGCTGCATTCCATGTCAAATGCAGCCAACTTTCTTAAAGACTTCATGCCGCCATTTTCTGATTTTGAAGAAAAAGAATGGAAGAAAAAGTTTCATATTGGATAAGGGGACTAATGTACCGAGCTCTTTAAATGCATCAGCAAACAACAGCTGCCCAAGAGGTGAAGGAATTTCATGAACTACATTTAATCAATTTGAATTTGTGAAAACCGGTTATTTGTCCTTTACTCAGATGGCAAGGAAAGATTTTAGTAATTTCCCCAACTCGATATGATCAATTTGAAGAATTTGGAGAAAGCCATTTATTTGTCCTTTACTCTGATGGCCAAAGATGAAAGGCTTGAAGCAGTCAAGCAGGAGAGTTTCACTAGTTTAGGAATCAATGCTACTGAAGCTAGTTAATAGATAGTTAATAGATGAGGAGGAGGAGCAAGGGGAGGGGGGAGGAGGGGAGAGGAAGGAGGAGAGGAAGGGGAAGAGGAAGAAGAAGAAGAAGGGGAAGGGGAAGAGGAAGAAGAAGAAGAAGAAGGGGAAGGGGAAGAAGAAGAAGAAGGGGAAGGGGAAGAAGAAGAAGGAGAAGAGGAAGAAGGGGAAGAAGAAGAAGGGGGTAAAACCTGACTGAATCGTCTGTGAAAGAGAACTAGGATGTACACTTGATATCAGGTTGTATATGAATATTTACAGGCAAACGAAGCAGAAGGGGATAGAGTTGATTTCTTAGAATGCGCCTTTACATGATTCGAAATTGATAGACAAGTGACTAACCTAGAGTAATCAGCAGGAAAAAAGAGCTGATCTCACTAAGGTAACAGTATAATTATTGATGATTATACTGGTGAGCACTTCTGCTCATTGAGATATCTGGATGCTTTTGAACTCTAACAGAAGCTCTCATCTCCCCCTTTAGTCTATCTTCGAGAAGTCATGTTGACAAAACTCTTTAAAAGAGATCCGTTTCTCTGCAGATATAAGGAGATTTATCAAACTTTAATGAGGTAGGAAGGCAATACGAATGATATTGAGTACACAAATCTGCAGACCTGGATCGATAGACAATAGTCTTGAGCACAAGTCAACACAATCCGGGTGCAACTGAGGAAGAATTGGCTCAGAGAAAGGAAGACGTAGAGATGCCTTGATATTCTGCAGTATCTATTTTAAAAACATAAATAATTGAAGACGGTGAACTAACAAACAGAAGAAGCCCCCTTTGCATTGGAGAAATGCTATTACCTGAACACTAGTTCTACCGCGGAAGGGAAGGTAACCATTAAGTAGTTCAAAAAGGATTGCACCAAGACTCCACATATCAACCTATTCATAAGAATTTGTATCAGTTTGTCTCATTTGTGTAATATAGTTGTAGTAATTAATTCTTACCTTGTCATCATATTTTTTGAATTGTAGAATTTCTGGAGCCATGTAAAAAGGGGACCCACAAACTCTTTCTGCAAGGTCGTCTGGATTTAACATTCTGCACCAAGAATAAAAAGATAAATATTTTGTTAATGATGCCAAGCATTTGATGTTCCCTGTATGAAAATTCCACATCACGTTTCTTTACCTTGAGAGACAAAAATCAGCAATCTTAAGAATCGGGTCATTCCCTATTCTAGATAAAAGAATGTTCTGAGCCAGAGATGAACTAAATTAGAACATTATCAGACAAAAATAAATAAGATAAACATCATGTATTTTGAGCAAAAGTATTCAAAGTTGAACAAACTTCAACAAGAGAAAAAGAACAATGATGAATAGAAACCTATTTTTTTTTTATAAAGAAATTGTTGGTTTTTAACACAGAAACGTAGGAAATAACAGAGAAAAAAATACTGAGAGAAAAATATATTGAAATGCAGTCGAAGAGAATTATATTATTTAGCTATGTTTAGCTCTGCATTTATAGGGAAAAAACAGTAAAAAGATATAAACTAGCCTAGAATCTCTGCGGAGTATATCTTTAACTAACTAACCTAGCCTAGAATATCTCTGCAGAATATATTTCTAACTAACTAATTACTAACAGTAAAAAAAACATTATTCAAAAACAGTAAAACAAAGTTACTGCAGTCCAAAAGCAAATATTCTACCAGCAATGACGAATAGAAACTTACAAAAACAAAACAAAAAGATTACCAGGTAAAGAATTTAAGTTATGTGGCCCACTTGTAGATTTATTATGCTGGTGTACTTCCAGGGTTCCCAAACTGAAAAAATAGTAAGCATAGACGTGACATAGCCAACTTAGGATTTTTGTAGGTTCTGTTTTAGGAGACACTTTATTTATTTCTTCTCATAGATATGCATTGCTATTTTTTCTTCTCTTTTGGACACAATTTCTCCTACTTGATGCATCTTCATGCTTCTTCATTCCCTTCTTCTTTTTTTTGATGACTTCTTCATTCCCTTCTTCACTGTATCTCAAGAATTATACCGTACTTTTACCTCTCAAAATCCCTTTCCACTTTTCAAAACCTTTTCCTATGTTACATTTTTCTTTTAATTCCAAAACTGAAATACACCTAACATTTCTAAATTGCATGTGCATCATACACATTAATGGAGTGTCAAATGTTAGTTGAAGAAACAACCTTTTAGACAATTCACTTATGAAAAATAAAGGAGAAAGAAAAGCTAAAACTAGTGATTTCAGCAAACCTAAAACAAGCTTGGTTCATTTGGAAAAATTCTTGATGCATCAGGTTTTATCCACCTTCAACTGCAACTGGCTAATCTCTAAGAAATAAGCAATACAAAATTGCATAACGATATAGCACAATAGAAATTTGAATCAAAGATCTATAGATATGTCTTGGGAGTTCCATTTTCAGATTTGTTGACAACACTTAAAAGTTTTAGCAGTTTAAAGTTTGTTTATTTATGCATGTTCACAAGTATTACCCATGCTTCATCAGCAACGGTCCTTAGGTTTGTTGCATAAGAGTTAAGACCAAATCAAAACAAAAAAGTCCTCTGCGCTGGAAAAAGCTAAATCCAGATAAAAAATCAAGAATGTTCGTATTGAATTGTATTCAATTTGTGATCATAAGAAACTAAAACTTATACCTCTGGCTTCAAGTCACGGTGGATGCTTAGTACCTCTAGGCCAGCTCCTACAATATCGTAACCAGAACGGCATCGGTTGTACAAGAATTGAGCAAGGACATCATGATAAGAAAAAGAAATAGCGACACAGAATTCTAACCAAAAATTTACCAATCTGTTTCATAAATTTTCTAGCTACACATTCTTGAACTCTGCCATGATTCCGGATATAAGAAGCCAGATTCCCTACAGCACAAAACTCCAAGACAAGGAAAATAGAGTTTTCAGCCTACGGGATAAGGCAGTCTTCTCAAATTAAGAAGAAGTCACACAATGATTATATTTTTGCATTAAATCTTCTGCCTAATGAATATCAACTTTTGCAAGTCAAACATAAACAGTCCATACACTGATGCATCTCAACAAGAACTTCAAAGGTACACCCTCCAAAACCCAGAGAACAAATTCTATAGGGTCACAGCTTTTACTGTATCTAGTGCATAAACTATGAAGCACTAAAATTGCCGTCCAACCAAAAGCTACGATATTATATTTTACAGCTTAAATCACATGGTTGGAGTAGAATATCATGCACAAAGTCCTTCCTCCTGGACAATTTTGTGTAGATATTACTCACCCAAATCTTCTCTCTCAATTCAGCCCATCCAGCCACAAAAACTTTGCTGCAGGCCCACTCCTTAGCCTGGTGAGCCTATTCTTCTCTCAGCTACAAGCCCACCTTTCAGACTATTGCGCTTGATCACTCTCTCTCTTTCAGCAGGTCCACTCTTCAATATTCTCCAAGAAAAATGAAGAAACAAAAATCAATCCATGTGTAAACCCAAGAACCAGGAGCTTCTTTCTCAACTCATCCCATCAAAGCCGCTCTGCGCTTCTTCTCTCACTCTATTCACCCCATCAAGCCACAAACTTTTCTCCAGGCCCACTTCTTAACTAGGTGAGCCTACTCTCCTCTCGGTTCCAAGCCTAGTCTTTGGCCTGTTGAGCTTAATCTACTCTCCTGTGATCAAAGTCATCACCTTTACTAAATCACAGTTGGTGATTTTGCTAAAAAAACCTAAATAGTTTATCCACTAACTACACAGTGGTTACACACTTATTCCAATTACAGAACTGGTTCAACGTAAAGAACATATGAAATCACTCTAAAAAGTTCATACCATACAGGCCACAACACAAACACATACTTGGGACACAATGGGACTTGAATATAAACCACTAATGTATTTGGTGTCCATTTCATCACACAAGAACTTACTCTCCTATGGGATTTAATGACTATTTATACCGGAACAAATGGCTATCTTGATTCATTAGAAGTTGGACAGGTAAGGAAATTTCTTGTTGAGCTACATACTTATTAAAAAACTAGTAAACCTCAGTTTCAAGAAATCATATCTTCTACCAAGACATTTACCGAGCACGTAGCTGTATTATATTTGCCTTTGAACAAAAACCATGGGGGCTATTTTCATTCTTATAAGACTTCTAGATACATATAAATATTATATCCAAATGAAGAATTTATTCACATCAAATGTTACTCCTCAATTCCATCAAAATAGTTTTAGAAAACCATAAAGCGTAAATCTATAGCCTTAAACAGAAAATGAAAATGGCATCATAGTCCGGATTTTTTGCAGTTCTAAGTGGGTTTTTGCTTCTAAAAGTGATTTTTGTTCCTCTTTTTTTGAGCCATTTTACCTTTTTAAGAAGCTACACAACTTAGATTCTTTCATTCACAAATTTGCCTCCAAACGCCATTACATTTTTCTTTTTATGGAAAAGGCTCAAATGTGTCATCAAACTATCGAAATGGCTCATTTATGCCATTCGTCAATAGTTTGGCTCATTTATGTCATCGCCGTTACCAAAATAGTTCATCCATGCCATTTTTCATTAACGTCGGTTTTACAATACCATATATGACTTGGCCTCCAATTAAAGGTCCACGTCGTTTAATTAAACGAGCACAAATTTATGGGTCGGGTTTTAGTTTAAATGAGCCATTTCCAATTCGATGGCATATTTGAGCCTTTTCCGTTCTTTTTATTATGACTTGTTAGGTGGCACAAGCTGACTCGGATACCATGGTTATTACTCCCTCCGTTCCATAATAAGTGTCATCTTAGCAAAAAAAAAATTGTCCCAAAATAATGTTAAAGCTAGTTAATGAATAAAGCTAGCTAAGTTGGTGTGAATGAGAAATGGAGGGAAAATGAATTTTTTTTTCTTTTCTGGAAAAAAGGCAAAGGCCTTTCCGAACAGTCACCAACCTATTCCGAAGAGGCACCTTCGAGGCTATATAAACTGAGGCAATGCCTCATTTATAATACACTGAAATTTTTTCCCGCATCTGAAAATTCTGCATTCTTTTCACAAATAAAACTATCGAGTCTTACTGTGTTTCGTTGCCAACTTTGAGTTCGTCGAAGTCGAAGGCGTTTGATGTACCGCTACTCCTGCGACAACAGGTATATCCGTTTTATCCTGGGAGGAAGTAATCCATAACCTCGGGTACAGTGAGGGGATTAAATTCCTTAAGGACACACAGTGAATTCTGTGGTCTCGGATATTTTCTTACTTCTGCATTATTTTTCCAGTTTCTGTTTTTCTGGTTTTGGTTTTTTTTTTTTTCCTGATTTTTTGAACACAGGGTAGATAACAATCTTAAGGAATTTAATAATTATTTCTGTGTTCACTTGTTCTTGTTTAACAATTACAGAACGTTGTCAGAAAAGAAAAAAAAACGTGTATGTTTGTTGTTTCGGTGTAACGAACTTATATGTTGTTTGGAGACTAAAATCTTCGGATTTTCTACTCCGGTTGAGATTAAAGTTTTCATAACTTTCTACTCATTTGGGTACTTGATTTGAAGATATAAAAACTTCATCAAGTATACAATATACAATTTACTGCATTTCGTTTCAAGTATTTTAAATCTGTTCGTGTAACCTTGATTCAGTTTGAAGAAATAAAATCTTCACCGTTGTGTATTATATTTGTTGCTGTCAAAACTGATTCGGTTCGAAGTCTTCACCGTTTATTAAACTTTTTCTTTGCTTCGTTTGCGACGAAAATGGGAGACATGACTCCAAATTTGAATGCTACGCTCGCCACACCAAATTTCATGGTTGGTTCTACGAGCAATACTTTGCGTCCTCCGGTCGTCTTGCACCAAAGACCGGCTCCGTGAAGCCTGGAAAATTCACCGAATTGATTTCAAACTATGGCAACAAAAGATGTTCTTCTATTTAACTACTTTAAACCTCCAAAAGTTTATTAAGGAGGTCGTTCCGGTTTTGCCGGAATCAACACCTGAGAATGAACGTTTTGTTGTAACTGAGGCATGAAAGCATTCAGATTTTTTGTGCAAGAATTATATTCTTAGCGGACTGGAGGATGATCTTTACAACGTCTATAGTAATGTGGAAACATCAAAAGAACTATGGGATGCGTTGGAAAAGAAATATAAAACAGAAGATGCTGGATTAAAGAAGTTTATCGTTGTCAAGTTTCTGGACTACAAAATGGTAGATGGCAAGTCTGTTGTTACTCAAGTTCAAGAGTTGCAGGTTATCATCCACGATCTACTCGCTGAAGGTTTGGTGATTAGTGGGGCGTTTCAAGTTGCGACAGTAATAGAAAAGCTGTCTCCTTCATAGAAGGACTTCAAAAATTACTTGAAACACAAGCGAAAGGAGATGACACTGGAAGATCTCATCGTTCGGTTGAGAATCGAGGAAGATAACAAGGCAGCGGAGAAGAAGGCAAATGGGAGATCAACCATAGGGGGAGCACATATTGTTGAAACTGCCCCAACTAATCTGAAAAAGAGAAAAAATGCATCGGGACCAAGGAGCTATCCCAACAAGAAGAAATTCAAGGGAAACTGCCACAATTGTGGAAAAATCGGACACAAAGTTGCGGTATCGTCGTGCTCAAAAAAGGAAAAGAAGAAGGGTCAGGCTAATATGGTTGAAACAAACGAGGAAGTTGATGACTTGTGCGCTATGTTGTCTGAGTGCAACCTAGTGGGAAATCCGAAAAAAGTGGTGGATTGACTCTAGCGCCACTCGCCACATTTGTGCTGTTAGAGAAGCCTTTGCTTCATATGCTCCCGCCGGGCCCAACGAGACCATATATATGGGAAATTCTGCAACGGCCAAAATTGAAGGTTATGGAAAGATACTGCTGAAGATGACATCTGGCAAGGTAGTGACTCTCAACAACGTCTGTCATGTTCCTGAAATTAGGAAAAATCTAGTATCTACCGGACTTCTAGTAAAGAATGGTTTTAAGTGTGTTTTTGTTTCTGACAAGGTTGTAATAAGTAAGAACGAGATGTACATAGGAAAAGGTTACCTCACATAGGGCCTTTTCAAATTGAATGTAATGGTCGTTGCCAATAATAATAAGTTTCTGCTTCGTCTTACTTACTTGAGTCAAATAATTTATGGCATTCACGTTTAGGACATGTCAATTATAGAACCTTGCGAAAAATGATTAGTTTGGAAGTATTGCCTAAGTTTGAATGCAATCAATCAAAATGTCAAATCTGTGTTGAGTCTAAGTATGTTAAACATCCTTATAAATCAGTTGAAAGGAATTCAAGTCCTTTAGACTTAATCCATACAGATATTTGTGACATGAAATCAATCCCATCTCGCGGTGGAAAGAAGTATTTCATAACTTTTATTGACGATAGTACGCGGTATTGCTACGTTTATTTACTTAATAGTAAAGATGAAGCAATTGAAGCATTCAGCAATACAAAACGAAGTTGAGACTCAACTTAACAAAAAGATTAAAATGATAAGGAGTGATAGGGGCGGTGAATATGAATCTCCTTTTGAATAAATATGTTTGGAATATGGCATTATTCATCAAACAATCGCCTTACTCGCCACAATCAAACGGAATTGCGGAAAGGAAAAATAGAACCACGAAAGAAATGATGAATGCCACTTAATAAGTTACGGTTTACCCCGAACTTGTGGGGGAAGCCATTCTAACGACTAGCCGAATACTCAATCGAGTGCCCCATAGCAAAACAAAATCTATTCCATACGAAAAGTGGAAAGGAAGGAAGCCCAATTTGGGATACTTCAAAGTGTGGGGGTGTTTGGCCAAGGTGCAAGTTCCTAAACCCAAAAGGGTAAAAATAGGACCTAAAACCATTGATTATGTTTTCATAGGATATGCCACAAATAGTAAGGCATATCGATTTCTAGTTCACAAATCAGAAAATCCCGACATTCAGGTGAATACGGTAATTGAATCAGATAATGCTGACTTCTTTGAAACCATATATCCATATAAAAAGTAATGTGAGTCGTCTAGCAAAGAATCTAAACGACCTCGGGAAGAAACAAAGGAAAATATTCATGATGAGGAAAATACAAGACGCAGCAAACGTCAAAGGACGTCTACTTCCTTTGGACCAGAATTTCTAACATTTTTGTTGGAGAATGAGCCTCGAACCTTCAACGAAGCTATGTCTTCATCGGAAGCTCAATTTTGGAAAGAGGCAATCAATAGTGAGATAGAATCCATATTAAACAACCATACTTGGGAATTGGTTGACCTTCCTCCAGGGAATAAACCTTTAGGTTCCAAATGGATTTTCAAGCGGAAAATGAAAGTTGATGGTACTATTGATAAATATAAGGCAAGACTAGTTGTTAAAGGGTTTAGACAACGAGAAGGTATTGATTACTTTGATACATACTCGCCGGTAACGAGGATTACATCCATTCGGGTGTTAGTAGCGTTAGCCGCCGTGTACGGTCTTGAAATCCATCAAATGGATGTGAAAACAGCCTTCTTAAATGGAGAGTTAGAGGAAGAAATTTACATGGAACAACCTGAGGGGTTTGTAGTTCCAGGGAAAGAGAAGAAGGTGTGTCAACTTGTTAAGTCTCTTTACGGACTAAAACAAGCACCCAAACAGTAGCATGCAAAATTTGACCCTACAATGTCTTTGTCAAATGGATTCAAGATAAATGAGTGTGATAAATGTGTCTACATTAAGAACACTCCGAACCACGTAGTCATTGTTTGTTTGTACGTGGATGATATGTTGATAATGAGTAACGACATTGCTAACATAAATGCTACTAAGCGCATGCTTGCTAGTAAGTTTGATATGAAAGACTTAGGAGTTGCCGATTTAATTCTGGGAATTAAAATCCATAAGACTCCTCAAGGTCTAGCATTGTCTCAAACTCATTATATTGAAAAGGTACTTGAAAAGTTCAAGTATTTGGACTTTAAAGTTGCAAAGACGCCAATTGATATGAACCTTGCTCTTGCAAAGAATAAAGGTGAAAGTCATTCTCAATTGGATTATGCCAGAGTGTTGGGAAGTTTGATGTATATCATGAACTGTACGCGACCTGATATTGCGTGTGCTATAAGTAAACTAAGTCGCTACACTAGTAATCCCGACCAAAAAACATTGGCTGGCAATGAAACGAGTTTTGGGGTATTTAAAACATACTCAAAACTTTGCTTTGCATTATAACGGGTATCCTGCGATTATTGAAGGATACGGTGATGCAAATTGGATCACCGGTTCAATCGAAACTAAATCCACAAGTGGATATGTTTTTACCATAGGTGGAGGAGCAGTGTCTTGGAAGTCATCCAAACAGACATGTATCGCCCGCTCTACAATGGAACCTGAGTTCATAGCTTTAGACAAAGCCGGTGAAGAAGCTGAATGGCTCCGGAATTTCTTAGAAGATATTCCATTTTGGCCCAAACCGTTGGCTCCTATATGCATACATTGCGATAGCCAAGCGGCAATAGGAAGAGTCGGGAGCCTTATGTACAACGGAAAGTCTCGTCACATATGACGAAGACATAATACCGTTAGACAACCACTTTCTAGTGGAATTATCACAATTGACTATGTTAAGTCAAGAGATAATGTGTCGGATCCACTAACTAAAGGCCTAACTAGAGAGGTAGTTGAAAGATCATCAAGGGGAATGGGACTATGGCCGAGGACAAGTCATCGTGACGGTAACTCTACCTAGAAGACTGGAGATCCCATGATCTAGGTTCAAAGAGATCAAACAAAGTCATTAATGACGGTTCAACATTGTCACAATAACTCTTTGGTCCATTCTCGTGATGAGACAATGTTCAGTACCAGGATAAAGCATTATGGCTTTTTAATGGTTCCTAAGTTTGGTACGGGGTATATCAAATAGTGTATCTACGGGATGACACATTTAGGAATCACCTATGTAAGTGTGAAGTGTAAGCCGCTTCAAGGAGAATTATGTAAGGCCAATTCTCTACGCACTTATGAACCGTGCGGTGTTCATGGTACAAAACGAACAAAACAATGAGAACCAAAGACGGTTAAAGGGTTAATTGTGTGACATGTGGTTGTCTAGGTATACACCAAAGCTCGACGGTTCAAGGATATCAAATCTACCGATTGACCGAGTATATCTGACATATGTTTACTACGGAAAGTTCAAAGAGAAATCTACTTATCCAGATGCGATTAATCATTGCTTACGAATCACACAGTTTTTTGTCATGCATGTTTTTCATCATATAGCCATTCCCCATTCATATGGGGATTGTTAAAGCTAGTTAATGAATAAAGCCAGCTAAGTTGGTGTGAATGAGAAATGGAGGGAAAATGAATTTTTTTTTCTTTTCTGGAAAAAAGGCAAAGGCCTTTCCGAACAAATCACCAACCTATTCCGAAGAGGCACCTTCGAGGCTATATAAGCGCGAGGCAATGCCTCATTTTTAATACACCGAAATTTTTTCCCCGCATCCGAAAATTCTGCATTCTTTTCACAAATAAAACTATCGAGTCTTCTTGTGTTTCGTTGCCAACTTTGAGTTCGTCGAAGTCGAAGGTGTTTGATGTACCGCTACTCTGCGACAGTATATCCGTTTTATCCCGGGAGGAAGTAATCCATAACCTCGGGTACGGTGGGGATTAAATTCCTTAAGGACACACGGTGAATTCGTGGTCTCGGATATTTTCTTACTTCTGCATTATTTTTCCAGTTTCTGTTTTTCTGATTTTGGTTTTTTTTTTTTGGTTTTTTTTTTTTCCTGATTTTTTGAACACAGGGTAGATAACAAATAAGTGTCACCTTAAGAATTCAAGACATAAATTTGTTACTCTTTTCATACTATACCCTCAGATAAAAACTGACAAGCTCTCTATTCAAGAAATATTTATAGGCAAGTTCTATATTCAAGACATAAATGATTACTATTTATACATGCTTTAATCAAAAGGTAAAAGTAGTCTATTTTTATTAAATAAGGGTAGTTTGGTAAACTTTTCATTGTATTATTGATTTCTTAATGTGTGTTTTTTGCTAAAGTGACACTTATTATGGGACGGAGAGAATAGAAAATAACATAAAGCGATTTGGGGGTTATATTTTCGCATCTCAATAGGCGTCCTTAAAAGATCTTATGTCCCGCTAGGCATAAGTTTGATTTTGAAGGATAAAAATTAAGACCAGTCGATTTGAAGGGAAACCGTGCAATTTCTTCCTGTTTGGGACTGAAAGAGCATTGTTCAACTTTTTAAGCGAAAAAACAAATCCCTAAATTGCTCAAAAGTAAAGAAATGGGATAATTTTATTGATGTCAAAGAGAAATTAAGACAGTACAAACCTCAAAAGACATCGAAAAGACGAATGATGTTTGGTTGATCAACAGAAGATAAGAAGTTGAGTTCACAGTCCAAGCAAGTCTTGAGTTGGCGAGTGAGGTTTAGGAGGTCGATTTGCTTCAACGCTACCACTTTTCCGGTCGACCGGTGCTCGGCTTTCCACAGCGTCGACGATGAACCGCCACCGACCTTACACGTCAGCTTGTACTCTCCGGCCGTTAGGTGATCAGCTTCCATTGTAAATGTACATTGTAATAGATGGCCAGTGGATCGGGATTGGGTTAGTCGGGTCGGGACCGGCGGATCGGAGCGGGTGAGGGGCGGAATCGGGTCGGGTAGGGTCGGGGCCGCCGTCCCGTTTCCGAGTAGGGGCGTTTTTTTTTTCCACTTAATTTGAAAAAAACATATATAAAAAACTCAATAATTAAATAAGATAGTATAATAAAAACATTCAAATGTTATTTTTATGTCTCTTATATTATTTAATAGACATATGATTTTTTTTATAATACAAATACAATTGTCAAAATTGCAACTTTGTGGTGTTGTTCAAAAGTTGTAAATTATATAGTAAAATTGTAATTAAAAAAATTACATTTTGAAAAAAACATGTTCTAGTTTCTTGATAATTTTATGTTCTTCAGTTGGAATTGGTTTTTGTCTATCAAAATTGCTCCACGTCGCTTCCACCTCCTTCGGATAAGATTTCATTATAGTTTTCGTCTTCTTCGTTGATCTCCGGTTGACCGCACCTTCTCCGCTCCGCTCGTATCTAATCTCTGAATAATACTACAATCTTCAAACTGTCTCCGGCTATTGAGTGTATGTGCTCTCCTATTTGATATATGCCGACAGAAAAAACGCTTTCAGACGCCGTTGATGACGCTTGAATGTTCAAAACATCTCGGGCCATCATTAAAAGTGTCGGAAAGGTCTTCTCATTCTCCTTCCAGTATTTCAGCAAGTCTCCACGTCCTTCTTCATTGAGAACTCGCTTGGTACGTACATGCGAACCCCGCAAAACAAAAATATCAAACTCGCTAATTTGGTTAGTAGCGGTACGGCCGCACATTCTATTTCTGAGGCTTTCAATACTGGCCGCAGAAACAGCATGTCTTTTGTGAGGTTGTATTGAAGAATAAGAAGAAGATGGTTGGAAGCCGGTAGGTTGGTAGCACTTTCTTATTGGTAAAACCTATATATTTTTTTTCATTCGTCTTCTACAGTAGACAACACTTCTTCTTTGGTTTGTTCAATAGGTGGTGGGTGATTTGGATTTTTGGGACTTGGAGGTGATAGTACTACTATACAAGCGTAAATAGTTTCAATAAGTGATTTAGTACCGTCTATTTTAATAGTCGGATTTAATACATTACCAATAATATAAATAGTTGGAATAGAAATAAAATATTTTTTAATTTTGATAAACATTTTTTTAATAGCTGCCTTATAAGCTGATTTATCCATATATTCATTAAGCAGTAAAAATATTAGAGTTATATAAAACAACATAGTTGAAATAGTATGATAATATATATCGATTTTTTTTTTTGTTGCTTGAAAAAATTTCTATAAAAATACAATAAGTTTGAAAAAAATTTCCCAATCGCTATCTACAATCATATCAGTTGGATTTTGATTATGAGAGTTAAAAAATAAAATTATAGGTTTTCTATAGTCATAAGTAGGGCTGGCCAGTGGGCCGGGACGGGCCGACCCCGACCCGACCCCGTCCCGAGCCCGCCCCGATCCCGCCCCGACCCCGCTTAAAAAAAAATAAAAAAAAAATAACGGGGGCGGGACTCGAACTCAGGACGGGACGATGTCTCGACCCGCCAGACCCGAGCCCGCCCCAGGCCCGCCTCACCCGAGATCGCCCCGAGCCCGTCCCGAGCCCGAGCCCGACCCCGCCCTTTTTCCCCCTTTGCAAAAATGACCGTTGCACCAACGGCCATTTTAGATTATATCCGTTGGCCAACGGCCATTTTAGCCCCCCCCCTACCCCTTAATATTTATTTTTAACCCATAAGTTATTATATTTACACTTTAACCCAATTTTTCAACTATAAATAACTCATTTTCTCTTCATCTTTCTCACAAATCTTCCTACAATCTCTCTAATTTCTCAATATATCTCTCTACAAATCTACATTGTTTGCTAAATATTCAATTTTATTAATTCATTTGGGAATTGGAAGTGAAGTTGGCAACTAGCTTGAGGATCTTCCATCGAGCAAAGTTTCAATTTTCAACCTTTCGATTACACGTCGGCGTTTGGTACATTCGTTCCTTCATTAAATTATTATTGTCTGTTTATTTTATTTAGCGCACTTAATTTCATTTACTTTAATTATTTGTTAGCATATAATTAAAATGGAAGGAATTAGAGGTATGTTTAAGGGTAAGGGTAAGACTTCTTCTAGTAGGGGCAACCAGGGCAAGGGTACTTCTTCTAGTCATCTTATTCCTACACAGGATGATTTTGTTGATACTCAACATTTTCCTACAATACCATTAGATTTAGACGATATACCCACTAATGTTGATGACAACACACCCACTAGTGCACCTTCAACTGAAATACCTCCTATTCCCTCTAGTATGAGACGAGGTCCAGCAAAACGACCATTAAAATCGATGCATGGACATTTTTTGATAGGGACGTAGAGAATCAAGTAGCTATATGTAAAATTTGTAAAAATGTTTTAAAATTTAAAACTGGAAAAGGTCACCGTGGGACGGGGGTTTAATTAGACACGTAGTAAGTGCTCATCCAAACTAGGTATGCCCAATACCAGGCTTCAAAACCGGGTGCGCAAACGTCCGCTCCATCGGGACAAGGTTCACATACGACATTGTCCCGGATCAAGTACGGGTCAAATTAACCCTATGACGGGGGGAATTGTAGGCTCTAAATACAATAAACATAGAGATAGGGAAGCAATATCAAAATTAGTTGCTTTGTGGAGGGTTTGCCTTTTTCATTTCCTTCATCTCCCGGTTTATTCATTACATTAGAGATATATATAATCCTGCTTTTAACGATTTTCCTAGATCAACTGTTAAGAGAGATGTATTTAAATTCGCGCATGAATATCAACAATATTTGTTTTTTCATTATATCATTTTAATGGCAAAGTATCTATCACGTCTGATATAGGTCGTAGTACTAACGGCCATGATTATTTAACTGTAACTTGTCATCGGATAGATTATAAATGGTCTATGCAAAAACGTATTTTTAGCGTATAGATATATAGATGATAGGCACACTAGTACTTTTATTGCAGAAAATATTTATCAAGTGTGCGATTATTACGGAATTACCGATAAAATTATGACTATTACATTAGATAACGCTTCTAATAACAATTACGCAATTACAATGTTAAAAAATAGTTTAACTCCGTCTTTTCCAGACCATTTTCATATAAAATGCGCTTGCCATATATATAACTTAATTGTAAATGATGGTCTATCACTTTTTGAAGACATTCTTAGTAAAATACAATTTGCTATAAACTTTATTTTTAAAAGTAATAAAGTACAACGTAGAAAAGAATATAAAAAAACTTGTCACGATTGTGGACTACCTTATAGAAGAATTCCACAAGAACTATCCACTAGGTGAATTCTTTATACGAGCAACTACTTGTTGCTTATGACTATAAATTACCTATAACTTTATTTTTTAACTCTCATAATAAAAAGCCAGCTGATATGATTTTAGATAGTGATTGGGTAAAAATTTTCGAACTTATTGTATTTTTAGAGAAATTTTTTCAAGCAACAAAAGAATTTTCCGGTATATATTATCCTACTATTTCAACTATGTTATTTTATATAACTCTAATATTTTTATTACTTAGTGAATATATGGAAAAACCAAATTATAAGGCACTATTAAAAAAATGTTTGTCAAAATAAAAAAATATTTTATTCCTATTCCCTCTATTTATATTATTGGTTCTGTATTAAATCCTACTATTAAAATAGACGGTACTAAATCACTAATTGAAACTATTTACGATTGTATAGAAGTACTACCACCTCCAAGTCCCAAAAATCTAAATCACCCACCACCTATTGAACAAACTAAAGAAGAAGTGTTGTCTAGCGTAGAACACCAATGCAAAAAAATATATAGATTTTATCAACAAGAAAATGCTAGTAACTTACCGGCTTCCATACCATCTTCTTCATCTTCAACACAACCTCACAAAAGACATGCTGTTTCTACGGCTAGTATTGAAAGCCTTAGAAATAGAATGTGCGGCCGTACCTCTACTACTAACCAAATTAGCGAGTTGGATATTTTTGTTTTGCAGGGTTCTGTACCTTATCAAGAAGTTATCAATGAAGATGGACATGAAGACTTGCTGAAATACTGGAGGGGGAATGAGAAGACCTTTCGACACTTTCATTGATGGCTCGAGATGTTTTGAACATTCAAGCGTCATCAATGCGTCTCGAAAGCGTTTTTTCTGCAGCGATATCAAATAGGAGACCACAGATACTCATTGGCCGAGAGACAAACTTGGAAATTGCGTATTATTCGAGACCGGATACGAGCGGAGCGGAGAAGGTGCGGTCAACCGAGATCAACGAAGAAGATGATGAAGACTACAACGAAATCTTAACCGAAGGTAGTGGAAGCGACGTGGATCAATTTGACCAACAAATACCAATTCCAACCGAAGAACCACAGGAAATCATCAAGCAATTAGAACAAGTTTTTTTGAGAATGTAATTTTTTTAATTGCAATTTTATTATGTAATTTGCAACTTTTGGACAACACCACAAAGTTGCAATTTAGATTTTAGACAATTGTATTTGTATTACAAAAAAATTATATGTCTATTAAATAATATAAGAGGCACAAAAACAGCATTGGGATGTTTTTATTACACTATCTTGTTTTGTTTATTGAGTTTTTTTTATACATATGTTATTTAAAAAAAAAAAAAAGGAAAACCCGCCCCGCCCCGCCCCCGAGCCCGACCCGCCCCGACCCCGCCCCGCCCCGCCCCGATACCGACGGGATCGGGACGGGACGGGACTGGAGCAGGTCCCGCCAGACCCGACCCCGCTAGGCCCCGCTAAACCCGACCCCGACCCCTGGCTCGTCCCGCCCCGACCCCGCCAGACCCGTGCCCGGCCCACTGGCCACCTTTAGTCATAAGTAACAAGTAATTGCTCGTATAAAGAATTTCACCTAGTGTGTACTTCTTCTGAAATTTTTCTATAAGGTAGTTGGCAATCGTGACAAGTTTTTTTATATTCTTTTCTTCGTTGTATTCTATTATTTTTAAAAATAAAGTTTATAGCAAATTGTATTTTACTAAGAATGTCTTCAAAAAGTGATAGATCATCCTTTACAACTAAGTTATATATATGGCATGCATATTTTATATGAAAATGATCTGAAAAAGATGGAGTTAAACTATTTTTTAAAATTGTAATAGCATAATTATTAGAATAAGCGTTATCTAATGTAGTAGTCATAATTTTATCAGTTATTCCGTAATAATCGCACACTTGATAAATATTTTCTGCAATAAAAATATCAGTGTGTCTATCATCTATATATCTATACGCTAAGATACGTTTTTGCATAGACCATTTATAATCTATCCAATGAAGGTTACCGTTAAATAATCATGGTTGTTAGTACTACGGCCTATATCAGAAGTGATAGTCACTTTGCCATTAAAATGATATAATGAATAACGTAAATACTATTGATATTCATATGCAAATTTAAATACATCTCTCTTAACATTTGATCTAGGAAAACTGTTAAAAGTAGGAGTATACATATCTCTAATGAAATGAATAAAACCGGGAGATGAAGGAAATGAAAAAGGCAAACCCTCCACAGCAACTAATTTTGCTATTGTTTCCCTATCTCTATGTTTATTGTAATTAGGGCCTACAATTCCCCTCGTCGTGGGGTTAATTTGACCTTATACTTGGTCCGGGATAGTATGTGAATCTTGTCCCGATGGAGCAGGCGTTTGCGCACCCAATTTTGAAGCCTCGTATTGGGCATACCTAGCTAGATGAGCCATTGCTATGTGTCTCATTAAACCCCTCATCCCACCGTGACCTTTTCAAGGTTTTAAATTTTAAAACATCTTTATAAATTTTACATCTAGCTACTTGATTCTTTACGTCTCTATCAAAAAATATTAATGCATCTGATTTTTACGATCGTTTTGGTGGACCTCGTCTCATACTAAGGGGAATATGAGGCATTTCAATTGAATGTGCACTAGTGGGTGTGTTGTCATCTACATTAGTGGGTGTATCATCATTTAAATTAAAGTCTTTTTCAGTTCCAGAAAATAGCTCATCGTCTAAATCTAATGGTATTGTAGGAAAATGTTCAGTATCAACAAAATCATCATGTGTAGGAATAGGATTCTGTCTAAAAATAGGATGACTAGAAGAAGTACTCTTGCCCTTGTTGCCCCTACTAGAAGAAGTCTGACCCCCTACCCGTAAGCATACGTTTAAATCCTTCAATTATAAATTTATAATTATACTAATAAATAATTAAAGTAAATGAAATTAAGTGCACTAAATAAAATAAACAGACAATAATAATTTAATGAAGGAACGAATGTACCAAACGCCGACGTAACATCGATGTGTAATCGAGAGGTTGAAAATTGAAACTTTGCTTGATGGAAGATCCTCAAGCTAGTTGCCAACTTCACTCTCAAATGAATAAATAAAATTCAATATTTAGTAGATAATGTAGACTTGTAGAGAGATAGATTGAGAGATTATATGAAGATTTGTGAGAAAGATGAAGAGAAAATGAGGTATTTCTAGTTGAGAAATTGAGTTAAAATGTAAATATAATAACTCATGGGTTAAAAATAAATATTAAGGGGTAGGGTGTTGGGGGGGGGGGGGGGAGGCCAAAATGGTCGTAGCACAACGGCCAAAATGTAAAATGATCGTTGGTGCAATAGTTATTTGTGCAAAGTGGGGTTTCAAGTGGAATCGGGGGGCGAAACTGGGACCGGATCGGGCCTGGCGGGATTGGGGCTGGCCAAGATGAGCCAGGACGAGACCATGTCCCGTCCCGGTTCGAGTCCCGATACCGCAAAAAAAAAATTCTAAAAAAAGTTAGGTTCGGGGCGGGACCGGGCCGGGTTCGAGGCGGGACCGGGCCGACCCGACCCCAATGGCCAGTCCTATTTTTTCGTTGGCTTTGCTATTAGGAGGACATGTTTTTTTGTTATTTCGTTAAAGCTCCTAGTTAATTCTTCTATGCGCATTTTGATCTTTTTTTTAATAATTTTTTTCTTATTACATATAGGTAGACTTGTCCAAAGGTCGGGTTGGGTCGAGTGGCTTTTTTTTTCTGCTTGTCCGACCCTGACCCTATATTTTTTTAAAAATTCCGACCCTGGCCCTGACCCTTTGGGGACCCTACGGGTCATGGGTCGGCCCTGACTGGTCGTAATTTTTTGGCGGGCCACGGTCGGGTCGGGCCGAGCTGAGGATTTTTTTTAAATTGAATTTCCAAAACTGAAATTGGCATTTACTCCTACATTACCACGAAATTTCAACGTTAAAATGTATTGTTTATCGTGAGATCTTGACTAAAGAAAAAGAAAATTAGAAATCGATTTGGGAAAAAACACAAATTGATTGGGAAAACATACATTTTTCTAAAAATTGGCTGTGCCAAATCGCCTATAGCTGTTTGACCGGCCCTGTCTCGAAACAATACGCAAATTTTTTTTTGGGTAAAATAGACATCCGAGCGCAGAGTTATGACCATTTAAAGTTTCACCAATTTACAACAACTTTCTCTCCCTACATTATGCTTCCGTGATATCAACAGAACGACTAATAATATAAATATATAATTAATAATCAACTACCGTTTTTATCTTATTTTATGTCGAGCTCAATGTAGATTAGAGCAATACATATATTATAAAAATATGCATTATATCACTTATTAATGACAAAAATATATATAAGTACAAAATAAATATTAATGAAGGAAAAATAATATAAATTATATTGAAAAATATGCGGGTCGGGGTCGGATCGGGTCAGACAGGCAAAATTTCCTGACCCTGGGCCGACCCTGACCCTGATCGGGTCCCCGCTTTTTCGGGTCGAGTGGCTCGCGGGTCAGCTATAAGCTGACTCTGGTTTTTTCGGATCGAGTCGGACGGGTCCCCGACCCGATGGACAGGTCTACATATAGGATAGGTGAAGGGAAAATGGGGAAGGGAGTACAACGTGGGAATTTGAACCCTCTTTTTTACTACTTTTTCCATCTCAATTATGTGGCACCATTCTACTGATAAGGGAAAAAAAAGAAATGGTTTATTTTGTTTTGTAGAGCGGGTCAGGGCCGACCCGTGACCTGTAGGGTCAGGGCCAGGGTCGAAAAATTAAAAAATAAAACAGGGTCAGGGTCGGGCAAGCAGAAAAAAAGTCACCTGACCCGGCCCGACCCAAACTTTGGACAGGTCTACTCCCTCCGAATAAAAAGAGTGTCCACTTAATCATTTGCACACCCTTAAGAAAATATTAATTCTTAGAAAAAAATAAGTATTTTAACTAAAATACCCCTAATTAAAGATATATTGAGATTTATTCACATAACCCTTAATAGGAAAAAATCTGAAAAAATAATTATTTTTTTCTTCTTAATTTGATAAATGAACACTTTTTTTTATCTAAAAAAAAAATGGCTAAATACTCATTTTTATCAGAAGGGAGTAATAAATAGTCAAGGAATCTGTTACTAAAATTAAACCAAAAGCAACTTAAGGAATTGTTAGAAAAATGAGGGCAGTCGAGGCTATTCAAGAAGTGGATATTAAAGCCCAAATATTCTTATAATGAAGGTCATTAAAACTATTTAATGGTTGAAAATTTCGAAAGATGATTATATTATATTATTTTTGAGTTACTAATAATATTTTTTCAACATTATTTGCTTAACATCCATTTTCATTCAGTTATTTATTTTTATAGAACATGTTAAATAAAGTCACACCTCTAGCATGCACATAAATGCTCTTAAGGGTCTTTTGGTTCACCGACAAGTTATCAAAAGATTAATAATGAAAAGATTAACATAGAAATTGTAATGTAGAAATTAATAATAAGGATTAATACGACTTGTAATGTAGAAATTGAAATACCCGTTCTGTTTATTTAACAAAATTATTTAATATATGAAAGTTATTTCGATCATTTTAGTTTGTTTATCTATATATTATTAAATATGTATTCTTATTTTGTATTCTATCTCACATAAAATAATATATATATATATTTTTAAATTACATATGGAGGTATTACTTATGATGGTAACAAAACAAAACAGTTTATTGTACGAGTTTTAAATTGTTAATTATTATGACCTATAATACTTTTTATATAGTTCTAGATATATAATTTTTATTTTAAAAAACTTATATCTAATTCAAAATAAAAAATTAACTCTTGAAATCTAAATAATGTTTTATAAATTGAGACAAATACAGTACTGTATAACTAATATTGGATTTTATACTAGAATTACATTATACTTTCTTCGTCCCAATTTATGTGATGTACTTTCATTTGACACACACTTTAAGAAATAAAGATTTTTTTAATATTATGATCTAAAATAAGCCAAAGATATTTGTGTGGTTATATATCATCTAGTTTTGTATAAAAAATAAAAAAAATGTCATTTTTTTTACAGACTAAAAAGAAAAACGAGTCATTATTTTTGAAACATATGGAATAATATTATACATGCCATCAGTATACAACAATAATAATATACCTAATGTAATTTTGCATAAATTTATTATGAAGAGTATACATAAATCAGATAGAGAAGGTTATTTCCGATACACCTCCAACTACTTACCATCAGTTTGTTTTTATTATACTCAAAAAAGAAAGTGGGGGAAGAAAAAGAGAAAAAGAGAAAAAGAGAAAAAGAGGAGAAGCCTCTAGAGAATAGCTTCACCGTGTCTTCTAAGAAAGAGATATCCGAGAAGCCTCTTAGCCAAAAGTGTTGTGTGACGGCAAACGCTTGCTATAAATAGAAAGCCCCTTTTTCAACCTAATCCCAAAATCATCAAGAAAAACATCCCGTTCATTCTTCTTTCTTTCAAGGTAATAATAACAAAATTTACCTTTTTCTTTTCTCGTTTATCGTCAGATCTGCTTCAAAATTAATCAATTTTAGAACGATCTAATGGGTGATATGCATGTTTTCTCTGTTGATGATGTTATAGCTTTGAATTTCGTCAATTTGCTTGATTTCTGGTCGCTATTTAATAGCAATTGTTACAAACTCTCCAAGTTTGATTAATTGTGTCATATCTAGGGATTTTGCAATCAAATTGATTAGATTTTAAAAGAATTAGGAGTATGAAGATTAAGTTTTTGTTTTCCAACGCTGATTGATTTGTAGGGTGATTTGTTTTTCTTTTGAATTTAGTAATTCTTGTGCGGGTAATTTGTAATTATTTTCTGATTATGTTAGATTGTAAGCTTTATTTGTTTTGCGATATATCCAACAGTCACGTGTATCAATATAAATTGTTTGTTTTATGTAGATTTGCATGCTTTTAGGGGGTTCATTGAATTGTTTGAATAGATGGTTGTCCATTGGAATTGAATTATCATTAAAGAATCCAGAAATTAGATGATAATTGTTTTTTTTTGTTTTGTTTATATTAGATCTATTGAACTTCTTTATTCGTTTGATCTCTAGTCTTCTGGTATCTCTTTGATGGCTCATTTAGTTGTTTTTAGATACATTCCTTCACCCTTGCTATGGTTTCTAATGAATTAGGATTCTTTTGTTATACTCTCCTAAGTTGCCTTTTGTTTGATATATTCAATTTCCTAAGTTGCCTTTGGTTTGATATATTCAATTTCGGCTTCAATTTATTTCCTTGGATGACATTGGTTCCTAATTAAATAATTTTTAGGATTCATGTCCAAGTTATGAAAATTTTATGTGGGTAGTTCGCTGCTGTAGAAGGAAAATTTCCAGAACCTTCTTTTACCTTTCTTGTATAGACTTTTAGAATTGCTAGTTTTGTCATACCTTTTGGCCTGACATTGAATTGAAGTCGTGACAAACTTTTGTGTTTCAATATATTTCAGATGCAGATCTTTGTTAAGACACTCACCGGAAAGACCATCACTCTTGAGGTCGAGAGCTCAGACACCATCGATAATGTCAAAGCTAAGATTCAAGACAAGGAAGGCATTCCTCCCGATCAGCAGAGGCTGATCTTCGCTGGAAAACAGCTTGAAGATGGCCGAACACTTGCTGATTACAACATCCAAAAGGAGTCTACCCTCCATCTTGTCCTCCGTCTCCGTGGTGGAATGCAAATCTTTGTTAAAACTCTGACTGGAAAGACTATAACTCTTGAGGTCGAGAGCTCAGACACCATTGACAATGTCAAGGCAAAGATCCAGGACAAGGAGGGTATTCCTCCTGATCAACAAAGGTTGATCTTTGCTGGAAAACAGCTTGAGGATGGTAGAACTCTTGCTGACTACAACATCCAGAAGGAGTCCACCCTTCACCTTGTCCTCCGCCTTCGTGGTGGTATGCAGATCTTTGTCAAGACACTTACTGGCAAGACCATCACCCTTGAAGTTGAAAGTTCAGATACAATTGACAACGTGAAGGCGAAAATTCAGGATAAGGAAGGGATTCCTCCAGACCAGCAGAGACTGATATTTGCCGGCAAGCAACTTGAAGATGGAAGGACCTTGGCGGACTACAACATTCAGAAAGAGTCAACCTTGCATCTTGTTCTTCGTCTTAGAGGTGGCATGCAAATTTTTGTCAAGACTTTGACTGGGAAGACAATTACTTTGGAGGTGGAGAGTTCAGATACTATTGACAATGTGAAAGCAAAGATACAGGATAAGGAAGGGATCCCACCGGATCAGCAGAGGCTCATCTTCGCTGGTAAGCAGCTTGAGGATGGTCGCACCCTTGCAGACTACAATATCCAGAAAGAGTCTACTCTTCATCTCGTCCTCAGGCTCCGTGGTGGAGACTTCTGAATTTCATGCGCACTAATACTGCTTTTATATTGACTATGTCAATGTTGCTTTGTTGTTTTGTTTCAAGACTTGTGTTTTCGTTTGGTTTTCATCTTTCTGTTAAAGGCCTCGTAGTGTATTATGTCTTTGTTTTAGCTGCAAATTAAATAAAGATTAGACGATACTAGTAGTAAGCATATAAATAAACGTGTTGGTGTTTCTCACTCCTCAGATACATGGGGATATTGAGAACTTCACACACACCACTATGCATGTAGACACCCCAGGGTAAAAACCAGACATGTCTATAATCCACTGGCAATTCTTTTGGCAAAAATCATTATTACTCCCTTTTGTCTTAATTTATATGGCACACTTTTCTTTTTAGTTAGTCTCCCCAAAAGAATGTCATATTTTCTTATTTGAGAATAATTTATCTTTACGCTTAACAAAATGATTTATAATTATATAAATATTTTTGGTTTGTTTTAGATCATAAGATTCAAAAAAAAATTATTTTTTAAACTTCGTGCTGCCTAGGGCCTACTGAAGCGCTGCAGATCCTAGCAGCCTCTTCTATCCTAAGGGTCAGCCACAAAAATGGCGAAATGGGTTAATCAAAGTTGTACTAGCTCTATCGGAACTTACCTCAGCGACTTTCACTTTCTATCGGCTTCGGACCGAAAGAGAGTGAGATTTATTTATTTATTATCAGGTAAAGATGAATACTTTATGGTAGCGGTAGGAAATTCTTTAGCTTGCTCAAAATAAAAATCGAAACTTAAACAAATGAAATTCATATAAAAACGACCAATTAATTCATTATAAAAAATAAAATTATTCTGAACTCTATTCATTATCAAACCAAGAAGATAATTCTATATGCAAGGCTGGGAAACTATAAGGTCTCGTAGGAAAAAGATAAAATGTAGGTAGGCTGTCACGGAGTGATGGTGGGCAGGAATTCTCTAATGACACTTTCCAACAATGTAGATACCCTCACAACCGAGGACTCTTGAATACTGTTATACAACACCCCTAGGACATATCAGCGTATATTGACCAAACTGAGCTGTAGTAATAGTACTATCATGAATATCTTGAGGTAGGTATTTACATAAATAAAATTTAGCGCTTATAAGATCCTTCCCTATCAATAGTTTAATTAGATTTGGAGTATCATTAAATATACTATATTCATCGACTAGTAAGATCTTCAATTTTATTCTGTAATCAGTCAAATTACATCATATAAATTGGGACGAAGGGAGTGTCATATTATGGTGGTGATTTGGTAAAATTCTGCTAATTGTGAAAAGTTACCCACCGCAAGGGTGCTCAGTTGGTTGAGTGCAAAACCCCCTACCTACGTTAGTAGAGAATTTGCCTTTTGAGTCGAGCTCATCGCACGAGAATTGTCTGGAGTGAAGTTAACTCTGTGCGCACCCGAAGGGTATCGACTGTCGATCTTCTTGTCATCAAAAAGAAAAAGTGAAAAGTTCTACCCTTGATCTACGCAGTCTATTTTCTCGATATTTTCTTTTGAAGTGTTCAGTTGAAGTTAAAAGGTTCATAAAAGACTTATTTTAATTAGTTCACTAAAAAATTTTTTCAACAAAATAAAAAAATGGAGCTAAAGGAGGAGAATTAAGGATAAAATAATATTATTAAATAATAATTAAAGGCAAAATGAGAAGAAAAAAAAGATAACAATGTCACCATACCAAATCCGTTTTTACAACATAAGACTTTGAGACTTTCTGTTCTTATATAATGAAGAATTTAATATATAATATAATAAAATTTATGTGACAATTAAAATGAATATTATATTTAAAATAATAATATAATACAATGTGTAACAACCCTCCAAAAAAGCTGTTGATGAGACCATCTAAACCTTGTAAATGATGATATTCAGTCTGGGTAATTATCGGTTTAGAGTTAAGCAAGATATAGGAGAATTCTAGGTTTATAGCAAGATATTGGGAAATTCCGGAGAAAGTTCAGTGGGGATTTCTCTTCTCAAAATTGTAAATTACTACTAGTAATTTTTAACTATATAAGAAAGAACTAGTAAATTACAAATGATCAAAGAAAAAAAGACAGTTAGGAAGTTAGTTATACAAATCAATGTATAATCGATACAAGCTAGCTATACAAGATGTAGTATTTATACATCAATATTCATTGTAAAATGTTCACATTACATACTACAATTCAATGAATGAAGATTAGAAATTTTCTCACTAAAAACTGCCAGTTTTCCTCTCTTCTTGTTCTTCAATTTTCCATCTGTTTTTTAATCTTTCTTTCACAATGGTAATCACAAACTTCTTCATGGTATCAGAGCACGATCTGATTCTCATTTGATTGATCTTTTCATTCCGCAAAATATAGATCAATCGAGTCATTCTTTCTTTTCTTGCTTCTGATTTTTGCAAAAATAGAGACAATCTGCAGATTTTGCAGATCCTGTTGTTCTTCAGTCTATAACCTTTTCTTGATTCTAAAACAATTCTGAAAGTTCTGTGATCTTATTAATATCAAGCACAAATAATGGATCATCAAAATACAAATGGTGTTTCACATGGAAATTCTCAAAATGGTATTCAACCATTAGTTGTCACAGGTTCTAGTTCTGCACCAGTGATGGATCATAATCATCCCCTATACCTTCAAGCTTCATATGTAAGTGGTGTCTCTCTCATTTTTTTTTCAACTTACTGGATCTGAAAACTATATTGTATGGAGTAAGGCAATGAAAATTGCACTACTAGAAAGGAACAAACTTAGTTTTGTGAATGGAAGTTGTAAGAAAGAAAAGTTTGGAGAAGAGTTATGGGAACAATGGGATAGGGTGAATGCAATTGTACAATCTTGGCTTATGAACACTGTATCTAGCCATCTTCTTGGTGGGATGGTGTATATTGATTCTGCACATGAAGTGTGGAGGATTTGAGAGAAAGATTTGATAAGGTAGATGAGGTCCCTACAAAATGCAGACTTATGATGAAAATAAATACTTCCTTACAATAGTTGATGATTTCACAAGAATGACTTGGATATATCTGCTTTAAATGAAGTCTGATGTGTGTGTTGTCTTACAGTATTTCTTAAATTTTGTCAAAACTCAATTTCATAAAATTGTAAAGATTGTAAGAACTGATAATGAGACTGAATTCATAAATGATGCATGCAATAGTATTTTTCTTACCTTAGGCATTATACATTAAAGGTCTTGTGCTTATACACCACAGCAGAATGGTGTAGCTGAGAGAAAATATAAACAAATTCTGGAAATAACAAGAGCTGTCAGATTCCAAGCTAATATTCCTCTAAAGTTTTGGGGTCTATGTGTACAAGCTGGTGTATATATCATGAATAGATTACCTAATTCTATAATTGGTATGACACTTTATGAGAAATTGTATCAAAGAAAGAAGTGTATATCTCACTTAAAAGCATTAGGTTGTTTGTGTTATGATAAAGATTTAATTGTGCATGATAAACTACAGTCAAGGACAAAAACCTATGTGATGATGGGATTTTCAGAGGTTCAAAAGGGATATATTTTATATGATATGAATAACAAAGTGTTTCTTGTTAATGGAGATGACAGTTTCTGAGAAACTGAGTTCCCTTTCAAGTGGCAAACAGAAAACACACCTATTTTCTTACATGATATGTCTTATGAGATACATGATATTACTGAAAAACCAGTTGTCACTAATATTCCTCAAAACACAAATCCTACAAACTCTTCAAATACAAACAATGCCTTACCAAATGACAGTGACACAATGCATGATCCTTCTATAGATTATCTACCGAATGATCCTGATAGTCCTACTGATGTATCACAACCTCCTACTAATGAGGCAACACTACTTCTTATTCCACCAAATCAAGGTCAAGTACCTTCTGTCTAAACCAGAAAATCAGACATAACTAAATAACCTCCTATTTGGATGAAAGACTTTGTTACTTTCACCATGCCAAATGCACGTTACTCCATATCCAACTATATTTCCTATGACAACCTTACACCCAAAAATCAAGCTTTCCTCTCAACTTTCTCAAATATAACGGAACAAAAAAATTATACTAAGACATCTAAGAATCCTAGATGGGTGGAGGCCATGACATCATATATTAATGCTCTTCAAGATAATCATACATGGGAGATTGTCAGTTTACTACCAGGTAAAACTCCCATAGGGTGCAAGTGGGTCTATAAAATCACATACAAGGCATCAGATGACATTGAAAGGTTGAAAGTAAGACTAGTGGCCAAGGGGTATAGTCAAAAGGAGGGCATAGACTATCAAGAAAATTTCTCACATGCGGTTAAGATGGTAACAATGAGATCTATACTATACTTAGCAGCAACTAGACATTGGAGTATACATCAAATGGATGTATATAATATTTTCTTACAATGTGATTTATATGATGAGATTTACATGAATCTTTCACAAGGATTTATTAGCCAGGGGAAACATAAAGTGTGTAGGCTAATTAAATCATTGTATGATCTCAAATAAGCACCAAGACAATGAAATTTCAAGTTGACAGAAGCTTTAATCAAGTTAAAGTTTACTCAAAGTCAGTTTGATCATTCTTTGTTCATAAAAAAACTGATAAAAGAATAGTGTTGGTATTGTTTTATGTAGATGATATGTTGGTTACTGGTGATAATATAGAACAAATTGAGGAGACCAAGCAAGAACTTCACCAGACATTTAAAATAAAGAATTTGGGAGAACTAAAGTACTTCCTAGGGATTGAGTTTGCATGGTCAAATAAAGGAATTTTGATGTATCAAAGAAAGTATGCTTTAGAATTAATTTCTGAGATAGGATTAGCTGCAGCAAAACCTTTCAACACACCAATTGACTGCATCCTGAAGCTAACTACAAAGGAATATGATGATCACATAGTGGACAAACAGACTACAAAAACTGCAAAAGATGAAGTCATTCAAGATATCAATTTATATCGGAGATTGATAGAAAAATTACTCTACCTCACAGTAACAAGACCAGACATTACTTATAGTGTACAAACACTTAGCTAATTTTTACAACAACAAAAAAAAATTCATTATAAGGTTGATCTCAGGATTGTTAAATAGATTAAAATCCAACTAGGTCAAGGAGATTGTCAAGCAGTTCACAAGAAACAATCACAACATATGGTGATGCTGACTGGGTTGCATGTCCACACACAAGAAATACATTTACTGGTTATTTGGTTAAATTTGAAGATTATCTAATCTCATGGAAGTCAAAGAAGCAATCTATTATTTCTAGAAGTTCTGCAGAATCTGAGTGTAGAAGCTTAGTAGGGACTGCTGCTGAATTAACATGGATTATTGGCTTATTTAAAGAAATTGATGTGAAGATAAAAGAGCATGTTACAGTTTACACAGACAGTAAGTCAGCTATGCAAATTGTTGCTAATCATGTATTTCATGAAAGGGCTAAGCACATTGAAATAGACCTATACTTCATCAGAGACAAGATCTTACAAGGACAAGTGAAGACTGAATATATAAGTACTTCAAACCAGTCAGCAGACATACTACAAAAAGATTAAATAGGCTGCAGCATCACTTCTTATGCACCAAGCTAGGACTGATCAATATATTCTTAGTACCAACTAGTCCTAGCTTGAGGGGGAATGTTGAAGCAAGTGGTGCTAAGAAGAAGGAGAAACTAGATTAAGAAGTTCCAGAAATCAGTTAAGAAGTGAAGTCACAAAGTTAAGTTCACAAAAACAGTTAGGAAGTTAGTTATACAAATCAGTGTATAATCGATACAAGCTAGCTATACAAGATGTAGTATATATACATCAATATTTATTGTAAAATATATCACATTACATATTACAATTCAATGAAGATTAGAAATCTTCTCACTAAAAACTGCCAGTTTTCCTCTCTTCTTGTTCTTCAGTTTTCCATTTGCTCCTCATCTGTTTTTTAATCTTTCTTTCACAATGGTGATCACAAACTTCTTCAGAACTCAAATTGCTTCTGACAAGCACAGTTGGAAGTTCGTACAAGCCACTCTAGATATCAACAGGTTCCAGATTCTGATTGTGCATATACAGTAGGAAATTATGTGAATTGTCCCGAATATATACTTCACATCTAAGCTGGTGTTTGCTACTCAGGTCTACGCTTCTGCATTTTACTCTCTGCTAAGTTTCAAGTTCAACTAAATTCTGCTTAACCGTTGTTGTTTTTTTTACCAATTTATTTATTGCGTCTTTTTCCCGCAATAATTGAATTTTTCAGTGTTGTTCTATATTGATTGACAATTTCACATTCTCTCGGTGTCCGGATTAGCTTATGCTCACCTCAATTAATCCACCAATATAACCTGCTATTTTCTACTAGCTTGAATACCGAATAACTTTGTTCACGAAACTTATGGAAATAATTACCTAATTTGAACACTACTTTTGTATGTTGTGTTTCAGTTTTATTGACCTAGGTTATATCCTTGGTTGTTATTCCCCCGTCTCAAATTATGTGACACGGTTTGAATTTCGAGAGTCAAAGTTCATATTTTGACCGTGAATTTGGACATATGATCTTCAAAAAAATTTGAAAAAGAATTTACATAATTAGAAGCTACATAAAAAGTACTATAAGTCACAGTAATTAACAATTTAAAATATTTAAAGGGCATACGAATAAATCGGGGTAAATTTTTTTCTTGGGAAGTAAATTTGATAGAGGGAGTAATATTTTTCCGCGTTTATGTGGTGGCAAAACGAAAATACTTCCTGACCAGTGGATGCTTTGGGATGGTTGGTGAAAGATTACTCAACTACTTGTTAACTGAGGAGAGGGGAGAGGGTGCCAACAGATCTAGGTTTCATCTTCTTATCTCATATACCATGTTACATGTGAGAAACAGATATTTATTGGTTTACAAGCTGATATGCTGTTGGACTTGACCGTTGCAAGTCATAAAACTTGCTTCCCTGTAGGTTTCGTGGTGAATTGGAGGTGAGCATACTGAAGGTGAAAGAATGAAAAAGAGAATTCTCTTAACATTTAATATGAATGAAGAAAGATTTTTATCTTACCTTAAGACTCTGCTCTCCCGATAATATGAGATTACTTATTTAAAGATGCTTACTGGAAAAGGAAATGAGTGGAAAAATACGTTTAGAAATTAATGCCATAGATATTCTCCAGAGCAATAAAGGTTGTCGAAGTAATTGGAAGGATGCAGACAGGGGAGGAGGAAAAAAAGTATAAGCAGCGAGATTTTAACTAAATTTCCGTTCTGTTTGGGGCGTGGGGAAGGGAGAGGAGGATGCAGGGGTAAGTTAAACTAAAATGGTCCAGAAAATATGGGCTGGGTGGTACTGTTGATGTTTAAAGTCAGTTTAGTTTGTGGTCTCTACTCACACTTGTAACATTTTATGCTTCTGCGGACAACTACTGAAAGTGTAGCACAAGGGAGTTTTGTGTCTATGCCATTCTTGTCAAGGATGGTTGCCAATTAAAAGGTCAGTCAATTAGAGCAAAATATAGTTTCATTGTACTACATGTATATTTAAAGAAAATTGTCTAAAAAACTAAATATGTTGACCCCGGTATTCTAATCCCATCTACTACTCTTTTTGTGACGGTAGAAGTACACTTTATACAAGTATGCATCTATTGTCACGAACACATAGTGAATGTAATGGTGCTCCACCCCCAAATTATATTAAAATCTTAGGTTCGTTACTGATTGAAATCGATAATGTAAGAATAGCGAATATAATTGATACACCACACACATTATTTTAAAATTCTAAATCAGTTACTGACCGAGATTGATCATTAAGCATGGCAAGTCCTTCAAATTTAGTTTAGAGATACTAGAAAGTTTACCTTGCCTTTGTAGAGGCTATTGTAGTATAGACATGATCCAAAGTGCTTGAAGAAGAGAGTTTTATCATCATAGGGTAATCTTGGCACCATATCATTGCAATAAACATACCTAAAATACTTCACATCAAACTTCTTCAATTTCAGCAAAATACAGTCTCAAAATGGAAACATAAGCCATGAGATTCATTACAGCAGACGATAAATCCTTGTAGTTCTGTTAACTGGTGAATACAAGAGGCGGAGAATGATGCAGAAATTTGATAAAATTATTCTTTATTTAGCTAAAGCAGGGATGATAAAGTGCTCTGCTCTCTATGGGGAAGTTGGGATACTTGGAACTCAATGTCTTCTTTTTTCAAATAAGTACAAAAACTAAAAACTTAAAGAGGAAATTTAAAACTAGATGGAACTTGGAAAAGAAGTAGGAGGACTAGGAGGCACTGGAATTTCTACTGTCCCTTCCAGCATGCGTAGAACTTTCTTCATTGAAGAGCGAAGTGATGGTTCGTCTTGAATGCACCAGATGCTTAATTTCACCATTCTCTCGAATTGTCTTCTATCAACCTCCTCGTCACTGACCAGTTTTCCTAGCTCTCCTGCCTCAAAGCAACTGTAGACATGTGTTCAAGAATCGATTCATTTTCGTCAAGGCTCCAATCTATACACTTCCGCCTACAGATCAATTCCAATAGGACGACACCAAAACTGTATACATCTGCTTTCACTGTCACTGGCAGTTTACGGTGCCATTCTGGTGCAACATAGCCTCTGGTCCCTCTTACCTCTGTGTAGGTTCTTGTTTGGTCTTTCTTTAAGAGCTTGACCATTCCAAAGTCAGATATCTTAGTACAAAAATGATCATTCATGAGTATGTTCTGAGGCTTTATATCACAGTGGATGATTAGCGTGTCACACTCGTCATGCAAATATAGGAGGCCCCTTGCAATATCTCGAGCGATGCTACATCTTTCCTCCCATGTGGGCTGTTTTTCTGGTGTAAAAAGTACGTCTGCGAGTTACCCATTGCTCATGTACTCATACACCAGAAGCCTTCTTGATCCATCTAGGCAGTAACCAAGGAGGCGGACTAGATTTCGATGATGTGTCCTTCCAATGATTTTCATTTTAGTTTGGAACTCTGTTTCCCCTTCTACCAATTCTTTGTCTAGTCTCTTAACAGTTACCACTTTCTGGTCTTCCCCCAAAAATCCCTTTGATTACTGTTCCAAACGCTCCTCTCCCCAACTCTTCTTTGAAACCACTGGTTGCCTGCTCTAGTTGTGCATAGGAAAATGCTCGGGGAGCAACATCCTCCCATAACTGAACACTTCTACTATCCTGGAATTTCTTGTAAGTCCAGACATGATTTCTGTGAATGAGAAATCCGGAGATGCCTGCCTAACACCACCAACAAAGCACAAGCCGCCAATGTAATGCTGGCAATTAGGATGTCTATCCTTAGCTTTTTGCCTTTTGTTTCTTCAATCTGGTAAGGCAACCCTTCTTCGGCAACCACATTAATGCCCACCTTCACCAATGCTAGATTAGAGTCAGTCATGTCTCTCCTTCCAAACCTCAGAGGCAGCCTTTGCTTTCTACACTCTGTATCTTTGAACAGAGCAGCCTCACAGTTCCTGTAGACAGGCTTGCTCACAATCTTCTTTGGTTGTTGTGACCAAAACAGGTTAAGAAATGTCTTCCCATTTTGTGTTGTCAACTGTTCTCATGGCATAGTATTTGGAAGTCTTCTCCTTTAACCGACAGGTTTGTGCAGTGAAATTCCTTTCACAGCCTGCGCTCGAATTTCCTGGCATTACAAAATCGAATCCTGGAAGACATACACATTTAACTTTATCATCTAATTTGATACAAAAACCATTAAGCCCACAAAGTCCTTTTGGAGTACACCTATCATCTGTTGATGACCATATCACGGAGCTATTCTGTTGGTTCAGATAATGTGAATAAACTCGAAGAATACCATCAACATCAATTTTCATCAGATAGAGGGTCCTTTCTCTAGGGTGGCCTCCTTTGGTTAGATTTTTTATACTGAAAGTGGAATTGAGCATGTACAGGTGGCCGTCATCATCTAGATTCAGAGTAATGTTATTCCCTGCTCCATCGGTGTTTGTTGCGTAGTAAGCATATGGGCCAGCGTCTGTTGTCTGGACCGGGTACTGAACGAGGTTCCCGTCATCTTGCATTTTGAGACGGAAAATCCCGAATGAGTCAGCTGTTTCCGAGGCACTCGAAAAGGGTGTTTGTTGGATTGTCAAAACTTTGCCATATGATATTGTGATCAGAACTATAGAGCACAAAGTTGCCAGTGTCCAGCATGGAAGCTGAAGCAATGGCTTGAGAGGGACTTATGAGAGAGATTTCTTTCCCTCCTACTTGGACAATGAGCCTTCCATCACTAGTTAAGAGCAAGACAGCGCTGCTCGGGACAACAGGACTGTCTCTGTTTGCTTTCCACACTGCTGTCTTCTTAGGCATACTGGCGATGGAGATTCCAACAGCATAGCCATTGGTTTGTTCATAAAACCCAAAGGCAAAGCGCCCGGTGGGCAAAAACCATGATGAGTTGGTAGTAGGTGTTAGAGAAGAGCCAAGAGTTATATTGAAGTGCCTTTGTTGTGCTAGTGCTACTGCATGAAATGCAGATCCATAGCAAAGCAGCCATAGATTTTAGCTTTTCTTCTTTTTCTTTTTCTGTGATTTATCCGTGAAAGAAAAAATTAAGTGAAAGAAATAATCCCTTTGATTATTTTCATTGAATGAAAGACTATATATACAAGTTATATATTTTTATAATAGGAGAATCCTATTCTTATTCTATTCCTAAAACCTTATTCTGCTTGGATACTAACTATACAATTATGGTAAGTGTACAATACTAATTACATTACAACATTACCTAAACTAGGATGCTAAAATACTACCTAATTCTACACGGTACAAGGGGAAAAACCGAGAGCCCAATATATTGTGTATATTTAACACACACCCGCAGTCATAGCGGGCGGTCTTCGAACGCTGAGACTGTCCCTAAAATCTTCAAAAAGGACCGAGGGAAGACCTTTTGTAAAGATGTCGGCAATTTGATATCTTGACGGGACATGGCAGGCGCGTACCTGACCACGAGCAACTTTTTCGCGGACAAAGTGAATGTCCATCTCGATATGCTTAGTGCGCTGGTGCTAAACCGGATTACTAGAAAAGTAGACGACACTAACATTATCGCAATAAACCAAGGTTACTTTCTGAATGGGACAATGAAGCTCCAAAAGCAAATTACGTAATCAACATGATTCCGAGATCACATTAGCTACCCCTCGATACTTGGCTTCGGCACTGGATCGGGACAATGTCGACTGACATTTTGCCGACCATGAGACCAGGTTATTACCAAGAAACATACAATAGCCAGACGTAGACCGTCTGGTGTCCGGACAGCCACCCCAATCAGCATCCGTATAAGAGACAAATGTGGATGTCGATGAGGGATATAAATGCAAATCATAGTCCAACGTACCCTGAATATACCGAATGATGCGTTTGAGTGCATTCATGTGCTCAACTCTGGGATCATGCATAAACAAACACATCTGCTGGACAGTATACGTAATATCTGGCCTCGTGAATATAAGATACTGAAGGGCCTCTGTAAGACTGCGATAGCGGGTCGGATCCTCGTATGGTACGTCGGCCGCGATACTAAGCTTGGGCTTAGTATCAACTGGAGTGGAAGTGTATTTACAGGATGGCATCCCAGCCCTCTCAATGATCTCAGTTGCATACTTCCTTTATGATAAGAACAACACACCTGCATGACGAGTGACAACAATCCCCAAAAAATAACTCAAGAGCCCCAAGTCTTTTATAGCAAACTCAGAGTTGAGCATTTTCATGATAGACTGGCGTAAGGCATCGAAAGAGGCAGTCAAAATAATATCATCCATATATTACAAAATATAGGCCAAAGACGAACCACGACGGTACATGAATAAGGAATTATCCGACCTGCTGTGAGTGAACCCAATAGTCGAAACATAGTCGACAAACCGCGTATACCAGGCCCGTAGAGATTGCTTAAGCCCATATAAGGACTTCTTCAACAAACAGACATGATGAGGATGTTTAGGATCCCTAAATCCCAAAGGCTGATGCATATAGACTGTTTCCTTGAGATCACCATGTAGGAAAGCATTCTTTACAACTAACTGATGAATAGGCCATGCTTTCGAAAGAGCCAAGCTAAGTACAATGTGAATGGTAGCTGGCTTGACCACCGGACTAAACATCTCCCCACAATCCACACCAACCTGCTGAGTCTTACCATCACCCACAAGCCGAGCCTTATGTCGTGCAAATAAATCGTCTGAATTGTCCTTATGAGCAAAAATCCACATGGACCTAATAATATTAATACCAGAAGGACGGGGCACCAACTCCCACGTCTTATTATCAATAAGAGCATTATATTCATCGGTCATAACAATTTTCCAATTCGGGTAACTCAATGCAGACACAGGATTACGGGGTAAGGGTGATTTAAGAACATTAGAATTTAAGTTAAAATGTCTTTTCGGTTTAAAAATACCCTGTTGACTACGAGTGACCGGTCGATGACTTGGGGAAGAAGGGGACGGATTTGGGAAATTTTCAGGACGTGGGACGGACTGGCCAGCATGTAGTGGGCCTGCTGGCCCAAATCGGTACTGGGAACAATGAGCGACGCACGCCGGTACCGGACTCGTGTGTGCGCAACTAGGCCAGAACTGGGCTGGGGAGGCGGCCCAGTTGTTGGACCGTGATGTTACGGGAGAACCAGCGGGCAGTGGACCTGCTGGCGGATTTGGTGCGGGATACGTCCGAAAAATGGCGAATAATATACGGGGATATGCCATCATCAAAAAAATTATACGAACTAGGCACGAGAGTACTAACCTTAGTAAACGGGAATTGAGTTTCATCAAAAAGTACATGGCGACTAATGATGATTTTATTAGATGACAAATCAAAACATTTGTAGCTACGATGATTAGACGGATAGCCCAAAAACACACAAGGGGTAGACCGAGCCTGAAGTTTGTTAATTGTGGTGGACGGAAATAACGGATAACATAAGCACCCAAAGACCTGAAGATGAGAATATGAAGGAGTCTTATTATATAGAATTTGAATAGGGGAAGAATATGTCAAACCTTTAGAAGGAATTATGTTAAGGAGATATGTAGCCATTTGAAGAGCATGATGCCAAAAAGACGGGGGTACGGAGGCATGAATCAATAAAGTTCGGACAATGTTATTTATGGTACAAATTTTGTGTTTGGCTTTTCCATTTTGTGAAGACGTATGAGGACAAGAAAAATGAAAATTGATCCCATTATTAGCACATAATTCCCAAAACACCCCATTGTCATATTCTTTGCCATTATCACACTGAATATTTTTTATTTCTCGTTCGAATTGGGTTCTAATGAATGCTCTAAATTTTAAGAAGATGGAAAAAACTTGAGATTTTTTCGCTATCGGAAAAGTCCATAAAAACTTAGAATAATCATCCAAAAAGAGAACGTAATACCGATGACCCAAAGAACTAAGAACATGAGACGTCTATAAGTCGCTATGAATAATATCAAATGACATTAAAGTATGAGAATTTGAGTCTACAAATGGCAACCTAACAATTTTTCCTAAAGAACAAGACTGGCAATTTGGAGTACTACGCGTACCCTTACATGAAATAAAATTATTTTTATCTAATGACGACAAAATATATGACCCCGGATGACCAAGACGAGCATGCCACAATGAAGGAGAAAGGGCTGCAAATGTTGATGGCAAGACTTGACTCGATGGACCGGAATTGGGTGTGATAGGATAAAGATCTCCCCTACTATCACACCTCATGAGAGGACTCCCCATCTTGAAATCCTTCACAGAGAAACCAAATGGATCAAATTCAATAGAAACGGAATTGTCAGTAGTGAATTTACGGACAGACACTAAGTTTTTAATTAATTTGGGGGCATGTAGGGTGTTTTTCAAGATAAGGGGTGGATGAGGGGGAGACAACGTTTTATGACCATAACCACGAATTGTAATAGAATTACTATTACCAATAATTATGCCGCGAGGGTTGCTAAAATTGGAATAAGACGAGAGTGTACCTGAATCGAATGTCATGTGGGTAGTGGCACCGGTGTCCATATACCAATTTGGGTCCGGAGGATTTAAACCAAGCGTGTGCATTGCGGCTTCGATGTCGGTAGACGTGGGTGCCGCGACGTGATGGGCCTGCGAGGGCCGAGGCCTAAGTACCCCTGCTTCCTGCCTCGGCCCAGAAGACTGGTTGTATGTGGACCAGGTATAATTGGGCCGGATTGCTGCTGGGCAGCCCACTGCCAGTGGGGGCGAAACATGGCTTGGTCCAAACTGTGGCTATGGGGCCTACTGCCACTGCATATGGGTCCACTGTGGGGCCCATAACTGCTGTTGCTGCTGCTGACCACCGCGAGGGCCCCCACCACCACCACCATTGTGCCGGTTGCCGCCGCGGTTCTTACTATTATTTTTCTTATTTCCTCATTTTTTGCCACCACCGTTGTTGCGGTTTTGGCCCAAGTTGTTGGAACCGGGAGGATGGATAGTGGATTCGGTCATCATAACTACAGGACTATTACCGGTAGCCGCCTTTTTAGCCATGCCCGCTTCTTTGAGTGTAAGCATAGAACGAGCTTGATAAAATTGCGGAAGTGGATTGCTTTGACGAAGAAGAGTGCCAACACCACTATAGGCCTCGGAGAGGCCTAAAACCATTTGGAGGACCAAACGGTCATTCGAAACCGGCGCACCAACGTTGCGGAGTTGGTCCGTCAATTCCTTCAATCTTTTGCAATAGGCCGAAACGTTAGGGAAATCTTCCATATTGACGTGGGAGAAATCCTGCTAAAGAGTAACAACTCTAGAATTCTAATTATCTTGGAATATATCACGTAGTCTATCCCAAGTCACCTGCGTCGTAGCGTCAGGTTCAATAATCATTTGCAAAAGGTCGGTAGAAATTGTGGAATATATCCACTCAAGGACGGTAGCATCAAGAGTCGTCCACAACTTAGGATCACCCTCGCGTTTTGGCACCTCCGTATCCTTGGGAGCCGCGGGGATTATGTGATGGATGACTTGATGCGAGTGTGCGTGAATTTTGAACAGTTGGCCCACGTCGCATATTGGACATTTTCTATTTCAAGAACAAGAGGGATGTTATTCTTGATGTTAGAAACTGTGAGGGCAGGATGAAACGTGTTCCGGGATGTAGACATATTGATAGAACAATATGTGATTGAGAGATTTTTGAGAAAAAATTGGGAAGAGGGAGGATCTCGTCAACACGAAAAAACGAGAGCAAAGGTCTCGGAATTTCAAGGGAGGTCGACGGAAGTTGGAGGAAGTAAGAGAGAGGATTTTAAGACCTAGACTTCTGATACCATGAAAGAAAAAATTAAGTGAAAGAAATAATCTCTTGATTATTTTTATTGATTGAAAGACTATATATACAAGTTACATATTTTCATAATAGGAGAATCTTATTCCTATTCTATTCCTAAAACCTTATTCTACTTGGATACTAACTATACAATTATGGTAATACAAATATTATGGTAAATGTACAATACTAACTACATTAGAACATTATCTAAACTAGGATACTAAAATACTACCTAATTCTACACGGTACAAGAGAAAAAACCGAGAGCCCAATATACACAATATACACATTTATATTGTGTGTATTTAACAATCACAAAATTGTGATGTTAATATGTTATACATTCAGTTTACAACTGGAACTTGGAAGCATCCAAAGACTTGACCGGCTGTAGGACAAGTCAATGTATGCTAATTACGTAAAAGAAGCGTTACATAGGAGACTTGGGAAATTATTCTGTCCTGTCATTTCTGAGAAATTATCACGTTACAAAGTCTACAAATGATTTTGTCCTTGTTGAGTCCTATCAATGTCATTGTTAAGTGAAATTTGGTACGAGTCTTTAGTCGAGCAATAATGCTTTTAAAAGTTACCTACACGTTCTGCTGATTTGAGGAGGTCACACTTGTATATCATTAAATTGACAGGAGTTAATGTGGACAGTATTATTGGTAGAATTAATTGTGCAATATTTGAAGCCTAAGAATTCATAGGTTGACTTGGTCTAGAGTAGCTTAGGTCTTTAACTGAATGTGCATTACATTTCTGTGATAAAGTCATAAAACCAAGGAAAAGAAAAATAGTACTAGTAGTAATCAAAGTTGGTATTGATGGGAAGAGGAAACACGCTTTAAAGTAAAATTTACAGTAAAAAAAACAAAGTAACTGAATAAACAGTAAACAGAAGATATAATAGTAGAAATAAATAGTTGTCCATTCCATTGGACTATATTTGGATTTGAAAAAGAAAGAAGAAGATAGACTCTTTGTTCTGTTGTAAATTTTTTCTTAAAGTTACGTTAATTCGAAGATAAAAAATTACGTATGGTAAGCTTAAATAGGAAGAGGTTTGCCTTTACATTCCTGTTATTAGAGTGAAATAATTGTTCTCTTTCCAATATGAATCTAGAGAATAATGAAGGATAATTCTATAACATTCCGATCCTCCAGTAATATTGTCCACTTTAAATCTAGGCATTCACGACTTTGAAATGCATACTAGAATCGCGTCCTTAATATACTCAATATCTCTTTTGTATTTTGTCGATCTAAAATCTGCCTAGGCTATAAATCACAAATATCCTAGAAATTGACCATCAACTTTTAAGTTGACATGTAATTATTGTACTAATACGCATTTAAGAGTATGATCTAGTAGTCAATGGATTGTGTTTAGAACCATGAAATTTCAGGTCTAATTACAACAATAATTGTAATACCACATTAGGTGATTTCTCCCTATCTATTCAAGCCATAATTGTTAGACAGAGCTACCCAATATATGTACCGGTGAAAGGTACCAATTATACACACAAGTCGACCTCAACACCATGATTCTAAAAATATATAAATTGTACTAGTGCTTATTTCTTGACCAAATTTGCTTCTCAAATGTGAAGTGAATAGGGGGTTAGGATCGCAACAGAGTGGTTACAATTTCCCCGTAACATCATCTGAATGAGAGGTTTCAGTTCTACCGAAGGTCCTTTCTTTTCACCTCTTTCCTCTCATTATTTACTGGTCCACACACATTGGAAAAAAAAGAAGTGAAGTAAACACAGGAGGTTAACATTGAACTAGATGACTTTTTTATATGTAAAGTTTAAATTAATGAACAAGAGTACATGAATACGATTTTGTAAATGTGTGATTAAGTTGCTGAAGCATTACAAAGTTGTTGCAGTAAAAAAATGAAGTAAATATTACTACATTACTATAAAGAATAACCTGATGCATAAAGTATCTCGCGTTAGCAGATTCCAGTTACTAGGCTTACTTCGTTTAAGATTTATCAAATGTGCTTATATAGTTTCACAAGCAATATTGCAGGGGTCACTTGCTACTGTCTTGTCAAGTGTATTGACGACTGAGACCCGGTTAAATTAACAAACCCAATCAATATGATACCTCATGAAACTAAGATACGGAGAGAATTAAAAAAGGAAATCTAAATCCCAAATTATGATAACACTCTAATTTAATGAGTTCCCCATCTCGGAATGCATCTGCACAAATAATATACTTCATCTGTCTCAAAATACTTGTCGCATTACGTTTTTCAAGAGTCAAACTATATCAACTTTGACTAACATTTTGAGCTATATTTTTTTATCATATTAATATGAGAAGAATTGCAACATATAATACTTTTCGTATAGTTTCCAAATATCTAAATTTTAATTTTAAAATATTAAATTAATATAATAAAATTTAACTTTGAAATTTAGTCAAATTGATTTTTAAAAAGAAAAAAACATGACAATTATTTTGGGACGGGAGAGTACATAATTGTTAGGAAGGAAAATAAATATGTGACGCTATCATCATAATTTAAATTGTTAAACAAAGCAATATACCCGTGATATACACCCAATATACAGAAGTGTATATCACGGGAAAATAGAGCAAATCAGTCTTGGATAAGGCCCATTACTGGCCCATCACGGACAGTAATCAGTGGCCCATCACAGTCTGTTTAATATGTGTATATATGGTATATATTGTTGTAATATTGTAGTGTAAAGATTACCTTAAATAGTCTTATACACTTACCATAATTGTATAGTTAGAATTATAGTAGAATAAGGTTTTAGGAGTAGAATAGGAATATGATTCTCCTATTGTGTAACTTGTATATATACTTTTCAATTAATGAAAATAATCAAGAGCATTATTTCTTTCATGGTATCAAGCGACCTCTAACAAAATTTTCTCTCCCAAAATTTTGTACACCTCGGCCGAAACCCCCCCTCGGATTTCTCTTCCAAAATTCGTCTTCCGCTCTCAAAATCTCTCTTACTATTCCCAAATTTCCCCTCCTTCTTTGTTCTTTCAATATGTCTAAGAACAATTTTCATCCTGCCCTCATGGTTTCTAACGTCAAGAACAATATCCCTATTGTGCTTGAGATGGAAAACGTCCAATATACGACATGGGCAGAATTGTTTAAAATTCACGCTATCTCCCATCAAGTTATCCATCACATAATTCCTCCCGCTACACCTATTCTCGCGGAGGATCCTCAGTTATGGATTACTCTTGATGCTACCGTTCTCCAGTGGATCTATTCCACTATTTTGGTTGACCTCTTACATACGATTATTGAGCCGGATACCATGACTATGGATACCTGGAATAGATTGCGTGACATATTACAAGCTAACAAACGTGTCTGCATATTGCAAGAAACTCAAGGAGTTGGCGGACCAACTCCGTAACGTTGGAGCACCTGTCACAAATAATCGTATGGTTCTACAACTGGTTGCAGGTCTTTCTGAGGCCTATAATGGCGTTGGGACTCTCCTTTGTCAAAGCAACCCACTTCCCACTTTTTATCAAGACCGCTCCATGCTTACTTTGGAAGAAGCCGGTTTGGCTAAAAAAGCGGCTACCGGAGCAAGCCCCGTCGGCCTAATGACGTCCTCCACAAATTCTTCGGGTTTTGTTGATAATTCGGGCCAAAACCATACTCATGGTGGCGGCAAAAATAATCGTAAGAATAATAACAAAAACCGCGGGGGTAAACGCGGCGGTTCCGGTGGTCAGCAGTGGGCCCCGTCCAGTAAACAATGGCCCTCCACCCTCCTGCTCCAAGCAGTGGGGCCCATGGCAGTGGGGCTGGGGCAATGGGCTGTGGGCCAGCAGTCCATATTTTCCAGCAGCTCCCGGCGGCCGGTGGGGCGCGCGGTCTTCGGAGCCCAACGATTAGCGATCCACGACCCACCGGTAACGCCAGTTCCAGCAGCTACAGCCTAGTTCAGCCCAGTCCTGGAATACTCGGGCCCCGACCTCCGCAAGCTCACCACGTAGCAGGCCCCACTCAGACCGATATCGAGGCCGCGATGCACACATTGGGTTTGACTCAACCGGACCCAAATTGGTATATGGACACCGGTTCCACTACTCACATGGCTTCCGATTCAGGTACTCTCTCATCTTATTCCAATTTGAGCAACCCTCGGGATATAATTATTGGTAATGACAGCTCTATTCCAATTCAAGGTTATGGTAAGAAAACGTTGTCTCCCCCCAATCCACCCCTTATCTTGAAAAATACTTTACATGCCCCCAAATTGATTAAAAACTTAGTGTCTGTTCGAAAGTTCACCACTGACAATTCCGTTTCTGTTGAATTTGATCATTTTGGTTTCTCTGTGAAGGATTTCAAGACGGGGATTCATCTCATGAGGTGTGATAGTAGGGGGGATCTTTATCCTATCACGCCCGGTTTCAGTCCATCGAGTCAAGCTTTGCCATCAACCTTTGCAGCCATTTCTCCTTTCGTGTGGCATGCTCGCCTTGGTCATCCGGGATCCTTTATTTTATCAGTTTTAGATAAAAATAGTTTTATTTCTTGTAAGGGTACGAGTCGTACTCCAATTTGTCAATCTTGTTCGTTAGAAAAAATTGTTAAGCTGTCATTTGTAGACTCAAATTCTCATATGTCAATGAAATTTGATATTATTCATAGCGATCTATGGACGTCTCATGTTCTCAGTTCGTTGGGTCATCGATATTATGTTCTCTTTTTAGATGATTATTCTAAATTTTTGTGAACGTTTCCAATTGCAAATAAATCTCAAGTGTTTTTAGTCTTCATAAAATTTAGAGCATTCATTCGTACCCAATTCGAAAGAGAAATAAAAAATATTCAATGTGATAATGGGAAAGAGTATGACAATAGGGAGTTTTGGGAGTTCTGTGCTAATAATGGGATCAATTTTCATTTTTTGTGTCCTCATACATCTTCACAAAATGGGAAAGCCGAACGCAAAATTCGTTCCATAAATAACATTGTCCGAACTCTCTTAATTCATGCTTCCGTACCGCCATATTTTTGGCATCATGCTCTACAAATGACCACATATCTCCTTAACATAATTCCTTCCAAAGGTCTGACATATTCTTCCCCCCTCCAAATCTTATATAATAAGAACCCTTCTTATTCTCATCTTCGGTTTTTGGGTGCTTGTGTTATCCATTATTCTCATCCACCACAATTAACAAACTTCAGGCTCGGTCTACTCCGTATGTGTTTTTGGGTTATCCGTCTAATCATCATGGTTACAAATGCTTTGATTTATCCTCCAAGAAAATCATAATTAATCGCCATGTCATTTTTTATGAAACCCAATTTCCATTTACGAAAGTTCATACTCCCGAGCCTAGTTCGTATAAGTTTTTGGATGACTAAATATCCCCGTATATTATTCGGTATTTTTCGGACATCTCCCGCACCCAAAATTCTCCAACGGGCCCACTGCCCGCTGGTCTCACTGGCCCGTCTTGATCGCCCGCCCGCTTCTCACCGGGCCGGTTTCGATGATTGGGCCGGTCCCGGCCCAACATTGGAACCGGTCCGAGCTTCTTGTTCTTGTTTCCGACGCCGTGATCGTTCCCGAGAATTGGGCCGCAGAGCCCACCGCCCGCCGGCCGGTCCATCCCGAGCACAGCAAATTCCCAAAATCCACTCCACACTTCCTCGAGTCATAGACCGGTCACTCGGAGTCAGCGGGGTATTTTTACACCAAAAAGGCAATTTAATTTACATTCTGATGTCTCTAAATCCCCCTTGCCCCGTAATCCTGTGTCTGCCTTAAACGACCCGAATTGAAAAATTTCTATGACTGATGAATATAATGCTCTTATTGATAATAAGACGTGGGAGTTGGTGCCCCGTCCATCTGGTTTTAATATTATCAGGTCTATTTGGATTTTTGCTCATAAGGAGAATTCAGATGGGTCTTTTGCTCGACATAAGGCGCGACTTGTGGGTGATGGTAAGACTCAACAGGTTCGGATAGATTATGGGGAGACGTTTAGTCCGGTGGTCAAGCCGACTACCATTCGCACTGTGCTTAGCCTGACTCTTTCGAAGGCATGACCTATTTATCAGTTAGATGTCAAGAATGCTTTCCTATATGGTGATCTCAAGGAAACAGTAGATATGCATCAACCGTTGGGGTTCAGGGATCCCAACCATCCTCATCATGTCTGTTTGTTGAAGAAGTCCTTATATAGGCTTAAGCAGTCACCACGGGCCTGGTATACAAGGTTTGCTGACTATGTTTCGACTATTGGGTTCACTCAGAGCAGGTTAGATAATTCATTGTTCATCTACCGTCGTGGTTCATCTTTGGCCTACATTCTGTTGTATGTGGATGATATCATTTTGATTGCCTCTTTCGATGCCTTACGCCAGTCTATCATGACCATGCTCATCTCTGAGTTTGCTATGAAAGACTTAGGGCCCTTGAGTTATTTTTTGGGGATTGCCGTCAATCGCCATTCAGATGGATTGTTCTTGTCTCAACGAAAGTATGCAACTGAGATCATCGAGAGGGCTGGGATGTCATCCTGTAAGTCCACTTCCACTCTAGTTGATACAAAGCCCAAGCTTAGTGTCGTGACCGGCGCACCCTACGAGGATCCGACCCGCTATTGCAGTCTTGCAGGGGCCCTTCGGTATCTTACCTTTACAAGACCGGATATTACGTATGCCGTCCAACAAGTGTGTTTATTCATGCATGATCCCAGAATTGAGCACATGAATGCACTCAAACGCATCATTCGGTATATTCAGGGTATACTAGACTATGATTTGCATTTATATCCTTCATCGACATCTGCAGTTGTCTCCTACACAGATGCTGATTGGGGTGGGTGTCCAGACACCAGACGGTCTACGTCTGGCAATTGTATGTTCCTTGGCAACAACTTGGTCTCCTGGTATGCGAAGCGTCAGGCGACTCTATCCCGCTCAAGTGCCGAGGCTGAATATCGAGGGGTAACTAATGTGGTCTCCGAATCATGTTGGTTACGTAACTTGCTTTTGGAGCTTCATTGTCCCATTCAGAAGGCAACCTTGGTGTATTGCGATAATATTAGTGTCATCTACCTGTCTGGTAATCCGGTTCAGCACCAACACACTAAGCATATCGAGATGGACATTCACTTTGTCCGTGAAAAGGTTGCTCGGGGACAAGTACGCGTATGTCATGTACCATCAAGATATCAAGTTGCAGACATCTTTACAAAGGGTCTTCCCTCACTCTTTGAAGAATTCAGGGACAGTCTCAGCGTTTGAAGACCGCCTGCTATGACTGCGGGTGTGTGTTAAACAAAGCAATATACCCGTGATATACACCCAATATACAGAAGTGTATATCACGGGCAAATAGAGCAAATCAGTCTCGGATAAGGCCCATTACTGGCCCATCACGGACGGTAATCAGTGGCCCATCACAGTCTGTTTAATATGTGTATATATGGTATATATTGTTGTAATATTATAGTGTTAAGGTTACCTTAAATAGTCTTATACACTTACCATAATTGTATAGTTAGAATTATGGTAGAATAAGGTTTTAGGAGTAGAATAGGAATAGAATTCTCCTATTGTGTAACTTGTATATATATTTTTCAATTAATGAAAATAATCAAATGGTTTATTTCTTTCATAAACAAACAGTTACCTTGAAATAGATGATTCTTTATTTTTCTCTTTTCTTTGAGTTTGCATGAAGCGAATTGCATATATCTCTTCGATAATACGAGGGTTAGCTGCCAACATTTTCCAGCCAAGAGTCACCCAATGGTCTCCTCTCCCTCATTTATGAAACATTCTTTCCAAGAACATTTAAAAGATGTCTCCACGGGCGCTTCTTCAACAATTGTTGATGTAGGAACTTTCTAAAATTTTGGCCACACTCTACTGTTAAATTCTTGGGCCAACAAATCCAGAAGATGTCATTTAGTAAGATGAATATGTCTCAGTTGAATATATACAATAAGATAATCCGGTCCTTCTCTGAACCCCGCGCATAGCTAGAGATTAGTGCACCGAGATGCCCTTTAAGATAATATCAAATTCTCAACTTCAGGTGGGGGTAGATGATCAATTCCACTTGCTGATCTCAAGCCTTCATAGATACTAAGCAATGTCAAGTCTACAACCTGATCATTCAACTCAACTAGAGATCTCCGTAAGTGAATGCACCGCTCAGGATCCCATAGATAGTCATAATTTATGGAAATCCTGCATTGGCTTGAAGCACTTACAAAAGATTAGGAAGGTAATATATATTGTTTGGTGAAGGCTAAGGAGAGTAAATTGGGCACATCAAAAATGGCTTGCACTAAATATCCGCAATGAACTATGCTACAAACCTCGAGTGTTGAACTTGAGATTTGTATTTTATTCAAGTACTTACAGTAGTGAAAGATCAACTCCTTGATGAAGTGTAGTTTCTGTATAAGCTCGAAGAGTACCATATCATTAATTGCGGTCTTCACAAGTTCTAACCTTCTGAGATTCTGACAAGTACCAAGATTTAACATACGCATACATTTGTCAACACTACCGCATAAATTATAATAAGGCTCCACCTCATTCACGTACTCGAAAGATAGCATTTTAGGTGCACCAACAATATGAACTTCCTCAATTGGACAGCATAAGATATTAAGAGACAAAAGGTTAGGAAGGTTTTTTGAAACACGAATACGACTGAACCCGATACAGTATTGAAATGATATAGTCATGATCTGAGGGACACATGAAATTAGGCTTTCTGTAAGAAGATATTCTCTTAATTATTCTTCTTCCAAATATACAATATATATACATGAATTAAATCAAGACTATTCTAGAAGAAGACTATTCTACTTTACCTAATATATAAGATCCTAATTATAATTACAATAATTAGAATAATTACAAATCAATTATCATAATGAGGGAGGTGATTATGGGATCTTCCCATAATCACTCTAACAGTCCCCGCAATCTTAGCTGGAGGTTCTCGGATGCTGAGACTGTCCCTGAAATCATCAAAAAATATGCGCGGAAGACCTTTTGTAAAGATGTCAGCTAACTGATAACGGGACGGAGATTCACTGGAATGCGATTATTCAGATTGTAAAGTATCTTAAGAATGCCCCTGGAAGAGGACTACTGTATCAGGACAGAGGCCATATTGAGATAGTTGGCTACATTGATGCTGATTGGGCTGGTTCAATGTTGGATAGGAGGTCTACTACATGTTATTGTGTTTTGCTTGGAGGAAACTTGATCTCCTGGAAGAGTAAGAAGCAAAAAGTTGTTGCTCAGTCAAGTACTGAAGCATAATACATGGTTATGGCTGTAACTACATGTGAGTTGTTGTGGTTGAAGCAATTGCTGGAGGAAATAGGACTATGGCAGCCTCTTCCTATGAAATTTTATTGTGATAATCAAACAACTTTACATATCGCATCAAACCCAGTGTTTCGTGAGAGGAATAAGCACATTGAGGTTGATTGTCAATTTGTTCGAGAGAAGTTACAAACTCAAGATATTGTGACCACATTTGTTAGTTCAAATGATCATTTAGCTGGCATTTTTACTAAATCTCTTAGAAGTCCTCAAGTGGATTATATTTGTAACAAGCTGGGTATACTTAATATATACTAAGGGTGGCCAGTGGGCCGGGCTCGGGTCTGGCGGGCCGGGTCTGGCGGGGTCGGGGTCGGGGCGGGACGATCCGGGGGGTCGGGATCGGGCCTAGCGGGCCTAGCGGGGTCGGGTCCGGGCGGGACTGCTCCGGTCCCCGTCCCGATCCCGATCCCGTCGGTATCGGGGCGGGGCGGGGTCGGGGCGGGCTCGGGTCGGGGCGGGGCGGGCTCGGGTTTTCCTTTTTTTTTTTTTTTAAATAACATATGTATAAAAAAAACTCAATAAATAAAACAAGATAGTGTAATAAAAACATCCCAAGGCTGTTTTTGTGCCTCTTATATTATTTAATAGACATATGATTTTTTTGTAATACAAATACAATTGTCTAAAATCTAAATTGCAACTTTATGGTGTTGTCCAAAAGTTGCAAATTACATAATAAAATTGCAATTAAAAAAATTACATTTTCAAAAAAATCTGTTCTAATTGCTTGATGATTTCATGTGGTTCTTCGGTTGGAATAGGTATTTGTTGGTCAAATTGATCCACGTCGCTTCCACTACCTTCGGTTAAGATTTCGTTGTAGTTTTCATCATCTTCTTCGTTGATCTCCGGTTGACCGCACCTTCTCCGCTCCGCTCGTATCCAATCTCTCGAATAATACGCAATTTCCAAGTCGTCTCCGGCCAATGAGTGTCTGTGGTCTCCTATTTGATATCTCTCGCGAAAAAGCGCTTTCCGACGCAGTTGACGACGCTTGAATGTTCAAAACATCTCGAGCCATCATTGAAAGTGTCGGAAAGGTCTTCTCATTCCCCCTCCGAGTATTTCAAATAAGTCTTCTTGTCCATCTTCATTGATAACTTCTTGATACGGTATGCAGAACCCCGCAAAACAAAAATATCCAACTCGCTAATTTGGTTAGTAGAGGTACGGCCGCACATTCTATTTCGAGGCTTTCAATACTAGCCGCAAACAAGATGTCTTTTGTGAGGTTGTGTTGAAGATGAATAAGATGGTATGGTAGCCGGTACGTTACTAGCATTTTCTTGTTGATAAAATCTATATATATTTTTGCGGTGGTGTTCTACGCTATTCAACACTTCTTCTTTAGTTTGTTCAATAGGTGGTGGGTGATTTAGATTTTTGGGACTTGGAGGTGGTAGTACTTCTATACAATCGTAAATAGTTTCAATTAGTGATTTAGTACCGTCTATTTTAATAGTAGGATTTAATACGAACCAATAATATAAATAGAAGGAATAGGAATAAAATATTTTTTTATTTTGACAAACATTTTTTTAATAGCTTTGCCTTATAAGTTTGGTTTTTCCATATATTCACTAAGTAATAAAAATATTAGAGTTATATAAAATAACATAGTTGAAATAGTAGGATAATATATACCGGAAAATTCTTTTGTTGCTTGAAAAAATTTCTCTAAAAATACAATAAGTTCGGAAATTTTTTCCCAATCACTATCTAAAATCATATCAAATTTGGCTTTTTATTATGAGAGTTAAAAAATAAAGTTATAGGTAATTTATAGTCATAAGCAACAAGTAGTTGCTCGTATAAAGAATTCCACCTAGTGGATACTTCTTGTGGAATTCTTCTAAAAGGTAGTCCACAATCATGACAAATTTTTTTATATTCTTTTCTACGTTGTACTTTATTACTTTTAAAAATAAAGTTTATAGCAAATTGTATTTTACTAAGAATGTCTTCAAAAAGTGATAGACCATCCTTTACAATTAAGTTATATATATGGCACGCGCATTTTATATGAAAATGGTCTGGAAAAGATGGAGCTAAACTATTTTTTAATATTGTAATTGCGTAATTGTTATTAGAAGCGTTATCTAATGTAATAGTCATAATTTTATCGGTAATTCCGTAATAATCGCACACTTGATAAATATTTTGCAATAAAAGTACCAATGTGCTGTCATCTATATATCTATACGCTAAAATACGTTTTTTTTGCATAGACCATTTATAATCTATCCAATGACAAGTTACAATTAAATAATCATGGCCGTTAGTACTACGACCTATATCGACGTGATAGATACTTTGCCATTAAAATGATATAATGAAAAACGTAAATATTGTTGATATTCATGCGCAAATTTAAATACATCTCTCTTAACGATTGACCTAGGAAAACCGTTAAAAGCGAGGATTATATATATCTCTAATGTAATGAATAAAACCTAGAGATGAAGGAAATGAAAAAGGCAAACCCTCCACAAAGAACTAATTTTGATATTGCTTCCCTATCTCTATGTTTGTTGTATTTAGAGCCTACAATTCCCCCGTCATAGGGTTAATTTGACCCCGTACTTGGTCCGGGACGATGTATCGGTATGTGAACCTTGTCCCGATGGAGCGGCCGTTTGCGCACCCGGTTTTGAAGCCCGGTATTGGGCATACCTAGCCGAATGAGCACTTACTACATGTCTAATTAAACCCCCGTCCCACCGTGACCTTTTCCAGCTTTTAAATTTTAAAACATTTTTACAAATTTTACATATGGCTACTTGATTCTCTACGTCCCTATCAAAAAATGTCCATGCATATGATTTTAATGGTCGTTTTGCCGGACCTCGTCTCATACTAGGGGGAATAGGAGGTATTTCGGTTGAAGGTGCACTAGTGGGCGTGTTGTCATCAATATTAGTAGGTGTATCGTCTAGATCATTGTCTAAATTAAAGTCTTCTTGAGTTCCGAAAATAACTCCTCGTCTAAATCTAATGGTATTGTAGGAAAATGTTGAGTATCAACAAAATCATCCCGTGTAGGAATAAGATGACTAGAAGAAGTACCCTTGCCCCGATTGCCCCTACTAGAAGAAGTCTTACCCTTACCCTTAAACATACCTCTAATTCCTTCCATTTTAATTATATGCTAACAAATAATTAAAGTAAATGAAATTAAGTGCGCTAAATAAAATAAACAGACAATAATAATTTAATGAAGGAACGAATGTACCAAACGCCGACGTAACGTCGACGTGTAATCGAGAGGTTGAAAATTGAAACTTTGCTCGATGGAAGATCCTCAAGCTAGTTGCCAACTTCACTCCCAATTCCCAAATGAATTAATAAAATTGAATATTTAGCAAACAATGTAGAGAGATATATTGAGAAATTAGAGAGATTGTAGGAAGATTTGTGAGAAAGATGAAGAGAAAATGAGTTATTTATAGTTGAAAAATTGGGTTAAAGTGTAAATATAATAACTTATGGGTTAAAAATAAATATTAAGGGGTAGGGGGGGTTGGGGGAGGGGGGGGGCCTAAAATGGCATAATCTAAAATGGCCGTTGGTGCAACGGCTATTTTTGCAAAGGTAAGGTCGGGGTCGGGGTCGGGGTCGGGACGGGCTCGGGGCGGGCTCGGGTCCGGCGGGCCTGGGGCGGGCTCGGGTCTGGCGGGACGAGACATCGTCCCGTCCCGAGTTCGAGTCCCGCCCCCGTTAATTTTTTTATTTTTTTTTAGAGCGGGGTCGGGTCGGGACCGGGGTCGGGTCGTCCCGGCCCACTGGCCAGCCCTAATATATACTCCAATTTGAGGGGAGTGTTAAATATGTAACCAGTAAAGAGCATAGGGACCTAAGTATAAATAGCTATATCTTTATAACTGTCTAGTGTATATATTTGAGATGTACATACAACTGAAGGAATATACAACTTATTTTCATTCTCTATCTTTCTCACAAACCATGTATTTATATTAAGAAATTCACAAGAATATATAAAAATCAAATTCAATCCAATTACTAACACAATATTGTTATCCTAAAATTTAGAACTCATAAAGTTAAATTTTGATTTTGCCTCTGGCGCCTTATCAAGGTTTTCCAATTAATCAAATGACATTTCCTTTTTGTTGGTGCTAACGCAAGCAAAGTTCATTTATATCCTATCTATTTGATGTAAGGTGGTCCAACCTAGTATTCCAGCAACTCAATGGGTCGCATTCGAAATGATCCATCAAACTATCGAGTAAAAATAAAGAAGAAATAGAGCAAAGAAGAAAGGGAAGGATAGTTTTTATCCTATTGTGAACAATAAAAAGTTGACTGAGGAGGCTGCAGCTATTGTAAGAAGGGGACAATTACAAGCAATGAGAGGGACTCCCCTGCAGAAATGTATATGAAGTTCACATTGAAGAAAATAGAGAAAAACGTGGAGAAGAGGATATATTAATAAAATGCAGGTATGACTTGCTATTGTTTATGCAAGTATCCGCTTATGAGTTATGATGGTATCCGGATAACTTGCACACACCTCTATCATTCTATATTTGTTATCAGGACTCTGTCATCAAAACATAGATAGATATAGATAATGATGGTATTTGTTTTTGATAAGTCGGCAAAAATAGCAAATCCACTCAATTTGAGACCATACCAACAGCATAACATTGGAGGTCCAATGGAGAAAATGAAATAAGCTTAAATGGACATAAATGACGAACCTCACAGCAAGTCTACAGCGAAAAGCAACGAAAACAACTTAAAATAAACTATGGCCGTTGCCCAACGGCCAAAATCTAAAATGGTCGTTGGTGCAACGGTTATATTTGCAAAGGGGAAGAAATCGGGCGGGGTCGGGGTCGGGGTCGGGGTCGGGACGGGCTCGGGGTGGGCTCGGGTCTGGCGGGACGAGACATTGTCCCGTCCCGAGTTCGAGTCCCGCCACCGTTTTTTTTTTTTGCGGGGTCGGGGCGGGACCGGGGCGGGCTCGGGACGGGGTCCGATCGGGGTCGGTTCGTCCCGGCCCACTGGCCACCCTTATTTTAGGCCTCCCCCCTCCCCCAACCCCCTACCCCTTAATATTTATTTTTAACCCATAAGTTATTATATTTACACTTTAACCCAATTTTCCAATTATAAATAACTCATTTTCTCTTCATCTTTCTCACAAATCTTCCTACAATCTCTCTAATCTCTCAATATATCTCTCTACAAGTCTACATTGTTTGCTAAATATTCAATTTTATTTATTCATTTGGGAATTAGGAGTGAAGTTGGCAACTAGCTTGAGGATCTTCCATCGAGCAAAGTTTCAATTTTCAACCTCTCAATTACACGTCGACGTTACGTCGGCGTTTGGTACATTCGTTCCTTCATTAAATTATTATTGTCTGTTTATTTTATTTAGCACACTTAATTTCATTTACTTTAATTATTTGTTAGCATATAATTAAAATGAAAGGAATTAGAGGTATGTTTAAGGGTAAGGGTAAGACTTCTTCTAGTAGGGGCAACCAGGACAAGGGTACTTCTTCTAGTCATCTTATTCCTACACAGGATGATTTTGTTGATACTCAACATTTTCCTACAATACCATTAGATTTAGACGAGGAACTATTTTCTGGAACTCAAGAAGACTTTAATTTAGACGATGATCTAAATGATACACCCACTAATGTTGATGACAACACACCCACTAGTGCACCTTCAACTGAAATGCCTCCTATTCCCCCTAGTATGAGACGAGGTCCAGCAAAACGACCATTAAAATCAGATGCATGGACATTTTTTGATAGGGACGTAGAGAATCAAGTAGCTATATGTAAAATTTGTAAAAATGTTTTAAATTTAAAACTGGAAAAGGTCACGGTGGGACGGGGGATTTAATTAGACACGTAGTAAGTGCTCATCCAGCTAGGTATGCCCAATACCAGGCTTCAAAACCGGGTGCGCAAACGCCCGCTCCATCGGGACAAGGTTCACATACTGAACTGTCCCGGACCAAGTACATGGTCAAATTAACCCTATGACGGGGGGAATTGTAGGCTCTAAGTACAATAAACATAGAGATAGAGAAACAATATCAAAATTAGTTGCTGTGAAGGATTTGCCTTTTTCATTTCCTTCATCTCTCGGTTTTATTCATTACATTAGAGATATATATAATCCTGCTTTTAACGGTTTTCCTAGATCAACTGTTAAGAGAGATGTATTTAAATTCGCGCATGAATATCAACAATATTTACGTTTTTCATTATATCATTTTAATGGCAAAGTATCTATCACGTCTGATATAGGTCGTAGTTCTAACGGCCATGATTATTTAACTGTAACTTGTCATTTGATAGATTATAAATGATTTATGCAAAAACGTATTTTAGCGTATAGATATATAGATGATAGGCACACTGGTACTTTTATTGCAGATAATATTTATCAAGTGTGCCATTATTACGTAATAACCGATAAAATTATGACTATTACATTAGATAACGCTTCTTCTAACAATTACGCAATTACAATTTTAAAAAATAGTTTAACTCCATCTTTTCCAGATCATTTTCATATAAAATGCGCGTGCTATATATATAACTTAATTGTAAAGGATGGTCTATCACTTTTTGAAGACATTCTTAGTAAAATACAATTTGCTATAAACTTTATTTTTAAAAGTAATAAAGTACAACGTAGAAAAGAATATAAAAAAACTTGTCACGATTGTGGACTATCTTATAGAAAAACTCCACAAGAAGTATCCACTAGGTGAAATTCTTTATACGAGCAACTACTTGTTGCTTATGACTATAGAAAACCTATAACTTTATTTTTTAACTCTCATAATCAAAATCCAGCTGATATGATTGTACATAGTGATTGGGTAAAAAATTCCGAACTTATTGTATTTTTAGAGAAATTTTTTCAAGCAACAAAAGAATTTTCCGGTATATATTATCCTACTATTTCAACTATGTTATTTTATATAACTCTAATATTTTTATTACTTAGTGCATATATGGAAAAACCAGATTATAAGGCAAACTATTAAAAAAATGTTTGTCAAAATAAAAAAATATTTTATTCCTATTCCCTCTATTTATATTATTGGTTCTGTATTAAATCCTACTATTAAAATAGACGGTACTAAATCACTAATTGAAACTATTTACGATTGTATAGAAGTACTACCACCTCCAAGTCCCAAAAATCTAAATCACCCACCACCTATTGAACAAACTAAAGAAGAAGTGTTGTCTAGAGTAGAACACCAATGCAAAAAAATATATAGATTTTATCAACAAGAAAATGCTAGTAACTTACCGGCTTCCATACCATCTTCTTCATCTTCAACACAACCTCACAAAAGACATGCTGTTTCTGCGGCTAGTATTGAGAGCCTTAGAAATAGAATGTGCGGCCGTACCTCTACTACTAACCAAATTAGCGAGTTGGATATTTTTGTTTTGCAGGGTTCTGTACCTTATCAAGAAGTTATCAATGAAGATGGACATGAAGACTTGCTCAAATACTTTGGAGGGGAATGAGAAGACCTTTCCGACACTTTCATTGATGGCTCGAGATGTTTTGAACATTCAAGCGTCATCAATCGCGTCCGAAAGCGCTTTTTCTCACGGCGAGATATCAAGTAGGAGACCACAGACACTCATTAGCCGGAGACAGCTTGGAAATTGCAGTATTATTCAGAGATTGGATACGAGCGAAGCGGAGAAGGTGCGGTCAACCGGAGATCAACGAAGAAGAAGATGAAAACTACAACGAAATCTTAACTGAAGGTAGTGGAAGCGACGTGGATCAATTTGACCAACAAATACCAATTCCAACCGAAGAACCACAAGAAATCATCAAGCAATTAGAACAGGTTTTTTTGAGAATGTAATATTTTTAATTGCAATTTTAATATGTAATTTGCAACTTTTGGACAATACCACAAAGTTGCAATTTAGATTTTAGACAATTGTATTTGTATTACAAAAAAATCATATCTATTAAATAATATAAGAGGTACAAAAACAGCCTTGAGGTATTTTTATTACACTATCTTATCTTGTTTATTGAGTTTTTTTTTATACATATGTTATTTTTTTAAAAAAAAAAAGAAAAGGAAAACCCGCCGGACCCCGCCCCGACCCGATACCGACGGGATCGGGACGGGACTGGAGCCAGACCTGACCCCGCTAGACCCCGCCAGACCCGACCCCGACCCCGACCCCTTCGCCCGTCCCGCCCCGACCCCGACCCCGCCAGACCCAGCCCGCCAGACCCGAGCCCGGCCCACTGGCCAGGCCTAAAATAAAGTCGCCTTATATTTTCAATAAATTAATAAAGCAAAGAAGAAAAAGATTTAAAGCTAGGAAGAACACACAGAAGAATGAGCTATCCATGTCGGAATGCATCTGCACAAATAACAAACTCCATTAATTGTTAGGAACCGGAAAGGGGAAGGCAGCAAGTACCAAGCAAAATAAAAAAGTGAGCGATATCACAATTCATACATTGTACACGACAAACCGTTACGTTGAAGTATATGAATATTTATTGTTCTCTTTTCTTTGAGTTTGCTTGAAGCGCATTATATACATCTCTTCAATAATATGAGGGTCAGCGGCCAGTATTTTCCTATCAAGAGTCATCCAATCATCTCGTATCCATGTCTTGTACTCTATCTGAGCATTCATGAGATACTCTTTCCAAGTACATTTGGTAAATCTGCATTGTCTCTTCTTCAACAATTGTTGTCGTAGAAACTTTCTAAATTCTTGGTCACAATGTAACGTTAAACTCTTAGGCCAACAAATTGAGAAGATAACTTCAAAGTAAGGCTGGCCAGTGGGCCGGGATAATCCGACCCCGCCCCGGTCCCGTCCCAATTTCACTAGGTAAATTAGGGGATAGGGATTGATTCTAGTCGGGTTCGAAATAGGGATGTGACAAGTGCATGTCCCACCTATCCCGATCCTGCCTATCCCACAATTCTAGTTGTTCGCAACGGCTACAAACCACCATTTTGGCCCCCCAACACCCATAAACCCCCATATCCACCCTTAATATTTATTTTAACCCCTAAGTTAGTATATTTACACATTAACCATATTTCTCAACTATAAATACCTCATTTTTCTCTTCATCTTTGTAATAAATCTTTCTACCATCTCTCTCTCTACAAGTCTAAATTACACACTAAATATTATATTTTATTTGCTAATTTCTATCAAAGTTCAAAAATTGGGAGTGAAGTTGGCAACTAGCTTGAGGATCATCGAGCAAAGTTTCAATTTTCAACCTCGATTACATGTCGACGTTGCGTCGGCGTTTGGTACACTCGTTCCTTCTTTTATTTAAATTATTATTGTTTAATTTTAATTATCGTACTTAATTTTTTTAACTTTAATTCTTTATTTGCATAATTATAATGGAACGATGTGGACGTTTTTCTAGTAGAGGTAGTAGGGGTAACAGGGGTAAGAGTGCATCTTCTAGTAATCCTAATTATGATAATTTCACTCATGTAGATGAAACTAAACTTTTTAATGTGGATATTAATGCAAATGTGAAATCATTAGATCATGAGGTCTATTCTGCATCTCCAACTATTGAACCAGACTATGATTTAGAAAATGAATTAGAAGACAATTTAGATAACACACCTACTAGTGCAGCTCCACCTCAGGTTCAGAATAAGTCTCAAGCTGAAACTGAAATCTCTCATATTCCCCCTAGTATGAAAATAGGCCAAAAATAACGAAAATTAAAATCACCTGCATGAGATTTTTTTGAAAGAGACATTCCTAATCAACTAGCTATTTGATAAACACAAAGATTGGGAAAATTTAGCAAAATTAGTTGTTGTGGAGAGTTTGCCTTTTTCATTTCCTTCCTTTCCTGGTTTTATTCATTACATTCGAGAAACATATAATCCTACTTTTAACGATTTTCCTAGATCAACTATTAAAAGAGATGTTTTTAAATTTGCGCATGAATATCAACAATATTTACGTTATGCTTTGTATCATTTTAAGGGCAAAGTGACTATCACTTCTGACATAGGCTGTAGTACAAATGGTAATGATTATTTAACGGTTACATGTCATTGGATAGATCACAATTGGTCTGTGCAAAAACATATAATAGCATATAGATATATTCATGAAAGGCACACTGGAATTTTTATTTCAAGAAATATTCATGAAATTAGTGAATATTATGGAATTAATGATAAAATTATGACTATTTCATTAGATAATGATTCTTGTAATGATTATGCTGTAAACATTTTAAAAACTCGATTGACTTCATCTTTTTCCGATATTTTTCATGTTAGATGTGCATGTCATATTTATAACTTAGTTGTAAAGGATGACCTAAAACTTTTTAGCTCTATTCTTGATAAAGTACAATTTGCTATCAACTTTATTTTTAAAGGTAATAAAATACAAAGACGTAAAGAATTTAAAAATATATGTCATGATTGTGAATTACCTTATAGGAAAATTTCAGAAGAAGTTACAACTAGGTGGAATTCTTTGTATGAACAATTAGTTGTTGCTCAGGAGTATAGAAGACCTTTAACTTTAGTATTTAACGTCCATAATCAAAATTCTTCGGATATGCTTGTAGATGATGATTGGGATAAAATTTGGGAACTTATTGTATTCTTAGAGAATTTTTTTCTAGCTACTAAGGAATTTTCTGGTATTTATCATCCTACTATTTCATCTATGTTATATTATATAGCTCTAATATTTTTGTTATTTAATGAATATAAGAAAAAACAACTTACGCTCCAGCTATTACAAAAATGACTGTAAAATTTAAAAAATATTTTTTTCCTATTCCCACTATTTATTTTATTGATATTGTATTAAATCCTACTATTAAAGTAGACTGTTGTAATGCCCTTATTGAAACGATTTATAAATGCCTAGAAATATTTGAAACAGAACCAACTAAAGGACATGTTATCTCTAGCATACAAACACAATGCAAAACTATTTATATGTATTACCAAGAGAAAAATGCAAATAATCAACCGGCTTCTGTACTATCTTCTTCTACTTCACTTCAACCTTATAAAAACATGTGGTTTCTGCTTCAAGTATTCAAGGCCTTCGAAATAGAATGTATAGTGGTTCAAGTGCTTCATATATTAGCGAGTTTGATGTTTATGTTTTGTAGGGTGTTGTGTTGACACCCAATTTTGTCCCATCTTCTATGATTTTATTTGCAATTTTTAATATTTTTTGACACTTTAAAACAATTTTAAAATATAGGCATATATATGTATATATATCATTATTATTATTATTATTTGCATTTTTTATTGTCATTTGCATTTTTATATCACAATCATTCTTTATCCTAATATTATATGTTATTTTATTTTTGCAAAACGGCATTGCATTTCTATTTTTTTTTTTAAGCATTAAGCATTTCACAAATATTATATTTTTTATCATATTATCATCTTTACAATTTATAAATTTTGCAAAGCTTTCTTTTTATATAATTAAACCTCTTTTTTATATTTTAAATCCATAACCCACTTCATTTCCCCAAAAATAATTTCTATTCAACCCATTACAATAAAAAACAATCCATTTTCGGACCCATCCAAAGCCCAACCGAAAAGGCCCAAGTCGGCCCATAACACCCAACCCAATTCCCATTCCCTTTATTTCCCCCCTTTTAAACCAAAACCCTACAACAACATTTTTTTTTCATCTCACTCTCTCTCTCTCTCTCTCACTCCATCAGCCGCCCAACACCCATACCCATCACACGCACCCCCACACCGGCGACCCCACGTCGCCGGTCACCTCGCCAACACCCCACACCACCAGCCACCCTACCCCATCTACGCAGGACAACCTACACCCACATAACCACCACGACGCCGACACCATCGCCGACACCAGCCAGCCCCCATACCCGCGACCTCACGTCGCCGACCAACTCACCCCGCCGCACACACCATCACCCTACACCCCCCAAAATCCGAAACCCATCTATAAATACCCCATTTTCGTTCACTGTTTTGGGGGGTCGATTTTGTGGATTTTTTGTCCGAAAAGAGGGAGTCTTGGTCGGAGCTTATGTCGGAAATCGGGTATTATTTTGCCTTTTTTGCTCACTGTCGGCTCGGGTCGGGTCAACCGATTTAGGCAAGTTTTTCCATTTTTTTATTATGCTTTTATATCTTCTTGTTGGTTATCTGAAAAAATTGGAAAGAAAAATCTGTTCCGGGTCGGGGTCACTGTTCCGGGTCGGGTCACTAACCGGGTCGGGTCGACCCGGTTTGAATGAATTTCTAGATTTTGTGTATTTATATTTTGTTGTTGGTTATCTGTAATTTGGAAGAAAATCGATTCGGGTTGAAAAACATCCGATTCGGGTCGGGTCACTGACCCGTGTCGGGTCGACCCGGTTCGGTTAAAATCCGGATTTTTGTATGTTTATATTGTGTTTTTCGTTATCTGAAAATTTGAGAAGAATTTGATTCGGGTTGAAATATCCGATCCGGGTCGGGTCACTGTTCCGGGTCGGGTCGACCCGGTTCGAATAAATTTTCAGATTTTTGTGTGTTAATATTTTGTTGTTGGTTATCTGAAAATTCCAAAAAAAAATATTTGATTCCGGGTCGGGTCAAATTTCAGAATTCGGGTCGGACATTTTTTTTTTCGAACTCGCTCGCTTGTTTTTTTTTGGCATTTAAACATCCGTGCAACGGATATTTTGTTGATTTACTTGTTTTGAATTAAATACTACACTTAGGCCGGTGAAATTAAATTCGAGGCCACACTTTTTTTCTTCTTTCGTTTCGTTTCTCTGTTTACTGTTTTCTTTAACATCCGTGCAATGGATTAATGTTTTATTTGTTTTAACTAACACTACACTTAGGCCGATGAAATTAAATTCGAGGCCGCACTTTTTTTTCTTTCTTTCATTTCTCGTTTCGGTTTTTTATTTTTTTTGGCATTTAAACATCCGTGCACGGATTGTCTTACCGATTTATATAAATACTGCATTTAGGCCGATGAAATTAAATTCGAGGCCGCCCTTTTTTTTTTCTTTCATTTCGTTTCTCTCTTTTCTCGTTTTCTCGTTTTAAACATCCGTGCCACGGATATGTACTTTTTTTTCTTGTTCGTTTTTTTTTAATTAAGTACGCATTTTGGCCGATGAAAAAATATCCGTCGATTTTTGAGGCCTCCACATATGTAAAGACGGAAAATAAAACTTCGGGCAAGGATGAAACTTAAATCTTTTTCACCCAAGAGACCAACATGTTCGGTAGGCAAGGCAACTAAAATGACCAACGAGTCATACGTTCGCGACCACGACGTGATTGGAATGATCTTTTCAAAATTTGAGTCGAGCCCTCCGTAATCAAAACATTTATTGTTTTGGATACGAATCCGAAGTTATGTATATTCAATTGTTTCTAACCGTTTATTCTTGACAACTTGCAAAGATAAAGTCAAAGAAGGCAAATACCCCTGGAGATTTCTTATTTTTGTTGTTGTCTTTTACTTTCTTTAATTCATCTTTATTTTCATTCTGTATTGTAATATTATTGTACTCCTGAAATTATTGAAACATTTAGAATAGATAGAATTAATTGATAGGGTAGTCTAAAATTGGAAACCCATCGCTAGGTTATCTATTTTTAGGCTCGTCACCCATACAATTTACATTGCATATATTTTTATCAATTTTCATACAAATGCATATTTATACTTTTTTCAGCTTTACATGTAAACTAATGCCATACAAATGCATACTTGTACAAAATGCATCATTTTATTAACATCTTGTAACATTATTTTTATATTTGTAAAAATATGTATTTTTCTTAGCATAACAATTAACCTGAATTTGATCGGATAACCGCGAGTTAGCGGATCTTAAAGGATGCCTAACCCCTTCCCTTTAGGATAATAAAGAACCCTTATCCAGAATTTCATTAGTTTCGTAGACCACAAAATGGAGTTATTCTCAAAGCATTTAGTTAACATTCAGGTGCCCTAATTCACCTTAGAATAATTAGGTGGCGACTCCTCAAGCAAGCATTTTTAATCCATCTGGAGGGAATCGACGCCATCGCGTCGCGAAGCCCGCAGGTCAAAATCGGGCGCTACAAGCATGGCGACTCCGCTGGGGATACTTTCGTGTTCTTAACCATAGCAAATTCAGGTTAATTATTATTATGCTTTATATTGCTCGTTATTTGATTTATTGTTTTTAATTGTTTCCTTTTTGAAATTTTGTATGTTTAACTGCTTTAATTGCTATATTCTTTTACTGCTTTCGTTAAATTGGCATTCCGCTCATATTTCTTCCATTATGGAAAGTTGACACTATCACACATTACACGCGAGGTGTGTTTTGCGCACCCGCAAATTCTTTCAAATTACCAAATTTTAGGAGAGTTGGCGTATGCGCGGAGTGACCGGATCATCCGGTGGCCGCGTAGCCTTCTCACTCGAGTAGTCCGCTCGGGAACCTTGAGTCAAGTAAGCCAAATCTTAGAAAATTTAGGATAGAGCTATACCACATTTTATTTTTAAGTCATGCATACATACACATTAGGTGTGTCGATCCTTGGCATCGACTCCACAATTAAGAAATCCACCAAAATTGTCGACGGGTCTCGCTCCCCCAACGACCATCAACATATTATTTGTAGCGTGATAATGATGGACTAATCCAAGCCTAATCATGACATGCCGATATTGGAAAATGTACATACATTTTGTCTTCATTTCCAACAAAAGCATTGTAATTTGACAGCTTGGATTATTCTGTTATAATCTCTCATATTTGGCGTTTAGGCTCACCTCTGGCATAAGAGAGGCTCCATGCATGTTAGGACGCACATTTAATTCTCGCACAATTTGTTTGCTATTTTTCTTCTTTTAACTTTGTACATATTATTTAATGTAATAAATATCTGCTTCAATTCTTTACATATCATACCATGTCGCTTGCAACAAAGGGACAGAAATTGAGTCACTTCCCTATGATAAAGCGTTCTTGAACATCCAAGACTCGGACCTCGTGCAGCAATCAGGGGAGTTTTTGACTATACTGTCACTTTCCTACATTTTATTATTATTTTAGTGACTTTCCTCCTTTCACCTGGTGCTCTTATTTTTGCAGGAAGATCGTCCTCGCGAACAGTTAGGGGCGGTCGTTCTAAAACATTATTCCTGTATATACTCCAGGAAAGAACAAAGCCAAAGGCTTTCACAAAGATGACCGGAAGATGTTTTGACTGGAAAAAGTCAGCCAACACCAGAGTCAACGAGGCGTCACTTTAGTTGTCTATACTTGTTTTTTATATATATTTTGCATATTCAGTTGAGATGCTTAATTTTCGTTACATAATTTTTTTTATGTCATGCATTTTTTAACATATCCTTACGAACTACGAGTGTCTGATTCTCACCATACGGTGTGATACGTAGGTAACCCTTCTCGGGTGCTACACCCCTAAAAAAAAAAAACTTAAAAAAAAAACCCCTAAAAAAAAAACAAATGAAAAAAATGATTCTGGTTTATCAATCTTTTTTTTTCATTACATCCTAATGGACAATCTTTTTTCATTACATCCTATTGTGGACAATCATTTTTTTTTCATTGCATTCATCCTAATTTGTCAATCACTTTTCATTGCATACAGTTTTTACTTACTATCCTATCGTGGATAAGTTCTTTTTCAATCATACATTTTTATAACCTATCTGCACGAACTACGCACACCTGATTCTCGTTAAAGATGAGATACGTAGGCAGCCCTATTTGGGTTCGGTACCCTTTATTCAAAAAAACAAAAAAAAAACAAAACAAAAATACAAAAAAAAAATATATATATTTTAAGAATCATTGATGGACTTGGTTGATACCAACACAGTTAAGAGTGTGCATAGGAAAGAACAAGCGGAGAAGACTGACTTCGTGGTAAATCATAGATTCTTCTGGTACCTCTTATTCACGCCTGTGTTGATGCTTAAAAATTGTTTTTCATGCTTCCAAGGTATGAACGAAGCCAACCTTATCGTTTCATATGCATTGTGTGGTGAGTTTTAGAATAAGTTCAATTGCATTGCATTGTGATCTAGAACTTGGCTCGAATGTTTGTTGAGGCGAAATCCTGAGTAACACTTGGTATAGGAAAGGATCGTAGGCTTTCTTTGATCCGTTTGAGCCTTTTCAGCTTACCAAATAACATTATCCATAGTACTCCCCCTTTGAGCCTGAAGCCTATTTTTTTTTTAACAACCACATATTATGCCTATACCCTTTCTGAGTGCGTACACGCACTATCCCTCTCTTGGCCCGACTTCCTTGAGCGCATCAGAAATGTGCAAATTGCTGAAAATGATCCGAGTTGAAGTTGCAATGTTCCCAAAAGAGGAAATGAAACAAAACAAAGGGACGACTTCACAAAAAATGAAGTAAAAAGCCCTGACAATATCAAAATTAAAAAAAAAAAAAAAAAAAAACTTCGAAAAAGGGGAAAAAACTCCAAACGAAATATTCAAAAGAAGTCGGTACAAAATAAAGGGGGCGAAAAGAAGTAAATCGGCATTAAGGCACACAAATACAAAGCGCGGACATATTCCAACGCTCAAGGAAGGATTAGTCACTCCTTACCCAAATGATATCCTTTCCTTTCCCCAAGCCTACATTACAAACCCATAACAAGCCCTACATGATCCTATACAGAGGGTTCTCACATTAGTGGATACTCACATGACGGCCAAGCCTATGGTATCACAATTAAATGCATTGAACATCTTTCTGAGGGTGAGTGTACTTCTCTACACGTCCCAAAGTTCAAAATATTGAAATACATGTGAGAAGGGGACTTTCTTTCAGTGAGAGCATTTGAAACATGAGGTTGCATATGTCAAAACCTTGGCTTGAAGCAAGTCAGGTATGTCTGAGGTAGCATCTGAAGCTGTAGGAATTACCCTGAAGTCAGCCTCGGTTATACAGAGAGCAGTAACGGGAACCCTAAGCACATTACTAATTGTTGGTACCAACTGAAGTCAAAATATGATTCTGTCTTTTTCATATTTTCAAAAAAAAAAAAAAAAAAAAAAAAAACTTGCAAAATATATTGCATCATTTTTCAAACTCTAGTCACTCTTTTACAAAAAAAAAAAAAAACATTCTACAAATACAAATCTCTTTTGCCTCATGAACTACGTTATGACCTGATTCCCTTGGCGGGATACGTAGGCGGCCACATCGGCTTCGGTCCCATTTTCAGAAAATCCTTACAATCTCTTTTGCCACATGAACTACGTTATGGCCTGATTCCCACGGCGGGATACGTAGGCAGCCACATCGGCATCGGCCCCATTTTTGAAAAAAAAATAAAATAAAAATTCTTCACAATCCCTTTTGCTTACAACGAACTACGTTATGACCTGATTTCCTTTGTCGGAATACGTAGGCGGCCTATATCGGCTTCGGTCACACCATTGGAATTTTTCTTTCATTATCTTGCAGACAACGCAATGTGCTTACATGATTGCCTTAACAGGACAAGCAAGTGGCCCGCACAAACTCGGCTTTATCCAGTTGGAAGTTCATCATCTTCATATATACCAGAAACTGGGGCATTTTTTAAAGGGTTCGCTGCAAGCATATGCCAATAGACCTGGAAAATGCCAGACAACTAAGTCTTCAATCTAAACCAGTCTGAGCTTGCAAGCGTCAAGGGCAAAAACTACAAAGTCAATGCGAATCAACCGCCCCTGCCCCCCAAACTCACAAATTTCTTTGAGTGCAGGTCTTCAGGTTGACAAAGGCGGGAAGCCGCGACATGAGGCTTAATTTCGCAAAGAATTCCCGCATCGCCGCTCACCACAAGGATCACGTTCCTATTGGGCGTCCGTACAAAAAAAAAAAAAACATCATCTTGACCTACGGGGTCCCACCGCTATGCCCGTACAAGGACGATATTTCGACTCACGGGTCATATTTCTCATCCTTATCCATTCCTTTTACATCGCTTATGTCTGAGCATTAACTTTTAATCTAGATTGATGACATAGCAATTCGACCTTAGGGTCACACTTTGCATCACGTCTAAGCAATGACGTCATTTTTCATATCGTCTATGCAACGACGACATCTGCATCACGTCTAAGCAACGACGTCATTTCATTTCGTCTATGCAACGACGACATCTGCATCACGTCTAAACAATGACGTCATTTCATTTCGTCTATGCAACGACGACATCTGCATCACGTCTAAGCAACGACGTCATTTCAGGCGCCCACCTCCTAATGCGGGTATTTAATTTCAGTCAGGCGCCCACCTCCTAATGCGGGTATTTCAATTTCTGTCAGGCGCCCACCTCCTAATGCGGGTATTTTAATTTCGTCGTCGCGCCCACCTCCTAATGCGGGTATTTTAATTTCTCGTCGCGCCCACCTCCTAATGCGGGTATTTATATTTCGTCGTCGCCCACCTCCTAATGCGGGTATTTTAATTTCGTCGGCGCCCACCTCCTAATGCGGGTATTTTAATTTCGTCGTCAGCGCCCACCTTCTAATGCGGGTATTTCAATTTCGTCGTGCGCCCACCTCCTAATGCGGGTATTTTAATTTCTGTCAGGCGCCCACCTTCTAATGCGGGTATTTCAATTCCAGTCAGGCACCCACCTCCTAATGCGGGTATTTCAATTTCAGTCAGGCGCCCACCTCCTAATGCGGGTATTTCATTTTCAGTCAGGCACCCACCTTCTAATGCGGGTATTTTATTTTCAGTCAGGCGCCCACCTTCTAATGCGGGCGCCCACCTCCTAATGCGGGTATCTCAATTTCAGTCAGGCGCCCACCTTCTAATGCGGGCGCCCACCTCCTAATGCGGGTATTTATATTTCTGTCAGGCGCCCACCTCCAAATGCGGGTATTTCAATTTCTCTCAGGCGCCCACCTCCTAATGCGGGTATTTCATTTTCAGTCAGGCGCCCACCTCCTAATGCGGGAATTTATTTTTCAATGAGGCGCCCACCTCCTAATGCGGGTATTTCATTTTCAGTCAGGCGCCCACCTCCTAATGCGGGTATTTCATTTTCAGTCAGGCGCCCACCTCCTAATGCGGGTATTTCAATTTAAGTCAGGCACCCACCTCCTAATGCGGGTATTTCATTTTCAGTCAGGCGCCCACCTCCTAATGCGGGTATTTCATTTTCGATCGGCGCCCACCTCCTAATGCGGGTATTTCATTTTCAGTCAGGCGCCCACCTCCTAATGCGGGTATTTCATTTTCAGTCAGGCGCCCACCTCCTAATGCGGGTATTTCATTTTCAGTCAGGCGCCCACCTCCTAATGCGGGTATTTAGTTTCGGTCGGCGCCCACCCACCTAATGCGGGTATTTTAATTTCGTCGGCGCCCCACCTCCTAATGCGGGTATCTAAATTTCTGTCGTGCGCGCCCACCTTCTAATGCAGGTATTTTATTTTCAGTCAGGCGCCCACCTCCTAATGCGGGTATTTTAATTCCAGTCAGGCACCCACCTTCTAATGCGGGTATTTCAATTTCTGTTTGGCGCCCACCTCCTAATGCGGGTATTTCAATTTCTGTCAGGCGCCCACCTTCTAATGCGGGTATTTCAATTTCTGTCAGGCGCCCACCTCCTAATGCGGGTATTTCATTTTCAGTCAGGCGCCCACCTCCTAATGCGGGTATTTTAATTCCAGTCAGGCACCCACCTTCTAATGCGGGTATTTCAATTTCAGTCAGGCGCCCACCTCCTAATGCGGGTATTTCAATTTCTGTCAGGCGCCCACCTTCTAATGCGGGTATTTCAATTTCTGTCAGGCGCCCACCTTCTAATACGGGTATTTTAATTTCAATCGCGCCTATGCAACGGCGCCATCTGCATAACGTCTAAGCAACAACGTCACCTCTTCACGCATATGCTACATAATCATCTACATTAGGAAGTACTTCGAACGTTGTTCCGCCCTTCTCCGGTATCTCATCACATCTGCAACCAGTGTCATCATAAGTCGACACTGGGGCATTGTTTTTTGAATGTATACCATCTTTTGCAACTTCTCTCTCCCTTCGGGATTTTATTTCTTCCCACTCACCCATAACCTTCCCTTGAGTCCCGATGATCAGGACAAAATTGGCTACTCAGTCAACTTCTTTGGCCGAAAACTCTTTCATCGTCTCCGTCCAAAGAGGGGCATCTGTTGACACCCAATTTTGTCCCATCTTCTATGATTTTATTTGCAATTTTTAATATTTTTTGACACTTTAAAACAATTTTAAAATATAGGCATATATATGTATATATATCATTATTATTATTATTATTTGCATTTTTTATTGTCATTTGCATTTTTATATCACAATCATTCTTTATCCTAATATTATATGTTATTTTATTTTTGCAAAACGGCATTGCATTTCTATTTTTTTTTTTAAGCATTAAGCATTTCACAAATATTATATATTTTATCATATTATCATCTTTACAATTTATAAATTTTGCAAAGCTTTCTTTTTATATAATTAAACCTCTTTTTTATATTTTAAATCCATAACCCACTTCATTTCCCCCAAAACAATTTCTATTCAACCCATTACAATAAAAAACAATCCATTTTCGGACCCATCCAAAGCCCAACCGAAAAGGCCCAAGTCGGCCCATAACACCCAACCCAATTCCCATTCCCTTTATTTCCCCCCTTTTAAACCAAAACCCTACAACAACATTTTTTTTTCATCTCACTCTCTCTCTCTCTCTCTCACTCCATCAGCCGCCCAACACCCATACCCATCACACGCACCCCCACACCGGCGACCCCACGTCGCCGGTCACCTCGCCAACACCCCACACCACCAGCCACCCTACCCCATCTACGCAGGACAACCTACACCCACATCACCACCACGACGCCGACACCATCGCCGACACCAGCCAGCCCCCATACCCGCGACCTCACGTCGCCGACCAACTCACCCCGTCGCACACACCATCACCCTACACCCCCCAAAATCCGAAACCCATCTATAAATACCCCATTTTCGTTCACTGTTTTGGGGGGTCGATTTTGTGGATTTTTTGTCCGAAAAGAGGGAGTCTTGGTCGGAGCTTATGTCGGAAATCGGGTATTATTTTGCCTTTTTTGCTCACTGTCGGGTCGGGTCGGGTCAACCGATTTAGGCAAGTTTTTCCATTTTTTTATTATGCTTTTATATCTTCTTGTTGGTTATCTGAAAAAATTGGAAAGAAAAATCGATCGGGTCGGGTCACTTTGTTCGGTCGGGTCACTAACCGGCCGGGTCGACCGGTTTGAATGAATTTCTAGATTTTGTGTATTTATATTTTGTTGTTGGTTATCTGTAATTTGGAAGAAAATCGATTCGGGTTGAAAAACATCCGATTCGGGTCGGGTCACTGACCCGTGTCGGGTCGACCCGGTTCGGTTAAAATCCGGATTTTTGTATGTTTATATTGTGTTTTTCGTTATCTGAAAATTTGAGAAGAATTTGATTCGGGTTGAAATATCCGATCCGGGTCGGGTCACTGTTCCGGGTCGGGTCGACCCGGTTCGAATAAATTTTCAGATTTTTGTGTGTTAATATTTTGTTGTTGGTTATCTGAAAATTCCAAAAAAAAATATTTGATTCCGGGTCGGGTCAAATTTCAGAATTCGGGTCGGACATTTTTTTTCGAACTGCTGCTGTTTTTTTTGGCATTTAAACATCCGTGCAACGGATATTTTGTTGATTTACTGTTTTGAATTAAATACTACACTTAGGCCGGTGAAATTAAATTCGAGGCCACACTTTTTTTCTTCTTTCGTTTCGTTTCTCTGTTTCCTGTTTTCTTTAACATCCGTGCAATGGATTAATGTTTTATTTGTTTTAACTAACACTACACTTAGGCCGATGAAATTAAATTCGAGGCCGCACTTTTTTTTCTTTCTTTCATTTCTGTTTCAGTTTATTTATTTTTTTTGGCATTTAAACATCCGTGCACGGATTGTCTTACTGATTTATATAAATACTGCATTTAGGCCGATGAAATTAAATTCGAGGCCGCCCTTTTTTTTTTCTTTCGTTTCGTTTCTCTCTTTTCAGTTTTCTGTTTTAAACATCCGTGCCACGGATATGTACTTTTTATCTTTTCTTTTTTTTTAATTAAGTACTGCATTTTGGCCGATGAAAAAATATCCGTCGATTTTTGAGGCCTCCACATATGTAAAGACGGAAAATAAAACTTCTGGGCAAGGATGAAACTTAAATCTTTTTCACCCAAGAGACCAACATGTTCGGTAGGCAAGGCAACTAAAATGACCAACGAGTCATACGTTCGCGACCACGACGTGATTGGAATGATCTTTTCAAAATTTGAGTCCGAGCCCTCCGTAATCAAAACATTTATTGTTTTGGATACGAATCCGAAGTTATGTATATTCAATTGTTTCTAACCGTTTATTCTTGACAGCTTGCAAAGATAAAGTCAAAGAAGGCAAATACCCCTCGGAGATTTCTTATTTTTGTTGTTGTCTTTTACTTTCTTTAATTCATCTTTATTTTCATTCGTATTGTAATATTATTGTACTCGAAATTATTGAAACATTTAGAATAGATAGAATTAATTGATAGGGTAGTCTAAAATTGGAAACCCATCGCTAGGTTATCTATTTTTAGGCTCGTCACCCATACAATTTACATTGCATATATTTTTATCAATTTTCATACAAATGCATATTTATACTTTTTTCAGCTTTACATGTAAACTAATGCCATACAAATGCATACTTGTACAAAATGCATCATTTTATTAACATCTTGTAACATTATTTTTATATTTGTAAAAATATGTATTTTTCTTAGCATAACAATTAACCTGAATTTGATCGGATAACCGCGAGTTAGCGGATCTTAAAGGATGCCTAACCCCTTCCCTTTAGGATAATAAAGAACCCTTATCCAGAATTTCATTAGTTTCGTAGACCACAAAATGGAGTTATTCTGCAGCATTTAGTTAACATTCAGGTGCCCTAATTCACCTTAGAATAATTAGGTGGCGACTCCTCAAGCAAGCATTTTTAATCCATCTGGAGGGAATCGACGCCATCGCGTCGCGAAGCCCGCAGGTCAAAATCGGGCGCTACATGTTGTACCGTTCGAATAAATTGCTAATGAAAATGGACGTGAAGACTTGCTGAAATACTGGAGGGAGAATCAAAAGACATTTCCGACTCTATCAAAGATGGTCCGAGATGTGTTGAATATTCAAGCGTCATCTACAGCTTCTGAAAGCGCTTTTTGTCCTTGAAGGTTTCAAATAGGAGAGCACAGACACTCGTTAACAGGAGATAGTTTGGAGATTGCAGTTTTATTTAGAGATTGGATTAGAGCGGAGCGTAGAAAGTGCGGTCAACCAGAGATCAATGAAGAAGACGACTACAATTACAATGAAATCTTATCCGAGGGAGCAGGAAGCGACGTTGAACAATTTGACCAACAAATTCCAATTTTCTACAGAAGATGTCCAAGAGATTGTCAGAAAATTAGAAAAAGTATGGTTGCATATGTAAATTTTTTAATGCCAATTTTACTATGTGATTTACAACTTTTGAACTACGAAACAAAGTTGCAATTTTGAAATTGTATTAGAAAAAAAATCATATTTCTATTAAATAATATAAGAGGCAATTAGACTTGGGATGTTTTTTTTCAGTATCTTGTTCAATTATTTAAGTGTTTAAATATATAATTTTTAAAATTAAGTGTCTAGAAAAAAGTTTTTAAAAGTACCCCAAATCCCCCTTCCCGTCTCATCCCGTTCCCCCAAATCCCGTTTCCTCTGATAGTGGGATGTGGGACGGGATGGGACCACTTCCTATCCCCCTAATCCCTATCCCGACCCACTCCACCATCCCCAAATCCCCATCCCCCTAATCCCGTCCCGTCCCATTAGTCAGCCATACTTCAAAGTAAGATGAATGTGTTGAATCCAGAAATAACAGTATCAAATTGTCAACTTCAGGTGTGGGAAGATGATCAATTTCACTTTCTAATCTCAAGTTCGTATTAGTAAAAATCAATGTCAAATCTACAACCTGATCATGCAACTCAACTAGAGATCTCCGTTAGTGAATGCACTGCTCAGCATCCCGTAGATAGTCATAATTTATGGAAATCCTGCATTGGCTTGAAGCACTTACAAAAGATAAGGAAGGTAATCTATATTGTTTAGAGAAGGATAAGGAGGGTAACTTGGGCACATAAAAAATGGCTTGCACTAATAAATCACACTTAACTATGCTTCAAACCTCGAGGGTTGAACTTGAGATTTTTATTTTTCTCAAGTACTCACAGAAAACTATACTACAAACCTCGAGTGTTGAACTTGAGATTTTTATTTTATTCAGGTACTTACATTTGTGTAAGATCAGCTCCTTGATAAAGTGTAGTTTTTGTATAAGCTCGAACAGAACTGTATCATCAATTGCGGTCTTCACAAGTTCTACCCTTATGAGATTCGGACAAGTAACAATATTTAACATACGCAGACATTTGTCAACACTATAAGATGAATTATAATAAAGCTCCGACTCATTCACATACTCGAAAGATAGCATTTTCGGTGCACCAACAATATGAACTTCCTAAATTAGGCAGCATAAGATATTAAGAGTCAAAATGTTAGAAAGGTTTTTTGAAACACGAATGCGACTGAACCCGATACAGTATTGAAACGATATCGTCAGGATCTGAGAGTAACATGAAATTAGGTTGTGAAGTGCTGGTATCAGAGTTAGGCTCATTCCAATTCTTTGTTCACCGATGTTGGGCCCCCAAATTATATTATCAACGCTCCAGTTAATAAGGTCTGGTCATGCGGGTAGTGTTAAGAGTCCCACATCGGAAATGGAATGGGAACATGAACTCCTTATATGGACTTCAACAATCCTCACCCTACAAGCTAGCTTTTAGGGTTGAGTTATGCCCAAGATCAATTCTTTACGGGCAACACTAACTTTACTCAAGCTTAGACTTTTTAGGTTACGACACTTAAATCTATCTTCAAAAGGTAATGCTTTTTGTTTCAGTAATATTTTGCACTTATTTAACTCCAATTGCTGCAAGGATTCCATGGCAAATATTGTATCAACTAATAAAATATATATTTTCAGCTTTTCACCAAAAGTGAAACTTGTGAAACCCTTTTCTCTGCTATGATATCTAACCATTTATTGACTAGACCGTCACAATCAGTTTGATCAGAAAAAAGGATGCAAAGCTTAAAATCTGAAATTGGTAGATTTCCACGACGATATCTTTCCAAAGTATCGTCTACAACCCTCACAAATTGACCTTGACATTTATACTAAACTGTTAGAATATTATCATTAATATTATTTGGTAGAATATTATTATTGATATTATTATTAATGTAGTATCATTTTATGTATGGTAAGTAGTAAAATGATAATTAGAAAGATTATTGATTAGGAAGATTATTAGGGATTGATATTGATTAGGAAGATTAGAGGCTTGATTTTCTCTTCTCATTAATTGTATATTGTGTATATATTTTTCCCTATATGGAAGAATACATTGAGGAAAATATATTCAAACTTTTACATGGTATTAGAAGTTTAAGGAAAAAGATCCAAATCATTTTTTTTCTCCTTATTTTCGGTCATCCTCCTCCCAAAACCCTAACCTTGGCCGATTTTCTTCTTCCAATTTTCTTAATATTTTCGGTACTCCATTGCTATTATTCTCCATCTCAACCAACTATGTCTGAATCCAAATCTTCCTTTCACCCTGCTCTTGCTGTCTCAAACATCAAAACACATGTTTCTGTCAAACTAGAAATGAAAACCGTTCATTATGCAACTTGGGTGGAATTATTCAAAATATGTTGTCGTGCTCACAAAGTTATTCATCATATAATTCCTCCAAAAAATGGAAAGGGGAAGGAATTAACAACCGATGCGAACAAAGAATTGTGGGATACTCTTGATGCCACGGTTCTTGGATGGATTTATGCAACAATATTGACTGACTTGTTGCATACAATAATGGAATCGGATTCAACAGCCATGGCGGCATGGGAATGCTTGCGAGATATCTTTCAAGATAATCAAAATTCTCACGTTGTTACGTTGGAGCAGGAGTTCTCAACCATTAACATGGCCGATTTTCCTAATGTTTCTGCATATTGTCAACGCCTCAAAGTGTTGGCGGATCAATTGAGAAACGTGGGTTCACCAGTTACTAATAACCGATTAGTCTTACAATTGGTTGTCGGTCTCACCGATGCATATAGCGGCGTGGGAACATTGATCCGTCAAAGTAATCCTCTACCTTTATTTTATCAAGCACGATCAATGCTTGTGCTTGAAGAGTCCGATGTTGCAAAAAAGGCTTCAACTATTCCAATTCCGCATGATTGCCACTTCCTCCAATGATGGCATTTTTTTTGATCCCTCAACAAAATAAGGGACAAAAAGGACGAAATAATAAGAATAAGGGTGGAAATCGCGGAAATAACAAAGGTGGAGGCCACCGGAATTTCGGTGGCGGCGGATATGGCGACAACACCAACTCCGGTGACGGGCAGTGACAGCAGCACGACGGAGTGGAGCAGGCAACTGGGCCTGGCAGTGGCCATGGGTTGCACCGCCTAGTCCAGTCCCAACAGGGAATTGGGCCAGGCCAGCTCATCGACCCACTAGCAAGTCCCAGTCCACCCATTATTTCTCCAATTCTGGGCAGCAAAATAAACTGGCCCAGCAGCGGGCCCATTTTGTTGGGTCAGTCTCGGCATGAAGTAGTATTGGGCCTTCACCGACCCAGTGGCAGGAGGCCCATCCAGCAGGAGCCCAACCCACGAACATTGAGTCCGCCATGCACACCCTCGGACTCAATCCTCCGGATTCAAATTGGTATATGGACTCCGAAGCGACGTCCCATATGACGTCCTCCCAAGGTACTCTCTCACCCTATTTTAATTTGAGCAATGAAAATGGTATAATTGTCGGAAATGACTATTCAATTCTAATAAAAGAGTACGGTTCTAGCAAATTGTCACCACCAAACCCACCACTAATTTTAAAGAATGTCCTTCATGCTCCCAAATGAATCAAAAACTTGGTCTCTGTTAGAAAGTTTACTACTGATAATTGAGTATCTGTTCGTTTTGACCTTTTTGGATTTTTCGTGCATGACTTTCAGACGGAGAAGCTTCTCATGAGATGTGATAGCAAGGGGGAGATCTATCCGATAAGTTTACCAAATCAACAGTCCAAGTTTCCATCTACTTTTGCAACCTTGGCACCATCTTTATGGCATGAACGTTTGGGACACCCGGGAGAATCTGTTTTGACCTCTCTTAAACAAAATAAATTTATTTATTGTACCCAAACATGTACTTTAAATAAGTGTCATGCTTGTGCACTTGGTAAACATGTTAAATTGCCATTTATTTCTTCTACTTCGTGCACTTTTATCCGATCTGACATTTTACATTGTGATATTTGGACATCACCTGTGTTGAGTTCTTCTGGTCATAGATATTATTTATTCATCCTTGATGATTACACTAATTATTTGTGGATATTCCCTTTGTCGAAAAAATCACAAGTGTTTTCCATTTATCTCACATTTAGAGCATTCATCCAAACTCAATTTGAACGGGAGATTAAAAGTATTCAATGTGACTATAGGAGGGAATTTGACAATAATCAGTTTTGGAATTTTTTCAAAACAAATGGTTTAAATTTTCGTCTGTCTTGTCCTCACACTTCTTCACAAAATGGAAAGGCAGAATGCAAAACTAGAACCATAAACAATATTGTTAGAACATCTCTTGCTCATGCGTCCCTACCCCCCATATTTTGGCATCATGCACTTCAAATGGCCACTTACATGTTGAATATTCTTCCTCATAAAAACATGTCCTACCAAGCTCCACTAAAAATGTTTTATTTACGAGAGCCATCATATCTTCATTTAAGGGTGTTTGGGTGTCTTTGCTACCCCCTCTTTCCATCCACAACAATCACCAAACTCTAGCCCCGGTCTACTCCATGTGTCTTCTTAGGATATCCTACTAATCAACGCGGTTACAAATATTACGACATTTCCTCCAAAAGAATAATTATAAGTCGTCACGTAATTTTTGATGAAACAATTTTTCCCTTTGCTAAGATACATGAAACCGGGACTCATACTTATAATTTTTGGATGATGATAAGCTTTCGTATCTAACACATTTTTTCCACAGCTCGGTACCCATGGGTAGTGCCGGAAATTCGAGTTTGGGCCAAAGAACGATGGCCCAGCCACGTGACAATTCAGCACAGCAGCCTGGGCCTTTGGTTCTTGGGCCTGGTCATCAAATCTCAATGCCACAACCCACGTGAAACTTGGGCCACCTCTCGGCTCACTGCCCAGTCCTGAATCCCCCTCTTTCAACCAGTGGCGTCCAGTCCATTGGCTTGGGCTAAAGCACGGCTCCAGGCCCAATCCCGAAATTCCCAGTCTCGGCCAGTGGCGTCCAGTCCACTGGCCATACGAGTCATCCAGTCACCCGTAGTCAACATGGAATTTTTAAGCCCAATACCAAATATAGCCTACATACCCAAGTCTCAAAACCACATTTGCCTCGTAACCTAGTGTCTGCTCTAAAAGACCCAAATTGGAAACTGGCCATGAATGATGAATATCATGCTCTAATTAAAAATAGGACGTGGGATTTAGTACCTCGTCCATCTAAATGCTCTAATAGGAGAAACCGAACCTTTTGACCAGATGTGGCCTTTGCACTTAGTATGACTTGCAAGTTCCAGCAGAATCCTGGGGAAGAACACTGGAAAGTAGTCAAGAGTATTCTTAAGTATGTTAGACGAACTAAAGAATATTTCTTAGTCTATGGTGGACAAGAGAAGCTGGTATGTACTGGGTACACTGATGCTAGCTTCCAGACAGATGTTGATGACTACAAATCTCAATCAGTTAAAACATACATTTTCAATGGTGGAGCAGTAAGATGGAAAAGTTCCAAACAAGCTACAACTGCTGACTCGACAACAGAAGCTGAGTACATTCCTGGATCGGAAGCTGGTAAAGAAGCTATCGCGATATCTGAGTTTCTGAAGGAACTAGGGGTTGTTCCAAGTGCTACTTGTCCAATAACGATTTATTGCGACAACACTGGTGCGATTGCGCAAGCTAAGGAACCAAGATCAACCAACAGAAACAAGTATGTACCAAGAAAGTACCACATACTCAGGGAGATGGTGGAGACTGAAGAGGTTAGATTAGACTATGTTCCCACAGACGATAATCTAGCTGACTCATTCACTAAACCATTAAGCTTAGTCAAGCATAATGGTCATTTTGAGAATATATGCATTAGATATGTTGGAGATTGGCTCTAGGCCAAGTGGGAGATTGAAAGTATATTTACGTCGTAGAGATAATCTGTATTAGGACAAATGTACTTTATACACATTCATATTATTATTAATGGAGATTAATATTTTAGCATTTGAAATTATTGAATTATTATTTGATTGTTTGTAATTATTCATTAATGTGCATCTCTTGAGCTTACGTTGTCATTAATAGAGTGAGATATTTTATGATAGAGCGTAACTCTTAAAATAGCCTCGACTAATGATCATCGAGAATGGGAAATCGATGATATGTGATAAGTCGACATGTGGTCTGCATCACATCCTTAGAGGATGTAGTATGTCTCACCTGCTACGAGTAATGGTTACTCGTGATGGACACATGGATACTTTGGAAGTATTGGTATACCCTGCTGATATATTATTTGTTATACTTGTCTAACGTATGATCAGTGTGTGGGAGATAGAAGTCCTTAGACTTGAGGTCAATACGCGCCTTATCTACAAAGTAATGTAGTTTGATCCCGTTCTAAGATCAAATGCCTTATAGGTTGAGATACGGCTTGTATTGGGTACATTACGATGTGGATTGAAGGTGGTAGTTGAGCCAAAATTAGGATTCATTCCTCGAATGTATGTTCGAGAGAACACTCGGATTCTCAGTGATATTAGGTTGACTAAGTCGTTGGCCAACGCAATAGACATATTTAGAATATGGTCTAGTCCTCGACTAATATAAATGAGATACAATGATTAAGCCATTTGGATAGACACTTGACAAATCTTAAGCTTGATCGGGTGTGTCGTGAATGAAAGGATTTTATCTTACCACATAAAGGTTAAGTTTACTGGATTCGCGTAAACGTACTTCACATATTGAGTTCATCTTCTGGCGCCGTGTAGGAGTTCCGCGTAGACCTTAATTTGATTAATGTCAATATGAGAAGGCCTGTAGGGTCACACTATGTCGATTGTCCGTTTAAATCTAATGATGTATTGAGAGAGTAATTAAAATGTTCGATTTGGAATCGAGACATTTAAATGAATAATGATTACATTAATTAAGTCAAAATTGGATTTTGGATTTAATTAAGAATGTGCGGAAATTAAATCGAGACAGTGCAAGTGCATGTCGAGGGCCTCGGCGCCCAGACCCTAGGGTCGCGGTGCAGTGCAAAAATTCATCAAGTGTCGCGACGCCCATGCCCTAGGGTGGAGTTGCCTCTGCACCATTTTGGGTCAGGCCCAAGGTCAAATCCTAATCCGATTTTTGACCTAATTTTCAACTATAAATAGAGACATTCACTTCCATTATTCTACACCAATTTTCAGAATAACATTCTAAGCCTTAGAGACTTAGAATAAAATACTCTCTCGAACCTCTGCCGGATTTCCTAGCTTTCCGAAGGAGAAGTACATTGAAGCTTGGAGCTTGCAATTGGAAGGGCAATCGCGTGTGCACCTAACAGTAGAAAAAGACTCCAGATTTTCCAACTTGTAAGTATATGTTTTATATTACAAGTTCCATTGTTGTATAACCGTACCAGAATTATTGTTCGGGTAAGTAAGAATCAAAAATTTTAAACTTCCGATATGCCTTACTTATATGCTTTGTACCCAACAATTCCCTTCATAGAGCATGCTTTGAACCATGGTTTGGACAACACGGTGATTCGCGCCGCAGTTTTTGTGGAGAGGAGAATATTTGGAGAAGGATTTCTGTTGGTAACTCTAAAGTTCTATCCATGGCATTGGCAACAAAAGAGTTTGTTTCTTCTAGCTATGTCATGTTAAATAGCAGTAATTCAGATAAGAGGATACCTGAACCAACTGGGAGTCTAGTCCATAATTATAGGTTCTCTCTAGTCTTCCGTCATTGGACGTTGGAGGAATTCTATTTACACCACAATTTTGGTGGAACGGATGAGTACAACTCTTGGGATAAACTCTTCATTAGCAAAAAATACGTGGAAGATTTTCTTTACTTTTGTTGCTAAAGAAACTTTAATGGCATATTTGACACTCTTTTGCTTATTAATCATCTAACGGGCAAATATACCCTTGTAATATGAAAATTGGTTTAAATATACTTCTCGTCATACTTTCGGTCCAAATATACTGTTATACTATTGTTTTAAATATGTCCCTTCTTCGTTAAGGTTGTTCAGGGTGGACATCCAATCCTACGTGGTACTAACATTTGATGAGGTGGATGTCACGTGACATGCCACCTTACCGCCCCTAACCCATTTTACCCCTCCCCTCTATTTGTTCTTCCGCCACTAAAATTTCCTTCCCCACCACCACCATTAACGCCACCATGAACATCACTACATGTACATACTGTATATTTAATAAACATTATTTACAGTAATGTGAATATATTAATTCAACTAAAATCACTGGAAATTCGAAGAGCATTACTGTCATTTTTTGTGGAGCTGATAGATCACAAGTACTCCACCTCAACCTCACACTACTGATCTTTAAAGTTATCTGTGGACTACATATGAATAAGTTGTAGAGTATTATATAAGTTAACACAGTCCCTAATTTGGAGGAGCTAGCAGAGCTAATGGCTTGCAGAGTGGGTACATTCCCTACTACCTATCTGGGTCTACACTCTACCATTGGAAGCAAGAGTCAAATATATTAAAAATATAGAATGGAGTTGTGGAAAATTTTGAAAAAAGGTTAGCTTCCTGCAAATGTAATACCTATCTTTTGGGGCAGATTAACACTAATCAATGGTATTCTGGATGGCATACCAAAAGACTGTCTCTATTCCCTATTTCAGGAGAAGTGAAAAAAAGAGATTGGGTCAAATCAGAAGATCCTTCTTATGCGACGGAAACAGTACAATAACATACCCAGTGTAATCTCACAAGTGGGGTCTGAAGAGGGTAAGATGTACACAAACCTTTCTCCTATTAACATTGATCTAGTTTAGGCAGCTTTCAGTCCTGGGAAAGGAAGGTTATATGAGATAGAGAAGTTTTTCCAATAGAACCTCGGCTCAAAATAAGTGTAATCAAAGCATGATAGAAAGAAAATACTGGCAGCAAAATAGCAAGATAAACAAAGCAAATTAAACCACAAATTTCATCTAGTAAAATGGTCAAAAGTAGTTCAACCTAAGGAGATTGGATGCTTGAGCTAAAAATCCGATTTTACATAATAAAAGCATGCTAATGAAATGGCTCTGGAGGTATAACATGAAAGATCCTGAGATATGAAAAGTAGTGATCCCAGTAAAGTATGGAGAGCAGAATTTTTAGTTCACAAGACAAAGTTGGTTACGTTATGGTACTGGCTCCTTGAAACATATCTCAAGCATGTGGGATGAATTTCAGCTTAACTTATATATCAATCAAGCTAGAGAATGGAGAACACTTGTCATTTTGAAAAATAGATGGTTAGGGCCAGGCTCTGAAAGATGAGCACCCAAACCTATATCTTTCAAGCTAACAATCAAAATTTTACAGTTGGACAAATATGTTATGGAACCTACAAACAAGGAGGAACATTCAGAACTGAAAATTTGATAATTATTTAAAGCTACAGACAAGATTAGCAAGTGTCCTCAAGAAAGGTTTGATTGACAATTGGCTATGGAAACTTATCTGAAAGATTAAACTCCCTTCTAGAGTGATTGGTTTCACCGGAATTACCTTATATGAATCATGTCTTACACAAGATAATATAAGTAGGAAGAACATCTACAATGTGAATAGGTGTTATATGCGTCAGATGGAGGCTGAACGTGTGAGACATCTCTTTCTACATTGTGCAATTGCTGCAGATATGTGAAAAATGTTCTTCTCGATTCTTGTGAAAGTTGGTCGTGTCCAGGAAGAGTTGGCAAATCCATCCAAAGGATTTGGCTTATCGATCCTGCCTCTATTTTCTGGTGTTTCTGGAAGGAAAGGAATAATAGATGCTTTGATGGAATATCAACTTTAAATCATGTTTTTAGAGCTAAATGCTTGTTTAATCTTTTCTTTTTGGGGGTTAATCAGGCCCCTGTTGTCGGTTGTAATCATTTTTTGGACTGTTTGATTCCTCTTCAATGATCTAGAATTTCTGCGATGAGCTCTGTTCGAGAGGAAGCACGGACTCTTATCAAAATTGATGGCCATTAAAATCAGCGTCTTACTTCTTTTCATAATGATTTTTTGCACCCACCAACCCACCTTGGCGTATGTTCAACTGCATTGTAAGTTGCAATAACTCTTGCCAACTACCCTGAAAATGGAAAAGAAAAACTCTATCCTCAACCCTTCCCATCCTTAATTCATGGTGGCAACTTCACCTACCGTGCATCATTTGGTTGTGAGCCCTGCCTAGAGGGAGGCGCTAAGGGAACGGTCCACTCCCAAGTTTTACCATAGCTTTTCTGTTATACATGATCGTAGTTCTAAGTATGAACTCTTATGATATGTATCTTCTTGATGCCTTTAATGATATCCTCTTTACTCCATAAGAAAAAAAAGTAGGAATTAAAACTATCAAATTCCAAATTTTATACCTGCAACTTCATTGTCCAAACAAGTTCACTACTAAACCAGCTAGAGTAGCGATCGAAAACTGCGTAGTTAGCTATATTGACCTTACGAAACTCCTTTTCGTGCATCTTACAAGGCCTAAATTCTTACGTAATTATAAATATGGCTACTAAAGAAGAATTAATCTTGGAGTATCAGAGATTCAGACCTGTCGATGCTACATTCGACAATTTCTTTTCCCACAATGTTTATATAAACTGAAAACTCTTCAAAACATAAAGAAACCGAACAAACCAACTGAATTCGAAATCTACAATTTAATATTATAATTGATATTGTTTGAGTTCATAGAAAATTTCCTTGCAAGTAAGAAAAAACATGAACACCGCTACCACCTTTTCGATTTAAACATGTATAGAATTTTTTATAAATCCAAATAAACAGTACTCAGACTGAAAATAGAGTTATATCGGAAAACTAAAACCAAAAAGGTCGAAAACGCATTCAGGAAACAAAAACCCAAAATCGATTTGCACAACTAGTGACACGACTATTGTCCAAAAACTAATTTAAGAACAGATTATCCCAAAAGTCAGTTGTCAATAGCTTATCTAAATCTAGTGTCCAAATCAGTACCAAAAGTTAAACAAGCTAAACTACTTGATGTATCGAGCTACTTCCTACTTGTTAAAGAATATTTATTTGCTCAAGTATCATACCATTCCATCACTAACAATTGAAAAAAGGATGCATATCCATAAAAAGTACTCATATTAGATGGTATTAATCCAAGCGCAATCGGCAAAACTTTGATCCAACGGTAAACAATGCTTGCAACACCATCAGAAGATTTATAGGAACTATAACCCTCCAAATGGTAGGACAAGACAATTCAAATGCAAACAATACAAAATACCCAAACAATTTTTTTTGCAACTGTCCGGACTCCGCATGCTAAAGAGAAGCATAAAACATAATGGAATTGGCATGTAGATGAGTTATCTCTTCTTGGAGACACCAACAGTCTTCCCCCTGCGGCCAGTGGTCTTTGTGTGCTGACCACGCACACGGAGACCCCAATAGTGACGCAAACCACGATGGTTCCTGTCAGCAATAGACATGATAAATATAAGAAACATACGCTTTTATTCATTGAGTAACTAATTGCATATAGCTAAGAAGATGTTTATGCTAAAAAGGCATGGACTGATAAGACACCTGATCTTCTTCAGCCGTTCCAGATCATCCCTAAGTTTCATGTCAAGGGCATTAGATGTAACTTGGGAAAACTTCCCATCCTTGTAATCCTTCTGTCTGTTCAAAAACCAATCTGGGATTTTGAATTGGCGAGGGTTAGCCACAACAACCATCAAGCTGTCAAGCTCTGCAGCAGAAAGCTCACCGGCCCTACAGGAGATAGAGCAGATACACAAATTTAGATAACCTTGCAGCAAAGGCTAAATATACAGAGCTGGAAAATAGCACACGAAACACTGAACTCTTAATGCAACACCTATTGCTACGTAGTCACTTGGTCGCACCCACAATATAAACTACAAATAAAATAACAAGTAAAGAGTAGCACCAGATCCATGCACCGCATACAGATAACTTTATAGGAATAAAGAAACTCTTTTTTCTAGAGATGAAGCAACTTAGTTGATTGTAATTTGGCAATCAAGTGGGCACTTTATTGAAGAGACAAATGAAGAAAAATAAAAATATGCATCTGCTGCATTGAGAGCAAAGAACACAAATATCAATTAAACAACCAATTGGGAAAAAAACATAATTAAGCAAAATATATGAAGTACAGCGAAAACTAAGATGAAGTAGTCGCGCCCCTACAAGTACATCTAAGTAAAAATTACTCTCTTCATCCCAATTTATGTCTCTTACTTTCCTTTTATGTTCATTCCCAAAAAGTGTCTTTTTATATTTAGTAAGTTGACAATTCAAACATACTACAGGAAAAGCATAAAATCACAAGATTCAACAGATATTTTAGTATATTACACAACTTTAATTTAGGACTACAAGATTCAAAAGTCTTTCACATGTGGTCAGTCAAACTAAGACACTTAAATTGGGACCGATGGTCTAATAATTTAATGAACAACAACAACAACATACCTAGTGTACTCCCATGCAGTTGGGTTTGGGAAGGGTAAGATGTGTACAGACCTTGAAGACCTTAGCTCTACCTTTGTGGGGGTAGAGAGTCTGTTTATGATAGACTATGCTCAAAAGAACGTAGTGAATGCAGAAATTCAAGAAAAATAAGACAACACTGTTACGTAATAAAATGTACACCAACAGAAAGCATCAAGTTAGATCTAAATAAATAAATAATGATAATATGCTTTTAAGAAAAATAGGAAAAGGAAAATAACCTCTTGTTCATATCGATATCGGCTTTTTTGCAAGCAATGTTAGCAAAACGACGACCGATACCTTTGATAGAGGTCATAGCGAACATGATCTTCTGCTTTCCATCAACATTTGTGTTTTGCACACGAAGAATGTGCTGAAATTCTTCGTTTGCTACCAACGACTATTTATTTATTATTAAAACACAAAACAACAAAATTAAAAAAATTTAATCAGTAAGCAAAAATCACAACTGCAGTTCACTAAAGAGAGAGAGAGAGAGAGAGAGAGGTTGAGAACATACCATGGCTAGGGTTTCACTGTGTCACAGTGCGGCGGCAGCGGCTGCTTTCGTTTGGAAGAGATGCCAAAGCTCCCACAAAACCCTAGATACGAGAAGCGAAAATAGTTTTGCAATGATACATAAATATTAGGGATAAAGGGTAATTTGGTAATTGTAACTAGGGCTGACAATTTTACTCTGACCCGATGGATATCTGATCCACCCGATCCGAATATATGGACGAAAATTCGACAAACACGAATTTTAATCGGGTGACGGATGGACCGGGTCGGGTGATGGGTGGGCATACATCCAACCCATCATCCGACCCATCCATCAACCGTTTATAAATAGTTAGATAATATTTTTTATCATTAAATTGTATATATTTTATTAAATAAAAATTATAATGAAACTTGGCAAATCAAGAATAACATAATTTTGGCCCAGAGTTCACTTCTATAACAGTAAATTTTATAATGTTCTTAGCTAGTGATCATTTATGAAAATATAAAAAATTATTTATTGTTAGGTCTGATTAATTTTATTATTTATTTTGCAACGTAAAGTATTATTTGTTTGAGCTAACATAAAAATGGAATATGAATAAAAATATTTAAGGTGCTAATCAGATGAGACACTGCTACGTTGGAACTAAGAGTATTTATATTGGTTTTGGTCACTCCATTTTTGTTGTGAATTTAAAAAAAAAAAGAAGATTTAAGAACACTAATTACTAACATTATCACTGATTTTAAACTAAAACAAATGGTTAAACTTATAACAAATTTCATCTGCGAAGCACCCGATCCACCCGATTCACCTTGGATTATGGGTGGATCGAATGTGGATGAAGAAAAAATAGGGTGATGGATGGGTCGGGTGGTGGATGGATGGATGGTTGACGGATGAGGCGGATTGAGCTCCACCCAATCCACCTCCGATTCATTGCCAGCCTTAATTGTAACATCACATTTTTTTCTTTTGTTCCCCATTCAATAGTCAATAGTCGACAACGAGAGTAGGAATATTTTTTTGTAATTTTAGAAAATATACTTTTCTATTTTTTTTCCTTTGTGGGCGAAAGCCAATTAATGGACATATTTATCAGAAAAATATATAAGATTTTAAAAGATTAATGCCTCATTTATTTTATTAATTAAAATTAAGACGTTCAAATCTGAATATTAAGATTAAGATGTTTTAATCTGAATACACGTCTCGATAATGTTGTATTGAGAGCTAAAAACTAAATAATTAAAACTTTGTTTTCTCAAAATCTTAATTTGTCTTCATTTAAAATTGATAAATAAAAAATTTAAATAGATTCTAATTAATTTAATACTATATTAAATCATATATTTTTAAAAATAAATATATGGTGGTAATGGTTAGGAAGGTGGTTGTCGATAGTAGCTAGTTGTGATGGTGATTGATAGTAACGGTTAAAGGTGATATTTGATAGTTGTAGTTAGTGCTAGTATATGATAGTGATACTAATAGCGGTGGTTGGCTATAATGGTGATCGTCAGTAGTGATTTGTGGTTGTTGATAATGTTGGTTGTTGTTGATAAAATAGGTGAATTTATGTACAAAAATTGAGTCACATGAACTAATGGTCACTCGACTAAACTCGATATATTATATGTATTTTCTGAAAATATATCCAATATTAACTGAAGGAACACATAGTCAAACAAGACCGAGTGAAGCACTGGTTAGGGGTTGTGTTTAATTCCTCAATGTCTAGGAATCGAACCTGACCTGCTGAATGTTTTTTTTTTTGGTTTTATTTCTAAAGCAATGGTAAACCCATCCTTTTGAAATTCTAGATTCGCCTCTGGTTGATGATTGCAAATGGTGGTTAGTAATGGTGATGACTGACTATGGTGATCGGTGGCGATGGTTGAGGATGGTGAGTAGTGATAGTTAATACTAGTGGGCGATGACGACACTGTTAATTGGTAATCGTGGATGACAACGACTGTAGTTAGCGATGAATGTAGAAAGAGTTGTGTAATAATCGTTTTTGTTTTTTGGTTTTATTTCTAAAGCAATGATGAACCCATTCTTTTGAAATCGTGGATAATAATCATTTCTATTTTTTGGTTTTATTTATAAAGCAATGGTTAGTAATGGCGATGGCTGACTATGGTGATTGGTGGCGGTGATAGCGGTGGTTGAGGATGGTGAGTAGTGATAGTTAATACTACTTGGCAATGACGACGGTGTTAGTTGATAATCGTGGACGACAACGGCTGTAGTTAGCGAGAAATGTAGAAAGAGTTGTGTAATCATTTCATCTTTGCATAGATCTTTGATATAATAACATCTAAGATGTCCACATCATAATCCTTCAATAATTCAAGCCACCTTCTCTGCCTCAGATTCAACTCCTTCTGTTTGAATATGTATGCAGACTTTTATGATCCGTGCAAATGTCTACATGAACACCATACAAGTAATGCCGCCAATTTTTCAGTGCATAGACCATTGCAGCCAACTCCAAATCGTGTATCGGATAGTTTTTCTCATGTTTCCTCAATTGCCTTGAAGCATAGGCAATCACTTTACCATGTTGCATTAGCACACATCCTAAACCTGCTCCTGAGGCATCACAATACACAATATAGCCTTCTGGACCCTCTGGAAGAGTAAAGACTGGTGCCAATATTAGTATGTCTTTTAACTCTTGGAAGCTCTGCTCACAAGCATCGGACCACTGAAACTTTATGGCCTTTTGTGTCAACTTTGTTAATGGTGCTGATAAGGTAGAAAACCCTTATACAAACCTCCTATAATAGCCGGCTAGGCCTAAAAAGCTGCGAATCTCTGATGGAGTCATGGGCCTCGGCCAATTCTTCACTGCTTCAATCTTCTGGGTGTCAACTCTTATACATTCGTCTGACACTATATGACCAAGAAAAGCCACTGAGTTCAACCAAATTCATATTTGGAGAGCTTAGCATACAACTTGTGATCCCGGAGCGTCTGTAATACTATCCGCAAATGATACATATGCTCTGCTTCCGAGTGAGAGTAAACTAAAATATCATCTATAAATACTATCACAAATACGTCCAAAATGGGTGAAACACGTTGTTCATTAGATCCATAAATGTTGTCAGTGCATTTGTGAGTCCAAATGACTTTACTAAGAACTTGCCCATATCTTGTCCTGAAAGCTATTTTCGGAATGTCCTTCTCCTTAACCCTTAGCTGATGGTACCCCGACCTTAGGTAGATCTTTGGGAAACATCTCGCACCCTGTAACTAGTCAAACAAATCATCAATTCTAGGAAGAGGATACTTGTTCTTGATAGTGACTTTGTTCAGCTGTCGATAGTCGATACATATCCGTAACGAGCCATTTTTTTTCGTACAAACAATACCGGTGCACCCCAAGGAGATATGCTAGACCTAATAAAACCTTTCTCAAGCAGATCTTTTAATTGCTCCTTTAATTCTTTCAATTAGACTGGAGCCATTCTATAAGGAGGAATAGATATCGGGTGAGTGTCTAGCAACACGTCTATACAAAACTCAATTTCCCTCTCGGGAGGAAGGCCTGGAAGTTCATCTGGGAATACATCAAGGAACTCATTAACCACCGGAATTGATTGAGAAGTAGGTGGTTCGACATCGACATCTCTAGCCCGAACAAGATGGTATTTACAACCTTTGGAGATCATCTTCCTTGCCTTAAGGTATGAAATAAACCTATATTTTGGCGTCGCCGTATTACCCTTCCATTCAAGGACTGGCTCGCCTGAGAACTGAAATCTAACAATCTTTGTTCGGCAATCAACATTAGCGTAGTATGATGCTAGCCAATTCATGCCCATAATAACATCAAAATCAACTATCTCTAGTTCTACCAAATCTGCTAGGGTCTGATGGCTACAAATTAATACTGCATAATTTTGATAGACCCGTCTAGCAACCACTGACTCACCAACTGGTGTAGATAGCACAAATGAATCTCTTAACAACTCAGGCTCCATACCAAATGTACAGACAATAAAAGGGGTGATATGTGATAGATTAGAGCCTAGATCAAATAACGCATACACTTTATGTGAAAAGACCGATAATGTACATGTAATAACATCAGGCGAGGACTCCTAATCCTGTCGTCCCATCAATGCATAAGTACGGTTCTGTCCCCCACTAAAATTAGTTGCTTCACCTTTACCTCTGCCTCGACCGGATAATGTTTGTTGACTCTGCCCTGACGGGTGTACTGACTGTGATGAAGCCGCTGCAGATCCGATCGACTGGGGTCTAACACCTACGCCTCATGTCGGGCATTCGAGCATAATATGACCACGTTCACCACAAGAATAACACACATTTGCTCCTTGTTGGCACGACCCTAAATGGGTCTTACCATACTGCTCACATCGAGCTAACGGTGGCTCATCTGATTAGAATCCCCTCTGTAATAAAATCCTAACGCTTGTGAACTCTGAATTGGTCCCGATTGAACATACCGATCAACCCTCATCCTCGAAAATGGTAATGATGCACTAGTTGTTGGGTAAAGTGGGCGCTATAAGGTTGTGGCATTGGCCCACCTCTGAACTCTCTTACGTCACCGACGGATCGAGCCCTCTTATGATGGCCCTTATCTCATTCCTGATCTACCCGTTGTTGCCTCTTACGATCCTCTAAATTTTGTGCATAAGCCTGAATGCGAGCAATATCCATATTTGGATTCAGAGAAGCCGTAGTACACTCATTGACCAAGTGCGGCCCCAAGCCGGTAACAAACATATGCACCTGGTCACTCATCTCAACTATAATTGTAGGAGCATATCTGGACAATGAATTAAACTGCAAGCTATATTCTCGAACACTCATGTTTCCCTGCTCAAGACGTAGGAATCTGTCATGCCTGGCCCGTCGGAGCTCGACCGGCAGAAAATATTGTAAGAAGGCCTCTAAAAATTCTCTCCATCCTGCTAGTGGAGCACGAGGTCCCCTAGAATTCTCCCATGTCTCATACCAAGTCACCGCGACATCCCGTATTCTATAAGAAGCAAACTTTACCGATTCAGTATCGGTAGCATCCATTACCCGCAAGGTGCGCTGTATCTGATCTAGAAATTCTGCGGGTCCGCGTTCAGGTCTGATCCTGTGAATATCGGAGGGTCTAGATTAATGAAATCCTGAGCTCTCGCGCTAGCAGCTCTATCAGAAGGACTGGAACCTGACGTTGGGCATGAGCGGCCACCAACTGTGTCAATAATTGTACAACACTTCGCATATCAAGATCCACATCTGGGGTATCAAGTGGAGGAACTGGGGGTACTGCAGCCCCACTAATCTCCTCTGTTGGTGGTGAAGTCAGGGAATCATACGAAGGAGTCGCACTGTGGGTCTCACTCTAGCCCTCGCTAGCGGGTGGCAACCGGCTGGTACCTTCGCATGCAACCGTATCCAACGCCCGTATACTCTTGAACTTCTTCCTTGCTGTAGGCATTGCTGGAATCATAAACACGAGACGGATTAGGAGTGAAATTCTTATAACTCAGCTCTACTGCACGATTTATGAGATGAAAGAATAGAAACCATTCCTAAATGACAGGCAACATCCTGCTTATAAGTGTGGTGCACAATACAGCCATAAACAAGCCTCTACTAGACATGGCTTGTAGACTCCCTAGGACAGACATGCTCTGATACCAAGTTTGTCACTACCCAAACCGGAGGGTCGCGACGGGCACCCAGACCTTACCTGCCGGGTACCACTACCCATACAGTCCACATCTAATCATAATAAATTAATCATTAACACAAGGGTTGTTCCCCAATTCTTTACCAACATATGAAAATAGTAAATATGTAAAACATTAATCAGAAAACCAACTTATATATATATACATCCCCAAGGCCGACAAGGCCATACAAGACTACAACACACAGGACACATGTCTACAAGCCTCTAAAGAGTATGTGACATCAAAAGGCCGGGACAGGGCCCCGCCATACCCATATATATATGCAAAAATATACCGTACCAAAATTAGATTGACACTCCAAAATCCGCTGAGTCATCAACCTACTAACGTGGATCATCGCCCTGTCTACGTGAACCTGCGGGCATGAAACGCAGCATCCCCATACAAAATGGACGTTAGTACGGCTGATGTACCGAGTATGTCAAGCATAAGAAACATCATAACAGAGACATAATAATCTGAAATAGAAACAATCGACCAAGATAGAAACAGTTGACCAATAGCAAATGCCTCTGAGGGTCCTAATACATATGCCTAATGTCATGCACAATGCACATGCGGTATACATATAAATACTGGCCATACAAGGGCATCTTCTTTCCCATAACAGCCTCTGTGGGCATCATTTCATATCGGCCACACAAGGGCATCATATCATATTGACAACACAAGGGCATCAATATTGGCCTCACATGTGCATCTTTCTTTTCGTGATATTTGTAGCAGCTGCAGGTGGTGACGCGTATATAACGCATTTCCTTTTTTTCCATCCCCTACATATATATATTGATACCATATAGTAGTGTATATAACACAAGTGGATGCAGGGTAATACATGAATATAATGCAAATAAAAATTCTTGAATGACAATAAAATATTCTTAATTTATCGGATGATATAATATCCTTGTACCTTCGGCTAACATAGGGAATATCAATATCTTTCTCACATACCTCAATAAGGATTTAGGAACATAGTTAGACATGTTTTTAACATAGGAATCAATAATACGGACATTCCTTAACTACTAAGAGTAGAGTAATTTATGAAATAATATCACGGTTACGTTTCATTACACGGAACATGCCAAAGGAAGGAAATAATCTGCCTTAACATACCTCGATTCCACTAATTACTCGAGTCAAGGGAATTACTTTTGTTGTTAAAACTGTCCGAATAACCACATATGGAGTTCCAATTGAATTTAAATGTTGGAAATGAATTACCACTGTCCAACCATGAAATCTCAATTGCTTTCTGGTTGAGAGGGAGTATGACGATTTCCCTTCACAAATGGAGGAGGAATATAAGAATGTTGCTGCTCCACTTAGTAGGTTATGCTTACTTTGAAACCAAAATTGCTGCATATCTATATATCTACAAGTGACATTTTACTTGAGCCTAAATGGAAAGGGACAAGATTAACACGTACTATGTCCACTAATCATAACATTCGGTGGAGTTGCCACTAACTAGTTATTTAGGCTTAGTCATTTACATAGTTTATTGCAATGTTACACGTGATGTCCCCATTAAGCTTGTCCCCTATTGAGATTAATCAATCCCAAAATTAATCAATTATACACACATTTAATTTCTTGATTTCAATTTACTTAAACTTTAATGACTTATAAGACCTTCATATACTCAGTGTCATAATTTTGTGATATGACACTAGTACATCGCCTCTTTATGCACGCACCAAATTTATTTTCGATCTCCGTCGTCACACTTGTTACGTTCAAAATTATTTTAGGGTTTTGTTCTTTTATATACTAAGCTCTTTATTTACATGCATGAATATGACATAAATTCCCCGAGGTCCGGGTTTACTTGCCTATGTTTAGGTGCTCAAACCATCGCTCAAAATTCCGGGATGTTACACAAAATTAGCAATGGAACATGTGGATTTGCAAGTTCGTGTACCTTTACAAAGAGCAATAGAGAGGTCAAAATTTTCTGAAGGATTAGTCGAAGGAAGATCTGACGACGACGAAACTGGTGCATGATATGTATCATTGGTCTCTTGTCTCTTCGAATAAACTTGAACAATTGGAGGTCTTTCTAACGTAGACTGAGTAGGAGCTGAGGGCCAAATAACTGATTGATGCTCGACAGAAGAACTGGGAGACGGAGGAACAACATCAGCTGATTATTCTGTCGAAGCATGGGTAACGTGATAGACCAACCACTCATCTTCCTCCCCCTAACTCGTTGAAATGGGAGGTGCATAGGAAAATAGGGTAATTTCTTAAAATACCACATCGGTTGACACCAGATATTTCCCAAGTTCAGCATAATAACACTGATACCCATTCTGAAGGAGGGAATAACCTAGAAAAACACACTTCAATGCATTGGGATCCAACTTGGTCATAGATGGTCGAACATCTCGAACATAACATGTGCTTTCAAACACCTTCGGTTCTACTGGAAATAGTGACTTGTTTAGAAAAAGAACATTGTAAGGCATATTACCAGCAAGCACAGTCGATGGCATGCGATTAATCAGAAAATAAGTCATAGAGACCGCATCTATCCAAAACTATTTAGGAATCTTCATTTGGAAAAAAAGTGCTCGAGCTGTCTCAAGTAGATGCCTATTCTTCTCTCAACATCTCCATTTTGAGAGGGTGTATCAACACATGAAGACTGATGGAGAATACCATGTTGTCTCATGTACGACTGAAATGATCCTGACATATATATTCTTTAGCATTGTTGTCGCGCCCGTTTTTAACCCGACCCCGGCGAGTGGTCGGAAGCGGAGCACAACGTGTTCGGTGATTCCTGAGTAAATTGTTAAGGAGTCGCCACCTAATTATTTTACGGTGAATTAGGACACCAAAATATTAAATAAATGCTGCAATGTAACTCCAATTTTACGGTCTGCAAAACTAATGAGATTCTAGGTAAGGGTTCTTTATTATCCTAAAGGGAAGGGATTAGGCATCATTTAAGATCCGCTAACTTGCGGTTATCCGATCAAACTCAGGTTAATTATTGTATTAAGAAAAATGCAAGTTTTAAAATATAAACTTAAAAATGAAGTTGCAATTATTTAGTAAAAGAATGCATCTTGTACAAGTATGCATTTGTATAGTTTTTAAAGAAAAATACATGTAAAGTTGAAAGTATGCATTTTTAACAATTAATAGCAAAGAGAAAAACAAGCTACTTATATGCCAAAGAAGTAAATTTTTTGAAAGTCATTTTGAGTTGTACAATTAATAAAGTGACCAGAAGATGATCAAAGTTTGTTTTGCAAATAAAAAAAATGCATGGCGAGCCTATAAGTAAATAAACTAGCGAAGGGTTTATAAGTTTGAACTACCCGAACCTACAAGTAAATATACTAGCGAAGGGATTTCTAAGTTTTAAACTACCCTATGAATTAATTCTAAGTTTGCCTATTCTAAGCATTTCAAAAGTTACATAAGTGCGATAAATAATATTACAACACAGAGCGGGATAAAAGCTGAATTAAAGAAAGTAAATAAAATAAATAAACTCCGAGGAGTATCTGCCTTCATTGACTTTGTTCCTTGCAAGCTGTCAAGAACAAACGGTTAGAAACAAGTAAATACAAATAACTTCGGATGCGTATCCAAAACAGTGAATATTTTGATCACGGAGGGCTCAAACTTAAATTTTGGAAAAGACCATTCCAATCACGTCGTGGCTGCAAACGTATGGCTCGGTGGTCATTTTGATTGCCTCGCCTACTAAACGTGTTGGTCTCTCGGATGAAAAAGAAAAGATCACTATAATCACGTCGTGGCTGCGAATACATAACTTGTTGGTTATTTTAGTCGCCTCGCCTATTAAACATGTTGATCCCTCGGATGAAATAAAAAAGGTTTAAGCCTCATCCTTGTCCAGAAGTTATATTTCCGTCCTTACAACTGTGGAGGCCTCAAAATCGACGGATATTTTTCATCGGCCAGTGTAGTATAGTGTTCGAATCAGCACAATTAAATTGGAATAGTAAGCAGCAGCAGTAAACAGTAGAGAAAAAAAAAATAGAGAGGCAATTCCCGAGAAGACGGGATGTTTAGTAAAAAAAACCAGTAAAACAGTAAATATCCGTTGCCCGGATGTTTAAAATAGTAAACTGAAAACAGAGAAACGAAACGAAAAAAAGCGCGGCCTCGAATTCAATTTCATCGGCCTAAATGCGGTATTAGTTCAATCAATAATAACAGTGCCAAAGAAACAAACAGTGAGCAATTAAAGCATCCGACCCGAATTCTAAAATTTTAAAACCGAAACAGGATTAAGAAGTATTTATAAAAATCAGACCCGGATTATGAACAGTGACCCGAATGGGTGACCCAAATTCTGAAAAAAAACAGACCCGAAATAGTGACAGGAATCGGAGTCAAAATTTAGATTTTCAGATAACCAACAACAAGATATGAAAAATGCAATAATCTAGAAATATACTCAAATCGGGTCGACTCGACCTGGGTCAGTGACCCGACCCGAATCAGAGATTCAAACCCGAAATCAAATATTTTCACCAATTTCAGATAACCAACATACAAGATACGAAATGCAAGAATTCTAAAAAATATCCAAATCGGGTCGACCCGACCCGGGGTCAGTGACCCGACCCGAATTAATATCAAACCCGAAATCAAGTATTTTTACCAATTTCAGATAACCAATAACAACAAGATATGAAAAATGCAATAATCTGGAAATATACCCAAATCGGGTCGACCCGACCCGAATCAGAGATTCAAACCCGAAATCAAATATTTTCACCAATTTCAGATAACCAACATACAAGATACGAAATGCAAGAATTCTAAAATATTACCCAAATCGGATCGATCCGACCCGGGTCAGTGACCCGACCCGAACATACCCGAATCGGAGAATCAAAAACAGTGGAGAACAAATCTTTTCAGACTTAATTCTTGAATAGCAAGGAAGGCAAATGTTTGAAATCAAGAACACAACCAAAATATTTTATATCGAATCGGACCTCCGAAAAATCCTCCCTTTGTAGAACAAAAATGGGGGTATTTATAGATACTCACCCAGACGTTCACCCCCACCCATACCCCTTACAAAATCGAATTCAAATTTCAAAATAAAGGGGGAACAAAATTTGATTTTTGGGGCGATTTCTTGGGGCATGTGTTGCGGTAAGAGGTGATGGGGTTGGTGGTGTCAGGCGGCGGTGTCGGCGATTGGTGGTGTCAGGCGTAGGGTGCGGCGACGTGGGGTGTAGGGTGTGCGGCGATTGGGAGGGTTAGGGGTGTTAGGGTTTTGTTGATTTTTTTTTGTTTTGGGTTTTGGGTTAAGGGGATAAAATGGACGGGTTGGTCGAGTGGGCTTCAGTTTTGGGCCGGTTCGGGTTGGCTTGGAAGGGTAAGGGAATTTTAATTGGGGAGTTTGGGCTCGGGTTTTGGCCGATTGGGCTTTGGAGATAAGGGAAATAGAGGGGAATGAATTTGGATATTGGGAATGGCCGGTTGGGCCAAAATTTGGGCTTGGTTGGGTTGCGAATTTGGTTAGGGGTTTGGGCTAGTTTGTGGGAATGAAATTAATTTTGGGTAGAAATTGTTTTGGGTTGGGAAATAAAATGTGTTATGGTTTAAAAATATAAAAAGGGGTTTAATATTAAAAATGCATTGAAGAAAAAATGTAAATACATAACGATGTGACAATAATAAAGATATAATATTTACAAAATGTTTAATGCTTTAATAAAAAATGGAAATGCGATGCAATTTTGCGAGAATAAAATAAATAGAATTTTCGGATAAAACTTATGATTATGATAAAAAATGCAAATGATAGTAAAAAATGCGAATAATAATAATAATAAGAGAATCATAATATATATATATATATATATATATATATATATATATATATATATATATACGCATGTATGTATATAGATTAAAATTATTTTGAATGTTAAAAATATTTAAAATTGCAAATAAATTGGAAAAGACGGGACAAAATTGGGTGTCAACAGATGCCCCTCTTTGGCCGGAGACGATGAAAGAGTTTTCGGACAAAGAAGTTGACCCAGTGGCCAATTTTATCCTGATCCTCGGGCTTTGAACGAGGAGTAGGGGTGCACTTTGTAGAAATAGAATTCCGAGGGGGAGAGAAGTTATAGAAGATGGTGCAGATTCCAGAAATAATACCCCAGTGTCGAGTTATGATGACACTGGTTGCAGATGTGAAAACTTATTGGGGAAGAGCGGAACGACGTTCGAAGTAGGCTGCTGACCAAGATTGCCTCAGTTCGCCGTAAGAGATAGTTCCACATTGTGATGAAGTTCCTGCAAATTAAAGCTCCTGCAAACTAACGCTCCCTGCAAACTACAACTCAAGATAAAATTAGTGCATAATTGCTGAGACAAAAATAGTAGAGAATGAGTACATAAAAAAATATGACCTTGTGAGTCGAAATGATGCCCTTGAGCGAACATAATACGATGACGTTGTTGTAAGGACGTAATGCTGATGTCGTTGTTGTAATGATGTTCATGACGTCGTTGTATGGACGTGTTGTGTTGAAGACATCATTGTGATGTTGTTTTTGCAAGAATGTAATATTGTTGATGACGTCGTTGTATGGACATGTTGTGTCAAAGACGTCGTCATATAGTCGGGTTGTGTAGACATAATGCTGATGACGTTGCTGTAATGCGATCTGCTGTAAGATGTAGATGTTGTGCTGTCATAATGTTGATGACGTTGTTGTAATGCTGTTGATGTCGTTGTAATGCTGTAAAAGATAATTGTTGCGCTACCGTAACGTCGATGACGTTGTTGTAATGATGTTTGTTGTAAGAGATAGTTGTTGCACTGAAGACGATGTTGTAATGATGTTGACGTCGTTGTAATGATAATGCTGATGACATCGTTGTAATATTGTTGATGTCATTGTAATGCTGTAAAAGATAGTTGTTGTGCTGCAGTAACGTCGATGACGTTGTTGTAATGATGTTTGCTGTAAGAAATAGCTGTTGCGCTGAAGACGTCGTTGTAATGCTACTGACGTCGTTGTGATGATAATGCTGATGACATCGTTGTAATGCTGTTGATGCCATTGTAAATGTTGTAAAAGATAGTTGATGTGCTGCAGTAACGTCGATGACGTTGTTGTAATGATGTTTTCTGTAAGAGATAGTTGTGTTGCAGTAACGTTGATGACGTTGTTTTAATGCTGTAAAACATAGTTGCTGTGTTGTCGTAAAAGATAGCTGCTGCGCTGAAGATGTCATTGTAATGCTGTTGACGTCGTTGAGATGCTGTAAAAGATAGTTGTTGTGTTGCCGTGAAAGATAGCTGATGCGCTAAAGACGTCATTGTAATGATGTTGACGTCGTTGAGATGCGGTAAACGATAGTTCTTTGCATTGCCGTAAAGATAGGCTTTTCTTGCAATAAGACGTCATTTAATACTTTGTTAACGTCGTTGAGATGCTGTAAAAGATAGTTGTTGTGTTGCCGTAAAAGATAGCTGCTGCGTTGAAGACGTCATTGTAATGTTGTTGATGTTGTTGAGATGCTGCAAAAGATAGTTGATGCGCTGAAGATGTCATTGTAATGCTGTTGACGTCGTTGGGATGCTGTAAAAGATAGCTACTGTGCTGAAGACGTCACTGTAATGCTTTGTTGACGTCGTTGAGATGCTGTAAAAGATAGTTGTTATGTTGCCGTAAAAGATAGCTGTTGCGTTGAAGACGTCATTGTAATGTTGTTGATGTCGTTGAGATGCTGCAAAAGATAGTTGCTGCGCTGAAGACGTCATTGTAATGCTGTTGACGTCGTTGGGATGCTATAAAAGATAGTTGATGTGCTGAACACGTCATTGTAATGCTGTTGACGTCGTTGAGATGCTGTAAAGATAGTTGTTGTGTTGAAGACGTCATTATAATGTTGTTGATGTCGTTGAGATGCTGCAAAAGATAGTCGTGACGTCCTTGCCATCAATTTACTGTAATATGGTTCCACGTTGTGCTGAATCTTCTGTTGATTCAAACTCCTGTGGACTGTGAATTGAAATGTCACCCAGAAGAAAATATGATGCGACATCCTTGTCGTCGTTTGATGCAAATGATGTTCTTGCCGTCAGTTTGCTGTAATAGATGGTTCCACTTCAGTTTCCTGTGTTTAAGCTCCCTGTGATTTGAAATAACATCATTGTGCAGACATAATGGTTGGGCCTCTGTAGGTCAAGACGATGTCTTTGTATAGATGCAAAATAGGAGCGTGATCCTTGCGGTGAGCCGTCATGCAGAAATTCTTTGTGAAGTTGATCATAAGTGATGTGGCTTCCCTGCTTCTTTCAACCTGAAGAACCTGTACTAAAAGAAAAATCTGTGAGTTCGGGGGAGGGACGATTGATTCGCGTTGACTTTGTAGCTTCTGCTCTTGTTAGTTGCATGTCCCGCTGATTCGGACCTGTAGCCCCTGTCTGGTTCCCAGTCTCGGCTAACCGTTAATGAAAACATTTGTTGAAAATAATTTGTTTATAAGAAAGTATGTATATCAGTAAAAAGTTCTTGTCGAATTCTAATGAAAAATATTTATTGAAAATAATTTGCTTATAAGAAAGTATGCATCTATGTAAATGTCTGTCGAGCAGTGACATGCGGTGAAACAAAGCAAACGTCTTATCCAAAATCCTTCTTCTGGCTGAAGACTTAGTTTGCCAATGCTTTTCCATGTTTATCAGCGTCCTCTGGCAGTGATCCCAAAAAAAAAATGCCCCAGTTTCCTATATGTGAGGATGATGAACTTTCGAATGGACAACCGAGTCTTGTGTGGGTTGCTTGCCTGTCCTATCAAGGTGATCAGATGGGTGCATTTTGTCATATGTGAGATAAAGGAGAAAATATTTCCTAATGGTGGGACCGAAGCCGATTTAGGCCGCCTACGTATCCCCATGAGGGAATCAGGTCATAACGTAGTTCATTACAAGAAAAAATGCAATTTTTCGGGAAACTTCTGTCTTAAAGAGATGTAACCCTATGTGGGTTTTATGCGTGTCCCGCCGAGGGAGCGCAACTTTTACAACATAGAAAAAAAGTATTACATAGAGAATAACAAATCCTAGATATGGTATCCGTTCATTGCATCTGTATTGATGGTTTTTTGCCATTCTATTCTGATAAAGTGGCCCCGGACAAACTGCGTCCATCTGCTTTTCATCAATCAGTCTCTTCGTACATGATTCTGTATCCACTTGGCTTCGAAAGATATATCGTTTCCCCAGTAGAAAATACTCGTACCAATGCTTTGTAATTATCAACAATCTTGATGTTTCACCCAAACCTGGCTTTGGCTTATGCCCCAGTTCTTCCGGTTGTGAGTCTTCCTCATATTCTTTGAAGTCTTGTTCATTGTTTGCTTGTTTCATTATATGTCACATATTATCGACAAATTTATTAATTTGCATGATGAAAAAGAAAAGAAAATTATTAAACAAGACAGATTTTAAAATAGCAAAAGCAATGCAGATTTGTCTTTTTAAGCTTCCCAATGGTGGAGGCAAAACACATTAAATGCATAAATGTGGTTCAGGCTTCAATCTGAATCGCATTGTTTCATTAAACATTAACGAAATTAACTAGTTTTCGGGAGAAACAAGGTCGGGGCACAGGTCCAATCTTTCTAAAACATCTCCTTGCTCTGATCCCAAACGGTTGAGTCTTTAGCGTAATCATCGAGAATCACACTGCATCCTGCTTCTTCTTCAACAATGAAAAAACTTTTGAATCCCCCAATGAGGTTGGCTGCATTGTCCTCCTTTGATTCCTGAGCGGCGCATGCTTTGACGAATGACTGACTCAGAGGCGGAACAGACTTTGGTAAAGGAGCATCTCTCTTTCTTCGGAGATTGGTTGACAAGACTTTTTCAGGAAAAGATGGTGCCATGATCCGCGGCTTTGGAGGAAGTACTTCTACTCCAAACGGTGCCCTCACTTGGACTGTAATCATAGGGGTGATAAAGGCCGATGATTCAACCCTTTTCTCTCTCTGGATTGGCACAATGGTCCCTTCCAAGTTGTGTTCTTCATCAACAGTAATCACGTTCAAATTGGAATCGTCATGATTTGGCGGACGATTATTGTTTTCATTAGAGGAATGTCCTTTCAGTTGGATAACTCCTTCTTTGATTAATGCCTCGATTTTGTTTCTGAGGGCGTAGCAATTTTCAGTGTCGTGTCCAGGGATTCCCGAGTGGTATGCACAATGCTTAGCCTCATCGTGCCATTTGGGAACAGGATTAGGGACATTTCCTGGGATGGGCTGGAGTATTCCTGCGGTTTTCAGTCTTTCATATAACTGGGCTCGAGGTTCGGCTAAAGGTGTATAGGTTTTGGCTGGCTTTCTTTCGTATTTTACGCGGGGTCTGGGTGCATTTGGTGCATGGACTTGTGGATGAGGTAAGTATGCGGGCTGATATTGTGGGGGATTCGGATAGGCAGGCGCTCGAGGCAGGCTATATATTGGATGGGTATGGTAGACATGGTAGGGAGCAGGTGAGTACTGATAATAAGGTTGAGGGCTTTGGGCGTATGGGCTATAATAGGAAAGCTGAGAACTTTGGTTATTTTGATTGTAGTAAGGAGGCTGGGGTGATGGCATTTGGTAAGTTGACATTTGATTTGGCCTATGTTTCTGAACTGTCATGACAGGGGATACTCCGTCTCTCTTCCTCTTTACTGTTTCCTCAAATGAGTCCGACTGAATTGTCTCACTCATTGCTTGCAACGCTACAAAGTTTGTAATTCTTCCAGTTCTGATTCCCTCTTCTATGAAATCTCCCATCCTTACAACTTCAGAGAAACTTCGTCCTATGACGCTTATCATTCTTTCATAATATGTTGCATCTTTCAAAGATTGTACGAAGAGACCGGTCATCTCACTTTCCGCTATCGGTGGTTAAACTTTTGCTGCTTCCTCCCTCCACTTCATGGCGTACTCTCTGAAGGTCTCTGTGGATTTCTTTTCCAACTTCATCAGATAAAATCTGTCCAAGACTGCGTCAGTGTTGAACTTAAATCTGTCCATGAAATCTTGTGCCATCGTGCTCCAATTATGCCATTTTCGCGGGTTTTGGCTCGTGTACCAGTTGAGTGCTTCTCCTGTCAAACTCCTTACGAACAACTTCATTATGATAGCCTGGTCTTTACCTACCCCAATCGGTTTGTTGCAGTACGATCTTAAATGAGCGTGAGGATTTCCCTTCCCATCAAACAAGTCAAATTTTGGCACCTTGTATCCGACAGGCAATTCAATGTCGGGATGCATACACAGATCTTCGTACTCGAGTCCTTCATGCCCCTTGCTGGTTTGGATATTCTTGAATGCTTCTTTTAGGCTATGAATTTCTCTCGCCACACTTTCATCGGTTCTAATCCTTACCTGCCTCTCCATCTCTTCATACTGGCCAGTTTCCTGAAAAGTCATGTTTGGTGTTGCGGTAGTTAAAGGTTGGGATTACATTACATATACTGGTGGCACATCCTGCTTGCTGTGATCAGCGATGTGTGCCATCAGTATGTCTGGGCTGCCGGGTGATTTTGCTTGGAAGGGGTGTTTTGGATGAGTGGGGTAATTTGGGTATGTGGAGTTGTGAAGGATGCCGAATCATTTTGTAGCGGGCTTTGTTGTGGACTAGCTTGTGGGTTAGTATGTTGTGGATTGGTTTTGTTTGGTGGCGAATTTTCGAGGAGGTTTTGGGGAAATGGCGATTCAGGAGATGAAAAAGTTTGCGGTGCAGTTGCATTCCTCCCTTGTTCAGGGAGTGGGGTATTGGCGCTAATGGACAAGTTGGTGAAATTTTGGAGCTGCTCTATCTCAGTCTGCATGGCTGCCATCTGTTGTAACAGTTGGGCGACGTATTTTTCTTGGACGGAAGCATTTCTATTTTCCGAAGCTTCTGGTTCATCTCTCGAAAGAGCGATAAGTCCTAGGCCAGTCTATTCGGATGCATCTGAATCAGTCATTTTGCTGAATGATCGGGCCTTTGATCTTGTGAAGTAGGGGTGTTCCGTCAGTTTTGTCAACGCAAATCAACCTCGGGAAAAAATAATTTAAGAAAAAATAACCTTCTGAAAAATGAAGAAACCAAGTTAGTATAAGGCGGGCAATTATTGCTTCAAATAACATGCGTAGAGTGTAAGCAAATAGCAAAAAAAATTGTATGAAAATTAAATGCGCGTCCTAATATGCATGGGGCCTCTCTTATGCCAGAGGTGGGCCTAAACGCCAGATATGCGAGATTACGACAGATGGATCCAAGTTGTTAAACTGTAATGCTTTTGTTGGAAATGAGACAAAATGAATGTACATTTTCCAATTTCGGCATGTCATGATTAGGCTTGGATTTGTCTATCATTATCACGCTACACGTAATATGTTGATTGGTCGTTGGGTTGCGAGACCCGTTGACAATTTTGGTAGATTTCTTAATGTGGAGTCGATACCAAGGATCGACCCACCTAAAGGTGTATGCATGCATGACTTAAAATAAAGGGTGGTATAGCTCTATCCTAAATTTTCTAAGATTTGGCTGACTAGACTCAAGGTTCTCGAGCAGACTGCTCGAGTGAGAAGGCTACGCGGCCTACCGGATGGTCCGGACGCTCCGCGCATATACCAACTCTCCTAAAAATTTGGAAATTTGAAAGAAATTTGCGGGTGCGCAAAACACACCTCGCGTGTAATGTGTGATAGTGTCAATTTTTCAGAGTGGAAGAAATATGAGCGAAATGCCAATTTAAGGAAAGCAGTAAGAGAGTATAGCAATCAAAGCAGTTATGCATACAAAATTTCAAAAAGTAAATAATTAAAACAATAGATCAAATAAGGAGCACTATAAAACACAATAATAATTAACCTGAATTTGCTATGGTTAAGAACCAGAAAGTCCACAGCAGAGTCGCCATGCTGTCGCGCCCGTTTTTAACCCGACCCCGGCGAGTGGTCGGAAGCGGAGCACAACGTGTTCGGTGATTCCTGAGTAAATTGTTAAGGAGTCGCCACCTAATTATTTTACGGTGAATTAGGACACCAAAATATTAAATAAATGCTGCAATGTAACTCCAATTTTACGGTCTGCAAAACTAATGAGATTCTAGGTAAGGGTTCTTTATTATCCTAAAGGGAAGGGATTAGGCATCATTTAAGATCCGCTAACTTGCGGTTATCCGATCAAACTCAGGTTAATTATTGTATTAAGAAAAATGCAAGTTTTAAAATATAAACTTAAAAATGAAGTTGCAATTATTTAGTAAAAGAATGCATCTTGTACAAGTATGCATTTGTATAGTTTTTAAAGAAAAATACATGTAAAGTTGAAAGTATGCATTTTTAACAATTAATAGCAAAGAAAAAACAAGCTACTTATATGCCAAAGAAGTAAATTTTTTGAAAGTCATTTTGAGTTGTACAATTAATAAAGTGACCAGAAGATGATCAAAGTTTGTTTTGCAAATAAAAAAAATGCATGGCGAGCCTATAAGTAAATAAACTAGCGAAGGGTTTATAAGTTTGAACTACCCGAACCTACAAGTAAATATACTAGCGAAGGGATTTCTAAGTTTTAAACTACCCTATGAATTAATTCTAAGTTTGCCTATTCTAAGCATTTCAAAAGTTACATAAGTGCGATAAATAATATTACAACACAGAGCGGGATAAAAGCTGAATTAAAGAAAGTAAATAAAATAAATAAACTCCGAGGAGTATCTGCCTTCATTGACTTTGTTCCTTGCAAGCTGTCAAGAACAAACGGTTAGAAACAAGTAAATACAAATAACTTCGGATGCGTATCCAAAACAGTGAATGTTTTGATCACGGAGGGCTCAAACTTAAATTTTGGAAAAGACCATTCCAATCACGTCGTGGCTGCAAACGTATGGCTCGGTGGTCATTTTGATTGCCTCGCCTACTAAACGTGTTGGTCTCTCGGATGAAAAAGAAAAGATCACTATAATCACGTCGTGGCTGCGAATACATAACTTGTTGGTTATTTTAGTCGCCTCGCCTATTAAACATGTTGATCCCTCGGATGAAATAAAAAAGGTTTAGGCCTCATCCTTGTCCAGAAGTTATATTTCCGTCCTTACAACTGTGGAGGCCTCAAAATCGACGGATATTTTTCATCGGCCAGTGTAGTATCGTGTTCGAATCAGCACAATTAAATTGGAATAGTAAGCAGCAGCAATAAACAGTAGAGAAAAAAAAAACAGAGAGGCAATTCCCGAGAAGACGGGATGTTTAGTAAAAAAAAATAGTAAAACAGTAAATATCCGTTGCCCGGATGTTTAAAACAGTAACCTGAAAACAGAGAAACGAAATGAAAAAAAGAGTGGCCTCGAATTCAATTTCATCGGCCTAAATGCGGTATTAGTTCAATCAATAATAACAGTGCCAAAGAAACAAACAGTGAGCAATTAAAGCATCCGACCCGAATTCTAAAATTTTAAAACCGAAACAGGATTAAGAAGTATTTATAAAAATCAGACCCGAATTATGAACAGTAACCCGAATGGGTGACCCAAATTCTGAAAAAAAAGAGACCCAAAATAGTGACCTGAATCGGAGTCAAAATTCAGATTTTCAGATAACCAACAACAAGATATGAAAAATGCAATAATCTGGAAATATACCCAAATCGGGTCGACCCGAATCAGAGATTCAAACCCGAAATCAAATATTTTCACCAATTTCAGATAACCAACATACAAGATACGAAATGCAAGAATTCTAAAAAATATCAAAATCGGGTCGACCCGACCCGAATTAATATCAAACCCGAAATCAAGTATTTTTACCAATTTCAGATAACCAATAATAACAAGATATGAAAAATGCAATAATCTGGAAATATACCCAAATCGGGTCGACCCGACCCGGGTCAGTGACCCGACCCGAATCAGAGATTCAAACCCGAAATCAAATATTTTCACCAATTTCAGATAACCAACATACAAGATACGAAATGCAAGAATTCTAAAATATTACCCAAATCGGGTCGACCCGACCCGGGTCAGTGACCCGACCCGAACATACCCGAATCGGAGAATAAAAAATAGTGGAGACCAAACCTTTTCGGACTTAATTCTTGAATAACAAGGAAGGCAAATGTTTGAAATCAAGAACACAACCAAAATATTTTATATCGAATCGGACCTCCGATAAATCCTCCCTTTGTAGAACAAAAATAGGGGTATTTATAGACACTCACCCCGACGTTCACCCTTACCCATACCCCTTATAAAATCGAATTCGAATTTCAAAATAAAGGGGGAACAAAATCTGATTTTTGGGGCGATTTCTTGGGGCATGTGTTGCGGTGAGAGGTGATGGGGTTGGTGGTGTCAGGCGGCGGTGTCGGCGATTGGTGGTGTCAGGCGTAGGGTGCGGCAACGTGGGGGGTAGGGGTGTAGGGTGTGCAGCGATTGGGAGGTTTAGGGGTGTTAGGGTTTTGTTGATTTTTTTTGTTTTGGGTTTTGGGTTAAGGGGATAAAAGGGACGGGTTGATCGAGTGGGCTTCAGTTTTGGGCCGGTTCGGGTTGGGTTGGAAGGGTAAGGGAATTTTAATTGGGGAGTTTGGGCTCGGGTTTTGGTCGATTGGGCTTTGGAGATAAGGGAAATAAAGGGAATGAATTTGGGTATTGGGAATGGCCGGTTGGGCCAAAATTTGGGCTTGGTTGGGTTGCGAATTTGGTTAGGGGTTTGGGCTATTTTGTGGGAATGAAATTAGTTTTGGGTAGAAATTGTTTTGGGTTGGGAAATAAAATGTGTTATGGGTTTAAAAATATAAAAAGGGGTTTAATATTAAAAATGCATTGAAGAAAAAATGTAAATACATAACGATGTGATAATAATAAAGATATAATATTTGCGAAATGTTTAATGCTTTAATAAAAAATGGAAATGCGATGCAATTTTGCGAGAATAAAATAACATAGAATTTTCGGATAAAACTTATGATTATGATAAAAAATGCAAATGATAGTAAAAAATGCGAATAATAATAATAATAAGAGAATCATAATATATATATATATACGCATGTATGTATATAGATTAAAATTGTTTTGAATGTTAAAAATATTTAAAATTGCAAATAAATTGGAAAAGACGGGACAAAATTGGGTGTCAACAATTGTCACTTCTTAGAGTGTGTACCGAAGCATTAAATTGAGTTTAACTTCGGTATAGAAGGCACAAAAGTGAGTAAATATTTCAGAGCGACTCTTTATAAAATAAATCCAAGTCATTCGAGAGAAATCATCCACAAAAGTGACAAAATACTAATGTTCAGTTTTGGAAATGACATGTCCCCAAATATCATAATGAACTAACTTAAAAGCCGACTCAACCCGCTTATTAACCCTCAGACGTAATGGGTTGCGATGATGTTTTGCAAATCGATGTGACTCACATTTCAATGAAGAAATATTCTGGAACTGAGGATATAGCTTCTTTAATAGAGGTAGAGAAGGATGTCCCAATCGATAATGTGCTTCCAATGGAGACACAACACTAGAGCAAGCAAGAAACCGAGGCTCCCATTCATCAAGGATGTATAGATCATCTGATACATGTCCTTTACAAATAACCTGATTCATCGTAAGATCAAGAAACAAACAATGATAAAAAAAAAATGATATATAACAATTAAGGTCTCTAGTAACTTTGCTACCAAAAATTAAATCAAAGACCAATTTTGGTAGACTTAATACAGACGACAGGGTAATAGTGGATGTGGATTAACAATCCAATATTCAATACTGTTACAAGTTGATCCATCAGCTACAGTAACTGGAAAGGATGATTTGTGTGATTGAAAGCTAGAACAAAAATATTAGGATTACCTGTCATGTAATTTGTGGCACCTGAATCAATCACTCATTTATTTGAAGAGGTGATAAGACATATTTTATCCGACTTAGCAAAAGCATTAACTGAAGTGGATTTCATCAGTAATTTTTGATATTTAGAAAATTTAGCAAATTCCTCGACCGAACTAAAATCATTTTATCAGAAGATGAACTAGAAATGGTCATTTTTTTAAACTCACAGTACCAAAATATATTATTAAAGAATCGTCTAAATTTGAAATTACCCAAACCAAGTCTCTGCTAGGCCCAAATAAAAGTCCAACAATAAACCACTCAAACAGACCACAGATCCAAGTGAATCTGACCCCACCAAACAAATCTCAAATTGTAAACAAAGGAAGCCTTACTATCACCAATTTATGAGCAAATAAATCACTGTAGCCAACAAAAGCAGAACCCCAAGTCCGTTCTAAATAAAATTGAAGGTTCCCAAGCAAATATATATTTAACAGAATTAATTGAGAAGAACCAAAAGAGCTTCTCTCTCGATCAAATTGAACTGACCAGAACTATTGATCACAGGACCTCAAATCCACAAGCTTCTCAAACAGGCAGCCTTCAAAATAAAAAATGGGATACAAAATATGTAGAGAAACACAATCTTGACCAAATAGAGATGAAAAATCTGATCCAAATTCGATTCTCATTCAAAACGTGGTTCTGTTATCAGAGAACCACCACAAGTAGACTAGAAATCTCAAGGAGACCTCGGAGAACGAAACTGGAATGAGAATGGATCACACACGCGCCTTCACGCTTTTGTTGAAAAGTTTTTATCCAAAGATATTCGATGGCGCGTGAGAGTCACACAGTTTGAATCCCAATAAATGTGGGACTTTAACCCACTTTAACACCCCCTTCACGCCTAGGCCCAACTGGAGTGTGAACTGAGAGCCCAAATGGGGATGTACCTGGCTCAGATACCATGTAATTAGAAGATATAGAGAATAAGGTGTATATTACTCAAAGAGTACAAGGATATAAATACATAACGAGACTAAGTTAAATATGGTAACTAGATCATCAAATCCCTAGAAATCAGCTACACTATCCATATACATAATTGTACAAATTCTGTAACAAATACTAAGGAGAGTAACTTTGGTGCATCAAAATGGGCTTGCGTTAAGCAATCACAATAACTTATGCTACAAACCTCGAGAGTTGAACTTGAGATTTTGATTTTTTTCAAGTACTTACAGTAGTGTAAGATTAACACCTTCATTAAGTGTAGTTTTTGTATAAGCTCGAAGAGAATTGTATCATTAATTGCAGTCTTCACAAATTCTACCCTTCTGAGATTCTGGAAAATATCAATATTCAACGAACGCAGACATATGTCAACACCATATGAATGAGGCACCAACATATCTTTGTTGGCATATTCAAAAGATAGCATTTTTGGTGCACCAACAATATGAACTTCCTTAATTGGGCAACATAAGATACTAAGAGACAAAAAGTTAGGAACACTTGAAACACGAATGCAACTGAACCCAATACAGTATTGAAATGACATCATCATGATTTGAGGGCAACATGAAATTAGGTTGTGAAGTGGTGATTCAGAAACACTAACATAGCGCAAGATTAGCCTTTTAGATTATAACACCTAATTTTATCTGCATTTTGTTAGGATAATTAGCCAAAATCATCTCATATCAATTGTAATTATTAGTATCACATAATTTAGGGTATGATTAGGATATGATTGTAAATTAGTATCACATAATTAGGGTATGTTTAGATAGGTCTTCCATTATTATTAGTTTTATACACTTGTATATACATGACTACATTGGAATGAAATAAACTCATGGCATTAACTTCCTTCATGGTATCAAGAACTAAAATTTGAATTTTTTAGCCTACCCTACCCTCCTCGGCCACCCATCTCTCCTCTCGAAAAATCCAAAACCCTAAACACTCGGCTACTCTAAAACCTAATTAGGGTTCCACCTAACCCTAACCCTAGATGACACATCTTCTTCCAAACCCTAATTTGGGTTTCTTCCTCCCTACTTCTTTCTTGTTTTCTTGTGGTTGTTTTTTGGGTAACCATGTCCGAACAAAAACAATTCCATCATGCTATTGCCGTAAACAATGTCAAGAATTTTATTTTCATTACACTTGAGATGGAAAAAGGGAAATACTCCTCGTGGGCAAAGTTATTCAAAATTCATTGCCGATCATACGAAGTAATAGACAATATCATCCCTTCCGAGTCATCATCGGAAATAATTCCATCATGCTCTTGCCGTAAACAACGTCAAGAATTTTATTTCCATTACACTTGAGATGGAAAAAGGGAAATACTCCTCGTGGGCAGAGTTATTCAAAATCCATTGCCGATCATACGAAGTAATAGACAATATCATCCCTTCCGAGTCTTCATCGGACACCACTGGTGTTGACAAAAAATTATGGTCTCGCTTAGATGCTATAGTCCTTCAATGGATTTACGGTACCATATCCAACGATCTTTTGCATACTATTTTGGAACCAAACTCTACGGATCAACAAGCGTGAGAGCATTTACAAAATATTTTTAAGGATAATAAATTTTCTAAGGCGGTATATCTTGAAAACCAATATACCAACGTCAAGTTAGATGATTTTTCAAACATTTCTACCTATTGTCAAGAGTTGAAAATGCTTGCCGACCAACTCTCCAACGTTGATGCGCTAGTGACGAATCAACGGTTGGTTCTTCAATTAATTGCGGGATTGAATGAACAATATGATAGAGTTGCTACATTCATTCAATAAAGTAATCGGTTGCCTCCATTTTATGAGGCTCATTCGAGGTTGATTCTCGAAGAAACCCGCAAGGCAAAGCAGACAGCCTCTGGGGCAGCCACTGCCGGAACAATCCTTGTCTCCACCAACTCATATTCCGTAGATTTTGTGACACAAAATTCTGGTTCGGGTGGAACTGGAAATCGCAACAACAATGGTAAAAAATGGGGGTTAAATCGTAACAACAACAAAGAAAAAAATAATGTCAGAAAAGGACGGGATAGGGTGGTGTCCAACCAGCCGACGACAACAACAACCACCAGCAGCAGGGCCAGTGGTGGCCTAGCCAGTGGCAGCCACAAGCCCAGTCCGGCGGGGGCCAGTGGGGGCAGTACCCACCGTGGGCTTGGGCACCACAATGGGTTGCCCCTCTGTGCCCATACCCCACCTCATCGTGGGCTAGACCATCAAACTGACAGTACGGAGTTCTAGGTTCTCATCCGCAACAAGCTTTTGCAGCCCATGGACCATCTTCCGCAAGTTATGCTCCAACTGATATTGAACAGGCCATGAACAACATGAATCTGAATGTTCGGGATGATTCGTGGTACATGGAGATAGGGTCTACGTCACACATGATGGCATCTCAAGGTAATCTCTCATCTTATTTTAATATGAGCAGATAAAAATATTATTGTCGGCAATGGGCAGAAAATTCCAATTCGTGGTATTGGTCAAGTAAACCCCCCTCCCCCCACCATTATATTTGAAAAATATCTTACATGCACCAAAACTAATTTACAACTTGATATTTGTACGACATTTTACAATTGACAATAATGTTTTTGTGAATTTTGATCCGTTTGGATTTTCTGTGAAGGATTTTCAGACGGGGATGCCACTAATGAGATGTAATAGCATGTGGGACTTGTATCCCATCACTACCACTTCCAACAACCAAGTGACCAAACCATCAACCTTTGCAGCTATTTCTCCTATCGTATGGCATAAACGGTTGGGACACCCGAGAGCACCGGTGTTCAATACTCTTAGTTAAAATATTTTTGTTGCTTGTAATAAACTTTTGGACTCTTATGTTTGCTAGGATTATGAGATTGGGAAGCATGTTAAACTTCCTTTTTCATTATCTACTTCGCATATGCTTATGCCATTTGATCTTATGCACTGTTATTTGTGGACTTCCCCAGTTTTGAGTTCTGCAGGTCATAAATATTATATGCTTATTAGAATTTTCTGTGGACATTTCTCTTAGGAAAGAAATCGCAAGTGTTCACCGTTTTAATACAATTTAGTATTTTTATCAAAACCCAATTTGACAAATCCATTTAATATTTTCAGTGTGACAATAAATGCCCAATTTAATGATTTTTGTCACCATAATGAGATGTCTTTGCATCTTTCATGTTCACATACATCACCTCAAAATGGAAAATTCAAAAGAAATATTCGAACGATTAACAATATAATTTGTACACTTCTTGTGCATTCGTCCACACCACCAGTATTTTGGCATCATGCACTCTAAATGGCCACATATCTTTTAAACATTCTTCCTAGCAAACTACTCTCCAACATATCACCCACACAAATGTTGTACCACCGTCTCCCTTCTTTTACATATTTGAGGGTGTTTGTATTATCCTTTGTTTCCGTCCACAACCATTAACAAACTACAGGACCGTTCCACTCCTTGTGTGTTTTTGGGATACCCACAAAATCATAGAGGTTATAAATGTTATGATATGATGAACATGAAATTTTTTATTTCTCGTCACGTAGTTTTTGATGAGTCTACATTCCCGTTTGCTAAATCGCATGTGGCATCCCATCTTCATATGATTTTTTGGACAATAGAATACATCTAATTTTACATCACCACCTACATAGCCAAAATCATGTGGGGACAACCCAAATACTCCCCACACCATACCGGCTCAACCACAAAATGGGACTGGACCAGTCCAATGTGAGGAGGTCATTACCTCGTTACCATCGATCTCGGCCCAGTCCACATCTCATGACTGGCAGGCTCAAATGAATGAGCCCATTGCTCCCTCACCCGTGTCCATAATCCGACAGCCATGCCCATCATCTCAAGCCCACATAATTGACCTGAGTCGGCCCAGCCACCAAGCAGAAAGTGACATGTCAGTTCTGACCCAAGATAGGACTGCCCCTCGGCTCAATAACCTACCAAACAACCTAAATCTACAACCTTGGACCATTGAAACCCGTGCCATGCACAAGATTTTTTGACCCAAGCGTCATTTTAACCTAACATCTTCAGTCCAACCATCACCTCTTCCTAAAAATCCCAAAGCAGCCCTATCAGACCCGAATTGGAAAGCTGTCATGTTAGACGAAATTGATGTTCTTATTAAAAATAAGACATGAGAGTTAGTGCCCCGTCCATCTAATGTGAGCATAATCAGGTCTATGTAGGTTTTCTGTCATAAAAAGAATTCTGACGGCTCATTTGCGAGATACAAAGCTCGTCTTGTTGGTGATGACATGTCTCAGCAGGTTGGAGTGGATTATAGTGAAATATTCAGTCCGGTAGTTAAGCTAACAACTATCGGGAATGTTCTTAGCTTTCACTGTCAAAATCTTGGTCCATTCATCAGTTGGATGTCAAAAATGCATTCTTACATGGTCATCCACATGAGACAGTCTACATGCACCAACCTTTGAGTTTTCAAGATCCTACACATCCAAATTATTTTTTCCTGTTGAAAAAATCTTTGTATGGTTTGAAACAGGTTCCCCGGGCGTGGTATAACAGATTTGCAGGGTTTGTATCCACACTGGGTTTCTTACATAGAAAGTCCGATCAGTCCTTGTTCATTTATAAAAAGGGCAATGACATGGCATATATCATTCTATATATAGATGACATCATTCTCACGGCATCTTCTATGTCACTTGGCCGGTCTATTATGTCCCTCTTTGCAGCAGAATTTGCAATGAAGGATCTGGGTCCTTTAAATTATTTTTAAGGAATTACTGTAACTCAAAATGTAGGTGGTATGTTCCTCAGTAAAAAAAAATATGCCGAGGAGATCATTGAAAAAGCCGGCATGTCATCCTGCAAACCGTCATATACACCGATTGATACAAAGGCAAAATTGAGTAGCTCTACAGGTACTCCATACAGTGATCCAACGCATTACCGCAGCTTAGCAGAGGCATTGCGGTATCTTACTTTCACGAGACATGATATCTCCTATGCAGTTCAGCAAGTATGTTTACATATGCATGATCCAAAAGAAGAGCATATAGGGGCTCTCAAGCGAATTCTACGGTATGTTAAGGGTACTCTTTATTTTGGATTGCATCTGTATAAGTCCTCCATTTCGAGTCTCTCATCTGATACAAATGCTGATTGGGGTGGCTGTCTGGACACCCGACGTTCCACCTCCGGTTATTGTGTGTTTTTTTTAGACAACCTCATTTTATAGTCGTCAAAATGATAGCCGATGCTGTCTCGGTCAAGCGCTGAATCAGAATACTGAGGGGTCGCCAATGTGGTTTCTGAATCATGTTGGCTTTGTAATCTCCTTTTAGAGCTCTATTGTCTGATTGAAAAAGCAACAATGGTCTATTGTGATAATGTGAGTGTGATATACTTATCCGGTAATCCAGTTTAGAATCAACGCACAAAACACATAGAAATGGATATATTATTTGTCCGAGAAAAGGTTGCGCGTGGACAAGTCCGTGTTCTCCATGTACCGTCCCGATATCAGATTGCCGACATTTTCACCAAAGGTCTTCCGCGCGTACTATTTGATGATTTCAGGGATAGTCTCAACATATGAGAATCTCCCACTAAGACTGCGGGGGACTGTTAGGATAATTAGCCCATAATTAGCCAAAATCATCTCATATGAATTGTAATTATTAGTATCTCATAGTTTAATATATAATTAGGATATGATTATAAATTAGTATCACATAATTAGGGTATGATTAGATATGTGTTCCATTATTATTAGTCTTATACACTTGTATATATATGACTACATTGGAATGAAATAAACTCATGGGATTAACTTACTTCAATTTTTGTTTCAGTAGTAATATTTTGCACTGATATAGCTTCAACTGCTGCGTTGATTCAATCGCAAATATGGTATCAGCTGACAAACTGTATCTTTGTGTATGAATTCTCGATCTGCTTTTCACCAAAAGTGCAATCTGTAAAACTCTTTTCTCTGCAATGATACCTAACCATTTATTGACTAGACCGTCACAATCAGTTTGATCAGGAAAAAAAAATGCTAAGCTTAGAAGCTGAAATAGGTAGATTTTCACGGCGGTATCTTTTCAAAGTACTGCCTATAATCCTCAATAATTCACCAGACCGCCGTCTTTCAAAATCAAATTCATCAAAATTGAGATTGGGCTTCGTAAAGCATGTTTTACGCCATGGCTTCGACAATACGCTGGGCATAAATTACCGAAACTGAATTATCGAATCGAACTCAAAATTTTGGTAATTCGGAATTCGATAATTTGGTATTTGGTATGGTATTCGGGAGCAAAATTTAAGAATTACGGATTTCGGGTTTGGATTTGATACGATATATCAATACCGTTCGGTATTTGGAAAATCTCAAATACCGAATTATTTACTGAATACAAGTCTATCCCTAATTATAACCCATATTCCATATATCTAATACTTAACAGGCCCATCAAATATCAAGCAATAATAGTTAGATTTGAATATGCCTCTTCAGATACTTATAATTTTCTTATTATGTATTATTGGTATTGTATAAAGAAGTTAAAGAATAGCCTGCAATGGACTAGGAAAATCTTGAGTACGCTCATTGTTTGAATGGACAGTGAGTGAATGAGTTTTGAAGTTATATGACTATTTATGCAAAGTTGTCACGATTGCTTGAATGACTCATTATTCTTGCATTGCTCCGGGTGAATGTGCTTTATTAATAATTTGCTTTTTGTTAGGTATATTAATTTGACTTCTTATTTACGAAGCTTCACATCTGACCGGTATTACCGAATACCATATCGAACTGAAGTTTGATCTACCGATTATTGAATTATCAAACCGAACTATTTTGATTTGGTATTTGATAACTACTTTCAACTATCGATTACCGATTACCGATTACCGAACCCAAACTTTCGAAATACTGAATCAAATTCCGATTTCCCACTCCTATTTGGAAGAATTATATTCACATCAGATATGGTGGAACACATATGAGTACAACTCTTGGATTAAACATTATAAGAAAATATAGAAGACTAAAAGGATATTTAGTGTCTGGCTTTTATTGTTTTCTTTTATTGCTAAATAAAGTGTTTTACTCTGTTTCTCTAAATGAAGTAGTGTACTAATTAAAGGTTGGCTAATATTATTCTCGAGCTAGTGGCTTAATTTTATCTAACTTTTGTGACTTGTAATCTTCTAGATTTAAAAATATCCATTACATTTTCATATTATTATTTTATCTATGTTATACTAACTATAAGCGAGAGAAACGATTAAAATGAGGATATTTAAGATAAAAGATTCTGTGCGTTGTTGGAAGTACTATTGATTCAACATGTATTTTGCAAAAAAAATAATCAATCGTTATTATGGGAGTATCAATAATATTCTTTATTCAGATATTTTTGTTTGGTAATATTTTGTTTTTGTTTAGATTTACCTTTCTACTTATTTGATAGACATGGTCCATTAAGAAGCTAAAATTAAGTAGAGTTGTTCAGCTAAATTAGAAATTATAAATTAATCATATGCACATTCATTATCTATTTAAAAAATGTTAGTCTTTTAGAATGATGAGCATATCTGATTACATTAATTTATTAATAAAACTAAGTGTTTGATCAATTTGTGTTAGCTACCATGCTAATTGATAAATAGGTGACAATATATATGCACATCATTTTTTGTAAGTCGAAACTTAAATCGTTTCCTTAAAATATTAGTCAGACAAAAAGAATATTTTTTTAACAAAGCATTTGCCATAAGCTCTGACAGAATTATATCGGATGCAAAAGTACCTTAACAATGAATGAATATCACACGACCACAACAACATATCCAGTGTAATTCCATAAAATGGTGTCTGTGGAGGGTAATATGTAAGTAGACCTTACCTCAACCTTTATGGGTTAGAGAGATTGTTTCCGATAAACTCTCGGCTCAAAAGAAAAGTAGTAGATAAAGGACTGCAAAGAAAATAAGACAATAAAATATCCAGATATAAAATGCATGGAGCAACACATAGTAATACACACATAAAGAATAAGGATCTACACGATACCTAAACAGTACCACTAAGAAAAAGGGGAAGAGGAGAAGAAGAGGCTAGCCCCCCACCTCTCCCACACAAAGCGATAAAAACTCAACTACCCACTAACCTTCTACCCTAATTTTCGACCTCCAAATCTTCCTATTTAAGGTCATGTCCTCAGTCAGCTGAAGTTGTGTCATGTCCTGTATAATCACCCCCCTGTTCTTCTTCGGCTTACCCCTACTTCTCCTAACTCCTGCTACCGCTAATCTCTCACACCTCCTGACTGGCGCATCCTCACACCTCCTCTTCACATGTCCGAACCATCTCAGTCTCGCTTCCCTCATCTTATCCTCTACGTTAGCCACTCCGACCTTGACCCGTATGACTTCGTTCCTAATCACATTTCTCCTTGTATGACCACACATCCATCTGAGCATTCTTATCCCCGCTACCTTCATCTTATGAACATGGACGTTCTTGACTGCCTAGCATTCAGTCCGTTACAACAATGCTGGTCTAACCACCACTCTGTAGAACTTACCTTCATCTTTGGCGATGCCTTCTTATCGCAAAGCACCCCGGAGGCGAGCCTCTATTATCCATCATGCTCCAATACAGTGTGTCACATCATCATTAATCTCCACGTCTCCTCGGATTATGCATCCAAGATACTTGAAGTTCTCTTTTAGGTATAGCTTGTGCCTCAATCTTCACTTCCACATCTGTCTCCTGCATCACGTCACTGACGTCTCCGTTCTGCTTAACCTAAAACCTTTAGACTCTAAGATCGTCCTCCAAACGTCCAGTCTATCATTAATTTCACTACATGTCTCGTCAATCAAAACTATGTCTTCTGCTAATAACATACACCAGAGTGAATGAATATCACCCAAGCCATCAATTGAACTTTCTCAACTTGGCAACAAAAGGTTAGGCAGATGAAAAACACAAATGCCACATTAATCCAATTATATCATTGCTACTACTGACTAATTTTTATATTTAAGAAGGAATTTTCCACCGACTTAGCTCCAACTACTGCAAATATTCCTTAGCAAAACATAATACACAAAATAACATCTATGTAAAGTACAATCTGTGAAACCCTTTTACTCTACTATGATATGTAACTATTTGCGCAAACCGTCACCTGTCAGTTTGAGCTTAAAAGCTGAAATAGATATAAAGTGGTAACAAATCTACTCTCACAAGTTAAATTGTGCTGACAATCTATATCAACACCCTTTTAAATTTGTCCGTAAATTTTATTAAGACACTCAAATTACGGTTTATTTCGATTGAGCACATGAACACATGATAAAATGTTCATGTTAGACACTTCTGACTCATAAAATTGAAAAAGCTTTTGCACGTGTTTTCAAGCCCTCATTACATAGACAAGTTAACCACTTAAAATATGTCACCTCCTTTAACTATACATATTAGCTTCAACCAGCCGTAAAACCTTGTGCATGTTCCAATTGATGTTGATATATATAATCAAAAAAAGAAATTTTTTTATGTGATTATTTACATAATGGTGCTTGTGAACCCCCAGAAAAACTTTTTCAAAATATGAGTCCACCTCCTCCCCTCTCCTTGCATATATTACCCTTTACATGTACTCTCACTTGGCCAAATTTTCTTTCTCAAATTTTAAGTGAATAGGGGTCGCAAAATAGTAGTTACAATTTTCAGGTAATATTGTGCGGCTAGTTGTACAGGACAGATACAATTGGAAGCTGCCTCTCAAAGTTACTAACTATTGGAGTACAACTTAATGGTGAAATCTAACTTATTAAGTGTACATAGCTTTTGGCAATTAGGTTGAGATTAAGCCAAGGATATTCATGGTATTGACCTTGCTTTATGAAATCCTAGCGGATAAAGTCGTTGATTTCCATCTTATAACTAAACATTAGATAAATAGCTTAGGGGTCATTTGGTTGCTGGTTAGAGTTATGCATCAATAAGTTATTTATGTATTAGTTATTCCATCTTCTATTTTTTATAAAATAGTATATAATTCCCTCATAAGTTATACATGTGTTATATAGAAAAGAAAAACATCAATCAAACATTATTGTATTAGCAATGACATGCTTTGTGTGGAGAGAAAAAAACAACCAAACATTGTATAATTTATGCTAGATTTTACGTGGAGATTATTTTCTCCAATTTTTTTAACCAAATAATATATAAAATTATGCTAGTTTTAATATATGAATAACTTTTCTCTAACCAATAACCAAATGACCCCTTAGAGTTGCATTTTTGTGCTGTCTTTTGAAGAATGAAAGAATTAATCCCTTGATTATTCTTATTGAATGAATAGGTATATATACAAGTTACAATATCCAAATATGAAAAATCCTATTCCTATTAAACTTCTAATATCCTAGTTCTACTTGTACAAGAATTCTACAATTATGGTAATTATACAACATAATTTACAACTTCTATTTATGGTACAAGACTAGTTAAAACCGTGTATATCATAGGAATATACACGGTATTCTATCACACCCTTGCAGTCATAGTGGGCGGTTGTCGTATGCTGAGAATGTCCTTAAAATCTTCAAATATAACCGAGGAAAGGCCCTTCGTAAAGATGTTAGCAATTTGGTATCGCGAGGGCACATGTAAGACGCGTACTTGTCCACGAGCTACCTTTTCGCGAACAAAGTGGATATCCATCTCGATATGTTTAGTGCGTTGATGTTGGACCGGATTGTCAAAAAGATAAACTGCACTAACATTATCACAGTAGACCAAGGTAGCTTTCTGAATAGGAAAGTGTAGTTCTAACAAAAGATTACGCAGCCAACATGATTCTGACACCACATTCGCCACGCCTCGATACTCGGCCTCTGCATTGGATCTTGATAATGTAGCTTATCGTTTTGCAGACCATGAGACCAAGTTATCCCCAAGAAATATACAATAACCAGAAGTGGAGCGTCTGGTATCAGGACAGCCACCCCAATCAGCATCTATATAAGACATAAGTATAGAAACGGACGTAGGATACAAATGCAAGCCATAATCAAGTGTGCCCTGGATGTATCGTATAATGCGTTTGAGCGCATTCATATGCTCAATTTGTGGATCATGCATAAACAAACACACTTGTTGAACTGCATAAGTAATATCAGGCCTTGTGAAGGTAAGATATTGAAGTGCCCCTGCAAGGCTGCGATAGTGGGTGGGATCCTCGAACTTAGTGCCAGATGTAGCACTCAACTTCGGGTTAGTATTAATCGGAGTAGAAGTACATTTACACGATGACATACCAGCTCTTTCAATGATCTCAGCGGCATACTTCCTTTGTGATAAAAATAGACCACCTGAATGATGAGTGACAACAATCCCCAAGAAATAACTCAGGGCCTCCAAGTCTTTCATAGCAAGTTCGGAACTGAGAAATGTCATGATAGACTTGCGCAGATTATCAGACGAAGCAGTCAATATAGTATCATCGACATACAACAAAATGTATGCCATAGAAATACCACGACGATATATAAAGAGAGAATGATCAGACCGGCTGTGAGAAAAATCAATAGAAGATAAATAATCTGCAAACCTTTTATACCAAGCCTGTGGAGCCTGCTTAAGTCCATACAAGGACTTCTTCAGAAAATAGACATGATGAGGATGATTGGGATCTCGAAAACCTAAAGGCTGATGCATATAAACTGTCTCCTTAAGATCACCGTGTAAAAAGACATTTTTCATATCCAACTGATGAATGGGTCATGCTTTTGAGAGAGACAAACTGAGAACAGTACGAATAGTAGCTGGTTTGACCACCGAACTAAACATTTCACCACAATTCAAGCCAACCTGTTGAGTTTTACCATCACCTACAAAACGAGCCTTATGCCTCTCAAAAGAACCGTCAGAATTTTTTTTATGACTAAAAATCTACATAGACCGAATAATATTAACACGAGATGGACGGGGAACCAACTCCCACGTCTTATTTTCAATAAGAGCATTATATTCATCAGTCATAGCTAATTTCTAATTTGGGTCATTTAATGCGGACACAGGGTTACGCGGGAGGGCAGATTTAAGGACATTAGAATTGAGATTAAAATACCATTTTGGTTTAAAAATACCCCTTTGACTACGAGTAACAGGCCATTGACTATAGGAGGAATTGGATACATTTTGGGCAATGTGTGGAACAGGGATGGACTGGCCGGTAGGCATTGCCTGCTGGCCCAACAATCGAAATAGGAACAGTAACAGGCTCGGGATTGGGCTGAAACACTGGAACAGTACCGAGATTAGTATTGGACCGTGTTATCGGCCCACTGGGCATAACAGTGGTTGCGGTAGACTGTGGGCCTGTTGGCATAGTTTGGTCACGGGACAAGTCAGAAAAATGGTGGATAATATATGGTGAGACCTCGTCATCTAAAAATTATATGAACTCGGCCCTGGACTACTCACTTTAGTAAATGGAAATTGGGTTACATCAAAATAACATGGCGACTAATTATTAATTTATTATATGATAAATCAAAATATTTGTAACCACGATGATTAGACGGATAACCCAAAAACACACAAGCAGTAGAACGGGCCTGAAGTTTGTTAATTGTAGTTGACGGTAAAAGTGGATAGCATAAACACCCAAAGACCCTAAGATGATAATACGAAGGATCTTTATTATAGAGAACTTTAAGGGGAGATTTAGATGCTAATCCTTTGGTAGGAAGTATGTTAAGGAGGCAAGTAGCCATTTGTAGTGCATGATGCTAAAAAGAATGAGGTACAGAAGCATGGCCTAATAAAGTTCGGACAGTATTATTAATGGTACGAATTTTTCGTTCGCCTTTTCCATTTTGTGAGGACGTATGAGGACAAGAAAAACAAAAAACTATGCCATTAGCATCACAAAATTCCCGAAATAATCCATTATCATATTCCTTGCCATTATCACATTGAATACTTTTAATTTCCCGCTCGAATTGGGTACGGATGAATGCTCTAAATTTTAAGAATGTGGAAAAAACATGAGACTTTCTCGATAAAGAAAGGCCCACAAAAAAATAGAATAATCATCCAAAAATAGGATATAATAACGATGGCCATATAATTTAACACGAGGATGTCCATAAATCACTATGAATAATGTCAAATGGCATCAACATACTAGAAGTAGAGGCTACAAATGGTAATTTAACATGTTTCCCTAACGGACAAGAAGGACAAAGTGGAGTACTACGCGTACCCTTATAAGAAATAACATTATTTTTATCCAAAGAAGAAATAATAGACGATCCCGAATGACCCAAACGGGCATGCCAAAAGGAAGGAGCAAGGGCGGCAAAAGTAGACGGTATGGATTGACTTGAGGAAGTGGTGGTATTTGTGATAGGATAAAACTCTTCCCTACTATTGCATCTCATTAGAGGTATCCCCATTTTAAAATTCTTCACAGAAAACCCAAAGGGATCAAAATTAACAGAAACTCAATTATCAGTGATGAATTTTCGGACATACACCAAATTTTTAATTAAGTTAGGGGCATGAACCGTATTTTTCAAAACTAGAGGTGGATGTGGGAAAGACAGTTGTATGTCCATAACCGCGAATTGGAATTGAATTGTCATTACCAACAATAATACCACAATTTTTGCTCAAATTGAAATAAAATGAGAGAGTGCCTTGGTCAGACGTCATATGAGAAGTGGCTCCGGTGTCCATATACCAATTCACATCTGTTGAATTTATTCCAAGCGTGTTCATTGTGGCCTTAATATCTGTCGGAGTTGGTGTGGGGCCCACTGCCTGAAACGTCTGCGGAGGCCGAGGCCCAAGAAAACCTGCATGCGGCCCAGGCCCAGAAGTGAATCTGCTACAAGTATTTGGACCCGAAAAACTGGGCTTGGCCTGTTGCTGGAACTGGGCCCAGTTACCCGGGTAAGGGCTGGGAGGAAAATAGGGATTGTTGGGCCAATAGCCATTGGCCCAGTTCCACCGTCAGAGGGCCCACAACTAGGACTAGTTGGCATGTGGCCCACTTCCCCGAGGCCCACTGTCGCTGCCACCATTGTTTCAGCCACCTCCGTTACCACCGCAATTGCCACCGCGGGTTTTACCATTATTTTTATGATTTTGACCCTTTTTGCCACCATCGTTGTTGCAGTGTTGGCAGAATTCTCAAAGAATGAGTGAGGGTCGTCTGACGTGGTCATCATGGCGATGGAATTTGCACATGTAGCAACCTTTTTAGCTAAGCCGACTTCTTCTGACGTGAACATGGAACGGGCCTGATAAAAGGGTGGTAGAGGGTTACTTTGACGAAGTATTGTGCCAACGTCGTTATAGGCCTCAGACAGGCCTGCAACCATTTGGAGAACAAGACTATCATTGGTAACTGGTGCACCAACGTTGCGGAGTTGGTCTGCCAATTCCTTCAGCCTTTTACAATAGGTCGAAACGTTAGGAAAATCTACCATGTGAAAATTCCTGCTCGAGGGTGACCGCACGAGAATTCTCTGTGCCAGGTGTCGAGGGAATTATGTGATGGAGGACTTGATGCGAACGTGCGTGAATTTTGAATAATTCTGCCCATGTCGCGTATTGGATGTTTTCCATCTCAAGAACAATAGGGATGTGGTTCCTGGTGTTGAAAACTGCAAGGGCTGGATGAAATATGTTCTTTGACGTAGACATAACGAAAGAACAATAGGAGAATTAGGGATTAGGAAGAAAATTTGGGAAGGGAGGAAGAAGTCGGCCGGAAACCGAGAAGGGTTCTCGGAATTTGAGCCGAGAGTAGCGGAAGAAAATTGGAAAGGGAGGTAGTCTAGACCTAGATTTCTGATACCATGAAAGATTAATCCTTTGATTATTCTTATTGAATGAATAGGTATACATACAAGTTACAATCTCCAAATATGAAAAATCCTATTCCTACTAAACTTCTAATATCCTAGTTCTACTTGTACAATAATTCTACAATTATGGTAATTGTACAACATAATTTACAACTTCTATTTATGGTACAACACTAGTCAAAACCGTGTATATCATAGGGATATACACGGTATTCTATCAAAGAAAAAAACATAGTTCTTGATGAATTGTTTTGTTTTGTCGTTCTCAATAGTCCAAAGTAATCACCAGAATTGAAACTTAATCAACAATTTGGTTGAACCCTCTAAGATCAGTTAGGTAAACTGGGAGAATTCACATATATCGACTTTTCAACCACTTTAATTGAAAAAATTAGCCATTGTTCTGAAATTTTAAATTTCATTTAAGTGAAACTTTAAAATAATTGTGGATTTGAAATTTTAGGACAATAATTATTTACAAGGTAAGGTTGTGTATAATAGACCGTTGTGGTCCGACCTTTCTCTGGAACCCGCACATAGCAAAAGCTTGGTGCACCGGACTGCCGTCTTTTATAGCCGAAAAGTGGTTAGCAGACGTTATTTATATAAAAATGTTTGAACCAAAGGTTGGGAGATCTGATCGGGCCTGCCATGGAATTGGGTAGTCAGTGATCCATTTAACCTGCATATTCCTCCTCATCAAAATTATCAGCCCACGGAGCTCTATAAAAGTGTTGTATATTTTCACATTGTTGTGCAAATATCGTATCTTAATTTTATGTCTTTTATTTTTTATTTCGCGTAAAAATGAATTTTTTGACAAACATGTCTAAAATCTAAATGACAAGATAACAACGGAGTGGTAATCATGAAATGGAACAAATATATTGTTGCTTCACAAGGTTATTGTTATTAAAAACAAAAAACAACGGACAATGGACATACATACATTCTTTAATCTTTGAACTCGACTTTTCTTTTAATTCTTTCACTATATGTTTTTTAAAATTTCCTATTCCTGTAAAATTATCTCTTAATTTCTATCAAAAGACCAATCAAGCATCAATCGTTAAGCGTTAACTATTTTCCGAATGGGTTTGTTTGTGGATGTTTCCGAGGCTATGAATGTATATGTTTCACATATAATTTAAGTTACAAAGCTAAAGCTTTTTAATGTAAAATTGTACAACCCTAAGGGGTCATTTGGTACGTGGGATAAAGTGGAATATCCCAGTATTAAGGGGCAGTTTGGTATGATGGATAAGCAAAAATAGTCCCGGGATAAAAATTTAGTACTTATCTCATGTTTTTTTTAAATAAATTTCGGAATATCTAATTTCGGGATAAGTTATCCCGAGATTGTAGTGTTATTTTATCCCACATTGAGGGTGGAACAACTAATTTTGGGATAACTAATCCCGGGATAACTTGTTTCTCTGGATTATTTGTAATTAGTTTTGTACTCTATTTGGTAGAAGGTATAAATTAATGAGATTAATTTATACCTTCTACCAAACAGAATATAAAATGAAGCCCAAAATTAATGATGGGGTATCCCACCATATCCCATTAACCTTGGAATCATTTTATCCCACCTCTCAAATGGGATAAATTAGTCTCAAGATTATAATTCTGGGATAATTTAGTCTATGTACCAAACGAGATATAAGGGTGTATTTGGTATGGCGGAAAATGTTTTCTCAAAAAATAAGTAATTTTCCTACTCATTTTCTTGTGTTTGGTAAGCAAATAGGAATATATCATTTTAAGAGCATTTGCATATATTCAAAGGAAAATACTACGAGGATTTTGAATTTGAAGTGCAACTTCTAGTGATTGGAGTACGCGAGAGGGGAGGGGGTTGGTGGCAGGTTAGAGGTAGGTGGTGGGCGGTAGGTAGGTAGGGGTATGGGGTAGGTTGGTGGGCAGAGGATAGTGGGCAGGCGGGGTGGGGTTGGGTATGTGGTGGGTAGGCGGGTGGGCTGGGGTAGGAGGGTGGATGGATAGTGCATGGGTAGGTTGGGAATGCGTTGTTATATTTTTATTGATACGAAAAATGTTTTCGCTCAAATTTTTAAGGAAAACATATTTCATCATACCAACACACTCTAAACCCTAACTTCCAAAACCTAAACTTTGTAATCTAAAGTTATAGAACCCTAAACTTTCTAATGCAAGATTCTATAAATCCTAGACCTTATTTTTAATAAGCCATCACCTTTAGGTTGTGAGCCTAAGGTGTTGGGGGTTTGGCTTGACCCCTACCATGTTAAATTATAAGTAACAACTTACAATGACTAGAGGGGGACATGAAACCTTACCTCTAGTCTACAAAAAAGGTTGATAAAACAACCTAAAGGAGGATTTAGCCTACAATAGCAGTATCCTCCCTATTATACAAAAACATATTAGCCATCTTAGCAACCTTATTAGCCCCCCTAAAGCAATGAGAGATCTGCACATCCACCATATCAAAATTTGAGACATTCTCTGTATTATCTGCTTCAGCTTCAGATTGTCAGTGCTCCTCTTGATCAGCATATTATTAATGATTTGGGAGTCCAGTTCCAAGTGAATGTTGTTGAAACCATTTTGAGTACGCCAGTTAAGACCATATTCTGCTGCTCTAGCTTCTGCATTCTATTGGAATAGAGAAGGCCATGATTATATCACCTTCACTATTTCTGAGAATACCTCCAATGCCTGTTCTCTTTGTGTCTTTAACAAAACTTCCATCAGTATTCATTTTGAGTGACCTTTCCAGCAATAGGCTTATTCCAACATACTGCAGTACACTTCACAACTGGACTAAGTCTTTCAATTCTATCACAGATGTTAATCCAGGTACATTCACATTTCACATTGGGAAAGGCTACACTGATTGCAGCTTGGATATTCCAAATAATTTGAAGCTCCATTTTACAGGTTGAACTTATTTTGTTCTCCACATCTGTATGCACTCCAAGCTTTCCAAAGTTCTCATAGGATCATAATAGGTGAAACTTTCATTACAAACTTATGAACCTTGCTGTTAGTCTTTTTTTCCCACCAAACTTCTAGGATCCTTATAAAAGGGCTATGCTGATATGTGATGCCCTAAGGAGCACCTATGATTTTCCACAAATGAGTTGCTGCTCTTCCTTCTATAAACATATGCTGAGGAGTTTCATCTTGTGCAATGAGACAACAAATACAAGTAGTAAAATCTTGTTTACCAAATTTTGCAACACCCTCCTTAAAAGGCAGTTTGTTGTTGTAAAGCCTCCAGGTGAGAAAAAAGGTTTCAAAGGGATAGCATTGTGCCATAACTTACTGATGAGATGATTAAAAGTACTTACGGAAAAAAGCTATTATTTTTTTAGCTTTTAAAAAATAATTTCTACTACAAATTAAGAACACTTTTTTTCTAAAAACTTGGCCAAATATCTCAAAATTTTAAATAAAAAAATTATTTTTTTATTCCCAAAGTTTGACCAAAAAGACTAGTTATATTTATTTGTATAACAAAATTTTCACATTCATTATATGCATGGAGCATGAAATTTCCAAACTGCTAGCCCCTACTTCTGAGCCGCATGGCGGCTACCACCTAACCGTACCGACATCCCAACCCCAAGCACCTGTGAGGTCTAACAATATTCCAAGCAGTAGCATTTGAAAAAATTCCATCCTCAGAGGCCTTCCAATAAGCATAATCTCTGTCAGTCCCATTTCCAGTGTCAATAGAGCTTATGAACAGAGCAATGTCTCTAGGTAAGGTGTTGTAAAGCTTTTGCATGTTCCAATTTTTATTGATCCAGAAATCCTTGACAGCAGTCATCTTCCTACTTCTAGTCATATACTAAGGGTATATACTGGCAAGTGATCCTATACCTGACCAGTCATCCCACCAAAAATTGCAATCTCCTGTATTTATTTTTCAGCCTATAAGATTCTCAGCTTTATTTCTAGCCCACAGAAGATTCTTCCAAGACTGAGAGTTACCACATGCCTATTTCTTATCTACAGGGTGCTTTCTTATACAATATTTAGCTCTAAGGAAATTAGCCCACAAGGAATCCATAGTTCTAAATCTCCACTATTTTTTTATTGCAAGAGTATTAGCAATATCATACATACTTCTAGTTCCTACGCCAACTTCATCTTTTGGGAAACACATTTTATCCCAAGCACACCAATGGTATTTCTTCTTGTCATTCTCAGACCCCCCAGAAAAAGTTGCAAATATGTTTCTCTATCAGCTCAAAGGTTCCTTTTGAATGATTAATAGCACTGAGTATGTAAGTTAGAAGGTCTTGGATCACACTCTTGATTAGCACCTATCTACCACCATAAGAAAACATACTTTCTAGCCAACCATTCAGTATTTTGAAAATCTTTGTGACCATACCATCAAAATAGCTGATTTTCTTTATGCCAATGTAGATAGGGCACCCTAAGTAGACAAAGGGAAACTGTTTATCCATTAATCCAGTGCAAGTTCTCAATCTATTTATTATGTATGCACAAGTCTTAGGGCTAGTTAGAAAGCAACTTTTGTTAACATTAACCATTTGACCTGAGATCTGTTCATATTTTCTTAGCTTCTTCATAATTAATTTGACAGACTTGGTGTTCCCACTAGAGAAGATGACAATGTCATCAGCATATGCAAGATGGGTGATCACTGGGACACTTTTGTTCATAGTAAAAAGAATAAAGTTTTTATCATTAACCAGACTATTAAGAGACCTTGAGAGCACCTCAGCTGCTATCACAAACAGTGAAGAAGATATGGAATCTCCTTGTTTAAGATCTTGAGAGGATGAGAAAAATCCTTGTCTAGTCCCATTAATGATGATAGAGTACCAAACATTGGATATACTTCTCCATATCAAATCTATCCACACATTATTGAAACCAAATCTTTGTAAAACTTCTTTCAAAAAAGCCCAAGATAATCTATCATAGGCTTTTGCCATATTCAATTTAATGACCACATTTTCACCTATGTTAGCTTTAGAGATGTTATGGATAACCACTTGTGTAAGCATGAAATTATCTGTAATAAGTCTGTCAGAAATGAAGCCACTTTGATTCTCATAGATAAGGGATGGTAACAAAGGATTAAGTCTATTAGCAAGGATTTTGAAAATAATTTTATTGTTAAAGTTGCAAAGACTAATGAGTCTGAGATCAGAAAAGCTAGTAGGTGATTCAACTTTAGGAATAAGAGCAGGTGTGTGTATAAAACTTGGTGAGACTTTTGCCTTGAAAAAATTCTATAACAAAATCTACCACATCGTGTTCAAAAATATCTCAAAAACTTTGGAAATTTTTTTCATCATAGCCATCAGGTCCAGCTGAACATTCACAACTCATACCAAACACTGCCTGTTTGATATTCTCTTTATTAGGTCTCTTAGTAAGCACCTTATTATCAAATTCTGAAATAATACTAGGAATGCAGTTCAAAATCCTACTCTCTATAAGAGAGATTAAGATTGAACTATTTTTTGAAGTATTTTATAGCAGACCTGACAATCTTCTCATCTCCTTCAATCCACTTACTCTTATGATTCTTTATCTTTTGAATCTGCATTCTTCTTCTTTTGTTTCTCATAACACTATGAAAATATTTAGAATTCTTGTCACCATCTTTGAACCACTGCAATTGTTTTTTATTTCAACAGAGAATCGTGAAGACTAAGCCACCTCACATATTTAGCATACCCTTTATTAAACTCTTCTCTGGTCTGATCAGTGTTGTTGTTGATGTCACAAACTTCCAGCAGTTCCATCTTTGCTTCCCAATTTTTAACCTCATTCACATCACCAATCTTGTTTTTGGATCAATAACTCAAGCTCTTGCTCAGATTTTTCATTTCGCATTAGAGCCTTCATATAGCATTACCTCTGATATGACTGTTCCAAGAGTCCTTAACAGTATCTAGGAAGTCTTCCTAGCTTGCCCAAAAACTAAGAAATTTGAAGTATTTAGTATTGTTCTTTTGATCATCATTGCATTTGAAAAGAAGAGGCCTATCATGATCTGAGCCAGTTCTAGGTGAATGCTCCATCATATTATTCTGATATTTCAAAACCCATTCATCATTGATTAGTACCTTGTCAAGCCTCATCCAAACCCTCTTGTTAGGTGGTCAGTTGTTACACCAAGTATAGTTTGGACCAGTAAAGCCAACATCAACAAGACCACGATTATCCGTAGATGTTATAAAATTCATGATTGTGTAAGTTCTATGTGGATTACCTCCTAGCTTTTCATCTTGGTTCATGATGACATTCAAGTCACCTCCTATGCACCAAGGACCATTTATCTTGCTGCTCATATCAGTGATACTGTCCCACGGATCTATTCTTTCAAGAGCAGTACATTTAGCATTCACTGCAGTGACAAAAATACCGAAATCTGTAGGATTATTCCTAAAGTGAATTGTAATTTGTTGATCATTACTCTCCACAACATGAAACAAGTCACAGTCTTTCCAAAAACACCAAATTTAACCATTGGTATTAGTTACACAGTGATGAAAAGCAAGAAATCTCTTGAATCCCTCAATTTTGTTTTGTGAGAAAATGGTTCTGATATTTGTTGATTCTAGTGTGCAGTTTCAATCTGTGAATTGCTTTTCTACTCCTTACCCTCATAATAGTTCAAAATATTGTACTAATCATGGAAGATTTTGGGAGGAGGTGTACTTTGTCTATGTGACTCACTTTTGTTCCTGTCTTTTGTGTTGGATTTCTGCCTGTTGATCTTGCCTTTTTTTCGGCATTTGATTCTTCCTCTAGAGTCAGTAGAAATTAGATTTTCTTGACTCTGTTTGTTGTCCTGAGTCTCCTTATATGTAGTTCTAGATTCTTCAAGGACTGTTTCAAGTCTACCAGATCTAGAGTGACTTCTTCTCACCTTGTCATAATTAGTATCTCTGTTGTTGTGACCCTGCTTGTAATGAGCAACTTGCTCTTTATTTTTCATGTTTTCTTTCTGCCCTCCTTAAGAACATTCTTGACTGCTGATGTGATTTTTTCTCTTGATGTGAACCTCTTCTTGCACCACTGGATCACAGTTGAGTTCTACATATAACTCAACTGGGTCCTAGATTTAATGTAGGAAGGAGGGCTTGGGGAATCTTCTGCAATTGGTGAAAGGATCTCTTCTTCTTTCACTTCCTGATCCTCTTGTTATTTCATATTATTCTCTTCCTATTGTATTTTCCTTTCAACATGGCTTTCCCCAGTATCACTGACATGTGTTTGATCAGTTTGTGACAAAGCATTTTGATTCCTGTTTTTTCTCTTCATGAGCAATGGATTGATCTTGATTATTCTTAGAACTTTTCTCAGTATCCTTGATAAGCTCAGATTGATCAATCAATTTCACAGGCAGCTTCAATCTTTCTCCTTCCTTTTGATCCTAGCAGTAGAAGACTCATGTTGTGCTTCTACCTTAGACTCCTTCTGATATTCAAATTTATTAGAGTCTATATGGACTTCTTTGCCCATATTGTTTTTCTGCATATCATCGGTCTCTGATCTTATAGTAGTCTCCTTAGGATCCTAACCATTGTCCTCTTTCTTTGATTCATTCTTTTTCTCTTCCATGATTATATCAGAAGACTCTCCTTGAGCAGGACCATTCTTAGTCATTTCATTTTTCCTCATCATCTTTTCTAGTATTCTACAATCCTCCGTATTATGACCGATCTTTCTACATTGGCTACAATACTTGAGAACACCTTCATATTCAATTTTTGATAGAATCCCCTCAGTGGAGCATTGGGATCTTCTAATCTCACCCAAATACTATTAGGTCTTGTCTTTAGTAAATCAAATTCAATCCTTACTTTAGCTATACTAGGCCTAGTACGACTAGTAGTAGCGAGTGTTGGATATGTAAAGCAATACGGGAAGTAAATAAATATTACAAGTGTTCGAAAGGATAAACAAACAAGCCAATATTCAGAACTGTCGCAAGCTTGTTGAGTCTTGAATCTTGATAACCTGAAATCAAGAAACACTAAATCTGGATTGTTACAACTGTGGGCTGAGTCGAGAGATGACTCTCTGTCTTTAAGACAAGATTGACCCGTATAATGCTTGCATTTACGTTAACGGACAATAGTCTCCCAGGATAAAATAGCAACTAATCAACACTACAAAGCAAATAGGTTGATTCCGACGAAGAAAACAAACACGAAACGACTTGCTGAAGAATAGAAAAGGAAGGAAGAGTTTTCTGTTTGTGTCCATTGTTTCTGGTCACGTTTTGGACAAAATTTGTGTTGTGCTCTCTTCTGTTTGTCTCTGTGTTGTGTTGTATATTTTTGTCGTCTCTGCAATTGAGCCAAAAAGCTCCAATATATGGCATAGGGGGAGGGAGGCCAACGCCCGAGACTCGAGCCCGGACGGGACGGGACGGGCGGACTTAGCCTTGAACCCAAGCACATTTAGGTCCTCCCTCCTTCAAACACATGGGTTACCCCTTGGGGTCCCAAACCCTTAGCCAATTTTGAGACTTATAAAGAGAACAATTCTTCATTTTTCCACCGATGTGGTAGATTTGTTCCACACCACATTTTCATGCCTCAAACACCTTACTTCGTGGACCAATATCTCTTTCCTTTCTCAACGAAATTTGACGATCCTTGGCCCTACGGTCATCTACTCACTTAGTAGATTATGCACGTGTTAAGAGACAGAGCCTCCAACATACGTAACACTAGTGTTTAAGTCATTAAATATGGGTGGACGCACCTCCCCACCAAAGGCAAATTTCCAACAGCAACATCTAAGATCAAAGGGGTTCCAAGAGAGCAGACTATTTGTTTGATGTAATGCCAAGAATGTAGATAAAAAGGCAAACCTGGAAGGAGTACCCATATTAAAGCGATTGGTAGATCTTCCTCTGATTTAAAGTTCGGCGTCCATTTCTGAAGCCACATTTGCATTCCATCAATCTCTATCACTCTTCGATATCTCACATTGTTGAAGTCTCCTTCATTGTACAAATCAAATATCAATGAAGACATTAAAGTTGTCGTAGGCTCCAATTTTTTATGTTCCCTAAAGAGTAACCATTTCCTTGAATTTAGCCCTAATTAAATCAATTTGGGGTTGAGCTTTAACAAATCGATCCACAATTGTGTATCGACATTCATCAGCCACAATTCCATAGTATTCCAAGGCTTGGAAGATAACTAAGGAACTCCACTTGGCCTTCCCGTAACCCCGCGCATATAAGGAGCTGCGTATAAGGAGCTTAGTGCACACATGATATGCGCGGGAGCTTAGTGCAGGACATGATGAGAACTCCTAGACCCTTAATTGTTAATGTAAATTGTAAAATAATAAAATATATAGAGGGGCAGTTCAGTCATTTAGCTACATTTCACATTATTAGTTAGTTAGTTAATAACCACCTAAAATTTGTTAGATTAGCTAAGTTGTTAAGAGAGGTTAGTAGATTATTAAAGTATATATAAGAAGTATTTCTCTACATCATAAATCAGTTGATTCAATACAATAATATAGAAATGTTCTCTCTACCATTTCCATCATCTTCTTCATCACTCGACTGGTTCTTAATCCAGTCTAGTGTACTTAGTTTTCTTAATGTTTTATTGCTTTCTTTGATTCTTGCATCATTAATTTCAGAGCATGACCATCTCACCTGATGTTGGGCCCCCGAATTAAATTGTCCACGCATCAGATGTTCAGCCCTGAGAGTGAGGGGGTGTTAAAAATGAACAAGTACCACATCGGTGGTTAATGAGATGGGTGATCTCCTTATCTAAACTTGGCAATTCTCCCCTCATGAGCTAGTTTTTGAAGTTGAGTAACACTCATGATTCATTTCTTTACATAAATTCTAAAACCCCAGACCCTATATTTCTAATGTAAAGCTATATAACCCTAAAAAAATATTAATCTGGGCAACTCCCTAATATAAACTCTAACTTCCTATTATAAAGCTGTAAAATGTATACGTAATAAATATAACAAAATGTGAAGTTGTAGTAACCTTACAACCTTAAACCCTATACTTTTTAATAATGTAAAGTTGCATGACCCATATTTCAAACCCTAACATCATGGTGATTGGGTATTATGCAACTATTTGTGGAAGAATTGATTGGATAGGGTGAAAGTTAATTAAACAATAGATAGATACTTTTGGGCAAATTTTATTTGTCCCACAGACATTAGTTTAAAATTTAAATTAAACATTGTCTTAAAGTAAGAAATAGACATTTTTTCTTCTTGATTTACCATCATCATTACTTATTCCCACACTACCAACTTTACTTTTAATGACTTATATCAAGCTATAATTCTCTCCCTCTGCCCTCTCAAGTAGTTTGATCTCAATGCCGTCGTATTCCTCAAATGTAAACAAATTATATTCGCAAATACAAATTTTAGATACCGTTTGTATTATGTGTTTTTACATGTGCAAATTTCAAATGATATACCACACTTTATGAACAATGATAATAGTTGAATATCTGAAATAAGGTTCAAATAATTATGTCGGATGGAATCTAGCTTCCTTTTCTATTATATTTCATAGGGGTGACAAAATTAGCAAAACATGACCCGATGAACCCACTTATTTATTAATTTAACTCATTTTGATCTGTTGAATTTAACACATCTAAAAGTTGAGCTGATTTGGGTTAAACATGTAATCCAAATTGATCATGAAAAACTTTGTTAAATATTTTTTAAAACTTTCTTTGTCTTCTATGTTATATATAACAATAAGATTTTTTTTTGGTTTTGTTTGATAATTAAACATATTTAAAAACAAAGCAAAAAAGAAATGAAGAGTTGGTGGATTGAGCTAATTATTTATCTCATTTTGACGCTAGTTCATCTCAGCACAAGTAATCTTTAAACAAGTTAATAACTCATTCCTTTATTAAGTTTATCATGTTAATTCACTCACATTCAGTCAAACACGCCTATTTGGCATACCTGAAATTATTTCATTAGTAAATATCGCCATAATGGACCATATTACAACTTCTAGACACGTGGCATGGTTTAGCTATGGATATCGAAGGGAGCGGCAGAATTCTGCACCTGATGCGCATTGCACCAGGGTGAGTCAGGATATCAAAGCAAGACCGGATAATGACTGAACCAGGTGACACCGGGTGAAGAGCCAGAGGAGCTCAGCGCGTACCCGTTCCGGATATAGCGTCAGTCGTTACTCCTTGCTCATTAAGTGACCACTAATCACATTTAATTGCATTTAATTAGGGAATGATTCTCGAGTATCAATACCTTGTAATGATAGCTATAAAAGGAGCTCAACCTTCATATTGGAAGGGCATCTCATTCTTATCTTACACTTGTACTCTTTGTTCATTACACTCTTCATTGTAAAAGTTCTCACTGTTGGCTCAAAACCGAAACAGTTAAGCTAATGCCCAGACCAATCTTGCTGAAGGAATTCACCTTGGCTACGACGTTGCATGCTCTTTTTCTTACTTACTGCTTTCATTTGCTTATTTACTACTAATAGCTTATCATTTTATATTATAAATCAAACCATATATCCTTAAAACCACTTACAAGTTCAATTGTATATTTTTTGGGGTAAACAGTTTGGCGCCCACAGTGGGGCTAAGGATAATAGTGGTGATTTGTTCAAATTCAAATTTCACTTTTTTCTTTTGAGGTTTTGTGAAAATAGGTCAATACGAAACACTTGAAAGATGGCTAGTGATATCCAAGTTGTGGTTAACAACCATGATGACAACAATGGTGACAATAGTGCCAACAGCATCAATAACAACAGCGGTGTTCTGCCCGTTGACCCGATAATTGGCGAGCATCAGAATAACCATGTGATATCACCCCAGGGATCCAGAAGGTCATGTGAGAAAACACTGAACGACGATGAAGATGGCGAAATAAATTTGGTTCAAATATTCAACATGTTGAAGGAGTAACATGAGGCTATCACTCAGTTAGAAAAGAAAAGCAGTCAAGCAAGTGTGGCAGATGAAGCTCGTCCCGTCCGTAACGAAGATTCAGGCTGAGAGGAGGATCGGGTAAGAAAAGTAGTCGAGCAAGTGCGGCAGATGAAGCTTGTCCCATCCGTAACGAAGATTCAGGCCGAGAAGAGGATCGGGTTGATCAAAATGGCAATGGATCGGGGACTAATGAGTCCTCAGAGGTCTTGAAAATGCTCCAAGCCTTGACTAAGAGAATGGATACTAATGAAAAGAAGGTTGAAACCTACAATACATAGGTAGATTAGATTCCAGGAGCGCCTTCGATCCTGAAGGGGCCAAACTCGAAGAGATATATCCAGTTGTCATTCCCACCGAGTGTAGCACCGAAGTTGATATCGAAGAGGTTTAAAATGCCTGACCTTTCGAAGTACGATGGAACAATAGATCCATATGAGCATATGACGTCATACACTTATGCGGTGAAGGGCAATGACAGGTATCCGGATGAGATCGAGTCAGTGTTGCTGAAGAAATTTAGCGAAACACTGTCCAATAGAGCAATGACATGGTATTCTCTACTGCCTGAACATTCTATTAACTCATTTGAAATGCTTGCAGATGTTTTTACAAAGGCACATGTCGGAGTACGGAAGGTTCAAAAAAGAAAGCGGATATATTCAAAATTGCTCAAAAGGATACGGATTTGCTGTGGGAATTCGTGATAAGGTTCCAAAAGGAACAGATGCTTCTTCTTCGGGTACCAGATGAATAGGCAGCGAAAGCCTTCACCAAGGGATTGAATTCGTGTTCCAGTGCCTCTTTAAAATTAAAGGAGAACTTGTTGGAGTTCCCAATTGTGACATGGGTGGACGTGTATAATAGATATGAGTCTAAAATCTGGGTGGATGATTATCAACTCGAATTTCATCCGGGGTCAGCAAGATGGAACAAGAATTTTGATAAACCAAAGAGAGATGCTGAGTCAGAATTAAAGTCTTTAAAAGATAGGTATCAACTCTATGGGTAACCTACAAGATCAAACTTCAGATCGATAGGGGTCATACCAATCGCAAATTCTTGTTAGACAAATTAGATAGGAGTAATGATCGAGGGTCTACCAGTAAAGGTTTGCAATTTAAGAATGATACCGGTGGATCTTCTTCTAATAATATTGAGAACCCGAGACTATCCAAATATAACTTCACATTGATGTGGCCAGACTTGTTTCGGCTATTGGGCATATTAAGGAGACAAGATAACCGAGGCCACTCCAGACAGATCTGGCTTAGAGAGATCCAAATTTGATTTGTGATTACCACAGCACTCACGATCACCGAACGGAGGATTATTGTCAATCGAGGGATGAAGTGGCCAAGTTATTGAAAAATAGCCATTTACGTGAATTTCTAAGTGATCGAGCAAAAGGAAACTACAGAAACAATGAAGCAAACAAATAAGTAGATCATGTTGAACCCCAACATATCATTGACATGGTTATCAATGGGATGGATGTTCCAAAGGGATTCATCATGACCGCAAATAAGACAAAAGTCTTAATAACCAGGGAAAATAGATCCAGAGATTAAGTACTGGATGAAACAATATCTTTCAATGATGAAGATACAGATGACATCATCTAACCTCACAATGATGCGTTGGTAATATCTGTCTTTATCAATAAATTTAAGATTAAGTGTATTTTAATTTATCCAGGTAGGTCGGCCAACATTATCCGGTGGAAGGTAGTAAAGCAATTAGGGCTATTGGACCAAGTTGTACCGATATCCCGAGTTCTCAGTAGATTCAACATGGCAAACGAGACTATGAAGGAGGAAATCACTCTTCCAGTAAATACAATCGGGACAATTCGGCAAATGAAGTTTTATATCATTAAAGGTAAAATAAGGTGCAACACACTATTCTGCAGGCCCTGGATACATAACATAAAGGTTGTACCTTTGACATTGCACATGATGCTGAAGTTCCCAACTTCGGAAGAAATTAAGACAGTTCGAGGAGAGCAACCGGCAGCAAGGGAGATGTTCACAGTAGAGGAGTCGGTGAAACCACCAAAAGAAGTGAATGACGCGAGTAAAGGAAAAGAAGTCAAATAGAAATCACAGGATTCTGACCGATCGAGTCCGAAGAAAGAAGAAGGGGAGAAGATAGATTATGAGGAAGAGGAGGACTACCATCACGTCCCGATGTCATTTGTGCTGCTGGATGATTTAGATGCTATGAAGTCGACTATAGAAAAACTAGAGTAAGTTATCATGTTCGTGCATCTCCCGGATAGAAAGGTATACCTAGGCACCGGGTTGTCCCCGGAGCGTAGACTTAAATTGATTGAAGTTCTTAAAGTAAATGCCGATTTTTTGCCTTGTCCTACTTAGACATGATAGGTATTCCACCGGAGATTACAACTCACAAGATGAATTTGGACTCAAGTTTTCCTCCGATGAAGCAAAAAATGAGATCAATGACCAATTACAAGCATAAGTTTGTCAAGGATGAGGTAACAAAGCTTTTAAATATAGGTTCTATCCAGAGTGGTAGAATATTCGGATTGATTAGCAAACGTAGTTGGCGTACCTAAGAAAGGCAATAAATTGAGAATGTGTATAGATTTTAAGGATTTGAATAAAGTATGCCTAAAAGATTCTTTTCCTTTGTCGCACATTGATCGAATGATTGATGCTACGGCGGGGCATGAGATGTTGAGTTTTCTTGACGCTTACTCCAGATACAACCAAATCAGGATAAATCTGGAGGATCAAGAGAAAATCTCTTTTATAACTAGGTACATGACTTATTGCTATAATGTAATGCCATTTGGTTAAAAAAATGCTTGAGCAACATATCAACGCCCAGTTAATCACATGTTCGATGACCAAATAGGTAACACAATGAAGGTTTATATTTGATGATATGTTAGTTAAGTCTCTGGAAGCAGAAGACCATTTAAAACATTAGCAAGAAACATTTGACATACTCCGAAAGTACAACATGAAGCTGAATCCAGAAAAATGTGCTTTTGGAGTTGGCTCATGCAAGTTCTTGGGTTTCTTGGTTTCAAATCGAGGAATAGAGATCAACCCGGATAAGATCAAAGCTATCGAAGAAATTTCAGAGGTACTTGAAGATGTGAAGTCGGTACAAAGACTCACCAGAAGGCTGGCCGCCCTGAGTAGGTTCATCTATCGGTCCTCGAAGAAAAGTCACAGGTTCTTCTCTTTGTTAAAAAGGAAGAACGACTTCGAATGGACACCGGAGTGTCAACAAGCTTTGAGGGATCTGAAGAAACACTTATCTAGTCCACCACTATTGCAAAAACCAAAGGCGGATGAGTAGTCGTTTCTGTATCTGGCAATATCTGAAGTAGCCATAAGTGCAGTTTTGGTTCGAGAAGAGAAAGGTACACATTTTCCTATTTATTATGTGTAGAACATTAGCTAGTGCAGAGACTAGGTATCCTCATTTAGAAAATTGGAATTAGCATTAATAACGGCTGCTAGAAAAATTAAGACCATACTTTCAATGTCATCCTATGTGTAGTTACAACTTACCCGCTAAAAAATGTAATGCACAAATTGAAACTGTCCAGTAGGTTAGCCAAATAGACGATAGAAATTAATGGATATGACATAGAGTATAAGCCAAAAACAACTATAAAGTCTCGGGTTCTTGAAGACTTCGTATTAGGTTAAAGGTCTATTTTGTTTGTACATATGTTTTCCATTTTTAAAATATTTGAATTGTTGATAAGCTTCTCTTACACACACAAACATGCATACATGCTCACACATACGAGGTATTTGATTGACAATATTCTTAACAATCAATTATTTGAAAGAATATTTTAATAGTATACAAAAAGAAAACAATTCACGCGTGAAAATCTTGAATAATGAATCCAATTGGTGGTTAGTAATTGCACCGCCAAATCCAATATTGCTTTCACAATTGATATGCAAATACAATTTCATAATCACCAAAAATGAAGTAATAAATTAAGATAAATGATTGTAGAAAAGTATTGATATTAACAGTAACAATCATAATAATATTTTAATTGTATACAAAAAGAAAACAATTCACGCGTGAAAATCTTGAATAATGAATCCAATTGGTGGTTAGTAATTGCACCGCCAAATCCAATATTGCTTTCACAATTGATATGCAAATACAATTTCATAATCACCAAAAATGAAGTAATAAATTAAGATAAATGATTGTAGAAAAGTATTGATATCAATAGTAACAATCATAATGTAACATTATGAGAATTTGAGGGGTGATAATAACAAACATTAAAAGAGAAAGGGTAATGTTAGACCTTTGCAATATTCACTTGGTCACACTCCCCTTCTTACCACCATTTTTAAAGATGAAGATTTATTTGAATTTATAATATCATGTTCTGTATAACCAGCTCTTTTGATCTTGCTTTCAAATTTAAAGGCTTAGGATCGAAATTTTTTTCTTCTCAAATTATAATTTTGAGTACCAAAATTCATCACTGATGTGCTTGGTGGGAGAGAGAGTGAGAATGAGGAAGAATATTGGAGCTTAAAATGGAGAAGATTGGAGCCTAATCCCTTGTTTTTCTGTCATTTTTCTATAATTGGTAAAATATTGTCATATTTAGTAATTACTATAAGTGTAATTATCCTAAATAGTTGTAATTAAGACTTAAAAATAGCTTATTCGTATAAAATTCTCTTTTGTAATTTGCACCGCCAAATCCAATATTACTTTCATAATTTATATGCAAATACAATTTCATAATCACCAAAAAATGAAGTAATAAATTAAGATAATTGGTAGAAAAGTATTGACAATTAACAGTAACAATCGTAATGTAACATTATGATTATTTAAAGGGGTGATAATAACAAACATTAAAAGAGAAAAGGGTAAAAGTGAAAAAGGAAGTAATCATCACGCATGGTTTAGACTGTTTTTGGGCCTCATACAACTAAGAAATGGGCCCATAGAAGCAGAAGCCTTTTATCCAAATGTCAAATATTGGCCCACATAACAGAGCCCATAAGAAGGAAAGGTGGAATTGATCTTTTTGGATTAAAGTGAAATGCAGGTATTTGGTTGATTTGTACGGATAAGAGTGGTTCCAATTCTTCTTTTTTTATATCCAGTTTCCCAGCTTACGTCAGACTATTTCTGGAGATAGTAGTCCCGGTCCCTCAGACTACTATCAGTAAATCGCGCGATCTGCCTGAATGATCAGAATTTGAGAACAGAACAACTGATATCACATACAAGGTCCTACCCCAGAAGAGAGCAAATTGCTCTCACCAGAATTCAAACTCACACTGCAAGCCTCCAACTGAATTTTTAAGTTTCTTTCCTTTACCATCTAGCTATGACGCGGGGACTGTGGTTCCAATTCTTTGATTTGGTGTAAAATTGTACTAAAGTCTAAGTATTTGATTTGATTGGATTTGGTTGTCATTGACGTTTAAATAGGGATTAAGACATGTTTGATTTGACATTAGCAATGAGTTTGTATTTGTTTGGAGTCCAACTATAATCCAGGCTATTAAATGTGTGGAATCCCTTGAGCGCTTCGGCGGCGGATAGCAGCATGGGCAAAGCATTCTGCTGCAGTCTAAATTGCATATAAAAATGGGACTGTTACACGATTACCCAAATAGGATTAAAAAAATTATCCGCATATATTCATTAAAAAAACTGGTATATTAAAAAAGTAAATAATATAATTGTGTACATTATATGCTTTATAATTATGTGAATTGTATAATACTGTATATCCCAAAAATATACAACACTAGAAATAGTTAAATTATATTATTATATACATGTAACTTGAATAGAAATGATTGAACGAGCGTAAAGTATTGGATGTACTTAGGGCTCTTGGTGTAAGCCTCGTGGAATAGTACCCCCACCCCGCCCCCCGCCCCCCAATGTGTTTCAAACTTTCAATGTATTTTTCAAGTGTCTCGCTCTAAATCATGTCCGCTTTAATTTATTTTTGAACAAGATTAGTGCGTGACTGAAGGTCTCTTTGTGGCAGTCTTTCACCATCTTTCTTTTATTTGACGACATAAAGCTTCTTAAAACACAGGTATTTATCTATAGGATTGATTTCAAAGATCGTCAATTAACTTTCATTCTATTACAATTAAAGGTACTAATCACTCAACTTTATAAATATCACGAAAGTCACTAAATTAGTTGTTATGATAAGAATTACTAAATTTTGTCTAAGTTTGACATACTAAAATAACATCTTAGAAATTCCTTTAATATGCTTTGTTGCTGCTCAAAATTGTTCAATAAGATTTCATCCCCTAATAGAACTATTTGTTAGCAAAAATTGACAACAGATTTTGTGATGTCAAAACGGTAGGGATTTTGTTGGGTTGTTGTACGCAGCGGATATTGAAAATTTGTTTCAAACCCAATAAACGTAGAACTGTTTGACTATATGATAATTTTAAACTGTAAACATAAGACTTAAATGTTTAAAATAGCTGAAATTTTTATCAACTGTGGGTGCGCACGTGAATGCCATTTCGATTGCAAGCTCCAAGCTTCAATGTATTCATCCTCTGGAAAGCTAGGAAATCCGGCAGAGGTTCGAGAGAGTGTTTTGATTCTGAGTCTCTAAGACTTAGAATAATGATATGAAAATCAAGTGTAATGAATAATAAAGTGTATGTCTGTATTTATAGGTGAAAAATTAGGTCAAATCGGATTAGGGTTTGACCTTGAGCCGGACCCAAAATTCGAGACAGATTAGGTCATGGCGCCGCGGCCCTATGGTGTAGGCGTCGCGGCGCTGACGTGGCCCCACACTATCGCGTTTTATTTTCCGCACATTCTTAATTAAATCCAAAATCCAATTTTGACTTAATTAAAACAATCATTATTCATTTAAATATCTCGATTCTAAATCGAATATTTAATACTCTCTCAATACATCTTTAGATCGAAAAGACAATCGACATAGTGTGACCCTACAGGCCTTCACATATCGACATTAATCAAATTAAGGTCTACGCGGAACTTCTAGACGGTGCCGCAAGACGAACTCAATATGTGAAGTACGTTTACACGAATCCAATAAACTTAACCTATGTGGTAAGATAAAATCATTTCATTCACGACATACCCGATCAAGCTTAGGATTTGTCAAGTGTCTATCCAAATGGCTTAATCATTGTATATCTTCTTTATTAGTTGACCACTAGACCATATTCTAAATATGTCTATTGCGTTGGCCAACGACTTATTCAACCTAATATCACTGAGAAGCTGAGTGTTCTCTCGAATATACATTCGAGAAATGAATCCTAATCTTGGCTCAACTACCACCTTTAATCCACATCGTAATGTACCCAATACAAGTCGTATCTCAACCTATAAGACATTTGAGCTTAGGACAGAATCAAAGTATATTACTTTGTAGACAAGGTGCGCATTGACCTCAAGTCTAAGGACTTCTATCTCACACACGCTGATCATACTTTAGACAAGTATAACAAACAGTATATCAGCAGGGTATACCAATACTTCCAAAGTATCCACGTGTCCATCACGAGTAGCCATTACTCGTAGCAGGTGAGACATACTACATCCTCTTAGGATGTGATGCAAACCACATGTCGACTTATCACATATCATCGATATCCCATTCTCGATGATCATTAGTCGAGACTATTTTAAGAGTTACGTTTTAATATTAATAACAATGTAACCTCTAGAGATGCATATTGTAGAATATTATAAACAATCAACTAATAATTCAATAATTACAAATGCCAAAATATTAATCTCCATTAATAATAATACGAATGTGTATAAAGTATATTTGTCCTAATACAAATTGTCTCTAGGACATACATATACTTTCAATCTCCCACTTGGCCTAGAGCCAATCTCCAACATATCTAATGCCCATATTATCAAAATGACCATTATGCTTGACTAAGCTTAATGGTTTAGTGAATGGGTCAGCTAGATTATCGTCTGTGAAAACATAGTCTAATCTAATATCTTCAGTCTCCACCATCTCCTTGAGTATGTGGTACTTCATTAGTACATGTTTGTTTCTGTTTGTTGATCTTGGTTCCTTAGCATGTGCAATCGCACCAGTGTTGTCACAATAAATAGTTATTGGACAACTGGCACTCGGAACTACCCTTAGTTCCTTCAGGAACTCAAAAATCACGACAACTTCTTTACCAGCTTTCGATCCATCAATGTACTCAGCTTCTGTTGTCGAATCAGCAGTTGTAGCTTGTTTGGAACTTTTCTAGCTCACTGCTCCACCATTGAAAATGAACGTGTACCCAGACTGAGATTTGAAGTCATCAAGATACATCTGGAAGCTAGCATCAGTGTACCCAGTGCCACTAGCTTTTCTTCCCCACCATAGACTAAGAAGTAATCTTTAGTTCGTCTAAGATACTTAAGAATACTCTTGACTGCTTTCTAGTGTTCTTCCCTAGGATTCTGCTGGAATTTGCAAGTCATACTAAGTGCAAAGGTCACATCTGGCCTAGTACAGGTCATGTCATACATGATCGATCCTATAGCCGAAGCATATGAGATCCTCTTCATGCGTTCAAGTTCTATAGCATTAGAAGGACTTTCCTTCTTAGATAACTTGATGCCTTGTCCCATAGGTAGACCACCTTTCTTGGAATTTTCCATAGAAAAACGTCTAAGCATTTTCTCTATGTAGACTAACTAACAGCCCCAACAATCTATTAGGTCTATCTCTATAGATCCTAATTCTCAGAATGTAGCAGGCTTCACCTAAATTATTCATCATGAAGGTACTAGACAACCACTCATTGACTGACTGCATGAGAGTCTTATTGTCTCCCATTATCAATATGTCATATATATATATAATAATAAAGGCAATAGTCACATCCTTGCATTTACTATAAACACATAGATCATCTTTGCTTCTGACGAAATCAAATGACTTGATAGCCTTGTCAAAGCAAATGTTCCAACTCCTCGAGGCTTTTTTAAGCCCATAAATGGACTTTTGTAGCTTACATACAACATTTGGTTTGGACTCAAGCGAAAAACCCTCAAGTTGTTTCATATACACCTCCTCAACTAGATTATCATTGAGGAAAGTGGTTTTGACGTCCATCTGCTAAATGTCATAGTCATAACATGCAGTTATTGCAAGCGAAATCTGAATGGACTTAATCTTAGCAACATGTGAAAAAGTTTCATCATAATTGACCCCAGGCCGTTGATTATAACCTTTAGCCACCAACCTTGCTTTATAAGTATGTACATTTCCAAATGCATCGATCTTCTTCTTGAAGACCCATTTGCATCCTATGGGTTTAACCATAGCTGGCAAATCAACCAAGTTCCACACTTGATTGATGTCCAACATTGCTTCACTATAGGTTGTAGGCTCGTCATTATCGGGAATATCTATCTCACTTTGTGTTTCCACAAGTAGATTTAGTTTTTCAGGAGGACGATGAGTCCTAGTGGACCTACGGAGTTGATTGTTTTGCAGTTCAGTGCTTGGTATATTCTGACTGTGAGAGGGTTCTTGTGTGTTGGATAATCCACTAACTTGAGAGCTTTCAGGAATATCATTTTCATGTATTTCCTGAATGGGAGGAGGTGCAACCATTGCATCTACTCCCAAAGGCTGTGTAGGAGGATCTTGCATTTCTGCATTGTTCCTCGTAACACTCCCACTAGCCGAAAGGCGTACTTGAAGTACCCAATCTTCGCCAAATACTCCCACTGAATTTTTGCCTTGGTCATTCGGCAAGGATTCAACATTTATGTTATCTTGCGGTTTTTTAATTTCTTCAAGTTCTATCTCTGTGCAACTATGTTCCTTGTAGACATATTCTTCTTCAAGGAAAGTTGTGTTCCTGGAAACAATGACCTTACGTTCTCCATGAAGATAGAAGTAGTATCCCTTAGTTTCCTTTGTATACCACACGAAGTAACATTTCTCACTTTTGGATTCCAACTTGTCAGTGAGCATCTTCTTAACATATGCAGGGCACCTCCAGGGTCTCTTATGTTTAAGAGATGGCTTCTTGCCACACCATATCTCATAGGGTGCTTCTACCTCTGGTGGACAAGGTATGTACGTCATTGAAATAAACATGTCATAGAGACAATCTGTATTAGGACAAATATACTTTATACACATTCGTATTATTATTAATGGAGATTAATATTTTGGCATTTACAATTATTGAATTATTAGTTTATTGTTTATAATATTTTACAATATGCATCTCTACAGGTTACATTGTTATTAATAATGTGAGATATTAATATTATAACGTAACTCTTAAAATAACCTCGACTAATGATCATCGAGAATGGAATATCGATGCTATGTGATAAGTCGACATGTGATCTGCATCACATCCTTAGAGGATGTAGTATGTCTCACCTGCTACGAGTAATGTCTACTCGTGATGGACACATGGATACTTTGAAAGTATTGGTATACCCTGCTGATATACTGTTTGTTATACTTGTCTAAAGTATGATCATCGTGTGGGAGATAGAAGTCCTTAGACTTGAGGTCAATGCGCACCTTGTCTACAAAGTAATATACTTTGATCCTGTCCTAAGCTCAAATGCCTTATAGGTTGAGATACGGCTTGTATTGGGTACATTACGATGTGGATTAAAGGTGGTAGTTGAGCCAAGATTAGGATTCATTTCTCGAATGTATATTCGAGAGAACACTCAGCTTCTCAGTGATATTAAGTTGACTAAGTCGTTGGCCAACGCAATAGACATATTTAGAATATGGTCTAGTGGTCAACTAATAAAGAAGATATACAATGATTAAGCCATTTGGATAGACACTTGACAAATCCTAAGCTTGATCGGGTATGTCGTGAATGAAATGATTTTATCTTACCACATAGGTTAAGTTTACTGGATTCGTGTAAACGTACTTCACATATTGAGTTCGTCTTGCGGAACCGTCTAGAAGTTCCGCGTAGACCTTAATTTGATTAATGTCGATATGTGAAGGCCTGTAGGGTCACACTATGTCGATTGTCTTTTCGATCTAAAGATGTTTTGAGAGAGTATTAAATATTCGATTTAGAATCGAGATATTTAAATGAATAATGATTGTTTTAATTAAGTCAAAATTGGATTTTGGATTTAATTAAGAATGTGCGGAAAATAAAACGAGACAGTGAGGGCCCACGTCAGCGCCGCGACGCCCACACCATAGGGCCGCGACGCCATGACCTAATCTGTCTCGAATTTTGGGCCATGCCCAAGGTCAAACCCTAATCTGATTTGACCTAATTTTTCACCTACAAATACAGACCTACACTTCATTATTCATTACACTTGATTTTCATATCATTATTCTAAGTCTTAGAGACTCAGAATCAAAACACTCTCTCGAACCTCTGCCGGATTTCCTAGCTTTCGAAAGGAGGAATACGTTGAAGCTTGGAGCTTGCAATCGAAAGGGCATTCGCGTGCGCACCCACAATTGATAAAGATTCCAGATATTGTAAACATGTAAGTACCATTCAAGTCTTATGTTTACAGTTTAGAATTATCTTATAGTCAAACAGTTCTACGTTTGTTGGGTTTGAAATAAGTTTTCAATATCTGCTACCTCAACAACCCAACAAAATGCCTACAGTGGTATCAGAGTCAGGGCTATTTTGTATGATTATAAGGTAATTAGTTAATAATAATATGGGTTAGAATTTGTTTAAATTTGTAATCTATGTCGTTTAAAGCTTGAAACCTAATATCTTAAAAGCGCATCATCATTGTCTCCCAAACTATTAAACAATGATGTAATCGAGGAAGTCATTCCGATCTAACTATTCTAAGTCAATGTGCGTAACCAGTTCATTGCGAACATAGTGCACTGAAGCTAAGAACGAGAAGGGATTGGATGATGGTCGATGAACGTGTTGTTTGATCGTGAAGGGTAACGAAGATGAATCTGCAAATCTGACCCTGAACCAGTTTTAGGGTTTTGGAAATACGGATTTTGTGTTTCTGAGACGGAGGTGATGGAGCGCCGTGGCGCCACCTAGGGTTTGCCACGGCACCGAGGCTCCAATTTAAAAAAAATTGAATCAGTGAACAGTAACCGAACACTGTTCCGGCGTGAACAATAGCAGCAATCATTGTTCCTGTAGGCTCCAATTTAAAAAATAATAATTCCGGAACAGTAAACATTAAACAAACACTGTACCAACGTGAACAATGGCGACAATCACTGTTCCGACGTGAACAGTGGCGGCAGTCACTGTTCCGGCGTGAACAGTGGCGACATTTACTGTTCCAGCGGGTCAGTGGCGATTTTCGAGATTGCAATTTAGCCCTTGGGGCAAATCTAAAAAAATTAGAAGTTCTGGAATTGCAATTTGGTCCCTTGAAATTTTTTAAAATCACGTGATTTGGTCCTTGGGGCAAATCTATAAATTTCAAAAAAGCAAATTTGGTATTTGGGCCAAATCTGTAATTAGTTTTAAATTCTGGAAATTATAGACAGGTCCCTGAAATCAGAAAATATTTTATGAAAATTAAAATTAGATTTTCTGAATTTAAAGGGGTTCAAAATTGAAATTTTAAATTCTTGAGGGACTAAACTGTAATTTCTGAAAATCTGGCTCTTATAGAAATATCTTGAAAATCAACTTTTAATATCAGAAAATTTTCAAGGGACTGTTTGGATTAGACTTAAATTTTAGAGTTTAGTCAAGTTAACTCATGATTATTATTAATTGTATATTATTGAATAATATACGAACTATATGCTAAGTGTTTAAATGCTTTCTTTTAATAATTAGTATAATGTCCGCTATAACTGTCTGGGCAGGTGGCGCCCAGTATTTGATTACACCATCTTATATCATGCCAATTGGGTTGACGGTTCCCAACTATATGTGTCATTAATTTTGCATGATATTAAGATGTCATATTGGATATGGTGTAAAAGAGTTGATCTTGGTTAAAACCCTCAAATAAAATGTTTCCAAAATTTTTAAATACAAGTCAAAATTAAAACGCGTCGTCCATTATAATTGTTAGAGTGCAAAAATCCTTTTCGGCGATACGAGTATTTATGCCAAAGCATTTGCTTTAAGTCTACGAGGACCCAGACTCTTTCATAAATGTGTTTTAAATGTAAAGGTAAACGATAAACTTTTGTGGATATTTACACCAAAGTGTTTGCTCACAAAGGCCAAATTTACTTAGATACATAAACGCAGTCGTGTAATGGGGTTGACTTGTTTAGACAAATCTTAGCGCCAAAGTGTCGGACTAATCTAAGGACACAATATTAAATATAATATTTGATCAACCAAGAGTTTCAAAAAAGTTTTGCAATAGGTTTAGAACCTACCAAGATGTGTTATTAAAGTTATCAGCCAAAGCAAACACGGAGATAGCATAGGCTTGGATCTTGGCCCATTATGACCTTAATTAATATAGGTCCGTATTCTACCACGGGGTCGCAGAAGTATGTTAAAATAGTGGGAGCTAATTAAATAAAAGACCATGTTGATTAGCCTAAACGAATGTGTATAATAGGAAATAAATTTTGAGTTTGATTTCCAGTCTATCTAATTCTTCAGATTATCAAAGATGTCGAGCTTATCATTGAAAATGTTGATTGAAATGAACAAACTTACAGGACCTAACTACCTTGACTGACTAAGAAATTTGTGAATAGTGCTGAGACAAGAGAAATTAGATTAGTATTGGACACGGTGTTTCCAACAGTCCCTGACTCTGCTGAATATGTCTCTTTTGATAAATATGCTTACCAAAAACACCTAGATGATGCCACTTCAGCACAGTGTGTGATGTTGTCTTCCATGTCTATTGAACTTCAGAGACAACATGAGAACATGGGTCCCAATGAGATACTCGAACACTTGAAGAGTCTATATGACTCACAATCCCAGACTAGGAATATGAGTTACTAATAGAACTTTTTAAGTGTAAGCTCAATGAAGGGGGCTAGGTCTCGTAGCATGTGTTGAATATGATAGGGCTGATAGAGAGACTTGCTTCAATTGGAATGAAGCTGCAAAAGAATGTCGCTACCATCCTCATCCTGAACTCTCTCATTCGTTCCTTTGAAAACTTCATAGTGAATTACATGATGAATGGAACGAAGGCGAGTTGCCGGAGCTGCACAACATGCCCAAGACCTTTGAGTCTTCCACTTCCAAAGGAAAAGCTATGCTCATGGTGAGCTCTACTAGCCGACCCAAGCCGAAAGGTAAGGAATGGCAGAAGAAGAAGGGCAAAGCAGTCGATGCGTCCTTAGCTATGAAGCCTAAGAGAGGTGTGAAGAAGAAGAAGGTGAATCCGGCTAAGGATGTATGCTTCAACTGCAACAAGAAGGGGCATTGGAAGAAGGACTGCACTGCACCAGGAGGAGGAAAAGCACCAGGTGCTTCTACCTCTGGTGGACAAAGTATGTACGTCATTGAAATAAATATCTATAAATAACTCTCATTCTTGGGTATTGGATACCGCTTGTGGCTCACACATTTGTACAAATGTGCACGGGCTAACTGATAGCAGGAAGGTTGGACCAAGAGAGGTGGACCTACGCGTTGAAAATGGAGCACGAGTGGATGCTGAGCGCGTAGGAACTTATAAATTAAATATGCCTTCTGGCTATTGTTTAGTGTTAAATGATTATTACTATGTACCCTCGTTAACGAGGAATATCATTTCTATCCCTCTTTTGGACATGGAAGGTTTTTCCTCATATATTTATAATAGAAGTCAAGTACTGTCTTTTGATAATGTTATATATGGAACTGCTCCTCTTGTGGATGGATTATATACACTAAACTGTAGTCGAGAAATATTCAATATACAAAATAAACGAGCTAAGATAAGTAATAGAAACTCTACCTACCTATGGCATTGCAGACTTGGTCATATCAATGAATCAAGGATAACAAGGTTGAGGAAGTTAGACTACCTCGAACCATTTGACTTGGAGTCTTATGGTAACTGTGAATCTTGCTTGAGAGGAAAGATGATCAATAAGACACTTTCTGGAAAAGGTGTGAGAGCCAAGAAGGTGTTTGAGTTGGTCCATACTGATGTATGTGGGCCATTTTCGACTCAAGCTAAAGGAGGTTTCCCATACTTCATCACTTTTACTGATGACTTCACAAGGTATGGATATGTGTATCTTATGAGACATAAATCTGAGGCTTTTGAGAAGTTCAAAGAGTACAAGTCGGAAGTAGAGAAGCAACTTGCAACAAGTATCAAGACCCTTCGATCGGATCGATGAGGTGAATACTTGAGCAAGGATTTTCTAGATTACTTAAAGCTACATGGAGTCCAATCAGAGTGGACACCTCCTGGAACACCATAGATGAATGGTGTTGCCGAAAGGAGAAACCGAACCTTATTGGATATGGTTCGATCCATGATGAGCTTCTCAGCTCTACCGACATACCTTTGGGGACATGCTATACAAACCTCAATATATGTTTTGAACAGGGTTCCTTCCAAGTCAGTAGAAAAGACATCCTATGAGATATGGTGTGGCAAAAAGTCAGCTCTTAAACATATGAGACCCTGGGGGTACCCTGCATATGTTAAGAAGATGTTCACTGACAAGTTGGAATTCAAAAGTGAGAAATGTTACTTCGTGGGGTATCCAAAGTCCAATTTTTTCGAATGGTATAAAGTACATTTGTCCTAATACAGATTGTCTCTAGGACATACATATACTTTCAAAAACAAGAATTTATCATTTAAGAATTGTTAATATATTATATACTCCTGCAGGCTGCAATATTCTGTGGCAGATTAATTCTTCTCCATCAACATGACGGCTAGAAAATTCACAAGTAATTTTAATGTGAGAAATATTATTTGTGTTTCACTTTTCCTAAGTAATTAAACCAGAAGGCATTCATGCGACTTAAAGTGCACATGGGTAAAATAATGCATTATGATTAATAAATTTATTAGAGAAAATTGACAGTGAAAACAACTTACTGTTAGGTCACAGGTACCAATCTCAACTCTCAAGTTATCAAAGAAAAGTAACCATAAATAATACAGTACCCAATAATATCTCTCAAGTTATCATTTTACCATCTTTACTTTAATTCTGTCATTTTATGGGGCCATAATGAAATCTTGATTTTAGTCATTCTACCGAATAATTACAATCATTAGGGAAAATCCTCTCCCCTATGAAAAGAAAATTAAAGAAGGGTAAAAAAAACACTATAGTCTAGTATAGCAAAAAAGCCTGTATTTTACTTGGTTTAGTACATTTGATTAGTACCTTCAAATTTATTTTTAATCATTTTCTAGTGTAAATAGGATATGTAAATTGACCTAGATATGTCCACTTCAATATTTGCAAATACTGGTCTGGTCAATATTTTTAATAAATACTGAAATTCAATATTTAAAATAAAAGTGAAATATTGAAAGATTTGTTTGATCGGAATATTTCAAGTCTCACTCTAAAAATTTTAACTCTTATTTCAAGTCTCACTCTAAAATCCGACTCTTTTTACAAGACAATTTCACCCAATATTCTTTTTCAACTTCAATCCAAATAATTATTTTAATCAGCTTATCTTGAACAAAATATATATTGTCCAAATGCCTACTAAGACATTCAATTTAAAACAAAATTAAGGATCATTTTAAAATCTATTTAAGCAACCTTAATGTACTAGCTACTCATTATTGGGGAAGATTATTACAAGTGGAATTGCAATTAGGCAAGATGTTTAGGGTAAAAAAGAAAAGGTCAATTACTCTTACTTTTAGGATATTCAACCTTAAACTTTGTCAATGGTAAAATAATTGATTGTAGAACATGATTAAATTATAGATCATTTATGTATATGAAGGATAAGGTATTTAATTACAAACCCCTGATAAATTAGTCAATGGCACATTGACTTGTCATTTCAAGGACAAGGGAGAAAAAATAAAGGGAAAAATAAAATCAAATACGAAGTTGAACCACATTGACTATTAATGTTTCCTAAAAAGCTATTGAACCCATCCAGGACTTGCAGTTTTAAAATTAAATCTACCAGTTTGCAGCTAATTAGGGAAACTTTTGGTTCTATAGTAATTTACTTTTGGCCTTGAAATGTGGAAAATATTTAATTAATAATATGAATGACATTAAAATATTTGAGGAAGTAGCATTTGAAAATATTAGTCAAATGATCTTTGTTAACATAATCCTAAACAAGGGGGTCCCTTAAACATATTTCGAAACAGAACCATAGATTTAAGGAATAGCACCAAATGCCTGTTATATTTAATTCTTTTAATCTAACTTTTGCCGAAAGCATATAGTGTTATAAAGGGATTCTTTCTTCTTCTTCTTCTTTTTTTCTTTTTTTTTTGCTTGCTGGTAAATGCCGTATCACAAATGATTACTTAAAAGACACTATAATTTACGTTACTGATATAATTTAACTTGCCGTCATAAAGTATTTGTTAAATAATAAGTTTCACTTACTATGAATAATTATAGTATCTTTTAAGTAATCTTGACAGTGTAAATATAATATACGGAAGTTAAAATTGTATTACAAATTGTGAGAATAGTCAAATGCTTAGTTGTCAAAATAGAATCGATAATTGCTTTTCAATAGATAAATAAATATATACACATCAACATCTGTCATAATTATATTAATTTCTATCGCCTAAAAATAGGGGTGGACGTTCGGTATTTTTAAAGTTCAAATTTGATAATTCGATAATTAGTAGTTAAAACTTGAAAGTAGATACCAAATACCAAACGAAAAGTTCGATTAGGAAATTTGGTAATCGATAAATCAAACTTCGGTTTGCTACGATTTTCGATAATACCATATTGAAGTTAGAGTCAACTATATTATAAATTTAATACCGTTCCTCCAATTATTTTTGTTTTTCGATGTGCAACTTTATTATTAAGAAGCCAGATTAATATACCTAACAAAAAAAACAAATTATTGATAGAGCACATTCATAAGGGGACCAAGCAGTGGTTCTTATCAAAATGAAGAACAATGCAAGAACAGTTAGCCATTCAAGTAATCTTGATAACTTTGTATAAATAGGCATACAGATACAACTTCAAAATTTATTCGCTCACTGTCCATTCTCACATGAACAAATTTTCATGTTATGTGAAACCACTTGGAACAGGTGAAATGTTCAGCAAAACAAGCAGTCAGCACTCAAGATCTCCCTAATCAGTATTTAGAACCACCTGATTCAATAAATAATCCGAATGGTATTAATATCTTGTACCGAACTCGAACTCGAATATTGTAATTTTAAAACTTTACTCCCGAATATCGAATTACCGAATTACCGAAATTCCCGATTCAATAATTGTTCGGTATTTTATGTCCCGCCCTACCTAAAGAATTGTCCATTACCATGGAAGGCTACATTTATGAGAACTAGTTGAAATTAAGCATAAATGAGCACTAAGATTAAAAGGTTAAAGAGTTGGGGTTTGTGACAATAATTAAGATGAAATCGTAAAAATTATCGTATCATAGAAAAAAGAAAGTTGCTATTTATATATAGCTCACTTCTTTTATTTTTAAATATAATAAACTGAAATATCTTTCCAAAACCTTTTTTTTAAAAACGAATACAAAAGAGATAACAGATTAACATAGTGCAATTTTATATTGGAGAAATTCATGTTATATCATACTAGTACATAGTATGATAAACAGTTAATTATTCGAATTCCATTACCAGATACACTTTATCAATAATAAGTAATAACCCATGTGTGCAGGTCCATTATTTGATTGTACAAGCTACAAAAAGAAATAAACACCTAATTTTTAATTCTCAAATAATTTGCTTTTCAACTAGGTTCCCTGAAAAGTAATTTTCTGAATTTCCTTATTTTATTATCCCCTTGATTACTTAAGTTTTTTTCTTCAAACTTCGGATACCATGCTTTATCACACTGTAAAAAAGTAAGTAGTGTTACATAATTTACTAAAATGGAACTCTTTTAGTAGTTCTTTTTAACTTAAAGTTTTGGTTCTTATCATAGGACATTTCTGTAGGGAAAATCATGAACAATAATGGGGACACATTTGTCTTAAAATCATTACAAACGCCTATACTAATTATATTCGAGAAAATTCGGTGAAAACTTTACTTTTAACTGCTCATTGTAGTGATTTATAAAGTAATGGAAAGAATCTGCCGCAATCATACACAGATCTAGAATTGTTTGGTACATAATTAATGGACAAATACATATACGAAAAAGGGAAAGGAAATAACATATAGGAAAATAAAATGAAAAGAAAAAGGAGAAAACTCTTGAATACCACTATAAGGAAATGACCAAATCTGTCAAGAACGTAGAGGAGGTAGGATGGACAGTTGATCAGATATAGTATGGACCGTACATGGATCGTAGTTGGAATCGACGGCTTTCCCAGGGTTTCCTCATCTGAGATCGTAACCGATACATGTGCTGACGATAAATGGCACAATTACCCATGAAGTTAGTCGAGGTATGCACAAATTAATCTGGACACCACGGTTATAAAGAAAACATAAATGACAAAATTGTTCTTTATGATATATAAATTAGTAAGCTAATCACGAAATAAGGGTGATAATTACCATTTCACCAATTTTTTCTAGTCAGTGGTGGAGCCAAGATTTTCACTAAGAGAGTTCAAAATATGAAGAAGTAAACATACAATTAAACAGATTCAACATCTATTATATATAGAACCTCCTGTCCCTACCTAGTTCCTTTTGGTGAAAGGGGTTAAGATGAACCCCCTACCCTTACCTAGCTCCATCCATGTTCCTAGTGTCCTTATTGATAGAATATTACAAGGATATTCCCGTATTATTGTATATCTTTTATATTATGTAAAATTATATTCCGATTGTAATTAGAAAGATTAGTTATCTAGTTTGTAGCCATGTAAATAATTATGTAACACTGTATATATTGTACACAATAATCAATGAAATTCAGGATACATATTCTTTTATGGTATCAGATGCTAAACCCTAAACTTGATACCCTAGCTCCCTCGGCCGCCCCCCGCCCCTCATCCGACGTCCCCCCCCCCCCCCCCCCCCCCCTTTTCTTTTCTACTTCTCGACAAAACTCCTTCCCTATTCTTCCCCAATTTTCAATGGTTGAACAACTCAAATTCCATCATGCTCTTGCAGTTAACAACATCAAGAATTTCATTCCTATAACTCTTGAGATGGAAAAAGTTCAGTATTCATCTTGGGCGGAATTATTCAAGATTCATTGTCGTGTGTATAAAGTCTTCGACCATATCATCCCTCCAAAATCAAAGCCCCTGGACAAACCTAATGATTCTGATGATGAACTTTGGTTCTGCTTAGATGCGGTTATCTTACAATAGATCTACGGCACGATCTCGAATGATCTATTACACACAATGATTAAAACCGACGCTACTGCACGACAAATGTGGGAGCGCTTGGAAAGCATTTTTCACAATAACAAGACACAACGTGCCATATATTTGGAACATCAATTCAAGAACATTCAACAGGACAATTTTTCTAATGTGTCCGCCTATTGTCAAGAATTTAAGATGATTGTCGATCAATTTTCCAACATCAATGCACCGGTCACCAATCAACGATTGGTGATGCAACTCATTGCGGGTTTGAATGAAACTTATGACGGCATCGCTACAATCCTCCAACAAAGCATGACATTGCCTCCATTCTATGAGGCCCATTCGAGACTTATCCTTGAAGAAATCTGAAAAACCAAGTAGGCCGCGGCCAACGCAAGCACCACCAACGTCGCCCTCGTGACAATCGGCGACACACTTACTGACCCGAGGAGCTCGGTCTCTGCCCTGCATCACCGATAAGCCAGTGATCCAAAATGTGATTCACAATCCTGGAATAACAACAAAGGGCGAAATTCTGACTAAAGTCGCGGTGGCCGAGCCGGAAACAGTAGCAGCAGCGGTAGAGGGCAGCCCCCGCCGACCGGCAGCCACCCGCAGCGGCATCAATAGTGGCAGCAACCTCCGTTGTGGGCTGCCTACCCACCATTGGTTGTATAGGCCCAGCCGGCTTGGGCTGCTACACCATACCCCTACCCGACGTCTTCCTAGGCCCAACCTCTGGCCCGACAGCCCCAGCCCGGCATCCTCGGCGCATGTCCATAGAAAGCATACAATGCACATGTCTCTCCTCCTTCAATCTACGCACCAACGGATATTGAGGCGACTATGAACATGATGTCTCTCAATGTTCCAGACGACAGTTGATACATGGATACTGGCGCCATATCTCATATGACGGCATTCCAAGATACTCTCTCACCTTATTTCAATATGAGCAATTTAAAACATAATATTATTATTGGTATTGGACAAGACATTTCCATTCGAGGTTATGGACAATCATCCCTCTCCCCACCACATCTACCGTTAGTTTTAAATAATGTCCTCCATGCCCCAAAACTTATCAAAAATCTAATCTTTGTGCGTCTTTTCACAACCGACAATAATGTTTCCCTTGAATTTGATCATTTTAGTTTTTCTCTGAAGGACCTTATGACAGGGATGCGAATAATGAGATGTGACAGCATCGGAGACCTTTATCCTATCACCACCACCCTCGGCCATCTAACCTCCTCTCCATCAACCTTTGCAGCTCTTCCGTCTCTTTTATGACATAATAGATTAGGACATCCGGGAGATTTTGTTTTACGCTCCCTTAGTAAAAATTAATTTATTGATTGCAAACATGTCTCTACTACTCCTGTTTGTGAATCTTGCATTTTTGGAAAATATGTAAAATTGCCATTTTATTCTTCATCCACATGTACTTTAATGCCATTTGATATCATACACAGTGATTTATAGACTTCTCCTAATTTAAGCACGATCGGGCATATATATTATGTGTTGTTGTTAGATGATTATTTCAACTTTCTGTGAACCTTTCCCATTGGTAATAAGTCCCAAGTCTATTCTATTTTTTCTTTCTTTTGTGCTTTAATAAAGACACAATTTTAAAAGAATATCAAATGTTTTCAATGTGACAATAGGAGAGAATTCGATAATCAACAATTCGAACTGTTCTACTCCAAACAAGGCATTATTTTTCATTTTTCCTGTCCACAGACCTCTCCACAAAATGGGAAAGCTGAACGAAAAATTAGAACTATAAACAACTTAATTTGTGTCCTCCTTTCCCACGCCTCTATCCCCCTATTTTGGCATTACGCCCTCTCAATGACAACCTATATCTTGAACATTCTCCCAAATAAGTCTCTCAAACACAAATCTCTCACTCAAGTTTTCTATTTTTGGGATTCTTCCTATAAACATTTACGAACTTTCGGATGTCCATGCTACCCCCTTCATCCCTCAACTCAAATCAACAAGGTGCAACCTCGTTCATCCCCGCTTGTCTTTTTTTGTTAACCCCCCCCCCCCCCCCAAATTATCAAGGTTACAACTGTTACGACTTGTCACGCCAAAAAATAATAATTTCTAGGCATGTCATAATCGATGAGTCCCAATTCCCATTTGCCAAACACAATTCTCCACCTCCAAATTCCTATGACTTCTTAAATAATGGCCTAAATCCCCTTCTAATTCATAACTTCCAAAATTAGTCGTTACCATCACCGACAATTGACCCACTCTCCGTAGTCTCGAGTCGGGCAGCCCACCCCGCAATGGGAGCGTCAGAATAGCCTTTTTCGGCCTTTCGATTCGGCTGTCGCCCCTCAGCCAGCGCCCCCTCTTCCTGACACCACTGCCTCGTCTCGGCCCCACCTCCTCACTCCTGGTCTTATGCCCGATCCCGTCCTCCTTCTCAATCCCGTCCAAACCACCGCAGCACCTTGATGGACAATGGAAACCCGTGCTATGCACGACATTTCTAAACCCAAATGGCTATTTAACTTGTCCAATTCGGTTGTTCCTTCACCTCTTCCTCGCAACTCGAAAAATGCCTTGTCTGGTCATAATTGGAAAAAATTCAATGATTGACAAGTATAAAGCTCTTATTGAAAATAAGACGTGGGATCTAGTACCTCATCCCCCTAATACTAATATTACTCATTCTGTGTGGATTTTTTGACATAAAAGGAAATCTGATAGTTCTTTTGAGAGACACAAGGTCCGTCTTGTAGGTGATGGCAGGTCTCAACAGGTGGAAGTGGATTGTGATGAAACTTTCAGACCGATGATGAAACCGATGACTATTCGGACCGTTCTTAGTATTGCTTTGTCCAAATGTTGGTTTAGTCATTAGCTTGACGTCAAAAATACTTTCTTGCATGGGGACCTTCATGAAATCGTGGTTACACATCAGCCTATGGGATTCAGAGTTTCGGTTCATCCAGATTATGTGTGCAATGTGAAGAAATCACTCTATGGACTGAAATAGGCTCCTTGTGCATGGTACCAACGATTTGCTGATTTTGTATCCTCTATCGGGTTTTCACATAGCAAATCTGATCATTCATTGTTCATCTATAGCAAGGGTAATGGCATGGCATACATCCTATTATATGTTGATGATATTATTCTCACTATATCTTCTGATGTACTTCGCTGATCCATTATGTCACTCATTGCCTCTGAGTTTGCTATGAAGGATTTGAGCCCCCTAAGCTATTTTTTGGGCATTGCTGTTACGAGACATGCATGTGGCTTATTTCTTTGTCAAAGGAAGTACGCCGAAGAGATCCTTGGCCGAGCATGCATGACGTCTTGTAAACCGACCCACACACTGGTAGACACTAATTCCAAACTCAGTGCCTCTTCGGATTCTCTGTATGCCGACCCAACTCACTATCGCAGTTTAGCAGGAGCATTACAATATCTCACTTTCACGAGACTAGATATATCCTATGACGTGCAACAAATATGCTTACATATGCACAACCCGACGGATGAACATATGAATGTACTCAAACGTATTTTGCGTTATGTACAAGGTACTCTTCGCTTCGGCCTACACCTGTACAAGTCCACACTCTCTGGTCTCACCTCTTATTATGATGCTGACTGGGGTGGCTGTCCGAACACTCATCGATCCACGTCAGTTTCCTGTGTGTTCATCGGAGATAACTTGCTTTCTTGGCTCTTCTAAAAGACAACCTACTCTGTCTCGATCCAGTGCCGAAGTCGAGTACAGAGGAGTAGCGAATGTTGTACTGAGTCTTGTTGGATACACAACTTTCTGCTGGAACTTCATTGCCCAATCTGCAAGGCTACATTGATCTACTGTGATAATGTCAGTGCGATATATCTCTCCGGCAATTCCATTCAACATCAGCGCACTAACCACATTGAAATAAATAATCACTTTGTACGTGAAAAAGTGACTCGTGGACAAGTTCGTATGCTTCATGTTCATTCCCGGTATCACATTGCTGATATATTTACTAAAGGACTTCCGCGCATATTCTTTGATGATTTCCGAGCTAGTCTCAGCGTACAAGAATCTCCCGCTTCGACTGCGGGGGTGTGATAGAATATTACAAGAATATTCCCGTATCATTGTATATCTTTTATATTAGATAAAATTATATTTCGATTGTAATTATGAAGATTAGTTACCTAGTTTGTAGTCATGTAAATAATTATGTAAAACTATATATATTGTATACAATAATCAATGAAATTGAGGTAACATATTTCTTTACTTATGAAAGCACATTTCACCTTTCTTATACTTGAAAACTTATACTATAACAATTTGAAGCCAAAGAGATTTTTCCCTGAATAATTAAAATAATTGTTGTAAATGAAATAAAAATAAAATATGATGATATTGACAGCATTATATAGTACTCCTAGTAGTAATTTGGCATGGATACATTTCCAAGTACGGTAGCGAGTACTAAATAAATAGTTTACGTGCGCAGCTGTATTTATGACATGAGATATTGATATCGGTATCAGTACTACACTAATATATAGGAGTAAGTAGCTTTCACTGAAATTGCCTGTTGACATTATTAGTCACAAAACCAAAAAAAAAACACTAAATAGGATAATAATAGGAGTAATATTTATTTCGTTTTATCATTTTAATAATAAAAGTCGATCGTGATTATGACTGCTTTCAGACTGAGATTTTTTTAGCTTTACTTACATATTTGAATCTTCTTTGCATTAACAAAAAAAAAAAAAAAATCTTTGCAGCATTATTATGTAAATTTTATAGAAATGTCCATTTTATTCTCCATAAACAAATTAATCTTAAATGTGATCTCGTTTGAAACAGATCATATCCTTATTGAAGATGATTTAGATGAAAAAAATATTGTCAACTTTTTGTAGAGGTGATACCACGAATGGTCGTGAGTGGTAACTACCCCTCCTCCTCGGACTTGAATTTTAGAAAATAATCATCTTTGATAGAGCATTTTATCATGATGCTGTGATAACTCGAATTTTTATAGTTGGATCTTAAAACGGGTCCCGAATACAAGGTGGGAAAGAAAATTAAAGTAAAATTAATGACAAAATGAAATAGTTCAAAGAAAACTTGAGCAAAAAGAAGAAACAGAAATCAGAGCAGTTTTTCTACAAAAATAAAGTCATCTCCTCTTCTTGTATTATCATTATCTCTTCTATGTATACAGAATTACATACACAAAGCCCTTCAAAGCATACTAATTAAGAGCAAAATCAACCTCCCCATCCCATTACCCCTCCCTTCCTCCAAACTAGATGATGATCAATTATATTTTGATCCACAAAACCAAAAAAATTGTTCTTGATTCTTTTTCTCATATTTTCATTAATTTCCCTTCTAGTCACCATGACCAAAAAAAGAAAACCATAGAGCTAAATCAACCTAACACAAGCCCTAGTATTAAATCATCAAATAAAAAAAAGTTCTTGAAATTACCCAAAATGTACAAGTGTTCATCTAAAAAATTAGAAGAAGATGCATGTGTCACCTTGATAATAAAATTAGTAGTACCCTCCCAATATAAAAAAAAATACCCTGTATTTAATTTCTTCATTTGATCTTCATTTTCTTCAGGGTAATCTCCAAGTACTCTTTAAACCAATGTCATTATGTTTTCTTGATGGACCTGAAGCTGGAATTGGAGTTCTTTTAGGCAATAAGTTCCAAAAATGGCCATGATTGTAAGAGTTTCTTGGGTTATTTACTTGATTGAATACTTGTGAGCTGCTTCTTGAACCATGGCAATGACCAAATATGGACATTAATAAAATAACCATCCAGAAAAATAGTACTTTCCTTCTGATGAAACTGATCATTCTTGAAAATACTCTCTATGGACAATACTGAAATAGTTCAGAAAGATCAGAAAACATATGGAATATTTTGGAAAATTAGATGCTTCTTCTACTGGCAAGTAAGGTTAGAAAGAAGGAAGGAAGAAGAAGAATGAAGACATAGAAGTAGAAAGTTTTGAAAAGTTTGATAAGGCTTTTTGAAAGGGGGCCATTTGGTTTGGGTTACAGAGGGTAGTGACTTGATAGGCAATTGAATAAACGGAAAAAAGAATAAAGGAAAAAAAATGGAGAAAATGGAAAGGAGGAGGATTTAAGTTTTTCTTGTTTTAGTTTTGATCAGCTTTTCAGTATCTGTATTGGAGCCGACTAATTCGAATTCTCTCTGCATAGGGTCTATTAAAAAAAATTCATACTCAAGACTCGAAATCGAAACATTTTATTAAGAGATGAGCAACCTCATCCAATGCTCCACATCCTTTGGTTATAGGTGGATTTAAGTTACATGTATTGATAGTGTAAAATATATCATTAGTGTAATTTAACTTGTTATGGCAAATTAATTGCTATTTTCTCTATTCCAATGTATGTAGTATTTTTCTTTTTTCTTTTTTGAGATTTAAAATTTATATAATTTTAAAATGTATACTTTTGAGCATATTGGCATGAAAAAAATTGTAACTTATAATATCTTTAATATATTTTTTGAATAATTAAATTTTAATTCTAAAACATTAAATTGATCTAGTCCAATTTAACTTTAAAAAACTAATCAAATAAAAATTTTGGAAACTATAAATACCACATAAATGAGAATCGATAACATTTATTTTAGGTTGTCAATCAATGTTTATTATATATAGGTACTCGCTATTACCTTGAAAATTTCAATACATATAACATAAACTCAAACTAAAAATAATACTGATAGAAGAGAAAAATGAAGGTGTTTTTTCTTGTTTATCAAATGCCAAGAAAATTCTATATGGATTGTGGTGGGATGGTTGGAATCCCTCCACCCTTAATTAGAGTTTTCAAATTTAAGCTCTTGGAAATAATTTTTTTTGTTGGAAGGGCCGCCTCCCAAAATGAGCCCTGTGTGTGATCCAAATTTAATCAGGTTCTAATATACTAGATACCGAATGAAAAACAAAAAAGAATGTCAAAAAAAGAAAAGAAGAAAAAATTATAAGGGTGTAAGAAAATCAATGTTTTTTTTTCTTTGGGGGATGGGGGTGAAGGGGGATTGTATATTGTATGTAGGAGAAGAGATGGGTTATGGCATTTTATGGATTAGGTGAGTAGTTGGTCCCACTAAAATACTAATGGACAACTAAGGCTCTTTGGCACTGTTCTTTTTAGAATCCACAAAGAAATCATGTCCCCTCTTTTCTTTGTGATCAACGGGACACGAATTCAGCAATAGCCCTTGCAATATTTCAGTAAAAAAAATTGTCACCATACGGATTCGAACCATATCAGAATAGTTGTACCCCAATCACCTTATCACTTATCAACTCACCTGTACCCTGGGGCATGTCCCCTCTTTTCTCACAGTTCGTTTTTGTAGTGTTTGATTTGATGCTTTCCTTCTTAACATGTAAAATCTCGTGTTTTTATCACATACTTTCATATTTTTACTGTGCAATAGTAATGAAATATTCTTCAAAAACTATGCTTTCAACTTTAAACTCTACAAAAAAGAAGTATATTTCAATTCATATTTCTTGCTTCTCTTTTATAGCATGTTTGGCTGGGTTTATTTTTCTCTAAAAGTGCGCATTTTTTTCCTAATAAATGCTTATTTTAAATAAAAAATAAGTGTTTGGTCAAAATTTTGGTAGAGAATAAGTGATTCTCGTGAGTAGTAGAAGTAGTGTACATTTAGAAATACTTTTAAAAAGTTTGGTCAAACACTAATTATTGTTCAAAAGTGCTTTTTAAATTAATTGGTCAAACACAAAATATTTTTCGCCAAAAATATTTTTTTAACAAGCACTTTTGAAAAAAAAAAACTTTTCAAATAAGCTGATTTAAAAAGTTTGGCCAAACAGACTATTTATCTGTTTAAAAGAAGGTCAATTGAAAGAATATTTTGGTATAATATACACATATTTAAATTTAAAATTACAAGATTAAAAAATCTTTCTTACTTTCTTAAATTCAATGTCCGACTAAAACTACCACACATACTTCCAATAAGAAGTAAGAACTTGTTTGGATGGTTGTTACACATTGTAACAACTCGACCCCCAATTTTACTAAAAAATGATTGAATTTGTGATTTAAAGCTTTGAGTAAGTCTGTATACACATTTGAGACTTGTCGGAATGGTCAGGTTGGAAACACAGGAGCTCGGGAGTGTTCCGGCATATGTTGAACCTTTACAAAATTGTAGATTTTTTGCTGGTGTCTGGTATATCGCGACCACGAAGAGGAAAACAAGGGTTGACTGGTTATAGGAAAATTATTCTCCGCAATCGAGATCCCTCGATTGTGAATGCGAGAGTCCATCAAATGACTCTACGTGAACGCGAGACTTCCACTTATGCGACCGGGTAGGATCTCTTTTCTAGGAGCTCATAGAAAGATAGAGAAGTCAGATAGTTCTTTCTTGCTTTCCTTATGGTCATGGTGGATAGTGTTCCGCAAACGCAATGGGTTATGCTGTCCCACAATCATGATAAAGAAAGGATATGGTATTAAATAAATAATGATGAATTTCAAACGAGGATTTTCGCCATTTTTTGGAAAGAAGGAGCTCGTAGGGGGTGATCTAAAGTGCGAGTATCGTCTTGAACCATTGATGTATTGATTCCTTAACCATTTCTAGTAATTATACTCGATAATGTACTTCTATCCGTGAAATCATGAATTTTGAATGTCTAAATAGGTGGAAATTGACCTAATTAAATTTTAAATTAGATATTTCTAAGATTAACCTAGTAATGGAAGTCAAATGGCCATTTAATTAAAGAATTGGACTCATAAATAGCCGTTCATGTAATTTATTTCAAAATTTGACCGGATTGACCAAAAGCTTGACTTGATGTTTCCTGTCTAAACATCTCTTCTCTTGTGTTTTTATGATCACATACATTCGGTAAAATATATTCTTCCTTGATTATTTCATTAATGATTTACACTATATATAATTGTACAAAAATATTTACCTTGCTACAAACTAGGTAACTAATCAATCATAATTACAAGAGAAATCTAATTCTACATAATATAGGAGATGTACAATTTTAAATGCAATCTAATTCCATTACACCCCGCAGTCGAATTGGGAGGTCGGCGTATGCTGAGACTGTCCCAAAAGTCTTCAAATAAAATTAGCGGAAGACCTTTTATAAAGATGTCGGTAATCTGATAACGTAACGGGACATGTAAGACACGTACTTATCTACGAGCAACCTTTTCGCGAACAAAGTGAATATCCAGCTTAATATTTTTAGTGCGTTGGTGGTGAACCGGATTCCCTAATAGATAAATATCATTAACATTATCACAATAAACCAATGTCGCCTTTGGAACCGGACAGTGGAGCTCTAAATGAATGTTCTGTAGCCAACAAGATTCAGACAACACATTGGCAACTCCTCGGTATTCTATTTTGGCACTGGATCTGAACAAGATTGTTTGCCATTTTGAGGACCAAGAGATCAAATTATCACCAAGAAATACACAATAACCAGACGTGGAGCATCTGATATCCGGAAAACCACCCCAATCGGTATCTGTATATGAAATAAGAGTGGTTGTCGAAGACGGATATAAATGCAAGCCATGATCGAGAGTACCCTGAATATAACGCACAATGCGTTTGAGAGCATGCATGTGATCCTCTATCGGGTTATGCATGAATAGATAAATATGTTGTACAATATAAGAGATGTCGGGCCTCGTGAATGTGAGATATTACAGGGCCCACGCAAGGGTGCGGTAACGTGATGGATTGGTATATGTCTTGTTGGAAGAAGCACTCAAATTCGGTTTAGTGTCAACCGGAGTGGCAGACGGCCTATACGATGACATGCCAACTCGTTCAACAATCTCTGCTGCATTTTTCTTTTGGGATAAAAATAAACCACATGCATGACGTTTCACAACTATCCCCAAGAAGTAACTCAGTGGCCCTAGATCTTTCATTGCAAACTCAAAATCAAGCAGTGACATGAGACTTGCGAAGAACATCAGATGAGACAATTAAGATAATATCATCCACATACAAAAAAAATGTAAGAAATATCATTACCCTGACGGTAGATGAATAGAGAATGATCAGACATGTTTTAGAAAACCCAATATGTGAAATGTAATCTGCAAACCTCTTGTACCAGGCCCTAGGAGCTCGTTTGAGCCCATATAATGATTTCTTCAGCAGGCGCACATGATTAGGATACGTGGGGTCTCTTTACCCCATGGGTTGATACATGTACACTGTTTCATTGATGTCTCCATGCAGGAAGGCATTTTGACATCAAGCTGATGAAGCAATCATGCCTTCGAAAGAGCTATACTGAGGACCGTCCTGATAGTTGCCGGTTTGACCACCGGACTGAAAGTCTCACCACAATCTACACCAACCTATTGAGTCTTTCCATCACCCACAAGATGGGCTTTGTGCCTCTCAAATGTACTATTAGATATTCTTTATGACTAAAAAACCACATAGACTGAATCACATTAACATCAGGGGATGGGGCACCAAATCCCACGTCCTATTATTAATAAGAGCATTAAATTCATCATCCATAGCTATTTTCCAATTCGGGTCATTAAGGGCGGACACATGACTATGAGGCAACGTAGACTTGGAAATATGGGTGTGAAGACCGTATTTTTTCTTTGCCTTAAAAATCTCATGTTGACTACGAGTGACAGGCCGTTGGGCCGAAATTGGAGTTGGGCCAAGCGGGAAGGACAAACTGCCCGGCAGTGGACTAGAAGTGACTGGACTGTTGGGCAGTGGGCTTGCGGGTAGTGAGCTACTCAAGCCGGACGGTGGGCCGAGACCCAATGGACTACCATCCACTAGGCCTCATGTCAGTGAGCTGCCACGCGAGAGACTCAGCTGGGCCAGCAACCGCTGGGCTCGGTGATTGGGCCGAGACACCGGGAAACATTGGGCCTATTTGGGAGGCTACTTTATGCATCAAATACGGGGGTATCCTATCATCAAGAAATTCATAGGTAGGAGGCCCGAAACAATATAATTTGACAAAAGGAAAATTTGTTTCATAAAAAGTTATGTGACGACTTACGATGATTTTATTAGAGGATAAGTCAAAACATTTGTAACCACGATGATTTGACAGATATCCCAACAAAATTCAATAAGTTGACCGGATTGAAGTTTATTAATGGTAGTAGAAGGAAAGAGATGATAGAATAAGCACCCAAAAACTCGTAAACGAGAATATGAAGGGTCCCTTAGGTATAAAAGTTTGAGTGGGGATTGGTAGGCTACTTGTTTGTTTTGAAGTATGTTTAACATATAGGTTGCCATTTGTAACGCATGATGCCAAAAAGATGATAGTAGAGAGGCATGCGCAAGTAAGGTTCTAACAATATTGTTAATGGTTTAAATTTTTCTTTCTGCTTTTCTATTTTGAGATGATGTATGTGGACACGAGAGACGAAACGACGAACCATTAGTTTTGCAAAAATCCCAAAAAGGCTCATATTAAATTCTCTACCATTATCACACTGAATATTTTTAATGTCCCGTTCAAATTGAGTGCGGATGTATGCTCTAAAGGATATAAATGTGAAAAAAACTTGTGACTTTTTAGACAAAAAAAACGTCCGTAAAAAAATTGAGTAATCATCCAACAACAGAAGATAATATCGGTGGCCCGAAGAGCTCAAAACGGGAGATGTTCAAATATCACTATGAATATTATCAAAAGGCATAACAGTACGAGAATTTGAAGCAACAAAAGGCAACTTAACATGTTTTCCAAGAGAACAAGAGCGACAAACATGAGAACTATGAGGTCTAGTACACTCAATAAATTTATTTTTGTTTAAGGGAAGCAAAAACAGGTGCACCCGAATGACCCATAAAGAAGGAGCTAAAGCTGCAAAAATGCATGGTAATTTGGCTTGATATGTGGTTGTGGTGATTGGATAAAACTTGCCCCCACTATCACATCTCATTAGACGCATCCTCATCTAAAAATCCTTCATGGAAAACCCAAAAGGACCAAATTCAACAGAAACCCAATTATCAGTGGTAAATTTTCTAACTGAAATCAAGTTTTAAATTAATTTAGGTGCGTAAAGGACATTTTTCAACATTTTAGCGGTGGGTTCGAGGGAGACAAGTTTGTTGTACTATAACCATGCATTGAAATTGAATGACCATTTCCGACAATTATACCACGATTATTGCTCAAATTAAAATAGGATGAGAGATTCTTTGTAAGGACGTCATATAAGACGTTGCACTAGTGTCCATGTACCAATTTGCATATGGCGGAATAAGCCCAAGAGTGTGCATCACAACCTCGATATCTGTCGGGGTTGCCACTGTCGAGTAGGCCTATTGCTACTGGCTCAGCAGTGGCCCAAGAATTCCTGGGTTGTTGCCTGCTAGGTTGCTGGATGTGACCTGGGCCTGGCCCAGTTACTGTCGGCTGGATAGGGGCAGGGTGGCATGACCCAAGGCCACTGCCAGGCCCATTGTCGGCTCACTGCCCCAGGGTTCCCTCGATGCCACTAGGTTGGCGGTTGCTGCTGGCCGCCGCCCCTGTCGACACCTCATTCGCGGTGATTGCCGCTGCCTTTACCACCATCGTGGCCACTGTGGTTTTTGCTCCCATTACCGCTATTTTAGCCCTTCTGGCTACGATTTGGCGACAAATTTTCAAATTGTGACAAACTCTCATCGGACGGAGCGGCAACCAAGGCGGATTTGACACGGTGGCTGTCTTCTTGGCAAAATCTTCTTCTTCGGGAATGAGCATAGAGCGGGCTTGGTAAAATAGTGAAAGTGGATTACTTTTACGGATGAGCGTACCCACTCTACTATATGCGTCGGTGCGGCCGACCACTAGTTGTAAAACAAGCCGATTGTTAGTGATCGGCGTGCCGACGTTCTTGAGTTGGTCCGACAACACCTTGAGTCATTGACAATATGCAGAAGCATTAGGAAAGTCCGCCATGTCGGTGGTGGAGAATTCCTGTTCAAGAGTAACGGCCCGAGAATTTTTGTTGTCTTGGAATATGTCGCGTAAGCGATCCCAAGCCTACATCGCCGTGGAGTCAGGTTCAATAATTGTATATAGCAAATCGCTAGAAATAGTGGCATAAATGCACTGAAGAACTGTCGCATCAAGGGTTAACCATAATTCTCTTTCGTCGTCGGTTTTTGGCACATTCTCTTTGCTTTTTTTTTTTTCCCGGCGGAATTATGTGATGAATGACCTGGTGGGAGCGGCAACGAATCTTGAAGAGCTCCGCCCACGTTGCATAATGAATGTTTTCCATCTGAAGAGTGATGAAAATATGAAATTTGATGTTGGAAACTGTGAGGGCTGGATGAAAAGAAGATTTTGAGTCAGACATGGCTGACGGGGAGAAGGGTAGTCGGTGGCAAAAAGAAGAAGGGGGGTGGGGTGGGGGGGTCGTACACAATGAAGCAGGGTTAGGGTTTCAGAAACTTTTCCTAGACTACTGATACTATGTAAGAAATATTCTTCTTTGATTATTTCATTAATGATTTACACTATATATAATTGTACAAAAATATTTACCTTACTACAAACTAGGTAACTAATCAATCCTAAATGCAAGAGAAATCTAATTTTACATAATATAGGAGATGTACAATTTTAAATGCAATCTAATTCTATTACTTTCATTTCTCGGTGCAACAAGCCAATTATAATACTGTAATAAAAAAAACTTTGATATCACCTTCAAATTCTAGAGTTTTGAACATACAACTCATGTCTCAACTCTTAAAGCAACGGGAAACATAACACATCACCTTCCACTAAAAGAATTCGTGTGACTCACTTGAAAGTTGGCTTAATTGACACTGCCCGACTCAACCCTCAGGCTCAATGTATATTTGTGAGTTATTTTAATTATGTGGGTCGAGTCGGGCCGGGTCGGGTTAAAAAGGAAAAATCGAGTAATTTTAAGTGAAATTGGGGAATTGAGGTTGATTGGGAAGATTCCATTCAATTGAGGAATAATCTTGTTAGCTTTGGTAACGACACGGATATAAATATCCCTAACTTGTGATGGAGGACAAACTTAGCTAATTAAAGAAAATAGATATATTTTTGACCCTTTTTCCCTATATATAATACAGTTTGCTCAAATAATAGTCAATACCCAGAACGTACATTCTTCAACTCAATTTTGAACATGTAACTTGTGGCTCAAAAACTTTAAAACCCCTTAAAAAGGAATAGAGGCTTCAAACTTACCTTGTCCTTTTAGGATTCACTAGCTTTAAGCAAGTTAAATAGTACTAAATATTAATATTATTGTTATTGTACTCTCTAATTTAACATCAAACCAAAGCTGCACTCACTACGTAAACGAAACAAGACAATCAGTTTGGAAAAAGAAAGGTCACCCATTACAAGATTAAATATAATTAATGTAGTATAAAGATATCGATGCTCGTGGGTCGTGGAACACGGTTATACGAATTTCTCTTTCAATATTAATCCAAGAAGTTATTTCTGTGTAGTAAGACTGCAATCACCCAGTTGTGGTACAATAAATAAGATCTCTTAATCCTCAATTAGATGTTTCCGATCTATGTGATATGTAATTAGATCGTCAAATTATTTCCTGCTATACCAGTAGATTCTCGAGGACAAAAGGTTCGAACCCTAAATATGAAAACAATTCAAGTGGATAGCGCTTCCCCGACCTTTTAATAAATTTTACGCGACGTGAATTCAAATTAGTCAACGCCACAATGTGTTAACAAATATCGGAGAAACAAAAAACAAGGACTGCAAATTAAGTTCTGATCAGGGCATCAGCCCTTCATCAAGAATAGCAGCTTATAACTATTCTTTTGTTTTTTCTTTCATATAATTAATTAATGTAGTACTTTTTCCTCTATTAATTACAGAACCTCTTATAAAACTTCCTTACAATCGTTCCAAAAATAAATTTAAGAGTATATATGATGGTCGAGCTACCCAATACTCGACTATGACATTATACACCTGTTTGTTGATTGTTTTCAGAATAAAAATGTTAAAACCATATTAGAAATAGTTTCATTTCTCTTATATAATATATAATGTAGCATATATGAAATGGATATTAAATTTAAGCAATAATTTGATTTTTATAATATACAGAAATTAAACAAATTAAACGTTAGAAGTTAAGATATAGTAGTAGCACGTTCCAAAAAATCTTTACTCGATGCATGGCACCTTCAAGGAGATACTAAAATCGACATTTTTTCATCTTTTACTTATCAAAAGGTGTGTCTCCCTCTCCCTTTTTGGATTTGATTAAGTGCAACCACTAATAAGTTCTTCAAAGCAAAGATTTGAACTCTAAAAGATAACTGGGTAACATGTATAAGAATAATACTAAATATAATGTATTAATCATGCTGAGATTATTAATGCTAGTGTTAGTAATGCAAAGATTAGTTATACAATAATTAGTTATACTGACATTATTTCTTGAAGGCAGTTCCGTCTTTAACCATATTTATCCATATATTAATAACTTTATATTTTTAATATCATAATTTGTTATGTATATCTAATACATGTATTAAATAATTAATAATATCAAAGCTAATGCACATCCTACCAAACTACTCCTCAATCTTAATTGTGAATGTTTCTTTTCCAAACCTATAAATTGTTATACTCTTAATAAGTGTATCATTACAGACCAGACTTTGATGGTGCGCAGTAGTTGACAGATATCTTAAATAGAGAAGAAAACAGTGGCCATAGAGCTAGATAGAAAAATAATACTACTCTATAAATAATTAATAGGGTTATGGGAGAAAAGTCTGAAGGTATAACGTACTGATTTTGATGCAAAGGACATAGATTTTGTTTACTTGCTGTTTTCTGACAGACTCAACTATTCACACACAGTTACTCTCCTTTAATTTAGGATTTGGTTGGGCTTGGAAGACAAATTGAGAAAGACACTTTTTTTCGATCATTGTCACTTTTTTTGGTAGATCCTCTCCATAGTATTCTTATATTTCAAGAGATACACCGATATGAAACATTTTCGTTCACAACATGCTTTTGGTTGATCGGCATCAAAAGCTATTAAATATTTGCATGCTATTATCATTTTCCTCGTTATTTATGCCCCTCCGTTATCTTTGTGAAGGGGAAAGTCCCGAAGGCAAAAAACCCCACATGTACCAGAGGCTCCGTGGCCAGGTGGGATGTAAATCGAAGGATATGCGTGAGTGACAGCCCTGCAAGGGAGAGAACCAACGAGACACGAACTCAGTAACATCCCTTGCAATATTTCAGCAAAGACTGTCACCACACGGATTCGAACCCGCGACGTCGGAGTGATTGTACCCCAATCACCTTGCCACTTACCAACTCGCCTGTGCCCTGGGGGCATGCCCCTCCGTTATCTATAACCTTCACGAAATGCGCTTTTATCTGCAATAGAGAACTACCCGTTAATAAATTAAATCCTAAACAATCTTTTAATAGAGCCCAGAATAGGAATGTAAATAATGAAGCTTAAACAACAAAATTAGTTAGCTAAAAGAATCATTAGATATGAGTGGCAATTGGCAAGCACATGAAAATGAACATCAAACCATTGAACTAAGAACGATATAATTGTGAACCAAAGACTAAAAGTAGAAAAGATTTTTGTGAATTTACCTTGTCCAAAAAAGCAACAATAAAATTAAATTATCTGTATGTCATATCCTTTGACATAGAGATAGCCCAAACCATAGCAAGTAGAATGAATTTCTTAGATCACACCTTGTCCTTTTTCACCGCAGAAAACAGTGATCTTGGGTTACGTTGATAACTCCTTAATTATCCCCTTAAAGTAATTGTTCCATCAAGTCTGTTAAATATACACGTGTATATTGTGTATATGTGGCTCTCGGAAATCCGCCTTGTACCGTGTATATGTAGGTAATATTTAGTATCCTAGTTTAGGTAATGTTGTAATATAATTAGTATTGTACACTTACCATAATATTTGTATTACCATAAATGTATATTTAGTATCCAAGTAGAATAAGGTTTTAGGAGTAGAATAGGAATAAGATTCTCCTATTATGGAAATATGTAACTTGTATATATAGCCTTTCAATCAATGAAAATAATCAAGAGATTATTTCTTTTATGGTATCAGAAGTCTAGGTCTTAAAATCCTCTCTCTCACTTCCTCCAATTCTGTCGACCTCCCTTGAAATTCCGAGACCTTTGCTCTCGGTTTTTCGTGTCGACGAGAGCCTTCCTCTTCCCAATTTTTTCTCCCTAATCTCTCAATCACATATCGTTATATCATTATGTCTACATCCCGGAACACGTTTCATCTTGCCCTTACAGTTTCTAACATCAAGAATAACATCCCTCTTGTTCTTGAAATAGAAAACGTCCAATATGCGACGTGGGCCGAACTGTTCAAAATTCATGCACGTTCGCATCAAGTCATCCATCACATAATCCCCGCGGCTCCTAAGGATACGGAGGTGCCAAAACGCGAGGATGATCCTAAGTTGTGGACGACTCTTAATGCTACCGTCCTTCAGTGGATATATTCCACAATTTCTACTGACCTTTTGCAACGATTATCGAACGATGACGCTACGACGCAGGCGACTTGGGATAGATTACGTGATATATTCCAAGATAATCAGAATTCTAGAGCTGTTACTCTTGAGAAGAATTTCTCCCACGTCAATATGAAAGATTTCCCTAACGTTTCGGCCTAGTGCAAAAGATTGAAGGAATTGGCGGACCAACTCCGCAACATTGGTGCCCCAGTTTCGAATGACCGTTTGGTCCTCCAAATGGTTTCAGGCCTCTCCGAGGACTATAGTGGTGTTGGCACGCTTCTTCGTCAAAATAATCCACTTCCGCAATTTTATCAAGCTCATTCTATGCTTACACTCGAAGAAGCGGGCATGGCTAAAAAGGCGGCTACCAGTACTAGTCCTGTAGTTATGATAACCGAATCCACTGTCCATCCTCCCAGTTCCAACAACTTGGGTCAAAACCGCAACAACGGTGGCGGCAAAAGGGAGGAAATAAGAAAAATAATAGCAAGAACCGTTGCGGCAACAACGGCGGCAGCCAACAGAATGGTGGTGGCGGAGGGGGTCCTCGCAGTCGTCGTCAGCAACAACAGTTCTAGGCCCCACAGTAGGCCCCTATGTAGTGGCAGCGGGCCCCATAGCCGCAGTCTGGGCCTAGTCAATTTTCGCCCAACTTGTAGTGGGCTACCCACCAGTAGTCCAGGCCCAATTCTACCTGGTCCACCTACAGTAAGTCTTCTGGGCCGAGGCACCAAGCAGGGGTTCTTGGGCCTCGCCCCCGCAGGCCTATCACGTCGTGGTACCCATGTCTACCGACATCGAAGCCGCAATGCACACGCTTGGTTTAAATCCTTCGGACCCAAATTGATATATGGACACCGGTGCCACTACCCACATGACATCCGATTCAGGTACGCTATCGTCTTATTCCAATTTGAGCAACCCTTGCGGCATAATTGTGGGTAATGATAATTCTGTTCCAATTAGTAGTTATGGTCATAAAACTTTATCTCCCCCTCATCCTCCTCTTATCTTGAAAAACACCCTACATGCCCCCAAATTGATTAAAAATTTTGTCTCTGTCCGTAAATTCACTACTGACAATTCTGTTTCTATTAAATTTGATCCATTTGGTTTCTCTGTGAAGGATTTCAAGATGGGGAGTCCTCTCATGAGGTGTGATAGTATGGGAGATCTTTGTCCTATCACACCTAGTTCCGGTCCATCGAATCAAGCCTTGCTATCCGCATTTGCAGCCCTTTCTCCTTCCTTGTGGTATGCTCATCTTGGTCATCCGGGATCATCTATTTTATTGTCATTAGATAAAAACAATTTGATTTCATGTAAGGGTACGGATAGTACTCCAAATTGTCAGTCTTGTTCTTTAGGAAAAATTGTTAGGTTGCCATTTGTAGACTCAAATTCTCATACTTTAATGCCATTTGATATTATTCATAGCGACTTATGTACGTCTCATGTTCTTAGTTCTTTGGGTCATCGGTATTATGTACTTTTTTTGGATGATTATTCTAAGTTTTTATGGACGTTTCCAAAAGCGAAAAAATCTCAAGTTTTTTCCGTCTTCTTAAAATTTAGAGCATTCATTATAACCCAATTCGAACGATAAATCAAAACTATTCAGTATGATAATGACAAAGAATATGACAATGTGGTGTTTCGGGAGTTCTGTGCTAATAATGGGATCAATTTTCGGTTTTCTTGTCCTCGTATGTCTTCACAAAATGGGAAAGCCGAACGCAAAATTCGTTCCATAAATAACATTGTCCGAACTTTATTAATTCATGCTTCTGTACCCCCGTCTATTTGGCATCATGCTCTACAAATGGCTACATATCTCCTTAATATAATTCCTTCCAAAGGTTTGACATATTCTCCCCCTTCAAATTTTATATAATAAAACTCCTTCGTATTCACATCTTCGGGTTTTTGGGTGTTTGTGTTATCCGTTATTTTCGTTTACCACAATTAACAAACTTCAGGCCTGGTCTACTCCGTGTGTGTTTTTGGGTTTTCCATCTAATCATTGTGGTTACAAATGCTTTGATTTATCCTCTAATAAAATCATCATTAATCGCCATGTAATTTTTTATGAAACCCAATTTCCGTTTGCTAAGGTTAAGACTCCCGTGCCTAGTTCATATAATTTTTGGATGATAGTATATCTTCGTATATTATTCACCATTTTTCGGACGTATCTCGCACCCAAAGTTCTCCAGCGGACCCACTGCCCGTTGGTTCCACTGGTCCGTCACACACTGCAATTCCCAGTACAATTAGTGGGCCAGCTTCAGCGATTGGGCCAGTCCAGCCCAATTCTGGAACTAGTCCAGTTCCTGCGTCTATTTACCAAGATGGGCCGGTAGGCCCACTGCCTGCTGGCCAGTCCGTCCCGAGCCCAGAAAATTCCCAAAATCCGCTCAATTCTTCCTCGAGTCATAGACCAGTCACTCGTAGTCAACGGAGTGTGTTTAAATCGAAAAGATATTTTAATTTACATTCTAATGTTCTTAATCACCCCTACACCGTAATCCTGTGTCTGCCTTAAATGACCCGAATTGGAAAATTGCTATGACTGATGAATATAATGCTCTTAGTGATAATAAGACGTGGGAGTTGGTGCCTCATCCATCTGGTATTAATATTATCAGGTCTATGTGGATTTTTGCTCATAAGGAAAATTCAGATGGTTCATTTGCCCTACATAAGACGCGTCTTGTGGGTGATGGTAAGACTCAGCAGGTTGGTGTAGATTGTGGTGAGACGTTCAGTACGGTGGTCAAGCCAGCTACCATTCGCACTGTGCTTAGGTTGACTCTTTCAAATTCATCAGTTAGATGTAAAGAATGCTTTCCTACATGGTGATCTCAAAGAAACAGTCTATATGCATCAGCCGTTGGGATTCCGAAATCCCCAACATCCTCATCATGTCTGTTTGTGGAAGAAGTCGTTATATGGGCTTAAGTAGTCTCCACGGGCCTGGTATACACGGTTTTCATACTATGTTTCGACTATTGGGTTCACTCACAACAAGTCAGATAATTCTTTGTTCATTTACCGTCGTGGTTAGTCCTTAGCCTATATTCTGTTATATGGGATGATGTTATTTTGACTGCCTCTTCTGATGCCTTACGCCAGTCTATCATGACAATGCTCAGCTCTGAGTTTGCTATGAAAGACTTGGGGCCCTTGAGCTATTTTTTGGAGATTGCTGTCACTCATCATGCAGGTGGATTGTTCTTATCTCAAAGAAAGTATGCCACCGAGATCATTGAGAGGGCTGGGATGTCATCCTGTAAGTCCACTTCCATTCCAGTTGATACTAAGCCCAAGCTTAGTGCCGCGACCGGCGTACCATACGAGGATCCGATCCGCTATCGCAGTCTTGCAAGGGCCCATCAGTATCTTACATTGACGAGGCCATATATTACGTATGCTGTCCAACAGGTGTGTTTGTTTATGCATGATCCCAGAGTTGAGCACATGAATGCCCTTAAACGCATCATTCGGTATATTCAGGGTACACTGGACTATGGTTTGCATTTATATCCCTCCTCGACATCCACACTTGTTTCGTATACAAATGCTGATTAGGGTGGCTGTTCGGACACCAGACGGTCGACGTCTGGCTACTGTATGGTCCTTGGCAACAATTTGGTCTCCTGGTCGGCAAAGCGTCAGGCAACTCTATCCCGCTCCAGTGCAGAGGCAGAATATCGAGGGGTAGCGAATGTGGTCTCCGAATCATGTTGGCTACGTAATTTCTTTTGGAGCTTCATTGTCCCATTTAGAAGGCAACCTTGGTATATTGCGATAACATTAGTGCCATTTACCTTTCAGGTAACCCGGTTCAACACCAACGCATCAAGTATATCGAAATGGACATTCACTTTGTCCGTGAAAAGGTTGCAAAGGGTCACGTTCGCGTATGCCATGTCCCGTCTCGTTATCAAATTGCAGACATCTTTACAAAGGGTCTACCGGCGGTCCTTTTTGAAGATTTTAGGGACAGTCTCAGCGTTCGAAGACCGCCCGTTATGACAGCGGGGGTGTGTTAAATATACACAATATACACATGATATATACGTGTATATTATGTATATGTGGCTCTCGGAAATCTTCCTTGTACCGTGTATATGTATGTAATATTTAGTATCCTAGTTTAGGTAATGTTGTAATGTAATTAGTATTGTACACTTACCATAATATTTGTATTACCATAAATGTATATTTAGTATCCAAGTAGAATAAGATTTTAGGAGTAGAATAGGAATATGATTCTTCTATTATGAAAATATGTAACTTGTATATATAGTATTTCAATCAATGAAAATACTTTCAAAATCATTTGATTTGATGAGATTAGTTTTGAAAGTTATTTCATGATTAAATAAGTAGCTTTCTACCATTACAATTTCAGGGAAGAGAATGGAGAAGACTAAAGTCTTATCATTGTGCATTTCCTAAACGTCTCTTCATTTACTTAAGTAACTGATGAGATCATTATAGAAAATTATTTCATGATATAAATAATATGCCGTTATAATTTAGGGAAGAAACCTAGAGGACTAAAGTCTTTCATCTGTCATCTTTAAAACGTCTTCCTCATTAACTAAATAATTATTTAGCCATTGTTTATTTTTTAAGAATAAGTTGAACAGAAAAATTAGAAGAAAAAGGTGAAAAAACCACGAAAAAGATAAATACAATTTTAGATCATAGAAAAGTGTTACATCACATTATCTATGCAACTTTATTATATATATTGATTTGTTGAAGACAGAAAATGCTCACTTTTGACAAATTTAAAGAACTAAAACTGCTTAGGAGTATATTTAATCGACTCCATTATATCATTTGCATGATCTCTACAACACTCATGTTGTAGATATATTGGACTTAAGCAACTATTATATAGCATAGCCGGTTTTATACTTTCTCTATAGATCTGAACTTTCATTTTTTTAGGCAACCTTCTATCACATAACACTCTGATAGCACTTCTCCATTTCAACCATCCGTTTTAGTCTTTGACTAACATTTTCATCTATCATTTCATTCTCTTGAAATAACGAGCTTAGATATCTCAATTGTTTTTATTTTGACACCACAATCTCATCTAGTTTCACCTCATTTTCTCTATGCTTTTGTTGACTAAAACTACAATGCATGTATTTGGTCTTACTTCTACTTATCCTAAAACCCTCATTCTCTTAAATTTCTCTCCATATTTCAAATTTTTGATTGACATCCTCGCTAGTTTCATAATTTAATATAGTATCAGCAAATAACATACACAATAATCTCATATTATATTGTATGGATTAATTCGTGCATAACTAGGGCAAACAAATTTTAGTGGTGTATAAAAGTTCTATATGTTATACTTATATAGAAGTTCCAACAAAATTACCACTCAGTAATAATTACACTAGCTCAATGTAACTTCAGTGTACCATTTTCATTGAATCCAAGGTCCTATTTGGGGGATATGCTGGGCCAAATAAGGTCATGTGAATGATCTTTCACAGTGAGGGGTGTGGGGATCTATCATCATTAATAGCCTAATAGGTGCCACAATATATTAAATACTGCAGGAGTAGTATCATTTAGGACTAGGAGTATTTACTTTTGAAATATAACATAATATACAACGATGTGACTTGGTACAAGAATAGTGTCTCTTTGATTGACTTAAACTTTTTCTTTCTGATGGATCAATCAAAATTTTCAAACTAGGTCCCACTGATTTGAAATCTACCCAATGAAAAGTTGGAAAGAGATTTGCCATTCTTAAATATTTGGGTAAAATTACAAGGTACTCATCGTACATCTAAATTCAAAAATAAGTATAACAACAATAACATACCCAGTATACTTTGACAAGTGAAGTTTGAAGAGGCTAAAATGTATGCATATCTTATCCCTACTTTGGGTAGAGAGGTTATTTCCGGTGGATCTTTGGCTAAAAAGAAAAGAAAAGAAAAGGATTTGAAGAAAAAAATTAGAAATACTATAATTTAAAGTCTCACCTGGTGTCAATATTTATATAGGGGCGCGATAAAATTTTAATTTGCAAAGAGAAATGAATTTCACATTGGATAAGATGCTTTCTAACAAAGGCGACTTCATAATCGAATTTGAACTCGAGACATCTAGTTAAAGATGAAGAATATTGTCATTTTACCGCAACCTTTGTTGGTATAGGTATAATTTAAAGTTATTCAGAAATATATTTCCTTTAACTATCACGAAAATTAGAAGCAACGATATAAAAAAAAGTGTTCTAATTTTTCCCTCTAGTATCATTGTGTTTACCTAAGAGTAGTAAAAATAAGAGAGCGAAATGTGCTTCACTTTTTCATTGAAACAAATAGGAAAAGTAATCACGGCATTGTAGTAAAAACATGGTAAAAGTTTGACCAAGGTGTTTTACACTTTTAAGATTTTAGTTTTATCATATAATTTGACGAAGTAGATATAAGACTCATTAATTCTAACTGAACTAGAGAGATGGTACAAGTAATTCACCGTAGTAATTTTTATTAATTGGTTCTTGTTCTTGCTTGACTAATTAAGTGCTTAAGACAAAATACTAGCTGTTAGTAATAGGAAATTAAAACCATGTGAATTTATTCAACGTACCTTCCGATGATATGAGACGAAATATCACATTCTATCCTTGGTATAATCCTAGGGTGGGTTGGTTCAAGGTCAATTCTAGGGGTGCCAGATGAGCTGTTTGGGCTGAAATTGGGCCGATCAAGATGGACTGAATTAATAGATGAGCCAATGCCCAACCCGCCCAAAACTTACATGAGCTAAGATAGGCGGGTCAAGATGGGTCATAATCCAACTTGCCCAACTTGACCCATTACTTTTTCAAATTTCAAACATACCTTTTATGATATTATTTTATTTTGTATGATATTTAATTTTTCCATATCTTTATTTTTAAAATAAGAATAATATTTTAAAGAATTTTTTTATTTTTATAAAAGCAAAATAAATATACAAATAATGGGTGGGAGGGGGTGAGAGGGGGAGGGGCTGGATGGTGGGGTAAGAAAAGTTTCTCATTTTTTATAAAAAAATTGAATAAGTAAAATAAATATATAAAGTAAAAACTTCGCGTGGGGGTGGGGGTGGGGCTGGGGTAAGCAAATTTTTCTCATTTTTAATAAAATTTTATATATAAGTAAAATAAATATATAAAATAAAAACTTCGGGGGTGGTGTGGGAGGGCAAGGGGGTTGGGGGGTGGGTGGGTAAGAAATTTTATTTTTTTATAATTTTTTTTATAAAAGTAAAAAGAACATGAAATAGAAATTTGAGGATGGGGTAGGGCATAGGGTGAGGGTGGAGGGGGTAAGAGGGAGGTAAGAAAAAAAAATTCATATTTTTAATAATTTTTTTTATAAAAGTAACAAAAAATATGAAATAGAAATTTGAGGATGCGGTGGGGGGGGGGGGTTGAGGGGGTTGGGGGTAGGTAAGAAAAAAATTCATATTTTTTATAAAAGTAAAAAAATATGAAATAGAAATTTGAGGATGGGGTAGGGCAATGGGGTGGGGTGGAAGGGGGTAGGTGTGGGTATGGAGGGGGAGGTAAGAAAAAAATTCATATTTTTTATAAATTGTTTATAAAAGTAAAAAAATATGAAATAGAAATTTGAGAATGGAATAGGGCAAGTGGGGGTGGGGGTAGGGCGGGAGGTGGGGTAGATGGGGGTAGAGGTGGGTAGTGGTGGTAGGGAGGTAGGGGTGGGGTGGAGTAGGCAAGGTAGGGGGCAGAGATGTGAGGGTGGTTTGGTGCTTGGGTGGGGGTTGATGTAGGGGAGGGGTAGGGTGGATGGATAGTGTGGTGGGTGGTTGAGGTGCGTTGGTGTATTTTTATTGTTCCGAAATAATAAAGAATTATTTAAAATAATTATTTATAAACAAAAATCTTAGTCTAGAGTGAAGCTCTAATCGTTAAAATTGAGCATTTTCGTGGGTCAAGTTTAAGCATCATCATGAATTCATTTGGGCTGCTTATTTATGATGGGTCAACTTGTGCTAGCCTAAAACAACCCGTCATCAAAATCACTCTTGCCCAAATCCATGAAACCTTGGACGAGTTGGGCGGATCATTTGGATTTGGACTAATTTTGCCATCCCTAGTCAATTCGATAAGAGTTGTTTATGCGGTAACTAAGTAATGTGAGAATTATTAACGATGATTAATAATATAAGAATCGTTATAACTGGACCATTCGCTTTAAGATCATTTTTAGTCTTCAGTTATTTTTGTATGTGTATTGTATGAATTTAACATAATAATTATTTAGATCGGACAAGATATATAATATCACACAGAATAATATTTTAAAAATTAATAGGGTTGAATCACGTACCCATTTGAGTCATGTTAGGTCGTAGAATATCAGCTACCACACATTTATCTGCCACTCTTTGCATATATTTATCGTATGATTGTAATGGATTAGCTACCATACATTTATGTCACTTTTTGCATATATTTATCGTATGATTGTAATGATATGTTAGAGAGTAGACCTAGCTACAATTATTGTCGCAATCCCAATGAATCTTCCCATTATGTGTCTCATTAGGCTAAACCTACACTTATCATCTCACTAGACTGATCAAACACATAAAATGCACCATCTAATATTCAATTATTATACTTATAATTGAGTGCATGCTTATGAACTATCAGACAACCCTAAAATGTAATAAAATGCTTTATGTAACGTAATCTCATTTTTTTAACATGTATTGTTAATACACAGATTAATATTCTATAGTCTATTAGGTAAGAAAGAACACATAAATTTTCGCAATTTTTATATTATGCTGAAAGTCTACTAAAGTTAATTTCACATGTTAAAAGTAGATGAGGAAAGGGGAAAAAAGGGTAGGGAGAGGGGGCAAAATACATACACGAACCTGAACTATATTGGAAAAGTTGAGTTAACACTTCAATTAATCGTGCTACCTATTATATTTTAAAAGTAAATTTATTATGACCCTAGTGCACATATAACCGATCACACGAAGAAAGATGTTTTATAGTCACGCCACATCATTGTCACGTCACTGCCGCATCAGATACTATGTCAGTTTTTTTTAAAAAAAATTCATGTCACTCCAATTGCTTCTTCTTCATTATACACCATCAAATCCACCATGAAACCACCACCATTGCCGGAAACACCACCATTTTCCTCCGGTGACTGATAAATTATGATAAATCACACCACCTCCTTCCAACTTTTCTTCTCATATATATATATATATATATAAACATCCATTCATACACACATACACATTTCTTCAAGAAACCCACAACAAATCAACAATTCACACACCCAAAAAAATGAAATTCTTGATTCAATCTACTAATCACTCAATTGGCTCAATTTTATTACAAGTTTCTTGATTCAAACTGCTAATCACTCAATTGGGTCAATTTTTTCGCAATTTTTAATGGAACATTTTACTTCGTGCACTGTTTTGCCAACTAGTGAAAGCAACAGAAATCATACTAGAAACCCAAATAATTTCTTGGTGAATTCGTGTGAATGGGTGTGCAAATGAGAAGAAAGAGGTGGGGGGTTATGTCTCAAGAAGAAGAAGAGGATGGGTGGCGGCGCGATTGAGGTTTGCAGGTGAAAAAGAAAGGGATAGTGGGGGTGGGTGGAAGTGTACAAAAATAAGTATTTTACAATTAAGAAAAAAAAGAAAAAGAAATATTTATTTATCCAAACACGCATCTTTTTATTTTTTATATTTGTGTCTTATGGGGTGGTAAGAAATTAACATTTAAGATAATCAGGGTGTAATACGTCATCAGATTAGGTGAGGTAGGAACTCGATTTTACGGATACAGTTCAGGGTGCAATCTATGTATTTTGCCGGGAGAAGGGTTATTACGCAAAGTTCTTTGACACACATCATTCTGCCCCACACTTGGTTGGGCTCTATTTCTTCTCACAAGTAGTCCATTCAATGGGCTGCGAATGTAGAAAAGCCCATTAATGGGCATTTTATGGACTTACACACCTTTTGGGCTTTACCCATTTCAAAGTCGTGAAGGCCTCTTGACTTAACCCCAAAAATAAAGGGGTTACTATAGCTGATGGCGGATGGAGTGTTCAAGCATGATTCATCTAATCAGTCCTTTCAATAGGGAGAATAAATTTACATGTAAAAATCGATTAAAATTGCAATAAATAACATGTCTGAACCAATAATTTTTAAAATATAATGAATTTGAATCTATAAAATTTAAATCATTAATCCGCCTATGGCTATAGCCTAAATTGACAATTTTATTTGTGTTATCACAAAAATCCCATAAAGATTATGACCTGGATCAGATCGATTCTTTTTTGAATCTCTATATGACTCAAGAACATCAATTAGCCAATTACATATTTTTATAACTTTTTAGAAGAAGAAAAACGTAATATAAAGAAAATTACGTAAAAGTTTTAAGAAGACAAATTAGAAAAAAATCATCTGAAATGAAGGATAGTGTAGTGAAATATTTTTATAATTGTTTTACTGGTAATATTTATTTTACCTCATTGCAAAAACAAAATTAACCTATTGGTCATTATCATGAGAGTTAGAAAGTGTATATCACAATTAGAAACAAATTCTAGCAGTATCATTCAGGCGGTCATTTATGTAGATTTATATTTAAAAACTGACCACTTTTTTCAAAAATAATCTCGTACTAGTTTGAAGTTTAAACTTCAAAATAGGTGATCACTTACTACTGATATTATTTTGAATAAGTTTTCAACTTCCAAATATAAGGCCACAAAAGCTAGATGACATTTCAAATGTATATGATAATTTGACTTATAGATTGTAAGGTTTTTCAATTATCACAATACCTCAATAAAATCTAGACTTATTTGAACGTGTTACTAATATATTGTCTAAGAAGCTAGACAAATGCGAAAAAAAAAGGAACTAAGAAGCTATTAGAAAATCTACAACCGGAAAAATAAAATACAATAAGAACTTAATTATTCTTTTATCTCCAAAATTGTATCTGATATTTCGTTTCATGATTAGAAGCTAATGTCCAAAAATGAAAATAAATCCCTCTTGTTCAAAAGTTAAAAAAAATAAACAAAAATTATGTTATGCGAGAGCAACGAGAAACAAATTGCACAATTAAGAAACCAGTTTTTTTTTTTAAATTTCTGTTATAAATATATAGTAAATTAATTTGAATTTTCTAGTACAATATACTGATTGAAGAAAATAATGCAAGCATGAATATTAAAACATTAAGATGGTCAAATCGTTTGAATTTTTTTCCTATGAATCATTTAATGAAAACATCGTAATTAAGTTTTAGAAACAGTTTATCCATCATCGCAAACTATCATAAAAAATCGTAATTAATTAGTTTCGCCATCATCGCAGATTCAGATTAGTTTAATAAATTTTGGATATCAAATAATTAAATAAAAAAGAACTATAGTTATATAGTACTTGTTACATGTGTAAAAGAAAATTCATTACATTGATTAATAAGTGGAAAATTCAAGCTCCTGGTATAAAAGACTACTCAATCAAGTAAATAGTCCAAACTAATTAAAAATCACATTTTTGTTATAGGAAATTAAAGTTTTATAGTGGAGCACCATGCAAGATATACGCCAATACCAGATATTAACAATCCCAAAAGCAAGTTGTTTCTTTGGATATTTGTGCAGAATATTCTCCACCGAACATAAAATCATTCATAATGTTAGATTTTGTCCCATAATAATGTGTGGAGGAGATAAAGCATGAAACTAATATGGAAGTTCTGAAAGTTATATGCTTATATGTATTCATTGATTTGATATATATATATTATTAAATTTTTACATCAAAGGATAATAGAAAGCATTAATTAGTTATTTAACAAATATGATATATAAGTTAGGAATTTTTCAAAAGGCATTCAAGATTTACTATATTATATATGCATATATTAAATTTTTGCATCGAAGGATAATCGAAAGCGTTAATTAGTAATTTAGTAAACATGACATATAAGTTACGAAATTTGCAAAAGGCGTTCAGGATTACTATATATATATATATCAAAGAATTTTTTTATTTATGATTTTAAGTGTTTAATTAATTATCCTTCCATTTATGTGATTCTGACATTGCAACCAGTTATAATAGGTTGAATTACAATCTGCATTTTCTCTCTGTTTCAAGAATGCAAATCTGAGATTTTTTTACAATTTTTTTTTGGGTAGACTAAGGAGAAAAAGAGAACTATATGAATTTTCAGAGGTTATTTTTCTCTTTACCTTTGACCGTTAGTCTTGAATTTTAAATTCGCTACTTTTCTTGCGAAATTTCTTTATGTGTTTAAAATTGATAACCATAAACATTTGGGTATTTGAGGATATTATCCTTCTTCTAGGGGATATAAGCAAGGACCTAAGCATATCAATTAAGCAATTGAATATACCCAAAATTAAAAAAGGAAAAGTTAAAGATGAGAGAATTTTGATAGCAGAGAAAGGAGATATTTGGAAGGGGATAGAGATGTTTTTGATATTCTTCTTACACATTATTTTGACGGCTATGCAAATTATATACTCCAATGACTAATTTTGTGAAGACTTTATCGGCCATCTCCAATTTTTCTTCAATAATTTTTGTTTGTGGGTAAATATTATATAACTAACGGTATAATGTGTATTATTAGTGTGTATATTTACGCTGATTATATGTTTATTATATATTTATTATACAACAATGACAAATTTTCTATACATATATTGTTGAGTTACATATTTTATACAATAATGATACAGTTTCTACACGTATGATATATTTTCTATACATATACAATAGTGATCTATATTCTATACAATAATAATACAGTTTCTATACATATGCTGGATTAGTTGAAAAATGACTACGGAATAAAATTATTTGAAAAGGCTAATTTTTTTTTTTTTGATTTCTTGAGTTATCTGGTGTCAATAGTTTCACCCAGATGATCATTTATGTATTTGTCCCTATTTTGATAGCTCTCATTCCAAATTTCCAAGAGTTAGATAAGGGGATAGCTTCGTAAGGGCTGAACTCATCAAATGGGGCTAACTAGATGTTAGTGATATTTAATGGGCCAATGAAATGTTGGGCTAACTGTTGAAACCCAATTGTTGAAAAATGAACCAGTCCAACAAATTCTCTGCTAAAATTATCTTGGACAGGTTTAAGGGTCATTTACACTTCAGCCCTATTTTGTGCCGGTCTATAATTTTTGCCTTTAATAAATAATTTGTGTGTAGGGTATAAGTTTATATTTTCACATCATAATATCTCATAAGTTATGTCTGACACCTCTATCTTCCAGGTTTTATCATAGTCATGTTACCCCAATTTACATGTTCTAAAATTATTGAATAAATTATATGGGATTGCTCCCTCCAACACCAACATTAAAAAGAAAAACCTATGCTTTTGCCATGTCATATTTCTAATATAAAATATAAAAATTCAGGTGAAATTTACTTTTCAGTTAATTTGATCAAAGTTGAATAAATTTTAATATGATATAAAATAAAAAAGTGACTTTTGTGTGTTAAGTTCAAGTTGAATGATCACCGTAAAATTTATTTAAAATTTAATTGTTATTAAAGAAATGATCTTGGGCTTAACTCAACCCCAAAAGCTAGCTTTTAGGGTGAGGATTGTCCAAGTCCATATAAGGAGTCCATGTTCCCATTCCATTTTCGATGTGGGACTCTTAACACTTCCCCGCACGCCCAGACCTCGTTAATTGGAGCGTGAACAATATAATTTGGGGGCCCAACATCGACGAACAAAGAGTTGGAATGGGTCTGACTCTGATAACATGTAAAGAATGAATTTTGGGCCTAACTCAACCCCAAAAGCTAGCTTCTAGGGTGAGGATTGTCCAAGTCCATATAAGGAGTCCATGTTCCCATTCCATTTCCGATGTGGGACTCTTAACACTTCCCCCGCACGCCCAGACCTCGTTAACTGGAGCGTGGACAATATAATTTGGGGGCCCAACATCGACGAACAAAGAGTTGGAATGGGCCCGACTCTGATAACATGTAAAGAATGTATCTTGGGCCTAACTCAACCCCAAAAGCTAGCTTGTAGGGTGGATTGTCCAAGTCCATATAAGGAGCCCATGTTCTCATTCCATTTCCGACGTGGAACTTTTAACAAAAATATTATCATAGAGGATGACTTTTACAGAAACTGACAGTATATAACCATTTCTTGAGTTGTATATCTTCACATTAGGCTCTCTGCGATATAAAATTTTGGAATCACTGGAATAACGTGGTAATGATAAAATAAATAAGAAAAAACAGTCGCATGTATTCTCTGATAATTTCATCCCGATCTTTTGGATCCTCAGTTACAATTGATGAGTCAGTATCATAAGTAAAAGCAAGATTTGAATACAACAGCATTAGTTTTTGGCGGAGATATTCAATTAACCACTTTTAGCATGTGGTAGCTCCGCTCCTGCAAATAGATATTCATTAAGTATACACTGTTAATATAAATAATTCTTTACACCATCTGAATATGAGTACACATTGAGTTGACTGTTGTGGTTATGGCCTTTGAAACAACATATATATAGACATCAGTGGCACCACTAAAAGATAAATGGTGACAATTAATGCCTATGGTATAATTTAATCAAAGCTTTAAAGAATGAATCTTGAGCGTCCAAGTCCATATCAAGAGACCAAATCTTCCATCCCTAGCTGATATGGGACACTAAACACCCCCTCCTTTCAGCACAAGACTGGACATTTGGAGCATGGACAATTTAATATATAGGGTAACGTACACAGATGACTAGATTTAAAGAGCAATTAACCATCCGTAGCTACTTTTTTGCTATTTACAATTCGTAGCTACATTTTGGCATTTTCGTTGTATTTGACTTTATTTCTGTATATTTGAATACACTGTTCAATTGTATCCAACCTTATCTGATGTCACATGTACTTAGCTGTATTTGGATACATGCAACCTTAATTTCTTTGAATACATGTGTGCATTCAAAATGATGTATTTCAGTGCATTTAAATGCACGACATGACTATGTATTTTAGTATGCTTATATATTGATGTATCCTTTTATTTTAGGTGTAGTTGAATGTATTTCAATAAATTTTAAGATGCAAAATTTCAAATATACTGTATTATAGATAGATAGATAGATAGATAGATAGATAGATAGATAGATAGATAGATAGATAGATAGATAGATAGATAGATAGATAGATAGATCATTCAAACAACACATACAATCAAATACATATAGTTTGTGCCCAAAATACAATCAACCAACGATTGTATTTGACTGTATTTCAATAAAATTTCAGATGCAAAATTTCAAATACATTCAGATCTAAGATACAACAAGGAGAAGAAACTATAGACTCTGTTATCCGTCAGGTCTGGGAAGCGTAATGACAATGGAGAAGGCAGTGGCGTTTCAAAGATCTAGTGGTGTCGCCATGAAGGAGGAAGATGCGAAAGGGGAGATATGACCACCATTGAAGTTGCCATACGTGAGAAAGCTAACTTGGCCGGAGATATGGTATTGGTCACAAAGACGGAGGAGACGACAGCGGAGATCTGGTATTTGGCCGCAAGGACGGAGGAGACGGTAGAGATGGAGGAGAGGGAAGAGATGGCCGCAGAGATATGGTATTTGGCCGGAGATCTTGTATTTGACCGCAGAGACGGAGGAGACGACGGTGGCTAAGGGAGAAGAGAGAGGGAAAAAGGAGAGAGGCACCGGAGCTCTGGTAGTGGGCGGCGGCGGAGAGAGGGACGGAGAGAGAGAGGTGAGGGAAAATAGAGGAGTGAAGGATAAATATAAGCCATAAACCTAATGTATTTTAATATAGCTACGAATGGTAATTTACAAAATCATTGTAGCTACTAAATATAAATAAATTAAAATGTAGTTATTAATGATAACTACCTCTTAGAGGCAACTACGACAAGTAATTATTCCTAATATATATATATATATATATATATATATATATATATATGGGAGTCCAACATCGGTAAATCATGAATTGAGATGAGTCTGACTCTGATACCATATCAAAATTAGGCATTGGGCCTAACTCACACCTCAAAAACTAGCTCATAGGATGAGGATTGTCCAAGTCTATATAAGGTGACCAAATCTTTCATCCCTAGCCGATGTAGGACACTAAAAAAAAAGCAAATATATTGTTTTCCAAAAATTCAAAGTTAAACAAAAATAAGAGAAAACCGCATCCGAAGTAATTTTCCTCTCTTTTTCTTATAACGTGAAAGCAGGGGCAGAGTTAGAGCTTCGCCTCTTGGTTCGGTAGAATTGAATAGTTTTGGCTCAAATTTTGTATTGTATAATTCACATAATATGTATAAATAACTTATTAAGAAACCAACAAAATATCATTTTTTTAAATTCAGAACCCATAAACTTAAAATTTTAACTTCCCATCTCCATGTAAGAGCAAACTGGGCTCAAAATCATATCATGGCCGAACTATCTATACAATATAAGAATGTGACATGCTCAACGTGGAACTTCCATTGTCATTCTAATTCTCATATCTCATAATAAAGTGTACTTCAATTGACACAACTATATCAATAAAGACCTTGTCTTGATCTTTGTTTCCAAATTAATCATTGTTGATTTTATTTCTGACCATAAAATCACTTTATGAATTGATGACAAACTTACTTCTTAGGCCCATCTAAAAGCCCTGTAAGAAACAATGCCTTTTGATACAGTCATCTATAATGTATGTTCTTTTGGTATTGAGTCCACACTTAGCTTGCAACAGTTTGGGCTGTTAGGATAATGGGGTATGGATTGACTTTTTAAAAGTGGCTTATAAGATAAAAGGTAAAAGCCACCCAACTTTTGGCTTATTTTTATACATCTTTAGCCTAAAATAAGTGCTTAAACTATTTTTTATCTCACCCAAACACTTCAAAAAGTAAAAAAAAACTTAAAAATTAAAAATTACTTAAAATAAGCCAATTCAAACACCCTCAGTATCACTATCGAGGAGAATGGACTAACTTCCATGCACGCATCATCTTACCTTTAATGATTATACACCTATACATCATGTTATTAGCAGCGTTTTAGTCAAAGATTAAACTTAACAATCGTAATCGAAACAAATTAACAGTGGATAGCCAAATTCTCCAAATTAAATGGACGGACATACAAGAAATGTTGGGGTTTTCATGGAATTTTCAAGAGATCTTGGATACCCATCCATCCTTATTTCTATTTCATTCAACTCTAATACCTAATCATCTAAAATTGCTAACGCTAATTTACATCATCATAAACTGTAATCTCATATGAAAGACTCATTTGAAGTTTCAATTCGTCAGTTATTCTAAATGGATGCGGTTGGAATTTGTTGAAAACACATGGAAAACGATGTACAAAATTTGTAGTAGATTAGAGGTGATTTAGACTAGTTTATAGTTACAATTCAGAGCTGAAATCTGTTGGGAGTTTTTGCTCTATGGTACTTTATAATGCAGTACGGGAAGTATATTACTATTACAAGTATTCGAAAGGATAAACAGAGATTCAATAATTCAACATGGAATCTGAAATTACAATTGTTACACAAGAAAAACTGGAAATTCCAGTTTTGTAGAAGACGGAAAAATGGAAACTGTTTTTTCTGAGTCGAGTGTGGCACTCTGTCCTTAAGACAATATTGCCCCGTATGTATCCTTTATACGTCCTAGACAATTTGTCTCCCAAGATAAAACAGCAATGGAACACTTGAGCAAAGGAAACTCAAGAGCTATCGTGAAGAATATTGAGTAACGAAATGATGCTTGGAAGTTGTAGGAAGAAGAATTTTCTGCTTGAGAAAGCTTCTGTATTTTCGTGCATATGTGTTGTATGAACGTTTTTGTTTTTTTTTCCTCAACAATGGTGTAAGGGGGTGTTTAAATAGGTGAGGGAGGGGGTGATTACTGCCCTCCATAACAGCCAAATAATGGCCATTATGGAGGTAGTAAAGCCACCAACATTAATGGGAGAAAGACCAACGGATTTGGCCATCATAGGAGGAGTAATTCAGCCAAAATAAATGGCTGAATTGAGTGCTTGGCAACTGCTTTGACTGTCCAGATTCTGGAAACTTGAGGGACCAAACTGTACATCTTGAAACTTCAGGGACCAAACTGTACATCTGAAAGAATTCTGGTCCGAACTGTACATCTGGAAACTTCTGGGACCAAACTGTACTTCTGGAAAAGTTCTCTGGCCCAAAAAGATAATATCAGAAGGCCCGTGACCCGTGACCCGTGACCCGAGAACCCGGAACCCAGAACTCGGAACCGGACGGGCGGGCGGCGGCGGCGCGCGTGTGGTCTTTCCTCGAACCGAAGCACATCTAGGTCCTCCCTCCTTTAAACACATGGGATACCCCTTGGGGTCCCAAACCCCAAACCAATTTCGAATCTTATATACACAACAATTCTTTCTTCCTCTACCGATGAGGGAGAATTGAACCCAATACCACACTTTCCATGCTTCAAACACCTCACTTCGTGAACCAATATCTCTTTCATTTCTCAATGAAATTTGACGATTCTTGGCCCTACGGTTATCTACGTACTTAGTAGATCATGCATGTGTGAAGAACCGAATTCTCCAATATGCGTAACACTAGTGTTTAAGCCGTTAAAGTTGGTCGGTCGCAACTCCCGCCAAAGTCAAATTTCCAACAATCCCCTCTTGAAAGAGATTTTGGCGCACTCACATGGTGTCTTTTCATTTCTAGCAATATTTCAGCGGACCGATGTTGCATAAGGAGAGGTAGCTTCAGCTTTGAACCTTCCATAGTTAAATACCATCGGACTTACTTACTGCGCGGTGAACGTGATGTCTTGAACCGTCAGTGTTTAGTGTAAGCCAAGTCAATGGTACCAACACAACAAATTCCCTTACTCTCTTCTTCGTAATGTTTTGTTCGTTTTGGCCATGGACAACGTCTTGGATTCTTAAGTGCGTTCATTTTGAGGCGGCCCGTCCTCGCACTTAAATAGGTGGTCTCCTACAAGTTATCCTGCTATACCCCACTTCACAAGTGTTAGGAACCATTAAAAGTTTCCCAAAGACCTAACCTCAACTGTTGAGGATCATTACGAGTTTTGAAAACTTAACCTTTACCCATACTGCAGATAACACTTAACGTCTATCGCAGAACGGCTTTGGATTTGGTGTTTCTTTTCGTAAATCACTATCCGAAGTGCTCATGTTTCCACCGAAGCGATCAACCGAACCTTTACAACTTAGTTTTCCCATTGAACCAAATTACGGGATCTCCAGTTCGTAAGGTTGGGTTTCCACCGTATTGGTCCGTATATTTTGGGTTTTAAGCCCATTCCCCTAGACAGCGAGCACTTGATCTCCGGCGGTCCCTTAGTTAGTAAATAAGGAAGTGACACCCGTGATGATCAACCGCCATACGGTCTTATGTCTCCGACGGATCCCGACGGATATGTCCGACGCCGTCATCCGTGTCCTTCCTAAAGCCGACCGGCTAGCCACAGTGTATAACTGCTGAAGGCACGGGTTTCTCCCAATAAGGGACGTCCTCTAAGGAGTCGTGAAGTTACTTAACTTCTTTCATGCTTTGTATAAAGCGATAAACTCCGATTCCATCATGAATCGGCCGATGCAAGTTTGCTTAGAGGATTTTCCAAGAACCACCATACACATTTACTTGTGACTTTAGTGTTCTTTAGATCTGATGTCCAGTTTGCATCACTGTGTTCTACTAGAACCGCTGGACATCCAGAATACTATAATCTGTAGATAAGCAAATAATTCAGATATCGTCATATCCGACTTAACGCCTTTCTATTAATCATGTATTGAAATCATCAGTGAACCTTAGTTCAACTAATATGTTTGTAGGACGATACCAGGTTGGTTGTAGTGTGTACAATACATTGAACTACACGTGACCTGTGCATATCGCTCCTTGTCTATGGGTGCACCATGATTCCAATCAGTTCTATGATTCATATCCATTGGTGGCTTCAACGAGACTGTCAACTATTGACCAGTCCGTTAGATGTCTTAGAAATCCAATTCCTAAGATGACATCTGTGATACCCATATCTTTCATAGCGAGACTTTGTTTCAATATGATTTTCACTCTCAGACCGTTGGTTTTCCAACTGTTGGCTTTCTAACTTCAGAGCCAATGTTTCTGTGGTCAGATTCATTGGTTTCTGTTTTATCTGAAACTTTCGGACTAAAATGTAAACATTTCAGAACCAAAATGAAAGTTCGGAAGAAGCCCAACAAGATAAAGAAACTAACTCTGATTCTCTTCTTCCAACTCTCCGGTTGGGAAGGCTAGTTCAACATCCATGCCACGCAAGACTACAATGGCCCTGGATGTTAAGCTACTCACATGGGAGCACATTTTACAACCCAAAGGTTCTTTTTCCTGAGGAAGATTAACCATTACACAAGTATGGTTCTATATATGGAATCTATTTCTCCCTTTGGCTTCTTTCCAAAGCAGCGCTTTTGGAGATAACAATTATTTGTTAATTGTCCATGGTTCGTTCTCAACCATACAAGCTAGAAGGACTGGAACAAGTCATTGTCCCCTCTTTGCTCCGTCTTGGTTCAACATCTAGAATCCCTGAGGTCTGCAGATCTGGAATATTAAGTTCCGGATAGACAGCAACTTTCGAGTCCTGAAGATAGGGAACGTCTAGTTCCGGACAGTCAGGTCCTCGCGGGTTCTTGTTAACCTTGAGCAATTACTCCTTTTTCCTTTTCAAGGAAAGTTATCTCCAAAGAATTCAGCATTCTTTGATGCCAAAAGGCGATGAACACTACTGTTATTTGCAGATCCAGTGGATATGCAATCTACAATCTTAGGTATGAAACCACCCCACATCACAACATTTGTATGTGAGATCCTTTCCATGTCTCACACGGAGGGTTACTCTTATCCTTATGCGGAGTTCTGTTGAGAATCGCATTAGTGGTAAGGATCGCCTTGCCCCACATAATTTTGGGCGTACGGGTTTGCGCTTGGCTAACACCGTTAGACTGAGGTGAGTAATGAGCAGTCGTTTAATGAACGATGCTTCATATTCTCCCCCTCTATCACTACGAATTTCTCAATCCGTAGGCTTAGTTGATTTTCAACTTCTGCTTTGTACCGCTTATCCGCTTCAACAACTTCATCTTTGCTTTTTAACAAACAAATGATTCCATACGTTGTACCATCATCAATGAAGATCACAACGTACTTGTCTCCCCCCTCTATTTTGTATAAACTTGAAATCACCCAAGTAGGTGTGACTAAGTTCTAGAGGAGCAGTGCTTCTTTCGCTATTCCCTTGATGGAATTTGGAAAGGTGATTTTGCCTCTTCATCTACCTCACATTTATTTTGAGGGTTTATGTCGAAGAAGGCAACAATCTCAACATCGTTAGCTTTTGAATGACTTGCTATTTAACGTGTCTTAATCTATGATGGCATAGACGCACGGATTACAAATATATCATTCATTTGGCTACAGACATACTGTACCATTCTTAGTTATTACAGACCTATTGGACTAGTCTCAAACCAGCTTGACCAACAATGTCCCTTAAACCAAGTTAGGGACATGTATCACCTCATCTTAGAGTGATCTCATTCCCTGAAGTCCTATTGAGGACAACCTCTCCAACCCCTTCTACTTTAGAGGTGGCGTTGCTTCACATGAACAACCTCTTGCCCGTGGTTAGGGCGTAACCGGATCATATGTGATCCAGATACTCTGGCCCACTCCAGTTGCTTTGGCAGACTGAGTGTCCAATTTCTTTTTTGCCTTTCTTTAGGCCTTCAGATCATTTAAGACCTGAAAACTCTGGCCCCACCTTATTAGGTGTCCATTACTTTTCCTATGAAATGAATTCTGGCCCCACTCCAGTCGCCCGGAGGCTTTCGAAAGGATAAACCGAGATTCAATAATTCAACATGGAATCTGAAATTACAATTGTTACACAAGAAAAACTGGAAATTCCAGTTTTGTAGAAGACGGAAAAATGGAAACTGTTTTTGCTGAGTCGAGTGTGGCACTCTGTCCATAAGACAATATTGCCCCGTATGTATCCTTTATACGTCCTGGAAAATTTGTCTCCCAAGATAAAACAGCAATGGAACACTTGAGCAAAGGAAACTCAAGAGCTACCGTGAAGAATATTGAGTAACGAAATGATGCTTGGAAGTTGTAGGAAGAAGAATTTTCTGGCTTGAGAAAGCTTCGTATTTTCGTGCATATGTGTTGTATGAACGTTTTTTTTTTCTCAACAATGGTGTAAGGGGGTGTTTAAATAGGTGAGGGAGGGGGCTGATTACTGCCCTCCATAACAGCCAAATAATGGCCATTATGGAGGTAGTAAAGCACCAACATTAATGGGAGAAAGACCAACGGATTTGGCCATCATAGGGTGAGGAGTAATTCACCAAAATAAATGGCTGAATTGAGTGCTTGGCAACAGCGCTTTGACTGTCCAGATTCTGGAAACTTGAGGGACCAAACTGTACATCTTGAAACTTGAGGGACCAAACTGTACATCTGAAAGAATTCTGGTCCGAACTGTACATCTGGAAACTTTTGGGACCAAACTGTACTTCTGGCAAAGTTCTCTGGCCCAAAAAGATAATATCAGAAGGCCCACAGCCCACAGCCCGAGAACCCGGAACCGGACGGGCGGGCGGCGGCGGCGCGCGTGTGGTCTTTCCTCGAACCGAAGCACATCTAGGTCCTCCCTCCTTTAAACACATGGGATACCCCTTGGGGTCCCAAACCCCAAACCAATTTCGAATCTTATATACACAACAATTCTTTCTTCCTCTACCGATGAGGGAGAATTGAACCCAATACCACACTTTCCATGCTTCAAACACCTCACTTCGTGAACCAATATCTCTTTCATTTCTCAATGAAATTTGACGATTCTTGGCCCTACGGTTATCTACGTACTTAGTAGATCATGCATGTGTGAAGAACCGAATTCTCCAATATGCGTAACACTAGTGTTTAAGCCGTTAAAGTTGGTCGGTCGCAACTCCCGCCAAAGACAAATTTCCAACAAAATCGACTTTAAAAATGTAGTTACGACAATGTATATCACATGTGTATATTGTGTAATGTCACTATATATATATATATATATCACAAATGTACTTTGATATACATGAGATACAAGGAAATACATTATGTATGTATAGATATACAAGAAAATATACATCGATATACACCGTGCTTCAGCTCATTTTCTTCCATGTCCCATCTCAAAATTCGACTAGCAACTCTTCAAGCCAACCCCAATTAAGCTAAAAATCTAGTATAAGCTTCAAACAAGTTTTATCAACAAGATTTTTGAATGCCCACTTGAAATTACAAACTCTTCGAATTTCGTATTTAGTTATGAGAGTTTCAAGCTCAACGATGGTGATTTTCAATGTCTTCTTCCAAATTCAGTTATTTCCTATAATTAATATGTAACATGTAATTACCTATAGTAAACGTAATTAAGTAATTTACTGCAAATAACTTGCTATAATCAACAGAACTACATATACTAAAGGTGTTATTCTTTTACATTGTTACGTTCTTTCCAATTTGCTAAATTTTTTGGGTTTCTTGGTCTATTTCTCCATGATTTCCATAATTTTCGACCAAACCCTAGAGGCATACATGGTAACTACTGTTATCCGTAATGTCCAACTTTAATACAACAAAAGAGAAAAATCAAGAAAAAGAAATAGTGGTGTTGCTATGACTACACAAATAGAAAAAAAAAATTGAAAATATTAAGAAACGAAGAAGATTCATGAATTCCATGTTCTTTGACTAAATTTCTTCGGTCGTTTACCAGAAAAAAAAACAAAGAAAAATAATCTAAAACAGTGAATATATTGAGATATATCCAAAAAAAGAAATCCTTCAACCTAGAAGCTGAGTTTTGAAATATTTTTGTAATATATCCTCACGAAGTTTCCTTCAACCTAGAAAATATTGGACTTTTCAACTAGTGTAGCTCTAAAAAGAGCTGATTCAAAAGAAAAATGTAAAGAGGTGGATTTTCTTATATATGTAGTAATAGATATTGAATTGCCTTTTTTTTATAATACGTCACCGTCACTACTCTTAGATTATAAAAATTATAGGGTAAAAGACTAGATGCACTCTCATAAAAATAAAATAAAAATCCCATCTTTGGTACTTATTATATTAACTTTCCGGGTAAGATAAAAATGAATGAAAATGGAAATGGAAGAATTAGATTACATATTATTCACTTGCAAATAATAGTTGTGGGAGGGAATTTAAATTCCTACTAAGAAGCATGAATTCGACGGATATAGTTTGCAAGTCCATAAACCAGAGTCTTACCAAATAAATATTGGTTCGTGAATAAGTAACATATATTAACTACTTTGACTAATGTTGCATTAATTGTTGATTTGGTTCTATTGTTTGGTAGGTTTATAAATAGCTGGAAAACGTTGTTACTGATCTTGTCCCTCCATGAATACTATGGTCTGATCATTTATGGTTTTGGGTTAGGCTACATGAACCATATTGCGTGGCCCAACTACATTACAAGATTAAATGAATCTTAACGTTTTCAGTCAGACGGTTAAAAGATGGTCATTTGAACTTTTTCCCTATTTTGGGTTGATCTTTAATTTTTACCCTCAAGAAATCTTTTTTTCGGGGTATAAATTTATATTTTCGCATCATAATAATATGCACAAGTGTTATGTCCTACACCTTTAAAGAATTTATTGCCCCGCTAGGCATAAATTTGATTTTGAAGGGCCAAAAATCAAGTAATTGCACGGTTTTCCTTCAAATAGGCTGGCCTTTAATTTTGTCCTTCAAAATTGAAATTATGCCTATAAAGACATAAGTTCTTTAAGGGAAATGACATAATTTATGGATATTATGATGTGTAATATATGCTCCTATAGGCATAAATTTAATTTTGAAGGATAAAAATTAAAGACCAGCCCATTTGGAGGGAAAAAATTAAGACCAGCACAAAATAGGGAAAAAGTGCAAAAAAATTAAAAGAACAGCCCATTTGAAGGGTAAATATTAAAAACCAACCTATTTGAAAGACAAACCGTGTAGCATCTTCTTAAGAGATTTTTCACTTCCCTACTCATAATAGTTTATAATCGTCGTCCAGATATACTCAGTGTGATATAACAAGTACATACGCATTGATTATAAGGAAATTATATAGTAATTTTACTACATAAAATTCGTAAAAATTAAAGATTAGGGTTATTAAATATTATGGGCTTTACTGGATGTTGTGTTGTAAAAATTCCAGAATTAAATGGAATATAATTAAGGAGAACCACATGATCATTTTAATGTTACAAATTAATTGCAGTGTGTAGAGCACGCATAGATGGGTCAAAACAAAGACACTCGAATAGATATACAAGATAGGTAGCATGCTTTCACTGTCCATAGATAGCTAATTAGAAGTGCACACAGTTAAATCTAGATATAAGAGTTTAGCTTTTGTATACTACAGTTAATTATGTATAAGTGGATTATAACCAAGCTCCTCATGCAAGACACAAAATGCTATGGTGGAACATTGTAAACTGAAGAAATGTAAAAGAATGCAGTATCAATTTAGCGACGTGGTTCAGAATAACTCATTGTTGATTTATAAGGTTTTTGTTTTGAATACAAGAAGTGCTTCTTTGCTTGTTTGCGGCGCCTCACTTCGAGTTTCCGCTGTAGAATTGAGTGAAATAACAGAACTGAAGCCAAGATTTCATGCGACAGTACATAGATGTCCGTAGGATTCTTGTGGCGTATGAGTAAAAGGGTCATGTTCAAATGTTGTATTACACATTAATTAATGCTAATAATTCCTAATCTTAGGTATCAAGAACCTTATGTTATATACATGGAGATGACTTGTCAAACGTGGGACTTCCATTATCACTCTTAAAATTCTCACACTATACGTTACGTCTCACTAAGATATTACAAAATTAATTAAGCAAACCATCAACGAAGCAACTCCAATTGATGCTTTGCCTCCTTTGGTACATGAAATTTAAAGATGTGAGCAAGTGTTACTCGATTGGTACTTCATTAATGAACTGCAAAAACAATAGCTAGCACTAGTTAGTATGCATGACAGCTCAAGTGTCGAAGGTTTTCATTAATTATGCTTAGTTATAGTGATAAAATTCAGCCCATCTGTTAATTTCTAGTATGTTTAAACACCTTAAAAGGCGAGAATTATTCAATATCGTAATTAATAATGAGATCAAATTTTTCTTGCATTGACGATATAAATAATATTAGGTAGCTAATAATTAGGTAATTATAGATAAATTTTTAAATAAATATTAGTTGGCAATCTAAAAAAATGGTAAATAACCTAGTATATCATTGGTTAAACTTAACTAGTAATATAAAAAAAAGTATTTACACTATATAAATATATAGCTTAAATTCAATTATATGATAGCCATATGGGGCTTAACTCGAGTTGCAAAGACTAATGTCTTGCACCTCCAATGTAGAGAAAATTGTGAAATTACAAGGGCAGTAGTGTGGTGCCTCTCTTATATTTTTTTAAGGGTTTAAATTATTCGCGAAATAATATGTTTAGAAATATTTTCCTCCCATTTTTCATTCACAAATTCTTGTTCTGCCGGTGCCACATGTTGGAAATTTAACTATGTGGAATTGAGTTTTTTTTGTCTTTAGTGACTTAAGCACGTGGGCCCCGCATGTTGGAAACATTGTTTCTTCGCACATGCCTAATCTACTAAATGAGTAGATGATATTAGTGTCAAGTATCGTCAAATTTCGTTAAGAAATGAAAGAGATTGGTAAACAAAGTAAGGTGTTTGAGACATTAATAGATGAATTATTTTGGCCAAATAACAAATCTCCCACATAGGTAGAAGATGGAAGGATTGAGCACTATATAAGCTCTATTTTTTTGTAAGGGTTTGGGACTCCAAGGGGTAACCCATGTGTTAAGAAGGGGGAGGACCTAGGTGAGCTTGGGTTCGGGGCTAAGCCCCACACGCGCGCTGTCGCCGCCCGTCCGGTTTGGCTCGGGCTCGGGTCATGGATCTCGGGTCACGGGCTTCCCTAAAAGTTTTGGAGATAACCAAACGTTGCAACAACTCTGAAACATTGCAACTAATCTGACTTCAACAGTCATAAACGCCCTATAAATTAAAACTCTTCTATTCTGTTCGAAACATAGAGAAAAACAAAAACACACAAAAATTATCCTCTCCTCTTCAGCAGTCTGTTCTATATTTATTTTCTTCGCTAGAATCAACTTTACTTGCTTTGTATTGTTAATTATTGTTATTTTATCTTGGGAGACTATTGTTCATTACCATAAAAGCATTCATACGGGGCAAACTTTGTATGTTTCAAACTTCGATTCGGGTTCTACTGCTTCTACTCAAGGGAATATTGTTGTCCCTGCTCCTTTCAGTTTCCAAAGAGAACGCCCAGAAAAGTTTCTGGGTGCAAATTTCAAGAGATGGCAACAAAAGATGTTGTTCTATCTTACTACGTTGAACCTGTCACGCTTTCTGACAGAAGATCCTCTTTCTGCTGGGGATGCAATACACACTCAGTATAACACAACGACTGAAGTGGGCGAAGATATCCAGGTCACAAATGCCCTGAAGTTAACACTGAATGCCTGGAGTCATAGTGATTTCATGTGTAAAAACTGCATTCTGAACGGTCTGTCGGATACACTCTATACTGTGTATTGCACCGTAAAGATGGCAAAGGAGTTGTGGGAAAAACTCAAGAAAAAGTACATCGCACAGGATGCGGGTACTAAGAAATTCATCGTTGGAAAGTTTCTGAAATTTCAAATGGTGGATGGTAAATCAGTGATGTCCCAAATTCAGGAGTTTCAAATGATTCTTCATCATCTGGATTTGGAAAGAATTAATCCAAATGAGCAGTTTCTGGTTGCGTCTTTGATTGAGAAAATGCCTCCCTCATGGAACGAGTTCATGAGTTATCTCAAACTAAAGACAAAAGAAATTGGGTTTGAAGACCTTATCATCAAACTGCAAATGCAGGAGGACAATAAAAGGGATATATCTAAGGGAAAGCAGCCAATGGAGGCAAAGGCGAATCTGGTTGATTCAAAGGGAAACGCCAACAAAAAGTGCAAGTACCAGGGAGACGGCAAAAGCCAAACGATGGAGAAGTTCAAAGGAAACTGATATCACTGTGGAAAGCCTGGCCATATGACCATAGAGTGTCGCAAACTAAAGCGAGAGCAGAAGGAAAAGGCCAAGAACAAAGGCAAGGCCAAGGCTAACATTTTGCAAGACAAGGATGATCCTTCGAACCTTGACGACAAGATTGTGGATTTCTCGGCTGTAGTCCTGGAGGCAAATCTGCTAGAGAATCCAAGGTAATGGTGGATAGACACGGGTGCAACCCATCACATCTGCTCTAACAAGAGTGCATTCTCCTCTTACGCCCCAATCTTGGGCAAAAAGTTGTTCATAGGCAATTACGCTACCTTTGAAGTGCAAGAGGTTGGAAAGGTTGTCCTCAAAATGACTTCAGGCAAAGAGCTTACTCTGAAGGAAGTGATGCACATCCCTGACATCCGCAAGAACATGGTTTCAGGGCCACTGTTAGTCAAGGCTGGCTTTAGACTAGTTTTTGAATCCAACAAATTTGTAATAACTAAGAATGGTATATTTGTAGGAAGGGGCTTCGCGTGTGACGGCCTCTTCAAAATGAATAATATGTATGTAATACGTTTATCTAATGAAATAAAGCCTTCTACCTACTTGCTTGAATTCTCTAATTTATGGCATCATAGATTAGGACAAGTTAACTACAAATCCATTCAAAAGTTAGTAAAGTTGGAATTGTTGCCTTCCTTCGACATAAACCCTCAACATAAATGTGAGGTGTGCGTAGAGGCAAAATTAACCAAATCATCTTTTCATTTTGTCGAAAGAAACACCGCTCCTCAAGAACTTATTCACACCGACATATGCGATTTAAAGTTTGTGCAAACTAGAGGGGAAAACAAGTACTTTGTGACTTTCATTGATGATAGTACAAGATATTGTTATGTTTACTTGTTGAAAAGTAAAGATGAAGCTTTTGAATCATTTAAACGTTACAAAGCTGAAGTTGAAAATCAACTAAACCTACGGATTAAGAAAATTCATAGTGATATAGGGGGAGAATACGTAGCACCGTTTGAAGAATATTGTGCTCAATTTGACATTGTTCATCAAACAACTGCTCCTTACTCGCCCTAGTCTAACGGTATTGTCGAGCGCAAAAATCATACGTTAAAGGAAATGATGAATGTTTTACTTATCAATTCCGGTTTATCCCAAAATATGTGGGGCGAAGCGATTCTTACCGCTAATACAATTCTCAATAGCGTTTCGCATAAGCGTAAGGATAAAACTCCATATGAATCATGGAAAGGAAAGAAATCTACTTACAAATATTTGAAAGCGTGGGGCTGTTTGGTAAAGGTCGAAGTGCCTAAACCAAAATAGGTCAAAATTGGACCTAAGACGGTAGATTGTATATTCATCAGATATGCAAATAACAGTAGTGCTTATCGCTTCTTAGTGTATAAGTTGGAGATACCTGATATCCACGAGGGTACGATCATGGAATCAAGGAATGCTGAATTCTTTGAACAGATCTTCCATAGAAAGGAAAAAGAAATAATTTCGCGCAAACAAAGTTATGAACAAAATGCTCAAAATCAATAAGACTTGGGAGTTGTTGATCATCCGGAACTAGACGTTCCAGATCTACAGGACTCAGAAGTTACTGACTATCCGGAACTTAATATTTCAGACCTACAGAACTTAGGGGTTCCAGAGGTTGAACCAAGAGGGAGCAAAAGAGCTAAAAAGGACAAAACCTTTGGTCTAGATTTTCTAATCTATATGGTTGAAAATTAACCGAGGACAATTAAGGAAGCATTGTCAACTCCAGAAGCACCGCTTTGGAAAGAAGCTATAGAAAGCGAAATAGATTCCATTATGCAGAACCATACTTGGAAAATGGTTGATCTTCCTCCGGGAAGAAAACCTTTGGGTTGTAAGTGGATACTCAAAAGAAAGTACAAAGCAAATGAAACTATTGACAAGTATAAGGCCAAATTAGTAGTCAAAGGATACAGACAAAAGGAAGGCCTCGATTACTTCGACACATACTCCAATGTGTCTAGATTAACGTCCATAAGGGTACTCATAGCCATTGTAGCTTTGCGTGACCTTGAGATACATCAAATGGATGTTAAGACAGCCTTCCTAAACGGAGAGTTGGAAGAAGAAATATACATGGAACAACCCTAAGGGTATGTGGTTCCAGGATAAGAAAAGAAAGTATGTCGACTTGTTAAGTCTCTGTACGGACTCAAACAAGCCCTGAAACAATGGCATGAAAAGTTTGATAATACTTTATTATCAAAAGGTTTGTCAATAAATGAATGTGATAAATGTATCTATATCAAAGGGAATTCTGACTCATTTGTCATGATATGCCTTTATGTATATGACATGCTCAGCACCGGAAGTAGTCTAAACTTGATCCTAAAAACCAAGAATATGTTGAAACAATGTTTCGACATGAAAGATATGGGTATTGGAAATGTAATCTTAGGAACAAAGATATCTAAGACATCTGACGGGCTGGTCTTATCTCAATCTCATTACATTGAAGATGGTCTGAGGAAATTTGATGTATTTAACAGTCCCCCTATGAAGTCACCAATGGATATAAATTATAGAATTGATAAGAATTGTGGTGCACCCGTATCCTAAGAGCGATATGCGCATGTCATTGGTAGTTTAATGTACATTACAAACTGCACCCGACCCGATATCGCTTATTCAGTCAATAAGTTGACTAGGTTTACTCGTAATCCTGAAAATAATCACTAGAAGGCGTTAAATCGGATACTACAATATCTTAAATATTCGTTGATTTATGGATTACATTATTCAAGATATCCAACTATTGGACATAAAAAATACCAAAATCCACCAGTAGGTATGTTTTCACAATTGGTGGTGGGGCTGTGTCTTGGAAGTCCTCTAAGCAAATATGCATTGCTCGATCCACGATGGAATTGGAATTTATTGCTTTGGATAAAGCAGGAGAAGAAGCAGAATGGCTTCACGACTTCTTAGAGGATATCCATTGTTGGGATAAACCCGTACCTTCGGTGATGATTCACTGTGACAACCAATCGGCTTTAGGAAGGGCACGGAACAGTATGTATAACGGCAAGTCTAGACATATTCGTCGGAGACATAAGACCATTAGGCAGTTGATCACCACAGGTATCATTTCCATTGATTACGTCAAATCAAAGGATAGTATAGCTGATCCATTAACTAAAGGCAATCCCAAAGATCAAATGTTCTGTCTATCTAGGGGAATGGGCTTAAAACTCAAATAATAAGAATCTTTATGGTGGTAACCCAACCTTACTGACTGGAGATCCAAAGAATTTGGTTTAATAGGACAACTAAACTGTAGAGGTTCAGTTCTAGCCTTTCACTTGAAGTAAGAGCACTTCAGATTATTATTCTTTAAAGAAATATAATTCCAAAGTTGTTCCCGCGATAGACATTAAGTGCTACCTGCATAATGGGTAAAGGATAAGTTTCTAAAATCTTTTAATGATTCCTAATACTTGCGAGTGGGGTATGCCAGGATACATTAGAGGAGATCACCTATTTAAGTGTGAAGACATGCCGCTTAAAAAGTACGCACTTAAGAATCTAAGAAGTTGTCAATGGCCACAAAGGACAAAACTATAAGAAGAAATTAATAAGAGGAGTTTTGTATTGATATCATTGTCTTGGTTTACACTAAACACTCATGGTTCAAGACATCACGTTCACCGCGCAGTAAGTAAATCCGATGGAAATCGAATAATGAAGGTTCAGAGCCGAAAGCTACCTTTCCTGATGCAATATCTTTCTGTTGAAAGATTGCTGAACTTTGACACCCTGTGTGCATCAATTCTCTTTCAAGAGGGAATTGTTGGAAATTTAACTATGTGGGATTGAGTTATTCCCGTCTTTAGTGACTTAAACACGTGGGCCCCGCATGTCAAAAACATCATTTCTTCGCACATGCCTAATATACTAAATGAGTAGATGATATTAGTGTCAAGTATCGTCAAATTTTGTTAAGAAATGAAAGAGATTGGTAAACAAAGTAAGGTGTTTGAGACATTAATAGATGGATTGTTTTGGCCAAATAACAGATCTCCCACATAGGTAGAAGATGGAAGGATTGAGTACTATATAAGCTCTATTTTTAGGTAAGGGTTTGGGACCTCAGGAGGCAACCCATGTGTTAAGAAGAGGGAGGATCTAGGTGAGCTTGGGTTCGGGGCTAAACCCCACACGCGCGCCGCCGCCGCCCTTCCGGTCCGGCTCGAGCTCGGGTCGGGTCATAGGTCACGGGCTTCGGGCTATGGGTTGTCTTCCAGAATTTTCTTTTTGGTCCCTGAAATATTTCTTATTTATATTTTGGTCCTAAAAGTTTTGGAGATAACCAAACGTTGCAACAACTCTGAAACGTTGCAACTAATCTGACTTCAACAATCAGAAACACCCTATAAATTAAACTCTTATGTTATGTTCAAAACATAGAGAAAGGCTGATACAGAAACACACAAAAATCCTCCTCTCCTCTTCAGCAATTTGTTCTATATTTGTTTTCTTCGCTAGAATCAACTTTACTTGCTTTGTATTGTTGATTGCTGTTGTTTTACCTTGGGAGACTATTGTCCATTACCGTAAAAGCATTTACGGGGCAATTTTGTCTTAAAGACAGAGAGTCATCTCTTGACTCATCTTTCGTTCTGTTTAACACTTCTGACACCATTTATACCTATATCACATTGGTCCAATGTTTTATATATGTACCATCAAAAGCATCGACATTATTGCACTTCTAACAAATAAGAACTTCAGCAGCCTTAATGACAAGCTTAATTTCCAGAAAAAAGAAGGTGAAGTTAGTCTAATTTGTATAAATTTCAGCTGAAACCTTACGCATACAAAATTAATAGCAGAATATGGAAGACATATATACCTTTTAGACAAGTTGGATGAGGTTACGGTAAGTGGCGGAGTAAAGAATTTTATTAAGGAATATCAAAATATTTAAAAGTAAATACACGTAGAAAATAAGGGGAATCAACATACAATATATATATATACATAAAATTTAAATTTTAACCTAACTAAACAGTGTAATCTTCCGGCGAAGAGATGTCAATTGACACCCTTTAGCATAAGGGGGTTCCGCCACTGGTCACGGTGTTGAATATTGTGAATACTCCTTCCCTCTTAATTAGATCTTGAGTTTTAGTCTTAATTCATCGTGTATATATGAATTTTCCCTCGACATGATGAAAGCTTTATATGTAGTGATAATGAGGTTGTTTTAGGTGACAAATTCAGATTGTAGGCGTGAAGTCTTGCATTTTTTTCATTTTTCGTATCAGGTTTCTAACTAGCTTCGCCACTGTCTATGTCAAACTATTGAAGTTACCGGGTGATCAAGTTCCCAAATATTTTACTCGATCACTATATTTTCATATTGAAAACTAGACATTACATACAAAGATATTGACAGAGCACAAATCTCAAAAAGTAATTCCAAATTTAAAGGTAATGAAATATTTATAATTTGGAAATTCTGAATCCATCACGGGCAATTGCCTCTGGCTTTAGTTGTCTCTTTGATTAGAGTAAATGAACCACATGTATGGATAAGAAACACCTTTTCTTGGTTAGCTATAAACACTTTTTCAATAAAAGTTGCCTACTGTGGGTCGGTAGTTAGGTGGATCATTCTTATGAAAGAGATATAGAATCATTAAACGTAGAATATCCCGACTTCGCTAGTCAGAACGAAATGGACATATGAGCGATCGGTTACGAGAGCTCGACCGATCAGACCGGGAAGAAGAGAAAGAAAGGCCAATCTCCGTGCTGGTCAATCTCAGAGATCTTATCGGCCGGCAAACCGGAGACGGACGACCATGGTCCCGGCCTTACCAGCACCGGAGGTGTTGGAAATTTGCCTTTGGCGGGAGTTGCGACCGACCAACTTTAACGGCTTAAACACTAGTGTTACGTATGTTGTAGAATCCGGTTCTTCACACATGCATGATCTACTAAGTACGTAGATAACCTTAGGGCCAAGAATCGTCAAATTTCATTGAGAAATGAAAGAGATATTGGTCCACGAAGTGAGGTGTTTGAAGCATGGAAAGTGTGGTGTTGTGTTCAATTCTCCCTCATCGGTAGAGGAAGAAAGAATTGTTGTGTATATAAGACTCGAAATTGGTTTGGGGTTTGGGACCCCAAGGGGTATCCCATGTGTTTAAAGGAGGGAGGACCTAGATGTGCTTCGGTTCAAGGAAAGACCACACGCGCGCCACCCGCCCGTCCGGTCCGGTTCCGGGTCACGGGCTGTGGGCCTTCTGATATTATCTTTTTGGGCCAGAAAACTTTGCCAGAAGTACAGTTTGATCCCAGAAGTTTCAGATGTACAATTTGGACCAGAATTCTTTCAAATGTACAGTTTGGTCCCTGAAGTTTAAAGATGTACAGTTTGGTCCCTGAAGTTTCCAGAAAGTCAGAATTTGGCAGAAGAGAACAAAAATGCCAAGCACTCAATTCAGCCATTTATTTTGGCTGAATTACTCCTCCTATAATGGCCAAATCCGTTGGTCTTTCACCATTTATTTTGGTGGCTTTACTACCTCCATAATGGCCATTATTTGGCCAATAATGGCTGTTATGGGGGCAGTTAAACAGCCCCTCCCTCACCTATATAAACACCCCTTACACCATTATTGAGACATACTTAACATACAAGAGATATACTACACGAAAATACACAAGCAAAAACAGTTCTTCCTACACCTTCCAAGCATCATTTCGTTACTCAATATTCTTCACGGTAGCTCTTGAGTTTCCTTTACTCAAGTGTTCCATTGCTGTTTTATCTTGGGAGACGAATTATCCAGGACGTATAAAGGATACATACGGGGCAATATTGTCTTAAGGACAGAGTGCCACACTCGACTCAGCAATAACAAAACAGTTTCCAGTTTTACTACTTCAACAAAATTGTAATTTCAGTTTTGTTGTTCTATTGTAATTTCCAGTTCTTGAATTACTTTGCAGTTACTAGTAATTCTCATTTCCTGCAACCTTTGTAATAACCAATAGGAGGTGTACTAATCAATGAACCCACGAAACCAACTTTCTTTTATGACAAAATAAACCAAGCCTAAGCGGGTCTTGGAGAATGGACTTTATATCATTCTTATGAAAAGATAATTATTAATTCCTAATTGGCCCATCTATCTTGGTCTTAACACTCTTAAGTAGCCTAAAATTAAAAGGACAAGACAATTTTATCCAACCTTAGTTGTCCTTTTTGTGACAACATTGGAGTTTCGTACAACTATAGCTATCAATATTAATTATATACTACAACTTTGTTTGTGAAAGGAATATTTTTCGTCATATTTTCATTCCTTAAATGTAATAATTTTCATTCCTTAAATGTAATAATATATACATGTTTACAAGATTAAGTTTAAGTTACAATTATGGTAGAATATACTTAGAATGTTTACAATCTAAATATAAAATATTTACTTTGATTATGGACATAATCAAAGATTATTTCCATAATTTATCATTCCCCCGCAATCTTAGCGAGAGGCTCTCGTATGCTGAGACTGTCCCTAAAATCATCAAAGAGTATCTGCGGAAGACCTTTTGTGAATATATTGGCAATCTGATAGTGGAACGAGACATGGAGAACACGAACTTGTCTATGTGCAACCTTTTCACGGACAAATAAAATATCCATCTCTGTATGTTTAGTGCGTTGATGTTGTACGGGGTTCCCTAACAGATATATCGCACTCATAATATCACAATAAATGACGGTTACCTTTTTTATTGGACAATGGAGTTCCAATAAAAGATTACGGAGCCAACACGATTCAGAGACAACATTCGCAACCCCTATATATTCGACTTCAACACTAGACCAAGATAATGTAGGTTGGTGCTTCGACGACCACGAGATCAAATTGTCTCCGAGAAATACACAATAACCAGAGGTGGAACATCTAGTATCCGGACATCCACCCCAGTCAGCATCGATATAAGACGTGAGACCAGAAATGGCTGACTTATATAGATCTAAGCCAAAATCAAGAGTACCCTGAATATACCGCATAATTTATCTGAGAGCACCCATATGTTCCTCCTTCGGGTCATGCATATGTAAACATACTTGTTGAATAACATATGATATATCAAGTCTCGTAAATGTGAGATATTGTAATGCCCCTGCTAAACTGCGGTAATGTGTCGAATCGTCCTATGGAGATCCTGAAGAGTTACTCAACTTAGCCTTGGTATCCACCGGCATAGGTGATGGCTTACAAGAAGACATGCCGGCTCTGTCAATTATATCCTCGACATATTTTCTTTGACAAAGAAATAGACCACCCGCATGTTGAGTTACAGCAATACCCAAAAAATAGTTCAAAGGACCCAAATCTTTCATAGCAAATTCAGATGCAATAAGGGACATAATAGACTGGCGAAGAGAAGCAGATGATGTTGTGAGGATGATGTCATCAACATAGAGAAGAATGTATGCCATGTCATTCCCTTTCTGATAAATAAACAAAGATTGATCGAATTTGCTATGTGAGAAGCCCAATGTGGAAACAAACCCAGCAAACATGTTATACCATGCTCGGGGGGCTTGTTTGAGACCATACAAATATTTCTTCAATAAGTAAACATAATCAGGATGAATGGGATCTCGGAATCCCAAAGGCTGGTGCATCTAAACTGTTTCCTGTAGGTAACCGTGTAAAAATACATTATTTACGTCCAACTGATGAATGGACCATGATTTTGATAGAGCCTGTCGGGTTCTGTTTTGACCTGCTCGGGTCAAAGCGGAGCACAACGTGTCCGGTGATTCCTGGGTAAAAGGATTAAGGAGTCGCCACCTAATTATTTTTTACGGTGAATTAGGGCACCTAAATATTAAACTAAATGCTGCAATATAACTCCAATTTTAATGGTATACGAAACTAGTGAGATTCTAGGTAAGGGTTCTTTATTATCCTAAAGGGAAGGGGTTAGGCATCCTTTAAGATCCGCTAACTTGCGGTTATCCGATCAAACTCAGGTTAATTATTGTACTAAGGAAAATGCATGTTTTTTAAAAAAATAGAAAGCTAAAATAATGTTGCAAGTATTTAGTAAAGGAATACATTTTTATAAGTATGCATTTGTATGGTATTTAAAGAAAAATACATGTAAAGTTGAAAAGTATGCATTTGGGACAATTAATAGCAAGGAGAAAAACGAATTATTTATCAAGCCAAAGAAGTAAATTTTGAAAATCATTTTGAGTTGTACAATTAATAAAGTGAACATAAGATGATCAAAGCTTGTTTAGAAAATTTTGAATATGCATGACGAGCCTAAAAATAAATAACTAGCGGAGGGCTTCTATGTTTAAATTAACCGAGCCTACAAACAAATAAGCTAGCGACGGGCTTTAACTACCCTACTAATTATCCATTCATGGCCTAATTATTCTAAATATCCTAACAATCACACAAGCATTAAATAATTATTACAGACCCAAAAAATAAAAGAAAATTGAAAGGCGGTATTAAATAATTAAAGCTGCGATTAGGGCGGATGATGATATCATCCCGCCCTATTTGTTTAGAAGTCCCGAGGTAAGAGATATGCAAGGAATGTGGATGCGGGTCTTCGATTTGACAATAGCCATGATGAGTCTCATTAAGAGACTCTTCGTCGCTCCCGGTGCATTTCATGTAAAATAAAAGAAAAGAAAAGGATTAGTGATGGAACACAAGAATGTATATGTATAAACAATGTAATCAAATAATTCATTAAAGATAAAGTGTTATTGGGAAGAATATGTTGTTGGGCCTCGGGGAATAATTAACATACAGAAATAGCAAGCAGGCCCCAAAAAAAACATAATTTCGGACTTAAAACAATATATACAATAGGCTCGGTTAAGCATATGTACATATTCATAAATATACAATCCCACATTTGATATACATATGCATAACTTCTGTATCCCATACTTCTTGGAATGCATCTCGACACATTATACTTTACTCGAGATTTCTTAAAGAAGATAGAATTAAATTATAGGTGAAGACAGGAGCATAATGACGCAATATGACTCGAGTAGCTTCTTATGTTGTCATTTTGATATTTAGACACTCGAACGAGGCAAGCCAAACACCTCATGGATACGGGGCGAGTTGGGAAAACAAGGCAACAACTCATGCATTATCTTTATATAACGAAACAGGTGCGAGAGATGGATGCTACATGTTACACCAAACTCGAAATACATTAGGGGATCGAGTAGTCATTTGAGGGTCATTATCCCTTAATACAAGTATCATTTAAACAACTTAACGGGTAAGCCATATACTAGATAATTTGAGAGGTGAAGTAAGTTAACACGGAAACATTTTTTCTGTCTAGATATTCAAAGACAGTATGCGAACAATTCAGCGGACATGGGAGGCAAAGATATAAACAATCGCTCATAGCATCTTAAAGAGGACGAATCATCCTAGTCTAGGCGGGACACACACAAGGTTCTTATCATCCCAAATACAATTATGGCTTCTTCATTTTTTATATATACAAGCGAGGGATATGACGTTAATTATAGGTCATAGTTGTATATCTATACTTGATTGTCTACACCTAACTTCACCAAAACAAGCAACATATAGCATATATGTCATACGGTGTTGGATAAACTCAACACATCTCTCGGAACCTCCACAAACCAACCGAAGAAAACATTTTGGTTATTAGTCACGTTTATGGTCTAGTAGGCATTTAAACACGTCATATTAATTTACATCATGTTCACATGAAGTCCTAAATGGGGTCTATTATCACTTGCAATTTGATTCATACAAGATTACACATAAGCATCATTGATGTAAACCAAAACAGTCAATAAATTTGAGATTAAGCAATTAATAAATCAGAAATTACACTTACGGTATACACATCCGAACTAAAATAAGACTAATCTAAGCATTAATTGAAAATATGATCCTAGTGCAACACCGGTAAGTATCTATAATCAACTAAAAGGTTAGAAATTTACTAACGGTAGTATGTGTTGAACTAATCCACATTAGAATCCCCTAAAGAGATACTAAAGTATCTTCACATATCACACTAAATATATTACTAATCTTGAGCTTAGTTGAATAGACATAGAATATATGTACTATAAAAATTAACCAAAGCACTATCATACTTAAACAATCTAAATATTAAAAGACACAACAACATTAATAAACTATGACATGATTAACACAATAAAGAAGCACACAAAATGCGGCTAAAATAAACAGAGAGATGTGTTTACTGACCTTCTCCGGGCAGCGAACCGAGGCGTGTTTCGAATCGTCGACCCGCTCGGAGGAGTTTGTTTATGCGATTGAACAGAAAATGGGTATGAATGTTTTGTATCTTTGTCGAATCAGAAATAGGAGTAAAAAGAATAGTCGACTTTTTTGGTTTTGGTTTTTGAAGAACCGAGAGTTTTTCCGTCCAAAAAAGGGCTTCCTTCAAACACAACCCAAAGGGCTATATTTATAGTCAAAACTTGAGGGGTTTCAACAGCTAGAATTCGAATTTCGAATCCAAAGAAAAGAGGAGAAAAGTGACGGTTTTTTTGACAGATTTTGAAAAGCGAGATGATAATGAAAGGGGTACGGGTTTATGCTATTACCCGTCGAAACCTTGAAGGTATTCTCGGGGATCGATCGTGTCATGCATGCTTCGCTGTCGATTTGACTTTGGATGAGCTATTCAAGCTCGGGGTTTGCGAAAAAAGGGGAAAGGGGACCGGCGATGTGAGGGCTTGATGGTGGCAGTGGTGTTGGTGTTTATCCGGCGGTTTGAAGGTGAAGCCGGCGAAGGACCGCCGGATTTTGGGAGGGTTGTTAGTTTTTTGGAGGCGTCGGTTTTTGATTTGGGTAAAGGGGCGAACTGGATTTGGTTTATGTTTTGGACGATGGGGGGTTTTAATTTGGGTTTGGGCCGGTTCGGTTGGGGGAGTGGTGGGCTGGTCCGGTTGTATTTAGGTTTAGTTGGGTATTGGGCTGGGAAATGAAATGGGTTAGAAATTGTTTTAGGTTTAAAAAATATAAAAGGGGTTTAACATTAAAAATATTATTTTTGTTTTTGTAAAAGATGTGAATTATTTAAAATAACATAACGATGTGATAATAATAAAATATAATATTTGCGAAATGTTTAATGCTTAATAAAAAATGGAAATGCGATGCAATTTTGTGAAAATAAAATAACATAGAATATTAGGGTAAAACTATGCTGTGATATTAAAAGGCGAATGATAGTAAAAATACGAATAATAATAATAATAAAGAGAATGATAATATATATATATATATATATATATATATATATATATATATATATATATATATATATATATATATATATATATATATATATACATGTATGCATATAGATTAAAATTGTTTTGGAGGTGTTAAAAATATTTAAATCGCAAATAAGTTGGAAAAGACGGGACAAAATTGGGTGTCAACAGAGCCAAACTGAAAATTGTCCGGATAGTCGCCGGTTTAACAACTGGGCTAAAGGTTTCATCAGAATCCACTCCAACCTACTGAGACATGCCATCACCAATAAGACGGGCTTTGTGCCTCTCAAAGGAACCATCAGATTTCTTTTTATGAAAAAAATCCATATGATTGAATTATGTTTACATTAGAAGGACGGGGCACAAACTCCCACATCTTATTTTTAATAAGAACATCAATTTCATCCAATATATCGGCCTTCCAATTTGGGTCCGATAAGGCAGATTTCGGGTTACGGGGAATCGGGAATGGTTGGACAGAGAATGTCACATTAAAATGACGCTTAGGCTAAAAAATCCCATGAATGCCACGGGTTTCGATGGACCGAGTTGGGGCCTGACCCTAAATGGACTGTTGGGGAAGTGGGGATGTCGGGTTATTGTGGGCTGAGTTTGTGGCCTGGTGGTTATTGGGGCTAGTCTCGGCTAGATAAGAGCTCGGCTCAGCTGAATCGGTTCTGGGAATTTCTGGGTTGGGCCAAGGGTAGGCTTGTGAAACCCACTGGACCGCGGGAGAGGGAGCAGTGGATTCCATCGGTTGGGCTTGAATCAATGGGTCATTTAACTGGACCGATGGAGAGGGAGAGTGAGTAGTGGGCTCTCTCATTTGGGCTAGACCAGTTCGGTTATTTAATTGGACCGAGGGAGAGGGAGCAGTAGGCTCCCTCATTTAGGCTTGAGTATATAGGTTGTTTAAATGATATTGCAATAGGGGATGTAGCCCGGTGTCCAGAAAATCATATGAGGGCGGGGAAGACGTGTGTATGTTTGCAAATGAGAATTTGGACTCATCGAAAATAACGTGATGAGAGATAATAATTTTTCAACTAGACATATCATAGCACTTATAGCTCCGATGATTTTGTGGGTATGCCAAAAATACACACGGAGTGGAACGAGATTCAAGTTTATTTATTATTGTGGAAGGAAAGAGAGGATAACACAAACACCCAAAAACCCTCAAATGTGTGTAGGAATGAACACAATGATAAAGATTTTGTGTGGGTGAGAAGTTTGAAAGTAACTTGCTAAGGAGAATATTTAAGAGGTATGTGGTCATTTTAATAGAATGGTGCCAAAATGGTGGTGGTATGGACGAATGAGCAAGAAGTGTGCGAATTAAATTATTTATTACTCATATTTTTTCGTTCGGCTTTCACATTTTGAGGAGAAATGTGCAGACAAGAGAGATGAAATACCATACCATTTTTGTGACAAAACTCCTTAAATTGGTCATTTATGAATTCCCTCTCATTGTCACATTGGAAGCATTTAATAGACTTCTCAAATTGGATTTGGATGAAAGCACTAAATTGGATGAAAATAGTGTGAACCTGCGATTTTTCCCAATGAGAAATGTCCATAGAAAATTAGAGTAATCATCCAAAATAAGCATGTAATACGTATGACCTGCCAAACTTAAAACCGGGGATATCTATAAGTCACCATGCATGATATCAAATGGCATAATAGTATTTGAAGTAGATAAAGAGAAAGGTAATTTAACATGTTTCCCAAAAATGCAAGACTAACAAACGTGGGAACACAAACATTATTTACAATCAATAAACTTATTTTTTCTAAGGGAATTTAACACAGGTGCTCCCGGGTGTCCTAAACGATTATGCCATAAAGTAGGAGAAAGAGCAGCAAAAGTTGATGGAGAGGTGGCTTGCTTGTTGGTGGTGGTGGTGATGGGATACAAATTCTTAGTGCTAGTACATCTCATTAGTGGCATCTCCGTCCGAATGTCCTTCACAAAAAACCCGAACGGATCAAATTCAACAGAAACATTATTGTCAGTGGTGAAATGACGCAAATATACTAAGTTTTTAATAAGTTTGGGTGTATGAAGGACATTATTTAAATGTAAAGGTAGGTAAGAGGAGGGAGGTTTGATTTTCCAATATCACGAATTGGAGTTTCTTGTCCACTGCCAACCACAATATTTTTATTACTGCTCATATTAAAATAAGATGAGAGAATACCTTGAGGTGCAGTCATGTGAGAGGTTGCCCCGGTGTCTATGTACCATGTGTCGTCAGGAACATTGAGAGTCATAGCGTGCATAGCTTGCTAGATGTCCGTTGGAACATAACTCAAAGAAGATGATCTATGAGCTGCAAATGCTTGTTGTGGACGGCTGCCAAGAACCCAAGACTGTCGAGTGGGTGGTGGTAGCCTGCCCTACGACGCCGTGGGGTACGGGCAGAGAGGGGCATCCCACTGTTGCGATGCCCAACCCCATGGTGGGTACTGCCCCCATGGCTGAGCTTGCAGTTGCCACTGGCCTGGCTTGTTTTGCCCCTGCTGCTGGTGGTTACTGCCATTGGGGACTGATTCCTGCCACCACGGCCTCGTCCCCATCCACCATTATTTTTCCTTTGTTATTGTTGTAATTTTGTCCCCATTTTGGTCCATTGTTGTTGTGGTTTGGACCACTGCTTGAACCAGAATTTTGAGGCTAAAATCATCGGTATACGTGTTGGTGGAAAGGAGGGTGATGCCAGCATTGTTTGCCGCCGTCGCCAGCTATTTTAGTTTTCGTGTTTCTTCAAGAATCAATTTCGAACGAGCCTCATAAAATGGTGGCAATGGATTACTTTGTTGAATGAATGTAGCAACACCATCATATTGTTCATTCAAATCCGCAATTAATTAGAGAACTAACCTTTGATTCGTCACCGATGCACCAACGTTGGATAGTTGATCGGCAAGCATTTTTAACTCTTGACAATATGCGGAGATGTTTGGAAAATCATCCATCTTGACATTGGTGAATTGATTTTCTAGATAAACCGCATGAGAAATCTTGTTATCTTGAAAAATATTTTGCAAACGCTCCCATGCTTATTGAGCCGTCGAATTCGGTTCCAATATGGTGTGCAAAAGGTCATTTGATATGGTGTTGTAAATCCATTGAAGGACTATAGCATCCAAGCGAGACCAAAGAGCCATGTCAATATCGGTGGACTTTTCCATGACACCCGATTGAGGCTTTGGAGGAAGAATATCGTCAATGACTTGGTATGCGCGGTAATGGATTTTGAATAACTCCGCCCAAGATGAATATTTCCCTTTTTCCATCTCAAGAATCACCGGAATGAAATTCTTGAAGTTATTTACGGCAGGAGCGGGATGGAATTTGTTTTGGTCGGCCATTGTTGCCCGAGAGAAACAAGAAAAGAGGAGGAGGAGGTAGGGTTTCTATAAAGGTGGGTGGCAGTGGAACTAGGGTTCCGACAAGTTGGGTCGGCCGACTTTAGGGTTAGGTTTTAGGGTAGGGTTAATTTTTGGCTCTTGATATTATGAAGGAAATATTTTCCATGATATTTTCATTCCATGAATGTAATATTATATACATGTTTACAAGACTAAGTTTAGGCTATAATTATGGTAGAATATACTCAGAATATTTACAATCTAAATATAAAATATTTACTTTAATTATGGACATAATCAAAGATTATTTTCTTAAACTATCGGTTTGGTTGTGATCTCAATTAATGAGCCACAACATATATCAAATCTATTGTCATGGACGGAGCTAGAGGGCGGAAGTGGTTCATTCAGACTTTTTTTATTGAAAAATTACACTTTATATATAAGATCAAAATTATATATATAATAGAGATTGAGTCCTTAACTTCTTTGTTTATTTATTTCTTTATATTTTGAATTTTTTTAATGAAAATCTTAGGTACCGCCACTAATTATAGTCTGCATATGATCCGCATATTAATTAGTGGAAGACACTAAGAAGCAGCCATGCATGCAAGAAACACTTAACATGAATATTTCCTCGAGGTACAAAGCCACCATTGATGGCGCCTCAACTATATATAGGTCAATAACGTAAATTCGAGCTAGTCCTAATAAATCGTATCTAACATTTAAGAAGTATATATTCTTACAATAAAATGGTGTAGTGAGATAATTGGAATCCCTCTATACTGAGTGTCAAAGATTTTGAGTTCAAACTTTGAGAATGGACAATCTTTTAATAGGAAATGGTTTATCCCTTACTCGCCTATACGACGCAAATCAAATGTCTACAACAGAAAAAAGAACACATCAAGAATTTTTCCAGTAGTATGCACCTGAACGGATCTACAACTAATATTAGTTACAGGTTCACGTGAATCCATTATTTTTTACTATCTCAATAAAAAGGTCAGGGTGGAATCACCCATTTAATAGCCTATACATGTTTAATTATGAACCTGATTATTATTATATAAGTATTAACTCAAGATCGAGGTAGAATCCATAAGTTTCAAACCTTAAAAGGAAAGAAGGACTGTTGGTTCAACAATTTTAAAACGTAAAGGGGACGCTATATAAGTGCCGATGTTTAGCTTAGCTAGTGATGCTTTTATAAAATAAAATGGAAATATTTATTTATTATTTTGAGCTTTCCTTTGAATGGAACAATTAACAGATCATTGATCATGTGAGTTAGTTTGTTAATTATAATTAATTGTCCAACTATACTTCATGAGAAGTGGATTTTTTTCTTCTCTTTATTAAGTCATAGTTATATTTAATGAACTCTGTTACATAATAAAATCTAAACCCTAGAAGAACTATGTTATCTCCCAGAAGATAATGTTATAATGGTAATCAGACATTAGAGTAGCCTGGAAATAAGTCTTTCATTTGTCTCAATTTAACATACTCCATCCGTCTCAAAAAGATTGACACGTTTCGCTTTTCGAAAGTCAAACTTTCTAATTTTGACTGTGTGTTAGAGCATAGAGTTTTTAAATTTTTTTAAATAAAATTTATATATTTGAAAACTGCGTAAAAATATTATAAGTCACCATAATTAATAATTTAAAATATTTAAAAGACATTTGAAAATTTACAGTCAAAGTACAACTCGTTTGACTCTCGAAAAATGAAAAGTGACAATCTTTTTGGGACGGAGAGAGTACTATTTTCTAATATATTTTTAAAATTTTATCATGTTCTCTTATTCAAAAATACTTATGACTTATGTTAAATTATACATTTTGAAAAAATCTTAAATTTTACATCAATAAATATCGCTACATAAATTGAGACCCAAAAAAAAGTAGGTACTACATGGTCCATACTCCATAGTGAAATTTATCGTTGTTCGAAGTGTAATTGGACATGTGGTCCAAATGTACGAAAGGACACAAAAGTCAATTACATAATCATAGGTGAAGGTGATTGAAAAAGCACTAAGGGTGTGTGGAAAATCATCCAAATAATTGAAATTGAGTGTAATTATATAATTTAATCTATTTATTTAATTAAGTAATTATATAGTTGGGTGGAAATTGGATGTAAATGAGAGGGTATAATTACACTCTTCAATTCTCAAGGGGGAGGAGGTTGAGAATTGGATGTAATTATAGAGTTACTTTTTAGTTTCTTTATTTAAATTTATTTTTTATTTCTATTATTTTAATTTCTTTTTAATTATATTTTTAATTAGTTTTATATTTTAAAATATTTTTTTTATATTATTTATCTTTCATTTCATTTCTTCTCATTCCCAACCTTTACTTCTTGCAGTTCCATGTAACTGCTCGTATTTTTTTATTCATTTATCATAATCGAGTTATTATTCTAATTTTTTAAACTACACCTCTTAATATTAAAAATAATGAGTCATTAACAAACTTGACATATAATGAGCGACATTATTAAAGTAGAATTTCGTTGTAAATGAGGTTATAGACTTATATTTTCATTTCTTTTGAATTATTTACTTAAATTACGTTGGAACTTACTTATGTAATGTTGAAATTTGACATAAGAATATTATGTTAAATTTTTTCTTTTGGATTTTGAATTTAGGTTATATTTTTTATTTTAATTTATTTGCTTTAGTACTATTGACTTGTTATTTCACATTGCATGTTTATTTTTCACTTACGGTTGATAGATTTTTTTGGTCAAACATTTGAATAATGTTATGGCATTATATTTATAAATATTATTTTTTAGTCAAACATCTGATCCATGATGTTCTCACAAAAAAAAAGTCTTGCTTTTAAGTTTTAAAATAAAAATATTATTAATTTGAAATATATATATATATATATATATATATATATCAAATATTTTTTACAATATTAGTTACAACTATGTGATTATTAATTAATATATTTTCAAGAAACAATGTGTTATTAAATAACTAATTTAATATCATTTATAAAGGCACATATTTTTTTTTTAAAATTTTATTTTTAAATTAAATTAACTGTGTAATTACAGTTGTGCAACCAAACAACACACTTGTAATTACATCATGACAAATAAACAAATTGTTGTAATTACAATATTGTATAATTACTAGAATGAGTAATTACACTAATTCCAATTACCAGGTGGTTTTCCAAACAGACCCTAAATTAAAATTGCAGCAGCCTAACTTTTTTTTAAAAGAGCAAAGAAGAAAATGACTCGTCTTGCACAATTTCCAATGTATTTATCATCCAATCATCTCAACGAAGAAATATTAATGTATCAACGCATGCCACGATCATATTTCCTCTATCGATACGAGAGGGTCGAATTTAAAATTTGTGTATTTTTATAATAATTTTAAGTTATATATAATGATAATTATGTTGATGATTAAACATTTATAAATATTTAGTAAATTTATTAATACTTCCTTCGATAAAAAAGAGTATTCACTTATCAAATAAAAAAAAATTAACTTTACTTTTTCAGATTTGTCCTTATTAAGTGTTAGGTGACCAAATCTCAATAATTATTTAATTAGAGACATTCTAGTTAAATTATCTAGTTTTATCCGAAAATTAGCATTTTTTTAATGAGTGTGCAAATGACAAACTGAATTATCTTTTGATCCAGAGGGAATACCTTTTTAAAGTTGGACAAAAATTATTAAATTTACATGAACTTGAAACTTTTAAGTTAGGACTAGGGGTGGCCAATGGGATGGGCCTGGCAGGATCGGTACCCAGCGGGAAAGGGGTAGGGCGGGATCGGTACCCGGTGGCCCTAGCGGGTTCTGCTTCTGTCTCGTCCCAGTTCCGATTCCGGTCCCGTCGGAAAAGAGTACCGGTATGCGGGTGGGACGGGGTCGGGATCAGGATTTTTTTTTTTGCACTTAATTTAAAAACTAACATATATATAACACAACTCAATAATTGAACAAGATAATGTAATAAAAACATCACAATGATGTTTTTGTGTCTCTTATATTATTTAATAGAAATATGATTTTTTTGTAATAAAATACAATTGTCAAAATTGAAACTTTGTGGTGTTGTTCAAAAATTGCAAACGACATAGTAAAATTACAATTAAAGAAATTACATTTTGAAAAAAATATTTTCTAGTTTCTTTATAATTTTCTGTGGTTCTTCGGTTGGATTGGTATTTGTTGGTCAAATTGCTCCACGTCGCTTCCACCACCTTCAGATAAGATGTCGTTGTAGTTTTCATCTTCTTCTTCATTGATATCCGGTTGACCGCACCTTCTCCGCTCCGCTCGTATCCAATCTATGAATAATACTGCAATCTCCAAGTTGTCTCCCGCTAATGAGTGTCTGTGCTCTCCTATTTGAAATATGCCGATAGAAAAAGCACTTTCAGACGTTGTTGATGTCTCTTGAATGTTCAAAACATCTCGGGCCATCATTGAAAGTGCCGGAAAGGTCTTCTCATTCTCCCTCCAGCATTTCAGCAAGTCTTCATGTCCTTCTTTATTGAGAACTGTTTGGTACGGTACAATACCCTGCAAAACAAAAAAATCAAACTCGCTAATTTGATTAGTAGTGTTACCACCGCACATTTTATTTTTGATGCTTTCAATACAAGCCGCATAAACAACATGTCTTTTTTGAGGATGTGTTGAAGAAGAAGAAGAAGAAGAAGAAGAAGAAGAAGATGGTATGGAAGCCGGTTGGTTGCTAGCACTTTCTTTTTGGTAATGCGTATATATTTTTTTGCATTCGTCTTCTATGCTAGACAAAACTTATTCTTTAGTTTGTTCAATATGTGGTGAATTTTTTGGAGTAGGAGGTGGTAGTATTGCTACACAGTCATAAATAGTTTCAATAAGTGTTTTACAACCGTCTATTTTAATAGTCGGATTTAATACAACACCAATAATATAAATAGTGGAAATAGGAATGAAATATTTTTTTATTTTGATAAACATTTTTTAATAGCTGCCTTATAAGCTGATTTTTCCATATATTCACTAAGCAGTAAAAATATTAGAGCTACATAAAACAACATAGTTGAAATAGTAGGATAATATATACCGGAAAATTATTTTGTTGGTTAAAAATTTCTCTAGAAATACAATAAGTTCTGAAATTTTTTCTCAATCGCTATCTACAACCATATCAGTTGGATTTCGATTATGAGCGTTAAAAAATAAAGTTATATGTCTTCTATAGTCATAAGCAACAAGTAGTTGCTCGTATAAACAATTCCACCTAGTGGGTACTTCTTCGGAATTTTTTCTATAAGGTAGTTGGCAATCGTGACAAGTTTTTTATAATCTTTTTTTCGTTGTATTCTATTACTTTTAAAAATAAAGTTTATAGCAAATTGTATTTTTCTAGGAATGTCTTCAAAAAGTGATAGACCATCCTTTACTACTAAGTTATATATATGGCACACACATTTTATATGAAAATGATTTGAAAAAGATGGAGTTAAACCATCTTTTAAAATTCTAATAGCATAATTATTAGAAAAAGTGTTATCTAATGTAATAGTCATAATTTTATCAGTTATTCCGTAATAATCGCAAACTAGATAAATATTTTCTGAAATAAAAGTAACAGTGTCCCTATCATCTATATATCTATACACTAAAATACGTTTTTGCATAGACCATTTATAATCTATCCAATGACAGGTTACCGTTAAATAATCATGGTCGTTAGTACTACGGCCTATATCAGACGTGATGGATACTTTACCAGGAAAATGATATAAGGAATAACATAAATACTGTTATATTCATGTGTAAATTTAAATACATCTCTCTTAACAGTTGATCTAGGAAAACCGTTAAAAGCAGGATTATACATTTCTCTAATATAATGAATAAAACCACGAGAGGAAGGAAATGAAAAAGGCAAACCCTCCACAATAAGTAATTTTGTTATTGCTTCCCTATCTCTATGTTTATCGTATTTAAGACCTACAATTCCCCCCGTCGTGGGGTTAATTTGACCATGTACTTGGTCCGGAATAGTATGTGAACCTTGTCTCGACTTAGAGGGCATTGGCGTATCCGGTTTTTCAGTCAGGTGTTGATTCCACCTAGCTGGGTGAAAGTTTTTTATGTGTCTCAATAAACCTCCCGTACCACCTTGATCTTTTCCGATTTTAAATTTAAAAACATTTTTACAAATTTGACATCTAACCACTTGATGCTCTGCGTCCCTATCAAAAATATTTCATGCATCTGATTTTAATTTTCATTGTGGTGGGCCTCGTCTCATACTAAGGGGAATAGGAGACGTTCCAGTTGGAGGTGCACTAGTGGGTGTGTCATCTAGATCAAGTGGTGTGTCATCTAGATTATCTTATAAATTAAAGTCTTGTTGAGTTCCAAAAAATAGCTCATCGTCTAAATCTAATGGTATTGCGGGAAAATGTTCAGTATCAACAAAATCATCCTGTCTAGGAATATGATGACTAGAAGAAGTACCCCTTCCCTTGTTACCCCTACTAGAGGAAGCCTTACCCTTACCCGTAAACATACCTTTAAGTCCTTCCATTTTAATTATGCTAAGAAATAGTTAACTTAAAGATAATGAAATTAAGTGCACTAATTAAAATAAAGAAACAATAATAATTTAATGAAGGAACGAATGTACCAAACGCCAACGTAACGTCGACGTGTAATCGAGAGGTTGAAAATTGAAACTTTGCTCGATGGATGATCCTCAAGCTAGTTGCCAACTTCACTCCCAAATGAATAAATAAAATTGAATATTTAGTAGACAATGTAGACTTGTAGAGAGATAGATTGAGAGATTGTAGGAAGATTTGTGAAAAAGATGAAGAGAAAATGAGGTATTTATAGTTGAAAAAATGGGTTAAAGTATAAATATAATAACTTAGGGGTTAAAAATAAATATTAAGGGGATATGGGAAGGTGAGGAGGCCAACCATGACCATTGCACAACAGCCAAAATATAAAATGGTCGTTGGTGCAACGATTATTTTGGGCAAGGGGCGGGACCGGGGCGGGCTGGATCTGGGCGGGACGAGCCCAGGTCCCGTCTCAATACCAATTTTTATTTTTTTAGTAATAGCGGGACCAGGTCGGGATCGGGCTGACCAGGCCCGTTGGCCACCCCTATTAGGATTTAGGACTGTTCCTGAGATGAGATATATATATGTATTGCGCGTGTGCACGCACATGCTCTCTCTTTAATATTTATACTTTATCGTGCTATTGTCACATCTCCTTTAACATTGCAGCATAGTAGCGTCATCGACAAAGATATGAAGTTCTGCATGCAGCCAATGTATCCATAGTACAATTTCAGTGTGTGCTATTGTCAGATCATCCACATACTTCCTTTGGCTCAGCATAATACCATCCTACAAATATTCAACCTCCAACCCAAAAAATATGTTAACCTATAGAGGTTATTCGTTTTGAAGGCTGCATTAAGAAATACGACTAGTTAATTAATTAATAAAAAGTTTAAATTTCTCCCTATACTATCTTTTGAAGAAAGCATCTTTTAATGAGTTTTTTCGACGCAATATGAATTAGTTAAACCAGTGAACTATTAGATACTGAATGTTTTTTTAAAAAAAAAAAGTAAAAAGAGAGTTGGGAGAGGTATTTCTCTAAAAAAACTTGAATTGATATCCGGAAAAGAACTTATTATTACTTAATAAATAAGCATAGTTATTTTCAGCTTTAATATAATTGGTAAATAGTATAATTTTGTTCATCACTCTGATAGTATCTCACAAAAAACTTATAGCTCACATCACAATTGGTAAACGCTTTTCATTAATGCGAGCCCACATAATAAAAAGTGAGCATCAATTAAATATTTTTCTTGTGAGTTGAGCTTGAAATGATAACCAAAATGATTCTAATTAGGATAATTATAAGACATTAAACTCCAAATAACTTTTGGATACCAATGATTTGACAATGACTACTCCTAACAAACCAAAGATTTGCATGAGTATTAGAAAATCGTCTAAAGTAGGTAAGACGATTTTAAATATATATAAGTGTATATCACGGTTTTGGTCCAAAATCAGTCCGTTTACTTACCATATTTTATGTATAGTTTTAGATAATATTTTAGTGTAAGTATTACATTAATTAGTCTTGTACACTTATCATAATTATAGAATTTTTGTACTACTAGAATAGGGTTTTGGTATTAGAATAGGAATATGATTTTCCTATTATGAAAATATGTAAATTGTATATATTGGCTTTCAATTAATGAAAATAATCAAGGGATTATTTCTTTCATGGTATCAGAAGTCTAGGTCTTCAAAATCTTCTCTCCAAATTTCTTAAATTTTCCGTCACCGTGCATCATTTTCCGAGCCCATTCTTCTTGGAATTGTGCCGACGGTCTCTCCTCTCTTCCCAAATTTTTTCTTCCAAATCCCTACATCACGTCTTGCTTTGCTCTCATGGCTAAGAACACGTTTCACCCTGCCCTTGCTGTTTCTAATATCAAGAATCACATCCCTATCGTTCTTGAAATAGAAAACGTCCAATATGCGACGTGGGCCGAACTGTTCAAAGTTCATGCACGCTCGCATCAGGTTCTCCATCACATTATCCTCGCAGGTCCTACAGATACAGAGGTGCTAAAACCCGAGGATGATCCTAAGTTATGGACGACACTTGATGCTACTGTTCTTCAGTGGATTTATTCCACTATTTCTATTGACCTATTGCAAATATCGAACCAGACGTACGACGATGACGGCTTGGAATAGAGTACGTGATATATTCCAAGACAATCAGAATTCTCGTGTTTTTACCTTGGAGCAGGAATTCTCTCATGTCAATATGAAAGATTTTCCTAACGTTTCAGCATATTGCAAAAGGTGGAAGGAACTGGCGGACCAACTTCGCAACGTTGGTGCGCCCGTTACAAACGATCGTCCCGTCCTTCAGATGGTCGCAGGTCTATCTAAGGCCTATAATGGTGTTGGCACGCTTCTTCGTCAGAGTAGCCCTCTTCCGCAATTTTATCAGGCTCGTTCTATGCTTACACTCGAAGAAGCAGGCTTGGCCAAAAAGGCGGCTACCGGTGCTAGTCGTATAGTCCTGATGACTGAGTCAAAGTTTACTCCTTCCGGTTCCTACAACTTGGGTCAAAACCGTAACAACGGTGGAGGCAAAAAAGATCAAAATCGGAAAAATAATGGCAAGAATCACGGCGCCAACATGGGTGGAAGTCGGTACAGTAGTGGAGACGGTGGTGGCCCTCGGGGCAGTTAGCAGCAGCAACAATCTTGAGCACAGTAGTGGGCCCCTATGCAGTGGCAATGGGCCGGCCAATCTGGGCTAAACAGTGGCGGAATTCCAGTGTATTACCCAGGAAACTGGGGCCCCATTTGGCAATAGCCCAGGCCCAGTTTTTTGGGTCCAGTCTCGGGTTTCCGACCAACATATGGGCCGGGGCAGCATGCCGGTGTACTTAGGCCTCGGCCTCCGCAGGCCCACCATACAGCGGGCCCCACACAAACCGATATTGAAGTCGCAATGCACACACTTAGATTAAATCTACCAAACCCAAATTGGTATATGGACACCAGAGCCACAACACACATGACTTCCGATCAAGGTACTCTCTCGTCTTATTTCAATTTGAGTAGCCCTCGTGGCATAATTATTGGTAATGGTAATTCAATTCCAATTCGTGGTTATGGTCATAAAACATTGTCTCCCCCCATCCACCACTTATCTTGAAAAATACCCTTCATGCCCTAAATTGATTAAAAATTTAGTGTCTATCCGAAAATTCACCACTAATAATTCCGTTTCTATTTAATTTGATCCGTTTGGGTTTTCTGTGAAGGATTTCAAGACGGGGAGTTCTCTCATGAGGTGTGATAGTAGGGAAGATCTTTATCCTATCACACCATGTTCCGGTCTCTCGAGTCAAGGCTTGCCGTCAACTTTTTCAGCCCTTACTCCTTCCTTGTGGCATGCTATTCTTGGTCATCCGGGGTCGTCTATTTTGTCTTCCTTAGATAAAAATAAATTTATTTCATGTAAGGGTACGCGTAGTACTCCGAGTTGTCAATCTTGTTCTTTAGGGAAAATTATTAGGTTGTCATTTGTAGACTCTAATTCTCATACTTTAATGCCATTCGATATTATTCATAGCGATTTATGGACTTCTCCTATTCTCAGTTCTGTGGGTCATCGGTATTATGTTTTATTTTTGGATGATTACTCTATTTTTTATGGACGTTTCCGATAGCGAAAAAATCTCAAGTTTTTTCCATCTTCTTAAAATTTAGAACATTCATTAGAACCCAATTCAAATGGGAAATCAAAAATATTCAATGTGATAATGGTAACGAATATGATAATGGGGTATTTCGGAAATTTTGTGCTAATAATGGGATCAATTTTCATTTTTCTTGCCCTCATACGTCTTCACAAAATGGGAAAGCCGAACGCAAAATTCGTACCATTAATAACATATTCCGAACCTTATTAATTCATGCTTCCGTACCCCCTTCATTTTGGCATCATGCTCTACAAATGGCTACATATCTTCTTAACATTCTTTCTTCCATAGGTTTGACATATTCATCCCCACTTCAAATTTTATATCATAAGACTCCTTCGTATTCACATCTTAGGATCTTTGGGTGCTTGTGTTATCCACTCTTTCCATCCACCACAATTTACAAACTTCAGGCCCTGTCTACCCCTTGTGTGTTTTGGGTTATCCGTCAAATCACCGTGGTTACAAATATTTTGATTTATCATCTAATAAAATCATCATTAGTCGCCATGTAATTTTTGATGAATCTCAATTTCCGTTTGCTAAGGTTAGTAATCCCGTGCCTAGTTCGTATAATTTTTTGGATGATGGTATATCCCCATATATTATTCATCATTTTTCGAACGTGTCCCGCACTACAAAGCCACCAGCGATCCCACTGCTCGCTGGCCCCACTGTTCCGCCACCAGCTACTGTTCCAGCCGTTGGGTCCTGTCCCGTAACTGGGCCAGTGACGGTTATTAGGCCAGATTCCCAGCCCATTACCGCCACTGTTCCAGTGACGGGTTCCAGCCCATTTCCGTCACAACATTCCCATGTTGGGCCAGCAGGCCCACTGCCTGCTGACCAGTCCGTCACGTGTCTCGATAGTTCCCGAAATCCGTCCAATTCTCCCCAGAGTCATAGACCAGTCACTCGTAGTCAACATGATGTTTTTAAATCAAAAAGACATTTTAATTTAAATTCTAATGTTCTTAAATCTCCCTTACCCCTAATCCCATGTTTGCTTTAAATGACCCGAATTGGAAAATTGCTATGACCGACTAATATAAGACTCTTATTGATAATAAGACGTGAGAGTTGGTGCCCCGTCCATCTGGTGTTAATATTATTCGGTCTATGTGGATTTTTGCTCATAAGGACAATTTTGACGGTTCTTTTGCGAGGCATAAAACTCGTCTTATAGGTGATGGTAAGACTCAGCAGGTTGGTGTGGATTGTGGTGGGACGTTTAGTCCGGTAATAATACTTACACTAAAATATTACCTAAAACTATACATAAAATATGGTAAGTATACAGACTGATTTTGGAAATATTATGTATATTTAACAGAAAGAGATAACTCTTTATAAATCAGTCCAACTTTATTGCTCGTTTACAATGAGAAAGAAATTGAATTTTGAAAAATGGAGGAACGTAACATAAACATTTCATCTGCTCGTGAATTTAAATTAATTGAGCTAGTGAATTGTAATAACGAATTATTAAACAAAAAGGTGTGACTGTACTATAGTGGCCTTATTAAGTTTTCTTATTTAAATAAACAGAAATTATATATTAATTTATTGTAGTTGCTTTAAAAACTAAATTGGCAAATAGATTAAGTGGCCTCCAATGCAACACATGGAGATAGTTGTTTATCCTAGTTGTTATGACAGACAAATCCCCACTCAATCCTCTCGATTTGCTCTTGTTGAAATAAAAAAGGTGGTTCTGGTTTTTTATTGTCAAATATTTATTATACTTTTAATATAAAAATCACATTTTGCATTATTAATTTATTATATTGGTTGCTAACACCTTGAAAAAAATAAATTTTATTTAGTTGCTTACACGTCCCTATAAAGTTTGATCCCTCAAACAGTCAAACTATGTATAATTTGCTTGCAAATAACTTGCCAGCATCTAAATTTGATTGTCTAGTTTAAAAATTTTAATGTCGTTATTAGTACGGAAACGAGTCAAAAATATCCTTTAACGTATTAGAAATGATTAAAAATACCATTTTCCACATATTGGATCAAAATTATCCCTCCTTCCATCTATGGGATAAAAAATGCCCTTAACTTTATTAAAAATGGCTCAAATATGCCCTCCTTCTACCTATTAGATCAAATTTGCTTCTAATTCATATTTAAAATTACCCCTCTATTAACATCATAATATTTAATTAAACACATGATCTTCATTTACCGGTCCACAACTCAAAATAACTCGACCCATTCATAACACAACCTAACACAAAACCTATTCTAAATTAACGCAGCTAAGACTAACAAGATTCTTCTTGTTAAGCCCCAATAATTGAGATGAGAATATTATAAAATGCTTCTTGTATATCTAACTACTAAGAACGTACATGCGACTGAAATTTCTTGCTAAAACAAAGACCTATCAAAAGTAATTGCTTATAATTAATTAAATTCACTGTAGTATCTAAATAAGATAAAGACCTTCCTAAAGACAATATTTTAACATGAATTAATACAATAATGTAGAATTTATCATTTAACATGTATTCGTAATAATAAGAGAATATTAATTTTTATAATTAGAATATAGACTATTTAAGTAGGATTATACACACTAAAGTTATAAAACTCACCAAGTTAATCAAAATCTAATGTAAATTTTTTTATAATAAATTAAATTTTATCATATATCAATTGATTAACAAGGTTATATATCATGTAGTGTTACATTTATAAATCGGATTAACTAACATGTACTTTCAATGACACAAGTCTTTTTAATGCTGAAATTTCATATGTTTGAGGCTGACAACCTACTAAATAAGGTATCAAAAAAATAATTATGTTGAACAGGTACTAGTCGACATTTCCTTTTCGTAATGAAAAGGAGGGTAAAAGAGAAAGTGTAGTTTTGATAGCAATCATCAATCTTTATATTCCAGCTCTCTTCTTGAACTATTTTAATAATAATTTTGCCTGAGACTCATTTTTAAATAAAGACCAAGTGCTTAATTAAAATTTAATAAATGTCATATAATCATGCTCTTAATAGAGGGACAATTTTAAGTCTAAAAATAATGTTAGGGCAAATTTAACCCAATAGGTAGAATGAGGGAGTATTTTTTAGCTATTTCTAATACATTAACGATATTTTTTATCCCGATAAATGGAAGGAGGGACAATTTTGGCCCAATAGGTGGAAGAAGGGTATTTTTGAGCCATTTTTAATACATTAAGAACATTTTAGACCCTTTTCCGTTATTAGTACGTGGAAATTAAATGATATATGTCTAATACTGGGCAATGAAATTTTTTGTTTGTTGCTTTGTGGTGATTAGTGTCCAAACAGAAATTAAAATATGATCAACAGTCTTTATGAAAATAATGTATTGGGATAATAATACTTTTGATTTTACTGGTAAATTCTATTTTTTCCCTTGTGATATATGATTAAATAAATTTAACCTTCAATTAAATTAAATGTGTATTTTTGGTACACTAATATAGAAAAATATATTATATTTAGATTATTTTTAGAACTATATTGGCCTCAAATATGAAGTAGCAGTACAAATCTAACATAGCACATGGATAGTCAGATGGTGTAATGGTTAATACTTTGTTAAATTTGAGAAGGTTCACAAGTAAAAGGATAATTAAAAGTGCACATTTTAATTAATGGAAGGTTAAATGTTCTTAAACATGTATTACAAAGACCAAATTATTTTATTGATATTTGAGGACTAAAGGCACAAATTTTCCTAATTTATATTACTATATGATTTAACTAGCTAGTCGAAAGAGATTTTTTTTTCTTTTAAGTTTTTGAAGATTTTGGGTGAAGGATTGAGGGAAAAGAGCTTATTGGAGTTATCATCATAAAGCTAATGATAAAAGTTGAAAGTTACTTAGGAGACAACCTTTGCCATCTAAGCATGCAATATGACTTTTTCTTGCTATTTTATCAATAATTAAGAAATTAAAGGCATATCTCCATAAAATCTTGATAAAATTATTCTAATTGACACTAAACAAATGAAATTTTCTAGATTGATATGTGTTATTAAGATAATCATAAAGTCCAAGAAGTATGCAATGTTCTTGCTGTGCTAATCCAATAATAATGATCTCTATTTGGTGTATCTTTGTGCCTCCCACTTTCAGGGGAGCTCTAAATTATTAGGGTCGAAGACAAATTAAAAACATAAGAAAATTAAACAAATAATATTTAATTAGGTGGCCTCTAAAAGGTGATGCATATGAAGACGAGTTTGTCTACCCACTAAACTAAGGAAGATACATATGCATAGGTGGCATCTTTAAAAAATGTAAGGTAATATATATATATATATATATATATATATAAAGCAAAGTAATGAATGATAGTTTTGCTACGATATTTTAAAAAAAAAATAAAGGCCACTAGCCTTTTCATCACCTAGTGGATATTTTTATTTAATAGGCAAAAAATAAAATCAAATAGTATGTGTGCGTGTGTGCTTGATCCTCACAAAAAAATTAATCAAAGTAATTCATTGTACGCCACTTACAACTTGTAATTATATATAACATAATTTTACAAGTATAAACAATACAATGAAATAAAAGCTATTATGAAATGCAAATCAACTCTAACATATTAAATTTTAAACAATGAAAAAATCAAATTTCTTAAAACATATTACTATAATACTATTCATTTTATCTCACTATAAGCAAATAATCAATATACTTTATCAGTATTATAATTAAAACATAACTCCTTCATGAATAAAAATAAAACTACTTTCAAATAGCGAAATAATAAAATATGATAATTTTGATACATAGAACAAAAGACCAATGACAAGTGAAAATGTACATTCAACTATGTATAATATTAACTGATATTCACTCCCACCATGTTCTCAAATAGTAAATATGCAATACTTCGACTTGTTATTTGAGTTACATCAAATTTTTTATTTCTATAGATAAAAATTATTTAGTATCATTCATTTGTTAAAGAATTATGAGGATCAACAATTTTAATTAAGAAATTTAACATATAATTTATGTAAGAACTGTTAGGCGAGCCTCGAGCGTTGGGCGTTAGGCGTGTTTAAGGTGTACAGTCGGACGCTTAAGGCGTAAGCCTCACATAATTAAGCCCCACACGTGAGCGCATAGCGTTTTGTCAGTGTCCCGCCCCGAGACGAATCCTGAAACTGCCCGAAGTATATAGGAGGAGAATAATGAAGATCTCACCTGACCATATATTGGGTAGTATTTCATACTTTTTGTTAGATAATTGATTCCTGAATATTGCATGGGTATAATCAATGGAGATATGATCATGATTCTCTTAATTAATTAACAATGGTAATTAATAATAATAATAATAAGAAGAAGAAGAATAAGGAGGAGGAGGAGGAGATTAATTAGTCTGATATCTTTAATAGCATGTGTTCAAATATTTGTCTGAAATAAATAATCTCTTCATTATTTTCATTAATTGAAAATAATATATACAATTTACATATTTTCATAATAGAAAAATCTTATTTCTATTCTAATACCAAAACCCTATTCTAATAGTACAAGAATTCTATAATTATGGTAAGTGTACAAGACTAATTAATGTAATACTTACACTAAAATATTACCTAAAACTATACATAAAATATAGTAAGTACACGGACTGATTTTGGACCAAAACCGTGATATACATTAAGTGTATAACACGATAGTATTATGTATATTTAACACTTTGTAATTCAATATTGGACATGACAATAGAATTTAATGAAAAGTGAAAGTTGTGTGTATGAAAAATTCCTCCATCCTAAAAGGTAAACAAAGAAGAACCTCCAAGTTTAATATTTTTATTCAATTAGATAGAACGAACAATAAAAGATCCAAAAAGATGAAAAGACAACTTAAATTATGAAAAGCTAAAAGGTGTTTCTCAATTTTATATTTATATATATATATATATATATATATATATATATATATATATATATATTTGGAAACAAATAACAATAACAACATATCAGGTATAGTCACATAAGTGGGGTCTGAAAATGTTAATGTATACGCAGATCTTATCTCTACCTTTGTGAAATAGAGAGATTGTTTCCAATAGACTCTTGGCTAAAAAAATTATTTTTCAGAATTGATATATATTCTTGGAAATGAAGACACTAATCATTTTAATGTGAAATTGCATTTTGGACACATCTTCAAATCAATTTTCCATCACATATTAGTCAAATAAGAGTCATTCAAGTACAATTCTTAGTCCAAGTTACTCAAAGTTTTTAAATTTTTTATTTTCTTCAATTAAAGGCCATAAAGTTAACCACGTCATTTCAAGCAAAAAACAATAATTAGTTACTTATCATTCATGACAAATGCTTCCAACAAATAGCACACCTTTTCACAAAATTGGAAATTCACCTCGTAGACCAAATAATTAGAAGGTAAAGTTTTCAATTGTCGACGAATTGTTTTTAGTAATAAGTTATATTATAAATTATTGCATCCGATCCATATTATTGGACTTTTAAGTTTTTTGCATGAAGACATTTAATAAAATTAATATAAAAATATTTATATGAATTATAATTTATATTTATTTTAAATGTCTCACTTAATTAATATTATATTAATTAAAGTAATGGTAAATATGAATTTGTTTATTAAATGAATTTTTATTTTTTAAAATGTCAAATACTTTGATACAAACTCAATATATCAAAACAACTAATACTTGAGATCGTTGAGAGTAACAATTATGCTCAAGTATTTTACTTATCAATATTAAGTTACGGTCACTTTTTCTGTGTTTATATTGCCGATTATAAATATTATTTTAGTTTTACAGTTCATTTGTAATATGATGAGAGAGTACCTGATTCGGAAGTCATGCGAGTAGTGGCATCGGTGTCCATATACCAATTTGGGTCCGGTTGAGTTAACCCCAATGTGTGCATCGCGGCCTCGATATCGGTTTGAGTGGGGCCTGCTGCATGATGGGCTTGCGGAGCTCGGGGCCCAAGAATTCATGTCCGTGATGGAGCTGGGCCGTAGCTGCTGCTGCCGCCGCCACCGTTTGGGCCACCGGCCGGGGGCCGCCACCGCTGGGTGTTGGGCACGAACGTTGGCCGCCCCACTGGCCGCTGGAATTTGCTGCTGGGGATGGTGAGGGGCTGGCCCCACGACCCACTGCCATGAGCCCCACTGCTGGGCCCAGGGGGGGTGGTGGGCCACTGTTCCCTGGATGGGACCCACCGCCTGCTTGCTGACCACCAGAACCGCCACCAGAACAGCTGCGTTTGCCCTGCGATTTTTGTTATTATTCTTGCGATTATTCTTGCAGCCACCATGATTATGGTTTTGGCCCGAATTATTAACAAAATCCGAAGAACCAGGAGAGGACGCCACCATGACGACGGGGCTTGCTCCGGTAGCCGCCTTTTTAGCCAAACCGGCTTCTTCCAAAGTAAGCACGGAGCGGGCTTGATAGAAGTCAGGAAGAGAGTTGCTTTGGCGAAGGAGAGTTCCAACACCATTATAGGCCTCCGAAAGACCGGCAACCAACTGTAGAACTAGACGATTATTAGTTATCGGTGCGCCAACATTACAGAGTTGATCCGCCAACTCCTTGAGTTTCTTGCAATATGCAGAAACATTCGGAAATTCGTCCATTTGAACGAGAGAGAATTCCTGCTCTAGTGTGACGACACGTGAATGTTGGTTGTCTTGGAATATGTCACACAATCTATTCCAGGCAACCATAGCAGTGGTATCCGGCTCAATAATCGTCTGTAGAAGGTCAACCGAAATAGTGGCGTAGATCCACCGGAGAACGGTAGCATCAAGAGTAATCCATAACTCAGGATCCTCCGCAGGAAGAGGTGTAGCGGGAGGAATGATGTGATGAAGAACTTGATGGGAGATAGCGTGAATTTTAAACAACTCCGCCCACGTCGCATATTGGACGTTTTTCATCTCAAGGACAATAGGGATACTGTTCTTGACGTTAGAAACCATGAGGGCAGGATGATAATTGTTCTTAGACATATTGAAAGAACAAAGAAGGAAGGAAAATTTAAGAGAGGTGTTTTTGAGAGAGGAAGACGAATTTTGGAAGAGAAACCCGAGGGGGGGTGGGGGTGTCTCGGCCGAAATTGAGAGGACAAAAGTTTGGAGAGAAAAACTTTTGTTTAGACCTAGTCTCTTGATACCATGAAAGAAATAATCCCCTTGATTATTTTCATTAATTGAAAGGTATTTATACAAGTTACACAATAGGAGAATCCTATTCCTATTCTATTCCTAAAACCTTATTATACCATAATTCTAACTATACAATTATGGTAAGTGTATAATACTAATTAAGGTAACCTTTACACTACAATATATTAACCATATATACCAAATATACATTGCCTAATATACATTCCCTGCGTGATGGGCTTTCGTTCACTGTAGCGCCCCACCGCCGGGTTGCTTCGTTCACTTTGGATATGCCCATTGTTGGGCTGCTACCGAGATGGGCCAGTTTGGCCAGAATTTACTGCTGTATATTGGGTGTATATCACAGGTATATTGCTCTGTTTAACAGATTCCTAACAGGATTTTTTTATACTCAGGATTCAAACATGAGACCTCTGATTAGGTTTGGAGAGATTTTATCAATTCCAGCAGAATCCTCGTTGGTAAGCATTTTCCATTAGTACTCCTCTAAAATAACTTGAGACACTATTTTTAGTAAGCACGATAAATAATTTGAGACAAAGAAAATACAAAAAGAGCAAGAGAAAATTAATAGTGAATAAAATGAAATTTAGTAGTTTGACAATTAAAATAGTACTTAATGAAATTATAAATCTCAATCTTCAATCTTCAATCTTCAATCTTCAATCTTCAATATTTAAATAAAATAATTAACTTCTAGTAACTAAAAGTGTTTGAAAACGTTAGTTGTAGCCAGGAGTACAAACAAACAACCATAATATAACGTTAGACAAATTTTTGAAAAAAGAAGTAAAAATCAAAGGGGGAGAAAAGAAAAAGGACAAAAAGAATCTTCTAAATATGCTAGTACTGCTGATTATATATTGTTAATGTAAAATCCAATGCGTATATATATATATATATAATTCCTCCATTTGCAGGTTTGTATTTTTGAAGTTAGTGAAGAAGTGGGTAACTGACCTATCGCTTTCTCTTAATACACAACACCTACACTATAATCCCACCTTATAGTCTATAGAGAGAGAGAATTGTTTTTCATTCATTTATTCCTCGGCGATTCAAAACTACAGCCTGTGTGTTACCTGATCATCTGAAACTCATCTAATTTTTTAAATATTTTTGGGGAAATGGGTTCGTTTATGTGAATTTTCCCTTTATTTTATTGGTTGTCTGAAATGGGGTTTGCTTAAAAACTTATTTTGATCAAGATTTTTTTTTTTTTTTACTTTAGTGAATTTTGGGTACTTTGGCTTTTTGTAGTTGTTATTGTTTATATGAATTATTATTGGTACTGTCTTTGAGTTATCTAATTTTTTTTTTTTGTTATTTTGTCTCAGTTATACAGCTCAAAGTTGATTCTTGAATCGCGTAAGGAGCAGCCACAGCTATATCTATATATTCTCTGCAAAGCGCCGCTCGTGGCAATTAAAGATTTAGTCGGCTACATATATAATTGTTGAGCTTTGGTTGGTGGTTGTTATTGATTGGTGAAAAATATATATAAACCATTTTTCAGCTTTCCTTAATCCGCCATTTTCTCATTTTATGTGCATTGGTTTTACCTTTGCTGCAAACTTTACTTGGTTCTATACAGTGAACTTTCAAGGACAAGAAGAAGTGTTTTTGAGTTTGATATATTATATGGTTTACTAGTTGACCATTTTGGAGGTGTTGATACAGTGGCCACAATCATCGGTAGGTCGGTGAAACTTGTTGGGATATTCTTGTTGCCTTGAGAGGAACTTAAGGTACAAAAACAAGTCCAATAGTTATTATTGGTGTTTTGTTTGATTCCTTTTTATGCATTATTTAGTGAGTTTGCTGTATGACCAAGCAATCTTCTTGGTGATAGGCACCTTGTATGCGGACATAGTGTGTTAATTTTTAATACACTTCATTAGTGGAATTTGCATACCTAGAATTGCTTAAGGTTTTTTTAAACTATGTAGCGAGTGGAACTCGGTCCTAAAACTCGGGAATTGGCCTGGAGTATTTAAAGAGTTACGGGGTGTTTGTTTGTCTGAGAATTTATATATGTGGTGAGAGGATAACTGAGGATTTGATGTGGAGTTCTGATAATGAAAACAATGCAAGATATAGAAGAAGTGTTCTTTGATTCTGCTGACTATCTGTTGTCAGAAGAACCGGGGTATGATTTATGGTTGAAAGAGCCAGATAGCGTGAAGACACGACGACAGAACTTTTTGCAAGAAATGGGATTTGGTGAATTTGACATCCTACCTGGTGCAGCCAGTGATGAATCTGATTCAATGGGATGGACTAGGATTGCGGAAAGCAGTGGAGCGGTGTCTAGTTCTGCTTCAGAGGAAGATTTTATGTGTAATGAAAGGGAATCCAGTGGTAATGCAAATTCATCGACCAATGAATTAGATCAGACTTGGTTTGATGATCTAGTTGAAGTTTCAAGAGATGGAGAACATACTTGTTCTAATGACACTTCGGACCACACTCACGGTAAGGATAGTAACTTGGAAAAACAGAAAATGAAGAAGTGGTGGAAACAATTTAGCCTAAAGATGACGAAAAGTCAACCTACTGATGTATCTAAGACTTCTAAGATATTCACTGAAACGCAGAAGGTAACTCCAATGGAAGTGCAACTGAACAGGAAAAAAATTAAGGAGTTCAGTGCTGTTTATTGTGGACAACAAATCAGTGCACACAGTGGCCTAATTTGGGCAATGAAGTTTAGCCCTGACGGGAAATATTTGGCAAGTGCTGGTGAAGATGGGGTCGTTCGAATATGGCTGGTCACAGTTGATTCAAAATGTGAATCGCCCAACTTCGATTTCAGAGGCAAGCATGGGCGTAAAAATAAAAAGTCGTGTTATACCTCTGTTATTGTTCCTGAGAAGGCGTTCAAAATTGATGAGTCACCGCTGCATGAGTTTCATGGCCATACTGCCAGCGTATTGGACCTTGCTTGGTCCTCGTCTAATGTGAGTCAACTTTTTAACTGTTTTTTTGCATCACTATTTACTCGCCATGTATCTGATTCAGATCGTCCTTAAATGCAGTGTCTTTTATCATCATCCAAAGATAAAACCGTTCGTCTATGGGAAGTTGGTTTGGATGGATGTCAAGGAGTTTTCCATCACAAAGATTACGGTACATATCTGAAGCTTTTATTTTGTACAACTCTTTGTTACTATTTTATTGATAGTTAAGAAGTTTAATTCGAGTTTCATTTGAATGTAATCAGTGACATGCATCCAGTTCTATCCTGTTAATGAGAACATCTTCATCAGTGGGTCCATAGATGGAAAAGTTCGTATTTGGGGAGTTCCAGAAAAGCGAGTTCTGGATTGGGCCGATGTGCATGACATTGTGACTGCTGTAGCTTATCAGCCAAATGGAAAAGGCTTTATAGTTGGTGGTATCTCTGGTACTTGCCGCTTCTATGATTTAAATGGTGTGTAGTTCTTCGCTCTTACAAAAATCCAGTTCTTTCTTTATGAAACTTGATAGTGAGAAAGTTGCTGAATCTTCTTTTTTCTTATCATGCAGAAAGTGTACTTTCCCTGAACACACAAGTAAATCTTCATAGTAGGAAGAAATCCTCCGGAAGCAGAATCACAGGCATTCAGTTTTTCGAAAATGATTCCCGAAGAGTTATGATAACATCAGAGAATTCCAAAATCCATATTCTTGATGGGTTCGAGATTGTGCATAAATATAAAGGTAATAGGATTGTTTTGATTCATAAATCCTTTTAAGAAAAGCCTGTGAATGATCATACATTTCATTTTACATAGTGTCTCACTCCAAATGCATGTTTGCTCTTATCTTGGATATACCAGGTCTATCAAAATCAGGAAGCCATTCTTCGGCTACATTTTGCTCAACTGGAAAACACATAATATCAGTTGGAGAGGACTCACGCGTTTATCTCTGGGACAATGCTGACATAAGCATCCGAGCGTCCAAACAAACAAAATCTAGACGATCCTGTGAGCATTTCCTCTTCGAAGGCACTTCTGTTGCAATACCTTGGTCAGGGCAGGCTACAACAGCAGGGGATTCCGAAAATTTTCAAGAGGCTTCTTCCGGGACTTGGGATTCAAGACGATTTTCCGTAGGAAATTCGTTTGCTAAGGATGTGTCATCTAGGGGTTCCGTGACATGGCCAGAAGAAATGCTTCTTTCACGCTATACAAATGATGAACACCTTTGTACTTCTGACGATGATCATCTTGATCAGCAGGAGCAGCATAACAAGAACCTTAACTACAGAGCGTTGTCCCCAGCGTGGGGCCTTGTCATTGTGACAGCTGGTTGGGAAGGAAAGATTCGGACATTCCACAACTATGGATTGCCTGTTCGGGATTAAGACTATTCATAAACTCAAGGATATTTTAGTTGTTGAGGCATCACTGTTGTCTCAAACTCAAGCATTTTTCCTCAATTTGGCATCTTCCACAACTCGGACATGTTTGAATGGATGGAATTGCCTTTGATCTTCGAAAAATGTTGCCACACCTGTGTCGGATCCTCAAGAAATATATAATATTTGGAGTATCCGACACGGATGTGGCTGCACTTTTGGATGATCAGAGCAGCATAGCTTAGGAGAGCTCGTCTGCGGATAGAAACTGCGATGGAAATGAATTCCATGAATCTTTACATGAGTAATATTTGTTTGCTTGTGAATTTGTATAGTTCTTTTTTCTGTAGTATCCTCAGAGAAGTGAAGGCCAAGATACTAGACCTTCACTCTTCCTCCTCTTCTGTTCTTTAGCTAGGACATGATATCAGATTAATTTTTTGACTGATCATATTGTAATTTGTATCTGATGGTATAAGAAGATAGATTTTTTATTGAAGATTTAGCGTTCTGTTTTATACTTTGTTAAAACATTCTTTAGTTCAATATACTTTCATCTTTGACTTGATTAAAGCTATAATTTTTTCAGTGTGATATGTCATATATATGCTAATGGAGTTAATATTGTGTCAGCAAAGCTATCGATGCTCTTTGAAGAACTGTCAGTGCATTTTATTCTATTATCGTATGCCTTCTAATTAAACAGCGTGTGATACTGAGTGACAGTAAGGTCGGCTTGCTTCAGTTTTGTAGTTGCATATGAAGGTTAAGAATGCTTGTGTTGGATGGAGGCAATTAAGCAGCCGTGAGGGCATCTCAGACTGCTTTCGAGGTGTTCAGTTCGATTGGTAAGGGCAATATTTCTTCGGAGCGGGATGAAATTAAGAGGCTCAAGGTGACAAGATCATCTGATCTTGTTGTATCCGTTGTGTATATGCTGCGTTTGGGTTGGAGGTGCCTGTACCGTCAGCAGAAATTAAGGGCGGAGGGCTCCATTGACGTAACCATGGAGGTTTTGGCGACGAAGAATAGGCAACAGTTGTATTCGCCAAAATAAGTAATTTAATAGTTTGATTGATATGAAGTGATGAACATGGTTAGTTCGGGTGGGCTCTGATACTATGTTAGAACAAGAGAGTTTAGACATAAACAAAACTGGCAAGTGGCAACACTACAAATTGATGTGATGATTTTTATCCACTTCGGACTTGAATATACAAGCAACTATATATTTGTAATTACAAGTTATAGTAGAGATACAATTACATAAGGAGACTGAATGTAACTTTGTCCTAACTTTTGTCTGTGGAATGCTTGTTAAAGTTAGAGACTAATTGACGTGTCTCATTAGTGTCAAAGTGAAGATTTAAGAATAAAAAAGAAAGGGGAATAATTCTATTTTCATGTTAATCATATTCTTTTATTCAAATTGGTGCTATTATTTTTTAGGAGTCCGAAATTTAAATGGCCTAAAAAGTAAGGAGGTGAACAAAAATACCCCAATTTTTTTTCCGTGACAAAAGTATATTTTGCGCAGTAAATTACTACGCAATAGGACTTAACCGTAACAGCGCGGTTAAGTTCTATTGCGCAATAGGGGTAGTATTTTTTTTGGGTTAACTCTTTTATTTTCCAACACTTAGTCATATTTTTCTTCATACTTTGACCAAAGATTAGTCATGTGTAATCTAAAACGTTAATATTTTATATTGAACCTAATATTTTTTTCAGCGAACAATAATGTAGGCTCAATACATCATGGATACATAAGTGTTCATATCGTCGTTTTAGGGGGGTGTAAAATGCCTGAAGTAAGTTTTGTTTGGAAACTTGTTATCATTAGGTTTAAGTGTTTTATTTTTTAAGGTTTTGATTTAAGCGTGTTATTTTTTAGTTATCATTATTTCGAATATGTCGAGAAAATTATTGATGTGGCTACCTTCGTTTTCGAAAATTGAATTTTCAACATTGAAATTGACATTCAAACATACATTATCACGAGATTTTGACCTTGAAATTTATTGTATATCATCATATCTTTACTAAAGAAAATTTAAAATTGAAAACCAATTTGGGGGGAAATTCAAATTGAATAGGAAAACAAGTGTTTTTCTAAAAATTGGCCTCGCCAAACTGTCTCGCGTGTTATTTTTTGGTCAGCTTTATTTCGAATATGTCGAGATTTTTTTCCTAATTAATTTAGGATGTCACACGAGATCTCGAAAAATACGCAAAATCAAAAAATAATCGCGTAAAACAGACATCTGAGCGCAAAGTTATGACCATTTAAAGTTTCACCAATTTACAACTAGTTTCTCTCCATATGCTCCCTATTTTTTATTTACGTTTTTATCTAATTGAATTAGATTTATATACCTACTTATGTCAAAACTTCCATTATATATCAATTAATTTTCATCCCATATTGTTTAGATCAAAGCTTCATAAATTAATTCACTTCAATCTGGTTTGTCAAGGACAAATGTACCATTAAACATCACAACAGTTTATCAACAAAGGATTATATAATTAATATTATAGGATAATGAATAATTCAAACATTGTTTGTACAGATACAACACCTATATGGATCCCAGCATGTTACAATTCTAAATAACCTCTGAATAACAATAGCTTGTTGGGAGCAATTGAGGATGAGAAATGTGGAACAATCGAAGAATGACTGTAACAAATATGAAAACAGTTAATAAGTATGAATGGAACGGTATGATCAAGTATCAAGGCAAAAATATTTTCATTTAATGACGAGTAGAAGGAAGGATTACGACAAGAAGGATAAAGTGAATGAGATTATAGTTATGCAAGTTTCACAAGGGTATGATTACTCCAGAACAGCGTAAGGACCAATGGTGAAGAAGGGACAGTAAGAACTCTTCGGCCCAAGGTGACGAATCTCTGATGTTCAGGAAGATAGTATAAGAAATACTTTGAGATAAGAGATTTCCCCAAAGGCAACTGAAAATGGAAATATCAAGGTAAGCCGAATGAGCACTTGGTCGATGAGAGATTTAATAATGATAAGACAAGGAAGCTTGACAAGTCATGGGATCGTGTAACACCGTGAATTAGATCTAAACATACGAGACATCAGTTCCACAACATATGTAGTCATACATCCCAGAAAGTATGTAAACGAAAGTAACAGTGAGTAAAGCTCGAGATCAACACTTAAATAGGTGAAAAGGGGCCAATGACACATATGGACACAAGGTAGATATTAAAGATATATGTCAAGAGATAATGACATTATAATAAAATATCAGGCAAAATACCGATGTCTATGAGCATTTATGAACTGACCTAAACTTCTACAAGATAGATAAAGTAATAGATATACAACTTAACGAGATCAAGGAAATCTTTTCCCAAAGCTCCATTGACAGAAAGTCTTAGCAAGGAGGCTAATGAAGGAATTTGAATCTAAATATAATGACCAGGTTTAGATAAAGTAGGTTAACGTCATGTAATGCAAAGTCTTCAGAATCTTCCCCGTACTGAATGAGGGAATAAGTTAACAACCCATATTTTAAGAAGTAGTAACGCTAAGGATTGGAATCAGGAACAATGTTTGAAAGGATATATGTATACTCGAAGATTTTAGAATTAAGACGAGTACGACAAGTAAGAAAATGAGTGAACGAGTGTCAAGAGAAGTAAAGAAAGGGAGTTGTTTATAATTACGAGTAATGAGAAAGTACATATTCCTTTCAGACTATGAATGAAAGTTAACAGTGATGATACACGCATTTCAGATTCAATAATATTCTCCATAAAGTGTATACGATTGAGATACTACAAATATAAGAGTTTTTAGCACACCAGTTAATAAACAAATCTCAGTTGACAACAGAAGCATTCACCCACAAGCGGCTTGACTAATGTAAGGACGAAAGAGAGAAGTTGACCTGAGGGAATGCATTAGCTAAGTGGGAGTTCAATTGGAGGATTCAGATAGTGATAGCCTTATGACTCAAAATACAGCAGGGTCATCCATCGTACTGGGCGAAATGGAATGTCATGATGAAGATCCTATTTTTAGGGAAGATCGGAAATTTAGTAGAAATTCAATCGCAACCTTCGGGTATAATGGGAGAGGGACCCTCAGGTGGAAGGTCCATTGCTTATGATATTTCATTTACCATGGATCTACTAAGATGTATTATGATCTCACATGTATGTATTGGTGGATCGACATGAAGAGGAATATTACGGAGTTGGTAGTTTAGTGTCTTAACAGTCATCAAGTAAAGATAGAACACCAAAAGCCTGATGGCTTGACTCAGAACATTGAGATTCCGATGTGGAAAAGGGAAATGATTAATATGAACTTTGTTATGGGTTAACCTCGTCCTTATCGTGAGTTTGATTTACGTTAAGGAAAATTGTTCGCCTTCGTGGTATGCCTATTTCTATTATATCTGACCGAGGTACGCAGTCACAAATAATTTCTGGAGATCATTTCAAAAAAGGGTTTAAACACTCAAGTTAATATTGCCACAATTTTCCACCCTGAAACAAACGGGAGGCTGAGCGTATGATTCAAACGCTCGAAGATATGCTACGAGCTCTTGTATTGGACTTCAAGAGAAGCTGGGATGATCATTTACCCCTTATTGAGTTTGCATACAATAACAGTTAGCATGCTAGTATTAAAATGGCTCCACACGAGGCTTTATATGGACGAAAATATAGATTTCCTATCGGATGGTTCGAGGTAGGCGAATTAGAATTATTTGGGCCTGACATAGTCACCAAGCCATAGGGAAGATGAAGTTTGTCCAAGAACGGTTGTTAATCGCTCAGAGTCATCAGAAGCCGAGGGTTGGGAAAAGGGAAAGCTCAACCCAAGGTATATTGGACCATATCTCATTATTTGACTAATCGGCCAAGTGGCTTACAAATTGGACTTGCCTTCGGAGTTAGAGTTTGTTCATCCGGTTCTCCATGTTTTTAATGTTAAAGACCTGTGTTAGAGATCCTTCCCGGATTGCGCCAATGGACGATGTGAAAGTTACAGAGGATCTATTGTATGAGGAGGTTCCTATTGATATCTTAGATCGATAAGTACACAAGTTGAGGACTAAGGAAGTAGCCTCCGTAAAGGTTCTGTGATGAAATGAGAATGTAGAAGAAATTACACGGGAGGTGGAAGAGGATATGAGACACAAATACCCTTACCTATTCTAGGTCGACGCCGAGGTTTCAAGAGAAGCATAAGCGGTGATTATGTTTTCAGGCTATGTGACGGGAATTAGATATGTCACCCCAACATTCGAGGACAAATGTTTCTAAGGGGAAAAATGTAACATCCCGTACTTCTGGGCCATGGTTTGAACCGCTAGACATGTGTAAATAGACCCGAGCGTTGGAGGATTTTTTGGTCATATTCACGTACGCAAATGAAGAGCTTATTATATAAAAGGATAAACCTCCGAAATAATTTTAGATGTAACAAGTGTGATGACGAGGATTGAAAATAATATTGGGTATGTGCATAAAGAGGCCATGGACTAGTAATATATTACACGATTATGACATTGAGTATATGAAGGTTTTGTAAGTCATTAAGATTTAAGTGAATTGGAAATAAAAAATTAATTATGTGTGTGATTGATTAATTGTGAGATATTGACTTAATGCGTGAATCAAATTGGGCATATTTGCGTGAGCCCACGGTCATAAATGGATACATATGTATATTCAGGATCTTTTAATATTGCTGCTCATGGAAGGATAAGTATATATATATATATATATATATATATATATATATATATATATTAAGTTATAAAGGAGGCCATTTTAGTGGTGGACCCCACGACTCATAATGGTCATTGATTACAACATTTGATGACAAAGATTAAGGGGTGCTTGTTAAGTTACACGAATAAGGGAGAACACAACTTGGTCTTTTTTCTTGATGAACTGTACGACTGAATACATGGTGTATTTATACACCTGTTAGAACAAGAGTCCTACACTAAACAAGAAACCTATACTAGCTGTTATCTCTACAGATTGTGTTTAGCACAATTCTAGTTGTATTACACTTAAGATTCTTTTTCCATATCCTTCACAGAACCACGTTGACAAGACTCGTATTGTCTAACATCCCCCTCAAGCTGGAGGCGGGAAGCAACACAACTCCTAGTTTTGCAATGAAGGATTCTATTATCGAGTGTATCGGCGAAGGTATGTTAAGACAATATATTTCATTCCTTTGGCATGTTCTATATAACAAAGCGTAACCGTAATATTGTTCCATAAATTATTCTGCTCTTAGTAGCCAAGGATGTTCCTGTTATTGATTCCTATGTTGAAAGCATGTCTGAATATGTTCTCAAATCCTTATTGAGGTATATGGGAAGGATGTTGATATTCCCAATCTTAGCAGAAGGTACATGTTAATGTTCATAGTGTTAGCAAAAGGTACAAGGCTCAACGTTAGCTGAAGGTACAAGGATATTATGTCGTCCGATAAGTTCAGAATGTTTCATTGTCATTCATGCATTTGCATTATATTCATGTATTACACTAGACCCACGTGTGTTATATACACTACTATATGGTATCAATATATATATGTAGGGGATGGGGAAAAGGGAATGACGTTATATACGCGTCATCACCTGCAGCTGGTACAAATATCATGAAAAGGAAGATGCCCTTGTAAGGCCAATATGATAATGATTATGCTCAGTGAGGCCGATATGAAATGATGCCTACAGAGGCTATTATGGGAAAGAAAATACCCTTGTGTGGTCAATATATATATGTATACCGCATTTGCATTGTGCATGACATTTAGGCATATTATAACCCTCAGGGGCATTCACTACGGGTCGACTGTTTCCGTCGGCTGTTATAGTCAGCTATTGCTGTCAGCTGTTATTGTCGGTTGTTGTTTATCGGTTGTTTCTGTCGGTTGTTATTGTCGACTGTTGTTGTCGGTTGTTTCTGTCGGCTGATTCTGTTTCAGTTTATTATTGTATTCCTGTTATACTATTGTTCATGCATGACATACTCAGTATATCAGTCGACTGACATCCCTTTTGTCGGAGGATGCTGCGTTTCATGCCCGCAGGCTCAGGTAAACAGTGGGATGATTCGTGCTAGTAGGTTGTTGGTTCAGTTGATGTTGGAGCACTCTATTTGTTCCAGAGTTGCAGTCTAGTCTCGGTATGATATTTTGCATATGTATATAGGTATGGCGGGGCCTTGTCCCATCCTTGTGATGTCATGTACTCTTTAGAAGCTTGTAGACAGTTGTCTTGTGTATAGTAGTTGTGTATGGCCCTGTCAGCTGTGATGTATGTGTCAGCCGAATGGTTGGTAACGACCCTTGTGGCCATGGTTGATTTCGGTTAACTGGTAAGTATGTGAAGAGTAGTGCTCGACAGGTAAGGTCCGGGTGCTCTTTAAGATTGAGCATTTTCGTGAGTCAAGTTTGGGCATCATCATGGGTTCATTTGGGCTGTTTATTTATGATGGGTCAACTTGGGCTAGCCCAAACAACCCATCATCAAAATCACTCTTGCCCTAACCCATGAAACCTTGGATGGGTCATTTGGATTTGGGCTAATTTTGCCAACCCTACTTTTAACTGATGTATCTTAGCATTGGTAAGCCATTTCCTAAATTTGGTGTTTAATTATTTTTTCTATTGAATGTAAGTATGATCATCCACTTTCATAAATATAAATTTCTTCTACCTTATGCATGCAACCAAGTTTCAGGTCAGTATTACATATACATACTGTTAACCTGATAATGTCTGTTATTAGCCCTTGGACAACATATCTTCAATGCTCCAAAAACAGCCCAAAAGTCAGAAACTTTCACTCTTCCGTTGCACACACTGCCTGGGAAGCGCCGCGGCGGTGCAACATTACCTGCGCGGCACCAGTAACCTTTAAGGCAATTAGCGCCGCGGCAAGGTCCCAGAGGCACCGCGGCTCGCCGGGGCCGTGGCCCTGGCTGTGTTGGCGCCGCGACCCTTCTCGACTCCGCGGCCCTTTTCGACCCATTTCATCTTTAGACTACGCACACTTCTTCCTTCGTTTACCAACATGGAATACTTGTCATTTGGCCAATAACTGTAAATCATTCTATGTCTCAAACATTTTACATACGTACCAATATCTCTTTCATTAATGAAATTTACGATGCTTGGCACTACGAGTGCACGTGTGTGGAAATGACATTTTTGACGTGCGGGGCCCAATTGTTTGAGTCATAAATAATGGAATAAACTTAATTCCACATTAGTAAATTTCCAACAATCCCCTCTTGAAAGAGATTTTGGTGCACACACAAGGTGGCCACTTCCACCAATCTTTCAACAAAAATATATTGCATCAGGAGAGATATCTTCCACTTTAAATCTTCCATAGTTGAATCCCATCGGACTTACTTACTGCGCGGTGAACGTGATGTCTTGAACCGTCAGTGTTTAATGTAAGCCAAGATAATGACACTAACACAACAACTTCCCTTACTCTGTTCTTCTTAATGTTTTTTCTGTTGTGGCCGTGGACACTCTTGGATTCTTAAGTGCGTTCATTTGAGGTGGCCTGTTCTCACACTTAAATAGGTGGTCTCTTACAAGGTATCCTGTTATACCCCACTTCACCAGTGTTAGGAACCATTAAAAATTTCCCCAAACCTAACCTCGACCGTTGAGGATCATTAAAGGTTTTGGAAACTTAACCTTTACCCACAATGCAGATAACACTTAATGTCTATCGCGGGAACAGATTTGGATTTAAGTTCTTTACAGAAATCATAACCCGAAGTGCTCTTGCTTTCACCGAAGCGCTCAACTGAACCTTTTTACAACTTAGTTTTCCCATTGAACCTAATTCCTAGGATCTCCAGTCAGTAAGGTTGGGTTACCACCGTATCAGTCCTTTATTGTTTGGGTTTTAAGCTCATTCCCCTAGACAGGCAAAACATCTGATCTCTGGGTATGCCCTTAGTCAAAGGGTCTGTTATGTTATCATTTGATTTTACATAACCAATGAAGATAATGCCCGTGGTGATCAGTTGCCTAACAATCTTATGTCTCTGTCGAATATGACGAGACTTGCCATTATACATAGAACTCCGTGCCCTCCCTAGAGCCGACTGACTGTCGCAGTGGATCATTGCAGAATGTACGGGTTTGTCCCAACATGGGACGTCCTCTAAGAAGTCATGAAGCCACTCAGCTTCTTCTCCTGCTTTGTCTAAAGCAATAAACTCTGACTCCATCATAGATCGGGCGATGCAAGTTTGTTTATACGATTTCCAAGATACAGCTCCACCCCCAATTGTAAATATATACCCACTGGTGGACTTGGTGTTCTCTATATCAGATATCCAGTTTGCATCACTGTACCCTTCTAGTACAGCTGGATATCTCAAATAATGTAACCCATAAGCTAGCGTGTATTTCAGGCACCGTAGTACCCGATTCAACGCCTTCCAGTGATCATTTCCTGGATTACGGGTAGACCTAGCCAACTTGTTGACTGCATAAGTGATATCAGGACGGGTGTAGTTTGTTATGTACATCAAAATCCCAATCACCTGTGCATATCGCTCCTGATATATGGGTGCACCACGATTTTTATCAATCTTTTGATTCATATCCAGTGGTGACTTCATAGGCGAACTGTCACACATCTCAAATCTTCTCAACACATCCTCAATGTAGTCAGACTGAGACAAGACCAGTCCGTCAGACGTCTTAGAGACCTTTATCCCTAAGATGACATCTGCGATACTCATATCATTTATGTCAAAATATTGTTTCAACATGTTCTTAGTCTCTAGGATCAAGCTAGGACTGCTTCATGTGATCAACATGTCATCTACGTACATGTATATTATGATGAACGAACTAGAGTTACCTTTCATGTAGACACATTTGTCACACTCATTAATGGAGAAACCCTTCGATAGTAGGGTACTATCAATTTTTTTGTGCCATTACTTCGGAGCTTGGGGCCATGCATAATTATGGAGAGATGTTAACTATATGATTAGTGATACTCGGTAAGTAAGGTCTGGGTACCCGCCCCACTAGCAGCCCAACCAACCAGTCGGCGGGCAGTGGGAGCAATACCCACTGTGGGGATGGCAACCACAACAATGAGCTGCCCCTTCCTGCCCGTACCCCATAGTTTAGTAGGCCCGAACTCCTGCTTCTAGACAGCCCGTGGTTCTCGGTTCTAGTCCGCAACAAGCTTTTGCAGCCCATGGATCATCTTTCGCAAGTTATGCTCCCACGGATATTGAACAGGCCATGAACAACATGAATCTAAGTGTTTCTGATGATTCGTGGTACATGAACATGGGGGCAACATCACACATGACGACATCTTAAGGTACTCTCTCGTCTTACTTTAACATGAGCAATAATAAAAATATTATTGTTGGCAGCAGGCTGGAAATTCCAATTCGTGGTGTTGGTCAATTAAATCTCCCCTCCCCCCCTCTCGTCACCCCCTTTTACATTTGAAAACATCCTACATGCACCAAACTGATTAAAAACTTGATATTTGTACGTCGTTTCACAACCGACAATAATGTTTATGTTAATTTTGATTCGTTTGGGTTTTGTGTGAAGGATTTTCAGACGGGGATACCACTAATGAGATGTAATAGCATTGGGGATTTGTATACCATCACCGCCACCACCAACAACCGAGTCACCAATCCATCAACCTTTGCAGCTATTTCTCCTATTTTATGGCATAACCAGTTGAGACACTCGGGAGCACCGGTGTTCAATTTTCTTAGAAATAATAAATTTGTTGATTGTAACAAACTTATGGACTCTCATATTTGCCTGACTTGCATTTTTGGGAAGCATATTAAATTTCCCCTTTCTTTATCTACTTCCAATACTCTTATGCCATTTGTTCTCATGCATAATGATTTGTGGACATTCCCGATTTTAAGTTCGGCAGGTCATAAGTATTATATGCTTATTTTGGATGATTATTCGAATTTTCTGTGGACATTTCCCATAGGAAATAAATCGCAGGTCTTCACCATTTTAAAACAATTTAGTGTTTTCATCAAAACCTAATTTGAGAAATCCATTAAATTTTTTCAATGTGACAATGAGAGGAATTCATAAATGACCAATTTAAGGAATTATGCGGTTTATTAAGGGTACTCTTGATTTTGGGTTGCATCTGTATAAGTCCACCATTTTAGCCTCACATCTTATACATATGCTGATTGAGGTGACTTCCCGGACAAACGGCGTTCCACCTCTGGTTATTGTGTGTTTTTAGGAGACAACCTCATTTCATGGTCGTCGAAACGCCATCCGACACTATCTCAGTCGAGTGCTGAAGCAGAATACCAAGGGGTAGCTAATGTAGTCTCTAAATCATGTTGGCGCCGTAATCTTCTTTTAGAACTTCATTGTCCAATCGAAAAAGCAATCGTGGTTTATTGTGATAATGTGAGTGCGATATACTTATCAGGTAACCATGTCCAGCATCAACACACAAAACACATAGAAATTGATATCTTGTTTGTCCGTGAAAAGGTTGCACGAGGACAAGTCCGGGTTCTCCATGTTCCGTTATCAGATTGCAGATATTTTCACGAAAGGTCTTCCGCGCGTACTGTTTGATGATTTCAGGAACAATCTCAACATACGAAAACCTCCCGCTAAGACTGCGGGGGACTGTTAAATCCATAATTATCTCCATCATATCAAATCATCCATTATGTAATTAAATAAAATATTATGTAATTAGTATTGTAAGATGATTAGCATATTCTGATGATAGTCTTCCTAAATAGTAGCCATAGATTGATCTTATACGGTGTATATATATTATATTATTGATATGAAATAAAGGCATGAAATTAATTTCCTTCTTGTTGTTATTATCTGCTTCAACCCTCTAGGTTCCTGGTAAATATTGTTAACTAGATGACTTGGAGTTACCTGATTCATTTGTAACTGTATTTTTGTCTACTTTAGAAGTGTGCGAGGCACTTTAAGAAATTAAATGGATCATAAAATGTTCTGATCTTCACAATAAAACAATCATATATATATGATTGTGTGCCATTTCTTTTTTCCCTTTTTGTTTCTTTTCCTTTTAGTTTTCTTTGTGTTTCCTAGGAGGTAAGGTGGCTGGAAAGCAAAGTCGAGCAAAACTTCTCGATATCTTCCTTTGACATGAATCTATAACAACTTGGTTCAGTACAGGCTTTAACACCATGAACGGATATGAATAAAGCCTGATGGAGCAGAGTCAAGGATTTTTGTCTCACTCAACTAGATCGAGAATGAATCATTGTCGTAGTTTTTATATCATATTTCTCATAAAAAAAGGAAGTCTTAGGTGTACATACTGATGTCTAAGCCTTATAACATCTATTTAGGCTTTTAACCTAATGTTTGGATAATTGGATCTATGATGCGTTCTTATTTGGTATATGCGATCTTGTTCAATATGCTATATCCATGTATATGTATAGGTGCATGAGTTTTTTATATTCATGTTATCCACTTAAAATTTTGATTTATTAATGCATGTGCGATATGCACGAGAGAGAGATTTGAGCAATTTTTAGGTAAGTGTTCTTAATGAATGTGTTATTACTGTAATTCAGGATGTTAGCAACTGTTATGAATGCAATACTTTTACAAGCGACAATGGAGTGCATTGGAATCCCTACAAGAGTTCAAACTGCTTTTCGAACGTCCGATGTTGCTGAACCTTATATACATAGAAGGGCTTTTAAGCATCTTGAAAAAGGGAGAGTAATGCGCTGCATACAATATACCCTTGTGGTCCGATCCTTCCTCGGACCCCGCGCATGGCGGAAGCTTAGTGCACCGGACTGCTTTTTTTAGTTATTTTTGCAGCAGGAACTGGGAATCCTTTCTTTACAACAGATACTGCTGCAGCCCTGCGTTGTGCAGAGAGTGAGTTTTTCATCTCTTTTCATATACTGATTTTCTACATGTAAGAGTTGAAAGTGGCTTCATGGCGAACTCCTCTCCAAACTTCTTGAAAATAAAAAAGAAAACAAAAAAAAACTATGAACAACATTTTAACCGCTCACTATTTATGTAGAAGCCATTCATATCTGAAAAACATCCACAAATTAATTGGCCTTTAGATCCTAATGATAGGTGATTTCTTCCCATCTTTCAAGCTTTGGTGGACAGAGTTATCCAATAACCGGAATTAGTCGGAGGTGCGCATACAGTGGCGGATTAAGTATTTTTACTCAGAGTGTTCGAAAAAAAAAAAGCAAAAGATAAATATAAAAAATAATGTTGTCATTGAGAATTGAACCACGGATGCTAGAGATAGTTTTGAACAACCCGAACCACTTGAGCTAATCTTTTACGTTTGTTTAGGGTGTTCAAAAGCTAATATATGTACATAAACACAGAAAATCTATCCTATATATACACTGTAATATTTTGCCGAGGGTGTTCACCCGAACACCCTGGCCCCCACTAAATCCGCCCCTGTGCGCATAAGCCGACACAGACACCATGGTTATCACAAAATAAATATATTGGAGGTGGCGAGAATTTCTCATCAGCCATCTTCGTTGTCTTTATACCAAGCCTTTCGCCGGATTTTAAGTAAAATTCTAGTGTTCACCCCTTTTCACTTATTGGAGATTCTAAATATTGTGAAGTTAATGCTGCGATGGTGCTCAAGGAAGCAAACGTTGACGGAGTCTTTGACGATGATCCTCGGCTTAATCCTGATGCTCGACTTCAAGAAACCCTAACTTACCACGATGTAACATTTAAGGAACTTTTCGTGATGGTCATGACTACAATTACATTGTGCCAGGAAAATAACATTCCTGGTATGAGCTCTTCAACCTAGCTCCTTCATTAGCTAGCTCTTCTCTTATAAACCAACTTATGAACTGACTGCTTCAACATGATTCTTTTGTGATGCAGTCGTCGTCTTTAATCTCAATAAGCCTGGTAACATTACAAAAGCTATCAAAGGAGAGGGGGTCAGCGCATTGATTGGTAACCACGGGACTTCTGAAACTGCGAGGGTGTAGAGGAACGAAGTCCGTTTTTGCAAGTGGATGTTTAGAAGCTACTAGCTAGCAAATTGTTGCGCCAAACGGGCCAAGAATACTCTTAATACGGTGTGATATTGTACGCTTTGGGCCAAGCATGCACAGTTTTTCCCAAAAGGCTTTATGCCATTAAAATTATCCAATAGCTCTTTTTTCTTTTTAGCTATTAATATGAGACTTTGTTCGCACACCTAACATAGAGGACTGAGTCTGAAGAAAGTGCAGCAAAAGTCAGCACTCAATGCATGGCAAAAGAGGTGCATTTCCCCCCTTCTTGATTGAAAGCCATGAATTTTGAAGTACTCTTCTAAAATGAGTATAGTTTCTTGCAATTTAATGTACACACCTAAGTTGTATTTATATTTTAGAAGATGGTATGATGATTTATCCCTTCATATAACAGTGAGGAATTTTTTTTAAGTGACTAATTTCAGCCGGAGTTTCATTTTAAATGGTATTACCCTTTTGTGTTCTCTACATCCTTCTTTTTACGTATCCTATTTTCCCTTCTCACACCCCCTTGGGCTTGCCCCTGCAGCCACAAGAACATAAGAGAAAAGAAGTTTATACTTCAAGTAGATTTAAGAAATAAATTATAAAATCAACCAATTACAAGCATTATGGTGTATGGTAAAAAAATAATTTTCCCCTCATACTTTGATATTTGTCGAATATTCCCCAAATTTAGGAATTCAAAATGTCATTCCATAGGCACCGTAAAATTTACTCACATTCGGTGTTTTCACTAAACAAATGAAAGTAAGACGTGTTTTTTATTTACACATTTATTACTTAATCATGATTCAGTGATATTGAGGTTAAATTGCTCGGTGTAAAATAGGACTAAGTGTTTTACCGCATCTCCATTAATGATGGGCATATTAGATCCTAAAGCAAAGCTGAAACAAAATACCACGTCAATAAATAACTCGTAATGTTGCACTTCTTCGGAAACCGGAACCTTTTATCATGAATTCCGCTCATTACATTTTATTCAGGTATAAATTCAATAATACCCTCATATACCCAATCTTCAATTATAAGGGACTATTTTTGTCACTTTCTTAATTAAAGATCTCTAGAGTTAAATGCTAAAAGGGGAAGGGGAAGGGGAAGGGGAAGGGGAAGGGGAAGGGGAAGGAAAATAAAAAAGTCAAGGTAGGCAGAAAGTCAATGGACATAAAGTCAAAGATGTGTAATTTTCAACGTGGAAGAATAAACTAGGTGGGCAAAATCGGTGGAAATGCGTTAGGTTAGGACCACAAAATCACATACTTGACCATTCCAACTAATTTTAAATTTCATAATAACCTCTCAACATTTCCTTCTCTTCCAACAATTATTACTGCGAGATAGAAATAAAAGAAAAATTAACTTGTTTTTTTAATAATAAATTGAAAAAGGTAATATGTGATAGTAGAGATATGAAAATCGCAAAAAATTGATAGTTATTTTGATTATGATCTCCTTATTCAATTTCTCTAATAGGTTTGTCATGCGTCTTTTGTTTATAATGACATTTTATTTGCTTTGGTCTACTACACCAGAAAAGATTTCAAAATATTGAGATGGATGTTGATTATTAATTCACGAGCTATAAGAAATTAGATTGTTTCCTCAACTTTAAAAGATATCGATTAAATTATTTTCAGACAGTATTCATCTGTTTCCTATATTTCATTCTTGTTGGACCACATTTGACTTCTATTTATTCTCTCCTATAAATTGTAAGTTGGTCCAGAAGTAGGTTGACTAGAGAAAAAAATGTTCTAAGTTTAGTACTAGCTCTCCGATTTGAAAAAAAAAACAAGTGTTGGATGTCCCTTGAAGAAAAAAAGATTTATTGCTTTCTTTCTAGAAATTGACAAAATGTTCCCTTATGTCTGGGTACGTTTAAAATAGTCGCAAGAATATAATTTGGAACAATTTCAATCCGTTAATCTTATCAAGATTGAGTCCTTTTGTCTGACAAATATGTAACAAATTCTGGTTATTACATATAATGGGAACTCTAGAAAAAAAATTAACCACATTGGTCAGAAAAGTCCCATAAAATTCTGAAAACGGAAACATCAAAAGTTGCACCAGACATTAGAAATAGAAAAAAAAAAAAAAAAAAAACAGAAACTTCACGTGAAAATATTGCAACAAACACATCAGAATAGACCAAAAATAACATTAACAACAAAAATTACACCTGTAACTGTAATTTCTGTTATGTATTTTATTTTCACAAACTCGTATAATCTAACACCCAAAGCTTGTTAAATATCTGATGGAAACAAAAAAATACTCAATGATTGCAAATTTAAATGACAAATTGATCAGAATATATATTTAAGAAATTATTTTAGACCTAACCCTAAACATAAGGGATCAATTTTATCACCTTTTTCTTTATTTCCTACCCCGAGTTACTCTTTTCCACAATAAAGATGGTTAGAAACGACGTCCTTGGTCGAGTTCTGATGGGATATATAAGACTATGGAGGGAGAATGCTTCACCTGTCCCATTCCGTTGTTATTCTTAAACGGACTCTTTGACATATATTATCATGATTCAAGTCCAACTGTTAAAGGTATATGTTTTGGTCCGAACCTTTTGGCCCACCTTAAGTCTTTTGGGCCTCACGATTATATCTACTCGAGCTTTAAAAAATGTGAATCAATAGTTGAGTCTTTGTGAAGGGGAAAGTCTCGAAGGCAAAACCCTCCACTTGTACCAGAAGCCCTTGGCCAGGTGTGATGTAAATTGAGGGATATGCGCGAGTGGCAGCCCTGCAAAGGAGAGGACCAACGGGACACGAACCCAGCAACATATTAAGCATGTTGCAAACTAAGGACAGAGATGTAAAATTTACAACTCAGAAGGTCTTTAGCATGCTTCAGCCAATATATTCATCTTCCGACACAAATTGAACTCACCTTTATATGGCTCTTAATTTCTCCTCCAGTGAACCCTTTTTCAAATTCAATAGACGGCGACCCGTTGGCTATTACACTCACCTCCTTTAGGGGCTTAATTTAACATTCTTGCTTAGATTTGCCCCACTACAATACTAAGGGAGGTATCACCTATGTTTTTTATCTAGCCTAAATTACACCTTAAAATGGTATAATGTGATCATTGTCAAATATAGTAACCCAACGAGGTTAGAGTCGAATCTCACAAGTAATACAATAAAAAATCAATTCTAATCACGTGTATTATGACTTTACTAATTACTTTAATTCTATGGTAACCAAGTTTGTTTGTTTTAACTAATCAAATACCCACATTAATTATCAATTAATGTATCAAGTAAATTGAAATGCTAGGGTTGTGACTTAATACATGGAAGTGGTGTTGGGTTTTGCTAAGCTGGGTGTAATAAGTGTGGTATGAGCAATGGAGACTAATATCTAGGTGGAGATTTCTCAATTGACCCACCTAATTTCACTTTAGGTTTTCTCAAGCTCTAAAGTTTGACATTCATGAACATTCATTATTACCCTTAATTGATTTCCTTCTAATTAAAGTTGGGAATCATAAAAGGGGTGTTTGCAACCAACCCTTAGTTCAGAGTGAGAGGTAGTTAAATGCCACAGTAACACACCCATTTCATATTTATGAACTACCCCAACTACCACATTTCATTCTTTTGTCACAACCTCAACCTAGATTCTAGCCACTCATGTTAAACAATAAATACACAATAAAGCAATAAATGAAAGAAGACATAACGAACACAAAAAGGAGCTTACTATGATTTTTATATTAATAATGGAGATTGTCTTCTACACAATGGAATATTAAGCAAGATTCTTGAAATCAATGAACTAAAGATGAATAGTATTTGTTGTCTCCTCAAGAAAAGACATTAACAAAAATGCCACCGACTGTCACTCTGCGACCGCAGAACGGGATCGCAGAACAGGTCTGCGGTCCGCAAAACAGGACTAGGATTCGTAGAGTGGTTTCTTAACTGGACTGTCTGAAACTGTGATAGAAAGTGCGTTCCGCAAAATTGTACTGTGATTCGCAGAAGTGTCCTTGGGCTTCGTAATCTAGGCTAGACTTGAGTTGAAGCAGTGGTTCGCAGACTAGAATGTGGTATGTAGAACGGAAGTGCGAACCGCAGATTGAGTCGCACTTCAGAGCTCTGGAATCTTCCTTTCACTGTCGATTTATGTGAGTGGCCTTACCATTCTACGGTCCGCAGTCTGGTTATGCGGTCCACAGTTTGGTTATGCGGTCCACAGAAGTGATCTTATTAGCACTTCTTCTTCTTCTTCTTCTTCTTCTTCTTCTTCTTCTTTTTCAGCACTTTTGTCCATGTTTCAACACATTTACTCACTTTTAGTGTCCTAATGCAAAAAAACCTACAAAAACCGAAATAACATAAGAAACATACACTATAAATGTATAAAGGACAATAATAATTCAAGCAATTGGTATCAAATGTGCCATAATTTCTCGGCACATCAACACCCCAAACTTAAAAATTGTTTATCCTTAAGTAACATAAACATCACTAAGGTACGACTAATGACAAAATAAAGATGACTATGGTTGGTTCTACTTATGAGTCTACAAGTATGTGTTTCACAATATTGACAACCCCTCATATTTTTCAAAACAAAGTTTCAAGAGTGAATGTCTACCATCAATGAGCCCATAAACATCAAGCCTCAAGAGGTGTCTAAATACTACTAGTGACTAGATGCACCAAGACGTTCAACTCGAGAAGTTTTCATTTCACAAGGTTCATGCAATTCAATGTGCCCTCACAACAAGGAAAGTCCCATACTCACTCAAAAATTTCTTTTCAAAACAAGGGACAAACAAGATCACTCACATTCACAAGGAATGTCAAGTGTCACAAGTATCATGTCATAGGCTTGCCTTTATTTTAAGTCACTACTACTCAAAAAGTGCTCGATTTTGGATCTCTAAAAACTTTCTCAAGCTTGTAATGTAGTCTTAGGGACGGATAGGATATTCATTTAGGTACAAGTGACTTTTCCCTCCTTTTGCACTATATGTTTTTTTTTTCATTCAATAGCTCAACTCCTTTTGTTTTCCAACTTCCTTTTCCACCCCTTTTATTCAAGTATTCCCCATTTTATTTTATTCTTTTGGTGGTTCATTTTCTCTCTTCTTTGCTATTGTTTTTGCATTGTATTTTCTTTTTTTTTCTCAATTTTCTCTCTTTTTGTAGAACCACTCACATCACAATCTTCTTCTCTTCTTTTCTCTCACATCCCACCCCCAACTTAGACTTTTGGCCTCAATTATCATTTTTTCATGCATTCAATGAGATTCAATGAGGGATTCAGTTCAAGAGATGATTTATTTCAAAATGAGTATCGATTTGTAATGTAGTAGCCAAAGAAAAAGTCAAAAAGCTCAAAAGGGGAAAACTAGTTCTCTCAACTCACGGGTAAGTCAAAGAAGTCTTTTAATCAAGAAGGTTCACTCTCATGTGAAGGCCTAAGATCATTTCCTCAACCAAGCAACTCTAGTTTCGCAGTGAGAAACCAATGAGGCAAGTTCTAGATGACACAAGCAAACACAAGATAGCAATCAAATCCTCACCACTCTATGCACATGGACTACAAGAAATGCTCAATTGTATACTCTCTATCGAACACAAGGCTATCATCTCATGAGATTCAAACACAAGTAGACATAGAGTCACATAATGAGGCATGCTTTCATAGAACAATAATTTAAAGGACAATGCTACTCTTGTTTTCAAAATCCAAATTTTTGAGGGATGTCACCAAAACCAAAAAGAGCTACACATGCTAGAAACTACATACAAGCACCAATCAAGTCAAACTATTCTATCACTAGGCCATGGTTACTGAACATACAGCTTTGGAAAACAACCAGGCGAAGAAAATCCAAGGGGAATAAAACATAGAAAAATACGAACTAAAAACATATAAACTAACACATATATACAAGCTAATTGTCATTTCTTCCAAAAACACATATAGGTACCCCACCCCCAACTTTAAAAACATGAATTGTCCTCAATGCATAAAACTGGTGGAAGAGTAGGATATCCAGTATCAACATCTGTCTGTGGCTGCTGGGCCACTCCACTGGTACCAATCATCGAGGTTTCCTCACGATGTTGTGCTACTATTGCATCAACCACCACCTAATCTATCAACAGTAGGTCATCATCAACTCTCTCAACAGCTGCTCGGGGCTTCTCAAGCCCCTCCTCATCGGTCTCATCATTTTCATTGTCAACTTCTGCCTACCTCTGGGGGTCGTCTGGGTATCACCAGCACCCTCTCTCTGGCCCTCCAACCCAATCCCACTCACCTGTTGTGGCTCTACACTCTATGGCTGGATCGGGATACCAGGAGATCGTCGATCTCAACAGTCTTCAAGTTCTCCACTTCATTCTTTAGGATAGCTATGTCATCTCGAAGTGAAGAAACATCACCACCGCTATCTGCCTCCAATCTATGTACCTGGCCTATCAAGAGGACAAGTGTATCAATATGCTCTTTCTGCCTCTGCTGAACAATATCTAAGGCCTCTCTGATCAGGGCTAAGGCACTCCTAATCATCTCTAGAATGCTCGTCTCAACATGAGAGGACCGAGTATCGACAATCGTAGCAATCTAGCCTATTCTCACTATACCGACCCTCGATAAGATAGGCTCTGATCTAGTAGAAGCTGAAGGTGCATGAAGAGTAAGGGTTGCCAGAGCGGAAGTACCTGCTGGAGTAGAAGTGCCAGCTGTGGAAGGAATTGATGAAGTAGGATCGGCCAATGTGGTAGCCTGTGTCTCTATCCGCTCAAATGTGAATCCATCCAAATCAACCTCTAGGATGTATCAACTGAGGCACTGGTGGTTTTCTGTTTCTTTATTCCTTGGTTTTCCTCAGCCTGAACCCTCAAAATATCACATGTCAACAAGGTGTCGATGGAATTGTCAACCCGAGGCAATTCAGGAACCTTGGCTAGACGGTGCAACTTTGTGATCAGACAGGGGAAAAAGAAATGAGGTCTTGTCTTGTTAAGCTCTTTTTCCGAGCTCCTTCTCAATCACATTTACGACATCCATATGGACTCGACTCATAATGCAAGTAATCAAAAAATCTTCTCTAACCAAATGTCTGTCTGATTGTATGACGGCTACAATCGACTACTCACAAAACTCAATCAAAACATGGCTTCAGTGCTCAGGGTATTCTTGTATATCTTATTGCCATCGGTAATCCATTACGAGGTCTCATTAGTCACAATAGCGGCTGCCCATAGGCGCTCATCATCTATATATCCCGTGATCTTGATGGAAAACTCATTCTGGTCACATGTGAGGTTTGGATCAAGTGCTTTGCTGATCGCTATTCTTCCACACGGGACAGTGACTCCACGAACCACTACCTCTTTGAGTAATGCCTTTGGTTGCCCCTTTATCTTCTTAGGCATGAAGGCGACATAAGAATCATAGAACTCACAGATGAATTCCTCATTGTATTGAGGCAATGGTTTGAGAAAGCATTGCCACCCATGGAAAACTATAAAATCCCACACTCTCGAGAACAGGTCCCTCAACCCGTTTATAAAAATTAGTTGTTCTTCGATGATGGTCCTATCCTTGCTCTTTTGATAGAACTCTTTTGACCCATTTACACAGAACTGTTTGACCTCTTGGGCCCTCTTTTGACTTAACTCATCTGCTCGAGCAGTCTCCTCCGAAAAATCCCCTTCATCAGACTGGGAAGATGAATGCATTGTGGTATGGGCGATTTGTGACCCCTCATCACTAGAAACAACTGTGTTAGGGCACTTTCTTTTGTTACCCAGCCCGGTGGTTTCCTTGAGTTCGCGTTGTGAGCTTTTCCTGGATTTGGGGTATCAGTCTGGTTGTAGTAGGCCTCAAAGATCTAGTCGATTGTGACAGCTCATTAATGGTGATACCCTTTTGTGCGTGCGTTTTCTTTGGAGCCATTTTCTATAAACAAGAGACGTGATGAGTTTGGGACTATGATATGAAAAGCAAAAGAAAATCTTTTTGTGTTTTTCATAAAGTAATTGCAAGAATAAAATACGTAAAACAAACAAGAAGTTATACTACAAATTAAAATAGAAAGAACAAAAATATAAGATTTGGAAATATCTTTAGTGATTGCAGATCTGGTCTGCCCAGGTTTGCAACATCACAAACCCAAACTGTGATCCGCAGACTAGGATCACAGTTTTTCCCAGAAAGTTTAAAGTCACTGAATAATTCTGCGGCCTATTTTACGGTCCGCAAAACCATTCTGCAGCCCACAAAAGGCATCACAAAATTGCTTTTCAATTGTCTTGATTCACTGGGAATTTTTGCGGACTTGGGTGCCCTTTTACAGTCCACATAACCATTCTGCAACTCGCAAAAGGGCGCCCAATCGGCATATTTTGAGTTATTTTCAAGAATTTTGCCTCAATTTTTCAAAACTCGGTGTTGTCAGACCCATATCAGCACAACATACATACAAATGACCTAAAACATGCTTTTAATTAACACTCATAGGTACTCAGACTTCACTATGACTTCAATTCAAATAATTTCAACAATTATAGGCATGCTTAGGCAATTTTCACAATTACAATCAATTCACACACTTCCCACATGAATTAAGGACTCAAATTCAAGAATAATGCAGTTAAACCCGAGCCCAACCCATATATGCAATCAATATCACAAAATTCCAACAAGTACAAATTCACATTCTTTGTGATTTCTAATCAATAGGGGTACATAAGGCAACGAAGGGCAATCACACAACCTAAGCGCTACATGGGTCACACATAAACATCACACAATCATCAGAAAACCCCACAAGTTAATTTCACGAGCAACACCACCATTTTTACCTATTTTTGTGAGAAAAAAGAAAAAGGAGAGGCGAAACATACCTTAGAATCGACTGAGAGATGAGGTTGAGTGAATATGAGGTGAAGGAAACCTTGTGCAAGCAAGTTGTGCGTGCAAGGGAGTGAACGGGTGAGGGAGTATTTGATTTTGAATCGCGAGGGAGAAAGAGAGAGTAAGAAAAAAATTAGGGCTGAAAGCCCTTTTATACCTTATGCCCGATTTACGGACGGAGTTGGGTCGCAGTTCTGGTCTACAGTCCGCAGACCTAGACTGCGGCCCACTTACCTTTGTTTTGACCTAGTTGATGTGGCACCCATTTTGCGATCACAGAACCGGACTACGGCCTGCAAAATGGTCTGTTTCTCTGTAATTTTACCCAAAAACTCCTAGGCACACTGTGTAATTCTGTTGACCAAAATGCAATCCGTAATTCAGGAATGCGATCCGCAGTTGTGGTCACAATTTCGCCTTTTCTGAGTCTCATTTTTCAAACTTCCTATAGAGTTTTGAAATCCATTATGCGGTTCGCACACCATGATTGTGGTCCACAGAAGAGGCCACACAATGGTCTTTCTCCTTCCTTTAATTTGTTTTGCACATCTTTCCATATTTCCTCCCCATTTACATGTGTTTCCAGATCCTACACACTCAACAAACTATCAAAACACACAAGTGAACAAGAAAAATAAAGAAAACAAACTAAAACTTCGTGTTGCCTCCCATTAACGCTTGATTTAACGTCGCGACATAATAATTGTTACCACACTTTCTTGAAGGTTCATGGAGGGTGATGATTGTGTTCACTCTATGATCATCAACTCTTGCAAAATAATGTTTGACTCTTTGGCCGTTCACCTTGAAAAGGTGACCGACTTTGCTCTCCAATTCAGTGGCAGCATATGGGAATAGCTTCATCACTTTTGAAAGGACCGGACCATCTTGACTTCCACTTCCAGGAGAACAACTTGAGTCTAGAATTGTAGAGCAAGACCAACTCTCCGGGTGAAAATTCCCGCTTCAAAATTCTCTTATCATGGAGGAACATCATCCTCTCCTTGTGAAGAATGAAACTTTCATAAGTTTGGAGATGGAACTCATCCATCTCGTTGAGTTGATCCACCCTTAACCGTGCATCATTCTCCCAATCAATGTTGAGTTTCTTCAATGCCCATAGTGCATTATATTGCACCTCTAACGGAAGATGACATGCCTTGACAAATACCAACTTGTACGGTGACATACCAATATGAGACTTGTATATCGTTCTATAAGCCCACAAAGCGTCATCTAGCTTTCTTGACCAATTTGTCCTCATGAGATTCACCGTCTTTGTCAAAATGCTCTTGATCTCCCGGTTGGACACTTCCACTTGACCACTTGTTTAGGGGTGGTAAGGAGTTGCCACCTTATGATTTACCCCATATTTCTCAATAAGATAGGCAAATACTCTATTGCAAAAGTGAGAGCCTCCATCACTTATGATAGCTCTAGGGGTCCCAAATCGAGTAAAAGGTTCATTTTGAGGAACGCAGTGACACTCTTCCCTTCATTATTTGGAAGGGCTACAACTTTAATACACTTGGACACATAATCAACGCCCATAAGTATATATTTGTTGCCAAACAAACTCACGAATGTCCCCATAAAGTCGCTTCCCCATACGTCAAATAATTCCACCTCAAAAATAGGAGACATAGGCAACACATTACCTTCCCTTTGACATTGGTCACAATGCTTCACAAACTCATGGGAATCCTTGTAGATTGTTGGCAAATAAAAGTCACTTTGAAGAATTTTAGAGGACATGCATCGACTAGCATGATGATCCCCAATCGGTGAAGTATGCCATGCTTCCATGGTAGGCAAAGTTTCAACTTCAGGCACACATCTTCGAATCATATTGTTGGCACAAATCCGAAACAGATAAGGTTCATCCCAATAGTAATGCCGGGAGTCTCTCGAGAATTTCTTTTTTTGATGAGCATTTAGATGATCCGGCATGTCAACTCACCAAATAGTTTGCAAAATCGGCATACCAAGGGATGAGATCTTAAGATGATGCAAAGACTTGCTCATCCGAAAAAAACATCATTGATCTCCAATTTATTCTTTGGCCTTCCGGCCTCCTCAATTCTTGACAAATGGTCAGCTACTTGGTTTTCACAACCCTTCCAATCTTTTATCTCAAAAATAAACTCTTGTAGAAGGAGTACCCACCTAATCAAGCGTGACTTTGCCTCCTTCTTTGTCATTAAGTTTCGGAGGGCTGCATGATCGGAATATACCACCACTTTAGAACCCCATAGGTAAGACCGAAACTTTTCAAAAGCAAAGACAATGGCTAGAAACTCTTGCTCCATCACTGTATAGTTCTTTTGAGCTTCATTAAGAGATCTACTTGCATAGTAAATCAGATGAAGGATTTTGCCATGTCTTTGACCCAACATAGCTCCAATAGCTACTCCATTTGCATCACACATTAATTCAAACGAAAGATCCCAATTTGGAGTCACAATAACTGAAGCTAAAACCAACTTTTCTTTCAAATCCTCAAATGCTTTGAGACATGCTTCATTGAACTCAAATTTAGCATCTTTTTCTAGGAGCTTGCACATTGGGCTAGTAATCTTTGAAAAATCCTTGATAAATCTTCTATAAAACCCGACATGCCCCAAGAAACTTTGAATACCCTTTACGGTTGTTGGGGGAGGTAACTTGGCTATCACTTTAATTTTGGCCTTTTCCACTTCAATACCTTCCTTGGAAATTTTGTGCCAAAGGACTATACCTTCCGTGACCATGAAATAACACTTCTCCCAATTCAAGACCAATTTGGTCTCTTCACATATTTTCAACAGTTAAAAGAGATTATCCAAGCAATTTTAAAAGGCTCCCCAACCATAGAGAAGTCATCCATGAACACCTCCATAACATCTTTCACTAAATCATTGAAAATGGCCATCATGCAACGTTGGAAGGTGGTAGGAGCATTTCAAAGACCAAACGACATTCTTCGAAAAGCAAATATACCATATGTGCAAGTGAATGTCGTCTTTTCTTGGTCGTTGGGGGCTATTTAAATTTTATTGTAGCCCGAGTACCTGTCTGAGAAGCAATAATAGGCCTTTTCCGCCAACCTATCAAGCATTTGATCAATGAAAGGTAGGGGAAATGATCCTTCCTTGTAGCACTATTTAACTTCTGGTAATCCATGCAAACTCCCCATCATGTTACCATCCTCATTGGTATCAACTAATTTTTATCTTTAGGGGACCATCATGATCCCTTCTTTCTTCGGCACACATTGCACGGACTCACTCATGCACTATCATATATGGGGTACACAACCTCGACATCTAACCACTTAATGATCTCTTTCTAGACAACTTCTTGCATTGAAGGGTTTAACCTCCTTCGATGTTCAACACTCGGGGTACTATTTTCTTCAAGATGAATCCGATAAGTACACACTCCTGGACTTACCCCACGGATATCCGTAATAGTCCACCCAATTGCTCTTTTGTAAGTTTTCATGATACATAATAGAACTTCCATTTGGCTTTCATTGAGCTTTGATGAGATAATAACCGACAAAGAGTCATTTGACTCAAGGAACTTATACTCCAAATGATTTAGAAGTGGCTTGAGCTCAAGGGTTGATGGTTCCTCAATAGAAGGCATGAGACCAAAGCCAAATGCCTAGGAGCATAAGAATAGGACCTTTGGCCCTCAAGTGCAAGCACGGTCTCTGCAATCCCCTCAACTACCTCATGATCATGATTGAACAAAACCATCATCAGGGCCCCTTCAATGACATTAATATCGGCATGCAACTCTACATCATCATCAATCACGTCAATCACCGAAATCACCCCCATATCCATAGATTGCTTTATGGATTTGCACACATAGAAGGTAACTTCTTCATCATTCATTTAGAACTTTAATTATCCACTCTCCACATCACAAATTGCTCTCCCCGTCACTAAGAACGGTCGTCCTAAGATTATGAGAACATCATAGTCAATCGCATAATCTAATATCATGAAGTTGGTAGGGAAGATAAACTTATCAACCTTCACAAGCACATCATATATGATCCCATTTGATATCTTCATCGTCCTATCCGCCATGAGCAACCTCATACTCGTAGGTCAGGATTGCCCAAGCCTATCTTCTTGAAAATAGTGAATGACATCAAATTGATGCTTGCTCCAAGGTCACAAAAGGTCTTTGCAAATCGGTATGCTGCAATGGTGAAAACACCGGGATCCTCTTGCTTCTTCACAATTGAGCTAAAAACGATGGCGCTATATTGGTGTGTGATATCCACCATCTCGAAACTCACCTTTCTCTTCTTTGTTATCAAATCATTTATAAATTTAGCATACCCCAACATTTGTTCCAAGGCTTCAACAAGTAGAGTATTGATCGATAGTTGCTTTAGCATCTCTAAGAACTTGTTGAATTTGCCATCTTCAATTCTCTTGGCAAATATTTGTGGAAAGGGATGAGGAGGCTTTGGAATAGGCTTTTGTAGCCTCCTCTTCTTTGTCATTCCCTTCTTCATTTTCAAGAACATTTTTCATTCTCAATAATCTCTTCTTCAATCAAGAGAAAATTATCCACCATCTTATCATCACTCTTCTTCGGCTTTTCAACCGCAATCGATCTCTCATCTACCACATCTGTTGGCATCTTTGGCCTTCCAACACTTTTCCACTTCTAGTAGAAATAACTAGGTAATGAGAACCCCCTCCCCCATTCCCCCCTACTTCATTTCTTAGATTCACCAATGTATCACTAGGAAGGGTCCCTTTTTACCTTGGGTTTAGTGTAGAAGCGATTTGCCTTAATTGGCTCTCTAGTTGCTTGATAAATGTTTAATGGGAGGATACAAGATTGTTGAGCTCCTTTATGTTGGACCCGGACTTGTCTTGATTTTTCAATACTCTTGACAACGTCTCTTCAAGCTTTGAACTGGCGGGATCGCTAGTAGACTCATGATTGTGGTAAGGAGGAGGTTGGGTAGGTTGTTGATATTCTTGCCTATTGGTGGAACATAAGGATTGGAATTCGGGTTTGGTTGCCATTGTTGTTGATATCTCTCCACCCTCCTTCATTCCTCTCTCTCTAATTAGGGCCGCCTTGGTCATTTTTCCAACCTGATTACTAGATCGCCACGGTTGGTTCGATCCTTGGTAATTAGGGCAAAAATCCCCCCTCCCTTGCACGTTGTTCACAAAACTCACATCTTCCTCATTTTCATTGTACCCTTCATGATCATAGGGTACCATCTTGGTTGCATATTACTTGGCACCCATACTTGTAACCGCATTCACTTTCTTGGCCCATTTCTCAATCACATGTTTATAAGGACTGTCATTTGGGTCATCAATTACGTCATAGTCTCGTCCCTCTCTTCCTCCTTCTTCAATGTTTCTTTACACAAAACGTTTGAGGGACCTCCCCAACTACCTCCAACGCTCTTGTGTGCTTAGCATGGTTCGTCTTTGTTAGCTTATCAAGAAGCTCACTCACCATGGTAAATGAATTATCCATCAAGGCACCTTCCGCTATATTGTTGGCCACCAACTTGTTGATCCAATCAAGAGCCCGATAGAACGTTTGGAGCAATACATCATCGCTCAACCCATGACTGTAATATTGTTTGGGCTTCTTTTTTAACCTTAGCCATGCTTCATGCAGGCTTCACCCGACAATTAACGGAAGTCAAGATTTCATCTCAGAGTTGGAGCATGCGAGCGGCGGGAAGGACCTCTCAAGGAATGCCTCAACCAACTCAGTCCATGTAGTGATGAACTCGAAAGGCAAATGACAAAACCAAATAGTGTCCTCCCCCATTGGAGAGAAGGGGAAGATCCTAAGCTTCATAGCTTCTTCGGACACGTTGGGATGATGGTAGGCGAAACACACCTCGTTGAAGTTCCTCAAGTGCCTCTTCAGGTCGTCAAATGTCGATCCTCCGAATAGGCCCTTGTTTTCTTAAGCATATGAAGCATGGTGGAGGTTATGTGGAAACTCACATTCCTCGGAATTTGGGGAGGCCATATGACATTAGCCAATGTGGCCATCTCTAGGTTTCCCTCATCATCGAACAACTCTGCCACATCACCTACACCACAAAAATAAGTAAACATAAATTTAGAAATAAAGCATTTAGCAAAGTGATAACACTACAAATAAGAAATTTCAAGATCGTATTCCCCGTCAATGGCGCCAAAATTTGATCTCGTCCAAATTACACCTTAAAATGGTATAACACGGTCATTGTCAAATATAGTAACCGAACGAGATTGGGATCGAATCCTACAAGGAATACGATGAGAAATCAATCCTAATCACGTGTATTATGACTTTACTGATTACTTTACTTCAATGGTAACCAAGTTTGTATGTTTTAACTAATCAAATACCCACGTAAATTATCAATTAATGTATCAAGTAAATTGAAATGCTAGGGTTGTGGCTTAATAAATGAAAGTGGTGTTGGATTTTGCTAAATTGGGTGTAATAAATGTGGTATGATCAATGGGGACAAATATCTAGGTGGGAATTTCTCAATTGACCCACATAATTTCATTTTAGGCTTTCTCAAGATATAAAGTGTGACATTCATAAACATCTATTATTACCCTTAGTTGATTCCCTTCTAATTAAAGTTGGAAATTATTAAATGACATTTAAAGCCCCAAATCCTAATTAACTTACCTCTTTCCTAGACTCTAGTCATTTTTTAAGTTTTACTAGAGACAATAGGCATAAAAGGGGTGTGTTTGCAACCAACCCTTAGACATTAAGAGTGAGAGGTAGTTAAATGCCACATTAACATACCCATTTCATATTTATGAACTACCCAAACTACCACATTCTATTATTTTGTCACAACGCCAACCTAGGTTCTAGCCACTCATGTTAATCAATAAATACACAACAAAACAATAAATGAAGAAGACACAATAAACATAAAAATGAGTTTACAATAATTTTTGTATTAATAATGGAGATTGTCTTCTACACGATGGAATATTAAGCAAGATTCTTGAAATCAATGAACTAAAGATGAATAGTATTTGTTGTCTCCTCAAGACAAGACATAAAGTATAATGTAGTGCGGTAGATGTCAAGATGTCAAATTACAAAACTCTAGGTGACTATATATATGGAGACCCAATTTTTAGACTTTATGTATTTATAAAAATGCCACTGTCTGCCACTGTACGACCGCAGAACAGGTATGCAGTCCGAAAAACAGGACTAGGATTCATAGAGTGGGTCTTGATTTGGACTGTTCGGAACTGCGGTTAGAAGTGCGGTCCGCAGAACAGAACTGCGGCCCGAAGAAGTTCCCTGAGACTTTGCAATCTAAGCTGGACTTGAACTGGAGCAGTGGTTCGCAAATCAGACTACGGTCCACAAAACAGAAGTGCGGACCGCAGATTGGGTCGCACTTTGGGGCTCTAGAATCTTTCTTTCACCGTCAATTTATGCGAGTGGCCTTACCAAAAGTGGTCTTCTCAACACTTCTTCATTTTTTCAATACTTTTGTCCATGTTTCAGCACATTTCCTCACTTTTGGTGTCCCAATGCAAAAAACGAAATAACATAAGAAACATACACTATAAATGGATAAATGACAATAATAATTCATGCAATTAGTATCAAATGTGACGTAATTTTTCGGCACATCACTTTTCACGGCCCAAGCCCGTTCCAATGTATTGTTTGCTTTAGCCTGATTCTTCTGGCTAGGCTTTTGGACCTCATGATTTTGTCCCATTAGCCTTTAATTTCAAAGGTAAATCAACAGTTGAATCATGAACTCACTCTTATATGTCACTTAACTTTTCCCTCTCATTATGGGACTTTCCTAAGTCAAGTTTCATTGAACATCACTTTCGAGTTCAACTGCTAATGTTTGTGGGTTGTTCCACTCGCTCCTACCCGAGGGACTTAACATCCTCGTTAAGGTTTAACCCCTATCGTACTAGAGAAGACACCAACTCTAATACTACCTATCACAACCTAAGTGTAATTGTTAATGTTATCCACTTTAACCCCACCATTTGGACCATCTCAAGGTGTTTTGGTCTCACAATTTTTTTCTTGGGTTTTAACTTTTAACTCAATAGACATCTCAATTGTTGAATTTTGGACTCGCTCTTATATACCCTTTCATTTCTCTTTTATTTCGATGTCCATAGTAAATCCGATAGCAAACCCCCTCTCGAGTTCAATTGTCGATGATATATTGTTACATATATGCACAAGTCAAGAGTTATTGTAAAAAATTCCTGTTTTTTTATAAAAAATCAATAACTACTATGCTCCTATTCGAATAAGCTATATTGATATATGAATACTCACTGATCATGTCGTTCCAGTATTCTCATCTCACCCAAATCTCATACAAAATAAAAATATAAAACGCACAAGAATGTGAGAAAGAAAGGGAGGAGCTACTAGCTAGCAATAATGTGAAACTCTTATTAGTATTTGCTAAAGCAACTAGCTCCCAATGGAAAACTACAATGTGATCATAAAAGGCAATTTAACTACTATGATACAATTGTCATTGAATCCCACTAATGTGGCAATATACATTATTGTACAAACAACAATGTTTAATGAACAATCAAAAAGTTAACCTCATCATAGACTATTGGTACATCAATATTACTTGGACCTCATAAGGAAAACCAAAAAAGACTATTGGTACATCAATATTACTTGGACCTCATAAGGAAAACAAAAAAAAAAACTATTAAAAAATTCTCAAAAAAATAAGTAAAATTGAGAGAAAAGAAAGTCTACCTAAAAGTCAAAGAATGGATGGAATAGATCAGAAGCAGACGGAGATGGTGAAATTAACGGAGCTGAAAACAACGTTGACGGACTTGGACTTAACATTAACATAAACGGATCAAACGAAAACGGCGAGAAGAGTCCCTGGTGCGATACTGGTGGTAAAGTCGCCGGCGACGGTGATAAAATTCCCGGAATTTGACACATTTCTATACTTGAATTTCCAATAATATCTAAAATATCCGTCGATTCAACAACAGATGGAGCAGCAGAGGCAGCTAGAGGAGCAGCAGTAGCAGAAGGACTACTCGCTTTCTCCATTGAAGCTAACTTCGCCGCCGGAGATAAACAGGAGCTTGAACCGGAGCAAGAGGTTGATGTTTCCGGAACCGCAGATCCAGTAAGTCTTTGTACAACACTCATGAAATCACTAACAGTCGTGTGATACACTTTCGGTGAAACCGCATAGATTATAACAGTTTGTGGATTTTGTGGCGGAGCTACGGCGGCGTGCGGCGGAGCTACGGCGGCGTGCGACGGAGGAGCAACCGGAGGTTTTTTTATCTTGTAGGAATCTTTGTTGAGTTTAAGAGGAGCTGGACGAGGACCTTGTAGTTCTCTCCTCGTCGGAGATGGCCGTCCATCGGAGGCGCTGGCGAAAAACTCCGGTGGTGGAAAGTTCATTAGATTGAGGGATTTTTTTTCTTTTTTTGTGGATATGTCCTTTTTCTAATGATATGAGTAGTAATAGGAAATAGCCTTACGAAATGGGGAAAAGTGTGATGTAATTTGGAAAATGGATGGAAAGAGCTAAGCAAATAGCTTTGAATATTCCATTTTTTTAGCATGTTTCCAAAAAACTACTACTAATATCATTTCTTTAAATAAAAATAATTTTTAGGGCTCAACAACTTGACATAAATTGATCACTGTTCTTAATTTTGACATGTGATAATTACTATATGCATGTTTGGAATTAAGTTATAAGGAACAAGTGCTCAAAAATATTTTACAACAATAATATACCCAGTGTAAAAATGTAAGATGTACATAGATCTTATCTCTATATTTGTAAAGTAGAGAGACTATTTTCAATAAATCTTTGACTCAAAAATATTTTATAAAATACTAAAATTATTTTACCATTAAATACAACAACATCATACCCAGTGAAATCCCACAATGTGGGGTCTGGGGAGGGTAGAGTGTACACAGACCTTACATCTACCTTGGTAGATAGAGCAACTGTTTTCGAGAGACCTTCGGCTCAAGACAAGGCACAAGCTCAAGCAAAGTACGACAAACAAAGTGAGTAAGTCATGATAGCGAATTCTGAAAATAAAGAAGCAAAAGAGAAGCAATAACTAATGCAAGTAAATAAGACAAACAAAATACACATAACAACATAAATCAAACGTCAAGGGACTATAAGACAATATTGTGCCTACCAATATGCTAGGTTAAGCGAGCCTACAATAATATAACTACAGCTGTCAGTTTGTAAGCGTAGGTAGGACTACACTGGACTACCTACTACCCTTTTACTCTAATATGTATCCTCAATAACCCCCTATCTAAGGTCATGTCCTCAGTGAGTTGCACCTGCGTCATATCCCGTCTAATCACCTCTCCCCAATACGTTCATATTCAACCTCTCACATCTTCGCACTGGGGGCATTTGTGTCTCTCATCTGCACGTGCCCAAACCATCTTAACCTCGCTTCCCACATCTTATCCTCTACCGAGGCTACTCCCACTCTAGCGCGGATATCATCATTTCTAATTCTATCCCTCCTTGTATGCCCACACATCCATCTTAGCATCCTCATCTACGCAACTTTTATCTTTTGGGTGTGCGAAGTCTTGACTGGCCAACACTCCGCCCCATACAATATAGTCGGTCTAACCACCACCCTATAGAACTTGCCTAAGTTTTGGTGGCACCTTTTTATCGCACAAAACTTCAGATGCGAGTCTCCATTTTATCCACCCTGCCCCAATACGTATTGGGGAGAGGTGATCAATCTTTCCATTCCCTTGGATAATCGACCCGAGATACTTGAAGTTCCATTTCTTTGGAATATCCTGAGTACCAAACCTCAACTCCACGCTTGTCTCAAGATTGCTCCCGTTACTGAATTTGCACTCCCAGTATTCTGTCTTGGTCTTACTCAGTCTGAACCCTTTGGACACTAGAGTCTGTCTCCAAACCTCCAGCTTAGCGTTCACTCCGCTGCGATTCTCATCAATCAGGACTATGTCGTCTGCGAATAACATACACCATGGCACCTCCCCTTGGATTTGTCGCGTCAGTCCATCCATCACCAAGGCAAATAGGAATGGGCTAAAAGTTGATCCCTGGTGCAACCCCGTCATCACTGGAAAGTGCTCCGAGTCTCCTCCTACTGTCCGTACCCTGGTCTTGGATCTATCATACATATCCTTGATTGCCCTAGTTTATGCCACATGTACACCTCTAACCTCCAAACATCTTCATAGAACCTCCCTAGGGACTTTGTCGTATGCCTTCTCGAGGTCGATGAAAACCATATGTAAGTCTCTCTTCCTCTCCCTATACTGCTCAACCAACCTCCTAATAAGATGAATGGCTTCTATAGTTGAACGCCCCGACATGAATCCAAACTGATTCTCAGAGATAGACACGTTCTCATCCTCATCTCTACGACTCTTTCCCAAACTTTCATAGTGTGGCTTAGCAGCTTGATACCCCTATAATTGTTGCAACTCTGGATATTACCTTTGTTCTTGTACAAAGGAATCATTGTACTCCACCTCCATTATTCGGGCATCTTCGCCGCCTTAAAAATGACGTTAATCAACTCTATCAGCCACTCCAAACCTGTGTTCTTCCAAAATTCAACTGGGATCTCATCAGGCCTGGTCGCTCGTCCCTGCGCATTCTGCGAACAACACCATGAACCTCCTCAACCTTAATGTTTCACAATACCCAAATCCTTGTACTTACCAGAGTGCTCCAGATCTCCCAGCACAATATCTCTATCTTCGTTTTCGTTTAAGAGTTTATGAAAGTAAGACTGCCACCTTCACCTAATATGCTCGTCCTCCACCAGTACTTTGTCGTCCTCATCCTTGATGCACCTCACGTGATCCAAGTCTCGAGCCCTCATCTTCTTCGCTTTGGCTAGTCTGTACAACTTCTTATCCCCACATTTTTCCTCTAATTCCACATATAGATGTTCAAAAGTCATCGTTTTCGCTGCTGTAACCGCTATCTTTGTCTCTTTCCGCGCTATCTTATATAATTTCCTATTCGTCCACTTCTCCACCTCATCCCTGTTTTCTACCATTTTCGCATACGCCGCTTTTTTCGCTTCCACCTTCTCTTGAACTTTACCATTCCACCACCACTCCCTTCGATGCCCACCACGGCTACCTCGCGAGACCCCTAGCACTTCTCTAGCAACCTCCCGAATGCAACTGGCCGTCTTGTCCCACATACTGGTCGCATCCCCACTCTCCCCCAAGCCCCCTTTGCCATTAACGTCTCCCCTATCTCCTTTGCACTAGACATGGTCAAACTCCCCCATTTGATTCTTAACTTGTCATCCACGACCCTCCTTTTCTTCTCTATCCTGATCTTCAAATCCATCACCAAAAGCTTATGTCGGGTTGTAAGATCCTCTTTCAGAATAACCTTGCAATCTTTACAAAGACCTTTGTCAACCTTCCTAAGGAGCAAAAAGTCTATATGAGTCTTAGCCACCAAACTACGGAAGGTCACCAAATGCTCCTCCTTCTTCAGGAACCTCGAATTGGCTATCACCATCCCAAAAGCTCTAGCAAACTCCAAAAGTGAGACGCCTCCCCCGTTCCTGTCCCCGAGGCCAAAACCTTCATGCATGTCGTCATAATCACCCGGAAGTGTCCCGATATTTTATAATTAAATAGTTGTATTTTGTATAAAAATAATGGAACTTATATTAATAAATAAAATATGTTTTTGGTAAGAAGTCTCGATTAGTGTTTTTTCTACTTAAAGTTATTTTCCAGAAATATAACTGAAAAGGAATTTTGACAAGAAGTTGGACAAATTATGGAGATGGAAGGAACGGGAAGTTAGAAGTTCTATTTTAGAAAGGTATTTTAGGAATTCAAGATACTAAGGTAGCGTTTGGCTAATTTTAAAAAACTTGAAAAGAACATTTTTAGAAATTGTGTTGACAAATAGTTTTTGAATTCATTTTTTGAAACTTGAACATTTTTATTCAATATTTTTTTTCGAAAACTAACCAAATTTTACCAAAATATTTTGAGAAAAAAACTTTTAAAATCTATGATCAAACTGGAACTATGAAATAGTAAAATCTTCTATTAAACCAAAAGTATTTAGAAGTTTAAATGACACTGGCTTTATGTCTGATTTTAGCTTATAGATAGATGACTTATAAATTCTTTTAGTGTTTGTCAAATATGTGGATAAGCTTAAAATGCTTATAAATTGATTTGATATAAGCTTATTCAAATTGTTTGTTGTATTTTAAATTATTTTTTAAATATTTTTCTTTTAAACATAATATAATACTCTCTCATTCAATTTTTTTTAGTTGTATGTGACTGAGTTAGAAAAACAATAATAACAAAGGTACGCACCTCAAATAAAAGCCATGAAACAAGTAGCCGGTAAATTAAAATTAGAACTAGCACAATTTAATAACTTATACTAATTTATTTGGTCAAGGTTTTAGAAAGTCAAAAATGTTTATTCAAGAGAGTTGAGGTGTTTTGCCCGTCTTTAGAAAAATAAATATTTTTGAGGATTAGCAGAAGTTATTTTTCAGAAATTGAGAATGTAGACTTTCCCTAGAAGAACTTTTGACAGCTTAATTGAGCTTAAATTATGATCTATTATTGATAAAAAGTATTTTTTCAAATTAATTACTCAAATACAAACTGCTAGAAATACTATGTAAATTATCTTTTTAGAAAGCATTTTTGATAGAAACTATTGTTTAAAATAAATAAATTTTAATTATTTGATCAAACAAGCTATTATTATCCAACTATTGGTTTTGTCTTCATTGAGGCCTACACTACAATAGTTAATTTTTCTAATTGATCAGATTTGGTTGGGTTTCAATAGACTTGATGGTTTTTCCGATGGAAGATGGTTAGAAAATTGAAATATCTAACATGGAAAGATTGATGACAAGCCAGAGCCAAGCAACAATAGAAGGAAGATATTTAGAAAGAAAAAATCCAACAACAATCTGGATGTTCAAGTGGTTGAAAAAATCGATCAAAATCACAATAATCAAATCATGGCCAGTAAATATAAGTACAAGAAGTACAGGAAGTAGGAAAATGGTACAATCAACAAGAATAACCTTCAGAGTTCTCAGGATAACACTACCACTGTCCATAAATAGTGAAATCCCAAATAATGATCCACTTAGGATGCAACACTTTCCTCAAGATACAAATGAAAAAATTGATTCTCATGCGATTTATAACTAAAAGAAATAATATCATGATTATTCTCATTAATGAAAGAATATATATATAATTTATAAATTGTCATAATAGAAAACATATTCATATTCTACTTCCAAAACTCTATTCTAGTAGTACAAGACTCCTACAACTATGGTACGTATACAATGTTAATTAAGGTAACATTTACACTACAATATTACAACACTATACACATAATATTCTGCCAATTCCGTGATGGGTTGTTGATTCACAATCCGAGATGGAGGTCCAATATACATAAGTATACACGTGTATATCGTGTGTATACTTATGTATATTTAACACACCCCCGAAGTCATAGCGGCGGTCTTCGAACGCTGAGACTGTCCCTAAAATCTTCAAAAAGGACCGAGGGAAGACCTTTTGTAAAGATGTTTGCAATTTGATACCTGGAAGGGACATGACATACGCGTACTTGTCCACGAGCTACATTTTTGCGAACAAAGTGAATGTCCATCTCGATATGTTTAGTGCGCTGGTGCTGAACCGGATTACCAGAAAGGTAGATGACACTAACATTATCACAATAAACCAATGTAGCTTTCTGAATAGGACAATGAAGCTCTAAAAGAAGATTACGTAACCAACATGATTCAGAGACCACATTGGTTAGCCCTCGATACTCAGCCTCTTCACTCGAGCGTGATAATGTCGACTGACGCTTGGCAGACCAAGAGACCAAGTTATTTCCAAGAAACATACAATAGCCAGACGTAGATCGTCAGGTGTCTGGGCAACCACCCCAATCAGCATCTGTATACGAGACAAGCGTAGACGTCGATAAAGGATATAAATGTAAGCCATAGTCAAGTGTCCCCTGGATGTACCTAATGATGCGTTTGAGCTTATTCATGTGCTCAATCCTGGGATCATGCATAAACAAAACACACCTGTTGTATGGCATACGTAATATCTGGTCTCGTGATTGTAAGATACTGAAGGGCCCTTGCAAGACTGCGATAGCGGGTCGGATCCTCATACGGTGAGCCAGCCGCAACACCCAACTTAAGGATTGGGAATCAACCGGAGTGGAAGTGGATTTATAGGACGACATCCCCGCCCTCTCAATGATCTCAACTGCATACTTTCTCTGTGATAAAATAACTCACCTGCATGACGAGTGACAGCAATCCCCAAAAAATATCTTAAAGGGCCCCAAGTCTTCCATAGCAAACTCAGAACTGAGCATTCTCATGATAGACTTGCACAATGCATCATAAGAGGCAGTCAAGATAATATCATCTACATATAAGAGTATATAAGCCAATGAGGAACCACGATGATAAATGAACAATGAAATATCAGACCTACTGTGAGAGTACCCAATAATCGAAACATAGTCTATAAACCTCTTATACCACGCCCGTGGAGACTGCTTAAGTCCATACAAGGACTTCTTCAACAAACAGACATGATGAGGATAGTTGGAATCCCTAAACCCCAAGGGCTAATACATATAGAATGTCTCCTTGAGATCACCATGTAAAAAAGCATTATTCACATCCAACTAATGAATGGGTCATGCTTTTGAAAGAGCCAAGCTGAGCATAGTATGAATGGTAGCCGGCTTGACCACCGGGATAAACGTCTCACCATAATCCATACCCACCTGCTGAGTCTTACCATCACCTATAAGACGGCCTTATGCCTCGCAAAAGTACCGTCAGAATTGTCCTTATGAGCAAAAATCCACATGGACCGAATAATATTAACACCAGATGGACGGGGCACCAACTCCACGTCTTATTATCAATAAAAGCATTATATTCGTCGGTCATAGAAATTTTCCAATTCGGGTCATCTAACTCAGACACAGGGTTACGGGGTAGAGGAGATTTAAGCACATTAGAATTTAAATTAAAATATCTTTTTGGTTTAAAAATACCTCATTGACTACGAGTGACTGGTCTATGACTCGGAGGAGAATTGGGTGAATTTTGAGAATTATCGGGACCAAGGATGGACTGGACCCAGTGGGTGACGGCGTAGCAGTGGAGCCAGTGGGTAGTGGGCCCGCTGGAGGATTTTGGGTACGTGACAGGTCCGATAAATGGTGAATAATATACGGGGAGAAATCGTCATCTAAAAAATTATACGAACTAGGCATGGGACTACTCAATTTTGCAAACGGGAATTGGGACTCATAAAAATAACATGGCGACTAATGATGATTTTGTTAGATGATAAATCAAAATATTTGTAAGCACGATGATTAGACGGATAGCTCAAAAACATACAAGGGGTAGAACGAGCCTGAAGTTTGTTAATTGTGGTGGATGAAAACAACGGATAACATAAGCACCCAAAGACCCTAAGATGTGAAAACGAATGAGTCTTATTAAATAAAATTTGAAGAGGGGATGAGTACGTCAACCTTTTGAGAGGAAGAATGTTAAGAAGATATGTAGCCATTTGTAGAGCATGATACCAAAAAGTAGGGGTACGGAAGCATGATTCAATAAAGTTCAGACAATATTGTTAATGGTACGAATTTTTCGTTCGGCTTTCCCATTTTGTGAAGATATATGAGGACAAGAAAAATAAAAATTGATCTCATTAGTAGCACAAAACTCTCAAAAGATCCCATTATCATATTCTTTGCCATTACCACATTGGATATTCTTAATTTTCCGTTCGAATTGTGTTCTAATGTATGCTCTAAATTTTAAGAAGGTGGAAAAAACTTGAGATTTTTTCCCTATTGGAAAAGTCCATAAAAATTAGAATAATCATCCAAAAATAGAACATAATAACGATGACCCAAAGAACTGAGAACATGAGACGTCCATAGATCGCTACAAATAATATCAAATGGCATTAGAGTACGAGAATTAGATTCTACAAACGGCAATCTAACAATTTTCCCTAAAGAACAAGATTGGCAATTCAGAGTACTACACGTACCCTTACAAGAAATAAATTTATTTTTATCTAAGGAAGACAAAATGGATGATCCCGGATGACCTAGACGAGCATGCCACAAGGTAAGAGCAAGGGCGGCAAACGTAGATGGCAAGGCTTGATTCGAAAGACCGAAACTTGGTGTGATCGGATAAAGATCTCCCCTACTATCACACCTCATGAGAGGACTCCCCATCTTGGAATCCTTCACAGAAAACCCAAACGGATTAAACTCAACAGAAACAGAATTATCAGTTGTGAATTTACGGACAGACAATAAATTTTTAATCAATTTAGGGGCATTAAGGGTATTTTTCAAGATAAGTGGTGGATGGGGTAGAGACAAAGTTTTATCACCATAACCACGAATCGGAATAGAATTATCATTTCCAACAATTATAACATGTGGGTTGCTGAAATTGGAATAAGACGAGAGAGTACCTTGATCGGATGTCATGTGGGTAGTCGTACTAGTGTCCATGTACCAATTTGGGTCCAGTGGTGTTAACCAAGTGTGTGCATAGCGACTTCAATGTCGGTGTGAGTAGGGCCCGCTGTATGGTGGCCTGGTGGGGCCGAGGCCCAAGCACCCCGGCTTGCTGTCCCAGCCCAGTCGCTGTTCTCGGACTCCACTGTTGGTTGGAAAAATTGGGCCTGATGGGCTGCTGAAACTGAGCCCAATTTGGGTGGCCAGTGGGCCGCTGAAACTGAGCCTAATTCGGGTGGGCAGTGGATTGAAAATAGGAGCTGTTGAGCCCAGGCCCACTGGTCCAATTCCCGTACCATGGGCCCCAGGGCTTGCGGCCCATTGCCACCCCCGTTATTTCCATCTCGGTTTTTGCCATTATTTTTGCGATTCTGACCTTTTTGCCACCACCGTTGTTGCAGTTTTGGTCGTAAGTGGGAATAAAACCATGAGAATTATTGGATGACGTCATCATGACCACGGGACTTGCAGTAGTAGCTGCCTTTTTAGCCAAACCGGCTTCTTCCAAAGTAAGCATAAAATGGGCTTGATGGAACATAGGGAGAGGATCACTTTGACGAGGGATAGTACCAATGCCACTATAGGCCTCGGATAGGCCAACAACTATCTGTAGAACAAGACGATTGTTGCTAACGGGCGCACCAATGTTGCGGAGTTGGTCCGCCAATTCTTTTAACCTTTTGCAATATGCTGAAACGTTTGAGAAATTTTCCATGTTGACGTGGGAAAATTCCTGCTCAAGGGTAACAACTCTGGAATTTTGATTATCTTGGAATATGTCACGCAGCCTATCCCAAGCAGCCATCGTCGTAGCATCAGGCTCAATAATCGTCTGCAACAGGTCGGTAGAAATAATGGAGTAAATCCACTGAAGGACGGTGGCATCAAGAGTCGTCCACAACTTAGGATCATCCTCGCGTTTAGGCACCTCCGTATCCTCAGGAGTCGCGGAGATTATATGATGGATGACTTGATGTGAACGTGCGTGAATTTTGAACAGTTCAGCCCACGTCACATAGTGGACGTTTTCTATTTCGAGAATAAGAGGGATGTGATTCTTGATGTTAGAAACTGTAAGGGCATGATGAAACGTGTTCTTTGATGTAGACATACTGATACAACAATATGTGATTGAGGGATTTGGAAGATAAAGGAGGTACCGTCGGAATAAACCAATCCGAGAACAAATTGCAGAAAAACTTGGTCTGGTTTTGTTCACTGTTTGGTAGACGACAATAGGAAGAAAATTGGGAGAGGATTTTAAGACCTAAACTTCTGATACCATGAAAGAAATAATCCCCTGATTATTCTCATTAATGAAAGAGTATATATACAATTTACAAATTGCCATAATAGAAAACCTATTCTTATTCTACTCCCAAAACCCTATTCTAGTAGTACAAGGCTCCTACAACTATGGTAAGTATACAATGCTAATTAAGGTAACATTTACACTACAATATTACAACAATATACACATAATATTCTGCCAATCCCGTGATGGGCTTCTACTGCCCAAGCCCGTGATGGGCTGTTGATTCACAATCCGAGATGGCGGTCCAATATACATAAGTATACACGTGTATATCGTGTGTATACTTATGTATATTTAACAATAACAACTACCGCAAGCTTATTAGTGGTACAAGTCTTGAACCACATCATTCATCTGAGACTGATATTCACAGAATTCATGAGGTCCAATCAGAATCTAAGAGAAGAGATCCAAAGTTCAGAGGACAGTGACTATGTCAGACCAGATACTTCAGACGAAAGTGAAGATTATGCAAGTTTCCAAAGTGAGGAGGATAACAGTGATGAGCACAGACACTTTGGTTGAAACCTTTTGTTCCAATTCTTTGGTGGATGTAAATGTTTCGGCAGCCTTTGATGAGGTGATTAACAATGTCCATCTCTCCCTAAGATCTAGTGGGAGAGAAAGAGGATCTAACAGGGGTGGCAGAACATCAACAAGAGGAAGAGGGACTATACAACAAAATTCCAAGACTCTACAGTCTCGAAGTATCAAAACTCATCCACTAGTGATCATATTTAAGTCCCTATACTGGAATATCAGGAGTATCAAATCCGGTGGTGCTCTTGAAAGACTTAAACAACCTATACTTACTGATAAGTTTTCTATTATTGCTTTAGCTGAACTTTTTTATAAAGCTAACAAACTGGAAAAATATAAGAGGATTTTGGGTTTTCAAAATGCTTTCTCTAATATCAAAAGTCAAATTTGGATTTTCTGGAATGATTGTCTTCATAATGATATTATTATGAAGATGATCAACAAGTTACTTGTCTTGTTAAGTTTAATAATGACTCTCTGCCTCTAACTTTTGTTTATGCTAAGTGTGAATATTTTCTTAAGGATGAATTACGGGACAAGCTTAATTTATTTCCAATAATCAAAAAATGCCTTGATTAGTAGCAGGTAATTTTAATTACATTTTGGATCCTGTTGAAAAGAAAGGTGGTACTCCTCATAGGATGTCTAAAACCCTTACTTTATTCAGTGCATTATGGATTGTGATTTAATAGATGTTGGTTACTCTAGTTCTGCTTGCACTTGGTGTAATTGATGGTCTCCTGATAGAAGAGTTTGGTAGAGGCTGGATAGAGTTCTTGTTAATAATGAATGACTCAATATCTTTGACTCTGTCAATATTGAACATCTGATAAAGGCAGGGTCTGATCACTCTCCTCTTCTCATCACAGTCAAATCTAATTCCAGAACTCCTACAAAATACTTTAGATTTTTAGACTTCTGGGTTGATGAACCTAGCTTCAAAGAGGTGGTTAAAGAAGCCTGGGATATTGATGTACAAGGTTCTCCTCTTTGGAGATTTCACTTAGAACTGAAGAATACATGTATCAAGCTGTCTAGATGGTTAAAAAACTTTATTGATAATATTTTTGATAGGAGGAAAGAACTGGAGGATATGGTCTCAGATCCGGAATTCAAATATGAAAGGTGTCAAATGCTATGGGAAATAGAAACAAGAGATGGAATAAATCGAATGTCAATTTTGTTTCAGAATGTCGTCAATTATGTCGTCCGACACCAGTAACAACATTTAGTAAAACAGTAACATTAAAAAGTAGATGTAGCGGAATTTAAAGAACACAAACATTTAAATTTTCATAAGTTATATAATATATATAACTTGTGATGGTCAATGACCAAATGTATTGTATATATTATATACAATTATACAAATTTCTTTCTTTACAGATTTACAATATAAAACTGAAAGGAATTAAAAGTTGAAGTCGTAGATGACTTCTGCCTGAAAATTCTAACTAATTAGACATAGACATCCTCTCATTACAATCGCTCCATACAAAACTAATCTAGAATCTAAACAACAATTGTAATGTTGGACAAAATGTTGTCGATACAACCAGAAAACACCTGTGATCCGGATTTCTGAGATGAAATCCGAGAGCTCTCTTGCTATTTTTCTAATATGATTCTGGATGTCGATTCACTGTAGTAGCCTCTCTATTTATAGTAGAGAGTCTTCCTTGAAAAGCTCATCGATTGATTGTGGAGGTTGAGAGAAAGGTGGGCAACTGATAGGGTTTGTTGGAGACTATCAAGGAGCAAAATCCTCTAACAACTTTGACTTGCTCCTCACGAAGAGCAGCAGCCTTAACTCGTTCTTCACACGTGTTTACCAACTCATGTTTACCTTTCCAAGTCATATTTACCACATAGTAATTATTCCGTGAAGTAAGGCGAAATCTGTTCTGAAAATGTTGGTTCGAATGTTGTGCAACATTTGTCCCAACATTCTTATACATTCAAATCAATAATTCAAGAGATATGTTGGGTCAAATGTCACAACATCAAATCCAACATTAACAATTTCCCCCATTTTGCCTTTCTTCACAAAACTCGTTAAAATGTAAAGTTGACTTATGGTGTTGTCACAAATATTGTCCAACATCTGTGATCAACAATTTCAAGGTCATGCTCCCCCTTAACATGTGATGGCATACAAACAAACATGTGTATACCAATTTCATAGGATTAGGAAAAAAAATATGAGCACATATATACACACATCATCCAATATATACAAAACACGAATATAAATAAACCACTATCAACAAATATTCACATCAATCCATCAAAACATTTAATCAAACATTTATAGTTTAGTTCAGTAACATCATTCAGCTTCCTCCTTGGTCATCATACAACAGTAGTAGCTTCCAGCAGCTTTCTACCCCTTCATAACAACTTTAGCTTTCTCTGCCTCCTAGCTTCAGCTTCTTTCCCTCGCATCAGTTTCATCAGCATCATCATCTCCCCCTTTTTGTGAAGAAAGTAGCATCATGAAATGGTCTCTAGCTTGTATCAGGGCTTTTCTTGCAGCATCAACTTCTATAATTTGTTGGTTGATCTTTGCAATTTGATCCACAAGCCATTTTGCAGACAGTGTAGACTGTCTTGGACCAGTATTGCCCAGAATGTTGGTGGCATTTCTAGCAATATTTTCGCTTCCAGCTTCCTTCTTCCAGGGCAAGTCGATGACTCTGTCTCTACTCTTCAAAACTTCTTTGTTTACTGTATACAGCTCAGGAGCCTTCCCTAGTGTGTCCTCTCTCTTAGGCTTAAGACCTTGGGTAGTTAAAATTTTGTATATCAGAGAGGGATAAGGGAGGATTGAGGTTAATTCTTTTTATGCCAAGTTGGCAACTTGATGGAAGATCATTTTGCCCAGATCAACTCTCAAACTTTTCCCAATTTTATACATCAGGGTGACTTGTTCTGTAGTTACAATTTACTCATTCATTGAAGGAAGCCAATTATGTATAGCAATTTTGTGAAGGGTGGAAAACAAGGTTGTTAATTTAGATGCTGGACATCTAGAGATCCACTTATGCATTATACCTCTTATGAGGTACTCAATTACTTCATCTTTATTGTCCACTGCAGGGTCTGCTTCTCTAACATTCTCCTCAGCATGTAAACTCATACATTGGTTTATAACAGCAGGTGTAAAAGAATATATTCTGTTATAGATATATACCTTCCCAAATTTCTTCGAAGAGGTATCTCTATAGCATAATTCGAATTAGCATAAAACAACCTGACTATTTTATCAACACACGGTCCTTTTTCAGTAACAAATCCTAGGAGCTGTCTTTCTTTTAAGAACTCTAACAATCCATATTCTGAACAGGAGGCAATGTCTAATACTTTTTCAGACCTAATAAATTTATTCTTATACCAATCCAAATTATCAGAATTAGTTTTAGAATAGAATTTGTCTGAGTAAATAGATACCTCAAGGTCAGAATCAGATTCGGTTTTTCTGGAGGATGTTTGTGTTTGTGTCTCTTCTGATGTTGGCTGAAATATTGCCTGAGATGTTGTGGCAATATTTGGAGCAGCACTGGACTTTGAAGATCTGGAAACTCCCTTCGAAAGAAATTGTTTCAATGGGGTTTCATCAAGGATTTCCTCTTTTTGAGACACTTTTGGTTGTGCTGAAGTAGATGGTTCTTCTTCAGTTGATAAAATAGAGTTCGTTCTTTCACTTTCACTACTTTAGTAGGCGGGTTTAAATGTTTCACATTTAGTCCTTTTGCTACTCGAACCTTTTTGGACTATTTTTTCAAACACTCTACTCGATCGGCGAATAGGAAAGGTAGATGATCTTGACCTTTTACCCAAAGATGTAAAATCAGCAGTTTCATCAACATCTATAGGATTGTTATTTTCCCCAGGGTATCTAATGTCTAAAGGTTCATCAAAACCTTTAAACACTAATATCATAGACAGATCCTCTGGAGTTTGAGGAAGAAGAATGGCCTGGTTGCAGAGGTGTATTCGACGGAGGGCTAATACTCATGGGAGTGTTGGATGGAATGTTGGTTGACATTTGTTCTGACATTGGAGAAGTTTTCATTGGTGAGAATTGAGGAGAGGGTTTTGACAAATTAAGGTTTGTGAAGGTGATTGGAGTTTGATTTGGTGTTTCCATCGGGTAGACATGAAGATATACCCGAGGTGTGATTTCTTTTTTTTCTTTTTCAGTTTTTCAAGGAGAAATCGGAAATGATAAAAACAATAGCAAATGAGAGGAATATTTATATATACATGGCAAACTTTCTTAGCAACAAGAATCCCTTAGTTTTAGGTGTTTCACTTTTACACAATAATTTACACCTAAAATATTGGGATAAAACAAATAAACATCACAATAGGAATAAAATCTAAATCTTATCATTTTAGGTTTTTAAAATTCCTGTAAAGAAGGCATATAATAGGGAGTAGGATCTGATAATTCATTGATCAGATAAGAAAAAAACATCCCAACACATATCACATTATGAAAATGTCAACAACAATGTTAGCAACATTTTGGACGACACAAGTATTTTGATCCCGCAAGAACTTTTCGTTTTGGCAACAAATCAAGACAAATTTTATAAGTATTTTATGAGTTTGACCACAGGATCAATGTAACATTTTCCGATCGTGTCCTTGATCTAATTATATAACACATACAAAAGAATTTTTCGTGTAAAAAATAGGAATACTTATTTAGTATCCTCAAAATCCTTTTGAAGCACTCAATACTCCTATCGAATAGGAACAGTATCTTTTCAAGGGTTTTGAGGATTTTTGCACAGTTATCAAATATTTGTAAAAGCTTTGCCTTATTTTGATACTCTCTTTTATGATATATATGTATTTATATATCATCGCAGAGAACGATATCACTTTGATAACATATTCTTATTGAATGATCATGCTTGTGTGACCAAATATTATGCACCATACAGCAACAATAATCAGTCAATGATATTCCATAGGTAAATGTCACCCGATATGTTAGACAACGTTTCAGCCGACATTCACCAAAAATGCCTTTCTAGAGATTACAAAGACCAAGAGATTTCTTCAAACTAGAAAATTATTGTCCAAAGCTTTTGTAAAAATATCAGCTAATTGATGAAGAGTGTCAATATGTTCAATTTTAACTAGCTGTTTTTCAACCAAATCTCTTAAAAAGTGAGGTCTAATATCAATATATTTTGTACGTGAGTGCTGAATTGGATTTTTGGAAATATTTATAACACTCAAATTATCACAATACAAAATAAAAATATTGCTAGTATATCCATAGTCGTCTAACATGTGTCTTAGCCATATTAATTGAGAGAAACAACTTCCAGCTGCTACATATTCAGATTCAGCAGTTGAAAGTGAGACACAATTTTATTTACGACTATACCATGACACAAGATTATTACCAAGATAAAAACATCCTCCACTTGTACTTTTTCTACCATCCACATCTCCAGCCCAATCCGAGTCACTAAATCCTATTAAGTTAGGATTAGTGTCTTTGGAATATCAAATTCCCTACTCACATGTGCCAACAACATATGGAATAATACGTTTCACGACATTTAAGTGGGACATTTTTGGACATGGTTGAAAACGTGCACAAACACAAAACTAAAACATAATAACTGGGCGACTAGCAGTAAGATAAAGAAGGCTACCTATCATAGATCGATATAATGTTGGGTCGATATTTTCACCAACATTATCCTTACATACCTTTTGCGATGAACCCATTGTCGTCTTCATTTGTTTAGCATTCTTTAAACCAAATCTCTTAACTAGATTCTTGGCATATTTACTTTGTGAGATGAAAATTCCATCATCACTTTTCTTTATCTACAAGCCTAAGAAGAAAATTAGTTTTCCAATCATGCTTATTTCAAATGTCGATGACATAGATTCAACAAATGACTTTAGATAAGACTGTGAGGTCGAACCAAAGACTATGCCATCTACGTAGATTTGAGTAATAATGATATCTACACCGTGACGTTTAATGAATAAAGTACGATCAGCTTCACCACGATTAAAACCAAATTCAAGAAGGAAGTTAGTTAGACGACCATACCATGCGCGAGGGGCTTGTTTCAACCCATACAGAGCCTTATTGAGCTTGCACACATAGTGTGGATGGTAAGAATCTTCAAATTCTTTTGGTTGTTCAACATAAACTTTCTTATCTAGATAACCATTTAAGAATGCACATTTTACATTCATTTGGTGTAAAGTAATTTTCAGAAAACAAGCAATAGTAAGTAAAAGTCTAATTGACTCAATTCTAGCCACAGCTGCGAAGGTTTCGTCATAATCGATTCCTTCAACCTGAGTATATCCTTGTGCAACTAGATGAGCTTTGTTTCTAACAAATGTTCCTGATTCGTCTGATTTATTTTTAAAAATTCACTTAGTTCCAATTACATTTGTATTATTTGGACGTGGAACTAAGTCCCAAACTTCATTTCGAGAGACTTGTTCAAGCTCTTCTTGCATTGCTTGAATCCAAAAATTATCTTTGATTGCTTCTAAAACATTTTTTGGTTCTAAAGTAGTTATAAAACAAGAAAGATTAACCTCTTGGTATATGATAGACATACACACATACCTTACCATTTCTCTGTAGTTGAGTGGTTCTTTCCCTCTTGTTTTAATTCCTTCAAAAACTCCCCCTATCACATGGCTCGTGGGATGATTCTTCCTAATCCTTAATGAGGGGTCCCTTCGAACTTGATCTGATAATTCAGCATGTGACTCCTCATCTATGGCCTTTGTGGTCTCTATTCCAAGTTCAGATGTTGCTTCGAGTGTGGAAACATTTGGGGCAACATCTGATTCTTCAACAGACTGCGCATTTTCACTGAAACTATACTGGTATTTTCAGCTGTATTTTCTGTAAGATCAGAAAATCATCAAAAATAACATTTAAAGACTCTTGTACAGTTCTGGTCCTCAGATTATATACTCGATAAGCATGACTATTTTGGAAATAGCCAACAAAAATTCATTTGTCACATTTAGAGTCAAACTTTGCCAAATGATCTCTATCATTTAAAATGTAACAAATACACCCAAAAACATTAAAGTAACACAAGTTAGGTTTCTTTCCATTTATAAGCTCATAGGGAGTCATCTTTGTTCCTGGCCTTAAGTAGACTCTATTAGAGATGTGACAAGCAGTATTTAAGGCTTCGATCCAAAAACGTTTTGACATTCTTTTAGAACTAAGCATAACTCTAGTCATTTCTTGCAGTGTTCTATTCTTCCTTTCTGCTACCCCATTCCGTTGAGGAGTTTTGGGAGCAGAAAACTCATGGAAAATTCCTTTTTTCTCACAAAAATTTGTGAATGGACTATTTTCAAATTCTTTTCTATGGTCGTATCTAATCTGAAAAATAAGAGAATAAAGCAAATTCCTGATTCTAGAGTGCAAAATCTTAAACATGTCAAAAGTTCGTGATTTTTCTTTCAAAAAATATATCCATGAATATCTAAAAAAATCATCTACTATCACATAGGAATACCTCATGTCTCCTAGACTGTCTACTTCAATTGGACCCATTAAATCCATATGCAGCAATTGAAAACGGTGAGACGTACCTGAATATTGTCCGTCGTGTTGGACAACATTATGATAGACACGGGTTTGCTTACCGTTCAGACAATCTTCACATACATTTTTACCTTTATGGCTAACTTTGGGTAAGCCTTTAACCGCTTCATATGAGACCAATTTCTCTAAATTGCGATAGTTAACATGTCCCAACTTTTGATGCCATAGTGTTGTGTAATCGATCTTAGCATTACTATAAGTTTCTTGCCTTACAACAAGATAGCAATTATCACTTGTTCTTGTACCTGTCATGACACATATATTAGCTTCACTCGTAACATTACAAGCATTCTTATTAAACTTTATCTCAAGATTGTCATCACACAGTTGACTAATACTAATCAAATTAGCCATTAAGCCCTCAACGTGTAAGACATTTCTTAAGGCTGAAAATCCAGGAACATCCAAGATCCCTTTTCTAATTATTTTGCTTTTACTGCCACCTCCATAAGTCACGTTTCCTCCATTAAATGACTCATAGTTCTTTAATTTGTACCTGTCATGTGGCGAGAACACCCACTATCAAAGTACCAAGAACCTGAATTGTTAGTTCTTAATGCAATTATACAGACATTACAAGTTAAGTCCATTTTAGGAACCCAAACTCTCTTAAAACATTTTTTACCTTTTGACTCAGAAATATTGCTTCAATTGTTATTCGAAATGTTGGACAACAATTTAGGCAACATTTTGCTCACAAAATTTTGAAGTTTGAAACAGTATGGTTTTAAGTATCCATGGGAGTTACAGTGATGACACACAAACTTCATATTCTTTGACATATATGAGAACCTATTATACATCCCTTTTTCTTTTACAAAGCATATTTTCTCACTTTTATCAAAAAGATTAGAGCATATGGTTTTAAGAGAATTTTCGTACCCAATACCTGAATGTGAAGGTTTACTAAAGTTGAGTATCTCATTCAATTTCGAAGTCCCTGTGTTGAGCTTGCAGAAGATTGCTTCAGCTAACTCCAATTTTGCACGAATCTTACCAAATTCAACATCTTTTTTGGTAAGAGCAACCTCAAGTCGGGTTATCGTGCCTGTTAATTCTGAATTCTCATGAGTTAAAGATTTTACCTTTTTGTCAAGTTGCTTGAATTCTATGATTAGGACTTTACAAATACTTTGTAATTCATTAATCATATCATCTTTGCATTCAACTTGATCCATACAATCATCCTCACTAACAGAAATAGAACCACTAAAGCAGTTAACATCAGAATAGTTAAAGAATTCATACCTTTCGGATGTCGTTGAGAATGTTGATGTCATTGCTGATGTTGGAGCAAATGTTGCTTATATACGACATCTTCATTATCCAATAGAAATTGTTCGAAAACAGTGGTCAACATTGCTTGTGTTTCAATTTCACGATCTCTTTCATCTTCTTCTTCATCATCACTAAGAGAAACCCATAGTTTCTTACCAAATTTTCTAAGAGTGTTAGCACATTCGTTAGCATAATGACCCCAACCTAAGCATGCATGACATTGCATGGACTCAAGTTGTTTGAGATCAAATTTGGTACGATCTGAGTTGGTTCTTCTTAGTTGATTTTCCTTTTGTACATTTGGAAGGAATCTAGTGGGTTTTTTTATTGAAGACTTGGTTTTGGTGCTCTTTAGATTTAGATTGATTTCTATCATTGTTAAACTTCCTCACCATCGAATTGTATTTTCGAGTGAGTAAGGCAACATTTGCACCTTCACCAATTTCTTCAAGATTCTCATCCTCTTCTTCGATTTGACTCTCCGAGGATTGAACTTGAAGTGCCACATTTCTGCTTTTATACAATTCCTTTTGATTCTCAATGTTCATCTCATAAGTTTTGAGTATGCTCATCAAAGTATGAAGGTCCATTATGGCAAGATAGTGAGCTTCTTCAATAGCACAAATCTTTAAATTGAACTTTTCAGGAAGAGAACGGAGAACATTTTCAACAAGTTGAGTGTTGGTTAATGGTTCACCAAGCACTTACATTCATTTGAGAAGTCAATCAACTTTTCAAAATAAAATTTAATATCATCCATTTCTTCCATCCTTAAACGTTCATATTTACTCATGATCATGCGTAGCTTTGTTCGATGAACACTTGAGCTACCTTCACAATGAATTTGTAAAGTATCTCAAACGTCCTTAGTCGTGGGGCAGTTTTGAATGAGTTTGAACATGTAAAGATTGTCGCACCCGTTTTTACCAACGGTCGTGACGCACGGGCGTTTTCCCTGAAGTTGATAAAATGCTTAAGGAGTCGCCACCTAATTATTCTACGGTGAATTATGGCACCTAAATGTTAATATAAATGCTGCAAAATGAACTTCGATTAATGGTCTGTGAAACTATGAGATTTTGAGTAAGGGTTCTCTATTATCCTAAAGGGAAGAGGTTAGGCATCCTTTAAGATCCGCTAACTTGTGGTTATCCGGTCAAACTCAGGTTAATTATTATGATACGGGGAAAATGCATGTTAAAAGTATAATGTGAAGAGGATGTTGCAAGTAATTAATTAAAAGATGCATTTTTGACAACATAAAGAATTGTTGCAAAGGCGATTGCGGTTTTGAGAAAAATAAATTCCCGACATAAAAATCCAAAGCGATTGCGGTTTGAGAAATAAATTCCCGACATAAAAATCCAAAAAGTATGCATGGTATTGTTTATGAAATACTTGTAAAATTAATTTTTGGATAAAAGCAGACATTTGTAAGACATTGTTTATAAAATACATGTAAAGTTGAAAAAAAAACATGCTTTTGTATGACATTATTTATAAAATACATGTAAAGTTAATTTTTGGATAAAAGGTATGCATTTATATGGCAATGTTTATAAAATACATATTTTTTTGCAATTGATAGTAAAGGAGAAAAATAATTATTTGTAATGTAAAGAAATGATTTTTTGGAAGTCATTTTAAATCATAAGATTGGATAAAAAACAAAACCTTATTAGTATGATTAAAATGCAAATAGAAGATGACCAATTTGTTTGGAAAGTTTTGAATATGCATGAAGAGCCTAAAATAAATAAGGTAGCGGCGGATTTCCAATTTTAACTACCCGAGCCTAAAATAAATAAACTAGCAATGGATTTCCAATTTTAAACTACCCTTTCTAGTTTATCAATTCTAGGCCTAATTCTTCTAAATATTCAAACAATAACATAGACAGAGTAATTAAATCACAATACAAAATAAAAGGAAGGCGGAATTAAAAGAAATTGAAACAGTAATGGCTAAGGCGATGGGAGTGTCATCTCTTGGACCTTGGGCACAAGCCCGGCAATCTTGTTCTCTTTCGTTTATGTAGAACCTCACTTTGCTATCCCATATTGTTTAGATACCTCGCAAGATGTAAAAGAAAAGACAGTTAGAAATAAATAAATACGAGTAAAACCTTCGGATCCGTATAAAACAATAGAAGTTTTAATAACGGAAGGCTCAGACGTATATTTTAAGTAAAAGAAATTTCATTCATGTCATGGTTGCGAACTAGAGACTCGTCGGTCAATCTAGTTGCCTTGCCAACGCATGTTGGTTTCTCGCATGTGATTGTATTATAAGTCTCATCATCGCCCTTTTTCCGAAGGAAAGCAAACCGAGGGACAACCTTTCTAGAAGGGGCATGGCCTCAAAAATTATTCTCATCAGCCCAAGTGTAATATCATGTTCAAATCGGTGAATTTCTCAAGTGTAGCAATCTGTCCTTTGGAAGAAAAAAGAAGAAACAACAGCTCATCGTACATAATAGCAGCAGCTATTTTTTTAACGTAGCATCTGCTCAATTCTTTTAAACTAAGGAAACAGCTACTAAAGCACGCAACAATATCCCAAATACGTAGCAGCTAGTACTACAAAGGCAGCAGCTATTTTCTTCAAATAGTTTGGCCAAAATGCAGCAACAATCAGCCCTCAAAGAGTGTAGAAACAACCCCTCAACATGGGCATTTATTCCACCAAGGTAAATCAAAATGTGGCATCTTTCACCCCCATAAATGCAGCAACGACTCAGCCAAAATGCAGCAGTAAAACACTCCCAAAAGAGGTGTAAATGACCAAGATTGCGGCAGCTGCTTGCAGAAAACATAACAGCAAAGCAGCAGCTCAAGAGTGCAGAACAGATGGCCACAAAACGATAGCATATTGATCCCAAAGCTATAGTAAACAACTCGTCTCAAGAATGCAGCATTTTTTGCCTTAAATGCAGCAACAATTAGGCCCAAATGCAGCAGAAACACATGCCAAACATCATCCATTCTTAGTCAAGTGTAGGAGTTGTCCTTTTAAGTGAAAGCATCAGCTAAACGCGGCAAAAATGTGGTAGCAACAGGGTGCCTCGACAGAACATGGCAGTGACTTGTCCATTTAAACACCTCAAGGGCATTTGGGATTTGAAATTCCCCAAATCATGCAAATAAAAGAGAAGGATAAAGAATGAGTATCCTAAAGCAAGGACATTGGCAGGGTACTAACAAATAGGCAATAAAATACTTTACTTTAAGTTATCTTAACTAAAGGGGAAAAACATGATGCTAGGAAGATTTCAAACATACAGGATTCATATAACATAAATATAAACCATTTCAGTTAGATAGACACACTCAGCCATTAGCAAGCTAGTCCTAAGCCAATCAATCCATGGTTCTGTGTTCACAATGCAGGGTATCATAATAAAAGCTAGCCATTTTGACAAGTCCTCACCAGCTATTACGACTGCGTTTTTATCAAATTCATGACTTAGAACCATACCTACAACATTACAGCATGTAGATATACAACAGTTTTCAAATATCCCTAGAATCTAATCAAATTGGACATAATCTAGTTTATACATAATATAGTATTGGGAGCAGGTCATCAAAATTAAACTAGGACATTTCTCAAGCTATCTCATAGACATGGTAACATTCAATGCATTATTTATCAGGACTCAAACCGGGACGGGACATGGTCTCGTCCCGGCCTGCCCCAGTCCCGCCAGGCCCGACCCGATCCCGGTCCCGCCCCCGATCCTGCCCTAAACCCCTCTTTGCACAAATAACCGTTGCACCAACGACCATTTTACATTTTGGTCGTTGTGCAACGGCCATTTTTGGCCTCCCCCTACGCCTTAATATTTATTTTTAACCCATAAGTTATTATAATTACACTTTAACCTAATTTTTCAACTATAAATACCTCATTTTCTCTTCATCTTTCTCACAAATCTTCCTACAATCTCTCAATCCATCTCTCTACAAGTCTACATTGTCTACTAAATATTGAATTTTATTTATTCATTTGGGAGTGAAGTTGGCAACAAGCTTGAGGATCTTCCATCAAGCAAAGTTTCAATTTTCAACCTCTCAATTACACGTCGACGTTATGTCGGCGTTTGGTATATTCGTTCCTTCATTAAATTATTATTGTCTGTTTATTTTATTTAGCGTACTTAATTTCATTTACTTTAATTATTTATTAGTATAATTATAAATTTATAATGGAAGGATTTAAACGTATGCTTACGGATAGGGGTCATGCTTCTTCTAGTAGGGGCAACAAGGGCAAGAGTACTTTTTCTAGTTATCTTATTTCTAGACAGAATCCTATTCCTACACAGGATGATTTTGTTGATACTAAATATTTTCCTACAATACCATTGGATTTAGACGAGGAGCTATTTTCTGAAACTCAAAAAGACTTTAATTTACACGATGATCTAGATGATACACCCACTAATGTAGATGACAACACACCCACTAGTGCACATTCAACTGAAATGCCTCATATTCCCCCTAGTATGAGACGAGGTCCAACAAAATGACCATTAAAATCATATGCATGGACATTTTTTGATAGGGACGTAGAAAATCAAGTAGCTAGATGTAAAATTTGTAAAGATGTTTTAAAATTTAAAACTGGAAAAGGTCACAGTGGGACGGGGGGTTTAATGAGATACGTAGCAATGGCTCATCCAGCTAGGTATGCCCAATACGAGGCTTCAAAACCGAGTGCGCAAATGCCCGCTCTATCAGGACAAGATTCACATACTGTCCCGGATCAAGAACAGGGTCAAATTAACCCCACGACGGGGGAATTGTAGGTCTTAATTACAATAAACATAGAGATAGGGAAGCAATAGCAAAATTAGTTGTTGTGGAGGGTTTGCCTTTTTCATTTCCTTCATTTCCTAGTTTTATTCATTACATTAGATAAATGTATAATCCTGCTTTTAACGATTTTTCTAGATCAACTGTTAAGAGAGATGTACTTAAATTTGCACATGAATATCAACAGTATTTACGTTATTCATTAAATCATTTTAATGGTAAAGTGGCTATCACTTCTGATATAGGCCGTAGTACTAACGGCCATGATTATTTAACGGTAACCTGTCATTGAATAGATTATAAATGGTCTATGCAAAAACGTATCTTAGCGTATAGATATATGATAGGCACACTGGTACTTTTATTGCAGAAAATATTTATCAAGTGTGCGATTATTATGGGATAACTGATAAAATTATGACTATTACATTAGATAACGCTTCTTCTAATAATTATGCTATTACAATTTTAAAAAATAGTTTAACTCCTTTTCCAGATCATTTTCATATAAAATGTGTGTGTCATATATAAAACTTAGTTGTAAATGATGGTCTATCACTTTTTGAAGACATTCTTAGTAAAATACAATTTGCTATAAATTTTATTTTTAAAAATAATAGAATACAACGGAAAAAAAAGAATATAAAAAAATTTGTCACGATTGCCAACTACCTTATAGAAAAATCCAGAAGAAGTACCCACTAGGTGGAATTCTTTATACGAGCAACTACTTGTTGCTTATGACTATAGAAAACCTATAACTTTATTTTTTAACTCTCATAATCAAAATCCAGCTGATATAGTTGTAGATAGCGATTGGGGGGAAATTTCGGAACTTATTTATTTCTAGAGAAATTTTTTCAAACAACAAAATAATTTTTTGGTATATATTATCCTACTATTTCAACTATGTTGTTTTATATAACTCTAATATTTTTATTGCTTAATGAATATATGGATAAACCAGCTTATAAGACATCTATTAAAAAAATATTTTATTCCTATTCCCACTATTTATATTATTGGTGCTGTATTAAATTCGACTATTAAAATAGACGGTACTAAAACACTTATTGAAACTATTTATGATTGTATAGCAGTGCTACCACCTCCAAGTCCTAAAAATCCAAATCACCCACCACCTATTGAACAAACTAAAGAAGAAGTGTTGTCTAGCGTAGAAGACGAATGCAAAAAAGTATATAGGTTTTACCAACAAGAAAGTGTTAGCAACCTACCGGCTTCCATATCATCTTCTTCTTCTTCAACACAACTTCACAAAAAACATGTTGTTTCCGTGGCTAGTATTGAAAGCCTCAGAAATATAATCTGCGGCCGTAACGCTACTAACCAAATTAGCGAGTTTGATATTTTTGTTTTGCATGGTTCTGTACCGTACCAAGCAGTTCTCAATGAAGAAGGACGTGAAGACTTGCTGAAATACTGGAGGGGCAATGAGAAGACCTTTCTGACACTTTCAATGATGGCCCGAGGTATTTTGAACATTCAAGCGTCATCAACGGCGTCTGAAAGCGCTTTGTCTGCCGGCAGATATCAAATAGGAGAGCGCATACACTCATTACCCGAAGACAGCTTAGAGATTGCAATATTATTTAGAGATTGGATACGAGCGGAGCGGAGAAGGTGCGGTCAACCGAGATCAACGAAGAAGAAGACGAAAATTACAACGAAATCTTATCCGAAGTGGTGGAAGCGACGTGGAGCAATTTGACCAACAAATACCAATTCCAATCGAAGAACCACAGGAAATTATCAAGAAACTAGAACAGGTTTTTTTCAAAATGTAATTTTTTTAATTGCAATTTTACTATGTAATTTGCAACTTTTGAACAACACCACAAAGTTGTAATTTTGACAATTGTATTTGTATTATAAAAAAAAATCATATGTCTATTAAATAATATAAGAGGCACAAAAACAGCATTGGTATGTTTTTATTACACTATCTTATTCAATTATTGAGTTGTTTATATATGTTATTTTTTAAATTAAGTGCAAAAAAAAAAATCTCGCCCCGACCCGATTCCGACGGGATCAGGATCTGGATGGGACTTCGGCGAATCCCGCCTGTCCCGATCCCGCCTGTCCTGACCCGACCCGATCCAGCCAAACACGCCCCGACTCGTCCCGGCCCGGCCCGTTGGCCACCCCTAATTTATAGTAGAGTCTTTCTTGAAAAGCTTATCGATTGGTTGTGAAGGTTGAGGGAAAGGTGGGCAGCTGATAGGGTTTGTTGGAGACGATCAAGGAGCAAAATCCTTTAACAACTTTGACTTGTTCCTCACGAAGAGCAGCAATCTTGACTCGTTCTTCACACGTGTTTACCAACTCATGTTTACCTTGCCAAGTCATATTTACCACATAGTAATTATTCCGTGAAGTAAGGCAAAATTTGTTTTGAAAATGTTGGTCCGAATGTTGTGCAACATTTATCCCAACATTCTTATACATTCAAATCAATACTTCAGGAAATATGTTGGGTCAAATGTCACAACATCAAATCCAACATTAACAAAATCCATTGCTGACAACTCTAAGCTTAATAGATTTGCCTTAAATAAGTCTAATGCAAAATTAATTCTTGCTTATAAAAAAGATGAGGCCTTTTGAAGATAAAAAACTGGTGTCAAAATGATTCATTAAGGGCGAAACCAATACTAGATTTTTCCATTCTGTTGTTAAGGGCAAAAAGAGAAGACTCACTCTCTCTAAGATGAATAAAGATGATGGTACTTGGTTGGATAATGAAGCTGATATCGCCAAGAAAGCTGTCTAATTCTTTGAGAAACTATTCACTTCTAGCAAGATCCATAAGGATTATTCTATTCTGAACCTCATCCCAAAGAATATTACTGATGAGGATAACATAAATCTTATTGCCCCTGTTTCCATGTACGAACTTAAGAAAACAGTTTTTTTCATGAGTACTCATAGTGCTATTGGACCTGATGGAATGTCTGATTAGTTTTATGATTCTTGTTGGGATAGTGTTAAGGATGATTTATGACTAATGATTCTTGATTTTCTCACAGGTACACCATTACCAAATTCATTTACACACACATGCCTCACCATGATTCCAAAAGTGGAATGTCCTCAACAGTTAACTAAACTAAGACCTATTAGTCTTAGTAACTTCTCTAATGAGATTATTTCTAAATTATGAATCAGAGATTTATCTACTTTAATGTATAAATTGATATCCCCTTATCAAACTGGTTTTATTAAAGGAAGATCTATTGCTGATAATATTATTTTGACACAGGAAATTGTCCACAACATCAATCAAGCCCCTCAAATAGGAAATATTATCATGAAGCTTGACATGGCTAAATCATATGACAGAGTTGACTGGAATTATCTACGCATGGTACTGAGAAGAATGGAATTTGCTGAACTTTAGATAGATAGGATATGGAGGGTTATGTCCAAAGTATGGTATTCTGTGAATCTGAATGAATTAAGATATGGATTTTTCAAATCTACCAGAGGCATTAAACAAGGACCCTTTACAACTCTCTTTATTTGTTATTGGTGCTGAGCTGCTTTCAAGACTGATGATTAAACTCTATGAAGATGGATCTATTCCTTATTCTACTGCGGAGAGAGGTCCTTCTATATCTCATCTGTGTTATGCTGATAACACAGTTTTATTCTTTTCGAGGGATCATCTTTACATCAAGATGATGATCAAGAATTTAGAATTTTATGAGTAGGTTTCTGGGCAGATGGTGAACAAGAATAAGTCAGGTTACTTTGTCTCTTCTAATTTGACTGATGATCAAATTAAGGAGATTGCCACTATCACTGGATTTAGCCATCTGTAATTTCCAATGCGATATTTAGGTTGCCCTATTTACACTGAAAGTAAAAAAGTTGTTTATTTCAACTCTATGGTGGCTAAGATCTCTAGCAGGATGCAAGGTTGGCAGAGTAGAATCCTCTCTTATGGGGGTAAAGCTGTTCTTATCAAGTCCGTTCTCCAATCCCTCCCTCTCCATATTTTGTCCATTTTATATCCTTCTAAAACAGTACTCAAACAAATAGAGAGCTGGAAGGACGTGTTTGTTATTAATCTGTATTCCAAAAAACCAGTAAACAATAAACACTGAAAATAAACAGAATCAGTGTTGAAAAAATAAGAATAATTTTTTAGAATATAATCGAGCCCACTTAGTTCAAAGTGTGTCCTTAAGGAAATTATTCCCCTCACAGTACTCGAGGTTGATGGAATATCCCCTCCCAGGATAGAACGATTATCTTACCAGAATAGTAGTACTTCAAACTCTGGTAACGGCGAACCACTCAACAGTAGTATATCACACAGAATTTATTCGTGCAGAAGAAGAAGAAGATTTTGTAGTTCAGAAAATTAGTAAGTAATATTCTGAGGAATCAAACGAATTTATATCCATGGAAGTACTGTTTCTGAAGGTTTGCAACCTTTCTGAACAGCCACTGAAAATGGTGGGAAATTTAAATAAGGAAAAGAAATCGGGTCGCGGGTCAGACACGCGGATCCGGCCGGGTCGCGGGTCAGGGTCACTAACGGGTAGGATTGGATAAGTTAATTAATTTAATTAAATAATGATTAATTAAATAATTAAAAATTAAAGAAAATTTGGTCCAAAAAGATTATCAATCAATCATTTGACCAAATCCGAATCCGTAGCCGAATCCGTAGCCGAAGCCGAAGCCGTAGCCGAAGCCGAAGCCGAGCCGAGCCGAGCGAGCGACGACGACGGCGCGAGGGGTCCTTGCCCCCTCAACCCTTTTACTGACAAGAAGGAGTAATTCTACTTATAAGTAGAAGAACTTTTCTTTCCACTACCGATGTGGGACAAATGCTTATTTTATAAAGCAAGAGGGAACTCCCACTTTTCTTTCCACTACCGATGTGGGACAACTCCCACTTTTCTTTCCAATCATTTCCCATTCACCAATATCAATACCCAACAATCCCCCACATGAATGGGGAATGGCTATAATATAAAAGTGCGGACAAGTGTGATATACAAGCGAGAATTGACTGCATCTGGATAAGTAGGTTTCCCTTTGAACTTTCCGTAGTGAACTTATATCGGATATACTCGATCAATCGGTAGATTTGATATCTTTGAACCGTCGAACTTTGTTGTATACCTAGACAACATAAGTCACACAATCAACCCTCAACCATTTATGGTTCTCACGGTTGTGTTCGTTTCGACCATGAACACTTCCCGGTTTCATGAGTGCGTAGAGAATGGGCCTTCACCGTCATTCCCCTTTAAAGCGGCTTACACTTAACACTCACATAGGTGATTTCTAAACATGTGGTCCTATAGCCACATTAACTGGTCATACATCTCGCCGATTTAGATAATCATTAAAGAACCTTAATGCTTTATTAACTCATTAACAAGCCATAAGATTTTATCCTTATTTCTCGAACATTGTCTTCATCCGAGAATGGGTTGAGTTATTTGACAATGTTGAACCGTCGATCACAACTTTGTTTGATCTCCTTGAACCTAGCTCTTGGGATCTCCAGCCGCTAGGTAGAGTTACCGCCATGATGACTTGTCCTCGGCCTTAACCCCATTCCCATTGATGATCTACTAACTCCCTCTCTAGATAAGCCTTTTGTAAGCGGATCCGCCACGTTATCTCTTGACTTTACATAGTCAATCGTGATAACGCCACTAGAGAGAGGAGTTGTCTAACGGTATTATGTCTTCGTCGTATGTGATGAGATTTTCCGTTGTACATTACGCTTCCCGCCCTACCTATTGCGCTTGACTCGTCACAATGTATACATATAGGAGCCAAAGGTTTGGGCCGAATGGAATATCTTCTAAGAAATTCCGAGCCATTCACTTCTTCACCGGCCTTGTCTAAAGCTATAAATTCAAATTCCATTGTAGAGCGGGCGATGCATGTCTGTTTTGATGATTTCCAAGACACTGACCCACCCCCAATTGTGAAAACATAACCACTCGTGGATTTAACTTCATATGATCCGGTGATCCAATTTGCATCACTATATCCTTCGATCACGGCGGGATATTTGTTATAATGCAAAGCATAGTCTTGGGTGTGTTTTAAATACCCCAAGACTCGTTTCATTGCCATCCAATGAGTTTGATTGGGATTACTCGTGAATCGACTCAGCTTGGTTATAGCACATGCTATATCTGGTCGTGTACAATTCATAATATACATCAAACTTCCCAAAACTCGTGCATAGTCCAATTGTGAGTCACTTTCACCTTTATTCTTTTGAAGTCCAAAACTTACATCAATTGGAGTCTTTACAACATTGAAATTTAAATACTTAAACTTGTCAAGTACTCTTTCAATATAATGAGACTGCGATAATGCTAGACCTTGTGGAGTTTTATGAATTTTGATGCCTAAGATCAAATCAGCAACTCCTAAGTCTTTCATATCAAATTTGCTAGCCAGCATACGCTTCGTAGCATTTATATCGGTAATATATCTACTCATTATCAACATGTCATCAACATATAAACAAACAATGACTTCATGATTTGGAGTATTTTTAATGTAAACACATTTGTCACACTCATTAATCTTAAATCCATTTGCCAACATTGTTTGGTCAAATTTTGCATGCCATTGTTTGGGTGCTTGTTTAAGTCCATAACGTGACTTAACAAGTTTGCACACTTTCCTTTCTTTACCAGGAACCACAAAGCCCTCAGGTTGTTCCATGTAAATTTCTTCCTCCGATTCTCCATTTAAGAAAGCTGTCTTGACATCCATTTGATGGATTTCAAGACCATATACGGCCGCCAGTGCTACTAACACTCGAATAGATGTTATTCTTGTTACCGGCGAGTATGTGTCAAAGTAATCAAGGCCTTCTTTTTGTCTATAACCTTTGACCACAAGTCTTGCCTTATATTTGTCAATAGTGCCATCGCTTTCATTTTCCTTTTAAAAATCCATTTTGATCCTAAAGGTTTATTTCCGGAGGAAGATCAACCAATTCCCATGTATGGTTGTTCAAAATTGATTCAATCTCACTATTGACTGCCTCTTTCCAAAATGCTGAATCAGAAGAAGACATTGCTGCTTTAAATGTTTGAGGCTCATTTTCAAGCAAGAATGTCACAAAATCTGGTCCAAAAGAAGTAGATGTCCTTTGACGTTTGCTACGCCTTGCATCCTCTTTACTTGGTGTATTTTCCTTTGATTCTTCCCGCGGTCGTTTAGATCTTTCATTTGACGACTCACATTCAGTTTTATACGGATAAATGTTTTCAAAGAATTCAGCATTATCTGATTCAATTACCGTGTTAACATGAATTTCGGGATTGTCCGATTTGTGAACCAAAAACCGACAAGCTTTGCTGTTTGTAGCATAGCCAATAAAAACACAATCCACAGTTTTTGGTCCGATTTTTACCCTTTTGGGCAAATGAACTTGGACCTTTGCTAAATACCCCCACACTTTGAAATATTTCAAGTTGGGTTTTCTTCCTTTCCATAGTTCATATGGAATAGATTGTGTTTTGCTGTGGGGCACCCTGTTGAGTATTCGGTTAGCTATAAGGATAGCCTCCCCCCACAAGCTTTGCGGTAAATCGGAACTTATTAATAAGGCATTCATCATTTCCTTTAATGTTCGGTTTTTCCTTTCCGCAATTCCATTTGATTGTGGTGTGTAAGGGGCAGTAGTTTGATGAATAATTCCATATTCTAAACATATCTCTGCAAAAGGAGATTCGTACTCTCCACCCCTATCACTTCTAATCATTTTTATCTTTTTATTCAATTGATTTTCCACTTCGTTTTTGTATTGCTTAAATGCATCAATTGCTTCATCCTTACTATTAAGCAAATACACATAACAATATCGAGTGCAATCGTTAATAAAAGTTATAAAATACTTTTTCCCACCGCGAGATGGTATTGACTTCATATCACATATATCTGTGTGAATTAAGTCTAAAGGATTTGAATTCCTATCAATAGACTTATATGGATGTTTAACAAACTTAGATTCAACACAGATTTCACATTTAGATTTATTACATTCGAATTTAGGCAATACTTCTAAATTAATCAATTTTCGCAAGGTTTTGTAGTTGACATGTCCTAAACGAACATGCCATAAATTATTTGACTCCAATAAGTAAGACGAAGCTGAATTCTTATTAATACTGTCAACAACCATTACATTAAGTTTGAAAAGGCCCTCGGTGAGGTAGCCCTTTCCTATGAACAAATCATTCTTACTTATTACAATTTTCTCACTAACCAACACACATTTAAACCCGTTTTTGACGAGTAGTCCGGCTGAAACTAAATTCTTCCGAATTGTTGGAACGTGCATAACATTGTTGAGAGTCAGGACCTTGCCGGAAGTCATCTTCAAAAGTATCTTCCCATATCCTTCAACCTTGGCTGTTGCGGTATTTCCCATAAACAAGACCTCTTCGGGTCCAGGCGGGAGCATAGGTTGCAAATGCTTCTTTTGTAGCGCAAACATGTCGAGTGGCACCGAATCAAGCCACCACTCCTTTGGGTTTCCAACCAAATTGCACTCGATAGCATTGCACACGGATCATCCATATCATCATTCTTTTCCACCATATTGGCTTGTCCTTTTCCTTGTTCTTTTTCGGGAGACGACAATCTGGGGCTTTGTGGCCGCCTTTCCCACAATTAAAGCGGTTGCCCTTGAACTTTTTCTTATTGGAATCCTTCTCCTTTCCAGAAGGCCTCTTCCTTTTCTTGTTCTTTTTCAGAGCAGCATCCTCAACGATGTTTGCCCCTTCAATTGGTGAAGTCTTACGGTACCTCTTCTCATCGGTTTTGTTATCTTCCTCGATCTTGAGACGAATCACAAGATCTTCCAACTTCATTTCCTTTCTTTTGTGCTTAAGATAATTCTTGAAATCTTTCCATGAGGGCGGCAACTTCTCAATCATTGCAGCCACTTGGAATGCTTCATTTACTACCATACCTTCAGCAATAAGGTCATGGAAGATAAGTTGAAGCTCTTGAACTTGGGTTCCAACGGTTTTTCCATCCACCATTTTGTAGTCTAGGAATTTGGCAACCACAAACTTCTTCAAGCAAGCATCTTCGCTTTGTACTTCTTTTCAAGTGCACTCCATAGTTCTTTGGAGGTCTCTACTTGCACCGTAGACGTTGTACAAGTCATCTTCTAAGGCACTCAAAATGTAGCCTTTGCACAAAAAATCAGCCTGTTTCCAAGCCTCAGTAACCATGAACTTGTGGTTGTCAGGCATGTCGGCGGCAGGCACGGGAGGGTCCTCACTGGTGAACTTTTGCATACCAAGGGTGGTAAGCCAAAAGAACATTCTTTGCTGCCATCCTTTAAAGTTGGCACCGGTGAACTTCGCAGTTTCTCAGGCCCTGGTGGCACGGTACGGGTTGTAGGAGTAACCGCCGGTGCAAGAATTGCGAGGTAGTTACAGTCTCAATTGCCATTATTCGTTTGTAATCACAAATCGACAAACTGTTTTAGTTAATAAAACCAGAATAGCAATTCAATCACAGACTTAAACGATGAAGATTTTATTTCTTCAAATTGCAGTATAATTATGAAACTTTAGTATTCCAACGAAGTTTTTATATCTTCGAGTCAGAATACTAATATTCATATGGAGTAGAAAACGCACAAGTTTTAATCTCCAAATCGAAATGCGAAGAACGATGAAGTTTTTATGTTCTTCAAATCGTTGTACAAGTATGAACTTTAATATTCCAACGAAGTTTTTATGTCTTCAAGTCAGAATATGAAATTTCACACGGAGTAGAAAACCACACAGGTTTTAGTCTCCAAAACAAAATACGATTAATCTAAAAATATAATTTCCTTAAGATTGTTATTAATCTGTATTCCAAAAAACCGATAAACAATAAACACCGAAAATAAACGAGAATCGTGTTGAAAAAATAAGAATAATTTTTTAGAATATAATCGAGCGCACTTAGTTCAAAGTGTGTCCTTAAGGAAATTATTCCCCTCACAGTACTCGAGGTTGATGGAATATCCCCTCCCAGGATAGAACGATTATCTTACCGTAATAGTAGTACTTCAAACTCGGTAACGGCGAACCACTCAACGGTAGTATATCACACGAAATTTATTCGTGCGAGAAGAAGAAGAAGATTTTGTAGTTCAGAAAATTAGTAAGTAATATTCTGAGGAATCAAACGAATTTATAGCCATGGAAGTACTGTTTCTGAAGGTTTGCAACCTTTCTGAACAGCCACTGAAAATGGTGGGAAATTTAAATAAGGAAAAGAAATCGGGTCGCGGGTCAGACACGCGGATCCGGCCGGGTCGCGGGTCAGGGTCACTAACGGGTAGGATTGGATAAGTTAATTAATTTAATTAAATAATGATTAATTAAATAATTAAAAATTAAAGAAAATTTGGTCCAAAAAGATTATCAATCCGAAGCCGAAGCCGAAGCCGAGCGAGCGACGACGACGGCGCGAGGGGTCCTTGCCCCCTCAACCCTTTTACTGACAAGAAGGAGTAATTCTACTTATAAGTAGAAGAACTTTTCTTTCCACTACCGATGTGGGACAAATGCTTATTTTATAAAGCAAGAGGGAACGCCCACTTTTCTTTCCACTACCGATGTGTGACAACTCCCACTTTTCTTTCCACTACCGATGTGTGACAACTCCCACTTTTCTTTTCAATCATTTCCCATTCACCAATATCAATACCCAACAGTGTTATCCTACTTATGAAGATGGAACTGGCTTCAGATCTCTTAATGATTATTGTAAGATCTTTTCTGCTAAATCTTGGTGGAATTTTAGAGCTAATAATAGTCTCCTCAGAGAATTTTTGAAAGCTAATTATTGTCAACGGAAATATTTTGTTCAAAGAAAATGGTACTCTGGGCATTCTCATAACTGAAAGAGGATGATGGATATTAAGGAAAATGCTGAGAAGTACCTGACTTGAATTATTGACCCTGGTGATATCTCCTTCAAGTGGGATAACTGAACTGGCAATGGCGCACTTGCTATGAGAGCTTTGGTGAAAAACTTTATTGTTAATGAAAACTGGAATACTGCTAGACTAAGGAATCATATTCCTAATCGATTGATTTCTGATATCAGAAAAATTGAGATCTCCAATGATAAGAGTGGATACTCCTATTTGGTCTTGTAAAAATGCTTGGCAATCCCTCAGGAAGCAAAGGGCTAACTCTTTCACTTCTAACATGATTTGGCACAAGAAGCTTCCATACAAGATCTCATTCTTTATGTACAGAATGCTTCACAAGAGCATTCCTACTGCTGATGGTCTCAAAAGATTTAGAATGGACATTCCTTCTAAGTGTTCATGCTGCACATCCTATAAAGAAGAGACTATCAAATATTTATTTTGTGACAGTGATATCGCTAAAAAAGTTTGGTCTTTCTTGTGGTATTATTTTAAGACATGGTGATATTAGACAAGTTCTAATGTCTTGGTGGCTAACCAAGTCAAAAAATCATGTTCGTGCTAATCTTATCCAAGTTGTCCCCACCTTCATCTATTGGAAAATTTGAAAAACCAGATGTGCCTCTAGATATGATAACATTCATATGTCTAGTAGACACATTATTCAACAAGTTGGTAAACTGGCTACTATCTTTATCAACTCCCAATTTCAAGGTCTTCACTTCTGGGCTGGACAAATTTATCCAGAATCATAGATAGTGTTAAACAATCTATCTCTTGCATTATGGTTGTTTGTGTCACGACCCAAACCGGAGGGTCATGACGGGCACCCGGACCGACCTTACATGACGAGTACCACTAGTCCTACAGTCAACGTCTAATCATAATTAAACACGGGCCACAAGGGCCGTCACCCGGTATCCTGCCGACACAAATAAATCATAGACTAGAAGGAAGCCATGTAATATCTTACAAACGGCAAGACTCAACCCATACATATATACAAACTAAGGCCGACAATGCCATATTTGACTGTTATACACAGGACACCGTCTATAAGCCTCTAAAAGAGTACGCTACATTATAAGGTCGGGACAGGGCCCCGCCATACTATATATACATGCAAAAATATACCGTACCAAGATTAGACCGACACTCCGAAACAAGGGGAGTACTCCAAAATTCGCTGAGTCAGCAACCTACTAACGTGGATCGTCACCTTGCCTATGTGAACCTGCAGAAATGAAACACAGCGTCCCCCGACAAAAGGGACGTCGGTACGACTGATGTACCGAGCATGTCAGACATGAACAATAGCATAACAGGAATACAAGAATAAACTGAAACAGTAATAATCGATAGAAATAGCCGACCATTAGTGAATGCCTCCGAGGGCCATAATATGCCTAAATGTCATGCACAATGCAAATGCGGTATACATATATATATTGGACACACATGGGCATCTTCCTTCCCATAACAGCCTTTGTGGACATCATATCATATCGGCCTCTATTGGCCTCATTGGGCATCTTCCTTTTTGTGATATCTGTACCAGCTGCAGGTGGTGTCGCGTATATAACGTCATTCCTTTTTTCCCATCCCCTACATATATATATTGATACCATATAGTAGTGTATATAACACATGTGGGTCCAGGGTAATACATGAATTACAATAAAACATTTTTGAGTTTATCGGGTAACATAACATTGCTTCACCTTCGGCTAACCTTGTGAGTACCAACATCTGTTCTGTACACCCCAATAAGGAATTAGGAACATATTTAGACATGCTTTTAACATGGGAACAAATAACAGGAACATCCTTAACTACTAAGAGTAGAATAATTTATGGAACAATATTACGTTTACGTTTCGTGACACGGAGCATGCCAAAAGAAGAAATGATTTTCCTTAACATGCCTTTTATCGATTTGCTCAATAACCACAACGAATTTACCTGTACAACACCTTATATGTCGAGAACAATCCTTTCCCGACTTTACTTCACTTTGACGAAATCTCCAATTAGCTAGGATCCGGAGGGAGAAGATGAAAACTATTGTACTTGGAGAAGAATCAAGAGAAAATTTGATGTCTTTCTTATCTTGTCTTTTGAAAGAGGATACTAGAGCTAACGTGCAGAGGATATTGCTTTCATGAGCTCTTGAGAAAATGAATCAAAAAAATCTGATCCTACCCTTTATTCCTCCTTAAACTAACGTTGGCTAATTCCATAATCTTTTGACACCTATACTACTTAGCAGCAAATTCATCAACTTCCACATAAGTGATTAATAGGCTAATATTCATATATATATTCAAACAAACATTATCACGTGAATACACATGGAAAAGAAAAAAATTGGATAACTTAAAGATTTGGACTTATCTTAAAAGACTACTATTATGTATTAATACTGCCATCACTTTGCTAAATTAATGCCATGTGGCATCCAACCGCTAGTATTTATCCACTTAATCTTAGTGAATGCCACAATTAATTCCTTAATCTCCTACCGTTACACTTATTAAGTCCTAAATTATTTCGGGATCACATCCTTTATTTACTAAGCCCTTTATTTGCATATGTCTAGATGCTTAACCCAACGCCCGGAAGTATGGGGTGTTACAGTTTGGATGAAGCCTGATTTTGGATGGATTAAACTCAACCTTAATGGATGTTGCAAGGGAAATCCGGAAAGCTCTGGTGGTGGTGGTATTATCAGAGATCACAATGGAAATCTCCTCACTGCATACTCTAATTTCTATGGCCAATGCAGTAATAATATGGCTGAGGCCAAGGTTTGATTATTTGTGTTTATAAAGGATACACTTCTGTGATAGTTGAACCTGACTCTCAAATTATTATCAACATGATTAACAACAAAATGAAGATCCCTTGACAAATGAAGCAGATTATTAATCATATCATCAACCTCTCTGAGAATCTCAATTGTTCTTTTGTCCACAATTATAGAGAAGGTAACATCGCTGCTGATTATCTTGCTAACATGGAAAAAATATCAAATTGCTCATGAATTTTGATGATGTCAACTCTCTGCCTAATATGGTTAAGACTTTTATCAGGATGGATAGAGAAGGCATACCAAACTTGAGAATCAAAACAAGAAGAAACCATTTTGTTATTAATGATGATACCTGATAATGTACATCTAGTAGTCTTTAACTGCTTGTATAGTTACTCTCACTTTAGCATGAATAGTAGTATCCAATCCAACAGACCTCATGTATCTTCTAAGAACCTAAGAGTAACAAGCTACAACTCTTCCTTTTTATATTGAAGAGCCAAGGTTTATGTCCTCCTCATTATGCTCCTTTTGTTTGATAAATCTACAGGTTATGGTCATGCTTAAACCCCCCAAGCCACCATGTGTGGACTTTTTGCTAAAAAAAAAAGGCTACAGTACACTAAGATATATATGAAAAGAAAGATTCCCACACAAATTGGACTGATAGAATGACATGTTAAACATATCACTCTGTAATTACAAATCAAAATAGATTTACTTTACTGAGGTAGACGAATGGTTTACTTCAATATTTTGTTTTCATGGTAAGATATTATCTAAAACCCAAAGTTATACTTAAAAAACGTGAAAAATGTTATTCCAGTAATGCCTAGTGTTGTTTTATACGCTCACAGGACATAAAAAAAGTAAATTGGTTGATTAGCCTGCTAAAAAAAGTGTACCTTCAATTTTTTCTTCGTTTTTTGGAAATCAAATGATAAAAATATTATGGCACGGCTTCTTTCGACGCTGCTATCTATGCTATATCTATAAGACTTGGAGAGTATTTTCCTCAATGTATTCATCCTTCAAGGGTACAATATATACACCATATACATTATTAGGAAGAGTCAATCATGCCTAATCTTCCTAATCAATTCCTAATAATCTTCTACCTAATTAACATAATATTCCTAATTAATATTTTACTACCTACCATATATAAAATGATACTACATTAATACATAATAATAATATGATTGCATAATATTCTAACACTTCCCCGCAGTCGAACCTGGAGGGCGGTGAATGCTGAGACTATCCCTAAAATCTTTAAATAATATCAGCGGAAGTCCTTTTGTGAAGATATCTGCGATTTGATGACGCGTTGGGACATGTAGCACCCAAACTTGTCCGCGAGCCACCTTCTCGCGTACAAAATGAATATCTAACTCAATATGTTTAGTGCGTTGATGGTGGATGGGATTCCCTGAGAGGTAGATTGCACTAATATTATCACAGTATACTATTGTTGCAGTCGGAATAGGGCAATGAAGTCCAAGTAACAGGTTTCGAATCCAACATGAGTCAGATACAACATTGGCCACAACACGATATTCTGCTTCAGCACTTGAGCGTGATACTGTGGCCTGCCTTTTTTAGGACCATGGGATTAAATTGTCACCAAGGAAGACGCAATACCCGGAGGTGGATCGTCTTGTATCCGGACATCCTGCCCAATCTGCATCAGTGTAAGTAACAAGTTTTTGCATCAGTGTAAGTAACAAGTTTGGAAACAGATGATGGGTATAGATGTAATCCATATTCTAGAGTGCCCTGAATATATCGCACAATGCGTTTCAGAGCATGCATATGTTCCTCAATTGGATTATGCATGAATAGACACACTTGTTGCACTGCATAGGTAATATCTGGCCTGGTGAATGTGAGATACTGTAAAGCTCCTGCTAGGCTGCGGTATAACATTGGATCAGCAAAAGGTTTGCTAGAGATGGCACTCAATTTTGACTTTGTGTCGATCGGAGTTGCCGAAGGTTTGCAGAAAGACATCCCAGCTTATTCCAAGATTTCTGATGCATACTTCTTCTGGGAGAGAAATAATCCACATGTATGTCGGGTCACAGCAATCCCTAGAAAGTAGTGGAGTAGGCCAAAATCTTTCATAACGAATTCAGAACTAAGCTGTGACATGATATTCTTGCGAAGAGAGTCTGAAGATGCTGTTAGAATAATATCATCCACATATAGAAGAAGATAAGCAGTATGATTACCATGACGATAGATAAACAGGGAATTATCTTAACGGCTGTTTGAAAAACCCATGTGTGACACAAAATCTGCAAACCGCTTATACCAAGCCATAGGGGCCTGCTTGAGGCCATATAATGATTTGTTGAGAAAACACACATAGTTGGGATATATAGGATCCATGTATCCCAACGGTTGATGCATGTAAACAATCTCATTAAGGTGTCCATGGAGGAAGGCATTTTTGACATCCAATTGATAAAGTGACCATCCTTTTGAGAGAGACAGGCTGAGAACTGTTCTCATAGTTGCATGTTTGACCACTGGACTGAATGTTTCCCCGCAATCTACATCAACCTGTTGTGTCTTCCCATCACCTACAAGACAGGCTTTATGTCGCTCAAAAGTTCCATCAGATTTTTCTTTATGGCTGAAAATCCACATAGATCGAATTATATCAGCATTAGATGGACGAGGTACTAAATCTCATGTCCTATTTGTAATTAGAGCATGATATTCATCATCCATGGCCATTTTTCAATTCGGGTCTTTTAGAGCAGACACTAGATTACGAGGCAAAGGTGATTTCGAGACCTGGGTGTGAAGGCTATATTTGACATTAGGTTTGATAATTCCATGTTGACTACGGGTGATCGGACGGTTTGTTGGGCCAGTGGACTGGACGCCACTGACCGAGGAGTGAGAAACCGAGGGTCCAGTGGGCTGCATTGCTGGAGATGGAATTGGGCCCGTAGTGGTGTACTTGCCCAATGGGCCTGAATTACGGTGTTCAACACTAGTAATAGGTACTGAGCTGTGAAAAAATGTGTTAGATACGAAAGCTTATCATCATCCAAAAAATCATAGTTATGAGTCCCGGTGTCATGTATCTGAGCAAATGGAAAAATTATTTCATCAAAGATTACATGACGACTTATAAAGATTCTTTTGGAAGAAATGTCGTAACATTGGTAACCGCGATGATGAGTAGGATATCCCAAGAACACACATGGAGTAGACCGGGCTTGGAGTTTTGTGATTGTGGTGGATGGAAAGAGGGGTAGCAAAGACAATCAAACACTCTTAAGTGATGATATATGGGCTCTCGTAAGTAAATCATTTTTAGGGGAGCTTGGTATAATAGATTTTTATGAGAAATGACATTCAACCGATAAGTGGCCATTTGGAGTGCATGATGCCAAAATACAGGGGGAAGTGAAGCATGAGAAAGAGATGTTCTAACAATATTGTTAATGGTTCTAATCTTGCGTTCCGCCTTCCCATTTTGTGATGAAGTATGAGGACAAGACAAATGAAACTGAAGACCATTTGTTTTAAAAAAATTCCAAAACTGTTTATTGTCAAACTCCCCCCCTCCCCCCATTGTCACATTGAATATTTTTTATATCACGTTCAAATTGAGTTCGGATGAATGCTTTAAAAGTGAGAAAAGTGGAAAACACTTGTGATTTTTTCGATAAAGGGAATGTCCACAAATAATTAGAGTAATCATCAAGTATAAGAAAATAATATCTATGACCAAAATAACTCAAAACAGGTGATGTCCAAATACCACAATGTAAAATATCAAATGGCAAAAAAATGCATGAAGTAGAGGAAATAAATGGCAACTTAACATGTTTACCAAGTGTGCAAGAATGACACGTATTTAGAGTCTGTGTTTGGGTACAAGAAATAAAATTATTTTATTTAAGAGAAGCCAAAACAGCCTCTCCCGGATGTCTCAAACGTTGGTGCCATAAATATGGTGCCAAGACTGCAAAAACAGAAGGAAACTTGGATTGTTGTGTTGACGGATTTATTGGATAGAGCTCCCCCTTGCTATCACATCTCATAAGAAGCTTCCCCGTCTGAAAATCATGCACGGAAAAGCCAAAGGGGTCAAACTGGACATATACCCAATTATCAGTTGTAAACTTTCTAACAGAAACCAAGTTTTTGATTAATTTGGGAGCATGAAGGACATTCTTTAAAATTAAGGGTGGGTTTGGTGGTGACAATTTGCTAGAACCATAACCTTTTATTGGAATTGAATGACCATTTTCGACAATTATTCAATTATCATTGCTCAAATTAAAATAGGACGAGAGATTACCTTGGGAGGACGTTATATGTGATGTCGCTCCGGAGTCCATATACCAATTTGAATCCGATGGATTAAATCCAAGAGTGTGCATGGCGGACTCAATTTCTTTGGGGTGGGCCCCTGTTGAATGGGCCTCATGCCACTGGGTCAGTTGAGGCCCACTGCTACTGCATGTGTTAACAGACCCAGGGAAATGGGCCTCATCGGGCCTCGTTGTTCTTTGCTTCGCCAATTTAGTGGAAAATACCCACTGTTTTGTTGAGGCTGGCCAGTGGGTCTTTGGGGCTGCCTGACCCAATTGCCTATTGGGCTGGGTTGGGTGGTATAGCCCAAGGCCACTGTCAGCCGGTGGGTTGCTGCCACTGTTCGCCGCCCTTTCCGCCGGGATGCTGCCATTGTCCGTCGCCCCTGTCGCCGTGTTGCTACCACTGTCCACCACTGGAGTTGTTGTTGCCGTCATTACTGCCGCCACCGAAATTTCGGTGGCCTTCACCTTTGTTATTTCCGCGATTTACACCCTTATTTTTATTGTTATGACGTCTTTTTTGTCCCTTATTTTGTTGAGAAGGGTCAAAAAAATTACCATCATGTGAAGGGGTGGCAAGCATGGTGGAATTTGAAGTAGTTGAGGCCTTTTTCACCAAGTCCGACTCTTCAAGTACAAGCATGGACCTTGCTTGATAAAATTGTGGTAAAGGATAACTTTGACAGATTAGAGTTCTCACGCCGTTATATGCGTCGGTGAGACCGACGACCAACTGTAAGACTAACCGGTTATTAGTAACCGGTGAACCAACATTTCTTAATTGATCGGCCAACACTTTGAGTCGTTGACAATATGTAGAAACATTTGGGAAGTCCGCTATGTCAATGGTTGAGAACTCATGTTCCAATGTAACAGAGCGAGAGTTTTGGTTATCTTGAAAAATATCTCGCAAGCATTCCCACGCCGCCATGGCTGTGGAATCCGGTTCTATTATCGTATGCAACAAGTCCGTGGAGATTGTTGCATAAATCCAACCAAGGATTGTGGCATCAAGTGTATCCCACAATTCCTTATCTGCGTCGTTTGTTATGTATTTTCCTTTACCATCTTTTGGAGAAATTATATGATGAAGAACTTTGTGAGCACGACAACATATTTTGAACAATTCCGCCCATGTCGCATAATGAACGGTTTCCATTTCAAGTTTGATGGAAACATGTGTTTTGATGTTTGAGACAGCAAGGGCAGGGTGAAAGGATGATTTGGTTTCAGACATAATTGGTTGTGATGAAGGATAATCAATAATGGAGTAAGAGAGAAAAAAATTGAAGAAATTTCGGCCAACTAGGGTTTTAGGGAGGAAGATGACCGAAAATTTGGAAGAAAATAAACTAATTTTGGATCTTTCCTTAAGCTCTTGATATCATGTAAGACTTTGAAAGTATTTTCCTTAATGTATTCATCCTTCAATGGTACAATATATACACCATATACATTAATTAGGAAGAGTCAATCATGCCTAATCTTCCTAATCAATTCCTAATAATCTTCTACCTAATTAACATAATATTCCTAATTAACATTTTACTACCTATCATATATAAAATGATACTACATTAATACATAATATTAATATGATTGCATAATATTCTAACAATATCTAGTGTTTTTTAAATTTTGTACGTGCACAAATATCCAATATGAAGTTTGTATACGAACTTCAGACAAAATTGTTTTGTGTTTCTCCTCCCTCTTCTTCTAAGTAAATTTCAGTGTTTCTGTTATTTGTATTGTAAGTTGAGATATTATAGATGAAATAGATGAGGTACATTGAGAGAAATGAAATAAAAAAGGTACAACTGAAATGAAGTAGATAGATAAAATAATTGCGGGGTTGAAAATAAATAAATAAATAAATTGAGGTATCATTGACGAAATGAATGAGGTACCATTAGTGAATGAAAAATGAAACATTTGGAAATTGAAAATGAATAAATTAAATTAAGGTACCATGAATGAAATGAAATAGATGAATAAAGTAATTACCGGTTGAAAATGAATAAATTAAGTTCATGTACCATGGATGAAATGGGTAAATTACCATGAGTGAAATGAAATGAATAAATTAACAAAGTTCATAAATACGGTTTGACGAACTTCACATAAAAATGTCTAAACTTTTGGATTACAATGTCAAATTTGAAATAAAATATCTTAAATTTGGAATTGTCAAACCAAACTTCACACAAACATTTTGTTATAAGCTTGGAATTGTTAATCTAAACTTGACAAAAATATCTTGAAATTTGCTTGCATAAACAAATGCCTAACTTTGAATGCCTAAATCTGTAAATTTTTACTCATTACAACTATAACTTAAGTATGATTTAGTGATCTAAAAATTCACTATTTGTGCAATAGCCCAATTGATTGAGCTGAAATGCAAGCGGGGCCAAATTTAGGCCCTGCAAGATAATAGAGGTCCACTTGACAATTAAATTTGTGGTCCCACAAAAAGGTAAAACTTTCATAGAATATCCTTTTTGGATGCTTTCATTTAATTTATAATCAGTTCTTTTCAAAAACATTTAAATGACGGTTGGTGCAAATAAACTTAAAAAGATTTGCTCCCCCGTCGCTTCTTCTTGTGCAACAATTAAAGTATAATGCTTAAGAACTGGATCTTGAATTTCGAATATGCAAGGTGAGTTTAAATTAAATGAGTATCCTTGGAAAAGTTTGGAAACATTAGCAAATCACGAACAACATTGTTGCAAGCTGATATGCCAAACTTCAGGTAAAACTTTAGATGTGAATTTTTGTAATTTCGGACGAGTATGTCGAAAATTGTTTTCGAAGTGGTCAACTTACAAAAATTAATAAAATTTGACTATATTTAAATTATAGTCCCAAAAGCAGTTATCTATGCACTTTGGCCACAAAAAAGGTCCACCAATTGGTACAACAAAAGAATAAATTGTTCATTTAATACGTAATTGTTTTACTTTTTGTTAGTGATGCATATAGTATCTTTATTAGAATAAATGCGAGTCTCTTTTGTCCACTTTTTTCATCCCCGCCAAAAGGCTCATTCCAGGAGTAAAAGAGAACCTGGCTTGCTTAGCATTCCCTAATAGAAAGAAAGGGTATGAAAGTATATGGAAGAAAGGGGATGGCCATCGAACTCAAACGGCGATAACATGGGGGGCAGTGGTGGTTCTTCAAGAGGCTCGGGATGGACCCATTTTGATCTAGATTATTTTCAATGTAATTTTAGAAAATTCTCTTGCATGTACTATTTTTAGAATAACGAGCAAAACTGAGCATCATCTTAAAAATGTGAATGTTTTAATAGAAAAAAATCACGTACTGTCTTGCACGCAAGCCAATTATTATTATTATTAAATCATCTTTGTGAATTTGTGAGGGAATAAAACCTATCAACTGCCTCCAGAGTCTACACTTACCTCAAATAATAATTCAAGCCATTTTAATATAGTAATAATGTCAGCTCTCTATTGTTTCAAGTTTTAACGATACTTATGATAAAAGTTATTTCAGATCGCGTGTAAATTTTTGTACAAATTAAAGAAAAAGACAACCCAATCAGTTGAAGAGGGTCTATTAACTACAATTTAGTACTAATATAGTGTATATTACTAACTGTAGACTTGCTAATAGTATTTACGTTTGTGTTAAAGGCTTTCTATTTTCTTGGTTTGTTAGTGGCAGTTTTAGATTTTGCATATTATTGTTCGACATTTTACAAATTAACCTTGTTGCTAAAAAAAAGGCTCTTTCTGTATACCTTAACTTTTGTCTTTACTGTTCTATTTATATAACCGACCACCAATTAATTATTTGAAATTGCGGCGTCATAGCAATTATTATCATGTATCTAGTTGTTCATATGCACATAAAATATTTGGAGGCAGTGGCAGAACTGTATATGGTGAAGGGATTGGGTGAATTTTCCTCTCCAGAAAACTGTACTATGTCTATAAAAAAAATTGATGAAGGGAGCATATATAAGTATATAGAGTTATAACCTGTTGAACTTTTTTATATCAAAAAAGTTTTAGTATAGTATTTATTTTTTTTGCTAATTATTGTAGGAATGACTTTATGCCATTGATTCTCAATCAACTTTGAGCATAAATGACTCATTATGATTAGTTTTGCATACCTCTCTGTCCTCGTGATGAGATGTGATATACCATTCTTCTTGATATTATAAATCACTTTGTGAGGCAAAAATGCTTCGATATCATTGAAAAAACAGTTTTTATGTGCGTCAAACACATTTATGATTTTGGAGAAATAACTAGTAAAGAAGTTGTGGATACCTACAGTTCAGAGATGCTATCATAGTAGAAAAGTTAGCCAAATTTTTCTGCCTAGTTTAGATAAGGCACCCTTATCGCAACACGACATCTTGTTAGGATATCCCGTTACATCCAAGATTGATTTTCAAAACGAAAATTGAGGAGCTGCTGAAGAATTTTTTTTTTTTTTTTTTTTTTTTTGTCTCTACCACTGTTTAAAGGTTGTTATTTGTGGAATTGAGACATAGGTGTTTAAAGAAAAAGGTGTTCTCAGTAAGTCTCAACTAACATTGCTCTGCTTAATCGTGGGTATTTAGCTTAATATTTTATTGTTATGATTTTACCCACGTGCTTTAACCTAACTTCAAATCTTCCTAAGTGGGTGATAAAACAAAGAGAAAAAAGCAAACAAAAAAAATCCCAACGAATTGAAGGGTAAACTATGATGCTTAAGTTAGTAATGTTCCTTGAAAATTTAACGAAATTGAAATGTTAGGGAACCTAGATAGAAGCCTTCGTTACTGCCAAAGGACTTAGGCAGGGAGATCCAATCTCTCCCTTCCTATTTGCAATAGTTATGGAGTACCTAAATAAAAAGTCTAAACAACTTGAAAACCGACAGATGTTTTAAATTTCATCCTAGATGCTCAAAGATGGATCACACACATTAAATTTGCTGATGACTTGCTTCTTTTCTCAAAGGGGACCTTGCTTCTGTAGCTGCTTTGCACAAATCTTTTTATTATTCTCTCAGGCCTTAGGGTTACAAGCAAATATGAATAAAAGTTCTAGTGGCATGAGATAGAGTTTGTTGTCCTAAAACCTCCATCTTTGGAACCAAGTTGCTATAGCTAATATGTGTTAGGGCCTGGCCGATAAACAAGATAGACTTTGGATCAAATTGACCCATACCTACTACAACAAAGATCAAGACATGGCTAATGTAATTATTAGCGAATATTCTCAGAATATTCTCCGTATAACATCAATAAGGATATTTGTTGTAGTAATATTCGCTAATAACATCCAAGACATCCTTATTTACGTTTCGTACTCAGAACATGCCAAAAGAAGAAAAGGATTTTCCTTAACATACCTTCGTCGATCCGTTAATAATACAACCCAAGTAGTCTATATAGCACCTAACTTTAAACACGATTGAACCAGCTCAAAAAATGGAATTCAATATGACTTAGGGACCGTGTTTTGCTTGATGTTGCTGCCTATAATTTCCATGAACGGCTACCAATTTTTCTGCTCACCTTTGCTAATACCCATTAATTCAATTTGAACATTGCTATATTGCTACTTAATCTCTAATGAACTATGGGTATGTATGCAATCCAAAGCCCAAACATTGTTGTCTTCTCTTTATTTCCTTAGTGGCCATAGGGTCCACCCACTTCTTAAGCCATACTTGACACATTAGTTAATATGTGTCACCACTAGACACCCTAAACAAATAGTCACTTAGGTAATTCATTAAAATGTTGCACATAAATATCCCCATTTAAACTTGTCCCCCACCATAAATTATCAATTAACCGATCATTGTTGTCCCACTTGATAAGTCCTAAATTAATTTGGGACCGCATCCTTTTATATACTAAGCTCTTTATTTGCATACGTGAATATAACATAAATTACCCAAGGCTCGGGTCTACTTGCATACGTCTAGATGCTCAAACCATCGCCCGAAAGTACGGGGTATTACATGTTTGAAGCAACACACTCGTCTCTGAGGATCTTTGAAAAGAGGAGTTGAGAAGTTGATAGTCTTGCTCGAGATACATTTGTAATGTTCGAGCTACCTATGGCACTAGCAATCTCATCCAGAACAACCAGTTTTGAATCCTTTTTAGTAGCTCTTTCTTTTATGATATTAGGCTGTAGTTTTATAGAGACTGATCTTCTTGGATAGCTAGCTGTGATTTGGCTAAGCAATGAAGCTGTAAAGTTTTGCACCGGTAATTAATACAATCTGTTAGTTACAAAAATATATATATATATATTAGGGAACCTTATATATTGTATCTTGAACGTTGGAGAGGTTAATTTTTAGTTAGGTTACTTATAGGATCTTAGAAAGCTAATATGGTTGGAGTATCATTTATTACAACTAATGAACATGCAGACACTTTTTTCGTACACGTGGGAGATGAAAGTCGCTATTAATGAGATTCGTTGTGATCGTATCCTGTTGCTTCCTTCTTCCCAATTTAAAACTCTTTCCTTCTCGATCGGTCCCGAAAAAAATGACATTATTTTATATTTAATAATAATTAGACTTTATAAACTTCTCATTTTATATTTAATGAAATGATTATAGTTACATAAATATATATGACTTATTTTATATTCCAAATTTTAAAAATATTTCTTTTATTCTTTAATTCTGTGAACAGTCAAATATCTTCACATAAATTGAGACGGATGGAGTAAATGTTATTCGATTAGATTGAATCGAGAAAACTCACATAATAATATAAGAAATATCTTAATAATAATACCATATTATGTTAAATTTAGTGAACCTTAATATATAGGAACATGAAACAACTAATTGTTATTTTGTGCTATCACGAGTAAGGGTTTTCTAACATAATGGGATTTTTCAAAATGTATTTCGTTTCTTGTTATGCTACCAAGTCTTGGACTGTATTGACAAGATTATAAGAGTTTGTGACCTTAGATTAATCTTCTATTATGTTAATGCCTGTACTACCATGATTCAATATGTAATAGTTTCATTGTGATCTTGGATCCTGATCTAGAGATAGAAATAGAATTCCAAGTGTTGCTAAACAAGGTTGAAGTGACTGTTGGGTCCGGGGCTACGGATAAGCAAGAGTATGTAATAATAAAACCGTAACAGCTAGAACAATTAAAACAGTTTCTGGATGTTGCCTTCAATGTTGTGTCAACATCTGAGGCAACATTGTGATAAAACAGTTATAAACCTTTATAGAGTAAATGCAGCGAAAAAAGTAAAGAGACACAATGTTTATATTTTCAAGGGTATATATTAATATATCCATATGGTCAATGACCAAAGAATTGTATAAATTATATAAAATTACAAATGAATTTCTTTTACAAGATTGAACAATAAATGCGAAAAGAAATTACAAATAAAAGTGAAGTCGCAGATGACTTCAGACTAAAGTTAAAAGATCTAAAAAGACAAATACAACATCTTCATTACAATTGCTTGAAGTATAAGCTTGATCTAGAATCTGGGCAGCAATAGTAATGTGGGACTAGATGTTGTTATACTACTTTAGGCTAAGTGTGTTATTCCAGTTTCTAAGGTGAATATCCGAGAGCTCTCTTGGTAATTCTTCTCATTCAATTCTGGATATCGATACTCTGAAGCTCCCCTCTATGTATAATGTGGAACTTCCCTTGAAATCCTCACTGATTGGTTGCGGAGGTTGAGTAAAAGAAGCTTCAGCTTGGACCGGTTCTTGCTCCTTAAAAAGCTCAACGTTCTGGACTTGATCTTCACGCTGCTTCCTCTCCAACCTTTGACTGTTTATTTTACCACGTTTTAAACACAGCATCATTGTAAGCTTGCCTAGGTCATTTTTTACTCACAGTAACACAACCTGTTTTGGCTGGAAGAATAGGCAAAATCGTTACAGAGATGTTGTCAGGAATGTTGTCACAACATCGCAGTCAACATTCTTATTTTCATAAGATGTTGTCCTTAGCATTTATAGATGTTGTCACAACATCCATCCAACATCAACAATCTCCCCCTTTTTGCCTTTCTTCACAAAACTCCATACGAAACGAAAATGACTAGGATACTGATTCCCGATGTAGTCCTTACATTCCAAGAATCAGTAGGATCAGTGCTATGCTCCCCCTTAACCTGCAGTACTAAATTTCAAGCAATGTTGTATCGATGATTTGATTAGATATGAGTTATGTTCTGTTAGTCGTGACTCACTTATAGCAACTGCGTAATCAGTCTACAGTAACCATTCATAATAATCCACATCAGGCAAACATATATAAACAGCTTTAGAAAGCAGTCACAATGTCTACAAGAACAGACCAAATATCCCAAAGTAAAATATTACAAACCAAAAAAATATTTCTAATGTCAATATAACCAATATTCAAATAAGCAGAGATTATCAGCACTCCATCCATCATTGAATCAACCTCCATTCCATCAGCATGATCATCATTGACTAAAGTAATCGAGTCACAGTAGCTTCCAGCCTCTTTCTGTGATCGATCACTCTATGCAGCACCATCTTCATCTCCATCGCATCAGAAGTAGTCAGCGCAATCATCATCTCAACTCCTCTCCCCCTGCATCGTAGCTTGGCCTGTATCTCATCTCAACTTCTCTCCCCCTGTCTGTGTCTGTCTGCTTCCAGCAGCAATATCATCAGCATCATCATCAGCATCTCCCCATTTTTGTGAAGAAAGTAAGTCCACATAATAATTCCTGGCTCGCACTAGGTCTTGAATTTTCCTGTCAAGTTCAGCAATGTGTTGTCAAAGCCAATCTTTGGACATTGGGACATTTCCTTGACCAACATCTTTTGATGTGTCAGTGTCCCATTCATCTTTCTTCCAGGGCAGGTCAATAACCATATCCTTGTTGTTCACAACTGCTTGTTGTACTGAGTAAACCTCTAAGACTGGACTCAGTTTTTCTCCTTTTAAAGTCTTAAAACTTTGGTTGAGCAGGATTTGAAAAATCAAGGAGGGGTATGGAAGGGCAGAGTTGCTTTGTCTTTCTGCCAAGTTGACAACATAGTTGAATATGAGGGTTCCTAAGTCAACTTTCTGATTCCTTCCAGTCTTGAAAAGCAGTGATGCTTGATCAAGAGTCACTACTGTCTCGTTGAGGGAGGGTAGCCAGTTATATATAGCAAGTTTGTGCAGAGTGGCAAACAAGGCAATGAGTTTTGATACAGGACTGCGAGGAGCCCAAACAGCGATCAAATTCCCCGTAAGGTACTTGATCATTGAATTGAGTTCCTCCATAGTGGGGTTTGGTTGAGGTTCTCTTTCACTAACAATCATCCCAAGAGTGGAGTTGATGATATTAGGTGTAAAATTGTATACCTTGTTGTATAGGTACACTCTCTCAAATTTCTTCGAGGTTGTGTCCTTAACAGCAAGCGTCAGATTAGCATAGAACACTCTAATCACCTTTTCACAATAAGGATTCTTACCAGATACAGAGCTTAAGATCTTTCGACTACTTAAGAAATCAACTAAACTATTTTTGGAGAATGAAGTTAGGTCAATCACATTCTCCCCTCTAACTCCTCTATTTTAAAACCAATCTCAGTTATTGGAGCATGATTTCGTTTGAAATATGGAAGAGTAGGGAATTACCTCATAATCTGTTTCAGATTCTGTGTTTTCTTGTTCGGATAAGTTGGTTGCAGGTGTTGCCTCAGATGTTGGGGCAACATAGTTTGGGTCCATTTTCTCGTCTGTTGCCTTTGAAGTTGAGGCAACATTTTTATCAAAATTCCTGTATGTTCTACGGACCACTTTAGGAATGAAGTTTCGTAGAGGTGTGTCATCTAACATCTCTTCTTCTTTTTCATTCTCAATTTCTGCTTGTGGAGTGGAAGTTGATGGAGTTCTGGAAGAACTGGGCACACTGAAATTGGTGTCAGTGTTGCTGCTTGTGGTAGTATCAACAGGGAAGGTCGACTCTTTCCTGGATCTTTTGGCAGACTGGTTGTCACCGAATTGGTTTTCGAAAACCCTCTTTGACCTTTGCGTCGAAAATGTCGATTTTGACTGTCTTGAGGCAAGGTTTGAGAAATCAGATGTTGCATCAACATCGATTGGGTTTTCATTATCGCCTAGGTAGCTCACCTGTAATGGCTTATCTGAACCAAGCAGGATTATAGCCTTGTGCAGTCCTCCTCGACCGGTTTCAAGTCATTGATGGAAGTATAATGCTTGTAAACCTTGTTGCTATTTGCTGGACTAGTCGATATTGGAGAATAATCTTTTATGTTTGTGGATTTTAGGGACATGGACATGGGAGAGGATTTTGAAGGATTGGGCGTGTTGGAGAAGCTTTGGGTTTTGAGAAATGACGGTATTGTTTGGCTGCCATGGTTTGATAGATTGTGAGTCGGCTGATGTGACAATTCCAAGACAAAAATGGCAGGTTTTATTATGGCAAAAATATACTTACCTTCAAACTCCTTTTCCTTAAATTTAGATTGTATAGAAGAATAAAAACTCTTTACACACCTAAAATAAAGGATATACATAGCACATATCATCATTTAAAATTTAAACAAAAACGGTCCTCCAGAATTTTTGGACTTCCAGTTAAAGACAAAGACGTGTTAAATACCAAAAACAAGAATAAAATAAGATAAACCAGATTGATCAATGTACTGGAACACGATGTTGTTAATGATGTTGGCAACATTACAAAGTTAAACAAGCATTATGAGACTCCAAAGATTTTCTGATTTGGCAGATGATACTTCCGTATATGTTCCCTATGAGACTGATCGCTGGACTAATGTAACATTTTACCATTGTCCTTAATCAACTTAGTTGAACACATACAGTTTAAAAAAATATTGAGGAATTTTCAACCTCTTTTTTTAAGCACATGGTACTCCTATAGAATAAGAACGATACCAATCTTAGAGCTTTGCTCTTTTTGTATACAACCAAATCTTTTAATAGAGGTTTCGCCTTCTTATTTTGTCCTTTTAGAGTCATGCTTGAATCTTTTGAAAAAAATATTGCAACATCACTACAACACTTATCCTGTATATTGACTCAACAGTAAATGTTATCCAGAATGTTGGGACAATATTTCGGACATCTACCTAGCCTGTCTTATTTTCAAAGGAAACAGAAACCAAGAGATTTTTTCAAGCTAGAAAATCTCTCATGATCTAAAGGTTTGGTAGAAATGTCAGCCAGTTGACAAAGAGTATCAACATGTTCGATTTGAACTAGTTGTTTTTCCACTAAGTCTCTTAAAAAATGATGTCTTATGTTTATGTGCTTTGTACGTGAATGCTGAACAGGATTTTTGGAAATATTAATAGCACTTAAATTATTACAGTACAAAATCATGGAGTTATTAGATATGTCATAGTCATCTAGCATATGTCGTAACCAAATCAGTTGAGCACAACAACTTTCGGCTGCCACATATTCAGATTCGGCAGTCGAGAGTGATATACAATTTTGTTTACGACTGTACCATGAGACTAGATTATTGCCAAGATAGAAACACCCACCACTAGTTCTTTTTCTATCGTCTACATCATCGGCCCAATCCGAGTCACTATATCTTATTAGATAAGGATTAGTGTCTTTGGAGTACCACATTCCCAAGTCACTTGTACCTGCAACATATCGAATTATACGTTTTACAGCATTAAGATGAGATACCTTGGGACTGGGTTGGAACCTGGCGCAAACACATACGCTAAACATGATATCGGGGCGACTGGCAGTAAAGTATAAAAGGCTACCTATCATAGATCGGTACAATGTTGGGTCAACATCTTGTCCAACATCGTCTTTACATACCTGTTGCGTAGAGCCCATTGGAGTCTTCATGTCTTTAACATTTTCCAAACCAAATCTCCTAACAAGATTCTTGGCGTATTTGATTTGAGATACAAAGATCTCATCTTCATTCTGTTTAATCTGTAAGCCTAAGAAAAATGTTAGTTCTCCAACCATGCTCATCTCAAATGTTGTCGACATTGCTTCAACAAACGACTTCACGAGTGATTCTGTAGTCGAACCAAAAACAATATCATCAACATATATTTGAGCTATTATTACATCTACACCGTGTCTTTTAATAAATAATGTTCTGTCAATTTCTCCACGGGTAAAACCAAACTCAACAAGGAAGTTAGTTAGATGACCATACCATGCACGTGGTGCTTGTTTTAGTCCATACAAAGCTTTCTTGAGCTTGTACACATGATGTGGATGGTGAGGATCCTCAAATCCCTTTGGTTGTTCAACATAAACTTCTTTGTCCAAGTATCCATTGAGGAAGGCACATTTAACATCCATTTGGGCAAGGTAATCTTTAGATAGCAAGCAATAGCAAGAAGAAATCTTATTGACTCAATTCTAACCACAGGAACGAAGGTCTCGTCATAGTCAATACATTCTACTTGTGTATATCCTTGAGCAACAAGTAGAGCTTTGTTCCTTACAATCTTCCGTAACTCATCTGATTTGTTTTTGAATATCCACTTGGTCCCAATAACATTCGTGTTGTTGGGTTGTGGTACCAAGTCCCAAACCTCATTTCGGGCAAATTGTTCAAGCTCCTCTTGAATCCAAAAATTATCTTTTAATGTTTCCCCAATATTTTTAGGTTCCAAAGTAGATGTAAGATAAGAAAGACTTACCTGTTGGTATATGGTGGACATACACACATATCTTATCATTTCTCGGTAATTCACTGGCTCTTTCCCTCTTGTACGCCTCTTCTAAAAAACTCCCCCTATCACCTGGTCGGGTGATGGTTCCTTCTAATCCTCGATGGAGGGTCTCTTCTCACTTGATCATTCAGTTCAGTAGCAGACTCTTCCTCGATTTCATCCCCTGTGTCCTCTCTTTGAGGTTCAGATATTTCTTCTGATGTTGGGGCAACATCTGTTTCTTCAGTGGGTTGCTCCTCTTCAACTGCAACCACAATGTTGTTTTCTGAAGATCTACCAGATATATCCAGCAGGTCATCAAAAATAACATTGACTGACTCTTGTATGGTCTTTTTCTGAAGATTGTATATCCGATACGCATGGCTATTCTGAGAGTAGCCAACGAATATTCCCTTGTCACTCTTAGAGTCAAATTTGGCCAGTTTATCACTGTCATTAAGAATATAGCACACACACCCAAAGACATGAAAATACCGCAATGTAGGTTTCTTTTCATTTAACAGTTCATAGGGTGTCATCTTGGTCCCTGGCCTTAAATAGATTCTATTAGTTATGTGACATGTCGTGTTCAAGGCTTCTGCCCAAAACCTCTTTGACAATTGCTTAGAACTCAACATAACTCTAGCCATTTCTTGTAAAGTTCTGTTCTTTCTCTCAGCAACCCCATTTTGTTGTGGTGTTTTTGGTGCCGAAAATTCATGGAATATGCCTTTCTTTTCACAAAATTTTGCAAAGTTTTGATTTTCAAACTCCTTTCCATGATCAGATCTAATTCTGAAAATCGAAGAATAAAACAGATTCTTAATCATAGAGTAAAGTATTCTAAACATCTCAAAGGTTTGTGATTTTTCCTTTAAAAAATAGATCCAAGGGAATCTGGAAAAATCATCTACTATCACATAAGAATATCTCATCCCTCCTAGGCTATCTACCTCGATTGGACCCATAAGATCCATATGCAATAATTGAAAACAATGAGACGTACCTGAATGTTGTCCGTCATGTTGGACAACATTGTGAGAGACTCGGGTCTGCTTTCCTTTCAAACAATCTTCGCACAGTGTTTTATCTTTTGGATCCAGTCTGGGAATGCCTCTGACAGTTTCAAATGAGACCAGCTTCTCCAAGGTGTCGTAGTTGACATGTCCCAACTTTTGATGCCAAAGTGTCAAGTCACCTACCTTTCCGGAGTTGCAAAACTCTTGTCTACCGACTAGATAGCAATTATCTCCCGTTCGGGTTCCTGACATGACACATTTATCTGCAGAATCTATAACCTTGCATCCAAGCTTGTTAAATTTCACCTCGAGATCATCATCACATAGTTGGCTTATGCTAAGAAGATTAGCAACCAAACCTTCTACATAAAGAACATTTTTCAAGGCTGGTACATCCGAAACATTAAGAGTTCCTTTACCAATTATCTTACTCTTACTTCCTCCTCCAAAGGTCACGTATCCTCCATTGAAAGCTCCATACTCGTTCAATAGACTTTTGGTACCTGTCATATGACGTGAGCAGCCACTATCAAAGTACCAAGACCTTGTAATGTTAGTACGCAAAGCAATTATGCACACATTACATTTCAGATTCAGTTTGGGTACCCATTCTTTTTTCTTCCTTCTGCTTTCAGGCTGGTTGCTTTGAATGTTGTCAGTGATGTTGGGCAACATTACTGACGACATTTTAGGCAATATTCTGAGTGCAGAGTTTTAAAGTTTGTAGCAGTAGGGCATAAGATGTCATGTCTTTTTACAGAAGCTACATACAAACTTCGATCCAATCTTAGTGATCTGAGAATAAGTCGGATTTTCTTTGACAAATTTTATCCTCTCAGTTTGACTATGGATTCTGGAAGTATTTTTTTTACTAGGAGATTGGTACCCAAGCCCAGCTCTTGTAGGTTTATTGAAGTTTAATATTTCATCCAGTTTGGAGGTTCCCATGTTGAGCCTTTGAAAGGTGGTCTCAGCTACTTTCAATCGTGCACGAATCTTACCAATCTCTAGGTCCTTCTTAGTAAGTGCCACCTCTAATCGGTTAATTGTGCATTTCATATTGCTATTCTCAAGAGCCAATAATTTTGCTTTTGAGTCTAGTTGCTCAGATTCAGTTATTAAGGCTTTACAAAGATTTTGTAATTCCTTTATCACGTCGTCTTTGGAGTCAACTAGATCCAAATTTATAGCTTCTGATGAAGAATTAAATCCACTAAAACAATTTACATCAGAATAGTCAAAGTATACATACCTCTCTGATGTTGAAGTCATTCCAGATGTTGAGTCTGATGTGGTTCCAGATGTTGTCGCAACACTGTCCACAATATCTTCGTCGTCGGACAGTGAATGTTCGAACATGGCTGCCAGCATTGCCTATGGTTCTTCTTCTTGATCTCATTCCTCCTCTTCGTTCTCATCATCACTGAGAGTTAGCCACATAACCTTACCAATTTTTCTAAGGGTGTTTGCACACTCATTAGAGTAGTATCCCCAACCCGAGCATGCATGACACTGCACTCCCTCGAGTTGTTTTGGATTGAAATTGGTACTGTCGGAGTTAGATTTCCTTAGTGGATTGGGATTTCTTTGCTCAGAAGGTGACATATTCGGTTGTTTATTGAAGAGTGGATTTTGATGCTGTTTGTATTTGGCTTTATTTTGATCATTGTTGATCTTTCTCACCATCGAATTGAATCGACAAGTAAGTAAGGCAACAGTTGCACCATTTCCCAGTTCCTCCAAGTTTTCTTCCTCGTTTTCCAATTCAGTTTTCGAGGTTTGTCCTTGGAGTGCCAAAGTCTTGTCTTTATACAGATTTATTTGGCTCTTCATGTTCATCTCATATGTTTGAAAGATGCTCATCAATGCATTTAGATCCATAGTAGCAAGATTATGGGCCTCTTCAATAGCACAAATCTTAGTATTAAACCTTTCAGGAAGAGATATGAGAGCTTTATCCACAAGTTGTGTGTTGGTTAAAGGAGAGCCAAGCACTTGACACTGATTAGCAATGCCAATTAACTTTTCAAAGTAGGATTTTATCTCTTCAGATTCTTCCATCCTTAAGCGTTTGTATTGGCTCAAAATCATGCGAAGCTTTGTACATTGTACACTCAAAGTACCTTCACAATGAGTTTGTAAGGTCTCCCAAGCTTCCTTGGCCGTAGTACAATTCTGGATGAGTTTAAACATATAGAGATCTACCCATTCAAATATCGCATTTAGAGCATTTTCATTGAAGCTCGCACTGTTGATCTCTTCCGCGGTCCATTCAGATTCGAGTTTGGTAAGTACATCACCATCCTCGTCTGTTGGGTACTTAGGGATCACATATCCTTCGAAAACTGATCTCCACGCTCGAACATCAATGGATTTGATGTGCGAACGTAGTCGAATTTTCCAATAGGCATAGTTAGTTCCGTCAAGAATTGGAAGTCTACCAACGTTTTGTATAGTTGAGTCCATAGCCGAAATATTTAGAATCAAACACTTATTGTATCAGGTGTTGGCTCTGATACCACTTGTTAGGTCCGGGGCTACGGATAAGCAAGAGTACGTAATAATAAAACCGTAACAGCTAGAATAATTAAAACAGTTTCTGGATGTTGCCTTCAATGTTGTGTCAACATCTGAGGCAACATTGTGATAAAACAGTTATAAACCTTTATAGAGTAAATGCAGCGAAAAAAGTAAAGAGACACAATGCTTATATTTTCAAGGGTATATATTAATATATCAATATATCCCTTGATGGTCAATGACCAAAGAATTGTATAAATTATATATAATTACAAATGAATTTTACAAGATTGAACAATAAACGCGAAAAGAAATTACAAACAAAAGTGAAGTCGCAGATGACTTCAGCCTAAAGTTAAAAGATCTAAAAAGACAAATACAACATCTTCATTACAATTGCTTGAAGTATAAGCTTGATCTAGAATCTGGGCAGCAATAGTAATGTGGGACTAGATGTTGTTATACTACTTTAGGCTAAGTGTGTTGTTCCAGTTTCTAAGGTGAATATCCGAGAGCTCTCTTGGTAATTCTTCTCATTCAATTCTGGATATCGATACTCTGAAGCTCCCCTCTATTTATAGTGTGGAACTTCCCTTGAAATCATCACTGATTGGCTGCGGATGTTGAGTAAAAGAAGCTTCAGCTTGGACCGGTTCTTGCTCCTTAAAAAGCTCAACGTTCTGGACTTGATCTTCACGCTGCTTCCTCTCCAAACTTTGAATGTTTCTTTTACCACGTTTTAAACACAACATCATTGTAAGCTTGCCTATGTCGTTTTTTACTCACAGTAACACAACCTGTTTTGGCCGGAAGAATAGGTAAAATCGTTACAGAGATGTTGTCAGGAATGTTGTCACAACATCGCAGGCAACATTCTTATTTTCATAAGATGTTGCCCTGAGCATTTACAGATGTTGTCACAACATCCATCCAACATCAACAGTGACAAACAAATTTCTTACAAAAATTAATAATACTAAATTTGAAGTCAAATTTCTTTTTCCCCTATAAACACTTAAATTTCTTCAGGTCTAGTTTAGATCCAAGCATTCATACCGAACCTGGATAATTGTTACAACTTTTAAATAATCTAACAACATATATGTAAGGTGGATTGAATCAGAATTCAAGTGTATTCTTACGGTAATATTTATGAAATATAAGATGCGGTTAAAATTCAGCGTTGCTTCTCTTCTTTTCTCCATCTTCTGTCAATAGTCATATGAAATAGCCAAACAGGCAATCACCTGTAAATGAAAGTTCAAATTTAATATAAGAAGTTACTCAAATTACATTCACCCCTATCCCCCGCCCCTCCCCCACCCCACACACCCACCAAAAAATATGTCAAAACTATCACTCGTACTCCGTTTGACAGCTAAATTTGTTTAGCTTGAGATTCGTTTTATAAAGTAATTTTTTTACCAAAATTAACATAAGTTAATATTGTTGTCTGAGTAGGAGATATTAACTATTGCGACCATACTTATAATAATTTCTCACCACATCAATTAAATATTTGGAGGGTACAAGATTTTCATTTGATTTTAGGTAAAACTAATCAATTTATAATTTTAAATTTATTTCTATACAAGGATGGAATGAAAATAAATTTGTTACCCAAAAAATAATATCACAGATGAAATATAAGGAGTTACTCAAATTACATTCAGCAAACCCCCCCCCCCCCCCCCCCCAAGACACACACACCCAACACAAAACAAGAATGTCAAAAACTAGTCCGCATGGGCAGCTCAATTGGTTTCAAGGGGGATATTTGGAGCAAAGACCAAGGATCGAATCTCGTCAGCGGCAGTGTGGGGGTTTCTTCTTGAAATAAAGGAGGGCCCCTTGTGCGCAGCGTGATACTGGTCTAACCTTTGAAATCAATTGAGTCACCATGATTTACCTCCTTCACAGACCTGTCGGACCGGGGTGTGGGGGCTCATGGGGTAGCAAAGAATGTCAAAAACTATCACTCATATCCTGTTTAACAGCTAAATTTGTTTAGCTTGAGATTCGTTTTATGAAGTAATTTTTTATCAAAAATAATTTAAGTTACTATTGTTGTCTGAGAAGGAGGATATTAATATATTGTGGCTATATTTGTAATAACTTCTCACCATATTAATTAAATATTTTGGGGGGTTACAAGATTTTCATATAATCTTATGAAATTAATCAATTAGAATCTTAAGTTTATTTCTAAATAAGGATGAAATGAAAAACAAATTTATTATCAAAAGAATAATAATTTTTTTACCAAAAGGATAAAATGAAAAACAAATTTGTTATCAAGAGAATAATAATTTTTTTACCAAAAGGATGTAATGAAAAACGAGTTTGTTACCAAAAGAATAATATTACTAAATCTGAAATCAAATTTCCTTTTGCACTAAATATACTCAAAATTCCTTTTGGGATTAAGTTAATTTACCACATTGAAATTATTTGGATTAACTTTAGATTAAACCTAAAGCATTACACAATAAATTTCGCTAATATTTAAAATAATCTAACAACGTACATGTATACCAGATTAAGTCAGGAATCCACCTTTTCTCCATCTTCGGTCAATGTTATCACACTAATTAGATGATCAACTAATATGAAAGTTCAAAATTAAATATATTCCGACTTATAACAAAAATATGAAATTATAAAATATAACATAATTTAAAAAGTGAGAATCTCTTTTCTTCCATACCAACAAAGGAAAATTTAGATATGAGACAAGTAACGGTTAGATAGTAGCTTGTTTTGCCAAATTGGACCTATTTTCTGAAGGAACTTACACAATTACCTATATATGAAGTTACTTAAATTATATTCAGCTCCCCTACAAATATAATAAATATCAGTTTGACCCCGTTCTTTCCTCTAAAGTCTAGAGCCTAAAGCCCCGTTTAACGGCTAATTAGTGTACAAAGTACAAACTAGAAACACCCAACAGTGCGCACATTAAATTCCGTGCGCTCATACAGTGTGCAGATTAGCCTTATAGCAACTCCTGCCACGTCATCTAACGTCAAACCACCCCCCTAGGGGGTCACCCAGGGTGGGTGGGTATCATCTGTTTCACTTTTTTTTTTTCATTTTCGGCTTCTTTCTTCTCTTCTTCTAAACACACACTGCAATATATAAGAGAAATGAAAACAAAAAAAAAGAAACCTCACAGTATTAAATAAATGAAATTCGAAATTGAAAATTAACAACAACTATATCGTTTCTCATTCCCAATTTACCCTCAGAGTAATAATTTATTTTCATTTTCGCCGCCATTTCAATGGCTCCATCCAGCTCAGCATCGCCGGCGTCGTTATCGAGGCCGGTAGCTCAACGGAAGGTCCGTCCATCAGCCGACTCTTCGCCGAGATACCGCCGTCGAAGGCCGCGGTTATCGGTGTCGCCGCCGCCGAAGAAATTCAGGTCGATGGTGGAGATCATGAAAGTAGCGAGGCGTGTGGAGTTTCCGCGGAACAACGACGGAGACGACGGCGATGACGACGGAGAGGAGGAAGATGACGGAGATGTTGTGTGTGAGCAATGTGGCTCAGGTGAAAGGCCGGAGGAGCTGTTGTTGTGTAATAAATGTAACAAAGGGTTTCATATGTTATGTCTTCGTCCAATTGTAGTTCGTGTACCTGTTGGACAATGGGATTGTCCTCATTGCTCTGGTGATCAACATCGCACAATCAAAAGTATGAATAAAGAAAGTCAAATTAATGAAAAAATTGATAATTTTTAAATATGAGTCGAAATAAAATGCAATGATAGTGTTTTTTGATGTATCGTGTGTAAGTGGAAGTGTGTGATCATGCAAGTGATAAAATGAGATATTTATTAATTATGTTTTTGTGGAATTTTTAGGTTTTTTGCAAAAGAAGATTGTTGATTTCTTTCAGATTCAGAAAGAGAGTCAAATGGTGGTAAAATGTACATCTGCTCAAGGTAAATGAAAAGATGTGATCTTTATATCGGAATAGGTTATGTAAACACAATGGAGATCACAATCAAATGTTTAGGTGTTTTACTTGATGTCTATGTATGTTTGTTATACAACTAAGTTTTGTTTAGAGCGGATTCGTTGATGTCTATGTATTTTTGTAATCCGAAGTTTTGTTTAGAGCGTAATAGGGACGTAGGATTCATTTAGCACAATAGGAATCCAAGCCCTCGAAACTTAAGCAAGAGATGTGGTTATTCTATTACTAAAAAAGAACCTACTCAAAGGAGGGGGTGGAGGAGGACATGAATCTTGCCCTCGTAAACCTAGAGAGGGAAGCACAAATTCATCCCTTTAGTAGCGAGTGAGTACTTCTTTTTTCCGATTTTCCATCCACTCTCTAGATTCATATTGATCAATAGATCTCCGCATCCTGCCAGTTCTCTAAGTAGACTTACTCTATGTAATTTATGTTTTGGTTGCCAGAGTTCGTTTTTCTGTTTGCTATTTTGATATGGATTAGTTTTCCGATTATTATCTTTTGTTTCTATTTTTAGTTTCAAGTTGGTGAATTGATGATCTTAGTGTTAATGATGTATCGGATCAACATTAATTATCTCTAAATTTGATGCCGGGAACAAAATCCTACAGTTTATCATTGTGATCAAATGAATTTTGCTAATAATTTGTCTTTTTGTCTTTGCAGTATAGGTTTTGTCTGAGGTCATTTGATAATCTAAAGCTATTTGCAAAAAAAGAAATAGAAGTGTAATCTCCGAGTTATTTTGAAGGAACCATAAGTTACCGTTCTTCTCTTAATTGATCCTTTGAATTGGATAACCCATTAAGTTATAAGATTACTCCATCATAACGATACTTGCCTTTTCTTTTCGGTCGTTTGGTAGGTTATTAAGGTTGTTCAATTTTATCTCACTTTAGTCATTATTTTTCTTAATGAGTAAATCGATTTTGAACACAAAAGGTTTCTGCTTTCTGAACAAAATTTCCAAGCAAAAAAAGATTTTAGTTGACAAATCATTACTTTCTTAGATGGTCTAGTGTCTAAATCGTGACTGTTGCCATTGTGATAGAGTTACACTTGTGCATTTATGAAAGAAATTTAACAATTATATGCTTGTCTTTAGAGTATAAATGCAGTATATGCTTGTCTTTAGAGCATTCTATCTTTTTCCACATCCAGCAACTAGTTTGGATTGAGGCTTAGTTGGTGTTGATTAATATATCCTTTGACGAACCACTCATGTATGATGTAAGTATCATGCTTGCTGGAATCAATCATGCAACTAGTTACTAAATTTATTAAGGATGATTCATCCTTATTAACAAAAGGATGATTTGCATATTTCAGTTAATAATATAGTGTGATAGCACTAGTTAGCTCAGAAATTGTTTGGTAAAAGTATGAATCTATGCTTGTCAATTCATTGATATGGTTTTGTTGCTATAATTCAGTAAAGAATTTATGACTTGTATTGAAGAGATTTTACACTTTATTGTGAGTAGATTCGTTTTCTAATCTCAGAGGTTTCCCTAGATATACTTTGCTAAGAGATCCCTGCAATCCATTCCAAGCTAGTGGATTTTTTTCCTTAACTTTTAAAAGAAGGTATTGTTAGTTTCTGATTTTCCATCCTTCCCGGTCGACTTTGTCAGTAGATATCAGGAAACGTCGGAAGCGACCACTAGTTTTCTACAAGAGACGCAGAAGGCTATTGCCATTTACTCCAACAGAAGATCCTGACCAGAGGCTAGTTCAAATGGCATCTCTTGCTTCTGCACTGACAGCTCTCGATATGGAATTCAGTGATGAGCTAACTTACATGCCTGGCATGGCTCCTAAATCTGCTAATTGTGCCAAGTTTGAAAGCGGTGGAATGCAGGTTTTCTCTCGGTCTATTCTATAGCTCTTTGAATGTTATAAGGTATTAGGTCATACTTCACCATGCAATTTTTTCCTTTTTTATCAGGTTCTCTCAAAAGAAGATACTGAAACTCTGGAGCAGTGTAGAGCTATGTATAAAAGAGGGGAATGCCCTCCTGTCACGGTAGTTTTTGATTCTCGTGAGGGGTATGCCTAGTTACCTCATTTTTCTTGAGCATTTCTTGCCCAGGGTTGGCTCAAGCACATAGTAGCCTAAAGCCAAAATTTAATCGGAGGCCTTAACGTGTTTTTAAGAAAAAAATTAATATATTTTCTTATCTGAACTATATTCCTCTAGTTTTTTTGAGATGCAAAATTGTTAATAATTTCTTATAATCTTTTTCTTCTAATAATTCTCTTTCAATTGCCAATCCATTTAATATTTCTTGAGACATTATTGATCTTAGATAAGATTTTATCAATTTAGTTTTGGAAAACTTTTTTCTGCTGAGGCCCCTCAAATATTAAGCAAGTCAAATATTACTTTATTCCCAATCTAAAAAGGTTTCTATCCTTTTATATGAAAAAGTTTGATTTTTCTATAAATAGTAATCCATAGTTTTCTTTTGAAAAAAAACTATAATCCTATTATTGCTAAAAACTAAGGCCCCTCAATTTGAGGCCCTAAGGCACTTGCCTTATTTTCTACCCTTTAGAGTCGGTCCTGTTCTTGTCTGTTTGATTTATATTTGCACATGAAATGTAATGTATCTTATTGATGCAGCTATACAGTAGAAGCTGATGGGCCTATAAAGGACCTGACAATAATAGCAGAATACACAGGCGACGTTGATTATATCAGGAATCGGCAGGAGGATGATTGCGATAGCATGATGACCCTTATTTTAGCCAGAGATCCATTAAGAAGTCTTGTTATCTGTCCTGATAAGCGTGGAAACATTTCTCGGTTTATTAATGGCATAAATAACCATTCACCGTAAGCCCGTAGCCTTATTCTTGCCTTCTAAAACTCGATCATTGTCCATCTTTTTCTCCTCCATAAATTTGGATTTCTGTGATATGCTCAACCAACTGTAGACAATCAATTTCAGAATCTCTGTCCTTTCATATCAAGAAATCTTATAGAAATTAAAAAATAACCAACCTACTGTTCTTGAGACTATTCCAATTTTTGCAGGGAGGGTAAGAAGAAGCAGAACCTGAAATGCGTGAGATACAATGTAAATGGTGCATGTCGCGTTCTTTTGGTTGCGCGTCGTGATATAGCTAAGGGAGAGCGGCTGTACTATGATTATAATGGATATGAGCATGAATATCCAACACATCATTTTATTTAAATGTTGTCTTATGTAGCTTTCCTACTGAGGCTAGGATCAGGAGATCTTTCTTCTTCACAACTATACAACTAGCTCGGTTAAAGCCTTTTTTTCCCTTTCTTTTATTGATTTATCAAAGTGTCGAGGTGAATGGAGGCCTTTTAGATGGAGATAGATACACCACAGCAGAGAAAATTTTGGTCAAAAGTCCGAAAAGTTTTGGAGATTTAAGTTACTAGGTAACATTACCATTTCCATTTATACATTGACACATGTAGACCTTAATCCATCCTATGTAATTGCTTCGAGCACAAAAATTGCATCAATTTTACAGAGTTTTAGACGTGACTATTATAGAATGCTTCTTTCTTTTATTGTCCATTCTTTACCATTTTTTGGTTACTGTAAAGCCATATTTGGCTGGTTACCTTTTGATTGACAAGTTATACAGGATTATCCTTCTGCAAATCTTAGATCAACGAAGAGCATCGATGTGTCAAAATCATTTATATTGTGCATTTGCACCAGAAAATCAAGGTTTTTAAGCATCTGTAGTTTACACTATGTTCAGCATCAGATCTTCCTTCAAAAGATAGTAATTTATTTCTTCCAGTCAGTCCATGGAATGCATGAGGGTACGGTGAGTGGTGACCATATTGATTCCGGTGGTTTCCTTATTCTCTGTTTCTGTTAACTTTCCAGGGAGCCCTAACATTCTTAGGCATCGCCGCTGCATACCAAAAAGTCCAGATACCGAAATGGACAGCTGAATGACAATGCAGAAACTGATATCTACAGTTCTCATCACAGCTTCAGCTCATATAACATCTACTGCAATATTAAAATCCTTTTTCTCTAAGTTGTATTGAGTGAGGCATACCTCACAGTGGATTTCCAAGTAAAGCAGGTCATAATTCCATTCCTACTCTCTGCATTGGTACATCCTTACAAGTTGCAAGACCATAAATGTTCAGTTGAAGTGTCTTTAAGAGGAACAGGTTCCAACCAGCAATCTTCCTAAAACTTGATCTTTTTTGCAATCATCACTTTTAAGCTATGTTGTTTGGGCTCTTCAAAAATGTCATTGTGTATGTGTCAGTAATGCATTTTTGCAGGAATATGGGTACAACTACAATTTCTGAGAGTTCGAGCAACATAGCTTTTCAGCTTCACCAAATAGTAGAATTCATTACACAAATTCTTAGTATGTTTCCTTAAAGCCATAGCGTATATTTAGATGGCCGGTGTACCATTCCCCTTCAATGCTATACTTGGCCTTAATTAACTTCTATAACAGTTCTCCGCTTTGTCCTGCATTGAACCTCCATGCAATTTGGATCGGAGACGTTTGTTCTGTAACCTTAGAGTTTTTTCTACAACATTTGTTCCTACTGGCAAAATTTTACTTGTTGTCTTTGCTGGGACTCTCATCTTTCTTTAACGGATAAGTTGTGAACTGTTAGTCTAAATCAGTCAAAACACTAACTTAAAACTTGATCTTTTTGCAATCACCAATTTTCAGCTTCACCAAATAGTAGAATTCATTACACAAGTTCTTAATACCATTCGTTCTATATTTGGCCCTTATTAACTTTTATCGCAGCTCTCGGCTTTGTCCTGCACTGAACCTCCGTAAATCTCACATTGAAAGTCGGCATGGATTTTTCCAAAAATCCTTACACCTTCAGAAGTATCTTTACACCTCATATGTAGCTTTCGTTTCTTAAAAACTTTCAATGTGAGATTTTGTTCATATCCCCAACAATCTTCCTCTTGAGCCAATTACTACATGACCTATCACTAAGATTCATCCGAGTATGTATGGCCACCAAGGCCCGTATGCTTCTTCTTATGTGTACGTTCCCAAACTACGGTAATAAACCAATCAGTGGATGGGAGAAAAATAATAAATCGACCCATTCCACGCTATCACGCTCTGTTGGGCTTGTTTCTTAGCTCTTCAGGCCACAACGTGAGAGCTACTTTGGAGATGGACGGGAAAAGGTAGTAAACCAACCTTTTCAGGCCATCACACTCTGTTGTACTTGTTTCTTATCTCTTCACGGGTGGCAATATGAAAGTTACTCTCTGCTATCTCCATACATGTCTAGTCGTACCATCGACTCTGATACCAGTTTGTTAGGCTAAGCCAGTCCAAAGACGATTTTAACATGGTGTGATATTGTTCGCTCTGGGAAAATTTCACACAATTTCTCCAAAGGTTTCACACCATTTGGAGTATCTCTACACCTTACATGTAACTTCTTTTTCTTATCGACTTCCAATATAAGATTTTGTTTGTACGACCAACATGAATTATCTTGGGAACTTCAAACTGATGCAATTGCAACTGAAGGGGAGGCTTGGAGCAACGGCAAAGTTGTCTTCTGTGTGACCTATAGGTCACGGGTTTGAGCCATGAAAGTAGTCACTAATGCTTGCATTAGGTTAGGCTATCTACATCACATACCTTGGGATGCGACCCTTCCCCGGACCCCCCTAACGTGGGATGCTTTGTGCACCGGGCTGCCTTATTTTACAGTTCTCATCACAACTTCAGCCCATATAACATGTACTGCAATATTAAAGTCCCTTTTCTGTAAGTTGTTTTATGTGGGGCATGCCTCACATGTTATGTTCCTCGGACCCTTCAAAAACATTGTCCTACCCGTGTCGAATTCTTCAAAATGCATATATATTGGAGGTTTTGACACACACCCAACAGTAACTTTTAAGAATCCGAGCAACATTAGACACATGTGGATATCCAAGTAAGGCAGGTGATAGTTCTTAGTCATATACTTCTATTGCTACTCCTCTGCATTGCTACATCCATACAAGTTGCAAGACCATAATGTTCAGTTGAAGTTTCATTAAGCGTAGCAGGTTCTAACCAGCTATCTTCCAAAACTATGCCAAGAAAAATATTGATTCCAATGTTGCGGGCTCCTCTCTCTGATGCAACAGAATATCGTAGTATTGTTAGCACCGGCGCTAAAGCGAGGAAGGGGTGTGTCATCATTTAGTTAGCAACGGAAACTGGTGAAATTGACCTCAATCGCAAGTAGAAATAGAACACTACAGGACTAGTTGCTTCGATTCCACTCATGTCAGCTCATAACTTCGCTCCTCAATGTGATGCGGAAAACATGATCTTTTTGCAGTCACCACTTTTCAGCTTCAGCAATAATAGAATTTATTACACAAATTCTTAGTATGTTTCCTTATAGCCATGTGCTCATGCCATAGAGTATATTTAAATGGCCGGTATACCATTCCCCTTCCATGTAATATTTGGCCTTAATTAACTTCTGTCGCAGCTCTCTGCTTCGTCCTGCACTGAACTTCCATACAATTCGGATAGGGGACGTTTGTTCTATGACTTTAGATTTCTGTCCGACATTTGTTTCTACCGGCAAAATTTTACTTGATGTCTTTGTTGTGTCTCTTTTCTTACTTTAATGGGTGTGTTGTGAATTGTTGGACTACCAGCCCGATAACACTCTTCACATGGTTTGATACTGTTTGCTTTAGGTAAAGTCTGCACAGTTTTTTCCCAAAAGTCCTCGCTCTATCAGAAGTATCTCTACAAATCATATGTAGCTTGTTTTCTTATCAACTTCCAATCTGAGACTTTGCTCACATACCCAACAATCTTCCTTCTCGAACTATGTACCCTTGACCTATCATCAAGATTCATGGTCTTATCTGGAGATTCACTTTATGCCACCCACATCATCTGAGTATTGCCTACAAGATTTCTCTTGTGTGTTCGTTTCCAACCTACCGGTAAACGTAGGAAGTAGATGGGGCAAAGGTAGTAAACCAACTCATTCCACGCTATCACACTCTATTGGGCTTGTTACTTAGCTCTTCATAGGCCACAACCTGAGTGCTACTTTGGAGATAGATGGGCAAAGGTAGTAAATTAACCTACTCACACCATTAGCCTCTGTTGGACTTGTTTCTTAGCTCTTCACAGGCGGCAAAGCGAGAGCTACTCTCCGCCATCTCCCTACCTAGTTGTCCAGTTGCACCATTGACTCTTGGCTCTGATACCGGTTTGTTGAGTTAAACTAGCCCAAAGACAATCTTAACATAGTGTGATATTATTTGCTTTGAGTCAATTCCACACGGTTTTCCAAAAGGCCTTACATTATTAGGAGAATCTCTAGCTTCTTTTTCGTATCGATTTCCAATGCGAGTTCGCTGGCACAACCAACCTAAATCATCTTGGGAACTTCAAACTAGTGCAATTGGATTTTTGTCTTATCAAATATAGAAACTTGAGTCAATGCTCTCATTTCATCTAGATTTTTAATCTGTAGCAATACATAAGTACCATAATTGAGTCATTACATCTGTTTCCATTAGGCTGTCTTCTTATTTTTCTGTCACTTTCCATGTTACTACTCACTTGTGCTTGTGCGGCTCCTTTCTTCCCAACTATGACCAAAGAAGGAATAGGAAAAAAGTTATTGTACTCTTGTACTCTTTAGGTTTGTTTCTGTTTTGTTGACATATTTTACTAACCCCCTATGAGTATATTCGTAGTCCTATTTAGGACTACTACTTATTACATTGAGTAGTTCCCTTGTAAATCAGAGTTTCAATACTTTGCCGTATGGAAGATTAATTATGTCACTCAATCTGTATGCCTGGGACTTAGTTTTCTCTTTTGATCTCATTGATCTAATCTGTATCATATTAAGTTAACTTTACTCTGTTGTTCAGATTTGTTTTAATCAAATTGAATTGTTTATCTTCTGTGTGTACTTTCTATACATGTCTTACCGGTTCAATACAGTAGTAATATAGTCAATTCATGCTAGAGAGGTTCAATAATAGATAGTTCTTAATCTGTTTGCCTCAAAAACAATTAAGACAAACATAGGTCGAACTACAAAATGTAATATATTAGTAGTCTTCTGCAACTTGCTACATAGTTCATTACACAAATTCTTAGTATGTTTCCTTAAAGGCATGTCATAGCGTATATTTAGATGCAATATTCTATCACAGCTATCCGCTTTGTCCTGCACTGAACCTCCATACAGTTTGGATCGGAGACGTTTATTTTGTGACCTTAGATTTTTTTTTTTCCGCAACATTTGTTCCTACAGGCAAAATTTTTACTTGACGTCTATGCTGGGACTCTCATCTTTCTTTAATGGGTAAGTTTTGATTTGTTGAACTAAACCAGCCCAAAAACACTCTTAACATGGTCTGATATTATTTGCTTTGAGTAAAGTCTTTACGGATTTTTCCAAAAGGCCTCATATATTCAGGAGTATCTTTACACCCCATATGTAGTTTTCTTTCTTATCAATTTCCAATGTGAGAATTTTTTCACATACCCAACAATCTCTCTTGAACTAAATACCAAATGACCTATCACCAAGATTCACCCGAATAATTATGGCCACCAAAGCCCACAGACTTCTTCTTGTGCGTATGCTTCCAAGCTACAAGTAAATGTAGTAAGCCAATCAGTAGATGGGGAAAATGTAGTAAATCGACCCATTCCACACTATCACACTCTGTTGGGCTTGTTTCTTAGGCCTTCACATGCCACAACATGAGAGCTACTTTGGAGATGGCCAGACAAAGGTAGTAAACTGACATGTTCACGCCATCACACTCCGTTGGACTTGTTTCTTAGTTCTTAATGGGTGGCAATATGAGAGCCACTCTCCGCCATTTCCATACCTGTTCAGTCGTACCATCGGCTCTGGTACCAGTTTAGTCTAAGCCCGTCCAAAGACACTTCTAACATGGTGTGATATTGTTCGCTCAGGGCAAATTTCACACAGTTTCTCCGAAAGGTTTCACATCATTTGGTGTATGTTTAACCTTATATATATGTAACTTCAAATATGTAAGTTCACACATCATTTTGTGCACACAACCAACATGAATTATCAAGGAACTTCAAACTGATGGAATTCGAATTGTCTTATGAAAGTAGTGAATCTTGTGTCAATTCTCACTTAATCTAAATTATCTCTCTTTAGCAATACGTAAGCTCCACGGTAGTGGCATCACATCTGTTTCCATCAGGCTATCTTCTTATTATCTGTCACTTCCTATGTTACTGCTCACTTGTGCTCCTGCGGTTCCTTTCTTTCCTCTATACCAAACAAGGAACAAACAAAGGTTACTTTAGTCTTGTAGAGTAGGTTTGTTTCTGTTTTATTGATATGCTTTTTCTAAGTCCAACTGTGCCTGTGTGAGTTTCGCTCACATTGTTGGTCTCAAGCCTCCGGATATAGGACGAGGGTTGCGGTAGTCTGGGCAGCCTACGTAAAACTTGCCAATTCATGATCATATTCATAGCCCTTCTATGTTGGACTACTGATTATTACATACGGCAGTTCCCTTGGAAAGAATATCTCTCATTCTATCTGCATGGACTTAGTTTGTATCTTGATCTCACTGATCAAATCCGTATTAAATAAAGTTAACTTGCTCTGTTGTTTAGATTTGTTTTAAATTATAGTATATATAACTTCTCTGTGGACTTTTTATTCATATCTTACCCTTTCTTTTGGTTGGAAAGAGTAGTATATTATATCTTAAATAATACCAGTACTTGCCATAGAGGTTCTATATAGCTTTTAATTTGTCTGTCTAAAACAACTAATAAGACAAACATAGAGGAACCATAAAATGTAATAATATTAATAGTCATCTGCTTCTAGCTACCATAATTAGCTAATTGATTTACCATTTTGTTTTGGCCCCCTATAGTTATGTCCAACCAGTTGATCTACGAGTTGGCTGAGTAAGAACCTGCAGTCATGAATAACATTAGAGTAAGGTAACTTATCAGATAATGTCACACTTAAGATATATCAGTGTAATCAAAGGTGTTAAAAAAAGATTAAGACTACTCTGTTCAAATTCTGATATACTTGAGAATTTAACATGAGTCATGATCTGCTGCCACTTGGCTGGTTCCGACTTCCCATAGCTGTAACCTGTAAGATGCTCATATTACATTTTTTGTAAAAAAAATTATTCATCCGGTATCTGAAATATATTGGTCTTACTAATCCCATTTGGCGTTGTGTATGGACCACCGAAAAGGGGAAGCCCTCTCTATCCGGAGTTTATTCAGAGTTTAAATCCGAAGGATTAATTTCTCATTCATCTTATCACACTTCTTGATAGTGCATGCTCATAATGCTAAGAAAGTTCAAGTTATATACACCATCAGCATAAAAATATTTGCACTATTAGATCATTCAAAAGATATCTGCATGTAAGCCTCCTTAAAATGTGAGATTTGTAACCTTAAAAATAAGATAAATTACCCGCTACAACAGGTAAATATGACTTGATGGTGTAAAAGTTCTACCCTAACAATGTATATGTAAATACTTATTTGGCCACAATGTTTACACCAAACCGGTTTAACTTACCGTGGTTTAAGTAAGTCAATGAAAAATATGAACTAATTAGTCATGGTTTGACTGCTAAAAGTCTATATGCAAACATATATCATTGAATTTATTGATTTGGTGTAAACGTTCGGTGCGAATAAAATTTTACCCAGTAGTACATTCTGAAGAATAATGTGGGTACTTTATGAAACGTTTAGGTCAAAGAAAGAGAAACGTCAAAAATTTAAGTGGCTAATAAAATGTGGTTATTGACTGTTAAGGCATCTCAGCTAGTCATGGTGTGTGAAGACCGGAGTTGACATTTGAATTGTAGATATTGCAGTCTAATATTTGAAAATGTGTATATTTAGGTAAAGTCCTATTGATACATTGAATTGATATGTAGAAGACTAATGTGGTGCTGAGTTTGTGGAACTTTGCTAAAAACTCTTTGTTCTTGTTATGGATATTTAGTGAAATAATTCTTTTATATTCTCTAGTTTAAAAAAAAAATGGAAAGCAAGAATTAGAGTTTTGATCCTCCTAGATAGTAATCTATAGGAAAATGTTGAATTTAGATTTTAAATTGACAGGTTAATGTGAGCTTTTAGTTGATACAAAACTTTATGATGACAATTAATTCTTTATTCAAGGGTTCCATCCTTTAGAACAAATAGAGACACGGCCCACAGGTAGCTCGTAAATCGTCATGTCGCACAATAGAATTCATCTAATTTAAAAATTGCACACTTTTCCATGTGAGATATTACCTTTTATAGTATGTTTCAGTAGTTGTGAACATAATGGCGTATTTATGTGATGATATAGATTCACGTATACTCATGTAGATTCACGTATACTCATGCTTTCCTCTCTAGACCATTATAGAAATGATTATTTCTTTAAAATACTTAAAGTATACATGTGTGCACTAAGCTTAAAGTGTCATATGGTGCAATGGTCATCAAATGCACCTCTATAAGCGAGGCTGAGGGATCAAATTTCATGTCTATCTTGTTTTACCTTTCTTTTTCTAGAATTAGGCCTATTCATGGGGGATGGGCATGTCTGGTATCTCTTTTTTTCATTTTAGTTAGGTTTCTTCCTTTTTCTTTCTTTCTTTTTGTTGTTTGATTTCTTTTTTCAATATTTTCAAGTCCGATACATTGAAATCCTCAATTTTCTGTCACAAAAAAAAAATTATATTAATAAATCAAATGTCTATATTAAAATTAGTAGTGGAGGATGTACCTCCATAGCGAATTCCGTGCATAGCGGGAGTTTAGTGTACCGGGCTGCCTTTTTTTAGTGGAGGATGTAATACTAATCAATGAGTTCAATAGATCCCTGTTTCGACAAAAGTATAGATATATATATATAAAGAATTTACTAAAATTTAAAAAAGACAAATTTTGAACATACAATTTTAAAAGTGCAGTGGATTTAGAGTCTACTTATACACGAGAGGGGGAGGGGGTGAATTATGTATACCCAATTTTCGAGTTGTTGGGAAAGCCTGGTTCTTCAACCTAAATATCCAGGAATATAGTTACACTAATAATGCAAAAGTAAAGAACACACACGATTTACATGGAAAACCTCATTGTTCAAAGGAGTAAAAACTACGACCTACGACGTCTAGAATTTGCTTTAAAATTTCACTAAATAACAAGAGTAGTTTTAGGTTACAACTCAATAACAAAAGCGACTAACTCTAATACCTCAACTCATACTATCAACTCTGACGGTAGCTAAACACTTTCAAGACTATAAACTCTACCCTAGAAAGTAAAAAAAATGCCGTATTGTGATGTAATCCGATACTAGGAAGGCAGAATTTAAAGAGAAAACTAAGCTAAGAGGAAGAGATAAAAGAATATTTCATAATAGATTATGTGCTCCATGCCAATTGAGCTACATATAACCCCCTTCTAACTGAACAAGGGACTGAAATGCAAAAAGGAAATACAGGGGTCGAAATGAAACAAGCTAAATACGTAACTAATTCTAACATCTCCGGAATGTACTACGTTGCCAGCCAAAGGTACTACTCCCTGCATTTAAGCTCTTATTCTGAGTCACATCAGTACTTCCTTGTTCTCAAGGAAGGAAGGCTGGAGTCCCCGGGGCATTGCTGGATGGCAAAGGAGGGGAACTTAAAATACAGCGTGAGTTCAAACCTTGGTGGGAGCAATTTGCTCTCTACTGGGGTAGAACCTCGTAGGTGATATCAGTTGCTCTCTCCCTCTAGCAATTCTGACTATCGTTTTATTAGACCCAAAAACTCCACTCTCACTGATATAACCCCGTACAACATTCTGCCTAGCTTCTATAATTGCAAGCAACCTGTTAATAATATTGCAATACCTTTCAATCAATAATATTGAACTCTTGGTGCCTGTTAATAATAAATCAAGTTGTGAGTTTTTCAATTCCTGAATTATAGGCTTCATAATGAACTTGTCACCAATAAGACCAATTTAGACTCCTGCTATCACTTTTGAGTTTAGTGACCAAACAATAGCAGTTCCAACAGCAAACATACTTGAAAGAAGAACATGATTCCTAGTGTCCTTTGGTTCATGTTGAAAAAGACTTTGATGTCCAATCTTCAGTTGTTCAATTTCAAACTTGTTCCTCATGGATCCATAGATAAGCTTACATATTCTAAGAGCTCCATATGGACAACCAATTGTTATATCCCAAGTAATGAAATAGCTCTCAGGTTCATGAAATGTGCTCTTGAAATAACATCCATTTCCACCTTTCCTGTATATATTAGCAAGCACAATCTCACTATGTATTACTCCTACTGTAAGCTTTTAGTCCAAGGCTATAAATGGATCTTTCCAGCTTAAGCACTGTCAACCCTACACAAAAACTAAGCATAGTGTAAACAATGAATTCAGTAGGCTCAATACTTTCTTTGAGATAATTGAACTTGGATTCCCTCCTAACAGCAGTGAATGTTATGACAGTCTTTGGTTTGCAATCCATGATCATTTGAGCAAGAAATTCAGCTGAAAATGTAGCGAGAAGAACTGAGTAAATGGCATCAATACGAGCACAAGCAAGTTTTGCAATTGGAGGTTCCACAAACATGAATAAGCTATCACTCTCATGAACTCCAAATGATAACAGATCATCACTATTATCTTCAACAGAGTTAGAACTAACAGTACCATACATTCCTAGCCTTTGAAGGGAAAGCTCATCTCCAGTTGGAAAAATTTCCCGACCCATCATGTCCTTATCAAGTAAGAATAACTGATAATGTACCTCATTTGGCAATAAATCGCAGCAACATTTAACTAGTGAAAATGAAAAATTGGAAACTCAATTATCTCCTCCTTCAAGTGAATTACACAAGTAGATAACACTTCGAACAATTTTTCAGTAAATGCTTCTGCATATTCATTATCCCACCCTTCCTTTGATCTTTTCTTTACTCTAGAAATAAGCATATCAGGAAAGAACTTGTACATCAATTGGCAGCCAACATGCCACTCACTATCTGGGACAATTTCATAACTTACATATTCATCTGCAATAACTTGGAAATTCATGTCGCAATTTCCTACCTCATCACAAGTGAACACCATACCGTCGGAAACAATGTCCCGTGAGAACCAGGTTGGAGCTACTAGTGACTGCTCATAATCTAGAACCTCAGTTTCATGGCCAAGAGAAATCACAAAAAAAGGAAAATAGGATTCTCGCTCTACAAAATTTTGTGAAACTCTAGATGCTTGAGAAAGCATATCTACAATGCTTTTATCAGTTATCAGCGAGCCTTCATATCCTTCCCCTATTTGATAAGCACCAACTTCCAGATCGAAATTCATAGGGCTAATATTGTCGTTGTTTGCAATAGTAATTCCAAGATTAAGAGTTTCGAGATCACAAACCTCGCCAGAAGATAAAAGGTCAATTGCAAACCCGGAAGTAGGAGGAGAGGAAATCACCTGGAAATCATAGTAGAAGGTACTGTTGCTGCTAGAAGTTTTGGTTTCACTCGGTAAATCAAAATCATCATCGAATGGTGGACTATCCATTCCTTCTGATATTTGTCCAGAAATGGAAATAACTTTTTCTGTCAATGGCTCAGCTACATCTGGGGACGTAACTTCTGGGATTCCAAATGACAACCCCATAACAGTCAACTTCTGTTCAACATGCGCCAATTTCGTCTCCTCCAGCAAGAGTTCCGCCATCAGCAACATCACTGAAATTAATGGCAACATAAGCAGTACATTCTGAATCCGTAACTTGCTCCATCACCTGTAGACTATTCCCCTTGCTATTGCTACTGTTGATACCCTTCTCCTCAGTTTGCATTTCATCAGAAGCTTCTTGCGCATATTTTTGAAAACTTGTTTTCCCATATTTGCCTTGTACAGAAATTTGCATATTTGCCTTGTCAATTCCCTTTTCTTCTGATTGATTTTCATCAACCGCCGAATCCAAATTCACAGGAATATTATCATTGTCATATGTAACAGCGACCCCGAGATTAAAGAACTAGATATGATGCTCTTACAACTAGGTTCTTCAGTTTAGCAGCTTGATCTCTTCAAAAACATTTTTTTGTAGTGGTGACTATTTCTGTGAGTAAATCTCAATGATTGCTTGCAATAGCGAGAGTCAAAAAGTCGACAGTAATGTACTTTATACAACAACAACAACATACCCAGTGAAATCCCACAACGTGGGGTCTGGGGAGGGTAGACTGTACACAGACCTTACCTCTACCTTGGTAGGTAGAGCGGTTGTTTCCGGGAGACCCTCGGCTCAAGACAAAGCATAATCACAATCAAGCAAGCATTACAAAGCAAGAGAAACGGTCATAGATAAAAAATTAAAGTTCTATGAACATGCTGATAACAAAATTGAATACGTCATGGTAGCGCATTCTGACAAAAGGAAGCAGTAGCTAACACAGATAAATAATATAAACAAAGTACACTAGGGAACACATAGCAGGAGAAATCAAACTACATGGACTATAAAGTAATAATGCGCCTATAAGTGTGATGGGCTAATCGGGCCTACAGTAATAACACTACAATTATCATTTTGTGAACGTAAGTAGGACTACGCTCGATTACCTACTACCCTTCTACCCTAATCTTTGTCCTCCACAACCCCTATCTAAGGTCATGTCCTCAGTAAGTTGCACCTGCGCCATATCTCGTCTAATCACCTCTCTCCAATACTTCTCCGGCCTACCTCTACCTATTCTGAACTCGTCCATAGCCAACCTCTCACACCTCCGCACTGGGCCATTTGTGTCTCTCCTCTGCACATGCCCGAACCATCTCAACCTCGCTTCCCGCATCTTATCCTCCACTGAGGCCACTCCCACTATGTTCCGGATATCATCATTTCTAATCATATCTCTCCTTATATGACCACACAGTAATGTACTTTATATGCGCATGAAAGTAGGGTCGAAATTGTACCTTGATTTTTGCTCTAAAACCTAGACTAATTTGATTAAGGAAATTAATCTTATCATCCAAAATACTTTTGGTTCATCTGTCAAATATAAGTTGAGGTGAAGGACTTACGCGTTCAAAATGGATCATAAAGAGACTTCTCCCACCATTTCAAAGAAAATAGAAAGTAAGAAAAAAAGATACAACTCTTTGGCTGGTACGGATAATTGTTTTTACTGATTCATCAACCCTAAGTTGATTGTTTTTTTTCTTCATATCATCAGTGTATACTCATTAATCTGTGTATCCTCGGTGTATACTCGTTGTATATTGATTATATATTAGTATACATTGAGCTTTAATGTTTAATTATAGTATAATTTACACACCAATTACTGAGTTTTACATTGAAAATACGCTAAATTTAATGTATGATCAGTGTCACATCAAATATGAATGAGTATCATTGTGTTTTTCATCAATTATTCTTTGGATTTGAAGGAAAATATTTTATTTATAAACAGAAAGGATCTTTGCAATTCTCCAAAATATCTCTTATTGTCTCTTGTTCTCTCTTGTTTTCTCTTGTTATGAAAATAGCTAGCAACCCCCTATTTATAATAGTATGAAACCTACTTTAACTCAATACAGAAAAACATATTCCTATATTAATTTGACTATAAATACTAACTAGACATGAATTAAAATACTAAAGTCTAACCAACTTTGGTTTTCTACAATTTTGAATTATTATTTCTAACATGATCTTTTTAGTTGGAGGAGGTGGATAGATTGGCTATTGACCAAAAATCCACCATCTCAATTATATCCTGAGGTTGTTGAATGCTTCAGAACGTTGATGAGGATCAGTGGAAATGAGTAGGAAAAAGATAATAGCAAGGATGGTATGAATCATAAAGTTTCAAATATACATAGGTTAGTATTTTATAGCTATTTTGAGTAAACGACATTTTTTGTTAGGGTAGAGAAAAATAGGGGTCCAGATGGCTATATATGGTTTTTTCCATTTCAAAATATATTTTCATAGACAAACTCATTGAGGCATTTGAAAGGTTAACTTGCAAATTCAACTCTTAAGAGATGTACTTCGGGAAGGGAGTTTTCGTAAATGGAGCAGTCTTCTGGCCAACATATAAATTTGAGAATTCCTTCTGTTTTAATGTTGATAAGGAAATTCTCCATCCATATCCAATGTCTTCAAGAAAAAGGGATGTAATGTACTCAGGAAGTTTGAAAGACCATTTGTGTTTCATTCGATCAAAAGATGACCATGTATAAAAATAAAACCACTTACAAGTCCTTGAACTGGAAAATGATTGGAAGCTCTTGGTGCATCAAATATCACATTGATAATTTCACATTTGGCTTTCATTCTCATTTTTTCTTTCTCATGTAGGTAGAGATAGAAATGATGAGAATCTGTACTTGGTCAGATACACAATACCAAGTACTCTTCATCTCCATCTCTACCTATAAGAGAAAGAAAAAATGTGACAAAGTCAGTTGTGGAAAAAATGTGACAAAGTACATTATATCCCCTTTTTTTAAGGCATTGGGTGTTGATGGAGAATTTCCTTATCAACATCAATCAAAATAAAAGAACTCCCAAATCTACATGTTGGCAGAAGATTGCTCCACTTACAAAAACTCCAATCCTCAAGTGCACACCTTTTAGATGTGAATTTGAAAGTTGATCTCTCAAATGCCTCCATGAATTCATCTCTAAAGAGAATATACTTCCACCTGAAATTTTAATTTATGAAAGCGACGTCCAACACCTACATGAACAACTTTGAGATGAGGCGATTTAGAATGAAGGAAAGCTACACTCACGTCCAAAAAGTTTGTACAACTTACATGGAAAGTTTGCAATACACACTAACTACTTGAAGAAGCCAGCTATATAGAGACAAAACACTTGGTATAATCTGTACCACCAAAATATGATTCTGGCTACTTTTTCTACTATAAGTGGAAAATGGAAATCATCAAGGTAGCAATCTCTTTTGTCTGACCGTCACCAATGGAGGGCTCTAGAGTTATAAACAAGGTGAGAAGCCTACCCCTTCATTGGAAATGAAAGACACCTTTTCAACTTAAAAGGCTCCAAGCAGGGACCACACTGATCACCTAGTCCATTTCATTGTGTAGAGACGTAGATATCAGATGCTTGTATTCTGTATTTGTCATGTTGTTCAACATCTTGGTTCCTTGTGTCTAGATTCCTACCACACTCCCGTTCCATATTATTGAGACTACTCTCAGGACTGTTACAACGGGAGCTTAAAGAACTTGGGAAGCGGCCCTGAGGACTGCCAGAATTCACACCTTTCAATATGCTCAAAGGACTCGGGAAACTCTGGCCCTGAGAACTACCTGTATTTGCACCTTCGACTTCATTTAGGAGACAGCTCATAGCTGCATTCTGGATGCTGCTAGTTTGTGCTAAAGAGTTGGCGGTTGGTATACTTGAGCATGAAGATGACTTACGTCTAAACACACCCCACAAATAGTACTTCCTACGAAGCCCTGCAAGGTGAAGGTTTATTAAGCATTTGATTGAATACAACTGATATCTCGGTTCAGTGGGAGAAAATAAAGACTTGGGAAGCAGAAATTCATCACTTACTCCAGTGCTTATGTGGCAATTCACGCGATGAAAAAATCAAGAGCTCCAAGTCGTCAATTGTGGTTTTCATTGCGAGATCATTGTCAATTACATCTTCCAACAGATCATCATAAGAATTTTCATCCCTGTAAGACAGTATTAATAGAGAAGGTTCCAGATCATAATGTTCAATGAGTGCATTACCAAAACAAGTTACCTTTCAAGATCGGGAAAAAGATACAAAGCAATACTGCTGTCTGTTGGTGGCAACCTCAAGAAACTCTTAGGCCATACATCACTCTTGGCCATAATTTTTACATCAAGTTTCACTGGAAGCCCATTTGCTGCTTTAAAAGTCTTTTCACAGGCTTTGTTTGACAGATGAGCTAAGATATTTATACTGGTTTCACTTTCTCTATTGAAGATAAAACATCCCCTACAGTTAAAACTAAAGACAGTGAATAGAGAATTCTTTTTTCCGAATTAAAAATAGAATCCTATTGGTATTTTGCTTGCTTCTTTTAAAACAAAAGACAATGGTTGCACCACGAAGTAGTGGGGAGGGGGTGAAAAGGCAATAGCAGAAAGAACGAATCACCTAAAAAGGAAGGGTAAAGATCTAAGTATCTAACTGCTAATAGCTGAAAAGGCCTTTTCTGGGTAACCCAACTCTAAAATGAAACAGGTAAGTGTCTATCTAAAGCCGTGGAAGTTAAAGTTTTACCTCCAAATGGGATCAATAAGTGCCTGTGCAGGCACATAATCCGCAGATTCTATTTGAGGCTCAGTATACAAATTGTTGACTGGAACATAATGCTCGTCAGGGGATAAGGAAGAAAATTTCCCACCACTTGCCCCACCTTGTCCCTCAAAATCATTGTCATCATCAAGAACTACAAATTCTATTTCAGGTTCACTATACAAATTGTTGAGTGGAACATAATGCTCGTCAGGGGATAAGGAAGAAAATTTCCCACTACTTGCCCCACCTTCTCCCTCAAAATCACTGTCATCATCAAGAACTACAAACCTCCTCCTTGGTTTTCTCATCTCTTGTTGTTTTGCAATTTCAGTAAGCGAATGAGCACTCTTTGGATCTTGCACAGAAGATTTACCGGTTGATTGAGCTAAATCTTCGGGGTGTTTGCCTACTAGTGGAGTGTTCTCTGCTTTTACTGATTCGATTTTCTGTTCAGAATAGCATACATCTACACACGCTTCTCCAATGTCTTGCTGTTTCTTAGTTTCAGTAAATGAAGGCTTCTCCTTCTGCAAAACTTGAAAAGGATTGTGTTGTAGCTGATTGGACTGCTCCGCTTGCGTCATGTTTAGCCTTATCTAAGCTTTTGGCTTTTGTTTACAACTGTTAAGCTTTCTTCTCCATTCCACTCAAACATCAAAAGCACGGATTTTTCGCTCACTTATCCGTTCACTCTTTCTGAACTGTTCAATCTTAGCAACTCTGGGAGCACAATCCCAACATATCCAATCTATATTGTCATCGTCATGGGAGAATTTCTCTAGGCAAATAGCTGCAAAAAATAAGGAACAATATAATGAAATACTCCTGCAGAGTTAATAATCTTTTTCTGAGCCTGAAGAGTGAAATTGAAGCAAATATAGGTATCTGCAGATGCGCATGATAATAACAGAATGACAATATACAGACCAAAATCATCCGTGATATTGAAGCCAATATAGGCATCTTTGGATGCGCATGACAATATACAGACCAAAACATCCGTGATATTAAAGCCAATATAGGCAACTTTAGATGCGCATGGCAATAACAGAACGACAATATACAGACCAAAACATTCATCAGTACTTTTTCTAGACTCTGTAAAGGGGAAAGAAAAATTGTGATCATAAGAATGTGGAGCTAAGGATTACCCTGTTCAGAGGAGAGGACGATGACTTTTAATTAGTACTTAATTTGGAGCGACAGTATGAGTTATATTCTATAGTATCCAAAGAGCTAAAAGAAAAGGAAAACCATATCCTCTACAACTGACTTTGTCCACTGATCCACTCATATAGTGATTCTGTTGCATCAGGCAAGTAGAATTTGACAGGTACAAAAACACAATATACTACTCATGAGACAGAAAATAATAAAGTAATAATAAAGAATGCAGTCACTAAACCAGGCAACAATTGGGCTGATGATGTAAATCGCCCAGGAAAAACTATAATACCTGAAACGAACCCATTTCAATTGCTCATAACCCACTAGAAACTTGTTCAGAGAGAGAACGGGGTTCTGGCTTGAAGCTACAAGAAATCTACGAGTGAAATTTGGCAGGTGGTAAGATAGAATAAACCGTCCAAAATGAGATGGAAAATAATAAGTAAATAACAAGAAACAAACATTTGCAGTCACGAAGCTAGGCAAGCATTGGGTTGATGATGTAAAACGCCCAGGAAAGACAATAATAAGTGATATTCCGATTTCAATTGGTTATATCCACTAGAAATTCGTTCTGAAAAGTAAAGACTATTGCATTCTAATAATTAAGTTACTGATGAAACATACTGGTGTACTGCGGAATCACGACACTTCAAGCAGTATATGAGAAGCTTGGTATCTCCTTCATCCCCACATGTTAGGCAGACAGTTCTCTGAGAAAGAGAAAGAAAAAGAAAACACAAGTGAGCACTAAGATTGTAAATTTGTACAAAGGGATGAACAAGTACTGATGAAGCTATCTTTTCCGATAACCAAATCGGTGAATTTACTTATTGACTTCAAACACTTTTAATGTCAGAAACCTTAAGTTTCTATAGACTGGCTGCAACAACAACATGAATGGCCATTGGATTGACAGTTCTATGATGTTGTTCTTTATTTCTTAGACGTGCTCTTTATTTCTTAGACGTGATCGTAGAAGCTTGTAAAGGGTGAACATAACCCAGGCCTTCAGGCTAGGATAAAAAAATGAAGCAACCCATCTAGCTAGAAAGTAAATATACTTCTTTGAATAAAAATGTATATATATGGAACAGGGTCGGGCATACAACAACAACAACATACCCAGTGTAATCCTACAAGTGGGGTCTGGGGAGGATAGGCATATAGCTCCTAATTCCTGCATAAAACAAAATGGCAAAATCGAGGAGTAGAGGTTTTCTACTTTTTCTACTGATACATAAATCTCTAGAAGGACCAAATAACTCGTATCAAATGTTGGAACCAAGTGACTAGACATTAATCTCAAATAGTTAGTGTTGCCTATATAGAGCTTTTGCTTCCATGGTGTTCTATTTTTTGCTTAGTCAACATGAATTCTGAGAGATTGTAGGTCTTCTGAGAAAACGTCTTCTGATATAATTTTCAGATCTACCTCATCCTTTTTAACACCTTTCAATTATCATAGGTAGACATATACTGACTGTGCATTTGCCGGTCTACACAGGACATGGCCAGATCATGTCAAACAATCTTCTCTTGTTTTATCGAACAAGTGTTCTACTTGCACCTTGTGTCAAGTGTGATCACTTCTAATATTGTATAACTGCAAATTAATCTTAACATTCATATCTCTACAATACTCTTGTGGATATGTTAGACCTTAAAGATACAATGTTTGTTCATATAACATTGTTTTTCAGTAGAACAAAGAGCAAAATTTGTTAAATTTCTTGTTTGAAATGCACCTATTTTCAAATAGATCAAAACATGATTTTTCGTCCTGCAGGTTCAATTTACAGTTACATGTAAAATCTAGCATTTTTTACACTTCCCAACAAGTAAAGAAATCAAGAAATAATCATAATGCTATAATTCATCACCGACAGCACAGGAGTAGCTTTTGAAGACAATTAGTTCGAAGCCATTACTTGTTGAAACTTAACCTCTTAATTAAACAAGTCCCATCACTCATGTACACAGAGTGAAGACAGAAAGACAAACTACCAGTTTCTAGTATGAAGTTCCAATGAAATTCATATGCACATTGTTCTCAGTAGAAAATATGCAATGTCTGGGTTCCAATTTTGAGTTACAATCTTCTCAGACTTTTAATTTGGGTCGATAGATGGGCATTTGAGGAGTCAAGGGTTAGTTAAGAAATTTAAGGGTAACAGAGCTAATTAAGGACTTGCACAGAAGTTGTTGTACGACCCTCGGTTGTTGGGTGCTGGGCACCCCAATGCTATATGTTCGAACTCTTGGGGTGTACCCCTCAGGAGGGAAGTGCCTCCACCTCGGTAGCGGTTCAAGTATCCTCATATGAGCTATGATGCCTGGACTCTTCAAAAATATATACAGGTGCGTGTCGGATCTTCCAAAAATAGTTCAATTTTGGACGATCCGACACGAGTGCAACAACACTTTTGAAGAATCCGAACAACATAGCCTATGAGTGAACCCCAACTCCAACTTTACCTTTTAAAACATTAAGATGCAGTTTGAGGTGAAACCAATAGTTGCAAAAACACCTATATCCTCCCCTGCCCCACATTCTCCCTTAAATTACAACATACCCAGTAGTCCTACAAGTTGGGTCAGTGGAGGGTAAAATATACGCAGACATTACCCCTATTTTAGGAGGTAGAGAGGTTGTTTCCGATAGTCCCTCAGCTAAAGTAAACATTCTCCCTTAAATACTTTTTAAAAAAAATCCTCCGTTCTCACTTTTAATTCCAATATCCCACTTTCATGTTTGTGCAGAAAGCACATGAGGAGCACATTGCTCTCGAAAATAGGTACAAAAAGTTACTAACAATCAAATGCAAAATCTTAAACTCCAGAAGCAGAACTCACATACACACACACACTGACACACATAGAGTCTATCATCTCCGTCTCTCAAACAACTAACAACCCAGAATCAAAATAAACTAAACAAAACCAGAAAAAACAAAAAGTAGGAGAAAGAGCAACATAGTTTTTTTTTTTGATAAGGAAAGTGGTGGTTTAATTGACAATTTGTTTGAACATAGAATTTTTAATTAATACTATAAGTCACCATAATTAATACTCATTCTGTCCCAAAAAAGATTATTCTATTTTCCTTATTAGTTTGTTACAAAAAGATTGACACGTTTCTTTATTTAAAAATAATTTAAATTTCATGAGATACAAATATTTAAGGCTTGTTTTGGACAACACATTTCAAAAGTCTTTTTTTATTTCTTAAACTTTATGTGAAGTCAAACTAGGACGGAAGGAGTAATTTAAAATATTTAAAAACATATGAAAAAATTACAGTAAAAAAATACCTCGTTGCCAAACAAATTAGGAGGGACGGAGTAACATGCACTTGCACAATACCGTTTACTACTACTACTACTACCCATCAAACGATAGTGTTACCGCGTGCTTTGTACAATATTATTAGCGAATATTCTCCGAATATTCTATGTATATTTTGTAATTATGATAGATGTATATTTAAGGTAACGTAGGATTCTAATTGTATTAGGAATCAACCTTTGTAAGGTAAGTTAGGATTCATACCATATTAGGAATCAACCTTTGTACAGCTATATATATTGTGAATAATGAAAGAAATCCCCAAGGGAAATTATTCCATCTTTCATGGTATCAAAGCCTAAAACCTAAATTCCTTCTCTTCCTCATTCTCGGCCGAAATTAGCATTTTTTTTCTGATTTCACAGAAAAAAAAAAAAAAAAAAAAATTTTTTTTTTTTTTTTTTTTTTGCTTTCCTCCCTTTCTCGGCCAAACCGTAAAATTCCCTTCCCCAAGCAAGCGAAAACCATGTCTTCCCCCACAAATTCCGGCTCATCCACCGGCACACTTGACAACCCCTCTCAACGTTCGATCTTCTTTTCATCCGCATTCGCCGTTAACAACATCAAGAATTTTATCCCTATAATTCTTGACCAAAAAGACTGTCAATATTCCATGTGGATGGAACTATTCTACCTTCATGCATGCGCATACAACGTGCTCGATCATATTGACGAATCTGTTCCTCGTCCCACCGATGTTACGTACTCAATCGGCGTCGTCTTGACGCCATCGTCAAACAATGGATCTATGGCACCATCTCCAAAGACCCGTTGTGCACTATCATGAAAATAGGTGCTACGGCATGTGAACTTTGGGTCCGGCTAGAAGAAATCTTTCAGACAATAAAAATACTCGGCCGTATATTTGGAAGAGCAATTCAATAATACCCGCCTCGAGAATTTTAACATGTCCGAATATTGTAAGCAACCGAAACTCATAACCGATCAACTATCCAACGTCGGGACTTCGTTTCGTAAACCAAGATGGTGCTTCAACTTGTTGCGGGTTTACCAAAAGGTGAATATGACACACTCGCAACAATGATTCAACAAGCCGACCCTTTCCCAAGTTTCAACAAGGCACGTTCACAACTATTGTTGGAAGAAACTAGACGTGCTAAACAAGAGGAACATAATCAAAAGGCGTTAGCCGCCGACGGATGGCAACACTGCGCGCAAAGAAGAACTCACCATCACAAAGATGTCCAAGAAAGAAGAAGAAGAAGAAGAAGAAATGTCGTAAGAAGAAGAAGAAGAAGAAGAAGAAGAAGAAGAAGAAGCAGAAGAAGAAGAAGAAGAAGAAGAAGAAGAAGAAGAAGCAGAAGAAGAAGAAGAAGAAGCAGCAAGAAGAAGAAGAAGAAGAAGCGAAGAAAGCCGCAGCAAGAATAACAAAGAAGAAGAAGAAGCAATAACCGCAATAAAGAAGAAGAATTTCAATGGCTCGTCCCCGATCGATTTGGGCTGTGCCTACACCACCGTGAACCTTCAATGCCCCGACGACAATTGGTACATGGACACCGGAGCCACATCTCACCTCACCCGTCGTCGTAACCTATCTCAACTACGTCGGTTAAAGTGTCCTCAATTTATTACTCGTCGGCAATGGTCATCACATTCCAATTGAAGGTTACGGTAACACACACACCAAACATCCACACCCGCCTTTCTCCCTAAACCACGTCCTATACACACCTAACATCATTAAAAACTTAATCTCTGTTAGAAAATTCACTAGCAATAATTCTGTGTCTGTCGAATTTGACCCTTTTGGTTTTTCTGTGAAAGAACTTAATACGGGGAAAATCCTTTCACGCCACAATAGTGTGGGAGACCTCTACCCATTCACTCAATCTTCCGCATTGTCGACCGCAAGCACCTCTATCCCTTGCGGCAATCTCTCCCTCCACTTGGCACAACAGACTTTGACACCCCGAGACCCGCTTTTACTTTTCTTAGGACTTCTAAGCGTATTCAATGTAATAATGGAAAAATTGCCCAACACCGTTTTTCTTGTCCACTAGGCAAACATACTCGTCTTCCATTTATGTCATCAAACAAGGTTACTTTTTCTCCCTTTGATATTGTTCATGCCGATTTGTGGACATCTCCGATTGTTAGCTCTTTGGGTCATAAATTCTATCTAGTATTCTTGGATGATTTTTCACATTTTGTCCGGATTTACCCACCGAAATTCAAATCAAGTTTTTACAAAATTCATCGAGTTTCACAAATTCATTAAAACACAATTTGAAAAATCTATCAAATCATTCCAATGTGATAATGGACGTGAATTTAATAACTCGGCATTTCACAATTTCTCGTTCTAAACAAGGCATGGTTTTCCGTTTTTCTTGTCCCTATACTTCTTCCCAAAACGGAAAGGTCGAAAGAATTATACGTACCATCAATAACATGGTCCGCACACTTCTCGTTTCATGCCCGCCTACCACCGCCTTTTTGGGTCTATGTCAAAATGGTAGAATCCCTTCTTAATATTTTACCAACTAGCACACTCCAAAACAAGACCCCTACCGAAATCTTATATCGTAGGCTACCATCATATGATCACCTACGTATTTTTGGATGCTTATGCTACCCCAACATGGCCTCCACCGCACCTCACAAACTTGCACCTCGCACTCGCCATGTGTCTTCCTTGGTCTATCTCCTAATCATCGGGGCTACTTGTGTTATGACATTGCTACTTGCAAAATCATCGTCTCCCGTCACGTCACCTTTGACGAGACAACCTTTCCTTTTTCAAATCTCCGGAAATTTCGACCACCGATTACATCTTTCTCGATGAACCAAGTCTCGTCCCCGATCATCCAAAATCTATACCAACAACAGCCCACACGTTCCGACAGCCTCGCCACCGTCCGCACCACCCCAACAGCCTCCCTCGCTCACCCCCCCTACACCCCCCGGTCCGAGTCACCGAAACCAAATCCACTGAATCGCGCCCACCGATCCGTAACCGTGGGACCAAGAACCTCCCAAATTTCCCGACCCACCGCCACCGCCGTCTCATCGTATGGAGACTCGTGCACAACACGGGATCTTCAAACCCAAGGTTCACTTCAATCTCTCCACACAAACCTTATCACCCATTCCAAAAAATCCAAAACTAGCCAAACCGGACCCAAATTGGAATGCGGCCATGTGCGAGGAATTTAACGCTTTAACCAAGCGTAACACTTGGGATTGGTACCTAGACCCGAAGGTGTGAATGTTATCCGGTGTATGTGGCTATTTCGGCACAAGTTCGTAGACAAGTGGTGACTTAGAGAGGTATAAGGCAAGACTAGTCGCCAATGGCACTAATCACCAGGAGGGTATTGATTGTGGTGAGACATTCATCCGGTTGTTAAACCGCCACTATTCGGATCGTTCTCGCATTTGCTATGGGCATGCATTGGCCGATTCATCACTTGATGTCAAGAATGCATTCCTTCATGGGGATTTGAAAGAGATCGTGTACATGCATCACCTCCTCCGGCTTTGTTCATCCGGCAAGCCTCCGCGCTAGCTTGTGTGTCGTCTCGTAAGTCATTGTATGGATTGAAACAGCACCCCGCGCTTGGTATGATCGTTTTGCGTGTATCTTTTGCGATTGGTTTTGTATGTAGCAGTGTGTGATAACTCTCTCTTCACTTTTCACCGAGGTAGCAGCACTGCATATTTGCTATTATATGTCGATGACATTGTTCTTACTGCCTCATCTGACGGTTTGAAGAATGAAATCATTGCTCTACTCAAAACTGAATTTGCTATGACTGACTTGGGCAAGCTAAGTTATTTTTTGGGTATATCAAGAACCGATCCGCAGCCACTATGTTCCTATGCCAGCGTAAGTATGCAGAAGAGATAGTGTACAGGGCCAAGATGGCAAATTGTAAAATTATGCCAACTCCGGTGGACTCCAAATCCAAGCTTAGTGCCAATGACGGTGCGCCAGTTTCTGATCCCACTCTATATCGGAGTCTAGCAGTGCTCTTCGCATCTTACATTCACTAGGCCCGATATTACATATGCCGTTCAAGGTGTGTCTGTTCATGCACGACCCCCGAGAGTCCCATTTTGCCGCCCTCAAACGTATTATCAGATACGTTAAAGGCACACTAGACTTTGGATTACACTTATACCCCTCTCGCCCCAACCAAGTTACTTGCCTACACGGATGCGATTGGGCAGGGATGCCCGACACACGTCGCTCCACCTCGTGTACCGTGTATTTCTTGGGGATAATCTTATCTCATGGTCCGCCAAGAGGCGTGCCACACTATCCCGTTCGAGTGCCGGCGCAATATCGCGGTGTTGCTAATGTAGTTGCCGAGATCCGTTGGCTCCGAAATCTTCTTTTAGAGCTCCAAAGTGTCCACTCCGCAAGGCGTCTATAGTCTATTGTGACAACATATCTGCCATCTATATGTCTCATAATCCGGTCCAACATCACGGACTAAGCATATTGAGATGGATATCCACTTTGTGCGAGAGAAGGTTGCCCGTGGTCGTCAAAATATTACACGTGCCTTCCTCTTATCGCATGCGTACATCTTCACAAAGGGACTACCGCGACAGCTCTTCACCGACTTCCGATCCAGCCTTAGCGTTCGGCCTCCTCCCGCTCCGTCTGAGGGGGAGTATTAGCGAATATTCTCCGAATATTCTATGTATATTTTGTAATTATGATAGATGTATATTTAAGGTAACGTAGGATTCTAATTGTATTAGGAATCAACCTTTGTAAGGTAAGTTAGGATTCATACCATATTAGGAATCAACCTTTGTACAACTATATATATTGTGAATAATGAAAGGAATCCCCAAGGGAAATTATTCCATCTTTCAAATATGATTGACCAGAATAGTTCATCTTCAAAACCCTTCTTCATTGCAACAACGCGAAAGTTTTTGGCAAATGGAACAGTTTAAACAAACATATTTACCGAAAAAGGGGTTCCTCAAAAACTTCAAAAACAATCTATTCACAAATGCCAAGAAATGTACTAAACAATATGCATATGAAAAAAGGTGAAAAGAAAGAGTTAAATTTTACCGAAGCAGAAGATGACTCTATGCGTATAGAAGAAGCCATTAGCTTCCTCTTTCGCTGTTGCAAAATGGAGTAATGGCAATGGGAGAATGGAGAAAGTTGTGCAGAGAAAGATTCTTTATACCATAGAGTACGATCGATGTTAAAAATTTTACTTGAATTTGGTATTTACGTAATTAGTACTACTTAATTATAGTTAATTAATATATATATATATATATATATATATATATATAATCTGCTAGATTAAATTCATTTGGTGTAAATATGTAATTATGAGGACGGATCCGTCTAAATTCCACTTAAATTCTTTATTAGTAACTTTTTAGATTTATCACTTTTTTGGATAGGACAGTAAACCGTGTAGATATTACTTTAATTACCAAATACGAACTGAGTCATCACATGCATAAATTATAATGCGTACTTTTTCAATAATTACAATTTTAAATTATAATGCTTACTTCTGAGTCAAGCCACAGATCTTTTGGTGCTCTATTGTTATTCGCTGACAATTAGGATACTGAGCTACAAACTCCGCAATACTCTCCTTCATGTCATTCCACCAATAAATATCATTGAGATCATGATACATCTTGGTAGATCCAAGGTGAATGGAATATCGTGAGCAATGGATCTCCGTCATAATTTTGTCTCGTAATCCCTCTACATTTGGAACACATAAACGCCATGGTGCTTGAGGACCCCATGTTTGTCAATCTCAAAGGCTGTAGTCTTCTTTTGTTGAATGCCCTCTCTGATTTTTTTCAAACTGGGGTCTTCCTACTGACGTTCCTTAACTTCCGATATGAAGGACGACTCTGACATATTCTGAATCACAAAACCACCATCCTCTGAATCCATTAGTCGGACTCCCAAACTAGCTAACTGATGGAGCTCTCTTACAAACTCCTTCCTCTCGACCTGCACCGGCATCGAGCTGACCATCGACTTACGACTAAGCACGTCTGCTACAATATTAGCTTTACCGGGATGGTATAAGATGTCCACATCATAATCCTTCAATAATTCAAGACACCTCATTTGTCTCAAGTTCAACTCTTTCTATTTAAATATGTATTGCAAACTTTTATGATCCGTGAAAATGTCTACATGAACACCATACAAGTAGAGCCGCCAAAATTTTAGTGCATAGACCACCGCGGCCAACTCCAAATCGTGCGTCAGATAGTTTTTCTCATGTTTCCTAAATTGCCTTGAAGCATAGGCAATCACTTTACCATGTTGCATTAGCACGCATCATAAACCTGCTCTCGAGGCATCACAATACACCACGTAGCCTTCGGGACCCTCTGGGAGAGTAAAGACTGGTACCGATGTTAGTCAGTCATTTAACCATTGGAAACTCTGCTCACAGGCATCGGACCGCTGGAACTTTATGGCCTTTTGTGTCAACTTTGTTAATGGTGCTGATATGGTAGAAAATCCTTCTGCAAACCTCCTATAATAGTCGTCTAAGCCTAAAAAGTTGCGAACCTCAGATGGATTCGTGGGCCTCGGCCAATTCTTCACCGCTTCAATCTTCTAAGTGTCAACTCTTATACCTTCATCTGACACTATATGACTAAGGAAAGCCACTGAATTCAGTCAAAACTCACACTTGGAGAGCTTAGCATACAACTTATGATCCCGGAGCGTCTGTAGTACTAACCGCAAATGATCTACATGCTCCGCCTCCGAGTGAGAGTAAACCAAAATATCATTTATAAATACTATCACAAATATATCCAGAAATGGGCGAAACACGCTATTCATTAGATCCATAAATGTTGTTGGTGCGTTTGTGCCCATACCTTATTCTGAAATCCGTTTTCGGAATGTCCTTCTCTTTGACCCTTCCTGATGGTACCCTGACCTTAGGTCGATCTTTGAGAAATATTTTGCACCCTCTAACTGGTCAAACAAATCATCAATTCTGGGAAGAGGGTACTTGTTCTTGATAGTGACTTTATTCAGTTGCTGATAGTCAATACACATCCGTAACGAGCTATTTTTCTTTCGTACAAATAATACTGTCGCACCCTAAGGGGGTATGCTAGGCCCAATGAAGCATTTCTCCGCAGATCTTTTAATTGCTCCTTTAATTCTTTCAATTCAGTTAGAGTCATTCTATAAGGAGGAATAAATATCGGCTGAGTGTCTGGCACCATGTTTATACCGAACTCAATCTCCCTCTCGGGAGGAAGGTGTTGAAGTTCGTCTGGAAATACATCAAGAAACTCATTAACCACTAGAATTGATTGAGATGTAGGTGATTCGGCATCAACATCTCTAGCCCGAACAATATGGTATATACAACCTTTGGAGATCATCTTACTTGCCTTAAGATATAAAATAAACCTACATTTTGGCGTCGCGGTATTACACTTCCATTCAAGGACTGGCTCGCCTGGAAATTGAAATCTAACAATCTTTGTTCGGCAATCAACATTAGATGCCAACCAATCCATGCCCATAATAACATCAAAATCAACCATATCTAATTCTATCAAATCTGCTAAGGGTTGATGGCTACAAACTAATACTGCACAATTCCGATAGACCCGTCTAGCAACTACCAACTCACCAACTGGTGTATATACCACAAATGGATCTCTTATCAACTCAGGATCCATACCAAACTTACAGTCAATGAAAGGGGTGACATAAGATATATTGAAGCCTGGATCTAACAACGCATATACAGCATGTGAAAAGACTGATAATATACATATAATAACATCAGGTGAGGACTCATGATTTTGTCAACCCATCAATGCGTAAATGCGGTTCTGGCCACCACCGAAGGTAGTTGCTCCACGCCTACCTCTGCCTCGACCAGATGATGTCTGATGACTTCGCCCTAACGGGCGTACTGAAGATGATGAAGCATTTGCAGATCCGACCGGCTGGGCCCTAACACCTCCGCCTTTTGTCGGGTATTCTCACATAATATGACCAGGATGATCGCAAAAATAACACATATATGATCCTTGTTGACACGGTCTCGGATTGACCTTACCACATTGCTTGCATCGAGCCAATGTCGGCCTCATCTGTCTAGAATCCCCTCTATAATAAGACCCTGATGCTTGTGAACTCTGACCTGGTCCAGATTGAACAAGTCGATCAACTCTCGACCTCGAAAATGGTAAAGATGCGCTAGCTGCCGGGTAGGATGGGCGTCTATAAAGTTGTGGCCTAGGCCCACCTCTATACTTTTCTATGTCACCTACGGATCGGGCCCTCTTATACTGGCCCCTTTCACGCTCTCGATCTGCCCGCGGTTGTCTCTTACGATCCTCCAAACTCTGTGCATAAGCCTGAATGCGAGCAATGTCCATATTCGGATTCAGAGAAGTCGTAGTACACTCATTGACCGAATGCGGACCCAAGCCAGTAACAAACCTATGTACCCGGTCACTCATCTCAGCTATAATCATAGGAGCATATCTGGCCAACGAATTAAACTGCAAGCTATATTCTTGAACACTCATATTACCCTGCTCAAGTCATAAAAATCTATCCTTTCTGGCCCGATGGAGCTCGACCGGTAGAAGATGTTGTAAGAAAGCCTCCGAAAACTCTCTCTATCCTACTGGTGGATCACGAGGTCCCCTAGAATGCCCACATGTCTCATACCAGGTCATTGTGACATCCCGCAATCTATAAGAAGTAAACTTTACCAACTTAGTATCGGTGGCATCCATCACCCGCAAGGTGCACTGCATCTGATATAGAAAATTTTGCGGGTCCGCATTTAGGTCTGATCCCGTGAATACCTGAGGGTCCAGGTTGATGAAATCCCGAGCTCTCGCTCTAGCAACTCTATTAGAAGGACTGGGAATCTGACGTTAGGCCTGAGCGGCCACTAATCGAGTCAATAACTATACAGCGCTTCGCATATCAAGATCCCCATCAAGAGTATTGGGTGGAGTAACTGGAGGTACTGCAACCCCACTACACTCCTCTATAGGTGGTGGAGTCGGGGAATCATAAGAATGAGTCGCATTGTGGGTCTCACTCTGGCCCTCACTAGCGGGTGGCACTCGGCTGGTACTTCGCCCGCAGCCGTATTCAACGCCCTCATACTCGGTAACTTCTTCCTTGTTGTAGGCATTGCTGGAATCATAAACAGGAGACAGATTAGGAGTGGAATGCTTATAACTCAGCTCTACTGCATGATCTAGAACAAGAAAAGAAAGTAACCATCCTAAGTGTCAAGTAGCCTCATGTCTATAAGTGTGGTGCACAACACACCCACAAACAAGACTTTACTAGACACGGCTTGTAGACTCTCTGGAACAGACCGACTCTGATACCAAGTTTGTCACGACCCAAATCGGAGGGCCATGACGGGCACCCGAGCCTTACTTGCCGAGTACCATTAATCATGTATTTGCCACCTAACCGTAACTAAACATGGCCATGAGGGTCGTTACAAGGTAACCTGCTGATGCATAGAAATAATAAACTGGAAAGATGTTATGTAAAATCCTGCAAACAGAAGAACCCAAGTTATGCATATACACATATTAAGGCCGACAAGGCCATACACGACTATTATACACAGGACAACTGTCTACAAGACTCTAAAGATTACGTAACATCATAAGGTCGGGACAGGACCCCGCCATACCCATATGCATATGCAAAACTACCGTACCAAGACCGATCGCAACTCCGGAACAAGTGGAGTACTCCAATATTCGCTGAGCCAACAACCTACTAGTATGGATCGTCGCCTTGCCTATCTGAGCCTACAAGCATGAAACGCAGCGTCCCCGACAAAAGGGACGTCAGTACGAATAATGTACCGAATATGTCAGGCATGAAGAATAGCATACTAGAGACATAAAAGTAACATGAGACGAGAGAGAATCAACCTGTACCGAATTGCATCTGAGGGCCATAATATGTCTAAGTGTCATGCACAATGCGGTTATACATATATATATATATATATGTGTGTGTGTGTGTGTGTGTGTGTATGTAACGCCATCAAGCCTCTGTGGGCATCCCATCATATCATACAAGCCTTTATGGGCACAATCATCATCATATACCAACTGCAGGTGGTGGTGCGTATATAACGCCTTCTCTTTTCCCATCCCCATACATATAAAATGCATACATATAGTAGCGTATATAACGCCTTTGAGGTCAAGGTGTATACATGAATATAATGCATGAATGATACTAAGACATTCTGAGTTTATCGGAGTAACATAATATCGCTTCACCTCCGATTAACATTATGAATATTAACATATTTCTCATATACCTAAATAGGAATTTAGGAACATATTTAAACATGCTTTGAAAATAGGAATGAATAACAGGAACATCCTTAACTACTAAGAGTAGAATCATTTATGGGACAATATTACGTTTACGTTTCGTTACATGGAACATGCTAAAAGAAGGAAGGATTTGCCTTAACATACATTTCGTCGTCTAGCCGTCACAATCCGCAATGTACTCGAGGTGTAGGATATGTCAATCTTGGATGACAAAAACTAAACCATTTACACCTAGTTCACTTTTAATTTGCTATCCTCCGAAGGAAATCGACATTAGAATCACGATACCACTATGGAAATAACCTCTATGTCGTATTTATCTCCACGACCAAGCATATAGACTTGGTATCCTTCTTGAATAAAATCACGTTATCCTCTCTTGATAAAATGGAAATCTGAAATTTGTCTTATAATTGATGAATACGTTATCCTCTTTTCCAATAAGAGAATGTGAAAGTTGTTTTCTACCATCGGAATTATGTCTACTTAATGAAAGAACAATCTTTATAAGTGGGGTCCACCCAAACTTATCCTTGCCTAGCTGAAGACACCTCACTCCTTACATGTCATATAGGTACATATTAACATGAATAATAACTCCATGCATGCTGCCACATCATTAGTATCCACTATACGTTTATCAACAATAACCATCTTAATCTATTACTTGTCTCCCACTCAATTCATATTTTTAACCAATTACACACATAAATAATTCTTGATCCTAATTCACTTAAATAGTAATCATTTTAGTCCACATCATATTTTCATTATCATAGTCATGTAATATAACACTAATCCGTAGCCTCTTTTGCCATACACCAAATATCATTTCTAGTCGTCGGTGTCACACTTTAAAATCTTAAATTATTTCGGGACCGCATCCTTGTATATACTAAGTCACTTGTTTGCATACGTGAATATGACACGAATCTTTCAAGGCTCGGGTTTACTTACATATGTCTAGCTGTTCAAATCATCGCCCGAAAGTATGGGGTTTACAAATATTAAGCTAAATACTACAGTAATAAATTATTTTCAAATGATTACCTTTCGAAAGCTTAAAACATCCCAAGCGATATGAGACCACCTTACCTTTAAAATACAATAATGAAGATTGAAGAGAACACAAAACTTAACTGCTTAGTCCTTTTCAAACCTTCACATTTATGCGAAATATAAAATGAATTTGATAATGAAATGGACATTACGCCTAACTCAACAACAAAAGCTAGCTCAAGAGGTGAAGATTGTCCAAATCATATAAAGAGAGCAAGTCCCCCATTCCTTAACTGATGCGGGAGACTCAACAGAATTGAATACAATAAAAGGCTCATTTGGTATGCGGGATAAGAGCAATGCACGGAATAAATTGCGAGATTATTTTATCTTGCATATGTTTGATTGGTGGGACAAGCGATAACAATCCCATAAAATGTACTAAAATGTTTTTTTGGTCAACTGAACATTTTATTGATTTTCTCCTCTTGTAACAACACAGACAATCTTTCTAACTTACAAAATCAGAAGAAGCAAAAAGAAAAGAAAGCAAATCAGACCAACAAAACATCAAAATGGTCCTAACTACTGTCTTCCATGCCTGCCTATGTGTATAACTCCTCTATCCTATCTTTATAATTTTTCCTCATATACAGTATATCAAAAGTTCTATGTCTGCACTCCATTTGCACTTGGCTGCTCATCAGTTGGGGTCTAAGTACTCTATGGTTCCAAAGTGCTTCATTTTTAGCCATTCATATGTAGTAAATTACTGCAGTGATAATTGCACATAAGAAGGCTTTGCTGATCTTCCCTTTAGCCCTCCTTGCAATGCTCCTCCATATACCTTGGATATCATATCTGCTAATATGTATGTGCAACCAGTTCATTATGTCCCTTAAGCATGCTTGTGAGAATGCACAATTGAAGAAAAGGTGCTCAATTGTCTCAACTTGGTCTCTACATAGCAAACATGTTTCCTCTTGGCATATACCCATTCTTACCAATCTATCCCTTGTCAATAGTCTTTTATGCATTGTCAGCCAGCATATAAAGCTATGTTTAGGGATGTTTGCAGTTTTCCAAACCCCTCTCCACTAGGGTCATTCAGTGCCATCCTCCTTCCTCTATTGGTATCCACTTTTTAGTGTGTACTTTCCTCCTCCTTTGAGTCATCCATTCTGTATATATTCAGCTTCAAATTTGCTTCTTAACTTGAATATTTTCTTCCAATACCAGCAGTTGTCCTGAGGAGGTTGGTATTGCCACCAGTTTGCTCAAGTATATGTGGTTCACCCATGTAACCCACAAATTATCAGTCTTGCTTGCTATGTTCCAAATGTACTTTGCCACAGCTGCCTCATTCCACACATAACAGTCCTTCACCCCCGATCCTCTTTCTCTCTTTGGTCTGCATACAATATGTCGTCTATTAGAGGTGATTTCCCAGTTTGTACATGACCACTCCATATAAAGTTTCTACAAACAACAACAATTTCCTTCATGACCCCCTTTGGTAATAAGAATATGGATGACCAGTAAGCATGAATTTGCATTAGGGCCGAATTCACTAGTTGTACCCTTCCTGCATATGATAGATTCCTACATCCCTATGTCTTCACTTTAGCAACCATTTTATCTACCAACATCTGACATTCTACTGCTAAAAATCTTTTGGATGATATGGAAAACCCAAATATATGAATGGGAACTTCCTTTTTGAATATTCAGTCAGCTCACATAAGTTATCTACCATATGTGTAGGCATGTTAGCAGAGAATATATATAATATTTAGCATTGTAAGTAGTGAGCCCAGATGCCACTGAGAAAGTTTTCAGACCCCTTAGCATTAGCACCACTGGTATGGATTCCCCTTTGCTAAAAATGAACATGTTATCAGCAAAGCAAAGATGATTCAGTTTCACGCTCCTGCATTTGGTGTGATATTCAAACCCCTCTTGTTCAGCCACCCATTGTATGATCCTTGTAAAGTAACTCATCTTAGGCTCTTTTTCCCATTATATTGTCATGTAATCCCCCATTTAGAGCTATAGTGTACTGGGTAGTAGTCACACATTTCATTACCCATCTAATAAACTTGTGTGGGAAATTCAAACCATGCAGCATCTCCTCCATAAAACCCCAACTCCACAAAATCATAGGCCTTTCTCAGATCAATTTTATTAAGCGGCTCCTGATTGTGTTTTTCCCAGTAACAAAGGCACTTTGATTTTCTGAGATTATACTTGGTAGTACTTAGTCTGTTACACATCATCTTGAATATGATCTTATATGTGGTATTGCAGCAAGCTATTGGTATGTTGTCCAACACTGTATCAACATAAGTGCTTTTTGGAATCAGTTATGACTATTATTTACCCCTTTCAGCATCTTTCCTGATTCAAAAAACTCCAGCACCCCATCTATTAGTTCATGTTTTACAATTTCCCAGCTGTCTTTAAAAAAATAGCTTCCACATTCATCCAAGCCAGGGGCCTTGTCACCATCAATTGCCCATAAATCTAACTCGATTTCTTTCTCTGTGAATTTATCAGTCAGTCTCCTTCTTTGTTCATCAGTAACCCGGCGCCTCTTCTTATGATATCACTACTAGCATGTTGCCTATGCTCATTGCTAGTCCCCAAAAGCTTTTTATAGTAGTCAATGAAGGCAGTAGCAACCCCTTCCATATCTGTTTTTAGACTCTCATCTTTTGCTTTGATTGAGAAGATTCTATTGTGTGTCCTTGCTTTTAACACACTATGATAGAACCTTGTATTTTGATCCCCTTTGAGTCATTGCACTTTACTTCCATGTCTCAGGAACTGTTCCCTAGCCTTATTCAGTCTTACCTCTTGTTCAATCAGTGCACCATTCATGGGATCATTTTGGATGTTATTCTGGGATTGCATCAATTCTTTCATAGCTTTCTCAGCCTGTAGCTCAATATCACTGAATTGTCTTTGTTGAGCTTATAAACTACACTTTTAAGCCTGTTTAATTTTTCCACTACTTGGAATATTTTCCTACCAGGTGCTATAGTTTCCCAGCTTGCTTTTACTTTTTCTTTGTACTCAGAAACCACACTCCACATATTGATACTTGAATTGCTTCCTGCCATGTGTCCTATTTTCCCAGTTGATGATACCAGGGCAATGGTCAAAAACACCTTCATTCTTGAAGTGCATCTCTGATACTGGCAGTTGAGTGACTCAATCATTGTTTACTAGGACTCTATCAATCCTACTTACCACCCTATCCTCTACCTTTTGTTTGTACTCCAGGTGAAGAATGCTCCTGATGATCTCAAATCTTTTAGTTCTGTATCTTCCACACATTTTCTAAATCTCTAAGTTCAGCAAGTGTTACTGGACTTTTAATCCTTTCTTCCCTGTGTAGAATGCAATTGAAATCACCCATTACTGCCCAGGGTCCTTGGACAGTTCAGACAAGCTTCTAATCTCCTTTCATAGCTCTCTTCTTAAGGCATTATCATTGTACACATACACGATAGTCACATTAAACATGTTGCCCATACCTTTATATTTCACTCTACAGTGGATCAGTTGTGCAGTAACTAGACCAATTCTACTTCATATATTCTAGGCTTTCATAGAACCCATATTCTTCCTCCAGGGTATTCTGAGAGGTTTGTTGTAAAAGACCAACCATTATAAAGAATATAAAAAGCATGTTGGGCTTTTGTTCTCTTAATCTTTGTTTCCAGAAGCCCAAATAGGCTCAACTTGGAGTTATGCATAAACACCTGCATCTCCAGTTGTTTAGGTGCTCTATTTAGATCTCTGGTATTCCAAAAGCCTATATTATCCATGGGGATGGGATGCCCCCCAATCTTCCCCTTTTCAGGCACCTCTCATTCCTCTACTATTTTGCTAGTGCTTTCTTGCCTTTGTGAACTGTCATTACTCATTTCCTCCTATACTCCACTTGAACTACATTGCCCCTCCTCTTTCTCATCTTGTCTATCTGCATTCAGTGGTAAAAATGCATTACTGGTATTCACTACTGCCTTAGTGACGCTTTTCTGTTGTCCCTTTGGAGGGGCAGTTTTGTATTGTGGTTGCTTTGTCTCTACTACTTTGTATTTCCCTGGTTGCTCAATCTTCTTCGTTGTTTCATTAGCATCTTTTTGTTGTCCCACTTTCAACCTTTCAACCCATGCTTCATTTCTTTTCTGCCTTCTATAGTCACCCACTTTATGCCTAAAGTTTTTACATCTTATGCACATTACAGACTTCCATTCACACTCCACTTCTTGCTCAATTATTCTCTAATATTCATTCTCAAACAGTATTTTAGATGGATGTGTTTTATTTAATGGCATTTCCACCAAGATTCTTGCAAATGTGAGCATGTTCCTTTGTGTTGTAGCCTTATCTGCTTTTAAAGGGTTCCCAATCAAACTAGCTATCTTAGTTAATGCACCTTTGCCCCAATACTTGATATCTAACCCTGATAGTCTGATCCACACTGGTACTTTATACATGGTTCCCTTTGTAATATCAATTTCAGATCTTCATGGCTTCACCACTATTGATTTTCTATCAAACATCTGCACTCTTTGTTCCACTGGTTGCCCTCTACTCTCTACACTATGAAACCTTACTAGGAATACATCTCTATTCACCATTGCTACTTTGTATACACCCAACCCCTTCCATATTCTACCAAAATACCCCTCCATGACACTTTGTGGTGGATTCGACCCTAGCACATAGCGAACAACAACAGTACTCCAATACTCCACTTCTTCTTTAATGTCATCTAGGGTTATTTTCACATTAACTGGTGTCCCTCCCCCCCCCCCCCCCAGTTAGGTCAATCCCTCATCAATTGGAATGTCCTCCACCACCTTACTCCATGAATTCACCGAGTTCAATTCTAGGGTTTGAGTCTTACCAGAGTTCGGGTCCCCATTTCCTCATCCTTTGCCAAGATTCCTTCGCAGAACTTTGTGGCTGCTCTATCACTACGTTGTTGCTTTCATTTGGAGTGTTTAACGATGTTTTGTTCTGGCTCAGCATGAACGGTACTATTCCTTGTATGACATTGACATTTTTCGTTTTCCTGGCATCAATTGTTTGGGGTACCGCTCGTTTTCCCATCCTTACATTTGAATTAGATGTCATTGTTGGTCCTCTTTGCCCAACTTCAACATTCATGGTATTAGTTTGGATATGTTGTCCTTTCCCCACAGTTTTGGATTTCTTAGCCATTTCAGTGATCGCCGGTGGTCAATTCTGGTGACCTAATCTTCACATGTACTAAAATTAAATATTGGGATGAGCCATTTGTCAATTCCATATAGAATGTGAAATAGCTAATAATGCTCATCTATCCCGTCCCGCGTACCAAACGAGTTATAAAAAAATGTAACTACTACTGGTGTTAGTTGGACTTTGTACTAGTAATAATTGTCAAATAGAGAAAAGGAACAAGCAGTTACACTAAGAAATCTAGATCCATTTAAATATTTTGGGTTTTAAAAGTGGTTTAAATGAATCTTGAAAAATAAATTTGAAAATTTATGTTAGACACATTCTTGATAACCTATTTTCTTGGTCTTAATAAACACTTTTCAAAAACACTCAAAAGAAGTGTTTTAACTTTTCAATAACTACTCGTGACCAGAAGTTTGAGTTTTGTATAAATATGTCCAGAAGTGGGTGGAGTGGATAAAAAGTAGGTATATTTTCATATAAGGCTTTTATATTGCAAAATATGGCCTTTAATTTGTAACTAAATTATACACTTAGTTTCATGAGTTGTCTTGATGCCAAAAGACCCTATTTCTTCCTGTAGTCAAACTTCTCTGTAAAGTGACATTTGTTCAGATATTTTTTAGCTTCTATATATAGAGAAGTGTTGTTATAAGGAATGTACGATATAACACAACATGAAAAATCAAATTTCAAAAATAAACTTGATTGTTGTGATGTAATGTCGTTAATGGATAACTGTTATAAAGAGATCTGATTGTATATATAAATTTGATTAACTTATAGTTTACATGATCACAATCTTTAGAGAAGAACATGTTAACAAGAAGATGGAGGTATCCACTTATCACCTTGAATGAAATTCCTCACTGAATAAGAATCAACATGTTCAGCTGAAATTTGATTACTCCATGTTACTCTCCCTGTTACATTAGCCCCAACACCACTACTATTAAATTCGCCATAATAAAGCGTCTCCAACGCAAACTTACCGTTCCATGGCATCCAGCCCTCAGGGCGGACTAAATCCTCCAAATTACAATTTATAAAAATCGTCCTCGAGTACTCCTTCCAAGGCCTCCCGAGGAAATTCTTATGCAATTTCGGATTACTATGGTACAAATTCATGTACTCTTCCGTTCCATTGATGGAACAATTTTGGAAGACGAATCCAGTTGATTGTCCAGGGTCTAACCTACCATGAGCCGTTACTGAATTAGTTTCACCTTTTTCAGGGTTGAGTAATCGAGGAGTGACTAGGATGTGACAGTCCTGGAAGAATGCAGCCGCGTTACCAAAAATGAAGTCTACATTCCCCTGAACGCGACATGATTGGTAGTACTGGCGTAAAGATTGGGTGTAGAGAGTGTCTTGATTTCCGAGGAACTCGCAGTTTTGGATTACGGAGAGGTCGCTGTCGGATCGGAACGCTACTGCTTGTGCAGCTCCAATACCGGCTGTGTTTTGGATTGTTAGGCCACTGGCCATGAATCCATCACCACTTACTCCTGTTTTAGATAAAAATGAAAGAAGAACTCAACCACCAAAAGATATTCAAGTTATATACATAGCTCTAGGAGTGATTAGTGTAACAGTTCGTGACTTTGAGGAATTAAAGAAATGCAATCTTTAATTCACCAAATAAAATACAGAGATTTTATAACTTCATTATATTTGATAAAGATAAAATGGTTTCAAGTTCTTATTGTAAGAGTAGTATTCGGGCCTTATCAACTATTTCATCGGATGCTTGTTATCTCTCACCAATACATGTATTGAGTAACTCTATCCAATAACGCTTAGATAGTTAGATGGGAAAAAATCAACTAACACTTTTTTGAAATTTCAGTAAGATAATTAGAAGATGGTATATATTTTCTTCATACTGTAGCATCTTCCTGGTATGTTTTTTTTCTCATCAATGAGAAATAAAAAGTCTCCAACTTTTTTGGAATTGAGGCACAATAATAGCAATGAAAAAGAAAAATTCGTCACATTTTTATAAAAAAAAAATCTTTTTAGTTTTAAATCTTTGTTTGGGACCTTAATCAAGATATAGTCAACGAGCCAAAGTCAAACCATCTCTTTTTACTTGCAAGAAACCGTTGCCACATGCGGTACCTCACTCTTAATATTGAGAGGGCGTTTTGTTTGAAATCAGAATATTTTAAGATTATATTTTATGGATTAAAATTAAGATTATAATCTGGATAATGTATTCCCTTGAGATAAGTTATTCATATAATTATTTATTTTAATATTTTTTTTAATTAATATCTCCAATTAAATATGAGATAAATTTAATCTCAAACTTTCGAACCGCAATAATCCATCTAATTCCTTTAACCAAACGACCCAGTATATTAAAAGTGGTACTTGTATTAATATAAACTACCATACTAATATTTTCGAAGTGAAGTAGGACTACTGTAAAGACAAAGTTTACCTTTTATTTGACTATTTATAAGTTAGTAGTAGACAATGGAAGTAATATTAAGCTTCAACTCTTTCGTCAGACCAAAATTCTCAAGTTAGTAAACTATTTGAAACAAATGATTGATTAAAGGGAGGAAATTTTTTTATCCAGCCATGCAAAGCTTATCAGCTTTGATTCCTTTGAATGTAACAAAACAGTACGACAACAACAATCAGACAAACTAATACTTAGTAACTACAAATTGGCTGCTTCTAATCATTCTGGCCGTCCTAAATTAAAACATTATAATTTCCTCTGTTCAAATTACGTGGAGTAATATTTTTAATAGATACTCCATTCGTCTCAATTTATGTACCACCATTTTTTTTACTCTCTCTAAAAAAGAATGTATTTTTCTTATTTGACAACTATTTAATTACGTCATCTCTATTTTACCCTTGTTAGATCCCCACTTAATTTTGAAGATGCATTATTGTGAAGAAAAATCAACAAAGTAGACATTAAAGAAATGACAATTTGGTAAACATAACAAAGTCTTCCTTTATTTTTTAAATTTCATGTCCAATCAAATGACGACACATAAATTGGGACAGATTGAATACGAAAGAAAGACATACTTATAAAAACTGTGATTTAAAACATGACATCTTATGTTATCAAAGATAAAATCAGAAGTTTAAAGTTAGATTTTTTTAAATATATACTTAAATAATATTCATTTTTTACATTTATTTTTAAAAAAGTGTCTCATGAGATAATTCACTTACCAACTGTAGCAGATTCATAAGTGGTCATTCCAGGCATTAGGCCAACACTCAGCGACCCTGTAATGACGGTTTTGCCCATCCCATCTCCCAAAAATACCACATTCCTCTTCTCCAACGGTACCCGAACTATCTCATCATACAACCCGGCTTTGATCCATATCACAAACTTCCCGGGTCCCAAATTATCAGGTGTCGCATTCACCGCCTCTTGCACCATCTTATAATCACACCCACCCGCTTTACAAACCGTCACATTCGGTTTCAAACTCAAACCCGAGGGCACCCCGCCTCTGAACCCGGACACGGAACCCGATCTGGATCCTGATCCGACTTCCCAAAACCCGTCTCGCTCCGTTTTGGGTGGGCCCCATGACCCGGTTTCATTCCCGTGAATATCATGATTCACCATCATCCATAGCGCATTTGTAGTAAACCCGATTAAAGTCTTCATTACCTCTAACGTTTTGGCCACCTGAAGTACAAGTAACCAAGTCAAAAATTTCATTGAGGGTATTCAAAATTTAATATATAGATATAAAAAGTTTTTGATATACATATATATATATATATATATTCAGTATAATTTTCTCGACGGTTGTTCAACTAACCACTTTTCTATCTATGTAGCGCCACTGACCTGAAGGGTTCCGTTTACTTTCAGTAAATTTGACGAGCAGCCAATTTGGTACCCTAAGGCGGCGCTGTTGTATGCACGAGCGTCCTTGATTTCACCAAGTGGCAATGCGATGGCCGTTAGATTGTGCCGGTATGATGAATAGTCTAATCCTTGTAAGCAATTTTTTGCGGCGACGGTGAGGTTGACGTTGCCAGCGGCGGTATCGAGGAGGTTTTTCACCATTGATTGAGCGCTAGTGAGGTTCTGTGATGAAATGCTCAATGCGGAGAGGATGATTTGTACTGTTGTTAGATTTGACGGAAAGTATGAAGAGTCTGTCAATGAGGATTCGCATGTTGGTGGGTCCCGTGAAGCTTTACAAGCTCCTTGGATTTCGGTTGGAATATTTGGAGATTGAGAAGGAGAAGGAGGAGGGACGGAAATAGGTGTAATTGAATTTTTCAACGAATGGAATTCGGAGGAAGAGGAAGAGAAGAAGAGGAAGAGGGAGAGAAATGGTAGAGATAAATATTGAGATGTCATTGAGTTGAAATGAGGAGAATTTTTGTGAAATTACACAACTTGAATTGTATTGGTATGGGTAGGTAATTCAAGTGGGGTTTAAATAGGTTTTTTCTTCACTTCTGCATGGATTATGTGAATATTGGTCGTTGGGGTTAGTTTCAGATGTCACAGATAAATCTTATTATTAGATGACAAAGACGCTAAGTCACAAGGGATATATATATATCTATATACCTATTGGCTTTTACCGAATTTAGTTTAAATATTATACTCCCTCATTTCAATTTATATGACACTTTTTATTTTTAATATTCAATCGTATGAACTTTAACTAATATTTTAAGATATTTTTTTCACCAAATTGATATGAGAAAAGTTGTAAGTTATAGTACTTTTCATGTAGTTTTCAAATATATAAATTTTAATCTTAAAATATTAATTTAGTCTAATCTAATTTAGCTTCAAAATTTAGTTAAATTGAATCTCGAAAAGCGAAAAATGTCACATAAATTGAGACAGATGGAGTATATATACACACATTCCTTAGTTCACTTTTATTTTCCCACTATACTAAAAATAAGTTTTTACATTACTTGTCAACTTTAATATATCAAGAGAATTTTTTTTAAAAAAATATCTTACTCTTAACGTAATTTTTTCAAGTCTGTTAATACTATACATCAATTCAATATGAATATTATGGTAAAATATGTACTTCATTTATAATTTTATTAAGAGAAATACAAAGTCCATTATAAACACATAAAAATATACAGAGGATATTTTAGTATCATAAATTGCAAAAAAAATGCCGAGTGAAACCCCCTTGTATAAATGTACTGATGGGAATATACAATAATAATAATAATAATAATAATATATTTAGTATAATTCTATCAGATATGATATGAAGAGGATAGATAGTATACAAATTTTGTTTCTATTTTATAAAGGTAGGGAAACTGTTTTAGATAGATATATAGTATATGTGAAGACACAAATATGCAGTACTCTCTTACAAGTCACGGATTGGTGTGGCGTGGAGTGGAGTGAGAAGACGGAAAGGAGGAAGTTTCACGGGACGAAACAATAATAATAGAGGTTTTGGAAGGTGGTGTGCCTCTCAAAGGTGTCGGCACTAATTAATAGGTGTTCTGACAAATGCAAATTATTTTCCATGTTTTTAACTTTATTTGAACATGTAGACAATCTTCTTTGCTCCGAAAGGTGGAATCTCCCACCCCAGGAGCCCCCACACCCCGGTCCGACAGGTCTGTGAAGGAGGTAAATCATGGTGACTCAATTGATTTCAAAGGTTAGACCAGTACCACGCTGCGCACAAGGGGCCCTCCTTTATTTCAAGAAGAAACCCCCACACTGCCGCTGACGGGATTCGATCCTTGGTCTTTGCTCCAAATATCCCCCTTGAAACCAATTGAGCTGCCCATGCGGACATGTAGACAATCTTCTTAGTTGCAAGTAGGCATGTTCAGTCGGCCGGATCAGCCCGATCTCGACCCGTCTCGCCTCGTCCCGATCCTTAAAAATAAATTGTTGGTGTCGGGATTCAAATTCGGGACGGGGTCTGGGATCGTCCCGACCGCCCATCCCGATTCGTCCGGCCCCGCCCCGCCCCGCCAATCCCCTTTCCCTTTTGCAAAAATAGTTGTTGCAACAACGGTAAAATTTCGATTTTGGCTGTTGTGCAACTGCTATAACGGTCATTTTTGGCTCCCCATAAACCCTACATACCCCCTTAATATTTATTTTTAACCCATAAGTTAATATATTTACACTTTAACCTTATTTCTCAACTATAAATACCTCATTTTCCTCTTCATTTTTCTCACAAATCTTCCTACCATTTCTCTAATCTAATCTCTCAATTTATCTCTCTACAATTCTATAAATCTTCCTACTATTAAATATTATATCAAAGTTAAAAAATTGGGAGTGAAGTTGGCAACTAACTTGAGGATCATCCATCGAGCAAAATTTCAATTTTCAACCTCGATTACACGTCGGCGTTTGGTACCTTCGTTCCTTCTTTAAATTATTATTGTTACTTTATTTTAATTATCGCACTTAATTTCATTATCTTTAATTATTTATTTGCATAATTAAAATGGAAGGATTAAGAGGTATGTTTAAGGGTAAGAGTAAGGGTAAGGGTAAGGCTTCTTCTGGTAGGGGTAATAAGGGCAAGGGTACTTCTTCTAGTAATCTTATTCCCAGTCCCGATGATTTCATTGATTTCACTCATATAGATGAAACTGTTTTTTAATGATATATCATTAGATGATGATGTAGATGAACCACTAAATGACACACCCACGAGTGCACCTCAACCCCAGGCTCGGACTGAGTCTCAGCCTGAAACTGAAACTGGAATGTCTCCTATTCCCCCTAGTATGAGTCGAGGCCCCACACAACAAAAATTAAAATCAGCTGCATGACATTTTTTTGATAGGGACCAAGAGAATCAACTAGCTAGATGTAAAATTTGTAAAAATGTTTATAAATTTAAAACCGGAAAAGGTCAAGGTGGGACGGGAGGTTTATTGAGACACGTACAAAGCGAGTACACAGCTAGGTGGAATGAATACCAGGCTAAAAAATCGGGTGTGCCAATGCAATCTGAGTTGGGACAAGGTTCACATAGTGTCCCCGACCTAGTACATGGTCAAATTAACCCGACGACGGGGTGAATTTTTGGTCCTAAATATGATTAAAATAAAGATAGGGAAAATATGGCAAAATTAGTTGCGGTTGAGGGTTTGCCGTTTTCATTTCCTTCATTTCCTGGTTTTATTCATTACATTCGAGAAATATATAATCTCGCTTTTAATGGTTTTCCTAGATCAACTGTTAGAAGGGATGTTTTTAAATTTGCAAGTGAATATCAACAAAAATTTACGTTATGCATTGTATCATTTTAATGACAAAGTGGCTATCACTTCTGACATAGGCCGTAGTACTAACGGTAATAATTATTTAACGGTAATATGTCATTGGATAGATCAAAATTGGTATATGAAAAAACGTATTTTAGCATATAGATATATTGATGATATGCACACTGGAAGTTTTATTGCACAAAATATTAATGAAATTTGTGATTATTATGGAATAAATGATAAAATTATGACTATTACATTAGATAATGTTTCTTCTAATGATTATGCTATAAGACTTTTAAAAGTTTGATTAACTCCATGTTTTCCTAATTATTTTCATATAAGATGTGTGTGTCACATTTATAACTTAGTTGTAAAAGATGACCTAAAACTTTTTGAAAGCATTCTTGAAAAAATACAATTTGCTATAAATTTTATTTTTAAAGGTAATAAAATACAAAGACGCAAAGAATATAAAAAAAATTGTCATGATTGTGGATTACCTTATAGAAAAATTCCAGAAGAAGTTTCGACTAGGTGGAATTAGCTGTATGAGCAACTATTTGTTGCTTACGATTATAGACAACCTATAACTTTATTACTTAACGCCCATAATAAAAAATCCAAGGGATATGCTTGTAGATAATGATTGAGAAATTGTTTTAGAACTTAGTGGATTTCTAGAGAATTTTTTTCAAGCTACTAAAGAATTTTCCAGTATTTGTTATCCTACTATTTCAAATATGTTATTTTATATAGCTCTAATATTTTTTTTACTTAATGAATATATGCAAAAAAACAAACTTATAAGGCATCTATTGAAAAAATATTTAAAAAATTTTAAAAGTATTTTTTTCCTATTCCCACTATTTATATTATTATCATTGAACATTGCGTTGCTATGGTCAATAAACAGCCAACAAGTGGTTCTGAATGACCTTGAGGAGGCCCCGGCGCAGCACCTTTCTCGCTCGAAGGATATATGAAAAGAACATCCCACTACGAATTCCTATCCCGTTAATAAAGTACAGATAAATAATATATTCCAAGTCTGAGTTTTAAAGCATACGCATTGAAAAAAACCTTTGGCTTTGGACTTTCTGCTTTGATAGATCTTTCCTCTCAAAAGAGGTGCTAATACTCAAACAAGCATGAAACGTATGCTTGCATATTCATCCATAGGCCAAATCGGATATGTAATTATTGGAATAATTGTTAGAGACTCAAAAATCCGTGCTGGACCGATCGATATACCAATAATCAAGTCTTCGGTCAACTGGTGGAATACATTGCATCAACCTGGGAGCATTAGCCGATCTGGTACATTAATACATGTTCCTATGCCCATTACAATCTTGTCTAACTTTGCTAACTCTCCCTTCTCAACCCGTATCTTGTTCGTTCTGGAAACACACTTTTGGGCAGATTCTAGTATCCAACCCATCTCTTTCTGCCGATTCCCCGAGTTGTCGGAATCTCTGGTTCGATCAGGACCAGGAGTCCCATTCATTCGTTTATGGGAGCGACTCTCTGTTCACATTCTCCACCGGGTCATCAAGTGATTAACCAGCTCAATCCATTTTTCCATCCGATGATCTTCACCCTAGGACTAACTCTGTTCGACCTGCCTTGATTGCCTAGCTAATGCTACCGTCACAAACAACCTCTCAAGAGAATAGGGAGTGAATGACACTTCTATCTAGATCAGTGATTTCGTTCCGCCGAGCCAACTATCGAACGTCTTGCAAGCAACCTATACTAATCTAAGCGAGGCACAAGGGTCCTGGTACTATCCAGGTGCGAAGAACCCCGGAGGTGACTACAATGAGCAGAAATCTCAGTCACGGGCCTAAACGACGAGCAAACACTCGAACGTGAGAGTAAGGGATCACCCAACGAATGGACGAGCTCAAAAAGGGCAGGGAGGCAAGAACCATGCTTTCAGAGACCTAACCCAACCCGGTCCGAATCTTATATGAACTGCGAGAATAACTGACTAAGACGTGCCATAAGGGGTCATTCTCCAAACGGGACGGAGCCAAAGCTTTAGGTTGTTTAAGTAGGTTGGGTGACAGATTGGCCATAGAAGTACTCCGGGATATAATCTAGGGCAACAAAAGTGGAGTTCAGCTCTCTATCTTAGAAAAGTAGCCCTGCTATCTCTTTCTGACTTCTTTGTCTTCCTTAAGCAAGTGTCACAGCAGTGGATCCTTGTATATGCTTCTTAGGGTTCTCAGTCTTCCCTACTAGTTGATAGAGAAGAGGAAGAATAGAATAAAAGAATTCTTCCTGGAGCTTCTGCTTCTACTTTCCAGCCTGCAGTTCCCCTCACCTCACCCTGATATTGGTAGAGTCTTAGAAGTTCTTGGGGAGATTAAAACCTCCTTTCGAAATCTTCAACCAATTTATTCACCACATCTCTGTGACATCCCCTTGGAAAAAAGAATGTCATGGGAGTGTGATATTAAATCCGACTATTAAAGTAGACGGTTGTAAAACACTAATAGAAATGATTTATGATTGTATAGAAGTACTTCCAACAGACCCAACTGAAGAACCGACTCACAAACCAACTAAAGAAGAAGTTACGTCTAGCATACACACTGAATGTAAACAAGTATATACATATTACCAACAACAAAGTGCAAATAATCAACCGGCTTCTGTACCATCTTCTACTACTTCGCTGCAACCTTATAAAAATATGTGGTTTCTGCTGCTAGTATTCAAGGCCTTAGAAATAAAATGTTTAGTGGTTCAACTTCTTCACAAGTTAGCGAAATTGATGTTTATGTTTTGTAGGGTGTTGTACCGTACGAATTAATTGTCAATGATGAAGGACATGAAGACTTGCTGAAATACTGGAGGCAGAATGAGAATACATTTCCGACACTAGCAAAGATGGCCCGAGATGTTTTGAACATTCAAGCGTCATCAATAGCGTCTGAAAGCATTTTTTCTGCTGGAAGATTTCAAATAGGAGAGCACAAACATTCATTGGCGGGAGACGCATCGGAGATTGCAGTTCTTTTCAGAGATTGGATTCGAGCTGAGCGTAGAAGGTGCGGTCAACCGGAGATCAACGAAGAAGAAGATAACAACTACAACGAAATCTTGTCCGAGAGAACAGGAAGCGACGACAAATAATTTGACCGACAAATTCCAATTTCAACCGAAGATCCTCAAGACATTGTGAGGAAATTAGAAAAAGTATGGTTAAATATGTAATTTTTTTAATTGCAATTTTACTATGTGATTTGCAACTTTTGAACATCACAAAGTTGCAATTTTGAAATTGTATTACCAAAAAATCATATTTCTATTAAATAATATAAGAGGATAAAAACAGCCTTGAGATGTTTTTATTACACTATCTTGTTCAATTATTGAAGTGCTTATATATATTATTTTTTAAAATTAACTGGCAAAAAAAAAGTCAAATCCCGAACCGGACTCGACCCCTCAAATCTCGGCCCCTCTCCTGGCGGGATGTGGGACGGGACGGGACCTCTTCCTGTCCCGCCTATCTCGGCCCGCCGGAACTCGAGTCCCGACCCTCCCCCGTCTCGCTGGGTCCCATCCCGCCAGGACCCACCCCGGCCTGCGACGTTGGACAACCCTAGTTGAAAGTATTTCCATGACTTATTATAAAATGTAGGAAATTATTAGTCTGTTTGGCCAAGTTTTTAGAATTAACTTATTTTTTAAAAAGTACTTTTGGTGAAAAATAGTTTGTGTTTGACAAATTAATAAAGTGATTTTGAGCAAAAGCTACTTTTTTAGCTTCTGGAAAACTGCTTCTGCTACTTTTCAGAAGCACTTATTTTCTTCCAAAAGCTTGATCAAACACCTCATTTTTAAAAAATATACACTTACTGAAAATAAATAATTTTGGGGAAAAATAAACTTAACCAAACGGGCTATATGTTTGACTTCTTCTCTTACATAAATAAATTAGCTCACTTGTGATTATTGTCTGTACTAGATGAATTTTGCCCGGGTCGTTTGGATTTAATTTTGATATACCTTCATTTGTTTCTGTTATTTACTTGCACACTCTCCTCCATTTGTAGGGGTCATTTTGTTGCTGATTAGAAGCTATATTATACATGCATTAAATGTTTCTACATAAGTCATATTACATTTGGTAGTATTTTTTTATTATGTATAAAAATTAACACGGTGTCTAGTTTGTACGTAGTTTAGAAATTCGCGTAAGTCTATATATTATTTAATTTTTTGCAAGGTAGAAGATGGAATAACTAATACGGGCTCATTTGATTAGGAACAAGTTATCCCGGAATTAGTTATCCCACCCTTAATGTGGAATAAAAATAACACTACAATCCCGGAATTAGATATTTCATGGAATTTTATCCCAACCAAACGTGGATAAATTAATACCGAATTTAATCCCGGGTTGATTATTCCTTGTCCCTCATACCAAACGAGCCCTACATTAATAACTAAACCTTGTATAATTAATTCTTATTTAAATAATATATAAATTCTCTCATAATTTATCTGTGCATAACTTAAACCAACTACCAAACGACAACTTACAAAGCACAATAAATAGTGATAAACACAAAAATATATTATAGCGGATATATACGGAATTTTCTAATTTGTGCAATTAAGAACAATGAATTTTGCCGCATTCAAATTACATCGACGAAGACAGACGTACAAGTTACATTCTTGGTGCATTACTTGTTCATGCAAAACTTTTCCATTAAGGCATTACATTTTCAAACTAATCTCCAACAATTTAATGATGACACATGGGTCAGTTTTGAGTTGAATTTTAACACATCTACCTGTGCACTCAAGCATATTGAAATTGGTCACGCACTCTTAACATGGCTAAAAGTTGTTAACTATATATGGAAGAGATCCCTATATGAAAATGGCTGAATTCTCCATTCTACATTTCCTTGTAGACATACGAATTTTGTGGAATTATATTCATATTAAATATAGATATATTCCTAGATTTAAAAATATCAAGGCCAAATCAAGATTACATTAGTTAAGTCCAAGACGTAAGTCCAAATGATGAGCCTATTTCATTAGCCCAAAATCTATGTCATATGTTAAAATGACATGACGCACCAAATCAAATCAAGGACCAATGAAATTATGCTACATGTATAAGTGATGTAGCATGCCAATTCAATGTAAAGATCAATCGAAGACGCACCGCCATATCAAAAAGATTTATAAGTCTTCCGCAAATTGTGAAGCCTTAATCTCCTGTGGTGATCCATAAGTCTTTCGCAATCAAGAAATCTTCATCTTTAGTGGTGATCTGCAAGTTTTCCGCATATGAAGAAAAATACATTAAGAAGCTCTCCTCTTTAGTGAGTCCACAAGTCTTCCATGAACTATGAAGTCTTTGTTCCCAAATAGTGAGCGCAAAGTTTCCACACCTCTACGTACGTTTGTGATAAATTTTGGCTCCACATAGTGGTAAAATCCCAATAACAAGCAATTCATCAATTCAAGAACAAACAAAATCCTTGAGTTGACGATCGTGAAGAGAGATTCAAGATTTTATAAAGATTATAACCTCACAAATTATTGAAATAAAATATTGTTACTTTTCGCTATTTTTCTTATCTTGATCATTATCTTTCAGGAGCGAAAATTAGTTGTTACATACCTCTCTTTAATAGTGCATATCTGATCCCCAAGAACAAATAATACACTTGAAAGTATACTATTCATTTATCTGTGCTGTATGTGAGAAGCCATCCACTCTAATGTAGTAAAACTATCAAAAACTTTATAATCATAGAACCAACAACAACAACAACATACCCAGTGAAATCCCACAACATGGGGTTTGGGGAGGGTAGAGTATACGTAGACCTTACCTCTACCTTGTTAGGTAGAGCGGTTGTTTCCGAGAGATCCTCGGCTCAAGACAGAGCATAAGCATAAGCACAAGCAAAGCAACAACAAAAGTAAAGCAAGAGAAACGGTCAAATCCGGTTAGAAAAAATTTAAAGTAGTATGAGAATGCTGGTATCAAAAGCGAATAAGCTATGATAGCACATTCCAAAAAAATAAGCAGTAACTAGCGCAGATAAATAAGCTAAATAAAGTACACTAAAATACACATAGCAGCAAAAATCAAACTACAGGGAACTATAAAGCAATACTGCGCCAATTAGTATGATAGGCTAAGCGGACCTACAATAATAACACTACAACTACCAGTTTGCAAGCTTAAGTAGGACTACGCTCGACTACCTACTACCATTCTACCCTAATATGTGTCATCCACAACCCCTATCTAAGGTCATGTCCTCAGTAAGTTGCACATGCGCCATATCCCGTCTAATCACCTCTCCCAAATGCTTCTTCGGCCTACCTCTACCCCTCATGAACCCGTCCTTAGCCAACCTCTCACACATCCGTACTGGAGCATTTGTGTCTCTCATCTGCACATGTCCAAACTATCTCAACCTCACTTTCCGCATCTTATCCTCTACCGATGCCACTCTAACTCTGTCCCGAATATCATCATTTCTAATCATATCCCTCTTTGTATGCCCGCACATCCATCTCAACATCCTCATCTCCGTAACTTTCATCTTCTGGATGTGTGAAGTCTTGACTAGCCAACACTCCGGCCCATACAACATAGTCGGTCTAACCACCGCCCTATAGAACTTGCCTTTAAGTTTTTGTGGCAATTTTTTATCGCATAAGACTCCAGATGCGAACCTCTATTTCATCCACCCTTCCCTAATACAATATGTGACATCGTCATCAATCTCTCCACCCCCTAGGATAATAGACTCTAGGTACTTGAAGCTTCATTTCTTTGGAATGACCTAAGTACCAAGCCTCGCATCCACGTCTGTCTCAAGGTAGCTCCCATTACTAAACTTGCACTCTAAGTATTCTGTCTTGGTCCTACTCAGCCTAAACCCTTTAGATTCCAGAGTCTATCTCCAAACCTCCAGCTTAGCATTCACTCTGCTGCGAGTCTCATCAATTAGGACTATTTCATCTGCGAATAACATACACCATGGAACCTCCCCTTAGATTTATCGCGTCAGTCCATCTATCGCCAAGACAAATAAGAATGGGCTAAGAGCTGATCCCTGGTGTTGCCTTATCATCACTAGAAAGTGCTCTGAGTCTCCTCCCACTGTCTGTACCCTGGTCTTGGCTCCATCATACATATCCTTGATCGCCCTAGTATACGCCACAGGTACACCTCTAACCTCCAAACATCTCCATAGAACCTCTCTAGAAACTTTGTCGTATGCCTTCTCAAGGTCGATGAAAACCATATGTAAGTCTCTTTCTCTCCTTATACTACTCCAACAACCTTCTAATAAGATGAATGACTTCTGTTTTTGAACGCTCCGACATGAATCCAAGCTGATTCTCGGAAATAGACACGCCTCTTCTCACCCTCATCTCCACGACTCTTTCCTAAACTTTTATAGTGTGGCTTAGCAGCTTGATACCCCTATAGTTGTTTCAACTATGGATATCACCTTTTTTCTTGTACAACGGGATCATTGTACTCCACCTCCATTCTTCGGGCATTCTCGCCGTCTTAAAATGATGTTAAACAACCCAATCAGTTTGAGTGTTCACTAGGGTTAGCAGGGAGTCTGCTAGACAGACATTATTGAATAACACCCTCTTCCAAAATTCAACTGGGATCTCATCAAGCCCGTTGGCTCGTCCCCTGCGCTTCCTTAGAACAACACCCTTAATCTCCTCAACCTTAATGCTTCTACAATACCCAAAATTCCGGCACCTACCAGATTGCTCTAGATTTCCCAGCACGATGTCTCTATCTCTTTTTTCGTTCAAGAGTTTATGAAAGTAAAACTGCCACCTTCGCCTAATATGCACGTCCTCCACCGGTACTTTGTCGTCCTCCTCCTTGATGCACCTCACGTGATCCAAGTCACAGACCCTCCTCTCCCTCGCCTTGGCTAGTCTATACAACTTCTTATCCCCGCCTTTCTCCTCTAATAACACCACATACAGGTGTTCAAAATCCGTCATTTTCGCCACCGTAAAGGCGAAAATAAGAGGAATAGTTCACTAGATAAACATATATTGGCATGTTAATCATTATATGAAAGGTGGAGACACATTGATGAACAACCATAAAAAATGATTTTGTCAAAAATATATGTATAATAACGTGTGCAATTATATGGGAAAATGATGAGGAGATGGGGTTATTTATAGGGTAATTTAATTTTAATTGTCCCCGTGAATCTCACATGTTAAAGCTATTACAGGAATAAGATCGCCACCATTAAATTGAGGTAGTAACATAGAAGGTCACCCAACTATGGGTAATGATCTTCTAAGGTCATGTTTTTTTTTTGTTTTTTTTAACAAGGTCATCCAACTTTACCTATATCATATCAAAAGTCACTTAATTAATATTTGAGCAACAAATTATGACATATCATTTAATTTATTCCACATAGCTTTTTCTCTTCTTTTTTTTTTTCCAGTCCACATGGCAATAAGATCCGACCTGATCCATAACCCAAATTTATTTCACAAGTATTTATAATCTATATGTACAAAAAGTATTTATAATCTATATATTTAGTACAATTTTTGAAATACATAGTATAAGTTTTTGACAAATGGTGTTCAAATAACCAATATTCATTGTATATGGCTACGCCGTTGTGTGCAAGAAGTTTAAGGGAAAATAATTCTTTTATAAATTACGGTACTTGTAAAATAAATTTTAAATATTCGTGTGATCATAAATCATTCCATAAAAAATGAAAATGATATAAAATTAAACTACTTCTAAATAATAAGGTTTTTTTATTTTTTGAACATATACTGTGTATATAAAAATTATACTAAATATATAGATTATAAATACTTTTTGTACATATATATTAAAGCCATGTGGAATAATTTTGGGTTATGGATCGAGTTGGGTCTTAAGTGGACTGAGAAAAAAAGAAGAGAAAAAATCATATAGAATAAATTAAATGACATGTTATATTTTGTTGCCCAAATATTAATTGAATAACTTTTAATGTGATATAGGAAACGTTGATAACCTTGTTGTTAAAAAAAATATACTCATAGTTAAGTAACCTTATATATGTTACTACCTCCCATTAAATTAGGTAAGATGGAATCCTGAGTATCTCAAAATTTGGCTATTTTTGGGAAGTCTACAGTCTGGGATTGTTAAGGTGCTTTGAACCTTTCGGATGTATCCTTTCAGGACATTATTGTTGGGTATGAGTAAATCAGATTCGGGACCGAGCTCTCTTGTGGTCAAGAGTTCTTCAGCTCTTGACCGGACTGTCACTGGCTAATTCGGGGTTAATTGTAAGTTCCTTTTGTGCCTGCCACGTGTCTTGATCAGTCTTTGGTTCGATATATTTATCATCAATAAAGATAGTCCCTCACTTTCTGCATAAGTTTCGGGTCCTGTCAAGGAAGTGCAAAGTTTGTCCCACGGGCATAGCTGATGATAAAGGAGTGAAACTTAAAATACAGTTGGAGCCCTACAGCGTGAATTCGAATTCGGATGGAAAAATTTACTCTCTTCTGGGGTAGGACCTTATAGGTGATATCAGTTGCTCTGTTCTCAAACTCTATTCATTCAGACACATTCCGTAATTTACTGATAGTAGTGCTAAAAAATCGAAACTACTATCTCTAGAAATAGTCTTGCGTTAGTCAAAAAATTCCATATTTAAAAAAAAAAGGGAAGTGGAAAGTTTTAGGTGGAAACCTAAGCACAAGGGTCAATATAATCCTTTACAACTTCACATCCATGACACATGGCAGACCGAATTGGAGGTGATACCGAGGCAATGATTACTTTTGGCTTATAAATACTAGATTTCTCATCAATTCCTCTTGTATGAAGGAAATCTTTGTTTTCTCAAGACTTTCTTGCCTCTTTACAACTTTCCATTCTGGATGTTCATCGATTTCATCCTTAACTCCACATATGTTCATCAAGACCAACACCCTCAAACGAGTCAACAATCTACTGTTGCCGGCTTCGACACCATTGAGAGACGATTTCTACTAACTTCCACTGAAGAGGTGGAGGTGGAGGAACCAACGGTATTTGTGAGGAAGGGGAAAACCTCCGCCGGCGAGTCCTCATCCAAGAGTAAGGGAGCAGATTTGTAACATTTCGCATAATTCTGGGAAAAATTTAATCTTTTCTCTTTTTAAAAATGCTCATGTAATGAAAAACTTCTGCCATTACTGAACAAGGATATTTTTGGACCAACATTACAACGACAGGGGTATATTTGACTCCAATTATTAATTGAGGAAAATTTTAGACCATTTTGCATAGTTCAGGGATAAATTTAAACTTCTCTCCTTTATTAAATTAAATATAAACCGAAATTAAAGGTTTATTGATATACTCCTATTAGTATACTATTTATTTAATCTAAACCTAAATCAAAGATGTATTTTGTATACTATGTAGTATACTATTTGTTAAATATAAACCTAAATCAAAGGTATATTGAAATACTAAAGCGTATACTAAATAGTATACTTGAGAGAAGCTCGAAAATAGTATCTCAAAATTAAGTGTAAAACAGCCCTACAAATGTTCAACATACTTGAATTTAATTATGTAGAGGAGAAACATACAGAACAGAAGTGTAAAATTGGAGAACTCTATAAAATTCTCTCACAAAACCTATGCACATATATCAAAGCTAAAAGTTTCATCAAATGACTAACTGTGCTTCTGAGAGCAATTTCATGCATGATCCCTTACCCTCTTACCACAAGATTGAACACATTGCTGCAAATTAGTCATACCTCAACTTAGAAACAAAGCCAAAAATGCTTGTTATATACCAGAAAGGGATGATGTTTTGGTTTCTTTAGTCTTTATGGTTGGTGGTGAAGGGTGGAAAAAAGGATCATCTGTCCAATTCTTTTCCCCCCAATGCTTTAACATACCCTTCCAATTGCATAACCTGTCTGTGCATCTCTTGAGTCGACGATCGTTGATCTTGATTTTCCAATGTCCATCTACAAAGTTTGCCTTCTGTGCTTCCCTTCTGTCCCATTCCAATTGTGCCTTTTGCTTTGATCTTAGCAGGCAAAAGTCCTGCAGCTGCTCGGGCATTGCATCGTGAACTTTCCACCACTTGTGGTGTGCAACATCACTCGCGAATTCTTGTAGTATGTCTACGTTCCAATTACAATCATAGTCCCGGAAACATAACCATGGCTTGTATCCTAGGTAGTGAAGGACATAAAGAATCGGAGGGTCAGCCCCGAAAAGATGTGTTTTCTTTGCTTTCACAACTTCATCATCACCAATCCAGAAGTTCTTCAAGAAGTTCATATGCTTTGGTATCCGATGCCACCACGTGAATATTTCATTTAGGTAGCCTTGATCACCTCCATTATAGGACTCAATCTCATTTATGTGATCCATCAGGAGCTGGAACGTGCAATTTGATGGCTCGATCACCATGACACCGGAGTTGAATAGCGTGCCATTGTTTCCCGTGGCTGAGATCTGTGGCATCCTAAACAAGATGTCGATATTTCTAAGTATAAGCAAATCAGCATCAATGAAAATGATCCTGTCATAATCTGTCAGCTGCCATAGCCTGAATTTGCTATAGTTCCACTCATTGTAAGCATCTTTCTCAGCTTTAGGATTTCTTATTCTCTGTATAGTCCTAACTTGCCAGCCTGCTGCCTCAAGTCCACTCCGGTGATAATCACCAATCGAATCATCGACAAGAATCACGAGGTCTCTCGTGGACCCTGACATTCTAATGCTTTGTGCTGCTGCTATGGCTCCACATACATATACATGAGCTGAATGCAAGATAGTTGCATATGCCTCGCGCCTTTTGTTCCCCGAATGTTCTTGCTCTGTTACCATAACATAGACACTATCAATTATCGATATGTCTATAAAATCAGTCACATCAAGAGAAGGAACAACAATAGTACAGTCAGACCTCTCTATAACAATTATCCTTTATGACAACATTTAACTATAACAATCATGTTTTTTGTGGAACCGATCTTTCATGTTATGTTATAATTTATGTTTTCTATAACAGCATTTCTGTATAGCAGCCAAAAAATATCGGAATAAACTACGCTTTTATAAAGAGGTTTGACTGTATATCTTACCTGTTGTACCAAAGGGAAGGGCAAGTTCACATGATCCAACAGGAAGTTGAAGTTTTTCTCTAAGAACACTCAAGTCCGGCTTGTACAACCACGCGTTACCTTTTCTAGCAACGAGCTCATTGCACCTATAAAGATTCGGTATAGGGAAGCATTTGGTTATGAAAAGAAAATGCACAGGATGTTTGCCCTTAGCAGAGGAAGCTAAACCACCAGCAGCAAGTTGCAAGTGCAATCGCGCAACATCTCTAGACCAATTCCCTTCATTTCTACACGGTAACTTGACAGCTATTAGATCGATTCGTATCCTAGGGACTACGAGTTTTGGCAAAGTAGGACAACTTGGAACTTCATCTTCTTGTTCTTCATCAATCCACTCAGGATACAAGGTGTTCCAAGTCACATTTTTTTCGGCGTAGTCAAGGTGAAGGACTGTTTGATTGGCATTAGGAACAACTTGTGTCCATTCATTGATTTCATCTTTGTTGAAATTAAGAAGGGCAATGTTGTTAACAACTTTGTTTTGATCAGGCAATTGATCCAAAACTTGAGATACTTCCTCCCAGCTGATGTCTAAATCTGATATGTATCTAGGATCAGAAGCACCCCATATCCACCTGTTCACAAAATGTTGCCTGCATTATATAATTTCTTTCCATTAATACTCCCTCTATCCCAATTTATGCGGCACTTTTCACTGTTTGATATTTAAATTATGTATATTTTGATCAATATTTTAAAATGTATTCTTTTATCATATTGACATGAGACAAATTGCAACTTATAGTACTATTCGTATAGTTTTTGAATATCAAAGTTTTTTTAAAATATTGTGTTGATCTAATCAAATTTAGCTTTAAAGATTGGTCAAATTGACAATGGAAAAATGAAAAATGACACATAAATTGGGATAGATGGAGTAAACAACTAAGCTATGACCAATTTTGTGAACAGTAAAGAGGCCCTCTATTTTGAATTTTCAAGTAGAAGCTTTAGTAACTTTTTTCTCTCTCTTTTCTCCAACTTTTCTTTACTTTTCCCTGAGCTAATTTTTCTGAGCCAACCTTTCAAGATTCTTAGGATAGTAAAATAACAAAAAGACAAGGAGCAACTAGCCAAGTTTCATTTACAACGCTTTTTCTAAGTTCACCATGTTTATAACTTGTTTTTTATATACAATTTTTATCTCTTTATCTAAAAATTGATAGTGCCCTTAACCATGCTAATACTTTATAAGCACCCTTTAAATGATCATAAAGTACAACAACAAAAATCAGTGAAATTCCATAGAATGGATCTGAGTAAGGTAAAGTGTACGCAAACCTTACCCCTACCTTGAGAGGTATGGCGACCGTAAAGAATTGTTACATTGATTGTGTAATTTAACTTATAGCACTTTACCTATCTTATTTTCTAAATAGCTTAAGGTGATAGCATAAAAATTCTTTTATACGGTAAACGTATAAAAGTTAGACTCATATATGTATACATACATAAATAAATAAACATACATATATTGTGATTTCTTTTTGGTCAAGTATAAAATCCAAGAATAGAAGAAGTAGAGCATACCTTGAAACAGTTTCAGCATTATTATGTGGACAAACAGAAGGGGAAGAGAGAATGATGTAGAAAGTGCCAATCACAATGATAAATAACACAAGCTTTAGTGGATGGAACTTGCAGTTTGTGCTCCTCTCTTGAAAAGGGTTTTGGAGGGGCTTAATTCCTTCCACATCCTTCACTTTTATTTTCTGTAATCTTCTTTTGCATGCATCTTCTCTGTAATATGGTGTACAAGTAGCGAAAAAAATTGGTTCAAGTATTCAATTAAAAAAAATTTAGTAAGTAATTAGAATGATAGGTAATTATTATCTTTAACTAACATCCGCCCTTAACTAGAGGTCTCGGGTTCGAGCCTTTGATATGAAAAAAATCTTGTTAGGGAGCGCTTTCTCCTTAAATGGGCCTTACGCAATGCGAATTCATATTAGTCGAGTACCCAATGTGGATACGGGACACCGCCTCTTTTGCATTTAGTGGTGTGAGTATTAAGTTAATAATTACATTTTAACTGATTTCTAGTCCATCATCCTCTAATAAATCATATTAAAGTTTGCTAATTGTCTTTCTAATAGCTTTATGATTGGATGCTACCTCCAACATTAAAAGTTTAACTTTTATGCACCGAAATGTAAAGTAATTTTTATAAGATATGATTATTTAAAAACTAACTATATATGTAGTTATTCATAATTATAAGTGTGATTAGTAATATAAAAATAAAGAGACAACTTACTCCAACAAGTTAAAATATTTTACTAGTATAAAATGTTCTTTCTACTTTGAACGTATATAAATTAAATCCTATTAAATATGAGGGGATATCCCTAATTTATATTGTTTTATTGTCCCTTTGTAGGTTATTGTATGATGTTCTACGTTAGTATTTTTCTCTTTCTCTCTCTGTATAATTTTTTTTATTCATTGTTCAATATTCGTGTTGAATGGATTCACATGAAAAGTCGGGGTAAAGCCTGTTTCATGCCAAGGCAATTTTTTTTTTAAGACTCAAATTTGAAACTTCTATTAAGGACGGAAATGTACCTATTGCCCTACCCAACCTTTATTTTTAGAATTATCTCTAAAACGTAGTATATGACAAAACCTAGCTACTTCAACAACTAACTGATCTGTCCTTCAACAAATGAGATTAAAGATCTTACAAAATTATTAATTTTAGAACCCTAGGTTGACAGTTGCAATTCTTCACCTACCACATGTTGGACCACAACCCTGTCAATTTAATAAAACTCTCATTAAAAGTAGGGCTGGCCAGTGGGCCGGGACGGCCCGACCCCGACCCGACCCCGTCCCGAGCCCGCCCCGGTCCCGCCCCGACCCCGCTTTAAAAAAAAAAAAAAAAAAAAAATTAACGGGGCGGGACTCGAACTCGGGACGGGACGATGTCTCGTCCCGCCGTACCCGAGCCCGCCCCTGTGCCCGCCCCGCCCGCCCGCCTGACCCGTCCCCGCCCCGACCCCGACCCCGCCCTTTTCCCCCCTTTGCAAAAATGACCGTTGCACCAACGACCATTTTAGATTATGGCCGTTGGCCAACGGCCATTTTAGGCCCCCCCCCCCCCCCCCCCCTACCCCTTAATATTTATTTTTAACCCATAAGTTATTATATTTACACTTTAACCCAATTTTTCAACTATAAATAACTCATTTTCTCTTCATCTTTCTCACAAATCTTCCTATAATCTCTCTAATTTCTCAATATATCTCTCTACATTGTTTGCTAAATATTCAATTTTATTAATTCATTTGGGAATTGGGAGTGAAGTTGGCAACTAGCTTGAGGATCTTCCATCGAGCAAAGTTTCAATTTTCAACCTCTCGATTACACGTCGACGTTACGTCGGCGTTTGGTACATTCGTTCCTTCATTAAATTATTATTGTCTGTTTATTTTATTTAGCGCACTTAATTTCATTTACTTTAATTATTTGTTAGCATATAATTAAAATGGAAGGAATTAGAGGTATGTTTAAGGGTAAGGGTAAGACTTCTTCTAGTAGGGGCAACCAGGGCAAGGGTACTTCTTCTAGTCATCTTATTCCTACACAGATGATTTTGTTGATACTCAACATTTTCCTACAATACCATTAGATTTAGACCAGGAGCTATTTTCTGGGAACTCAAGAAGACTTTAATTTAGACGATGATCTAGATGATATACCCACTAATGTTGATGACAACACACCCACTAGTGCACCTTCAACCGAAATACCTCCTATTCCCCCTAGTATGAGACGAGGTCCAAGAAAACGACCATTAAAATCGAGATGCATGGACATTTTTTGATAGGGACGTAGAGAATCAAGTAGCCATATGTAAAATTTGTAAAAATGTTTTAAAATTTAAAACTGGAAAAGGTCACGGTGGGACGGGGGTTTAATTAGACACGTAGTAAGTGCTCATCCAAATAGGTATGCCCAATACCAGGCTTCAAAACCGGGTGCGCAAACGCCGCTCCATCGGGACAAGGTTCACATACGATATCGTCCCGGACCAAGTACGGGGTCAAATTAACCCTATGACGGGGGGAATTGTAGGCTCTAAATACAATAAACATAGAGATAGGGAAGCAATATCAAAATTAGTTGCTTTGTGGAGGGTTTGCCTTTTTCATTTCCTTCATCTCCCGATTTTATTCATTACATTAGAGATATATATAATCCTGCTTTTAACGGTTTTTCTAGATCAACTGTTAAGAGAGATGTATTTAAATTCGTGCATGAATATCAACAATATTTACGTTTTTCATTATATCATTTTAATGGCAAAGTATCTATCACGTCTGATATAGGTCGTAGTACTAACGGCCATGATTATTTAACTGTAACTTGTCATTGGATAGATTATAAATGGTCTATGCAAAAACGTATTTTAGCGTATAGATATATAGATGATAGGCACACTGGTACTTTTATTGCAAAAAATATTTATCAAGTGTGCGATTATTACAGAATTACCGATAAAATTATGACTATTACATTAGATAACGCTTCTAATAACAATTACGCAATTACAATGTTAAAAAATAGTTTAACTCCATCTTTTCCAGACCATTTTCAAATAAAATGTGCGTGCCATATATATAACTTAATTGTAAATGATGGTCTATCACTTTTTGAAGACATTCTTAGTAAAATACAATTTGCTATAAACTTTATTTTTAAAAGTAATAAAGTACAACGTAGAAAAGAATATAAAAAAACTTGTCACGATTGTGGACTACCTTATAGAAGAATTCCACAAGAAGTATCCACTAGGTGGAATTCTTTATACGAGCAACTACTTGTTGCTTATGACTATAAATTACCTATAACTTTATTTTTTAACTCTCATAATAAAAAGCCAGCTAATATGATTTTAGATAGTGATTGGGTAAACATTTCCGAACTTATTGTATTTTTAGAGAAAATTTTTCAAGCAACAAAAGAATTTTCCGGTATATATTATCCTACTATTTCAACTATGTTATTTTATATAACTCTAATATTTTTATTACTTAGTGAATATATGAAAAAACCAGCTTATAAGGCAGCTATTAAAAAAATGTTTGTCAAAATTAAAAAATATTTTATTCCTATTCCCTCTATTTATATTATTGGTTCTGTATTAAATCCTACTATTAAATTAGACGGTACTAAATCACTAATTGAAACTATTTACGATTGTATAGAAGTACTACCACCTCCAAGTCCCAAAAATCTAAATCACCCACCACCTATTGAACAAACTAAAGAAGAAGCGGTGTCTAGCGTAGAACACCAATGCAAAAATATATATAGATTTTATCAACAAGAAAATGCTAGTAACTTACCGGCTTCTATACCATCTTCTTCATCTTCAACACAACCTCACAAAAGACATGTTGTTTCTGTGGCTAGTATTGAAAGCCTCAGAAATAGAATGTGCGGCCGTACCTCTACTACTAACCAAATTAGCGAGTTGGATATTTTTGTTTTGCGGGGTTCTGTACCGTATCAAGAAGTTATCAATGAAGATGGACAAGAAGACTTGTTTGAAATATCGGAGGGGAATGAGAAGACCTTTCCGACACTTTCATTGATGGCTCGAGATGTTTTGAACATTCAAGCGTCATCAATCTGCGTCGAAAGCGCTTTTTCTCGAGCGGATATCAAATAGGAGACCACGGACACTCATTGGCCGGAGACGACTTGGAAATTGCGGTATTATTCGAGATTGGATACGAGCGGAGCGGAGAAGGTGCGGTCAACCGGAGATCAACGAAGAAGATGATGAAAACTACAACGAAATCTTAACCGAAGGTAGTGGAAGCGACGTGGATCAATTTGACCAACAAATACCAATTCCAACCGAAGAACCACATGAAATCATCAAGCAATTAGAACAGGTTTTTTTGAAAATGTAATTTTTTTAATTGCAATTTTATTATGTAATTTGCAACTTTTGGACAACACCACAAAGTTGCAATTTAGATTTTAGACAATTGTATTTGTATTACAAAAAAATCATATGTCTATTAAATAATATAAGAGGCACAAAAACAAATTGGGATGTTTTTATTACACTATCTTATTTTGTTTATTGAGTTTTTTTAATACATATGTTATTTAAAAAAAAAAAAAAAGGAAAACCCGACTGTACCCCGCCCCGAGCCCGACCCCGCCCCGATACCGACGGGATCGGGATCGGGACGGGGCCGGAGCAGTCCCGCCGACCCGACCCCGCTAGGCCCGCTAGACCCAACCCCGACCCCCTGGCTCGTCCCGCCCCGACCCCGACCCCGCCAGACCCGGCCCGCCAGACCCGAGCCTGGCCCACTGGCCACCCCTAATTAAAAGGTTGTTTAGTCTAATCAAAGTGAGATTTTAAAATTAGGAGATACAACTACTCGACCATCCCCTTGACAAATAAATTTTCAGACTCACATGGTTTTTATTTCCCTTGCCTATGTGTTATTAAGGAGAACAGCTACTTTCCAACTTTCTTTTTATTTAAAAAAGAAGCAACAGAGATAATTCGAAAGTAATATATGTTCTTTACATGAAAAGATTACGACCACAACAACAAAATTAATTAGTGTAACTTATAAGTTTGATACATAATACATTTTATAGTAAACTTACTTTCTAAGTTTTGGGGTTCTTTACTTGAAAGGAACAAGCAAATAAGACTAATATTTGTAGGAAATTTAGTATACTCTATATATACGGTGCATTTTCTAGTGAAACGTAGTCTCTAAGCTGCATGCCAGCCATAATTTTAATTCTTTCCTTGTGCAAATGCTATGACATGGACGTTTTTTGTTTTTCAGTGAGAGTATGTTAAAATCTTACTTCAAAATATATTTCCACAACCATCTAAAATAGAATCTTTCTTCTACTTATATATATACATAAAAAATAATTTTCATCTTATACATATACTATAATTTTTTGAGGAGTTGGATGAACCTCTGTTCACCCACTTGGCTCCGCCCCTGGCCGTTGCCTCTACATGGTAAAACATTTTCTGTTATAGCTCTGATGATTATATATATGTTGACAGTGTAAACAAGTTTTTGCACCATTAATGTATTTTGACATGTCGTAACATGTAACGTTTCTTACTTTTTATACAAATTATGCTCCACCTTTCTCATATTTCTCTCAACTATCTCTATTCAATAATCAATATCTCAAAATGCACAAGTAAAATTTTGAAAGAGCATATCTTGATGCTAGTTCCAAGTTCCAACTAAGAGTTGATTCAAGACTTTTACGGAGAAGAACCATTTTTAGAGGATTGAAACTTTGATAATAACCAATTGATTTGCTTATATATCAATGACATACTATTAAAATATATTATTGCACCTTCCAAATAAATACTCCTGATGAAATTAACAGAAAGATAATATTTTATTTTATTTTTGTAGGAAATAACTCACATTGATCTTCTAGCCTCCATGAGATCTCCAGTATATTCGACCTTGCTCGAGAAAGATGAAAATCAGGAATAATCTGCTAATAGATATGAAAAAGAAAATACACATTGAATGAGTTCAATAAGAAATACTGCAAATTCTACGGGAAATTAAAATAGTACCTCTGCATCATTGCCATTGACTAAAGACAAGTGAAAAACAGATGGATTTGCAAAGTACACAAACTAAAAGGAAACCACCATTACTTCACAAATAAATGCTCTGCGCACGCCTATCCAATAGGAAATATATATTTTTTTTGGCAGGCTAATTCAGAATATTAGAATCAATATGTTCAAAATATTTTAATTTTTTTGTTCGTACAATAATAATTACGTCTCAGAAAAAAATTGATTTAGTTGAACCTACAGAAAATTATCCTTGATCCACCTCTACTTTTGCATACTAAAACGTTGAAATTACATGCATATATGGTTTCAAAAGAAGATGAGGAATTGAGATTGCACAAAAATCATAACACAAAAAAATTCAAACTTACCTTTGCAAATACTAGGCAATGAGAAACCACAAGGAAAATAAATTCTTGTTTTTTCTTCTTCTTTGTTCTTTATCTATGTTGAAGGTTTGTATGAGAAGAGAGGAAGAAAGAAAGAACACTCTCAATTTAAGAAACAACTCCTTAGTTCTCTGATTGAATTGTCCAAACATTTTCTATATATATATTGTGAAGCTACAATAAAATATATATGCTCTTTGAGATGTCCAACTATTTTCTGGTGACTTTACCAAAAAATATAAAAATAAAAAGCACATTTCTTTTCAAGTCAATAGCAAGAACCAATTTTATTCACCAACTTCTTTGCTTTCGAATTGTCTCTTCTTACTGATGAAAAATAAGGAATACTGCAATAACATGTTTTTTTAATACTTATTTCCCTTTTCCTAATTCCCCTTTTAAATTCTTTACATATTCTTAGTCATTCTATAAAGGACTTTATCTTGGAATTTTTTTATTTCATCCTTTTCCTCATCTTTTGGACCCTTTGCTTTCTTAGTATGAGAAGTTAGGGGCAATGCAAGGGGAAATAATTTTAAGGATAATGTGTTTGGTACGGAGGAAAATATTTTTTAGAAAATAAGTCATTTTATGGCATCAAACATCAAGCAGTATCGTTCAGATCCCATTAGTGAAATTATACTGGGTATGTTGTTGTATTTTTCTGATAGTTCATTTGAAATAGTTTTTAAATTTTAGAGAGTTTGGATAGCGAGATAGTTTTTTCTAAAAAATAATTTCTCAAAAATATTTTCCGTCTGAAAGAGAATAATCCCATGATTATTTTCATTAATGTAATATTTTATATACATGATATATAATAGTAAACCTAGCCTATAATTACGGAAATCAAATATACATTTTTATACTAAAGATCACTACCATAATTACAGATGTACAATATCACCAATAATATCAAGGAATATACTATGTATATTCTATCACACCCCCGCAGTCATAGTAGGCGGTCGTCGTACGCTGAGACTGTCCCCAAAATCTTCAAATGGAACTAAGGGAAGACCCTTAGTAAAGATGTCAGCAATTTGGTACCGTGAATGGATATGCAAGACATGTACTTGTCCACGAGCTACCTTTTTGCGAACAAAGTGAATATCCATCTCGATATGTTTAGTGCGCTGATGTTGGACAGGATTTCCAGAGAGATATATCGCACCAATATTGTCGCAGTATACCAAGGTAGCTTTCTGAATAGGAAAATGAAGCTCTAAGAGGAGGTTACGCAGCCAACATGACTCAGACACTACATTGGCTACCCCTCGATACTCGGCCTCCACGCTGGAACACGATAAAGTAGCCTGGTGTTTAGCCGACCAAGACACCAAGTTATCACTAAAAAACATACAATAACCAGATGTTGAGCGTTTGGTATCTGGACATCCACCCTAATCTGCATCTGTATAAGACATGAGAGTAGATACAGAGGATGAATATAAGTGTAAACCATAATCAAAAGTGCCTTGAATGTAACACACAATGCGTTTGAGAGCGTGCATGTGTTCTTCCCTAGGATCATGCATAAATAACACACCTGCTGCACTGCATAAGTAATATTGGGCCTCATGAATGTAAAATACTGAAGAGCCCCCACAAGACTGTGATAGTGGGAGGGATCCTCGTAGGGTGTGCTAGAATTAACACTCAGCTTCGGTTTGATGTCAATCGGAGTAGGAGATGACTTACAGGATGATATGCCAGTCCGGTCAATAATCTCAGCTGCATACTTCCTCTGGGATAGAAATAGACCATCTGCATGACGAGTTACAACTATATCCAAAAAATAACTCAAAGGCCCCGAGTCTTTCATAGCAAATTTGGAGTTGAGAAAAGATATGATATGCTTGCATAGTTATCAGATGAGACAGTCAATATAATATCATCCACATATAACATAATGTATGCCAGAGAAGTACCGCGACGGTAGATGAACAGAGAATGATCAGACCTGCTGTGAGAAAATCCAATAGTAGACACATAATCAGCAAACCTTTTGTACCAGGCCCGAGGGGCCTGTTTGAGCCCATACAAAGACTTCTTCAGCAAACACACATGGTTAGGATGATCGGGGTCACTGAAGACCAATGGATGATGCATGTATACAATTTCCTTGATATCACCGTGTAAAAATGTATTTTTCACGTCCAGTTGATGAATGGGCCATGCTTTTGAGAGAGCCAGACTGAGAACAATGCGAATAGTTGTCGGTTGACCACCGGATAAATGTCTCTCCACAATCCACGCCAACCTGTTGTGTTTTTCCATCACCTACAAGACATGCCTTATGCCTCTAAAAAAAGCCATCAGATTTTTCTTTTTGAGTAAAAATTCCAATAGAACAAATCACATTGACACCAAGCGGACGAGGCACCAACTCCCATGTCTTATTTTCAATAAGAGCATTATATTCATCATTCATGGCCATTTTCCAATTCGAGTCACGAAGGGCAGACACGGTGTTACGTGGTAGGGGTGATTTAGTGACATTAGAGTTGAGATTAAAATGTTATTTTGGTTTAAAAATACCCCGTTGGCTATGAGTAACGGGTCCTTGACTCGGAATAGAAGTGGGCCGGACCTGGGTCGGTGTAGTGACGTCAGAACTGACTAGACCGAGAGGGGGATCACAGGTTTGACCAGCAGACAGTAGGCATGCTGGTCGAAAGGGCTAAGGGACGAAAACTGGGCCAGCAGGCAGTGGGCTTGCTGGCAGGGACTCATCGGAAGAGGAAAATGGGCCAGCAGGCAGTGGGCCTGCTGGCAGAATTAGATGAAGGAAGGAGTTTGAGCCACCAGGTAGTGGGCCTGCTGGCTGAATTTGGTCACGGATAGGGTCTAGGCTAGTAGGCATTGGGCCTGCCGATGTCTGATGGTCCAAATCCTGAGATATGGGTCGGACCAAATAGTGGACCATATACGGTGAAAGCCCATCATCCAAAAAATTATAAGAATTAGACACAAAATTATGCAACTTAGCAAACGGAAATTGAGTTTCATCAAAAATGACATGACGACTAATTATAATTTTATTAGAGGATAAATCATAATATGTATAACTACGATGATTAGACGGATAACTCAAAAAGACACAAGCAGTAGAGCGGGCTTGTAGTTTGTTTATTGTGGTAGAGGGAAACACCCAAATACTTTAAGATGAGAATAAAACGGATCTTTGTGATAAAGAATTTAGAGTGAAGATTGGTATGCTAATCCTTTGCTAGGGAGTATGTTAAGAAGGTAAGTAGTCATTTGTAATGCATGATGCCAAAATGAAGGTGGTAATGAAACATGAGCTTGTAATGTCCGAACAATATTATTAATGGTGCGTATTTTTCTCTCGGCTTTCCCATTTTGTGAGGATGTATGTGGATAAGAAAACTGGAAAGATATACCATTAACGTTACAAAATTCTCTAAATGACCCATTATCAAATTTCCTTCTATTATCACATTGAATGTTTTTAATTTTCCATTCAAATTGGGTACAAATGAATACTCTAAATGATAGAAATGTGGAATAAACTTGAGATTTTTAGATAACGGAAATGTCCACAAAAAGTTAGAATAATCATTCAAAAATAAGACATAATAACGGTGGCCCAAAGAGCTCAAAATGGGAGATGTCCACAAATCACTATGAATAATATCAAATGGCAACAAAGTACTAGAATTGGAGGCAACAAACGACAATTTCACATGTTTCCCAAGCGGACAAGAAGGACAAACATTAGTATTACGCGTACTATTACACTCAATAAATTTATTATTTTGAAGGGAGGAAAGAACAGACGCTCTCGGATGACCCAAACGCGTATGCCATAAGGAAGGTGCTAAGGCGGCAAATGTTGACGGTGTGACATGTTTAGTGGTGGTGGTGGTGATGGGATAGAGCTCGTCCCGACTATCACATCTCATTAGAGGTATCCCCGTCGAGAAATCCTTCACAGAAAATCCAAAAGGGTCAAAGTCAATAGAAACCCATTTAGCAATTATAAATTTCCGAACAGAAACCAAATTTGTAATTAATTGAGGAGCATAAAGGACATTTTTCAAGGCTAAAGGTAGGTTCGGGGGAGATAAATGTGTGTGACCGTATCCACGAATTGAAATTGAATTACCATTACCAATAATTATGCCACGATTTTTGCTCAAAATAAAATAAGACGAGAGATTACCTGGTGCGGACGTCATGCGAGAAGTAGCACCGGTGTTCATGTACCAATTTACCTACGGAGGATTTAATCCAAGTGTATGTATCACTACCTCGATATCCGTGTGGGTTGGCACTGCTACTGGGCCCACAACATCGAAGGCCTGCTGAGGCCGAGGCCCAAGCAGGCCAGCCTGCTGCCAGGATGAATTATTCCTCGACCCAGGTTGTTGCTGCCTTTGTTGTCTAATGGGCTTGGCCCAGTTCAGGGGTAGGGCGACATGGGCCACTATTCGTTGGCCTAAGGCATGGCCCAGGGCCACTACCTAGCGGCCCAAGCCTGCTGCTAAGGGTTCAATGGACTGGTCCCCTGATGACCGCCACTACCGGCTGCTCGTCCGCCAATGCCGCGGCCGTTGCTGTCACGACCACCACCCTTGCCACTGCCACGTCCGCCACCGCGATTTTTTCCACAGTTTGACCCTTTTTGCCACCCCCGTTGTTATGGTTTTGGCCATAAATTTTGGAGAACGATTGAGAGTCATCAGTTTCGCTGATGTGGCCACCATCATGGCGGAATTGGCTCCGGTAGTCGCCTTTTTAGCCAATTCTGTTTCTTCTAAGGTGAGCATGGAACGTGCCTGGTGGAATAGTGGGAAAGGATTGCTTTGGCGAAGAAGAGTGCCAAACCCATTATACGCCTCGGGGAGGCCTGCAACCATCTGAAGAACTAGACGATCATTCATGACGGACACACCAACATTTTTTAGTTGATCCGACAACTCCTTGAGCCTTTGACAATAGGCTGAGGCATTCCAAAAATCCTCTATATTTTATGTGGGAGAATTCTTTCTCAAGGGTCACAACACGAGAATTTTTATTATCTTGAAATATATCACGCAACCTATTCCAAGCTTCCATTGTCGGGGCGTCGGATTTGATTGTAAGAGGTCCGTAGAGATAGTGGAATAAATCAATTGAAGCATTGTAGCATCAAGAGTTGCCCACAACTCTATTTCATCATTGGTGGAAGGCACCTTCTCCTTGCCTTTTTCTAGTTTGACGATGTGATGGAGGACTCTATTAGACCTTGTGTGAATTTTAAATAGTTCTGCCCACGTCGCGTATTGAACGTTTTCCATCTCAAGAACGATAGAGATGTTGTTCTTGATATTGGAGACTGCAAGGGCAGGATGAAATGTGTTCTTTGTGGTAGACATGATGGAAGAACAAGAGGAGAATTAGGGTTTTAGAAAAAAAAATTGAAGGGAGGGGGGAGGTACGGCCGACGGCCGATGTATGAGTAGGGCGGCGGAAGAGGAAAATTTTTGGAGAAGGAAAAGTTTGCCTTAGACTCCTGATACCATGAAAGAGAATATTTTCCTGATTATTTTCATTAATGTAATAGGTTTATATACATGATATACAATAGTAAATATAACCTATAATTACGAAAATCAAATATACATTTTTCTAATATTAAAGATAACTACCATAATTATAGATGTATAATATCACTAATAATATTAAGGAATATATATAGTATATTCTATCACCGTCATACCAAACACAACTTTAAATGATATACACTAACGATTTTATTATATTATCGGTGGACAAAAGTTAAACTCTATTTATAAATATATTTCTTTGATTCAATAAGATAATACAGTATATTTACATGTTTAGTTATCAACGGTTAAGATTTTAAAGCCAATGAAAAATCACCCTCAACTATGATTGTATATTTTAAAGTTTAAATCTCGCGAGGACAACGAAATTAAAAGATGATGTAGCCCCTTCGTAGAGAATTAGGAAGTGGTTAAATTCGAACCCAATAAAAAATTTAAAAGAAGGATTCTCTTCTATAATTTTCTTAAAAGAAAAATATATTAAAGCTGTCTATGTACATGTAGCAGGTAGGATAAATATTTACTTAAAAAGGGAATAGTGCTAGTAGCTGGATTCGGTCAATGAAAACAATGTGTTTAGTTGATGATATGTGCCTGTATGGAGAATTATGATGTGAAATTGGTGATTAGTCAGTTATATCTAATTAATTAATGACTTATACCAAAAGTTAATCATTACAATTAGATCTCAATTTGGGTTTTATTTAAAGATATAAGTACAATTAGTAATTTGATTAGTGTTTTAATAAGAGTTGGTATTTTTGCCTAATTTTTCCTTTAATTTGTTTTTAAGTGGTCCATATTAATTATTTATTGAATCATTTGGTTGTAGTAATGCCTACTCAATTTACTGGTCAAAAGGTGATGAATCTTTTTGTGACTGATTTTTTTTCTTCCCTTTTTTTGTGAAACAGTATTAAAAAAATCTTTTTCTTCCTTTTATTGCTTTTTGCCATGAAAAACCCTTTTTTGTTTTTTGGTGAGATAAGTAGTGAATGTACCTGCCACATTTATTTCATTTCTATTTATTACATATTACATTTCTATTTGATTGCATCATGAACAGGGCAAAAGTTACATCCCATAATTGGATGTCTATTAATATTTCCAAAATTTGCTAAAATGGAGCTATCCAATATGTTATACAATCTCAACAATTAATTATTTAATTTAAGACTTTCTATATATATATATATATATATATTGTACAACTTTTTACGTCAACGATTAAGTTCTATTTTATGAAAAATAATACGTATGCTGACATAGTAAGTCTGATAAGAAAACTGGGAATTAAAGTAATTACATACTGTAGCCAACTATTAATAGTAAAAAGGTTTATACGGTTAATGTATATAACTGAAATTACTTAATTAATTAGGCATTATCATGATAACCACCGAGTTGGAAAGCTTGAGAGAGGATCGAAAAAACAGATAGAAAATGAGGTATGTGCTAAAAGTAACTAGAAGAAGCAATCTACATGGCACTTTGGCAACTACAAATATCTTTGTTTGATATACATACAAATATTGGTGAGTGGAACCTTGCACCTATCGCTACGTATCTCTTCGTTACTCAACCCCCCGTCCGCCGCCCCCCTACCCACCACGTACATTTGTGTATATAAGTATTTAACAAATATATACACTTAACTAACTTCTATGAATAGACATGTACATATATAGCATTCAAAGAGTGTGGTTTAGTCGTTAATGAGGTGGAAGAGAATCAGGGGCGGAGCTAGAGTTAAGCTTGTCAAGTGGGTCGGGCCGGGATAGGCTGGGTCATTTAAATGTGGGCCATATCGGGCTGGTGCCGGACCGGGCCGTAGTTAAGGGTCGGGCTTGGGGAGAGAAAAGGGTGTCTGACTCAGTTTATTTTTATTTAAACCCCTAAATTTATGAATAACTACACTTTGGTTCTATTTCCAAACTATAAATACCCCTCCATTCTTCTTTATTTTCACACAATTCTTCCACAATTCTCTCTTTATCTAAATTTATTAGTCAACTAGTGTACATTTCTACTTTCAACTTTCATGGATAATCCTCCACCTCCACCTTCTCCTCGAGTTTGAAGATCAGCTTCAAATGCGGTGTGAATGCATTGTGAGCGAGTAGACAAGGAACATGTTAAATGTCAATATTGTGGTGACATATATCTTCATAAGTCCGGAGCGTCGGGTATTGGGGGGGGGGGGGGGTTACCAAAGTGTGTTGCGCGTAGGCACTTGGTGAAAAGGCATGAAGTTGAACTTTAAAATTTATTTCTTCTTTAAATTTTTCAATCAATGTTAGTCATTTAATTTGTATGTTTTGAACGTTTGATTTCAATAATTAACCTTCAAGTTTGTATGTTTTGAATTTGCAATGTTATCAATTTAAGTTTTAAGTTTTATTTTAAATTATTTATGTGGCAGTTGGATATGTCTATTTGACTGGACACGAAATTTAAGAAAGAAGAGAAAACTTTTAAACTTGTGGTGTTAAATGAGTCACATCCTTTTTGTGTGGCTATAAATCATTGCATAAAGGTAAATGATTTTCAAATATAGAAAAGAGTCACTCTTTTTAGCATGTACTAATAAGGAAATAGGTTCACGTAATTGAAATGGAGGGAGTATTATATTTTGTATAATCTACATATCCACAGTATACACGACATACTAATGAATATTTACTTTTTATATAAAACTATCACTATCTAATATATACTGAAAGTATATTTAGGGTATATTTGTTAAGAAAAAAAGATTGTCTAGCTTTAAAATACAATTTTTTTTAAAAAAAAAACTAAAGTGCTCCGTAAAAATTTTATGTATGATTTTCTAAAAGTGATGCACCAAGTAAATCTCTTTTTTTTTTAAATTCGAAATGGGTCAGGCGTGCCTCGGTGGGCCATCACTCAGGCTCACTGTTGGATCGGGCTGGGTAGTAGCTAGTGGTGATAGTGATCACTGATGACAATAGTAGTCAACAATGATGGTTGATGGCAGAGGCAGATCTAAGATTTAGACTCTGGATCTGCCAGTGGACATCAATGGTGGTAGTTGGTGGCGTAAGTCAATAAATGTGGTAGATGATAGTAATAACTAATGGTTGTGGTAAATGATGACGGTGGTTGATGACATACAATGATGCTGATGAGTGTGATTGTTGGTAGTAATTAGTGATTATTAAGGTAATGGTGATTTATGACAATAATTATAAATAGTGAATAGTGATGGTAATATAAATTGTCAATTAGATAATTGTTGTACTCAATCTTTGCAAATTAAAATAAAAGTATGATATAGTTTTCTTCTTTAAATCAACATTATAAACCTTAATTAGTCATAGTCTCTCCCCTCATATATTTCATAATCATGGCCTGATCTTTTACTTTTTGTAGTCTAAGATTACGATTATAATCTTTCTAATTAACTAAAAAATCTGTGTAAATGACCCGTTAACTTACTTTCTCTTTACATTATATATCGTGAGGAGATTAGCTAGCAAACATCTTGAGACTATTGGGCAGAATTTCCTTTCTTGGATTTTGCATATGTTACTGCTACAGTTTTCTAAAATAATTAGTTATTTAGTTATAAGAGTAGTCCAATAGTTGATTTAGTAGAATATTCAGTTTCTAATTTTAGTAAGAGTCTAATATTTTAGTTGTAGGATGAGTCTACTACTTTAATTATGTGCATATATAAAGGTTTATAATTAATAAAATTTAGATGACACTGTTTTCATTAATATTTTCTACCTTAATTTTTTTCATCTTTCTCCAAAATTCATAACAGTCGTATCAAAGCCTTCATTGATCTTAATGGATATCTGCATTCATTGAAGAAGAAATACTTTCAACCACTTTTAAACAATACCTATTTTCAACCCATTTTAACTTGTGCTTATTTTTAACTCTCAGGGCTATTTTCAATCAATTTTCAATCCATACTACTTTTTAGCCTTATTTTTTCAACCATGGCAAGTAATGGTCTCTCTTTGACTGCTCCACAAATCTTCACTGGTGAAAATTATCAAATTTGGGCAGTGAAGATGAAATCTTATCTTGAAGCATATGATCTATGAGAAGTTGTAATGGAAGAAAAATCCATACAAGCACTCCCTGAAAATTCTACTCCTGCCGAAATCAAAACTCATGCAGAAGAAAAAATAAAACAATGCAAAGCCAAAATTGTTATTCAAAATTCAATTGGAGATTCAATCTTCTCTAAAATCATTGCATGTAAGACAACAAAAGAAAGCTTGGGAAAAACTCGAAAAGGAATATCAAGAAAGTGAACGAGGCAGACAAAATCAAATCTTGAATTTAAAAAGGGATTTTGAATATCTTAGAATGCAAGAGGGTGAGATCATCAGTAACTATTATGACATGATCTCTTTGATTTTCAATAGAATCAGGTTACTTGGCGAGTATTTTAAAGATAATAGAATAGTTGAAAAAATCTTGTGACTATTCTAGAGATATTTGAGTCCAAAATCTCCGCTCCTAGAAAAGTCTAAGGATCTCTATATCTCTTGCAGAATTAATAAGTGTTCTTCAAGCACAAAAGCAAAGAAGAGCTTTCAGATAGGATAAAGTTGTTGAAGGTATTTTTTTTATGCAAAACACTAAAAAGGAAAAGTCGATTATCCTCCCTGCAAATACTGCAAAAAGAAAACACACTTAGAAAATTTTTGTTGGTGGATATCTGACGCAAATATGTGGAAATTGCAAACAAACATATCATGTTACAAAAATGTGCAAGTTCAAAGAAACTCAAAACGGTTCACAATCACTACTAGTAGAAGAAGAAAGTGTAGATGACCTACTTTATTAGACTGCAACCACAAAAGCAAGGAGGAGTGTTGAATTTTGCATATGTTACTGGTACAATTTTCTAGAATAATTAGTTGTTTAGTTATAGAGGGTCCAACTGTTGATTTAGTAGAATATTCAGTTTTTAATTTTAGTAAGAGTCTAATATTTTGATTGTAGGAGGAGTTTACTACTTTAATTATTTGCCTATATAAAGACTTATGATTAATAAAATTTAGATAACACAATTTTCATTAATATTTTCTACCTCGTTGTTTTCATCTCTCTTAAAAAATCCATAACATCGTTAACTATAATTTGTACTCGATCATGACGTTATAATTTTTCAAAAAAATTATTGTCACCATGTCATTTGCATGTATTAATTGATTAACTCGAAAATTTTGAAATGAAGAAAATATTAATTTTCAAATTATGACTTGTTCACAAAACTATTTATTTAGAACTTAGTACTGTGCAATCGAATTTCCTCACTAAAGTTTCTCTGAGGATAAGATAGAAAAAAATGTAAATATAAGAAGTAATGTAATGTACTTTCTAGTGGAAGCAAAGCAAACTTTCCCAACGCAATTTTTTCTTTTTCCTTGGCTTTGCCTTAGCCGGATGATTATTACAAGCCGAACTTAGCTTTCTCGTTTCTAATTTTGACCACTTTTAGATAGTATTGATTGCCAAATTTCTTAATTTTTTGTATCATAACTTAATTCTTTTTTTAACAAAAAAGATTATTATATTAATAATAACCAAACTTTTACTACAGAGCTTCATTGGCTTACATATATAATCCAAAAGCATTTGTCAGTGAACTTCATAGATTGATAATTTAGGCTAAAAAATTATGTAAAAGAACTTATCTAAAGAGGAAAAAAGGAAAAGAACCACTAGCCTAATCTTTATACTCTACAGATAAATTGGTGTTGTGCTTTCTCTTTTTTGGTTCTTTGTTGACATACACTTGCATTCCATTAAATCTAATCTTATTTTTCACATATGTTTTTATTTTTTATTTTTCTATTTTCACTTTGTACGTATATTACACGTTTTGTTGATGTTGGAAATTTGCCTTTGGCGGGAGTTGCGACCGACCAACTTTAACGGCTTAAACACTAGTGTAACGTATGTTGGAGAATCCGGTTCTTCACACATGCATGATCTACTAAGTACGTAGATAACCGTAGGGCCAAGAATCGTCAAATTTCATTGAGAAATGAAAGAGATATTGGTTCACGAAGTAAGGTGTTTGAAGCATGGAAAGTGTGGTATTGTGTGTAATTCTCCCTCATCGGTAGAGGAAGAAAGAATTGTTGTGTATATAATACTTGAAATTGGTTTGGGGTTTGGGACCCCAAGGGGTATCCCATGTGTTTAAAGGAGGGAGGACCTAGATGTGCTTCGGTTCAGAAGGCCCACAGCCCACAGCCCACAGCCCACGACCCACGACCCACGACCCACGACCCACGACCCACGACCCGTGACCCGTGACCCGTGAACCCGAGAACCCGAGAACCCGAGAACCCGAGAACCCGGAACCCGGAACCCGGAACCGGAACCGGAACCGGACCGGACGGGCGGGCGGCGGCGGCGCGCGTGTGGTCTTTACTTGAACCGAAGCACATCTAGGTCCTCCCTCCTTTAAACACATGGGATACCCCTTGGGGTCCCAAACCCCAAACCAATTTCAAGTATTATATACACAACAATTCTTTCTTCCTCTACCGATGAGGGAGAATTACACACAATACCACACTTTCCATGCTTCAAACACCTTACTTCGTGAACCAATATCTCTTTCATTTCTCAATGAAATTTGACGATTCTTGGCCCTACGGTTATCTACGTACTTAGTAGATCATGCATGTGTGAAGAACCGGATTCTCCAACATACGTTACACTAGTGTTTAAGCCGTTAAAGTTGGTCGGTCGCAACTCCCGCCAAAGGCAAATTTCCAACAATCCCCTCTTGAAAGAGATTTTGGCGCACTCACATGGTGTCTTTTCATTTCCAAAGCAATATTTCAAATGCGGACCGATGTTGCATAAGGAGAGGTAGCCTCGCTTTGAACCTTCCATAGTTGAATACCATCGGACTTACTTCTTGCGCGGTGAACGTGATGTCTTGAACCGTCGGTGTTTAGTGTAAGCCAAGACAACGGTACCAACACAACAAATTCCCTTACTCTCTTCTTCGTAATGTTTTGTCCGTTTTGGCCATGGACAACGTCTTGGATTCTTAAGTGCGTTCAATTTGAGGCGGCCCGTCCTCGCACTTAAATAGGTGGTCTCCTACAAGGTATCCTGCTATACCCCACTTCACAAGTGTTAGGAACCATTAAAAGTTTCCCAAAGACCTAACCTCAACTGTTGAGGATCATTACGAGTTTTGAAAACTTAACCTTTACCCATACTGCAGATAGCACTTAACGTCTATCGCGGGAACGGCTTTGGATTTGGTGTTTCTTTTCGAAATCACTATCCGAAGTGCTCATGCTTCGACCGAAGCGATCAACCGAACCTTTACAACTTAGTTTTCCCATTGAACCAAATTACTGGGATCTCCAGTTCGTAAGGTTGGGTTTCCACCGTATTGGTCCGTATATTTTGGGTTTTAAGCCAATTCCCCTAGACAGCAGAACACTTGATCTTCGGGTAGTCCCTTAGTTAGTAAATAAGGAAGTGACACCCGTGATGATCAACCGCCATACGGTCTTATGTCTCCGACGGATCCCGTCGAGATATGTCCGACGCCGTCATCCGTGTCCTTCCTAAAGCCGAACGGCTAGCCACAAAGTGTAGAACTGCTCAAGGCACGGGTTTCTCCCAATAAGGGACGTCCTCTAATGAGTCGTGAAGTTACTCAACTTCTTTCATGCTTTGTATAAAGCGATAAACTCCGATACCATCATGAATCGGTCGATGCAAGTTTGCTTAGAGGATTTTCCAAGACCCACCATACACATTTACTTGTGACTTTGGTGTTCTTCGAGATCCGATGTCCGGTTTGCATCACTTGTGTTCTCTCGAACCGCTGGACATCCGAGAATACTATAATCCGTAGATAAGCGAATAATTCGGATATCGTCATATCCGACTTAACGCCTTCTATTGATCATGTATTAAGATCATCGGTGAATCTTAGTTCAACTAATATGTTTGTAGGATGATACCGGGTCGGTTGTAGTGTGTACAATACATTGAACTACACGTGACTGTGCATATCACTCCTTGTCTATGGGTGCACCATGATTCCAATCGGTTCTATGATTCATATCCATTGGTGGCTTCAACGAGATCATCAACTATCGACCGATCCGTTAGATGTCTTAGAAATCCAATTCCTAAGATGTCATCTGTGATACTCATATCTTTCATATCGAGACTTTGTTTCAATATGATTTTCACTCTAAGACCGTTGGTTTTCCAACTGTTGGCTTTCTAACTTCGAGTCAATGTTTCGTGATCGATTCATTGTTTCGTTTTATTTGAGACTTTCGGACCAAAATGTTAACATTTCGGGGACCAAAATGAAAGTTCGGAAGAAGCCCAATAGTTCGAAAACCAATTCGATCCTCTTCTTCCAACTCTCCGGTTGGGAAGGTCATTTCAACACCCATGCCATGTATGATTACAATGGCCCTGGATGTGAAGCTACTCACAGGGGAGCACTTTTTACAACCCAAAGGTTCTTTTCCCGGAGGAAGATCAACCATTACACAAGTATGGTTCTATATATGGAATCTATTTCTCTCTTTAGCTTCTTTCCAAAGCATCGCTTTTGGAGATGACAATTCTTTGTTAATTGTCCATGGTTCGTTCTCAACCATACAAGCTAGAAGGTATGGAACAAGTCTTTGTCCCCTCTTTGCTCCTTCTTGGTTCAACATCTAGAATCCCTGAGTTTTGCATATCTGGAATATTAAGTTCCGGATATCCAGCAACTTTCGAGTCCTGTAGATACGGAACGTCTAGTTCCGGACAGTCAGGCCCTCGCGGGTTCTTGTTAACCTTGAGCAATTACTCCTTTTTCCTTTTCCAAGGAAAGTTATCTCCAAAGAATTCAGCATTCTTTGACACCAAGAGGCGATCAACACTACTTATTTGCGGATCCGGTGGATATGCAATCTACAGTCTTAGGCCGAACTTGACCTGTTTCGGTAGCCCATCTTTTACCAAGCTACCCCTCATAATTTGGGTGTACGACTTCGCGCTTGGCTAACACCGTTAGACTGAGGTGAGAAATGAACATTCGTTTAATGAACGATGCTTCACATTCTCCCCTCTATCACTACGAATTTCTCAATCCGTAGGCTTAGTTGATTTTCAACTTCTGCTTTGTAGCGCTTATCCGCTTCAACAACTTCATCTTTGCTTTTTAACAAACAAAGGATTCCATACGTTGTACCATCATCAATGAAGATTACAACGTACTTGTCTCCCCCCTCTATTTTGTATAAACTTCAAATCACCCAAGTAGGTGTGACTAAGTTCTAGAGGAGCGGTGCTTCTTTCGCTATTCCCTTGACGGAATTTGGAAAGGTGATTTTGCCTCTTCGTCTACCTCACATTCATTTTGAGGGTTTATGTCGACAGAAGGCAACAATCTCAACATCGTTAGCTTTTGAATGACTTGCTATTTAACATGTCTTAATCTATGATGTCATAGATGCACGGATTACAAATATATCATTCATTTGGCTATAGACATATTGTACCATTCTTAGTTATTACGGACCTGTTGGACTAGTCTCAAATCAGATTTGACCAACAACGTCCTTTAACCAAGTTAGGAACATGTATCACCTCTTTTAGAGTGATCTCATTCCTTGAAGTCCTATTGAGGACAACCTCTCCAGCCCCTTTGATTTTAGAGGTGGCGTTGCTTCACATGAACAACATTTTGCCCGTGGTTAGGGCGTAACCGGATCATATGTGATCTCGATACTCGGGTCCACTTTAGTTGCTTTGGCAGACTGAGTGTCCAATTTATTTACTGCCTTTATTTAGGCCTTCAGATCATTTAGGACACCGAAACTCGGCCCACCTTACTAGGTGTCCATTACTTTTCCTATGAAATGAATTCTGGCACCACTCCAGTCGCCGGAGGCTTTATATGACTGAGTGTCCAATATCATCATATCAAAGGAATTTTGGCCCACTCCAGTCGCCCGGAGGCTTTGTATGACTGAGTGTCCAATATCATCCTATCAAAGGAATTTTGGCCCACTCCAGTCGCCCGGAGGCTTTATATGACTGAGTGTCCAATATCATCCTATGAAGGATCTTCTGCCAAATAGTATGACAGGTTCAACGTCTTTAGCTTTTAGTCTTCTTCCGTTATGATTGGTGCCCAGATAATTCTTGGCGCTTACTTAAGAGTGGTAACAATTTTCGCACAGTCAGTGGATCTTACTCCCTCGTATGTGCGAACATACTTTACACACTTTAGTAATTACACTTAAAAGAACGGATCTTCTTAAGTCGTTTACAAAATCCAATCTTTAAACGGAAAAGAAGATGAGATTAAACTTCGATTTGTTAAAGCATAAGGAATATAAATTATTTTCATATTCCTCCTTACTTTAATCCATTTTTAATCAGACATAATTTAATCTTTATTCTTGACAAGTAAGAAAAATACTTATCATTTAATCCTTATTCTTGACAAGTAAGAAAAATACTTATCCCAATTTCGGATTCTGGCTCACTTCAGTCACTTCATCAGACTGAGTGTCCATTTCCTTCTCACCATTATTCGGATCCTTTGTCCGGGACGATATAGGGCCTTCTGCTACAAGATAGAATAACATCTTCACTCTTCTCCTCTTGTCCCAGTTGACATCCTCAGGCTCTCGTGAGCGCTTGTTCCTACCAGTCTTGGTAGTGGTGACACCATGAACACGTTCATCATCATCACTCTCTTCTACCAAAAAACCATTGCCATATCCAGATTTGGTCACACAACTTTTGACCGACATCTTTCGAATACTAATAGTAATACTATACAAATATTGTCTTAAGTAGTTGGGAGATTTTGCTCTATGGTACTTTATAAAGCAGTACGGGAAGTATATAACTATTACAAGTATTCGAAAGGATAAACAAAGATTCAATAGTTCCACTAGTAATCTGGAAATTACAAGATAACCACAAAATGAAATTACAATTTTGTTGAAAACGAAATTATGGAAACTGGTTTTGCTGAGTCGAGTGTGGCACTCTGTCCTTAAGACAATATTGCCCCGTATGTATCCTTTATACGTCCTGGACAATTTGTCTCCCAAGATAAAACAGCAATGGAACCCTTGAGCAAAGGAAACTCAAGAGCTACCGTGAAGAATATTGAGTAACGAAATGATGCTTGGAAGTTGTAGGAAGAAGATTTTTTTTTTTGTTGTGTATTTTCGTGCATATCAAGTGTGCTCAACAATGGTGTAAGGGGGTGTTTATATAGGTGAAGGAGGGGCTGAAAAACTGCCTGAAAACTGCCTCCATAATAGCCAAATAATGGCCATTATGGAGGTAGTAAAGTCACCAACATAAATGGTGAAAGACCAACTGTTTTGGCCATTATAGGAGGAGTAATTCAGCCAAAATAAATGGCTGAATTGAGAGCTTGGACGTTTACGCTTTGACCGTCGAAATTCCAACTTTCGAAAACTTCGGGGACCAAACCGTACATCTTGAAACTTCGGGGACCAAACTGTACATCCGAAAGAATTCTGGTCCAAACGCACATCTGAAACTTCGGGATCAAACTGTACTTCGGCAAAGTTTTCGGCCCAAAAAGATAATATCGAAGGCCCACGGCCACGACCCGGCCACGACCCCACGACCCACGACCCACGACCCACGACCCGTGACCCGTGACCCGTGAACCCGAGAACCCGAGAACCCGGAACCCGGAACCCGGAACCCGGAACCGGAACCGGACCGGACGGGCGGGCGGCGGCGGCGCGCGTGTGGTCTTTACTTGAACCGAAGCACATCTAGGTCCTCCCTCCTTTAAACACATGGGATACCCCTTGGGGTCCCAAACCCCAAACCAATTTCAAGTATTATATACACAACAATAATACTTGTAATAGTTATATACTTCCCGTACTGCTTTATAAAGTACCATAGAGCAAAATCTCCCAACAGTTGATACGGGCCTTCAGATTCCAATATTAGAGGGGAAGGTTGAAAGTTACTTTTTTGGACCTTTACCCTGTATAAATCATTTTTTTTGCGCGGATTGGCCTTAGTATGGATTGGTATTTAAATTTTTCCGCTCAAGTCGGCGGTCTTTAATTTTACCTCTATTTTTTATTTAATGAAAATTTGTGGACTAAAATACTCTTTTTCCGACGTCTACAAAATCATATATTCAGATTCAAACTCCTACTCAGTAAAAAAAATAAACAATTTCACAAAACAAAGATTTCGCAAAAAGTTATGTCTTAAGGCATAACTTCTGTAGTTCTAAGTTATGTCTTAAGGCAAAAGTTATACCTTAAGGCATAACTTATGTAGTTCTGGGTTCGAATCTCAGCTCAGTAAAAAAATATTTTTTTAAATTTTTTTTGGTGGGTTTGACTCTAGAACCTCAGAGATATTTTTGTTTATTTTTTAGGCAAAGAACAAAAATTAAAAAATAATAATTTGAGGGGGGGGGGGGGGGGAATTGAAGAACACCCTCAAAATAGGGAATTTGTGCTAATGATCCTCTATATAATTGAATACCGGCCCGAAAGTATGCCCACTTATGTTGGAAGAATCCTTCAAACGGATTGGTATTTAATTTTTGACCTTTAGATGGGCTAGTCTTCCATTTTCGCCCTTCAAAAATCAAATTTATGTCTAGAGAGGCATAAATTCTGTAAGAGTAAAAATTATTCGAGTATAACTTATAGAATATTATGATGTAAACATATAAAATTATGTCTTGCGAAAAAATTATTTATTACGAAGGGAAAATATCAAATATCATCACAAAATAGGACATATGTGCCAATGTAGTATTTATATGTCTTAGGGGAATTAGCCCAAAGACCACTTTTTTTTTTACGTCTGCATAATTACATATTTTCAAAGAAAAGATACTTGCTATGTTGACCCTTAGATCTTGACCATTGGCATGTGAACAATGGATTAAAGAGGTGAGGAGAGGACTAATTAATTAAGCTGATGAGAACCTTTCGCTAAATGAAAACTATCCTTTATTTATTTTTTGTTCATGAAGTGAATGAAAGGTCTTAATATTTTTTTTAATAGCATTCACTTTTCATTTTACGTTAGAAAAAAAAAGGAAAGAAAGTGCAGCAGTTTGAGAAAGAATTTTAAGTTCTATGTACACTACATACAGAATAAAAAATACTTATATAATTAAGTCGTTGAAGAGATAATTATAAGTAATCCTCCAATTAATAACAGTAATTGATAATAACCTAAAATAAATGATAAATGACATGTTATAAAAAATTAAATTACACAATGTAAAAAGAGCTTAAACATTAGAAAGATTGAGTCAATCAATGCCGTGTGGTAGACTTCTAATCTTCATCAGAAGTATTCTTCACGTACAAATATGTGATACGTGATTCTCTTTTCTCTCTGAGGCAATTTTTTTTTTTTTTTAATTTAAAAAACGAAGTTATTTTTTTTAAACTAGGAAAATTCAAGAAGAAAGTTATTTTCCTTTTTGTCCCAAATTAACCCCTGATTGAGATAGAAAATAAAGCATTTTCCTTTACATTTTAGTTTCCATCATTTTGGGATTGAGTTAGACACAAGATCCATTCTTTACATGGTATCAGAGTCAGACCCATTTCAATTCTTTGTTCAGCGATGTTGGACCCCAAATTATACTATCCACGCTCTAGTTAACAAGGTCTGGACGTGCAGGGGAGTGTTAAGAGTCCCATATCTGATATGGAATGAGAACATGAACTCTTTATATGGACTTGAACAATCCTCCCCCTACAAACTAGGGTTGAGTTAGACCCAAGATCCATTCTTTACACAAACCATATTTTGTGTGTGTCTGTATACATTATATATGTAAAACATAATAATTTTAGGATCAAACAATTTTCGGATATGGAACAAGAAAGTTTGGAAAAACATTCGGTTACGATAGTATCTAAGCATTATGAGTAAACCATTTGTTAGAAATAGAGTTTTATAAGGGTGCTCTAAAAGCTCATTGGGATAAATACAATTAATTTAGTAATATTGTTAGTCTTGGTTTATTCTATATAAGTACATCTATAATGTACTATTAGAAGATACGTATTCCACGCTCTCTCTTTCTCTCTCCCGTAAAAAAAGCATTTAAGTAAGCATAGAGCGCGGGATCGCAAGGTCACGAGTTCGATCCCCTGCATAAATCTTCTTGGTTGAGCCTGTCACACATGGCTTGCCAAGTGTGGTTAATCGGCTGACGTGGTTTGTAGGCTATTGCGTCAGTCCGGGGTTTACCCTGTGCGCACTCGAAAGAGTAGCGATTGCGGGTTCCTTCGTCAACAAAAAAAAAAGAAGTAAGCATAGAGCGTAACAATTGTCATCGACTAATGACTCCAGCTATGATTCGTTCTAGTCTTCGCTTTCCCTACATAAAGAATTTATAAGTTTTCCATTTATAATTTTTATGCGCAATCTATTTATTAGAGATTTATGTGTTGCTACACCATCACGAGTCGATTTAAGTGGTAGTATTCATAAGTCGTGTGTAGGGACAATTGTTTTGGTCAACATTAATTTTTAGGGATCAAAATTAAACTTTTAGGACCATTCTCCAATAAACTTTGCATTGCATAATGAATTGTCCAGGACTAGCTTCCCTTTTAGACCTTTTGAACTGAACTTGGTGTAAAGAATTGGAAAATATGCTGTGAGAAAGAGTCAAAGATGTGCTTAGATATGTGAACAAAGTAGAAACATGCAATGTAAGTAAATTGACCAATTCTTCTATGCTTACCTTTCCCATGATTAATGTAAATGCAAGGAAGCACTTCAAGACCACTCATTTAATTCTTAATTCCAATTGAATAACCTGAAGATTAACGTAAAATTTGTGGGATACAATAATTGCAGGAAAAGAGAAGTAAGTAAATATTACAAATTGCTAGAAAGGATAAACTAAAAATTACAACAAACTGAAATCAAGAACGTTACAAACTCCTTGTGATTTACTAAGTCGAGTGATGACACCCTGTCTTTAAGACTAGATTGTCCCGTATATATCCTTTTATGTTGTCGGACAATAGTCTCCCAAGATACAACAACAACTTAACAAATGAGCAAAGGAAACTCAAGTGTTACTCTTGAAGAACTTTGAATATATAAACTTGCTAGAGAGGAAGAAGAAGATTTCAGAAAATTCTATAAGTGTTAACAATTGAGCCAAAGGCCTCAATTTATAGTGTAATGAGATGACCCCTCAACTAGCCAACTAATGACCTTCAATAGACATGTAATGACACTTATTGAGGGGTTACATTCAACCAAATAATAGTTGAATTCATGTGCCAAATAATGGAGATTCAATGCTCCAAAACCAGCCCAAAAGTCAAAACTTTCCATCTTCCCGTCGCAGCATTATGCTTCCAAAGCGCCGCGGCTCTGCGAATTAGCGCCGTGGCTCCAGTGGCTGAACACCCAATTAGCGCTCCGGCGCTCCGGCACCTCGGCCCTTCGCGGCTCCGCGACAATTTCTGACTCATTTCATCTTACACTTCGTACACTTCTTCTTTCGTTTACCAACGTGGAATACTTTTCATTTGGCCAATAACCGTCCATCGTTCTATGTCTCAAACGTTTCACTTACGTACTAATATCTCTTTCACTAATGAAATTTGCGATACTTGGCACTACGTGTGCACGTGTGTGGAAACGACGTTTCCGACGTGCGGACCTCCAATTGTTCGAGTCATAAATAATGGGATAAACTTAATTCCACATTAGTAAATTTCCAATAATTCCCTCTTGGAAGAGATTTTGGCGCACTCACGTGTGCCTTTTCCAGCAATCTTTCAGCGGACCGATGTTGCATCAGGAGAGGTAGCTTCAGCTTTGAACCTTCCATAGTTGAATACCATCGGACTTACTTACTGCGCGGTGAACGTGATGTCTTGAACCATCAGTGTTTAGTGTAAGCCAAGTCAACGGTACCAACACAATAACTTCCCTTACTCTGTTCTTCGTAATGTTTTGTCCGTTGTGGCTGTGGACACTTCTTGGATTCTTAAGTGCGTTCATTTTAGGCGGCCTGTCCTCGCACTTAAATAGGTGGTCTCCTACAAGATATCCTGTTATACCCCACTTTACAAGTGTTAGGAACCATTCAAAGTTTCCCCAAACCTAACCTCAACTGTTGAAGATCATTAAAAGTTTTGAAAACTTAACCTTTACCACACTGCAGATAACACTTAATGTCTATCGCGGGAACGACTTTGGATTTGGTGTTTCTTTACAGAAATCACTATCTGAAGTGCTCATTCTTCCACCGAAGCGCTTAACTGAACCTTTACAACTTAAATTTTCCCATTGAACCTAATTCCTGGGATCTCCAGTCAGTAAGGTTGGGTTATCACCGTATTGGTCCTTATAGCTTGGGTTTTAAGCCCATTCCCCTAGACAGGAAGAACATTTGATCTTTGGGTAAGCCCTTTACCAGTAGGTCCGCTATGTTATCCTTTGATTTTATGTAATCAATGGATATTATACCCGTGGTGATCAGCTGCCTAACGGTCTTATATCTCCATCGAATATGACGAGACTTGCTGTTGTACATAGAATTATGTGCCCTTCCTAGAGCCGACTGACTGTCGCAGTGGATCATTACAGAAGGTACGGGTTTGTCCTAACAAGGGACATCCTCTAAGAAGTCGTGAAGCCACTCAACTTCTTCTCCTACTTTGTCTAAAGCGATAAACTCCGATTCCATCGTGGATCGGGCGATGCAAGTTTGCTTAGAGGATTTTCAAGACACAGCCCCACCACCAATTGTAATACATACCCACTGGTGGACTTGGTGTTCTCTATATCAGATATCCAGTTTGCATCACTGTACCCCTCTAGTACAGCTGGATATCTCGAATAATGCAACCCGTAAGTTAGCGTGTATTTCAGGTATCGCAGTACCCGATTCAACGTCTTCCAATGATCATTACTTGGATTACGGGTAAATCTAGCCAACTTATTGACTGCATAAGCAATATCAGGTCGGGTGTAGTTTGTTATGTACATCAAACTCCCAATTACCTGTGGATATTGCTCCTGACATACGGGTGTATCACGATTTTTATCAAGCTTATGATTTCTATCCAGTGGTGATTTCATAGGCGAACTGTCAAACATCTTGAACTTTCTCAACACATCCTCGATGTAGTGAGACTAAGATAAGACTAGTCCGTCAGACGTCTTAGAGATATTTATCCCTAAGATGACATTTGTGATACCCATAGCCTTCATGTCGAAGCATTGTTTCAATATGTTCTTAGTCTCTAGGATCAAGCTAGGACTGCTCCCTGTGATCAACATGTCATCTACGTACATGCATATCATGACGAACGAGTCAGAGTTACTTTTGTGTAGACACATTTGTCACACTCATTAATGGAGAAACCCTTCGATAGTAGAGTACTATCAATTTTTTCGTGCCATTGCTTCGGGGCCTGTTTCAGCCCGTACAGAGATTTGACAAGTTGACAAACTTTCTTCTCTTTCCCTGGAACCACATACCCCTCGGGTTGTTTCATATAAATTTCTTCTTTTAAATCACCATTTAAGAAGGCTGTTTTGACATCCATTTGATGTATCTCAAGGTCACGCAATGCTGTGATCGCAATGAATACTCGTATGGACGTCATCCTAGACACCGGGGAGTACGTGTCAAAATAGTCAAGGCCTTCCTTCTGCCGATAGCCCTTGACTACCAACCTGGCCTTGTACTTAACTATAGACCCATCTACTTTATAGAGTATCCATTTACAACCCAACGGTTTATTTCCCGGAGAAAGATCAACCAACTCCCAAGTATGGTTATGTAGGATGGAGTCTATTTCACTCTCAATAGCTTCTTTCCAAAGCGGTGCATCTGGAGTTGACAATGCTTCAGCAATTGTCCTTGGTTCGTCATCAACCATATAAGCTATAAAGTCAGGACCGAAGGATTTATCCTTCCTGGCCCTTTTACTTCGCCTTGGTTCCATCTCTAGAGTCTCCAAGTTCTGAGAATCTAGAACATTAGATTCCGAATATTCAGGGGTTACATTCCTCATAATGACTTGAAATTAAATTCCTCATAATCTCAGGGACATGCATCACCTCCTTTAGAGTGAGCTCCTTTACAGAAGTCATCTTCAGGACTACATTTTCTATCCCCAGCACGTCAGAGGAAACGTTGTTACCCATGAACATCTTCTTGTTTGTAACTGGTGTATACGTGGAGAATGCATCTCTATTGGAACAGTGTGTCTGGTAGCACCCGTGTCCATCCACCATTGCATGGGATTCTCAGCAAGGTTTGCTTCGAGCACCACCGCCGAGAACTCCTCAATCATGTCATCAAGAAGTGTGTCTTTGACGACGTTAGCATGTGCCTTGCCTTTAGCCTTGGCCTTCTCTTGTTGCTCAGTCTTGAGCTTGTGGCAATCCTTGATCATGTGACCAGGTTTCCCACAGTGGTGACAGTTCCCCTTGAACTTCTCCGTTGCCTGGATCTTGCCGTCTTTCTAGAACTTGTGCTTCTTGCTTGGGTTCCCTTTGGCCTCAGCTAGATTTTCCTTTGCCTCAGCGGGTTGTTTTCCCCTAGGCAAGGCCTTCTTATTATCTTACTGAATATGGAATTTGATAATAAGTTCCTCAAAGGTCATTTCCTTTGTCTTGAGTTTTAAGTAACTCATAAACTCATTCCACGGGGGAGGTAACTTCTCAATCAGTGATGCAACCAAAAACTGCTCATTTCGTTTCATACCTTCAAAATCCAAGTGATGTAGAATCATTTGGCATTCTTGGACTTGGGACATCACAGTTTTGCTATCCACCATTTGAAATTTTAGGAATTTCCCAACGATGAATTTTTTCGTACCAACATCTTGTGTGTTGTGCTTCTTCTGCAGTTTTTTCCATAAATCTTTGGCGGTGCCTACGGCGCAATACACCATGTAGAGTGGGTCTAACAGACAGTTCATAATATAGTTCTTACACATGAAGTCACTATGACTCCAAGCATCAAGAACCATCTTCATGCCATTGACAACATGGATACTTTGGCCCCCTCCAGCCGTTTTATTAGGCTGAGGGTCCACTTCATCTCCAGCTTGTAGAGGATATTCTGTTAGAAAATGAGTCATTCCCATAACAGTCAGATAAAACAACATCTTCTGCTGCCATTTCTTTAAGTTGGAGCCCATAAATTTCTCTGGGCGTTCATTGTGAAAAATGGAGGGTGGAGGAACAGTAGCGTTCCCTTGAGCAACCGGAAAGACATTGGGTGTGCCTTGAGCAGTGGGGAAGGCAGAGGGGTTGCCTTGAGTAGCAGCAACTGCAGAATCAGAAGCGAGTTGTTCTCTTCCAGTCATCTTTCTACGTACTTACAACAAATCTTGTCTTAAATTTGTGGGATACAATAATTGCAAGAAACGGGAAGTTAGTAAATATTACAAATTGGTAGAAAGGATAAACTAAATATTACAACAAACTGGAATCATGAACGTTACTAACTCCTTGTGATTTGCTGAGTCGAGTGATGACACTCTGTCTTTAAGACAAGATTGCCCCGTATATATGCTTTTACGTTGTCCCACAATAGTCTCCCAAGATACAAAAGCAACTTAACAAATGAGCAAAGGAAACTCAAGTGTTACTCTTGAAGAACTTTGAATATAGTAAACTTGCTAGAGATGAAGAAGAAGATTTCATAAAATTCTGTAAGTGTTGAACAATTGAGCCAAATGCCTCAATTTATAGTGTAATGAGATGACCCCTCAACTAGCCAACTAATGACCTTCAATAGCCATGTAATGACATTTATTGAGGGGTTACATTCAGCCAAATAATGTCTGAATTCATGTGCCAAATAATGGAGATTCAATGCTCCAAAATCAGCCTAAAAGTCAGAACTTTCCATCTTCCCGTCGCAGCTTTATGCCTACGAAGTGCGACGACTCTGCGAATTAGCACCGCGGCTCCACTGGCTGAACACCCAATTAGTGTCGCGGCGTGCCTGGGAGGCGCCGCGGCTCCTACGGGGCTGCGTCGCGGCCCTTCGCGGCGATTTCCGACTCGTTTCATCTTACACTTGGTACACTTCTTCCTTCGTTTACCAACGTGGAATACTTGTCATTTGGCCAATAACCGTCCATCATTCTATGTCTCAAATGTTTCACTTACGTACCAATATCTCTTTCAGTAATGAAATTTGCAATACTTGGCACAACGTGTGCACGTGTATGAAAATGACGTTTCCGACGTGCGGGGCCCCAATTGTTCGAGTAATAAATAATGGGATAAACTTAATTTTACATTAGTAAATTTCCAACAAAATTGTCATGACAATTGACATGTGTAGAAAAATTATTTCCAATGAATCTGACAATAAATAGAAACTTAACTTGCGCAAAAATTACTTGATAATATGCAAGAAAGCGTGAATTTATTAAGGCCATTTCTGAAGTATTATCCTGTTCACTTTACACATACTTAACCTAGAAAAAAGAGAAACATGTAACTTTTTTTGCCCTAGAGTGTTCGATACTTATTGTGGGGCTTGACTCGTATGGATTCACACCGAAACATCTTATTTTGAGAGGTAAATCATTTGCTATTAAAGGTGACTTCATTTTTAGAGTTCGAACTCTAGACCTTTGATATAAAATGGAGGGATGCTTAATGGGCGTTTGGACATAATAATTGTGAAATTTGAAGAAAAAAAGTAGTCTTTGTTTTCAAGTTAAAAATGGTATTTGAAAATTGTTCTTGAGTTTTTGCGAGTGATTTGGAGTGAAAATTATAAATCAATTTTTTGAAGTTTTTCGGATTTTCAAAAATTCGAAAATTCAACTTCTTGAAGTTGAATTTCGGAAAAAATTGTAACAATTCTATGTCTAAATAATTTTTTGGAATAATATTTCGGGAAAAAGTGAAATCTATCCATAACCAAATCGACAATACTTATCACTCTGTCACAATCTTTCCTGGTAAAGAGAAATTCATTAAGGCAAAGGAACTAAAAAAAACCAAAAAGAAGGGTTACACTCGTGGCCTTTATGATGAGTGATGACATACACAAAAATGCAAAGATCACTAGAAAAAAGACGGACTAAAGAGTTTATTGAAATTGATAAAAAAAGAAGAAGCTTATCCTACAGTTAAACTGCGATATCAAATGGACACCACTCATAGGGAACATGAAAGTGGACATGAAACTGAAAAATATATGTATTATTCTACACTTGTGATATATCATGCTAGGTATCAACATGATTTAATAATCTTCTCTTCCTTTTCCCCTGATTTTCTGTTTAAATTTTTTGTGCTGAGAATTTAGAGTCATGAAATCCTCTAAGGTTGATAATTCTCAGTTAACTAAATGGGTATTCACTTCGATTCAGGAGTATCAAACTCATTATTTGATTCGATAATGATAATTTTCTGAACTTCTAATGAGAAAATATTAAGTTGATGAGCACAAGAAACAGAGAGATCATTTAAAAGGACATTTTGTTACTTTACATATATTTAGCTTACATATTAAAAGTCGTTCCAGACCCCACCGTGTGGGATTACACTAAATATATTATTGTATATTAAAAATCGTACTTTAATTTCTTAAAATCCATGCTTATTAAAACATCTTCACATATAGTAGAACTGAGGGAGTGTTAAAATAACAAGTTTGTTTTTTATTTTTTACTCTTTAGTAAATCTACGTTGTACATCTTTAGAAGTCAATGACTATGGGCTCTAGCTCATTATTGTCAAAATAAAGTGAAAATAATTACTCGTTAACACTAGTTCATTTTTTCAAACCCTAGATTCTTCAGAACTACGGGAAAGAAGAAAAAAAGGTAAGACTTCTGATTTTATGAAATTATTATTGAAGTTTGGACTAGTATAGAGTAATCTAAGAGGTTAGAATTCAAAGGCTTAAAAAAAGTCCTAGTTCCGAAATTTCATGAAAACTTAAAGAAACGAATAGAGTTTTAATCTTTCCCATCTAAACCATTGTAGTGTGATTGTTGAACTTGGAGGAATACGTTTGAGCAAGAATTGAGGTATGTCTATATTTTGAAAATTCTCTTTTAATGTATGTCTAGATTTCAAAACTCATCTTTGATTGTTTGTATATGTGAACCCTAGTTTGATGGTTGTTTTTCGTTGAACTTATTTTAGACAAGGTCATGCGTGTGTAGGGTCAAGCCCGCATCAAACCTTTTTTGTAACATACTACTTTGATTGAACTTATTTTGCCCCATTATGAGATTATTGAACTTATTTTTTAAAGATTGAAGCTTTAAATGTGTTCTTTCTTTCAATGAATTTTATTGAACTTTAAACTGAATAAATGATTTGAATAAGATCCCTAAATTGATTATGAATACCTCTATTGTGAGAAGATGTGTGAGAAGTGAATTCGGGAATAAGCCATGATTGAGGATTCAGTTAATATGCCATGACTTGTACTTGTTTGTGTTTGGGCCTGTATGGGAAAGTTGTGCTAGTTCAGAGGACGATTAGCCGTTATGGATCCTAATGTATCACTTGTGAGTATTGTTGTGTCGGTTCAGAGGACGATTGACCTCCGAGGTGTGTAGCCCACTGCATCTATTGATGTGCTAGTCTAGATGACGATTAGCCTCCGTGGGATAAATCCCTGGTGTATCAAATGGTTGTTCGCCCGTGAGTTGGCACATGTTAATTATCTGGTTGCCTATAAATTGGCTTATTGATAATTTCAGGTTCGTAAGTGATGAACTTAATGTGATAAACACTAAATGATATGTAGCTTGCCCTTGTAATTACGGGTAACAATATCACTTGTGACTTGAGGCTAGATAAGGATTCATTCATAGTGACTAAACACTCTTGTGTTACAAAGTGTAATTATAGATGTTTTCATAAATTAAATGGTACAAGGAAAATAAGTTTAATTATGGTCAACTGCATGGAAAGTTCATGCACATAATTCTTTATTTTAAAATACGAATCATATCTTGAGGTTTCAAAGGATGGAATATAATCTTGATAGATTTGGAGAAAGAATTCATAGAAGGCGAATTACTTTGAATTGTAGATCTTGATATACACCATTGGGATTTGGGGTTACCATAGCTGCTGTTGAATTTTGCCTGCTAGATCTTGAACATGCACAATGTTAGGTTCCTAGAAGGTGAAGGTAGAGTAAGGTAGCAAGAAGTAGTTGACTTAGTTTGATTAAGTAAATTATTGATGATGATTTTTTTTTTGTTTTTCTGCTTGATATTCAGTATCCGCATTGGAGCCCGACTAAATCTGAGTCGCACGTTGCAGGGCCCATTTTGGAGGCAGCTCTCCCAGCGAGAAAGAGGAACTGCTTGACGTTGCATATTAGAACTCACTAAAGCTCGATTCACATCATTATGTTCGATGCTATAGCAAGAGCCCCCGAATCTAGAGCTGCTTGTCGTTCCAACCCAGTTCCAACAATGCATTTCTCGAAGCGAGAAAGAGGAACTGCTTGACATTGCATATTAGACAATACAATTTTTTAAAAATTTATATGGCTTGAACCTGAGACCTCTGATTTAAGGGTTGAGTGACCCTAACCATCCCACCACAACCCATATTGGTATGATGATTTATTTATATTTATTTGGTATTAATGTTTCAAAAAGTATTTTTATGCCTCTCCATTGGGCGAGACGCTTGACAAACATCTTCGAGGTGCATGCAAGGCTCTTATTTAGCAAGGCTTATGTTCCAAAAGTTTGACTGTTGTTTCAAATGCGTTGTGATCAACAGTTAAGATTCTTTCAATAATTTCTACACAAATCATGTGAATTAGTAGAATTGACATTCAAAATTCTTTAACTAGCATGTGACTAATCAAAAATCCTATGGATATTACATATTCTATTATTATGAACATCATATGCATGAATGTCAGTTTTATTTGAACATTTTCTTAAAAATAGATAGTAGTTGGTTTAATGTCTTTGGATACTATTTGTTTCAGAGATGTTAGTTGTCTGTCTGTTCATTCTTTTACTCTTTTACATTTGAAAGCAATGTTAACCTTTTCGTGTTCACGGATGGAACCAAATCATTTAGCTATTAAGTGTTTTAAGTATTTAATTAACAAAGCCTACAAATTATCTTTCACATACTCCTAGTAGGCGTTTGGACATGTGATTTTATTTTATGAGATAAAATCCCAAATTATTCAAAAATGCATGATTTCAAATTTCAAATCATGATTTCAAATTTTTTAAATATAAAAATTGACTCATAAGTTAATATTTTGTAAAAATAGATCCATAAGTTGATAGATATATTTACCAATCATGTTTACTAACCATTTATATCAAATATTAAAAGATTTACAAGTTGGTAGTATATTTATAACAAATTTACTCTTACCAATCATGTGGGAGGATTATATTAAACAGTAGTTACACTACAACTCATATTCAATTTTCTATTTTATTGTACTAAAGATTGATCAATTGATGTTGTATTTTCTTAGAAAGGTCTTCTAGTAGCGTATTAATTTTGTTATGAACTATTACTTGCTAATTTGGTAAGATTGTATAAAACTTGTGAAAGTTTTGATGTTTTTCACAACTTGTGAGTTTTTTATGTCTATAAAAAAATATAATTCAAGAGAATCCAAAATGCATGTCCAAACAAAACTTCAACTTCAAATCTTTATGATTTCAAATCATATCCAAACAGCTCCCTATTTATCAACTTGCTTTATACTTTTCTTTCTTTATTTCTTTTGTTTTTTGGAGTTGTAAAAAAATAACAAATAATACTCGCTTTTTCTTTAAATTTTCTTCTCTTTTCTTTTAAAAATTTCTTCGGCAGCGCCTTTCGCCTTTTCTTCGGTTTGAATAGGACTGCTAGTGGACACGCGGAGAGAGCAGGCGATATATTATTCGTAATGCTGCCATGTTAATGTAATAATAATTCTTCTTCTTTAAATAGGGCTTAGTTATGCTTTTTCCCAAGTGAAAAGGCCCAGCAATGCCCATGTACAAAAGGCCCAATTTGTGACCCAGGTGCCAACGAGTAAAATTCACAAATAGCTATTTTTCAATTTTTTGTAATTGAAAAAATAACTATTGTTATGAATTTTCAAATTCCATAAGTAAAATTTGAAGATATTAATATGAAGTTTCACTTGTAATATTTGAAGCTCTATAATAATGTCAATTTTTCAATTATAGGGGCCAAAAAATAGCCAATAAACGCTATTTCTACGATTGGCCCAACCAATTTCGTTATGTTACTCGGCCCACTTTTCTTTATGATAAGTTTTCATCTGTATTTGTTTTGCTCTTTCCTACTTTATTTTCAAAATTCAGAACACTCGAGAAATCTGATAAACGTTCTTCCTTTGAGAACACTTTTTGTTTGTTTTTGAAAGATGGGCATGCTGCTGCTGGTGGTGGGCCTGCCTGGTGGCTGGGGCAGGGCCCAAGAGGCCAGTCGACCAAGGCTGCTGGAACTGGGCCCCTACAGTTGGGTACGGGCATGCAGGCGAGGCCCAGTTTTGCTAGTTGGGCCACTGCTGCTGGTGGTTGGACCACTGCTGCTGCTGTCCAATGGTTGGCTGCTGTTCAGTCCACTGTTTGCGTTGGCCCTTTCCGCGGCCCTTGCCTTTGTTGTTGCGACCTCTGCCGCCACGACCTCCGCCGCTCTGCTGCTGGTTACTGCCAGCCGCAGGTGTTGCCATCCCGTCAACGGCTAACGCCTTTTGATTATGTTCCTCTTGTTTAGCACGTCTAGTTTCTTCCAACAATAGTTGTGAACGTGCCTTGTTGAAACTTAGGAGAGGGTCGGCTTGTTGAATCATTGTTGCGAGTGTGTCATATTCACCTTTCGGTAAACCCGCAACAAGTTGAAGCACCATCTTGGTTTCTGAAACAGAAGTCCCGACGTTGGATAGTTGATCGGTTATGAGTATCAGTTGCTTACAATATTCGGACATGTTGTTAAAATTCTCGAGGCGGGTATTGTTGAATTGCTCTTCCAAATACACAAACCGAGTATTTTTATTGTCTGAAAAGATTTCTTCTAGCCGGACCCAAAGTTCACGTGCCGTAGCACTTGTTTTCATGATAGTGCATAACAGATCTTTGGAGATGGTGCCGTAGATCCATTGTTTGACGATGGCGTCAAGACGACGCCAAATTGAGTCTGTAACATCGGTGGGACGAGGAACAGATTCGTCAATGTGATCGAGCACGTTTTATGCACATGCATGAATGTAGAATAGTTCCATCCACATGGAATATTGACAGTCTTCTTGGTCAAGAATTATAGGGATAAAATTCTTGATGTTGTTAACGGCGAATGCCAAATGAAAAGAAGATACTGAACGTTGAGAGGGGTTGTCAAGTGTGCCAGTGGATGAAACAGAATTTGTGGGGGAAGACATGGTTGCCGCCTGCCGAGGGAAGGAAATTTTCTAGTTTGGCCGAGATAGGGAGGAAGAAACCAGAATATTTTTTTTCCTGTGAAATCAGAAAAAAAATGCTGATTTCGGCCGAGAATGAGGAAGAGTAGGATTTAGGTTTTAGACTTTGATACCATGAAAGATGGAATAATTTCCCTTGGGGATTCCTTTCATTATTCACAATATATATAGCTGTACAAGGTTGATTCCTAATATGGTACGAATCCTAACTTACCTTACAAAGGTTGATTCCTAATACAATTAGAATCCTAAGTTACCTTAAATATACATCTATCATAATTACAAAATATACGGAGAATATTCTGAGAATATTCGCTAATAGTTTTTCTAACTACTAATAATATTCACTGTCTAAAAGTAAATTTCTAACAATTACAAACTAATGATATCTTTGGAGCCAACAACAACATACCGAGTGAAATCTCACAATGCGGAGTCTGTGGAGGGTAGAGTGTACGTAGACCGTACCCCTACCAAGGTAGGGAGACTGTTTCCGAAAGAACCTCGGCTCGAGAGAAAACATAAAAAGAGGTCAGATACAGACATAAAATTCAAAGTAGTATGAAATGGAATTAACGAAAGCGATTAAGCCATGATAAAGTAGTTTGAAAAAGGAACAACAACTATCACAAATAAAATAGGATAATCGAAATACAAGAAATACTAGATAGTAGCAGAAATCAAAGCACACTAAACTATAGAGCGATACTGCGACTACTAATATGAAAGGATAAACGTGACTATCTACTAGCCTTCTACCCTAATCTGAGTTATGTATAACCTCCTATCTAAGATTATGTTCTCGGTAAGCTATAATTGCGTCATGTTCTGTCTAATCACATCTCCCCAATATTCTTCGGTCTACCCCTACCTCTTCTGAAACCGTCCATAGCTTATCTCTCACACCTTCGCACTGGGACATCTGTGTCTCTCCTCTTTATATGCCCAAATCATCTCAGTCTCGCCCGCATCTTGTCCTCTATCGAGGCCACTCCCACTTTTTCCCAGATAGCCTCATTCCTAATCATGTCTTTCCTAGTGTGCCCACACATCCATCGTAACATTCTCATCTCCGCAACTTTCATCTTTTGAACATGGGAGATCTTAACTGGCCAACACTCAGTCAGATACAACATAGTCGGCCTAACCATCACTTTGTAGAGCTTGTCCTTAAATTTTGATGACACCTTTTTATCACATAACATTTCAGAAGCGAGTCTCCATTTCATCCATCCTTAAGCTTTTTCTATTATTTTGTTTCAAATTTGACGGGAGAAGTCGCCTAAAATAAAGTTTCATCATTATCTTTTTCAGCGAGAATGTATTTTTTCTTTCTCAATCTTGTTCAACCATATATTATTTGTACAGGACAATTTTAGAAATATCTTCCTGCCCACTGACCAAAATAAAAAAAATCCATATTCATCACTAATATCTCATGTCAGTTTTATATTTATAAAAGATATAATTTCTTCTATACTGTTAAAACAGAGCAATATACATGTGATATACACTGAATATACAAGCAGTGTATATCACATATATATCACTAGGAGCTAATGAAGCAGTGGGCTGTCCGCCACGCCGGTTGGGCCTCTCGGCCGATTGGGCCTCACGGCCATTAGGCCTCTCGGCCGATTGTATATATCCAAGGGATATTAGGATAGTGTATATATGGTATATATATTTGTAGTATATTGTAATAAAAAGGATACCATAATTAGTGTTATACACCTACCATAATTGTAGAGTTAGAATTATGGTAGAATAAGGATTTAGAATTAGAATAGGAAAAGGATTTGTAGAATTGTAACTTGTATATATATCTATTCAATCAATGAAAATAATCAAGGGGATTATTTCTTTCATGGTATCAAGAGACTAGGTCTAAACAAAAGTTTTCTTCTCTCAAACTTTTGTATCCTTGGCCGAGAACCCCCCCCCCCTTCCCTCGGGTTTTTCTCTCCAAATATCTCGTCTTCCGCTCTCAAAAACCTCTCTTAAATTTATCCTCCTTCTTTGTTCTTTCAAATATGTCTAAGAACAATTTTCACCCCGCCCTCACAGTTTCCAATATCAAGCTCAGTGTCCCTATTGTTCTTGGGATGGAAAACGTTCAATATGCAACGTGGGCGGAGTTGTTTAAAATTCACGCTATCTCTTATCAGGTTCTTCATCACATAATTCCTCCCGCTAGACCCCTTCCTGTGGAGGATCCTGAGGTGTGGATTACACTTGATGCTACCGTTCTTCGGTGGATATACGCCACTATTTCAGTGGACCTTCTACAGACGATTATGGAGCCCGATACCACGGCTATGGTTGCATGGAATAGATTGCGTGACATCTTCCAAGACAACCAAAGATTCCCGTATCGTCACACTCGAGCGAGGAATTCTCTCTCGTTCGAATGGACGTATTTCCGAACGTTTCTGCATATTGCAAGAAACTAAAGGAATTGGCGGATCAACTCCGTAACGTTGGCGCACCAGTAACAAATAATCGTCTAGTTCTACAGTTGGTTGCCGGTCTTTCGGAGGCCTATAATGGTGTTGGCACTCTCCTTCGCCAAAGCAACCCTCTTCCCGACTTCCATCAAGCCCGCTCCATGCTTACGTTGGAAGAAGCCGGTTTGGCTAAAAAGGCGGCTACCGGAGCAAGTTCAGTTGTCATGATGGCGTCCTCTCCGAATCCGTCAGTTTTTGTTAATAATTCGGGCCAAAACCATAATAATGGTGGAGGCAAGAATAATCGCAAGAATAATAAAAACCGCGGGGGCAAACGCGGTAGTAATGGTGGAGGTAGTCAGCAAAATGTCGGTGGGTCCCATCCAATGAACAATGGCCCACCACCCCCATGGGCCCGGCGGTGGGGCCCATGGCGAGGAGCGATGGCGGTGGACCGTGGGCCGGCGGCCCATACCAAAGAGCGGCGGAAATTCCAGCGGCCGGTGGGGCGGCCAACAATCCGGCCCAATGCCCGGCGGTGGCGGCCCACCGACCGGTGGCCCAACAAATGGCGGTAGTAGCGCGATTACGGGCCGGTCCAAAGCATGGCCGGGGAGTTCTTGGGCCCCGACCTCCGCAAGCCCATCATGCGGCAGAGCCCTACTCGGACCGATATCGAGGCCGCAATGCACACGTTGGGATTAACTCAACCGGACCAAAATTGGTACATGGACACCGGGGCCACTACTCACATGACTTCCGAATCAGGTACTCTCTCATCTTATTACAATTTGAGCACCCCTCGGGGAATAATTGTTGGTAATGGCGCTTCTATTCCAATTCTAGGGTATGGTCGAGAAAACGTTATCTCCTCCCAATCCACCTCTCCTCTTGAAAGATACTTTACATGCTCCTAAATTGATTAAAAATTTAGTGTCTGTCCGAAAATTCACAAATGACAATTCTGTTTCTGTTGAATTTGATCCTTTCGGTTTCTCTGTGAAGGATTTCAAGACGGGGAGTCATCTCATGAGGTGTGATAGTAGGGGAGATCTGTATCCTATCATGCCCGGTTTCGACCATCGAGTCCACCTTGCCATCGCCTTTTGCAACCATCTCTCCTTCCATGTGGCATGCTCGTTTGGGTCATCCGGGATCTTCTATTTTATCGCTTTTAGATAAAAATAGCTTTATTTCTTGTAAGGGTACGAGTCGTACTCCAATTTGTCAGTCTTGTTCATTTGGAAAAATTGTTAAGTTACCATTTGTAGACTCCAATTCTCATACTTCTATGTCATTTGACATTATTCATAGCGACTTATGGACATCTCCTGTTCTTAGTTCAATGGGTCATCGATATTATGTTCTCTTCTTAGATGATTATTCTAGATTTTTGTGGACGTTTCCAATTGCGAATAAATCACAAGTGTTTTCCGTCTTCATAAAATTTAGAGCGTTCATTCGTACTCAATTCGAAAGAGAAATAAAAAATATTCAATGTGATAATGGGAAGGAGTATGACAATAGGGAGTTTCGAGAATTTTGTGCTACTCATGGGATAAATTTTCGGTTTTCATGTCCTCATACATCCTCACAAAATGGGAAAGCCGAACGCAAAATTCGTTCCATCAATAACATTGTCCGAACTCTCCTAATCCATGCCTCCATACCTCCGTATTTTTGGCATCATGCTCTACAAATGGCCACTTACCTTCTTAACATAATTCCGTCTAAATGTCTGACATATTCTTCCCCTCTCAAAATCTTATATAATAAAAACCCGTCTTATTCTCATCTTCGGATTTTTGGGTGCTTGTATTATCCGTTATTCCCATCCACCACAATTAACAAACTTCAGGCTCGGTCTACTCCATGTGTATTTATGGGTTATCCGTCGAATCATCGTGGTTATAAGTGTTTTGATTTATCCTCCAAGAAAATCATTATAAATCGTCATGTCATTTTTGATGAAACCCAATTCCCTTTTACGAAAGTTCATACTCCCGAGCCTAAGTCGTATAATTTTTTGGATGACCAAATATCCCCGTATATTATTCGGAATTTTTCGGACAACTCCCGTGCCCAAAATCCTCCAGGCGGGCCCACCACGCCCGCCGGTCCCACAAGATCTCGTCGCCCCCTGCTGTTCCAAATGACCGGAACAGTTCCGCTATTGGGCCGGTCCGCCCAATTCTGGAACCGGTCCAGAAACCGAGCCCAGCATCTACCGATTTGGGCCAGCAGGCCCACTGCCTGCTGGCCAGTCCGTCCCGAGCCCAGAAAATTCCCAAAATTCCATTAATTCTTCCTCGAGTCATAGACCGGTCACTCGTAGTCGGCGGGGCATTTTTACACCTAAAAGACATTTTAATTTACATTCTAATGTCTCTAAATCCCCTTGCCCCGCAATCCGTGTCCGCATTAAATGACCCTAATTGAAAAATTGCTATGACCGATGAATATAATGCTCTTATTGATAATAAGACGTGGGAGTTGGTGCCCCGTCCATATGGTACTAATATTATCGGTCTATGTGGATTTTTGCTCATAAGGAGAATTCGGATGGGTCCTTTGCTCGACATAAGGCGCGACTTGTTGGTGATGGTAAGACTCAGCAGGTTGGAATTGATTGTGGTGAGACGTTTAGTCCGGTGGTCAAACCGGCTACCATTCGCATTGTGCTTAGCTTGGCTCTTTCAAAGACTTGGCCAATCCATCAGTTGGATGTCAAGAATGCCTTTCTACATGGTGACCTCAAGGAAACGATCTATATGCATCAGCCGTTGGGTTTCGGGGATCCCAACCGCCCTCATCATGTCTGTTTGTTGAAGAAGTCATTATATGGGCTTAAGCAATCTCCACGTGCCTGGTATACACGATTTGCTGATTTTGTTTCGACTATTGGGTTCACACACAGCAGGTCAGACAATTCTTTGTTCATCTACCGCCGTGGTTCGTCATTGGCCTATATTCTCGTTATATGTGGATGATATCATCTTGATTGCCTCCTCCGATGCTTTGCGTCGGTCTATCATGGCCATGCTCGGTTCGCCCGAATTTGCTATGAAGGACTTAGGGCCGTTGAGTTATTTTTTGGGGATTGCCGTAAAATGTCATTCGGTGGCTTGTTTCTGTCTCAACGGAAGTATGCTTTGAGATCATAGAGAGGGTCGGGATGTCATCCCGTAAGTCCACTTCCACACCGGTTGATGCAAACCCAAAGCCGAGTGCCGCAAAGAGGTGCACCATACGAGGACCCGACCCGGTATCGCAGCCTTGCGGGGGCCCTCCGTATCTTACATTTACCGGACCGGATATTACGTATGCGGTTCAACAGGGTGTGTTTATTCATGCATGACCCCGAATTGAGCACATGAATGCGATCAAACGCATCATTCGGTATATTCGGGGGACACGGATTATGGTTTGCACTTGTATCCCTCATCTACATCCACACTGGTCTCGTACACGGATGCTGATTGGGGTGGTTGTCCCGACACCAGACGGTCGACTTCTGGCTACTGTATGTTCCTTGGCAACAACTTGGTCTCCTGGTCAGCAAAGCGGCAGGCAACTTTATCACGCTCAAGTGCCGAGGCAGAATATCGAGGGGTCGCAAATGTGGTCTCCGAATCATGTTGGCTACGGAATTTGCTGTTGGAGCTTCATTGTCCCATTCAGAAGGCAACCTTGGTATATTGTGATAACATTAGTGCCATCTACCTTTCCGGTAACCCCGTTCAACACCAACGCACCAAGCATATCGAAATGGACATTCACTTTGTCCGTGAAAAGGTTGCAAAGGGTCAAGTTCGCGTATGCCATGTCCCGTCTCGTTATCAAATTGCAGACATCTTTACAAAGGGTCTACCAGCGGTTCTCTTTGAAGATTTTAGGGACGATCTCGGCGTTCGAAAACCGCCCGCTATGATCGCGGGGGTGTGTTAAAACAGAGCAATATACATGTGATATACACCGAATATACAAGCGTGTATATCACATATATATCACTAGGAGCTAATGAAGCAGTGGGCTGTCCGCCACTGCCAGTTGGGCCTCTCGGCCAGTTGGGCCTCTCGGCCAGTTGGGCCTCACGGCCAGTTAGGCCTCTCGGCCAGATTGTATATATCCATGGGATATTAGGATAGTGTATATATGGTATATATATTTGTAGTATATTGTAATAAAAAGGATACCATAATTAGTGTTATACACCTACCATAATTGTAGAGTTAGAATTATGGTAGAATAAGGATTTAGAATTAGAATAGGAAAAGGATTTGTAGAATTGTAACTTGTATATATATCTATTCAATCAATGAAAATAATCAAGGGGATTATTTCTTTCATATACATCACAATATGGTTATTTGTTTTAAAGCAATCATAACGAGGAAGGATATAAACCACTTTAACTATTATGTCCATTGTCAATTATCACGTGGTTTTGGCGTAGAAAAAGAAAAGAAGATACTAAAAAGGCGTCAATAATATGGTTTTTAATTAACTTTACCAGGAAAAAGGATAGGTGAGAGCCAACAAGCAAATTGTATTGGATTATTGTCTTTGATTAATTCATACTCGCATCGAATAGATTCATTAAAAGATATATTAAACACTTTGTACTAAAATGTTTTGAATTTTTATAGCTCGAACCCAAATTAATAATCATCCACGGCACCCTCCAACGATATTTGAATTGGATTTTATTTACTAACCTTTTAGTTTAAAGTTTTTAGCAGTGTGTTTTAAGCCATCAGTAGAAGGCCAATTGGCCAAGTTTGGTTCTACTTTTGCTCAAACACGCCAATGATTTTTCAAATTTCAAGGGAGGCCATTATATTTGACTGTCAATTATGTTTACCTGTTTAATTTGCTCATCTCTAATGGGAGGGTATTCAGATCCCATAAGTGGGATTACACTGAGTATGTTGTTGTTCTAAAGAGAGGGGATAATCAGAGCTAGGGCGGGGCCTTATTCAATAATTTTGGCTCAAACTCTATATATGTGTTAAGAAATTTATTAAGTATGTGCAAAAGTTAAATTTAGAACCCATGTTATGAAAACACGGTTCTAAAATTCACAATCGATAAAATTAAAGTTCTGAATCCACCATTGAATCAAAAACTTCAAATAAAGGGTTAAGTTACTATGATTGATAAACTCTTAAGGAACGCATATTATTTTAAGTTTTAGTTTGTAAGAATTGAGAGTTAGTATTATAACAAAAATGTGCATTGTTCCGTATGGCGTAAGCATTTATGTATCACCACTTTTAAAAAGGTCTAAAGTGAGTAGGTAGGACAGGTACACTCATGTATAAACGTGTGCAGTCCGCTTGGACAGCTCAATTGGTTATCAAGGGGATATTTGGAAAATGTATAAACGTGTGCAAGCATTTATTTTGTGTTATGAAATTTATTACACAAGATCTTTCTCTTGCATTATCAGCTATTTTGCTGAAGATACTTCCCTCCTATCATACCATAGGCAGATGGACTTAGAGCCAATGACAGATATTACTGTCTAATTAGATTGATATTATTTGTCTTTTAAGATTTTGCATAATTTAAATTAAAAAAACCATTAATTAGCAATGGGTCATTCGCACATATGTCCCTTTTTTGGGGTGGTCTTTAATTTTTGTCCTTCAAATTTGTGTTCTTTAATTTTCGCACTTCATTATTTTTTGGCGCGGCATAATTAGATTTTCGCAAGGTATAATTAGTGTTTAACTTCAACATATATATCATAACATCCACACAAGCTATGACGGATAATGCTTAATTTTCAACACTCAATATAATATGAAAAACAGACATGATTTTAGATTTCGATGACATAATTAGCGTTTAACTTCAACATATGTATCATAACATCCACACAAACTATGTTGGATAAGGCATAATTTCCAACACTCAACATAATTTTAAAAAATACTATAAAACTATGCCGCAAATTCCTACATAATATATGCCACGCGAGACAAAATTTCAGTTTTCGAAGAGAAAAATATTATAGAGACTATGCCTTGCGAAATAGGCCTGAATATTTTCATAAAATAAATAGCAAGGAAAAAAAATAAAGGCCACGAATATGAAGCACAAAAATTAAAGACCAGTGCATTTGAGAATATTCCGCGCAAAAATATGATTAGCAACATTTGTGGTTTGAACTTTGAAGTCCCATGGCCCAATAACCCAATTACTAGTCCCTCTCCAATATAATTACAATTAGTGAGATATTGGTTTGAAGTGTGCAGCACATTGAAGTAAGCGCGATTAAGATTTGATTAATCATATTAGAAGACATTTATTAATTATTAACATATTGCCATAATCATGTCTTACTAGTATTGTTGGTACTCTATTGTACTTTATAAAGAAGTACGGGAAGTAAATAACTATTACAAGTATTCGAAAGGGTGAACAAATATTCAATATTTAGAAATTGAATCTTGTTGAACAAATAGGCCAATCTTCAAAATTGCCGCAAGCTTGTTGTGTCTTGAATCTTGATAACCTGAAATCAAGAAACAACTAAATCTGGATGGTTACAACGTTGTGTGTTGAGTCGAGGGATTGCCCTCTGTCCTTAAGACAAGATTTCCCCGTATATATGCTTTTACGTTAGCGGGCAATAGTCTCCCAAGATAAAACAACACTTTAATCTCAACGCTACAAAGCCAATAGGTTGAGCCTGGCGAAGAAAACAACTATAACTCGACTTGCTGAAGATATGGAATAGGAAGGAAGAGTTTCTCTTTACTCTTCTCTTTTGTCTCTGTGTATATAGTGTGTCTATATAGTGTGTCTCTGTAGTGTATATCTTGTGTATACGTGAGGGTCTGGTCACTATTTTTCATCACAGTTTGCTCACTGTTTTAAGCTGTGTTTTGTGCTATTTTGTGGCTGTTTTGCTCACTGTTTTGTGCTGAATTTCACTCACGTTTTTGTCTCTTATTTTCTGTGTTTTCTGGTCTGTTTTCCAGTCTGTTTCACTGTCCCGAATTGAGCCAAATGAGGCTCAATATATAGCATGGAGGAGGGGTTGTACCACTGCCCAAAACATGGCTGTTAATGGCCATTAGGAGGGCATTAAATAGCCAAGTAATGGTGGTTAATGGCCATCAAGAGGTTGCTTAAATGGACATGAAGGAGGTTGAAAATAGAGGAGTTAATCAGCCAAGTAATGGCTGGTTAATGCTCCATAAAACTGTCCAACGGAAGGCAGAAAGTTTTCTGCCTTCCGTCACCTTCCCAGAAACTCTGGGGACCAAACTATAAATATTGAAACTTCAGGGACCAAACTGTACCTATGAAAGAATTCATGTCCAAACTGTACATATGAAACTTCAGGGATCAAACAGTACATTTGGCAGAGTTCTCTAGTCCAAAAAGATAATATCAGAAAGTCCCCACAGCCCACAGCCCACAGCCCACGACCCGTGACCCGAAACCCGAGCCCGAGACGGGACGGGACGGGCGGTCGGCGGCGGCGCGCGTGTGGGCTTAGCCATGAACCCAAGCACATCTAGGTCTTCCTCCTTTAAACACATGGGATACCCCTTGGGGTCCCAAACCCTTTACCAATTTGAGACTTATATAGAGAGCAATTCTTCATATTCCCACCGATGTGGTAGATTTGTCCCACACCACATTTCCATGCCTCAAACACCTTACTTCGTGGACCAATATCTCTTTCATTTCTCAACGAAATTAGACGATTCTTGGCCCTACGGTCATCTACTCACTTCGTAGATCATGCATGTGCGAAGAGACAAGGTCTCCAACATGCGGAACACTAGTGTTTAATTCATCAAAGATGGGTGGACGCATCTCCCCGCCAAAGGCTAATTTCCAACAATACCCTCTATGAAAGAGAGATTGTGGCGCACACACAAGGTGCCTACATTTCATCAATCTTTCAGCGAAAAGATATTGCATCAGGAGATGTAGCTTTCGCTTTGAACCTTCCCTAGTTGAATACCATCGGACTTACTGCGCGGTGAACGTGATGTCCTGAACCGTCAGTGTTTAGTGTAAGCCAAGACAATGATACCAACACAATAACTCTTCTTATTCATTTTCCTTCTTACGTTTCTGTCCGTTGTGGCCATGGACACACTTGGATTCTTAAGTGCGTTCATTTGAGGCGGCCATCCTCGCACTTAAATAGGTGATCTCCTACAAGGTATCCTGCTATACCCCACTTCTCAAGTGTTAGGAATCATTAAAAGTTTCCCCAACCTTAACCTCAACCGTTTTAGGATCTTTTAAAGGTTTGGAAGCTTAACCTTTACCCACCATGCAGGTAGCACTTTAATGTCTATCGCAGGAACAGCTTTGGATTCATGTTTCTCTACAGAAATCATCATCCGAGGTGCTTCTTGCTTCCACCGAAGCGTTCAACTGAACCTTTTTCCGCTTAGTTTTCCCATTGAACCAAATTCTTGGGATCTCTAATCAGTATGGTTGGGTTTCCACCGCAAAGGTTCGTATTGTTTGGGTTTTAAGTCCATTCCGCTAGACAGGTAGAACACTTGATCTCTAGGTAGTCCCTTAGTTAGTAAACAAGGAAGTGACACCCGTGATGATCAACTACCATACGGTCTTATATCTCCGACAGATCCTGACAGATATGTCCAGACGCCGTCATCTGTGTTCTTCCTGAAGCCGACCGGCTAGCCACAATGTATAACTACTGAAGACACGGGTTTCTCCCAATAAGGGACGTCCTCTAAGGAGTCGTGAAGTTACTCAACTTCTTTCATGCTTTGTATAAAGCGATAAACTCCGATTCCATCAAGAATCGGCCGATGCAAGTTTGCTTAGAGAATTTTTCAAGACCCACCATACACATTTACTTGTGGCTTTGGTGTTTTTCAGATATGATGTCCAGTTTGCATCACTGTGTTCTCCCAGAACCGCTGGACATCCGTAATACTATAATCCGTAGATAAGCGAATAATTCGGTTATCGTCATATCCGACTTAACGCCTTCTATTGATCATGTATTAAGATCATCAGTGAACCTTAGTTCAACTGATCTGATTGTAGGACGATACCAGGTCGGTTGTAGTGTGTACAATACATTGAACTACACGTGATCTGTGCGTATCGCTCCTTGTTTATGGGTGCACCATGATTCCAAGCAGTTCTATAATTCATATCCATTGGTGGCTTCAACGAGACTGTCAACTATCGACCAGTCCGTTAGATGTCTTAGAAATCCAATTACTAAGATGTCATCTGTGATACCCATATCTTTCATATCGAGACTTTGTTTCAATATGACTTTTACTTTCAGACTGTTGATTCTCCAACTGTTGGCTTTCTAACTTCAGAGTCAATGTTTCTGTGGTCAGATCCATTGTTTCTGTTTTATCTGAAACTTTCAGGACCAAAATGTAAACATTTCAGGGGCCAAAATGAAAGTTCAGGAAGAAGCCCACAGTTCAAGGCAAACCAATTCTGATCCTCTTCTTCCAACTCTCCGGTTGGGAAGGCTGTTTCAACATCCATGCCACGCAAGACTGCAATGGCCCTAGATGTTAAGCTACTCACAGGGGAGCACATTTTACAACCCAAAGGTTCTTTTCCCGGAGGAAGATCAACCATTACACACGTATGGTTCTATATGATGGAATCTATTTATCTCTTTAGCTTCTTTCCAAAGTAGCGCTTCTGGAGAAGACAATTCTTTGTTAATTGTCCATGGTTCGTTCTCAACCATACAAGCTAGAAGGTATGGAACAAGTCTTTGTCCCCTCTTTGCTCCTTCTCGGTTCAACATCTAGAATCCCTGAGTTCTGTAGATCTGGAATATTAAGTTCCGGATAGCCAGCAACTTTCGAGTCCTGTAGATAAGGAACGTCTAGTTCCGTACAGTCAGGCCCTGCGGGTTCTTGTTAACCTTGAGAAATTACTCCTTTTTTCTTTTTCAAGGAAAGCTATCTTCAAAGAATTCGGCATTCTTTGATGCCAAGAGGCGATCATCACTACTGTTATTTGCAGATCCAGTGGATATGCAATCTACAATCTTAGGTACAACTTGACCTGTTTTGGTATTCCAACTTTTACCAAGCCACCCCACATAATTTGGGCGTACGACTTTGCGCTTGGCTAACACCGTTGGACTGAAGTGAGAAATGAACAGTCGTTTAATGAACGATGCTTCACATTCTCCCCCTCTATCACTATGAATTTCGGAATCCTTAGGCTTAGTTGATTTCCAACTTCTGCTTTGTAGCGCTTATCCGCTTCAACAACTTCATCTTTGCTTTTTAACAAACAAAGGATTCCATACGTTGTACCATCATCAATGAAGATCACAACGTACTTGTCTCCCCCCTCTATTTTGTATAAATTTCAAATCACCCAAGTAGGTGTGACTAAGTTCTAGAGGAGCGATGCTTCTTTCGCTATTCCCTTGATGGAATTTGGAAAGGTGATTTTGCCTCTTCGTCTACCTCACATTTATGTTGAGGGTTTATGTCGACAGAAGGCAACAATCTCAACATCGTTAACTTATGAATGACCTGTTATTTAACGTGTCTTAATCTATGATGGCATAGATGCACAGATTACAAACATATCATTCATTTAGCTACAGACGTACTGTACCATTCTTAGTTATTACAGACCTGTTGGACTAGTCTCAAACCAGCTTGACCAACAACGTCCCTTAAACCAAGTTTGGGACATGTATCACCTCATCTTAGAGTGATCCCGTTCCCTGAAGTCCTATTGAGGACAACCTCTCCAACCCCTTCTACTTTAGAGGTGGCGTTGCTTCACATGAACAACCTCTTGCCCGTGGTTAGGGCGTAATCGGATCATATGTGATCTAGATACTCTGGCCCACTCCAGTTGGTTTGGCAGACTGAGTGTCCAATTTCTTTTCTGCCTTTCCCTAGGCCTTCAGATCATTTAAGACTTGGAAACTCTGTCCCACCACACTAGGTGTCCATTACTTTTCCTATGAAATGAATTCTGGCCCCACTCCAGCTGCTCGGAGGCTTTATATGACTGAGTGTCAATATCATCATATCAAAGGAATTTTGGCCCACTCCAGTCGCCCGGAGGCATTGTATGACTGAGTGTCCAATATCATCATATCAATGGAATTTTGGCCCACTCCAGTCGCCCGAAGGCTTTATATGACTGAGTGTCCAATATTATCCTATGAAAGATCTTCTGCCAAATAGTGTGACATGCTCAACGTCTTTAGCTTTTAGACTTCTTCCGTTATGATTGGTGCCTAGATAATTCTTGGCGCTTACTTAAGAGTGGTAACAGTTTTCGCACAGTCAGTGGATCTTTCTCCCTCGTATGTGCGAACATACTTTACACACTTTTAATCATTACACTTAAAAGACCGGATCTTTTTAAGTCGTTTACAAAATCCAATCTTTAAACGGGAAAGAAGAAGAGATTAAACTTCTGATTTTTAAAGCGTAAGGAATATAAAAACATACTTTAATTCATTTTTAATCAGAAATCATTTAATCTTATTCTTGACAAGTAAGAAAAATACTTATCCCAATTTCGAATTCTTTGTCTGGGACAGATATAGGCCTTCTGCTGCAAGATAGAACCACATCTTCAACCTTCTCTTTTTGTCCCAGTTGACATCCTCAGCCTCTCGTGAGTGCTTATTCCCACCACTCTCAGGAGCGGTGACACCATGAACATGTTGAACTTCAACAATATCATCATCACTGTCTTCAAGTAGAAAACCACAGCCATATCCAGATTTGGTCACACAACTTTTGACCGACATCTTTCGAACACTAATAGTGATACAATACAATCTTGTTTTAAGCTGTTGGTACTCTATTGTACTTTATAAAGCAGTACGGGAAGTAAATAACTATTACAAGTATTCGAAAGGGTGAACAAATATTTAATATTCAGAAATTGAATCTTGTTGAACAAATAGGCCAATCTTCAAAACTGCCGCAAGCTTGTTGTGTCTTGAATCTTGATAACCTGAAATTAAGAAACAACTAAAGCTGGATGGTTACAACATTGTGTGTTGAGTCGAGGGATTTCCCTCTATCCTTAAGACAAGATTGCCCCGCATATATGCTTTTACGTTAGCGGGCAATAGTCTCCCAAGATAAAACAACACTTTAATCTCAACGCTACAAAGCCAATAGGTTGAGCCTGGCGAAGAAAACAAATATGACTCGACTTGCTGAAGATATGGAATAGGAAGGAAGAGTTTCTCTTTACTCTTCTCTTTTGTCTCTGTGTATATAGTGTGTCTCTGTAGTGTATATCTTGTGTATACGTGAGGGTCTGGTCACTATTTTTCATCACAGTTTGCTCACTGTTTTGAGCTGTGTTTTGTGCTATTTTGTGGCTGTTTTGCTAACTATTTTGTGCTGAATTTCAGTCACGTTTTTGTCTCTTATTTTCTGTGTTTTCTGGTCTGTTTTCCAGTCTGTTTCACTGTCCCGAATTGAGCCAAATGAGGCTCAATACATAGCATGGAGGAGGGTTTGTACCACTGCCCAAAACATGGCAGTTAATGGCTATTAGGAGGGCATTAAATAGCCAAGTAATGGTGGTTAATGGCCATCAAGAGGTTGCTTAAATGGACATGAAGGAGGGTGAAAATAGAGGAGTTAATCAGCCAAGTAATGGCTGGTTAATGCTCCATAAAACTGTCCAACGGAAGGCAGAAAGTTTTCTGCCTTCAGTCACCTTCCTAGAAACTCCGGGGACCAAACTGTAAATATTGAAACTTCAGGGACCAAAATGTACATATGAAACTTCAGGGATCAACAGTACATTTGGCATAGTTCTCTGGTCCTAAAAGATAATATCAGAAAGTCCCCACAGCCCACAGCCCGTGACCGGCGGGCGGCGGCGGCGCGCGTGTGGGATTAGCCATGAACCCAAGCACATCTAGGTCTTCCCTCCTTTAAACACATGAGATACCACTTGGGGTCCCAAACCCTTTACCAATTTGAGACTTATATAGAGAGCAATTCTTCCTATTCCCACCGATGTGGTAGATTTGTCCCACACCACATTTTCATGCCTCAAACACCTTACTTCGTGGATCAATATCTCTTTCATTTCTCAACGAAATTAGACGATTCTTGGCCCTACGGTCATCTACTCACTTCGTAGATCATGCATGTGCGAAGAGACAAGGTCTCCAACATGCGAAACACTAGTGTTTAATTCATCAAAGATGGGTGGACGCATCTCCCCGCCAAAGGCTAATTTCCAACAAGTATAACGTGTTTCTAAGATTTGCTACATGTTTCTTGTAAAGTATCGGTTAATGTGACATATAACATGTGCGATCATGAAAATGAACTGCTTTGTGGGACATGTAACATGTAAGTAGGGGTATATAAAGAAAACCGATAAATCGTACCAAATTGAGAAAAAAATCGATTAGTGATTTGTTTTGACCTGGTTTGATATTGAAAAAAAACTCGATCGTAATTTTTTTAGTTTGGTTTTAACCAAAAAAACCATACCGAAGCAAACCAACCCGAAATTACATGTATACAATTTTAAAAATATTTTATTCATAAAATCATTTATTTATAATGTAATTTATAAACATTTCTTAAGTTTTTTCATAATTTTTATCTTTTAACATATTATTTTAAGTTTGAACTTAGAATTTTTAATGGTCCAATATATTTTATAGTCTATTGATGTTAGTAATTTAATAAAGTCCAAATCAATACTAATGCTAACAAAATAAATTCAATTCTAATACTATGAATAACAATAATGTTGGATATCTATTACGACGTACTATTAGTTTTGCATTGGTTTAGACAGTGAAAAAATAACTTAATTTAGTTTTTCTTTAATATATAGTCATGTAATTTAATAATTAGTCGTACTTTTTTGTTTTAGTACTTTTAGATCATGATCATGATCATTATGGCTTGAATATTTTAGTACAATGTCATCACCCATCTCACATTTTGTGTTATTTTCTTAAGAACACCTTAATTAGATAGTTGTATCTTACTAGGACTAAAGAAATATTTGAAGTACAAGTTATATATTTTGTATGAAGACTTTATTGGAAAAAAGACCCAAACAACCCGAGAAAACCGAAAATCCGATAAAATCCGAAGTTGAAAAACGCAACTTTTATTGGTTTGGTTTGGTTTATAGATTTAAAAATTCGATACAATTAATTTAATTTGATATTTGAGAAATTCGAACCAATCCAATCTATATACACCCCTAATCTTAAAAAATGTAGTACGTACATGTAAACATATAGCAATCTCTAAATTTAATGTAAGAACTTCATAACTGTCTATCACTTGAGCCAGATAAAAATAAAGATAAAGGGGTCATTCGCACGAATGTTCCTGTTTCAGGGTGGCCTTTAATTTTTGTCGTTCAAATTTGTAATCTTTACTTTTTGCTTTTTAGAACTTTTCGTGCAACATAGTTTGTATGTCGTTCTCACAAATCATGCTGGACACGACAAAATTTTTAAAATTTAACATTAAAATAGCCAAAACACATCAAACTCCACAAAAATAGACACAAAAAAGATAAAGAACATATGTCCCAAAAGGCACACCTCCAGTTTCTGAACACTACAATAAATTATAAAAATCTACATAATTTATGTAGCATAACTTAATTTCTACAGAACATATGCCGAGCGAGGCAAATGTTTATTTTTCGAAGATAAATATTACAGAAATTATGTCGAGCGAGGCAAATATTTATTTTTTGAAGATAAATATTACAAAACTTATGTCGAACGAAGCAGATATGAATGTTTCATTAAATAAGCAACATAAACAAAATTTAAAAGACCACAAAAGACCGTGCAACTCTTTTAAAGGGCCATAAAGTCGTCCAACTCATTTAAGCATTCACAGTTTCACATTATCCCACTTAACCCCTTAACCTTTTGAGTTTTATAAACAATACCCTCTCCATCTTTTGAAAGAGATAATAAACCTCTTTAATTTTCAATCAATGGCCAAAAATAAATTGGATCATTACATGTAATTATAAAATGTCAAAGATAACCTTCAATTATGATAAACTACTACATATTTTTCTAAAAATGAAAAACATAACTAAAAGTACTCAATATATTGTATAGAAATGACTAGTTTTATTTAATTTACTTTGAAAAAAAAAATCGAGGTAAAGAAATAATATTGCATGCATTCATCTTTTGCATGAAATAAAAAATTACTTAATTTAAGATTTTTAGGTGAATTTTTGGAATATTATATCACCTATAAATGATAATACCATTTGAAGTTGTCACGTTTTATTTTTAAAGCAACTGCCAATGAAATATTCAAGAAAATAATTACACCTTTAAATATGTAAAATTGACATGAAAATAGAATAATGTATGTTGAAGTAAAATTTCAATACTAGTGATAATACAAGTAATATGATGGATCAAGATAAATTTGAAGCGCAACAAAAAGCATATTCCATGAATCAAAACAAGGTTTTGAAAATAAATATAGAGGTAAAGGAGAAAAAAATGGAGGTATGCAAATTTAAAGTTTTATACAATATAATACAATTGCTTAAGTTTTTAAATTAGTGAAAAAAGTACATGTTATAATTCATGTTAATTGAGGATTATTTTTTATATTTTAAATATATATGCAATCACTATAAAAAATTAGTTACGAACTTTGTCGCTAATTAGTCACTAAGTAGCTCTAGCTAATATTTTTTTTTTGATAATATGTCACAAATTCGTTGCTAAATAGGATTAGCGACAAATTTTATTGTTTGATTAAAGTATTAGTTCGTCACTAATTCATGTTTTTAGTGAATGATCCAATTTATTTTTAGTCGTTGGTTTAAGATCAAGGGGGTTTATTGTCATTTTCAAAAGGTGAAGGGGTATTATTTCCCAAATTCAAAAGGTTTAAAGGGCTAAGTGGGATTTACTCAAATTTTAATCTCCACTCTACCAAGTTTAACATATAACTGTAACTATGTCTCAGTTTGAAACAAACTAAAAATAACAAACTAAAAATAACAAACTAAAAATAAGATTCGTATTGTGAGAAATCATAATGAATTGGCTAGTTTTTTTTATTAGCTACCTGTCTATAACAACTTTCCAAATAAGCTCACACAAGAAAAAGTACTATCAAACTTAGCATATTTAACTTACATTCATGAAGAATGAATTGAAATTCTAATTAGGTACGGTAAGAAACCTCGGATCTATATGAAGAGGTATGGGTTCATGTGTATTTATGCTTTACTCTTCAAATCATATGTAGCAATGCTATTTTTTTAAAGTACTTATTAAATATATATGTGAGCATCTAAATTTTAAAAGTCATGATAGTCCACAACCTTCTTATTCAGAGGTTGCAAATGATGAACAAGATGATAATGATGTTTATAAGCAACACGAGTATATGATTGTGATATAAATGTTCTGATTCAGACCCAAAAAACAAATACACTTAATGACTAAGATTTGAATGATTAAAATTAAAATCTTCATTAAGTAGAAACAAATGAGACTTTAATCTCCTTAACCTTTTGGGTTTTGGAAATGCCTCAATTCACGTGCTCGCCCTGCAACATGCATACTAGGTGTTTTGAACCAATTGCAAGCATTTATGCAATTGATATAATCTGTAAGAATTTGATTTGTCGATAACGTTTTTTGACGGACTTTCAAAGAAAATCCTTAGCAACGAGTCAGAACTCCATCGAAAATCAGCAATTTCCTAGTAGTAGCAAACATTCAAAAGGTTAACGTCCCACTTATCTTGATACCACTAAGCTCCCTAACCTTGAATCATCTATATTACCCCTAAATCGACCTTCAACGATCTCAAGTTATGCAAAACATCGATTCATGATGTCAATGCTAGTTGTGGTCATTTCATATTTTTTTAAAAGTCAACGTCAATGAAAAGTTAACTCTTGGTCTACTAGTTAAACTCGGAACAAATCATAAATTCAAATTACCAATAAGCTTCCCATTTTAAATATGTAATTAGATTCCTAATTAGAGTCTAATTACCCTTTTAAATCTACAAATTAACTAAATAGGAAACTAGGTCTAAAATCTCTAATTTTCCCTATCAAATCTCATATATTTTTTTGGTTCAAATTCAAACTAAAGAAAAGTATAATCATCAAAAGGTGTTAAGAAATCATTATCTCAATGATTTAGGTCGAAATCAATTCAAAGAGAAATCATTCCAAAGTGAAATCACTCACGAGTTTCCCTTTCCAAAAATAATATAAAAATTAATCTGAAATTTCCCACTAGTTATTTATGCCGAGGCACTTTCTTCACCACAATCACGGACACACTCTTGCGATTTACATTTTTTTATTAATATTAATGACGCGAAGAATCAATATTTTGACCTCCCAGCAACAACTAGTTCCGGGCTCCATTTGCAAGGCTATCATGGTCGAATGTTAGCGGTAAATTTCTCCATAACCAGTCAAATCACTTTTCTTTTTGTGATCGCGATGAACAGAACTTTCTTTGACCATTCAATCAATCTTTTCCTCTTCGCTGACGCGATACCTCTTCTGCGTTGGTGAAGAACAAAATATGGCACACAAAAAAGAAAAACGAGCAATTATGACAATGTTCCAAACTTGTTTGAAGCCACCCTGAGCCCTCCAATTTCCACCCGAACCGTATCAAAAAGTAACAAATAATATAACTAACGTATACAAAGTCTCAAACCACTATTTAAAAGATAAATATCTAAAACAAAAGATCGAATTGTTATACGGTATTATTTTGTTATAGTGCACCTATTTTCTTGAAATCTTGAATCTCCTCCTAACCGTAAGTAGTAGTATAAAGTTCTTTGTTTCTTATTTATGGTTGAGTTTGCTAGCGATATATTTGTTAGTAATCTGTATTCTAAAAAACCAATAAATAATAAACACTGAAAATAAACAGAATCAGTGTTGAAAAATAAGAATAATTTTTTCAGAATATAATCGAGCCCACTTAGTTCAAAGTGTGTCCTTAAGGAAATTATTCCCCTCACAGTACTCGAGGTTGATGGAATATCCCCTCCCAGGATAGAACGATTATCTTACCAGAATAGTAGTACTCCAAATTCCGGTAGCGGCGAACCACTCAACATCAGTATATCACACAGAATTTGTTTATGCAGAAGAAGAAGAAGTTTGTGTTGTTCAGAAAATTCGTAAGTAATATTCTGAGGAATCAAACGAATTTATAGCCATGGAAGTACTGTTTCTGAAGGTTTGCAACCTTTCTGAACAGCCACTGAAAATGGTGGGAAATTTAAATAAGGAAAAGAAATCGGGTCGCGGGTCGGACACGCGATCCGGCCGGTCGCGGGTCAGGGTCACTAACGGGTAGGATTGGATAAGTTAATTAATTTAATTAAATAATGATTAATTAAATAATTAAAAATTAAAGAAAATTTGGTCCAAAAAGATTATCAATCAATCAAATCCAAAGCAATCCGAAGCCGAAGCCGAAGCCAAAGCCGAAGCCGAGCCGAGCGAGCGACGACGACGGCGCGAGGGGTCCTTGCCCCCTCAACCCTTTTACTGACAAGAAGGAGTAATTCTACTTATAAGTAGAAGAACTTTTCTTTCCACTATCGATGTGGGACAAATGCTTATTTTATAAAGCAAGAGGGAACTCCCACTTTTCTTTCTACTACCGATGTGGGACAACTCCCACTTTTCTTTCCAATCATTTCCCATTCACCAATATCAATACCCAACAATCCCCCACATGAATGGGGAATGGCTATAATATAAAAGTGCGGACAAGTGTGATATACAAGCGAAAATTGACTGCATCTGGATAAGTAGGTTTCCCTTTGAACTTTCCGTAGTGAACTTATATCGGATATACTCGATCAATCGGTAGATTTGATATCTTTGAACCGTCGAACTTTGTTGTATACCTAGACAACATAAGTCACACAATCAACCCTCAACCATTTATGGTTCTCACGGTTGTGTTCGTTTCAGCCATGAACACTTCCTGGTTTCATGAGTGCGTAGAGAATGGGCCTTCACTGTCATTCCCCTTTAAAGCGGCTTACACTTAACACTCACATAGGTGATTTCTAAACATGTGGTCCTATAGCCACATTATCTCGGTCATACACCCGATTTAGATAATCATTAAAGAACCTTAATGCTTTATTAACTCATTAACAAGCCATAAGGTTTTATCCTTATTTCTGAACATTGTCTTCATCCGAGAATGGGTTGAGTTATTTGACAATATTGAACCATCAGTCACAACTTTGCTTGATCTCCTTGAACCTAGCTCTTGGGATCTCCAGTCTTCTAGGTAGAGTTACCGCCATGATGACTTGTCATCGGCCTTAACCCCATTCCCATTGATGATCTACTAACTCCCTCTCTAGATAAGCCTTTTGTAAGCGGATCCGCTACGTTATCTCTTGACTTTACATAGTCAATCGTGATAACGCCACTAGAGAGGAGTTGTCTAACGGTATTGTGTCTTCGTCGTATGTGACGAGATTTTCCGTTGTACATTACACTCCCTGCCCTACCTATTGCTGCTTGACTGTCACAATGTATACATATAGGAGCCAAAGGTTTGGGCCGAAATGGAATATCTTCTAAGAAATTCCGAGCCATTCGGCTTCTTCACCGGCCTTGTCTAAAGCTATAAATTCATATTCCATTGTAGAGCGGGCGATGCATGTCTATTTTGATGATTTCCAAGACACTGACCCACCCCCAATTGTGAAAACATAACCACTCGTGGATTTAACTTCAAATGATCCGGTGATCCAATTTGCATCACTATATCCTTCGATCACGACGGGATATTTGTTATAATGCAAAGCATAGTCTTGGGTGTGTTTTAAATACCCCAAGACTCGTTTCATTGCCATCCAATGAGTTTGATTGGGATTACTCGTGAATCGACTCAGCTTGCTGATAGCACATGCTATATCTAGTCGTGTACAATTCATAATATACATCAAACTTCCCAAAATTCGTGCATAGTCCAATTGTGAGTCACTTTCACCTTTATTCTTTTGAAGTGCAAAACTTACATCAATTGGAGTCTTTGCAACATTGAAATTTAAATACTTAAACTTGTCAAGTACTCTTTCAATATAATGAGACTGCGATAATGCTAGACCTTGTGGAGTTTTATGAATTCTGATACCTAAGATCAAATCAGCAACTCTAAGTCCTTCATATCAAATTTGCTAGCCAACATACGCTTCGTAGCATTTATATCGGTAATATCTCTACTCATTATCAACATGTCATCAACATATAAACAAACAATGACTTCATGTAAACACATTTGTCACACTCATTAATCTTAAATCCATTTGCCAACATTGTTTGGTCAAATTTCGCATGCCATTGTTTGGGTGCTTGTTTAAGTCCATAAAGTGACTTAACAAGTTTGCACACTTTCCTTTCTTTACCAGGAACCACAAAACCCTCAGGTTGTTCCATGTAAATTTCTTCCTCCAATTCTCCATTTAAGAAAGCTGTCTTGACATCCATTTGATAGATCTCAAGACCATATACGGCCGCCAGTGCCACTAACACCCGAATAGATGTTATTCTTGTTACCGGCGAGTATGTGTCAAAGTAATCAAGGCCTTCTTTTTGTCTCAAACCTTTGACCACAAGTCTTGCCTTATATTTGTCAATAGTGCCATCGCTTTCATTTTCCTTTTAAAATCCATTTTGATCCTAAAGGTTTATTTCCGGGAGGAAGATCAACCAATTCCCATGTATGGTTGTTCAAAATTGATTCAATCTCACTATTGACTGCCTCTTTCCAAAATGCTGAATCATAAGAAGACATTGCTGCTTTAAATGTTTGAGGCTCATTTTCAAGCAAGAATGTCACAAAATCTGGTCCAAAGGAAGTAGATGTCCTTTGACGTTTGCTACGCCTTGCATCCTCTTTACTTGGTGTATTTTCCTTTGGTTCTTCCCGCGGTCGTTTAGATCTTTCACTTGACGACTCACATTCGCCTTTATACGGATAAATGTTTTCAAAGAATTCAGCATTATTTGATTCAATTACCGTATTAACATGTATTTCGGGATTGTCCGATTTGTGAACCAAAAACCGACAAGCTTTGCTGTTTGTAGCATAGCCAATAAAAACACAATCCACAGTTTTTGGTCTGATTTTTACCCTTTTGGGTAAAGGAACTTGGACCTTTGCTAAACACCCCCACACTTTGAAATATTTCCAGTTGGGGTTTCTTCCTTTCCATAGTTCATATGGAATAGATTGTGTTTTGTTGTGGGGCACCCTGTTGAGTATTCGGTTAGCTGTAAGGATAGCCTTCCCCCACAAGCTTTGCGGTAAACCGGAACTTATTAATAAGGCATTCATCATTTCCTTTAATGTTCGGTTTTTCCTTTCCGCAATTCCATTTGATTGTGGTGTGTAAGGGGCAGTAGTTTGATGAATAATTCCATATTCTAAACATATCTCTGCAAAAGGAGATTCGTACTCTCCACCCCTATCACTTCTAATCATTTTTATCTTTTTATTCAATTGATTTTCCACTTCGTTTTTGTATTGCTTAAATGCATCAATTGCTTCATCCTTACTATTAAGCAAATACACATAACAATATCGAGTGCAATCGTCAATAAAAGTTATAAAATACTTTTTCCCACCGCGAGATGGTATTGACTTCATATCACATATATCTGTGTGAATTAAGTCTAAAGGATTTGAATTCCTATCAATAGACTTATATGGGTGTTTAACAAACTTAGATTCAACACAGATTTCACATTTAGATTTATTACACTCGAATTTAGGCAATACTTCTAAATTAATCAATTTTCGCAAGGTTTTGTAGTTGACATGTCCTAAACGAACATGCCATAAATCATTTGACTCCAATAAGTAAGACGAAGCTGAATTTTTATTAATACTGTCAACAACCATTACATGGAGTTTGAAAAGGCCCTCGGTGAGGTAGCCCTTTCCTATGAACAAATCATTCTTACTTAATACAATTTTCTCACTAACCAACACACACTTAAACCCGCTTTTGACGAGTAGTACGGCTGAAACTAAATTCTTCCGAATTGTTGGAACGTGCATAACATTGTTGAGAGTCAGAACCTTGCCGAAGTCATCTTCGAAGTATCTTCCCATATCCTTCAACATTGGTCATTGCAAAGTATTTCCCATAAACAAGTACCTCTTCGGGTCCAAATGAGAGCATAGGTTGCAAATGTTTCTTTTGTAGCGCAAACATGTCGAGTGGCACCGAGAATCAAGCCACCACTCCTTTGGGTTTCCAACCAAATTGCACTCCGATAGCATTGCACACGATCATCCATATCATCATTCTTTTCCACCATATTGGCTTGTCCTTTTCCCTTGTTCTTTTTCGGGAGACGACAATCTGGGGCTTTGTGGCCAGCTTTTCCACAATTAAAGCAGTTGCCCTTGAACTTTTTCTTGTTGGAATCCTTCTCCTTTCCAGAAGGCCTCTTCCTTTTCTTGTTCTTTTTCAGAGCATCATCTTCAACGATGTTTGCCCCTTCAATTGGTGAAGTCTTACGGTACCTCTTCTCAGCGGTTTTGTTATCTTCCTCGATCTTGAGACGAATCACAAGATCTTCCAACTTCATTTCCTTTCTTTTGTGCTTAAGATAATTCTTGAAATCTTTCCATGAGGGCGGCAACTTCTCAATCATTGCAGCCACTTGGAATGCTTCATTTACTACCATACCTTCAGCAATAAGGTCATGGAAGATAAGTTGAAGCTCTTGAACTTGGGTTCCAACGGTTTTTCCATCCACCATTTTGTAGTCTAGGAATTTGGCAACCACAAACTTCTTCAAGCAAGCATCTTCAGTTTTGTACTTCTTTTCAAGTGCACTCCATAGTTCTTTGGAGGTCTCTACTGCACTGTAGACGTTGTACAAGTCATCTTCTAAGGCACTCAAAATGTAGCCTTTGCACAAAAAATCAGCCTGTTTCCAATCCTCAATAACCATGAACTTTTGGTTGTCAGGCATATCGGCGGCAGGCACGGGAGGGTCCTCACTTTGGTGAACTTTTGCATACCAAGGGTGGTAAGCCAAAAGAACATTCTTTGTTTGCCATCCTTTAAAGTTGGCACCGGTGAACTTCGCAGTTTCTCGGCGGTGGCACAACGGTACGGGTTGTAGGAGTAACCGCCGGTGCAATAATTGCAGAGGTAGTTCCGGTCTCAATTGCCATTATTCGTTTGTCACCATCAAATCGACAAAGCTGTTTTAGTTAATAAAACCGAATAGCAATTCAATCACGACTTAAACGATGAAGATTTTATTTCTTCAAATTGCGGTATAATTATGAAACTTTAGTATTCCAACGAAGTTTTTATATCTTCGAGTCGAATACTAATATTCATATGGAGTAGAAAAGCGCACAAGTTTTAATCTCCAAACCGAGAATACAACAACGATGAAGTTTTTATGTTCTTCAAATCGTTGTACAAGTATGAACTTTAATATTCCAACGAAGTTTTTATGTCTTCAAGTCGAATATGAAATTTCACACGGAGTAGAAAACCACACAGTTTTAGTCTCCAAAACAAAATACGATTAATCTAAAAATATAATTTCCTTAAGATTGTTAGTAATCGTATTCCAAAAAACCGATAAATAATAAACACCGAAAATAAACGAATCGGTGTTGAAAAATAAGAATAATTTTTTCGAATATAATCGAGCCCACTTAGTTCAAAGTGTGTCCTTAAGAAAATTATTCCCCTCACGGTACTCGAGGTTGATGGAATATCCCCTCTCAGGATAGAACGATTATCTTACCGAATAGTAGTACTCCAAATTCCGGTAGCGGCGAACCACTCAACATCAGTATATCACACGAAATTTGTTTATGCGAGAAGAAGAAGAAGTTTGTGTTGTTCGAAAAATTCGTAAGTAATATTCGAGGAATCAAACGAATTTATAGCCATGGAAGTATCTTGTTTCGAAGGTTTGCAACCTTTCGAACACCACCGAAAATGGTGGGAAATTTAAATAAGGAAAAGAAATCGGGTCGCGGGTCAGACACGCGGATCCGGCCGGGTCGCGGGTCAGACATGCGGATCCGGCCGGGACGCGGGTCAGGGTCACTAACGGGTAGGATTGGATAAGTTAATTAATTTAATTAAATAATGATTAATTAAATAATTAAAAATTAAAGAAAATTTGGTCCAAAAAGATTATCAATCAGATCATTTGACCAAATTCGAAGCCGAGCGAGCGACGACGACGGCGCGAGGGGTCCTTGCCCCCTCTATCCTTTTACTGACAAGAAGGAGTAATTCTACTTATAAGTAGAAGAACTTTTCTTTCCACTACCGATGTGGGACAAATGCTTATTTTATAAAGCAAGAGGGAACTCCCACTTTTCTTTTCACTACCGATGTGGGACAACTCTCACTTTTCTTTCTAATCATTTCCCATTCACCAATATCAATACCCAACAATATTTTGTGTACTTTAACTAAAACACAAACTTCTAAAACACAGTGCTATATAGGGCATGCATGCAAACAAACTTGTAAACACGGTGCATGTGGTACAGCTCCATTACTCCAAGCATTAATTGAAAAGCATTCTGTACTGCTCACTGATTGGATTTTGCATATGATTAGTAGTTTGAATTTATTGAATTCGTACCCTAAAAAGTCGAAAAAGAAAAAATACTAGTAGTAAATGTAAAGTGGCTGTCTTTGTGGTTGCATCTTCCCAATGACATGATAACTCTAATCTCTTGTTGCTTTTGCATGACCTAATGCTACTGGAACCATTATCAAAACAACATTTCAAGACCCAACAAGTGAGACATTCACTTTTCACCCTCTTTTCCTATATATGGTAAGTTGAAAATTTTCTTCAAAACCTAGTCATTGTTAGTGCAGACTCTGAGGAGCAGTGTTGAATTTTAAGACACACTTTCTAGTGCACTGATCCAGCAGTTAATTATGGTGGATTGGCAATTGATAGAAAAGTGACTAGGTGGTGGAGCCAGAATTTTCATTAAAGAATGTCAAAAAATTATAATTATATCGCAAGTTAGGATCGATCTCACGCCCACAAGGAATTTTCGCAACCCCTTAATCACTATGCTAAACATTCAACTTGTATCAAGGGGTGTCAACAATGGTATATATACGTATGAATATAACTAAAATTTGATCTATCTATACAATGTAATTTCCCAACGGAGGGGTGTGAAGGTTTAGCTCCTCCCCTGTGACTAGGCAATTGATTAAAAACCTTTATACAACCAATGACAGACAAGTAAATACATCTGTAATACAGTACTCCCACACGAGTAAAATGAATATTCTAGAGTTTACACTTGGATTGATTTTTTTTAGTTAAATATTGAAGATTGAAGAGAGTTAGGATGAACAGGATGAAGAGTGGGCCTGGAGCTTAGAGGAGATCGAGTAGGCTGAACAAGCTAACTAACGAATACGGTTGGAATAAAGCTTGTGGCTTGATAGGCTGAATTGAGAGAGAAGAAGCTCAGAGCGACAGAACATGTCGAGAGAAAGTGGTTGAGCAAATGAGATTCTGAATATCTAAAGTCTCTTTGAGAACCCTTGTACAATTGTCAACCGATGAGGGATAAATGTAACTTTCTAACAGTGTAAAATTTCTTTACGCTATTAAGTCATTTAACAACTAGTTACAACTAAATTTTTGTAGCAGGAATGGATCGGTAAACATAAAAAACATGGTGATTAATAGCCTGTTAAAATAGTAAAATTACATTAATGATGTAAACATTTATTACAGTGTCAGTATAACAATCACTTTTTGAAAGCCCTAACTTCTCTTTTGCATGGTATGAAATGGATGAAGTGGGTTCAGATCCTACTAAATCCTTCTCGTTACGTAGATTTCCCTTTTTGATGAAGTTGGTTTCTTATGAAGAAAGCATTTTTCTTTTGTAAACAAGGATCATTTTCTATGTTTGTCTTGTTCTCTCAATCTAAGACCATATATATATAGTCTTTGAAGCTAATCTAATCAATTATTCTTTTAAAAAAAAATACATTTACTATCATTTAAATTTGATTTGTTTTAATTGAGCACATGAGCGCATAGTAAGGTATACATATTAGATACTCTCGACTCAAATTTTGAAAAGGTTTTTGTGCGTGTTCTCAAATGTCTATTATGTAGATAAGTTAACCACTTGAAATATTTAACATCTTGTAATTATATACATTAGCTGCAATAAGTTGTAAAACCTCATGTCTGTTTTAATTGAGGCTAATGTACATAAATAAATGAGATGACATATTTATGTAGTTAACTTATTTACGTAATAGACTCTTGAGAAGACGCATAAAAGTATTTCTAGAATTTGAGTCAGATGTGTCTAATAGAAACACTTATCATGTGTTTAGGTGCTCAATTAAAATAAATAGTATTGTAGTTCAAGTATTTATATGAAATTTACCGACAAATTTTAAAAATTGGCGAGGTATTCCACCATTTTTTCCCTTAAGCACACATGAGTGACGGCTTGAAAGGTAGGGGTTTGCTGAATCAAACTGGCAAACATTCTTTTGAAAATCAAATTAATAATAACATGCTTTTCTAATTTTAAATATTCTAATTGTGTCAAAACATGATCACTCTCTCACCTTGTTTTTCTTTTCTTGAAAGGGGTTTGGACAGGGGCAGGGATCGTTTTTATTAAGCGAACTCCCTAGATGGGGTGTTTGGAGCTAATACTACTAAAAAATCTCTATTTTTCTACTGAAAAATGTACAATGGCTATTTTCCATTAAATGTCGGTGGAATTTTTTTTAATAGTAGTGTTTTCACAAGAAAAGATGAGGAAGTTTCCCATCGTTTCAATGGAAACTTGTTTCTCACCATGCATTTTTCCAGTTCGCTGGTTTGGTGAGAATAGGGTGGAAAATTATGATTTATAGCATAAATTTTTCATTGAATGTCGGTGTGAAAGCTCTCTATTTCTAGTAGTGTGATTTTTTATTAATTATTGAGTAACTTACATAAACAATTATAGTTTCTAGGCTTTTAACCAACCGTAGCTACTGTTTTTGTAATTACAATTTGTAGCTATGTTTACGTATTTCGGGTGTATTGGGTGTGATCAAATACACAATTTCAAAATACAGTTAGCCAAATATAAATGTATATACATTAGTCAAACAACACATATAGTCAAATACTCTACTTTGCCAAAACACTATCAACCATTTGACTTATTTGAATGTATTCGAACTCCGAAATACATGTGAAATACAAAAAGATACACTGTATTTACACAAAAAAATGACAAATACACTCAGATCTGATACACAAAAAATAAAATACACTCGGATATGACATACAAGAAATAAAATACTCTTAGATTTGAAAAATACACTCATATATGAGAATATCCGATCGGTTGGTCATGAATTCCGACTAGAAATGACTATGGCGGTGGAGAAGAAATGAAGGAGAAGAAGACATGGCGGCCAGAGATGACGGAGAAGAAAGCATAGAGAAATTAAGCACACACGTCATAGCCGCCAACGAGGAGGAAACTTTGATTTGGTGACGACGAGATGGCGATGACAGTGGCCATGGGTTCATTCCCACAAAAACCTCACCTTCGCCAACGAATATGCCAGAAATTCCAGCACTATTTTTTCGATTAGTAACCCACTCAGGCTAGATCGGGTTTCAATAGGCCATGACCATTTTTCGATGAGCATAGTGGTGGAGGACTGGACGGAGGGAAGATGAAGACAAGAGTCTTCGTGCCTTTTAAAATCTTAAATAGAATATTTAATGTTTTGGAGAAGAGAGAGAGGGGCGAGGGAGAATATTGGGGGAGAGATGAGAATTTGAATACACAATATAGCTACGATTGGTAATATATGTTTTCTTGTAGCTACGTATGATAATTCATTTAAATTGCAATTATTATATTTAAACACCTCTTATATGTTAGCTACAACATGTAAAAATTTCATAAATAAAAGAGAATCTCAAAGATAAGTGTACAAACAAAGGGAGTTAGACCTTACCTTATTTATCCTAATGAGGTAATAAGTCTCGATTAATTAATAAGCATGAAGAAAATAAGAGCTAGAGAAAATTAAGTATTCTATAATTATCATTGAATTTATAATATACTTTATGATACTAAAAATGAAAATGCTTTAGTAATGCAAAATATATTTGAATGGAATTTTTTGAACCCACATTTTATTTGGGCTTTTGGGTTCAAAACATATTTGTGCATATCTAGTGTGTTTTAACACATATACCTATTGGATTATTATATACGCAGCGGAAACAATTCTAATATATACTCACATGTAATATAGACAACTAGCACATAAAGAGATAAACGAATTATCTTTCGAAGTGTGAACATAACTCATCAATAAAAGTGACCTCTAGTTTCAACTAATTAATCATCACAACTTTCATAGCGTATCAACAGAATCACCACTGAATTATGATCACCACCAGTTCCATAATTTTTTGCTGTGTTATCTGAACAATATCGAAATCTATGAAATCTATGTAATAGCGTTTTCTATAGAACAACGTATCCCCTCCTTGATGGAATAAGATCCATTATATAGCCACATGTTTTAGATATTTAAATCCCTTTCTCAAACTAGCCAGATTTTCCTTTTCAGCAATTGAATATATCAGCAAACATCCAAAAACATGCAGTTTTTGGTACGTGGTTACTACTATTCCTTAACACTTCTATGACAACATCTTGAAAATTCTCTTTAGAAAAGTAATTTTGAAGGTAAAATAACTTTTTTTTGCAAAACAAACATGTATTTATATGATTGTAGCAAAGATCTAGTTTCTCAACATTTGTGTCAAACAAACAAAAAGAAAATTGGAGAAGGCAAAAAAGCTAGCATATTAATTACTTCACTAACTAAAGCTGATTTTTTCCAATAAAAAGTCAAGTTGAAAAAAATGGTAGCGATATAGATTGGCCGCCGCGTTTATTTTCTAGTTATGACGGAAAGACCGGGTTAATCTTACTGATGGTCACAAAATTTACTTTTTGTAATAGTAAAGTCGCTAAATTAACTTAAATTCTAACAGTGATGTTACTAAACTATGTATTAATTGTCCAAAATATATAAATCACCGAAACGTCAAATGTCCGGCACGGAAAATGACATGTCATTGCTACATTATCATTTTGCCATGATGTACATACTACATTATCATGACCTATATTTTAAATATAAATAATTTGAAAGAATATACACTTGTGATTTCATTAGTGATTTTGTACATCAGTAATTATGATAGTAATATTTTATATTAGTAAGTGTATATTTGATTTCCGTAAGTATAGCCTAGGATGACTATTGTATATCATGTATATAAACAATTTACATTAATGAAATCAGTAAGAGATTATTCTCTTTCATGGTATCAGTAGTCTAGGGCAATTTTTTTCCTTCTCCACAAACTTCTGCCGCCCTCTTGGTCTCGGCCGTCCCTTCATTTTCTTTTCAAAACCCTAATTCTACTCTAGTTCCTCAATCATGTCTAACACAAAGAATTCCTTTCATCATGCCCTTGTAGTCTCCAACATCAAGAACAACATCCCTATCGTCCTTGAAATAGAGAACGTCCAATATGCGACGTGGACAGAACTTTTTAAAATTCACGCAAGGTCTCATAGAGTCCTTCATCACATCGTCAAACTGGAAAAAGACAAGGAGAAGGTGCCTTCCACCGATGATGAAATTGAGTTCTGGGGAACTCTTGATGCTACGATCCTCCAATGGATTTATTCCAGCATCTCTACGTACCTCTTACAGACAATTATCGAACGCAATGCCACGACAATGGAAACTTGGAATATGTTGCGTCATATATTTGAAGATAACAAAAACTCTTGTGTCGTAACCCTTGAGCAAAAATTCTCTCACACAACTATGGAGGATTTTCCGAATGCCTCTGTCTATTGTCAAAAGCTCAAGGAGTTGTCGGATCAACTCAAGAACGTTGGCGCGCCGGTCACAAATGATCGTCTCATTCTTCAGATAGTTGTGGGGCTCTCAGAGGCATATATGGGGTTGGTACTCTCCTTCGCCAAAGCAATCCTCTCCCGCCATTCTATTAAGCACATTTCATGCTCATTCTAGTAAGCAGGGTTGGATAAAAAGGCCACAACCAGAACACATTTTGCCATGATGGTGGTCACGTCACGCGACACCGATGACCCTCAATAATTTTCTGAAAATTATAGCCAAAACCACAACAACGGTGGTGGTAAAAATGGACAAAATCAGAAAAATAATGGCAAAAACCACGGTGGCAGCCGCGATGGTGGCAGTCGCAGTGGCGGAGGCGGTGGTGGCCAGCAGGGGCCTGGGCCACAACAATACTGGCAGCAGCCTTGGGCCAGTGGCTGTGGGGCTGGGCCAGTGAGTGGTGGCACATTTCACCCTACCCATTTACCACTCAATATTGGGCTAGGCCCAATGGTAAACAACAACAACAGGCTTGGCAAAACTAGGTGTGGAAGCAGCCTGGCCTACTTGGGCATCAGCCACAACAAGTCTTTTCTGCTGTGGGCCAAGCAGTCTCCCCAACCCACACGAATATCGATGCCGCGATGCATACACTTGGGCTAAATCCTCCGGATGAAAATTGGTACATGAACACCAGTGCTACTTCTCACATGACATCCGCGCTAGGTAATCTCTCGTCTTATTTCAATTTGAGCAAAAATCATGGCATAATTGTTGGTAATGGTCATTCAATTCCAATTCGTGGTTATGGTCACACAAATTTGTCTCCCCCGAACTCACCTTTAGCCTTGAAAAATGTCCTTCATGCTCCTCAATTAATTAAAAATTTGGTGTATGTTCGGAAATTTACAACTGATAACTCAATTTCTATTGAATTTGATCCTTTTGGATTTTCTGTAAAGGAGTTCTGGATGTGGATACATCTAATGAGATGTGATAGTCGGGGCGAGCTATATCCCATCACCACCACCATCACCACTAAAAAAGCCACATCGTCAACGTTTGCCGCTTTAGCACCTTTTATGACATGCGCATTTGGGTCATCTGGGAGCGTCTTTTTTTTCCTCCCTTAAAAACAATAAATTTATTGAGTGTAATAGTGCTTGTAGTACTAATGTTTGTCCTTCTTTTCCGCTTGAAAAACATGTTAAATTGCCGTTTGTTGCCTCAAATTCTAGTACTTTGTTGTCATTTGATATTATTCATAGTGATCTTTGGACATCTCCCGATTTGAGCTCTTCGGGCCACCGTTATTATGTGTTATTTTTGAATGATTATTCTATTTTTTGTGGACATTTCCATTATCTAAAAAGTCTCAAGTTTATTCCACATTCCTATCATTTAGAGCATTCATTCGTACTCAATTTGAATGAGAAATTATGAACATTCAATGTGATAATGAAATGGAATTTGATAATGAGTCATTTGGAGAATTTTGTAAGGTTAATGGTATATCTTTTTGGTTTTCATGTCCAGATGCGTCATCAAAAAATGGGAAAGCCGAGAGAAAAATTCGCACCATTAATAATATTGTTCGTACATTACTAGCCCATGCTTCATTACCACCTTCATTTTGGCACCATGCATTACAAATGGCGACTTACCATCTTAGCATACTCCCTAGCAAAGCATTAGCATACCAATATCCATTCAAAATACTTTATCACAAAGATCCTTCGTATTCTCATATTCGGGTGTTTGGGTGTTTATGCTATCTTCTCTTCCCCTCTACTACAATAAACAACTTCAATCCTGCTCTACCGCTTGTGTGTTTTTGGGTTACCCGTCTAGTCATCGTAGTTAAAAATGCTATGATTTATCCTCTAATAAAATCATAATTAGTCGCCGTGTCATTTTTTATGAAAACCAATTTCCGTTTGCTAAGTTTCATAATTATGTGTCCAATTCCTATAATCTTTTGGATGATGGGCTCTCACCGTATGTGGTCCACCATTTGGTCCATCCCATACCTCGGCATCTGGACCATCAGACACCGAAAGGCCCACTGCCTACTAGCCTAAACACCCCCCATTCTTAAAATCTGGCAGCAGGCCCACTACCTGCTGGCCCAAATTCATCTGTTTCTGAGATTCTACCAGTATGCCCACTGCATGTTGTCCCAACCCAGTCCAGCCATCACCCAACCACTGTTCTCCCAATCCGAATCCAGTCCAACAACGCATCTTCTGCATTGGGCCAGCCCACAACTTCCACTCCTATCCAGCCCACTTCTATTTTGAGACATGGGCCCGTTACTAGTAGCCAACGAGGTATTTTTAAACCAAAGCGACAATTTAATCTCAATTCGAATGGCACTAAATCCCTCCTACCACGTAACTCTGTGTCTGCCCTTTGTGACCCGAATTGAAAAATGGTCACGGATGATGAATATAATGCTCTTATTAAAAATAAGACGTGTGAGTTATTCCCCCATCCACCAAGTATTAACGTGATTCATTCTATGTGGATTTTTGCTCATAAGGAAAATCTGATGGTTCTTTTGAGAGGCATAATGCCCGTCTTGTAGGTGATGGGAAACCTCAACAGGTTGGCATGGATTGTGGAGATATTTAATCCGGTGATCAAACCGGCAACTATTCGCATTATTCTTAGTCTAGGTATCTTAAAATCATGACCATTCATCAGCTGGACGTGAAAAATGCGTTCTTACACGACGAACTAAAGGAAATTGTATACATGCATCAACCCTTGGGTTTCAAGGACCCTACTCATCCTAATCACGTGTTCTTGCTGAAGAAGTCTTTGTCTGGGCTAAAACAGGCTCCTGGGGCTTGGCACAAAAGATTTGAAGATTATGTGTCTACTCTTGGGTTTTCTCATAGCAGGTCTGATCATTCTATGTTCATCTATCGTCACGGTACTTCTATGGCATACAACTGTTATATGTGGATGATATTATATTGGCTGCCTCCTCTGACAAACTGCACAAGTCTGTCATATCTCTTCTTAGCTCAGAATTTGTTATGAAAGAATTGGGGCCATTGAGCTATTTTTTTTGTATAGCTATCACTCGTCATGCAGGTGGTCTATTTCTATATCAGAGGAAGTATACAGTAGAGATTATTGAGCGGGCTGTCATGTCAGCCTGTAAGTCATCTCCTACTCCAGTTGACACTAAACCGAAGTTGAGTGCTACTTCTAGCACACCATACGAGAATCCTTCCCACTATCATAGTCTTGCAAGGGGTCTTCAATATCTCACATTTACAAGGCCTGATATTACCTATGCTTTGAAACATGTGTGTTTATTCATGCATGATCCGAGGGAAGAACATATGCACGCTCTTAAACGCATTGTGTGCTACATTCAGGGTACTCTTGATTATGGTTTACACTTATATCCATCATCAGTATCTATTGTCATGTCGTATACATATATTGATTGGGGTGGATGTCCAGACACCAGGCGTTCGACATCTGATTATTGTACGTTTCTTGCTGATAACTTGGTGTCTTGGTCGGCTAAATGCCAGACTACACTATCGCGCTCTAGCGCGGAGGCCGAATATCGAGGGGTCGCAAATGTGGTGTCTGAGTCCTATTAGTTGCGTAACCTCCTCTTAGAGCTTCATTTTCCTATTCAGAAAGATACATTGGTTTACTGCGATAATGTTAGTGCAATATATCTCTCGGGGAATCCTGTACAACATCAGTGCACTAAACATACCATGTTGGATATTCACTTTGTTCGTGAAAAGGTAGCTCGTGGACAAGTCCGCGTCTTGCATGTCCCTTCACGTTATCAAATTGTTGACATCTTTACTAAGGGTCTTCCCTTAGTTTAGTTTGAAGATTTAGTGACAGTCTCAGCGTACGACAACCGCCCGCTATTACTGTGGGGGTGTGATAGAATATACACCGTATATTCTTGTGATATCATTAGTGATCTTGTACATCTATAATTATGATAGTAATATTTTGTATTAGGTAAGGGTATATTTGATTTCCATAATTTAGCCTAGGATGACTATTGTATATCATGTATATAAACCATTTACATTAATGAAATCAGTAAGGGATTATTCTCTTTCATAATTAACAAAATATTAAAATTAAAAAATAAAAACGAAAATGTACAAAATTAGCATTTTACTTTTTTTTTTTTTTTTTTTTTTTAATTTCTTTCAACTTTTCTTTTCGCAGTAGTTATCTAGTGTTGACTGGCATACAAATATGAATTTGAAGCAGTTGGTTTAAAAAAAGTGTTGACTGGCAATGTACCAAAATTAGCATTTTTTTTTGGTTTTGTTTCTCAATATATGCCAAAAATAATTTTAATTTTTTTTAGTGATAGTGTGTGTAGGCATTGAAATTTAGTCGGATTTAAATCCATAAATTAATTTGGATCATAATCTAAATTAGAAATGTTGGTCCAAACAAATATTATGGGTTAATATAATCGGACTTATTGATTAAATTCAATATATGTGGATTTAATTGAAAAATCAATGCAATTGAGCTAGTATCTCTTATCGGACTCTAAAATCAAGAAAAAATATATTTTTAATAAAAGTCATTTTTTCCAGATTTGTTTTAATTAGAAAAATTAATTTTTTAGATTGTTTAAAAAAAAATTGTCACGTAGTCACCTCATAGAATAAGTTAAATATTATATAGAATAAGTTAAATACCTATATAATATGTTTAAAATGAGGTGTATTAGTGTGTATTTTCCTATATAATATGTGTATAATTTGGGTGACATTAGCATTTAACTTATTGTATGTGGTGCCTACGTGATAATTTTTTTACAATAATCTAGAAAATTAATTTTCTAATTAAAAAAAATCTGGAAAAAATGTTTTTTATTAAAAATGTGAAATTTTCTTGATTTTATAAAATTGTAAAAATAATATTCTGGAAAATTAGATTTTTTTATTAAAAATCTGAAATATATTTTTTTAAATCAGTTTTTTCAGATTTCTTTTTAAAACTAATTCAGATTTAAAAAATATTTTTAGGATACTTTATTTTAAAAATATACTTTACAGATTTTTAAATTAAATTTTTTAATTTTCCAGAATATGTTTTTAAAGGGTATTTTGAATACTTTGTTAACGGTAGATGTATATTTGGTCCCAACTTGTAATGGGAAGGTATACTTGACTACTTTCGCTAACGGAGTGTAAAATTGACTAATAAACTAAAGTAGAGGGGTATATTTGACCATTTTCCCTTCTATTATATATGAAAAGTGTTTGTATATGGTAAGTGCTTGTGCATGAAAAGTCATTGTTCTCTCCTAGTAAGGTTAGGATTATGTATGGCGATGGTAAAATCTGCTTTACGATTCAAAGAAATTATCATCAATTATTAGACACATCATCAAGTCGAGTTTGTGGATGCGATATAAAGAAATTGCTTCACGAATGCTTCAAGTCTCGTCTTTAACAGTCCAACAAGTCGTGCACCTCAAAAGTCTTGAAGCAGTGGGCATTTGTAGACCCTGAAAGTTAGTCGGACTTAAATCCATAAATTAATTTGGATCATAGTCTAAATTCGAAATGTTGGTCCAAACAAATATTATGGGCTAATATAATCGGACTTATTTATGAAATTCAATATATATGAATTTAATTGAAAGACCAATGCAACCGGGCCAGTCCATCACCGTCCCGCACATTACCCCATATCATCATGTTCATATTCCGTAAATATTTCATCACTCTTTTGGTATGCCCAATGAGTAATTTATTGTGAAAATAAATGGTTGGTTGAAGGAGTTTGGTCTTCAGTTGTACACTGTTAAAAGTAATGACATAGTCATAACTTTGTGTATATATATATATATATACAATATAAATTATGTATTGGACAATTATACCCAATACAATATAAAGTTGATCAATTGGTATATATTTACTAATTTATATATCTTATTTTAAAAATATAAATTTATGGGCCAAGTTTTATATTTTAAAAAAAATTGAAATCATGATTTGGAATCCCAAATCACACCTTTTGGATGATTTGGGGTTTCAAACAATGACATGAAGTTGAAGTTTGAAGTTATGTCCAAATTGCATAGACAAACTTGATTTGAAATTAAATTATAAAATCATGGTTTGAAAACGTATTGTCAAATGCCTACTAAGTGTAATATTTAAAACTTTAAATAAATTTGGTGTAGCTTTTATCTATTTTTGATGTGTCAAATATTAGCCCTTAAATTTAGAAGCCATGGCAGTTTGTATCTGAAGGTCGAAGAATACATATTAGGAGTACTAATTTTGAAAGGAATTAAGCACAAAGAAATTGCGTAAAGTAATTAGCAATCTGCAAAAGGAGAAGAAAAGCATGAAGGAAACTCAAGGAAGAAGAGAAATGGATTTTTGTTCCGTGTTTAGTGAATATTGCAACAGATCTGAGCCATTAAATGTATTAAATGACACATGTCGAAAATCAAAGAGGGAACTGGAGGGTAAGTGCACTGCAGGGGAGCCGCTTTCGGAATGTACATTGAGTTTACCTGCTAAGAATATGTAAATATTATCAGTATATTTTTGTCTACTTATCTTCCGCAAGGAATTGAAACAAATAATCTCTTAATTATTTTCATTAATGAATGAGGTATGTATACACGTTACAATTTCCAAATATGAAAAAATTCTATTCATACTATACTTCTAAATCCTAATCATATTTGTACAAGAATTCTACGACTATGGTAAATTTGTACACTAATTTAATTACAATCTTAATCCTATTTGAGCATGGTACTGTGTTATATTCTATCACACCCCCACAATCATAGCGGGCAGTTGTCGTACGCTGAGATTGATCCCTAAAATCTTCAAATAGAAGTGAGGGAAGAAACTTCGTAAAAATATCAGCAATTTGGTATCTGGAGGGCACATGAAAAATGTGTACTTGTCCACGAGCTATCTTTTCGCGAACAAAGTGAATATCCATCTCGATATGTTTAGTGCGCTGATGTTGGATCGGATTGCCAGAAAGATAAACTGCACTAACATTATCACAATAGACCAAGGTAGCTTTCTGAATAGGAAAGTGTAATTCTAATAAAAGATTACGCAGCCAACATGATTCAGATACCACATTAGTCACACCTCGATACTCAACCTCTGCACTGGATCGCGATAATATAGCCTGACGTTTCGCAGACCACGAGACCAAGTTATCCCCAAGAAACATACAATAACCAGATGTCGAGCGTCTGGTATCAGGACAGCCACTCCAATCAGCATCTGTATATGACACAAGAGTAGAGACGAAAGAAGGATATAAATGCAATACATAATCAAGTGTGACGTAGATGTACCGTATAATGCATTTGAGCGCATGCATGTGCTCAATATGTGAGTTATGCATGAATAAACATACCTGCTGAACTGCATAAGTAATATCAGGTCTCGTGAAAGTAAGTTACTGAAGTTCCCCTGCAAGACTTCGATAATGGGTGGGATCCTCGTATGGTGTGCCTGACGTAGTACTCAGCTTCGGTTTGGTATCAACCGGAGTGAAAGTAGACTTACAAGATGACATACCAGCTCTTTCAATAATCCTTGCAGCATACTTCCTTTGAGATAAAAATAGACCACCTAAATGAAGCGTGACAACAATGCCCAAGATATAACTCAAAGGTCCCAAGTCTTTCATTGCAAATTCAGAACTGAGAAGTGACATGATAGACTTGCGCAGATTATCAGATGAGGTAGTCGATATAATATCATCTACGTATAATAAAATATATCTCAGAGAAGTACCACAACGTTATATAAATAGAGAATGATCAGACCGGCTGTGAGAAAACCCAATAGTAGATATATAATCTGCAAACCTCTTATACCAAGCCCGCGGGGCCTGCTTAAGCCTATACAAGGACTTCTTCAGCAAACAGACATGATGAGGATGATTGGGATCTCAAAAACCCAAGGGCTGATGCATATAGAGTGTCTCCATAAGATCACCGTGTAAGAAAGCATTCTCTACATCCAACTGATAAATAGGCCATGCTTTTGAGAGGGCCAAACTAAGAACAGTGCGAATGGTAGCCGGTTTGACCACCGGACTAAAATTCTCACCACAATCCATGCCAACCTATTGAGTTTTACCATCACCTACTAGACGAGTTTTATGCCTCTCAAAAGAACCGTCAAAATTTTCTTTATGAGTAAAAATTCACATAGACCGAATAATATTAACACCAGATGGATGGGGTACTAACTCCCACGTCTTATTTTCAATAAGAGAATTATATTCATCTGTCATAGCCAATTTCCAATTCAGGTCATGTAGTGCAGACACAGGGTTACGTGGTAGTGGGGATTTAGAGACATTAGCAATTGAGATTAAATGTTATTTTGGTTTAAAAATACTTATTTGACTATGAGTAACGGGCCCTTAACTCGAGGTAGAGTTGGGTGGATTTGGGGTAATGTACGGGACGGTGATGGACTGGCCAACGGCGGAAGCTGATACTAGAGTGGGATGGAACACTAGAACATTACCGAGATCGGTACTGAGCCGTGTTTCTGGCCCATTAGGGAGAATCGGCGGAACACTGGTAACGGGACTGTGTGGGTCAGCAGGCAGTGGGCCTGCTGGTGTATTTTGGTCACGGAATAAGTCCTATAAATGGTGTATAATATATGGTGAGACCTCGTCATCTAAAAAATTATACGAACAAGGCACGGGACTACTCACTTTAGCAAACGGAAATTGGGTTTCATCAAAAAGAACATGACGACTAATTATGATTTTATTAGACGATAAATCAAAACATTTGTAACCACGATGATTAGCTGGATAACCCAAAAACACACAAGCGGTAGAACAGGCTTGAAGTTTGTTAATTATAGTTGACGGAAAAAGTGGATAGCATAAACACCAAAAGACCCTAAGATGTGAATACAAATGAGTCTTATTATAGAGAATTTTAAGTGGAGATTCATATGCTAACCCTTTGGTAGGAAGTACGTTAAGGAGGTAAGTAGTCATTTGTAGTGCATGATGACAAAAGGAAGGGGGGAAGCATGGGCTAATAAAGTTTGGACAATATTATTAATGGTACGAATTTTCCATTCGGCTTTCTCATTTTGTGAGGACAAGAAAAATGAAAAACTATGCCATTAGCATCACAAAACTCCCTAAATAACCCATTATCATATTCCTTGCCATTATCACATTGAATATTTTTAATTTTCCGTTCGAATTGGATACGGATGAATGCTCTAAATTTTAAGAAAGTGGAAAAAACTTGAGACTTTTTGGATAACGGAAAGGTCCACAAAAAATTAGAATAATCATCCAAAAATAAGACACAATAACGATGGCCCAAAGAACTTAAAATGAGAGATGTCCATAAATCATTATGAATAACGTCAAAAGGCATCAAAGTACGAGAAGTAGAGGCTACAAATGGTAATCGAACATGTTTCCCTAACGGACAAGAAGAACAAAGTTTAGTACTACACGTACCCTTACAAGAAATAAAATTATTTTTATGCAAACACGAAATAATAGACGATCTCGGATGACCCAAATGTGCATGTCACAAGGAATGAGCAAGGGCGGCAAAAGTAGACGACATGGCTTGACTCGTGGAAGTAATGATAGTTGTGACTGGATAAAGCTCTCCCCTACTATTGCATCTCATTAGAGGTATTCCCATCTTAAACTCCTTCACAGAAAATCCAAAAGGATCAAAATTAACAGAAACCCAATTATCAGTGGTGAATTTTTGAACAGACACCAAATTTTTAATTAAGTTAGGGGCATGAAGGGTAATTTTCAAAACTAGAGGTGGATGTGGGGGAGACAAATTTGTATGTCCATAACCACGAATTGGAATTGAGTTGCCATTACCAACAATTATACCACGATTTTTGCTCAAATTTGAATAAGACGAGAGAGTACCTTGATCGGACGTCATATGAGAAGTGGCTCCGGTGTCTATATACCAATTCACGTCCGGGGAATTTAAGCCAAGTGTATGCATAGCGACTTCAATATTTGTAGTTGTCGGGATCAGATTTGGGCCCGCAGCATGGAAGGCCTGCTGTCCCGACCCATTACTGTACTGTATTCCACTATTTGAGACCGAGAAACTGGGCCTGGAATTTTGCTGGAACTGAGCTCAATTTCCCAGATAAGGAGCAGGCAAAAGATAAGGGTTGTTGGGCCAATGGCCAAAGGCCCAACCCCACTACCGGAGGGCCCACGGCTGGGCCAGTTGGCCTGCGACCCACTGTTCTGAGGCCCACTGATGTAGTTGTCACTGTTCCGTCCTCCGCCGATGTTACCACCTCGATTGCCACCGCTGTTTTTGCCATTATTTTTACGATTTTGACCTTTTTTGTCGCCACCATGGTTACAGTTTTGGATCGAATTTTTGGAGAATGAGTGAGGGTCGTCTGACGTGGTCATCATTATGACAGAATGTGCTCTGGTAGCAGCCTTTTTAGCCAAACCGGCCTCTTCTAACGTGAGCATGGAACAGGTGTGATAAAATGGTGACGGAGGATTTCTTTGACAAAGTAGTGTTCCAACGCCATTATAGGCCTAAAAAAGGCCTGCAACCATTTGAACAACAAGACGATTATCGGTAACGGGCGCACCAACGTTGCGAAGTTGGTCTGCCAATTCTTTCATCATTTTACAATAGGCCGAGACGTTAGAAAAATCTTCCATGTTGACATGGGAAAATTCCTGCTCAAGAGTGACAACATGAAATTTTTTATTATCTTGGAATATCACTCACCCTATTCAAAGTAGTCATCGCCATAGCGTCTGGTTCAATAATCGTCTCTAAGAGGTCTGTAGAGATTGTGGAATAAATCCACTGGAGAACGGTAGCATCAAGGGTTTTCCATGACGTAAGATCATCCTCGGGGTAGACACCTTCTCCTCGCCAGTTACCAACGGAATTATGTGATAGAGGACTTGATGCGAGCATGCGTGAACTTTGAATAATTCTGCCACATCGTGTATTGTACGTTTTCCATCTCAGAACAATAGGGATGTGATTCTTGATGTTGGAAACTGTAAGGGCATGATGAAATATGTTCTTTGACGTAGACATAACGAAAGAACAATAGGTGAATTAGGGACTAGGAAGAAAATTTGGAAATAGAGGAGGAAAAGTGCACGGAAACCGAGCAGAAATCGAGAAGAGCGGAAGTGTTTTTGGGAGAAGGTATTTTAGACCTAGACTTCTGATACCATGAAATAAATAATCCCTTGATTATTTTCATTAATGAATGGGGTATATATACAAGTTACAATCTCCAAATACGAAAAATCTTATTCATACTATACTTCTAAATCCTAATCATACTTGTACAAGAATTCTACAACTATGATAAGTTTGTACACTAGTTTAATTACAATCCTAATCCTATTTGAGCACGGTACCGTGCTATATTCTATCCGTAATCATTTTTTCTTAACTGAATCTTGTTGACTTAGCTCGTCCAATTTGATAAGAAAAATGAATTCCCGAATAATCTAGGGTTAGAGATAACATGAAATCTGCTTGTAATATCTCTTAATTAAATTCCATTCATGCCCTGTAAGCTAATCAAACTCCGCTAACTGATAACCAGATGGTGAGAGACTAATTAATTTCCAGGTACGGATGGATCATTAATCAATGATGTTGATGTCTCAAGGCATTCCAACTAGAATAAACTTATTGAATTCTTTGCATGAAAATGTCCTCTGGACATGGGCACTGGCCAAACTTTACATATATTGCGTCATACTTTGTTTCCCAATATATCTCCTTTTTTTCTTTTGTAAAAAACAAAAGGAGTAGAAGAATCAAGAAAGAATAAAAAGGTGAAGGAAAGAAGGGAAAAGAATTATATAATGAGTTGTTCTTTCTAAATTAGGTTGGGTATAAATTTGTAGACAAAAATAGATTATTTGTTGTCACTATTAGAAATGTTCTCTGTATATGACAAGTCGGCAAGCTTTATGTATGTTTTATCTAATCATGTCTGTAACCCTTCCTTTCCTTTCCCTTCCCTTCCCTTCCCTTACCTTAAGTAAATAATGTATAAAAGATAAAGAAGAAAGAAAAAAACACCCATATATATATATATATATATATATATATATATATATATATATATATATATATATATATATATAAAATGAAAAGGAACTTATCCTAAGACTTTTGGAGCTTTGGCTTTTAATGGACATTCTTAGCTGTCCTCCGAGGGTTAACACCCCATAGATCAGATCGTGAACTCTTTCAGATCCTTAGCTTTACTTGGTTGGGGCAGAGTTTCAGCCTTCCTTCGACCGAATATAAAAAAACTTAGAGTTGCCTAACCTACTGTCATGCCGGTGAAGAGAGTCATTATTTGTGTTACATCTTCGAATTCAAGAGAGGGTTTTCCTCTTATCTCTCAAATTATAGGCAATGAAGCGATCGAGATAAAGTAAGAAAATTATTGCACACGCCCCGCATTCGCCCTTTACTAATATAATAGAAGGTAAGGCAGGCGTGTCTCTCTTATAAAAGAATATGATACCATCCCCCACTTTTGGCGCATTTGTTTGATGAGCTAAGCCTAAGCTCCATATAAGTCAAAAGCTAGCCTGAGACCTAAAAAAGCAAGGTCGAAATCCATCCCTCATTTTCCTTTACTAATAGGGCTAATGAATGACCCTTTGATCTATGTCGTTCCAAGTTCATCCAAGTCTAATTAGAAGTTCCAAAATGAGTGGATCGAGGGGCTTTAGAGGGAGAAAAAGGGGGAGAGCTTTAGTTGAAGTAGGGCGGAGCTCCTCTCCAACAAGTTAAGTGGCTTTCCCTCCTCATAGAGAGTTAGAAAGTGTCAATTCTCATAGCGAGGCTTAGGCCGACGGAGTAGGGCGCGGCCCCCCAATTCTGAACCCCGACCTACACAAGTGGTTTTTTAACCCACATTTGGAAAAGTTTTGTTAGGTTCTTAGTAGCAATCGATGACCTTTTCCTCTTCTCCTTGATAGCATGAAGTTCTCCAAATGTATGAAAAGCTAGAGGACTTTGTACCATCCATTCCGGTGTGGTTGGATTCTGTTCAACAGCCCAAGGACTTGGAGCACATCTTTTGTTCTTTCCACTGCTTGAAGTGATTGTTACGACCACGAAGAAATGACAAATCCCAACTATGGATATATAAGAGCCAAAACTGCTAAGGGCATTCCATCCAGCCTAAGCATTTAGATAATCTAGAATGTGACATGGCATACCCGAACGCCCCAAGAAATGCACAGGAAAGAAGGTCATATTAACCCCGAAAAAAGTGATCCAAAAATGAATTTGACCTAAATTTTTAGGGTATGTCCGACTAAATATTTTACCTACCCAATAGTGAAATCCTGCAAATAAAGTAAAAATGGCTCATACAAAGTACATAATGGAAATGTGCAACCACATAATAAGTATCATGTAGAGAAATGTCTAGCCTAAAATTAGCCAGAACTATTTCAGTGAGTCCTCTTATGGTGAACAAAAAGATGAACCCTACAGTAAATAACATGGGTGTTTTGTATTATATCGAACCCCCACATGGTAGTGATCCAAGTAAAGATTTTAATTTTAGTGGGGATAACTATGATCATGGTAGCTGCAGTAAAGTAGGAACGGGTATCAATGTCTAAGCCCACAGTAAACATATAATGAGCCCAAACAAGAACTCTAAGAACATTTATACTGATCATGGCATAAACCATGCCTAAATACCCAAAAATCGATTTTCCCGAAAAAGTCAAAACGATATGACTTATGGTACTGGATCTAGGCAGAATGGAAATATACACCTCTGGATGACCGAAGAACCAAAAGAGTTGTTGGTATAATATGGGATCTCCCCCTCCAACAGGATCAGAAAAGGTTGTATTAAAGTTTTGATCAATTTATAACATGGTAATTGCCCCTACCACTACCAGAAGTGATAATAAAAATGGGAATATTGTCACTAGAACGGACTACACAGATAAAGGTGATCTATGCATAGTCATTCCAGGTCCACGCATGTTGAAGATAGTTTTTATAAAATTAATAGAACCTAAAATGGATGAAACAACAGATATATGAAGACTAGAAATTGCTCAATCAACTCCTCCTCCAGAATGGTTGGTAATACCACTTAAGGGTGATAGACCGTCCACCCAGTGCCGCTACCCACTTCTACTAAGGCTGAGCTTAATAGAAGCAAGAGACTTAGAGGCAACAACCAGAATGAAATATTATTTAATCGTGGAAATTCCATGTCAGGCGCACCTATCAGAATCGGAACAGACCAATTACCAGATCCACCTATCATAGCTGGCATAACCATAAAAAGATCATTAAAAAGCGTGAGCCGTTACTAAAACACTATAAAGTTGATGATTCTCATCAAGAATGTAATCGATGGGCCGTGCTAATTCCATATAAATTAGTACTAAGAAGCATGTGACCAACACTCCAGCAATGGCACCGAAGATGAAATAAAGAGTCTTATATCCTTATGGTTAGTGGAGAACGACCATCGGGCTGTATTTGTCATAAAATTAAGATTATCTCATTTCCTTCTTTATCAGAGAGGGGCCCGCATGTCTTATTTATTGAAAAGGGAGGAGTGCGGGGGAGGGAGAAGGAAAAATGGAAAACCCAAACTTTATTGATGGGACATTTTGATCCCCTTTTCCTCTCATCCTCTCCCGGTTCTGGTTCAGGAAAGGGTCAAAGTAAGGATCTTATTTTAAAGCAATCTCTGGAGGTTTCATTTATCCGAACGGGTCTTGCAAGAAAATAGGATTTCATATTGAGCTCCAAATATACACTATTAGGATGGGATGGCTCCTATTAGCTCTCCCCCCTTAAGAATTGTGCGTGCGAGTTCCCCCGCATACAACTCAAGTGGAGAAGTCTCTTTCCTTCGCGCTTCGCTGTAGCCAAGCTTACTGCTAGCCTATTGGCTTGAGCCAAGCTTGGACATCGACTACTCATCGCTTCTGTCCACCTTATTTCATCACCCGAGATCCAAGTCAACACCGACAAAGATCTCTTGATTCCTCGCGGCTGGGCTGGCTTGGAAGCAAGCTACCTCTTGCCTATCTCACCCCCTTTCTTTAGTTGGGTGAGTTTTTGCTTTTCGGATCATATTTTATCAAATGTGGTACCCCCCTATTTTTTGGTTCCCATTAGGTTTACCTTGTTCACAAGTCAACCCCATGGAAGCAAGAAAAGTCGATCTTGTGCCATACTCTGATGATCTGTTTCCTACCGAGACACGCAAACTCCCATCGTGTCCCAGATCATATTATGTGTATCAAAATGGGAATCCTACTCATCTCTCAGCTGTTCTCATAGATCGATTTGGTTTTACAAAGCGTCTAAGCATAGTTCACTCGCATTGATCAATAAAGATGGTTGCCACTACTCTTTAGGTTATCTATTATATCATACACTTCTTGCATTATGTCCCACGCTTCATACCTCTTCTTTCTTCTTAAGGTAAGATAAAGAGACAAGCATGGTTGGGTAGGAGCATCCAGTCGGCAATATTTTTGGCTTGACCAATAAGTCTTATATCCTCCAAGTCGCACTGAATTTTATCAATATGTGGTGATCGTAACACAATAAATAAAACTCGTGATTCAGGCAATTCAATCTTCCTTGTGTAAGGCAGAAGCCCCCAAAAATGGGTGATCAAAAGATCGAATTACTATGCCTATCTTAGTGGTCGTTACTTTTGGGGGTCTTTCTTTTTTATTGTCTCCTCTTCGTGTTCTATTAATAAGAAGCATCTACCAGCACCACGCTGATTTAGAATTCCATTCTAAGGGTAGTCGGTCCCCGACCCTTCCTACCTATCCATGTGTGGGTCATGCTTCCCACTTAGAAAACCTCCCAATTACGTATAGCGTCAATAACCCTAAGATAGGGATGGCTCTGACGAGTGCTCTCTCTTTCGATCTGACCCAAATACCTATTTAAGGTATCTTAGAAAGCGCTTATCCCCTAGTAGGGTGGTTAAAGAAGAGGCCGCTGATTTGTGACCTCCAACCAGAACTAAATGGGCGGGAAACCCATGCTGCACCAATTCCACCTCAACCCTCTTTTCCAAGAGGGCCTATATTTCTAGGATCCCCAAAAAGAGTAGGAGGTGCCTACGCTCGTTCTTTCCAATGATATAGAATGCAAACCTTTATTGAAGCTATTCCCTCATTTGGATATCATTAAGGAGAGGTTGTTCTAATTCCGGAACTAGAATGATGCGTGGAATGGGAGCAACCTTGGGTTCGGGAAAGAGCGGTTCTGGTTCTCTTGCAGGAGAGAGATCAAGAAGGCAAAATGAGGAACCCCTTCTCGCATCGCACGCAACAACGAAGCAGTTAAACGTCTCTCTTGAATACAGATTGAGCATAATGATAAGGAAGAGAGCGGCCCTCAAAAGGTTCCTTTGGAAAAGCTCTCCGCCCTCATCCGGTCCATCGTACCGGAGCGATTCGAGAAGAACGATTAGGCGTATATTCTATTCTTTCTACAATGACTATAGATGAAGTGCTTCATTTCAGATAGATTCTTCATTGCAATTGCTTTGATCCACCCCCTCGGTGACAAACCATAATACGCCTTGAGAAACTCTTACCAACAGAAATCCATGTACTCAAAGTGAATTGTCCAAGTGCTCTCCTTTGTCTCATTGTATATCTCGTAATCATTCGATTCCTCCCCTAAAGCTAGATCCTACTCCTACTCATTCTCATTTAGGATAGGACTTTGTCCTTTTTACATAACACTCTCGCTCGCCCAAGAGGACTGGCTATCTTTCTCTTTATACGCAATTTATTGAAAGGCAAATAAAAAGATCTACCTTGGGAAAGAAGACATCATTGACTGATAGTTTCATTGCATGGAATGCCACACTCAATTGTCAGTGATTGGGGACCCGGTCTTCATTAGCAATTTATGGCATGAGCTCTTTTATTTACAAGAAACACAGTTTCACATGAGTACTACTTTACATTTTTTTACCTGGTCAGGCTTTTTATACCTAAACATAGGAGGCCCCGCGAGTAGTCGAACAAATTAGAGGTTGTCGAAGAAGGGGTCAAAGGTTACGCTTGCGATAATCCGAAGGTTGCGCAAGACACCTTCAACCTCGCCCGCGTGTTAGCTTACTTGTACTTTGGCTCGCCTGCCTGACCTACTTTCTAGCTAGCTTCTTTATGGCAAGCGCTACCCTAACCTAGCTAGCTCTATGTTTTGCTAACGTCGTCTAAATTTTCTTGCAAGTGCTACATCTATATGGCAAGCCCAGGTCGTCTTCGTCTCCCATTGTAGTCGCCTTCGTCTCCCATTGTAGCCGCTTTCTTCATATGGCAAGCGCTACCCACTGCTTGCACTGTATTGTCTGACGATAACCTTTCTTGACCACTTTTGTTCTAACTGAGCTGACCGTCACACCTAACTTCTATATCCCGTTATCCATAGATCTCATTTCTTATCGTTGTCGGTCTAAGTAGAAAGTTTCTAAGTCAGATGTCTGGTGAACAGATTTGTAATGAGTATATGTGTAGTAGGTGTTCCAATAAGGAAGCGAGGTATTGAGTTTAGCATCAACAAGGCAAGTAGTGGATCTTTATTATTGAATGATATGAGAGACAGTCTCAGCATTAATAGAAGAAAAGGACTAACCGACCACCATTCAAAAGAGATCCCAAAGGCTCAAACTTTTTGCTAGCTTTGAAACATGGGTCGAAGGAAAAAAGGAAGACCAAACAAAGTCACAGTCAAAGCAACGAAAAAGATGCCAAAAAAGATTCACTTTAGCTTCTAGCTTGCTTAGCTTACTGTAGGTTGCTTGCAAGACTTTCGATAGCTGGCTCGACCGAACGAAATCACCAATCTAGATAGAAGGGTCGTTCACTCCCTATTATTTGATAGGTTACTTGCAATGATAGCATTATCTAGGAAATCAAGGCAGGTCGAACAGAGTCAGTCCTAGGGTAAAGATCATCGGATGGAAAAATAGATTGAGCTGGCTAATCCCTTGATGACCCGGTAGAGAATGTGAATAGAGAGTCGCTCCCATAAATGAATGAATAGGACTCATGGTCCTGATTGAACCATAGATTCTGACAACCTATGGACTCGGCAAAAAGAGATGGATCGGATACTGGAATCTGCCTAAAAGTCTTGACTTTTTTAAGGCAGGGCTTCGACCCATATCTGGTCAACTCCTCGAACTGCTGGGTGCAGCATATTCATGGACTGGCAAAGCGAACTTGCAATTTGATAAAGAGAGCCTAGAGAGCTCTCTATCTTTCCCTATATTCTGACTAGCACGGTTCTTTTTCTCGACCAATTTGAATTCCATTTCATTTTGGATTTGTTGTTAAGTAGAGTAGTAAGTAGCTAGGTGGATTTCAGCGCATGCTGCACTGAGAATCTCCAAAGAAATTAGAAGCACCTATGATATCGTATGATTATTCCTATTTGTGACTGACAGTTGCTTGCAAGAGGTGGCGATCGGTAGTGTTCCAAAGCGCCATAACGACGTGCATTAGAGCATTATGGTTGCCAATCAAGATATCTTTCTTCTTATGGAGGGTGTCATTGCAAACTTCTTTTCGATGACATTCTGACAAGACTTGGATATACAATGCCCTTAAGGTCTGGGTGTTGTAATCGACCAAGAGTGAAAACTATGCAGTATCATTTTTAGAAGAGTCAATATGCTGATAAGGTATGTTAGTACGTTTCCTGGAGTGTAGGTCTTACACATTGTGTTAGCTTACAATAGGTATTTCAAAGGTGGTGGAAACACTTTGTAAATGTATATTCGAAGCCCTTATATCAAGCATTGTCCTGTGTAGTTGTCTAGGGGAGCTATGGAAGAGGTGAAAGAAAATAAGGTATGGTGGTAATATCTCCTTGAACAAGCTAATTTCTCAAGTTTCAACAACTCTGCACAATTTACTGGTGTACAGGTTTTTAAAGATTGTCTTCTAATTGGCCTGAGTCGGTTAGTGAGTTGGAGAGCTACATCCCCAGGCTATATTATAGAAGAGTATGTTGGGAATTCTCAAGTGGACAATGGATTAAATGTAACACATATGGTGCATCAAGAGATAATCCATGTAAGAGTATTGTTGTTATGGTGTTTAGAGATGCTGTTAGTTATTTTTTATGTGTTGCTACCTAATTTTTAGTTGTTCAAACTAATATATATTTAGAGATAATGGCTATTTAGTTAGTTGCTTAAATGTTTGTGCATAAAGGTTTCACAAATGTGGTGATTGAGACTAATTCAATCATTGCTAGACTGATCACGATACAAGAGGTGTCTGCACCCTGGGTTGTTGATATAATAATCAGGAAAATTATTACATTATTGAGGGATAAAGAAATTCGATTTTTTCATGTGTACATGGAACGAAATTTTGTGGCAGATAGCCTAGCTAATTATTCCATTGATGAGGAGATTTCTGGCACTTTTGAGGAGTTCCACCAGCTGCATGCACAAGCTAGAAATCTTATCAATGTTGATAAAGCTCAAATTCCTTCATTTAGAGTCAGAGTCAATCCATGGAGATTCTAGTCTTGATCCTCAAGTGTGTGTACCTGCAAATAGAAGAAGATGAACATGTAGTTAGTCTGATTCACATTCAAAAGTTGGGGCCTTATTTAAACAAAGTATATATATACTTTTAACCCCCAACCTAGAGTAGCTAGGTGGGGAAGTCAAATTAATCCTTGTTCATACATAGGCTTCTCTGGTACGAAATGAGCCACTTTAAATAGGTTCATTGCTCTGGCCCAAAATACGATTAATCCAGCATGAGCCCCTAATAGTTTACCGGATAAATTGAGTTGTCGGGCACTTTTGACCCACCAAGCGAAAGCAGTGGTTTCTTGGCCACGACCAGCTAAGGCTAAAGTTCCATTAGAGAGCATTTCCATATAGTAGAACCTCCTCATGGAATATAAGTTTTCATGAGGCAGATCTTGAGCTGCTATCCAAGCGTGAATACCTTCGTTTAAGGGAATATTTTTGGTGTAGGTAGTCTCAGATTCAGGATCTCTCGATGCGCGAATTTCCTTAGAAAAAAAGTCATAGGCACGTAGGTTCAGGGCTAGACTGACTACTCCAAGAGAACTCATCCATAAACCGATTACTGGTATAAATAACATAAAGAAATATAACCAACGTTTATTGGAAAAAGCAACACCAAATATTTGGGACCAAAAGCAGTTAGCGGTGACTATTGAATAAGTTTCTTCGGCTTGAGTTGGGTTAAAAGCACGAAATGTATTTGCACCATCACCGTCTTCAAATAAAATATTTTCTACTGTAGCATCATGAATGACGCATAGTAAAGCAGCGCCCAATACACCGACAACTTCCATCATATGAAAGGGGTTAAAGGTCCAATTATGAAACTCTTGAAAAGAGAGGACGAGTCGAAATATAGCTTCTACACAAAAACTAGGTGCAAAGAATCAAGCAAACTGACCTAGTGGATAAATCAGAAATACATAAAGAAAAACAACAATTGAACCAGAGAATGTCATTGCATTATAAGTTCTCACTTGAATAGATCGAGCAAGCTCTAATTGACGTAACATGAAACCTATTAGGCCAAAAGCTTCATGGAGAGCAACAAAAGTCCACAAATCCTCCAATTGACAACAACGAGTAAAATCTCCTTGTGCTTCAGGACCCCATAGTAAGCAACAACTCTTTTCAAGTATTCTAATAAGAGATATTTTTATTAAGCTTACTAAAATATTCGAACCTCGACAAAATGACACTTTAATCTTACTATAGCTAAAGAATCACCATATGGGGAACTTCCTTTTTTAGCTTTCAATTTGCATGTTACAAATAGTCATTTTATTCTGAATATCGTATATAGTGTAGTTAGTATATATAATGTACTTTTTTATTTTATTTAATTGTTTAAAGAATGAAAGTAATTATTGATAAAAAGAATGAGGGGAAGAATCGACGAGGCGAGTGTTCTCGAAGATAAAATCCTGATGTTGATGAGAAAAGCGCAAGGAGAATTCGAGATACAAATGTTAGAAAGTGCAAAATTAATAAATGCGGGAGCTGCTACAATTGCTTCAGCGGGAGCTGCTATCGGTATTGGAAACATCTTTAGTTCCTCGATTCATTCCGTGGTGCAAAATCCATAACTGGCAAAAATCCTTGAGAAAACTCTTAGGTCTTTCAGTGGAGGTCTAGCTTTTGCTTGTGGGTGTTTTCTGGCATCATAGAGAAGCACCACCCCTAAAGATCTACTTATTTTAATCTTTTTGTTTCTATTGATCACTTTATTTGTGATAAGAAGAAGAAATAAAAAAATATAATTTTTTCTCCTTTTTTATTTCTTCATTTGTCTGTTTTCATACATTTTTTGATTGTAATTCTGTAATTATGCGTATTCTTCGCTATTTTTTAGGAACGGTTTATCAGAGTCTCTTGTTTCCATCGACCTCATCCTTGGAACTTCGTGCATTTTTTGATGCAGATTGGGCTAGTGACCTAACTGATCGGAAATCAACTACTGGTTATTATGTATTTTTAGGAGATTCACTCATCTCATGGAAAAGTAAGAAACAAGATGTGGTTTCTCGCTCTTCAACTGAGGCAAAGTATCATGCTATGGCTTCTACTACGTGTGAGATTGTATGGTTATGTCGGTTATTGGTTGATATGGGTCTCTCTTTCCTCACCAACACCGATGTACTGTGATAATAAGAGTTCTATTCAGATTGCGCACAACACAGTCTTTCATGAACGTACCAAGCATATTGAGATTGATTGTCATATTATTCGATATCATCTTCAGCAGGGCACTCTATCCTTGCCATTTGTCTCATCTTCGAAGCAACTTGCAGATTTCTTCACAAAGGCGCATACCCTAAAGCGTCACCGGTTTTTTTTTGGCAAACTCTCGATGCTTCTGTCTACACCATCGCGAATTTGAGAGGAGCTATTAGCATTAACTCTTTCCCACATTGCTTTTGTCCCACATTGGAAAAACACATTTGTATCTCATGTAATAGACCCTATATAAATGGTTTTACTTGCTTTTCTTTTACTTGCACTTTTAGCTCTCAAGAATAGTATTATTCTATTATCTTGTTAATTATTTGTAACAATTCGTGTTATGAATAAAAGACTTTCATGAATTCTATTAGGCTTCAACCCAATTGCTTGTGCTCTGACCTACGGATAAGGAGAATGCCATAATGAACTTACCAAAAAAGTCCCTAACAACTCCTCATCCACGGCCATCTGTACAGGAGCCATCACTATTAAGCTTCACAAACATGCTAGGACATTTGATAGATCAAGTGTGAATATGTTAAATAAGTGTTAATGTGACATTTTGGTGGAAATACTTGATCTAAGATCAAGACGAATAGTAGAGTGCATAAGATCCAATAGAATCGACTTAGTTTACGGTAGGTCATACTTGCAGCTTGAATACGTGAACATCCGCTACGAATTTGAGAAAATTTAAAACATGAAAGTTGTATCCCTTTGAAATACCTTTCCAACCATATAAGGACTGGGTCAATCAGACAATGGGATAAAGAGTTATGCATGCTTTACCAAATGCTATCGAACCAGTCAAAAATAAGCTTGGCGCGAGGCGCTGGCGCTAGACGTGGGCGCGGGCGCTAAGCCTATTTTCCATAGTGGTGAACAATCTGAAAATTTTGGCACAATAAACCTGGCGCAGGGCGTGGGCGCGAGGCCCCAGGCCAGTTTTAGCCAGACGCGACTTTTCTTTTATTTTAAATATCTCTAACTTCATAAAACCTTTCCTAGAGAAAATACCCTATGGCTTCCCCAAAACCTCTAAGGTAAATTTTTACTCAAACCTCATTGATTATTAGCTCAATCTAACAAAGATTAACACTACAATTCCCATATATTCCAAACCACAACGACATTTCATTTAATAATCTTATGATCAAATATAATATACATATTCTCCCACTAATCATTAACTTTCATCCTGCTGAACTGCGACTTGAGGAGATGATAAATGTTAGCAACAATTAGGGTTTTTTTCGTGGTAACAAGAGGATGCTCTTGGTAAAGTCTAGAGTTACATTTGGATCTTTGGAGTCCCATAAAATAAGAAGGGGCAGAATCCTGAAATAAAAGAAGCTATGGAGTTCTTGGTTTGCTTATTCTAGGTGTTAATGATAAGAGCTCTAAGAGTGACATTCTAGTGTTGTACACCCACTAAGCAAACTTACCACGAAAAAAAAATGCTCATTAGTGTTAGCTCTGGGATTCATACTTGTCTGTACATAACAACTGCATTTGTGGACAATGTTGATACCAAAGCCTGCAACTTATCATCAGTTGAAACTCTATTATGGACAACTCTCCAAGATAAGAAAGACATTTTAAAGGGTATATAATTATGTCAATTTGACATCAAGAAGGGCGTTAAGCCTTTTCTGTCTCAACAGCTTCCAGGCAGAAGAGATAGATAACTTAGCTGTATTGGAACATGTCCATTTACAAGTATCATCAGTCTCCTGATTGAGTGAAGAGGTATTAGGGATATAAGTTGTTTAACACTATAAAAAGCTGAAATTAGGTACGAACTTTGTCGCTAATCTATTTCTAAATTGCTCGTAGCTGACAAAACTTTTTGATAATTTGTCACTAATCACAGTAGCGATGAATTTTATCATTTAGTTATAGAAATTGTTCATCGCTAATTTGTCGCTCCCCGAACCATAGTTTAGGCGTAACACGACACTCGGTGCCTGAGATGCTAGACCGAGCGAACCAAATCTGACTAAACTAAACTGCTAGAATATAATTATGTGGAATAAACTTAAAGCATGTTGAGCTACTGAAAAGTCTGACTGAATGTCATAATAATGAAATACTAAAATGAGTCCGAGAACATAAAAATGTAGCCAACACGATTAACACAATATCTGAAAATACTGACTGACTGATACTCTAGTCTATGACGCCTCTGAAGAATACTGAAATAGTAATTGTTTACCGGGACAAGGCCCTCGGCATATCTGACTGTCTAACATACTGAATAATGAAAATAAAAGCAACGCCCTGAAGGAAACTGAGGCTCACTAAGCAGCTGATATGAGGGAGGTCCTAACAAACATATACGTCATCTTGTACATCGTCAAGATGCAAGCCCTAGGAAAAAAGGATGTAAGTACATTTGTATTGTACTTGTATGTAAAATCAATTGAATGAATAAATAGTTGTGGGATGCTCGGGGAAAGAGTAGCCCAAATCAATAAACATGAAATATGCCGAAACATAATGATAGTTGAACTGAACATGAGAAGCATAGTCATAGGTACTCCCAATTCTAAATATGAGATATCACTTGTTTATGTGGATTTTTAGTTTGTGGCCTCAGGCCCAAATGTAAGTGCACAATTATGTGGTCTTAGACCCAAGTATACGTATACATAAACTTTGGCATCGGGACCAAACACATGTGTTCAGCATTTAGCAACTTATATTAAGGAATTGAGAAACATAATGTAATTCATAACGTGGAATACTAAACATTACTATTCTGAGACATGGATTCATGAACTATTTATAGAGTTCAGGGTACTAATTGTTCATAAACATTTTGCGTTTTCATGAATGGACTCATGGGATATTGAACATGAGTCTATACTAATTACGTACTGAGTTCACGACATTCAGAATGACAATCATGAATGAACTACAGAGCTATATCATTTAAAGAATAGAAATCGTGAAGCTTTTTATGAAACTAAGGCAGAATCTCTATTTCTAAGGAAATTCGTAGTAATCATGTAAATGTGGCATGGGGAATGTCACACCCCGAACCATGACCTGGGCGTAACATGGCACTCGGTGCCTGGCTGCATATAACGAGTGAATCAACTGCTGACTAGATAAACATGTGGTATAACTGAAAGCAGAATATAAATACATAACACGCTGATCTACTAAAAAGTCTGTTGAGATATCATAAATGCGGAAATACTGAATAAGTCTGAACGTATAAATAAGTAGCCGATAAGGCTAACACAAAAACCTGCTAAACGTCTAATTGACTACAACTATAGTCTACGAAGCCTCTAAAGAGTACTGAAATACTAACTATTCACTAGGACAAGGGCCCCGACATATCGACTGAAAATATGACAATGCCCCGAAATATTCAGGCTCACCAAGTAGCTGATACATGAATCCTAGCAAGCATAATTATCAGCCCGTAAATCCTTACCTGCATCACGAGATGCAAGCCCTGGAAAAAGAGACGTCGGCACATATGAATTGTACTAGTATATAAAGCAACTGAAAGAAAGAACAGTAAGCGGGATGCTCGAAAAAGGGTAGCCCAAATAAATATACAGGTAATAAATACTGAAACTGTAACTGATAACTGAAATGAACAAGAGAAGTGAAGTTATGAGTACTTTCTGTTCTGCATCTCAAACACCTATTTAATTGTATTATATATGTAGGGCCTTGGCCCAATAATAAATTCACAAACTATGGCCTTGGCCAAGTAAGTGCGTCAGTCTATGGCCTTGGCCAAGCATACGTATACATGAGACTATGTCCTTGGGCAATCACATATGTTCAATATTCATTAATTATTAATAAGGAATTGAGATTACTGGAATAATGAACATCACTAAACTAAGACATGTATTTATGAACTGATTATGAGACGTGAAGCCTTAACTGTTTCTAAACCTGCTGAGTTTCTAGACTGAGACACATAGGTATAAACATGAGTCTATATTAATTACGTTTAGAGTTCACAATATTTGAAATGAAGATCATGAACGAATTAAGAAACTACGACATCTAGAGAATAAAAGTTCTGCAACTATTCACAACACTAGGCATAACTATGTTCTGAGGCAATTCATAATAGTCAATGAAGAACGTGACGTGGGCAGAATCATCAACATTCCCAAACATAGAGAGTTAACCTCACATACCTTAATTCTCTGCTCTTGAGCGTAATACAATGTCTTTCAACCCTTTCAACTTTAATCGAAGGCAATACAAGTAAAAAAGATTCCATATTAGCAATAAGACTCATGCTCTGATCATTTAAGCATTTTATCAAATATTTGGTGGGCATAAAGCTCAACAACCTTCATTAATGGTGTTTTCTTCACCCAATTCTCATTCTATCACTTCTAGGTGATTCTACAACCTTATTTAGATGTAATAAATATCATTCTTCATCACCCATAAGATAAATATCACCATTAATCAATAATCAACAACCCAAACCTATAATTGTTCATGCTTTTCTATCAAATGCATAAACTCATATCTCATGAACTTAGAGTTTATAATCATTAATACAAAGCTATAATCAATTAAAGGATTAAGGTTTTACCTTTTTGACGTTTAATTCTGTTGAATTCGGATTCTAGGGTTCTTTCATCCAAACGCAGTCTCAATCGATTATCTGTGATTTTGAAGGGTTTACCCATGTTAATAAGGTGTTGGGTAATTGAAATTAACTTAGAATCATCATTATAACTTACCTCGGATGATGGAGGGACCTTGGAGGAAGTTGGGTTCTTGAGAGTTTTCTTTTGTAGAGCAAGTTTTCGTATATGGGGTGTATGGAACGATGTAGGGATTTAAAAACCACTTACCCCGTGTGCGCAATGTCAACGACACTACCTCGAGTCAAGCTTATCATGCAACAAGGTCAATGAATCTACCTCGAGTGCGCAATTGCGCACCTGAAGCTATGGCGCGCAGCTGATCGCATAGACTGCGCATTGTCTAGTAAAATGAGCATAGCTCCATTTGGCCTGCGAAATATATTTTTACATAACTATTCCATCGAATCTTATGCACATCACTATTCGTCTTGATTCTGAAGCAACACCCAAACTCATCCTAATGGGACTTTATATGTCTAAAGTATCATATTAATACTCATTTAACATATTCACACATAACTCAGATTTACAGAGTGTTACAGAAAAGATCAATAACATTTTCACACGTAGAGAGTTAGTCTTACATACATCAAATACAGCCTTTAAGCATACTACGACGTTCGTCATCCCTTTCGACTTTAATCTATAGCAACATATGTCAAAGGGATCAATATTAGTGGAATACTTATACTTTGGTCATCTAAGCATTTTATCAAATATCTTGTGGGCATGAAGCTCCACAACTCTCATCAATGGTGTTTCTCCATCCAACCACCTATTCATCTTGCTATTAGATGATACTACAACCTCATACAGATATAATTACCATCATTCCTCATCATCCATAAGATAAACAACAACCCTTAATCAATATACCAATCATATAATCATTTATGTTTTTCTATCATACCCATTAACTTATAACCCAAGAACTTATAGTCTATAAACATCAAATACAAAGCTATATTCAATTGTACGATGAAGGTCTTACCTTTTTCATGCTCAAGTTCTTGAATTCAGATTCTAGGTTTTTTGTCCAAGATGAAGGTCTAAGCGATAATCTATGGATTTACAAGGTTTAATCTTGTTAGTAAAGGTATTATGGAGTTGGAATCAACTTGAAATCATCATTCAAACTTACCCTTGAACGGTTCTTGGTGTTTGGGACGAGTTTTATCTCTTTCTAGGGCATTTTTTGGATTTGGAGAAGTTGGGGAAATAAACTCTGACCCTGGATACTTATAAAATACAAAATCAATAAAATTACAACTCGTTGCGCCACTGTGCATATCATGGGTGATGCACAAGAACAAAAAAAAAGATTTAGAATGGGACTCTGCATGCGCCACCCATGTGACGCACGGGTGTAGTGCCTGCTATCCCGCCTTTAGTAAAACAAGCATAACTTTTTGTACAGAGATCTGTTTGGCCCAATCCTTATATGGATGGAAAGGTATTTCAAAGGAATACAACTTTCGTATTTAATTTTTCCAAATTCACAACTTATAAGGGGATTATGCTCACTTGAAGTGAGGCCTTGTGCAAACTCACTTGAAAACATGTTCCGTAAAGTAGCCTCTAAGAGAGGACCAATTATCAAACCAGAAATCCATATTACCTCTTCCTACTTTCCACATGCATAGTTTTCTGCGGTAAATGCATTACAGGTGTCCTCAAATTTTTTTGAAGTTAGAGCCTCCCCACACAAGGACAAACCTGACTCTGATATCATATAAGATATGGTCTTTGAGCCTAACTCAACTTCAAAAGTTAGCTCATGAAGGAAGGAATGACGTAAGTCCATATAAAGAGACAAACAAACCACCCACAATCAATGTGGGATGTTTTTTTTTTTTTTTTTAAAAAAATCGAGTCTAGATGACCCTGTCATTGTCCATTCATCTAATTGCAAAATACAAAAATAGGAGGGGACAATGACATAACCTCCGTCAATTCAAAATTTACGACCTGTCCAAAAGGAGCTGAGGATATACAATGAGCAAAGTCCTCCATAGAAAACGGAGAAGAGAAACAAATAAACTAACAAAAGAATTGGATTTATCTATCGTCTCCTAATACTAGGAAGTTGCATTTTGTCAAGTTGAAATAATCCCTTTACCTCTTTCAGCAGATGTTGAAAAGAGTAGAATAATGTACTATTTTCACTTGTAGATGCCAATTTCACCATAAAGTCCTCTACTTGATTTGCTTCTCCGTAGCAGCGCATAAATTCCACTTACATATCCTTCACAACATGAGTCGTGTTACTGATGATGTCTCTCAAAATAAGGTTGTCTGTGTTCTTGTCTTTAATCATTTTTGTGAACTGTAGGGAATCAATTTCCAGATAAAATTTGTTAAAGCCATTTTGCTTGCACCACATGCTTCCAAAGAAAGTTGTGTTTGCCTCAGCAATAGTGATACTCTTGCAGCTAGTTGGAATTGAAAAGGCCATGATCAAATCTCCTGATTCATAACTTGCTACTCCTCCAATGCCTGCTTTACCCGTGTTGGTGTTGAAGCTCCCATCAGTGTTTATCTTGATCGGTCCGATTGAAGGCTTGACCCAAGCTGTTTACCTCCATTTAACGATTGATTTTAGCCTTTTCAATATTCCACACATCTCCATCCAACTTCGTGTTAGCTTTACCTTCTGATATGCAGTATTTACCATAGCCATGATAAGCACATAATTTGTTTTAAATTTGTTAAATTTTGTATTGTCTCTATATTTACATCCTGCCCAGCTTCTCCATATTTCTCAGACTATGATTACTGGTGTCACTTGAAGAATCAACTTGTGTACTTCATTCTTTGAAGTGGTATCCCTCCAAAGTTTGAAAATCCTCTTGGCACTCCATTGTTGATGTGTTATGCCTAGTGGAGCTCCAAGATAATTTCAAATTTGCTTTATAGTTCTCCTTCAATTTTTTAAAGGAGCGTTGAATGCTATCAATATGAGGATTCCTGCAAAAAAAAAAAAATCAGTGATATTTAGATTATCAAATTTAGAAAGAACCCCATTAAATGGAAGTTTTCCAAAAAATAGTCTCCAAAGTGTTAAAGAAATTTTTAAAAGGAATGACTTTGTGCCAAATGTAGATGAGATCAAAGCTCTTTTGGCTGCTTTGTCTCAAGGAATTTCAGGCTATTTTGTTGGAGAATTACCCATACCCAATTTCTGTGTCCCTCCAAATAGCATAATCATCCTGCAAAATATTCCCTATTTCAATGTTGCAAATGTGTTGAGGAAGAGGGATTAGTAGCTCAGTTGGTTGGCTAAGTTCGATTTCCCACCTTGTAATCTCCTTCCCCAATTCTCTTTTCCCTACCCCCAATATTTAAATAAAAAAATGAATGTGTTGAAGAAGATGTAAAGAATGGATTTTGGGTCTAACTCAACCTCAAAAGCTAGTTCATTAGAGGAGGATTGTCCAAGTCCATCTAATGAGTCCAAATTCTCATTCCATTTCCGATGTGGGACTCTTAACACTCCCCGCACGCCCAGACCCCGTTAACTGGAGCGTGGATGACATAATTTGGGGACCCAACATCGGTGAACATAGACTTGGAATGGGTCTGGCTCTGATACCATGTAAAGAATGAATCTTGGGCCTAACTCAACCCCAAAAGCTAGCTCATGAGGGGAGGATTGTCCAAGTCCATATAAGGAGTCTAAATTCTCATTCCATTTTCAATGTGGGACTCTTAACATAAGATGGTCAAAAATCACTGCTAGCTTGTCCCAGTTCCATTTTTCTTCAATCATATATATAGTTACTAACTTGAATCTTGAACTTACTGCAGGTGAACTTCCAGCCACAACATGGACAGATTACATTAGACATGAATACTAGCAAAGATGGTGTATATAAAGTTGAATTGAACTGCTAGCTTGAGCCCCCATATTACATTATCCATGTTCCAAATGTGGCTCTTGTTATTACCTACGAAAACATGTATTGTGTAACTCTTCTTACCAAGCATTAATTAGCTCATTAGGATTATTAAGATAAGGTCTAGCCCCCTTGTACTTCTCCCCGGTGAGACTTTTTATTTATTTTATTATTAATAAGAATAGTTGCTAGGCACTCTGCCTAGTGGCATATTCGCTTAAAAAAAGCATTAACACAAATGAGAAAAAATCATCTAACATTTTTTTGTCTCTCACAAAAATTGAACTCTAATTTCCTACGGCTTTTATCTACTTCATTATCATCATGGGTTATGTGGAATTCTTTTGCCTCTAACTAAAGATCTCAAGTTCCAACCTAAATTTTTTTTGATAGGGAGCACATCCCCTTTTAATCGGCCTTACGTAGAGAAAATTTAGATTAATCAGAGCCTAATATAAATACCGACCTCGAATGATATTCTCCATTAACCTCTGGATCACACAAGTCAGTAAGTTCTTATCAGTTGATTTTGATGGTTAACAAGTTAAGCAAGACAAATAGATAAATTCTAGGGATGAAGCAAAGGCAACAGGTCTCTACTAAATGCACTGGTATACCAATATAGTAAAAGGAGGACATTTATGACCCTTGAAATACTCACCCCCAATCCACACCCCCACAAAAATGGAAACTTCTTTTTCCTTTTTAAATTTATTTTGAATAGCTTGATCTTGTGGTCCCCTCCCACAATAGTTAATTTAACTCTTTTCTTATCGCTAAGCTAAGATCAATCAATGTTCCAACGCGGGCGGGAACTAGAATATAATTTACGAATTCGGCCGAATCTAATAATTTTAATTCAATTCATATTTAATCTTAAGAAACTTATTAGATATGTATAGATTAATAATTTGAAACATAGTAATTTAAAGGATAAAATTTTCAAATCATAAATTTCAAATTTTAACTGCGTCTTTACTTTTATTACTGGTTCCATAAAGTCTTCAACAGTATCCCCACCCCTTCCCTTTGCCCCTCTATATGTTGATAAATACATATAGATATATGTACGAATTGTGTATGTCATAATGTGTATAACTTACGCCTTTTCTCTACCCTACGAAGGTGTACTAGTCAGACCTCTAAAGCTTCACACAAGTACATCTTCAAGAGCTTTGATTCAACTTTGCAATTAGTCACCTCCCTTTTTGCCTCCTCTTTTTTACAATTTTGCTTAAGGGGTTCAATAAATATGAGAAAATCTTTTCATTCTGACTTGAGAAAAACACAATAGATATTCTTCTTCTTCTCTTCTTTCTCTATATTCACCTTTATTCTTCTTGCCATGGATATCAACCACATTAAGCTCAATACCTCCACTTGGGAACCAACCATGTCCAATATGGACGACCATATCTTCCGCGACCACCACCATCATCAACAACAACAACAACTACAACAACGACGACAATTTCATTTTGAACAAAACCCTATTTGGCCTAGTTTTCCTCTTCAAAATCCTCACCATAGTCACCACTTCCCCGCTTCGTCAAACCAATTGCAACAACAACAACAACAAAAAAAAAAACAACAAGAAGTCCCTTTTGATCATGTTTTAAATAACCATGTTCAAACATTTATTGAGGATCATAATGATCAAGAACCCGATGATGATGATGAAGAAGAAGAAGAGGAGGAGGAGGAGCTAGGAGCTACGAAGGAAATTATGTTCAAGATTGCAGCTATGCAGCCAGTGGATATTGATCCAGCCACCATACAAAAACCAAAAAGGCGAAACGTCCGAATTAGCAACGATCCACTGAGCGTCGCAGCCAGGCTCCGCCGCGAGAGAATTAGTGAAAAAATTAGGATCTTGCAAAGATTAGTCCCTGGTGGAACCAAAATGGACACTGCTTCCATGCTAGACGAAGCAATTCGCTATGTTAAGTTCTTGAAAAAGCAAATTCACCAGTTGCAGTCGTCGAATCATCACCTCCGACCAGCACAGGTATCAGTACCACCGTGCCCTAATACTGAAAATTGGGCAAATATTGTCACACCAACAAAAGCTCTAATTCTTGGCTCCTCTACCACTACCACTACCATGGCAAATGATACAACTTATGTTGGTAACACTGCATCGGATCCAACGTATAAGGTAATTGGTAATTAGCTAGGGAAAAGGATTGGGAATTTAAGTGATTATTATGATCATTATTGTGTATAGTGGTCATGTGAATTGTGAACTAAAAGAAATAGGTTTGTTAGGATTGTGTTGACTAAAGGGCATGATAATCATCAGAGCGGTTAGACTTGAGTTACGTACGTTCCATATAGTATAATAATATATGGATATATACAATAAGGTTTTATTATTTTTCTGATCATCCGAAATTTCGTTTGGCTGAATTCTCTCCCGGGAATAAAACAGTGACGTGAGAAGCAATTGAATATGATTATACCCTTGGCCCCTCCACCCCCACCCCACACACACACTTCTTTGTGCTCGTGTGTGTGCCTTTGTAAAATATATATATATATATAGTCAGTGTAAATAAGATTTTTCACTTTATCACAGTCATTCAAAAGATATCTAGAGGTAACATGTTAAGATCCCAAATTTTATTTGTTACGAAGGGTTACATATAAATATATTTGACTGACCTGATAGTAGTGTAAAAACATTTCTTATACGGACGATGTGTATAACTTGTAAGCTAAACTTATGTATATTTACATATGAAATGTGAAAAGGAAAAGGGAAAAAAAGAAGAAGAATTAAAAGGGTTCGAGATTTGGGGGTGTTCTTTGTGCTCTCATTTTGTCGATTTTGCCTTTTTGGTTGAGTTTATAATTTAAAGCATTTCAGTTATATGTGTGTTGTCATGATGAGAAGGATGTAGTAAAATTAAATCCCTATATATGTCAAATTAATTTGGAAAAGGATTCTTCAACTCAGCATCAATCATCAAAAGTCGTTAGAAAATAAAAACTTGTATATCAGTCAACTAAAACGTATATATATATATATTCTTTTTTTGGTTACCCACCCGATGTCCTATATGCGTATTGGAGCTTGACTATATCTGAATTCGTGCAACGTAGGGGCCCATTCGGGGGAAGCGCTAATTTTTTCATACCCAGAGCTCGAACGCGAAACCTCTAGTTAAAGGAGGAACAGTCTCATCTACTGCACCATATCCGTTGGTGGTAAACATATATATATTCTGATAATGAATCAGTTGAGTTTTTCTCCCTTTTCCCTTAAAATTGCTTTCTTTTCTTTTTTGTCCTTCCAAATACTTCAATGGCTTTACTTTAAAACCCTATATCTGCACTTCAATAAATATCTCTCTCTCTAGGTGTGTGTGTTATGAACTAAAGATCAGCTCTAAAACCCTAATTTCCAAATTAAACTAAAGGAAGGCGGTCAATGTTTTTCTATTTTTAGTTCCGAGAACCAGTTTGGATTCATGCCGGGGCAGTCGACTACAGAAGTCATCCATCTTATTAGGAGGTTGGTGGAGCAGTATAGGGAGAGGATGAGAGACTTACATATGGTTGTCATCGACCTCGAGAAGGCATACGACAAAGTCCCTATGGAGGTTCTATGGAGATATTTAGAGGTTAGAGGTGTACTTGTGGCATACACTAGGAAAATCAAGGATATGTATGATGGAGCCAAGACCAGGGTACGGACAGGAGGAGGAGATTCGGAGCACTTTCCAGTGATGATGAGGCTGCACCAGGGATCATCTCTTAGCCCATTCCTATTTGTCTTGGTGATGGATGGACTGACGCGACAAATCTAAGGGGAGGTGTCATGGTGTATGTTATTTGCAGACGACATAGTCCTGATTGATGAGACTCGCAGCGGAATGAATGCTAAGCTGGAGGTTTGGAGACATATTCTGGAAGCTAAAGGATTTAGGCTAAGCAGGACCAAGACAGAATACTTGGAGTGCAAATTCAGTAACGGGAGCGACCTTGAGACAGACGTGAACGTGAGGTTTGGTACTCAGGTCATCCCAAAGAAAGAAAGCTTCAAATACTTCGGGTCTATTATCCAAGGGAATGGAGAGATTGATGACGATGTCACACATCGTATTAGGGCAGCGTGGATGAAATGGAGGCTCGCATTTGGAGTCTTATGCGACAAAAAGGTGCCACCAAAACTTAAAGGCAGGTTTTATAGGGTGGTGGTTAGACCGACTATGTTGTATGGAGCGGAGTGTTGGCCAGTCAAGACTTCGCACATCCAAAAAATAAAAGTTGCGGAGATGAGGATGTTGAGATGGATGTGCGGGCATTCAAGGAGGGATAGGATGATGTTAGCCGGGATAGAGTGGGAGTGGCCTCGGTGGATGATAAGATGCGGGAAGCGAGGTTGAGATGGTTTGGGAATGTGCAGAGAAGAGACACAAATGTCCCAGTACGGAGGTGTGAAAGGTTGGCTATGGATGGGTACATTAGGGGTAGAGGTAGGCCGAGAAAGTATTGGAGAGAGGTGATTAGACGGGATATGGCGCAGGTGAAACTCACTGAGGACATTACCTTAGATAGGGGTTATGGAGGACACGTATTAGGGTAGAAGTAGGTAGTCCTACCTACGCTTACAAACTGGTAGTTGTAGTATTATTATTATAGGCTCGCTTAGCCTATCATATTGCCTTATAGTCCCTTGACGTTTGATTTATGATGTTATGTGTATTTTGTTTGTCTTATTTACTTACATTAGCTATTGCTTCTTTTTGCTTCTTTATTTTTCAGAATTCGCTGTCATGACTTACACACTGTGTGTCTTACTTTGCTTGGGCTTGTGCTTTGTCTTGAGCCGAGGGTCTCTCAGAAACAGCCGCTCTACCTACCAAGGTAGAGGTAAGGTCCGTGTATACTCTACCCTCTCCAGACCCCACATTGTGGGATTTCACTGGGTATGTTGTTGTTGTATTTGCCTTAAGTACTGCTTCACAACACATTTAATTTGTATGCTCTGCCTTGATAAAGCCACTGCCCAACTATCTCAATCTTAACAGTGATGGAAGTTGTGTTTAAGGAATGTGTGGAGGTGGAGGTACTGTTAGAGATCACAATGGGAGAATTATTTTTGCCTACGCTATTTCATTGGTTCCAGGTACTAGTAATATGGCTGAAGCTGCTACTATGTTATATAGTCTCAATTGGTGTTCAAGAAATGGTTTCCAATCTGTATGGGGAGAAACTGACTCTCTACTACTAACTAAATATATCGAGAGAGAGTGGAAACCCCCTGGATGATCACCACCCTCATTGAAGATATCCAGAAATTAGTTGAAGACCATGAATTTGTCATCACTCACTGCTTTAGAGAAGCAAACAAACCAGCCGACAAGCTTGCCTCAATAAGTCATGGTTCTGATGAAATTCAATCTTTCAACTCCTCTAAAATTCCATCTTGTTAGGGGCCTTATTAACATGGATAGATGGAATATTGCCTCCTTTAGGATAAATATTGTAAAGGATAGCAACATCATCTATGAGCCTCCTTAGAACAGCAGGTCTCTATGACCTTTTTTGGGTTAGGTTAGCATAGCTTAACTAGTCTCATCTCAACGATCATGTAAAGTTTGGGATGTCAAACTCACAATTGTAAATATTTGCACACCAATAATCAATAGAGACAGTTTAATTTTTTTTTTAAAACTAGATGGCCTCATGTTGCTCTGTCCCTTGCCTACTGCTCTGGATGCATCAAAAGTATGAAGTACGAAGTTCTTATTTTGTTTCCATGTTGTGCCGTTCCTCCGATGAATCCTCTTAAGATTTCTATCCAAGTCCACAAACTCAAAATAAGTGAGAGTCTCTCCTTCTACTGGCCACATCTTTCCAGGTGTATGAAATCAATCCACGGTCGACGGATCAATCTTCTCTTCCTTGTTGGGGATAACGGGAGGATCATAGCAAAAATCTTGTTGAACTTGATACTATAGTCCAAGACAAATACAGTATCGAGAGTGGCTCTGTCTCTCCCGATGTAATCTTTTTATTAATTTGCAAATTTTGTTTTCTTGACACAGTCCTCAGGTTGTTTCATATAATTTTTTCCTCTAAATAATCATTTTAAAATATAATTTTAATATTCATTTAGTGAATAAATAATTTATGAATAGATCCAAAAATAAATAAAATATGAATAGAAGAAATCTCAGCCACCGTAACATAAGTGTCAAAATAATTAGTAATATTTTGTGTATGAATATATGTCTTGGTGATGGATGAACTGACGCGACAAATTCAAGGGAAGTTGTCATGGTGTATGTTATTTGCAGACGATATAGTCTTGATTGATGAGACTCACAGCGAAGTGAATGCTAAGCTGGAGGTTTGGAGACAAACTCCGGAATCTAAAGGATTTAGGCTAAGCAGGACCAAGACAGAATACTTGGAGTGCAAGTTCAGTAATAGGAGCGACCTTGAGATAGACGTGGAGGTGAGGCTTGGTACTCATGTCATCCCAAAGAAAGAAAGCTTCAAGTACCTCGGGTCTATTATCCAATGGAATGGAGAGATTGATGACGATGTCACACATCGTATTGGGGCGGCGTGGATGAAATAGAGGCTCGGATCTGGAGTCTTATGCGACAAAAATGTGCCACCAAAACTTAAAGGCAGGTTTTATAGGGCAGTGGTTAGACCGACTTTGTTGTATGGAGTGGAGTGTTGGCCAGTCAAGGCTTCGCACATCCAAAAAATGAAAGTTGCTGAAATGAGGATGTTGAGATGGATGTGCGGGCATTCAAGGAGGGATATGATTAGAAATGATGTTATTCGGGACAAAGTAAGAGTGGCCTTGGTGGATGATAAGATGCGGGAAGCGAGGTTGAGATGGTTTGGGAATATGCAGAGGAGAGACACAAATGTCCCAGTACGGAGGTGTGAGAGGTTGGCTATAGACGGGTTCATGAGGGGTAGAGGTAGGCCAAAGAAGTATTGGGGAGAGGTGATTAGACGGGATATGGCGCAGGTGCAACTTACCGAGGACATGACCTTAGATAGAGGGTGGTGGAGGACACAGATTAGGGTAGAAGGGTAGTAGGTAGTCGAGCGTAGTCCTACTTACGCGTGCAAACTGGTAGTGGTAATATTAGTATTGTAGGCCTAATTAGCCTATCATACAAATAGACACATTATGGTTTTATAGTAACCTGTAGCTAGTTTCTGCTGATATGTATCCTTTAGTGTACTTTGTTTAGCTTATTTATCTGTGCTAGTTAATACTTACTTTTTCGAAATGCGTTATCATAGCGTATGCGCTTTGATACCAGCATTTTCATACTGCTTTAAATTTTTTAATTTTTCCCGAACTGTTACTCTTGCTTGCTTTACTTTTGTTTTTGCTTTTGCTTTGCTTGTGCATATGCTCTATCTTGAGCCAAAGGTCTCTCGGAAACAACCGATTTACCTACCAAGGTAGCTGTAAGGTCTGCATACACTCTACCCACCCCAAACTCCACATTGTGGGATTTCACTGGATATGTTGTTGTTTGTTGTATTTTGTGTATGAGCAAAACCTTTAGCAACATTCTAGCTTTATATTTATTTATTGGACCATGAGGATTATATATTTTTCTAAAAAATCATTTACAATCAATGAGTTAGCTCCCGATGATAAGTCAACTAACTCCCAAGTGTTACTTTGAGGAGAAAATTTGCTTTAAAATGTTATAAGAACAATGATCAATAAAATAAGTGTAAAAATCATCACCAATAAATTTTCCTTTTCTTATTCTTTCACTTCTCCTCATGTCCTTATTTTCAACACATCACTAATAATTACAAAAAAATTATATGCAACACTATTATCAACATAGCTAATAAAAATATAATAAAAAGTGTTAGATCCTAATTTTATTTTCTTAGGATCTAGTAGCATAGTTTTAACAAGACACTCCACATTTTTAAATATTTGAAGTCAGAGAATAACCTTTCCACAGTTCATAGAGTTTCGTCCATTTTCTTATATGATTTCCTATTTTGCAAATTAATGAATTCACCCCAAAGATTATTAGGTGTAGAAGCAAGAACAATCATGCAATTCATCATTTCTTTTTATGTCATATTTATCCTCTCAATTACTACCTAAAATTTCATTTAGTCGTTCTTTCCCCGCGGGTAGATGTTTGATAATTTAATTATAACATAAACTATTAAACTAATGAAATTATTGGAAGTTATTTAAATCAAAATCGCAATCAATTTCAATAATACTCACTTCAAGATTTTGTGTAAAGCTCAAACCAAATAGTATTTTCTACCTTGTAATACTCCCCAAATACTCAAGAGCGGGGTGAAGAAATTACTTATCTCAATTCAAGCCCCAACTTGATCTCACTTGAGTATTCTTAAAAAATTCAACCCATGGATTTTCTATTAATTTAATTCATAATAATGTTAATACTAGTATTAAATTACCATAAATTCACCATAAAAATATACTTTGATGTGTATTTCATGCTAGGATTGAGAATTTCTCTTTCTAAACCACAGGCTTGGTTCCATAGGCCTATTTACATATTCAGATATCTTGGTACTCTCGTGTAGGCCCGTACATAATTCATAATAATGTTAATACTATAGTATTAAATTACCATAAATTCACCATAATTTATTAGCTATTATTTTGGTGGGCACACTTTTTTTAAAAATTTTATGAAACAAATAGACCCTCAAAATCAGTTTGTACACACCATCAATATAGACGGGAAGTTTCCAATTTACCCGCAAGGGTAGCCAAGTTGGTGTAGCAATAGAGCGCGGGACTGCAAGGTCACGAGTTCGATCCCCTGCATAAACCTTCTTGGTTGAGCCTGTCACACATGGCTTGCCAAGTGTGGTTAATCGGCTAACGTGTTTTGCAGGCTATTGCGTCAGTCCGGGGTTTACCCTGTGCGCACTTAAGAGAGTAACGACTGCGGGTTCCTTCGTCAATAAAAAGAAAGAAAGTTTCCAATTTGAATAAGTAAATTGAACTGGTGACCAAAAAATAAAAAAATAAAAAATTGAACCATCGAGAAGCAAATAAAAAAAAAATGAAAATTGGCAAGAAATAAGAAAAATGAAAATTGAGCATGGGGGGAAAACTAAGAAAAAAAAAGGGGCAACCCACTCTGTTCTGTTGGATAGTCTGCATCCCACGTACCAATCTGCAACTAATCTCTCTTTCTTTATTTAGGTGCTTATTTCCATAATAATCACAAATTACTGCAATTTCGATCTATTATAACCAACAATTCAAGATCTGCATTCCCCCCTGTAAAAAAAACACTGTAAGTTGTCTAAATCATATGCCAAATCCCCTCATTTGGGCAACTTTTTGTTTGTAAATGCTTGTTTGCCATCAGATTTGTTCAAGATTTTGAAAAGGGTGTGATTTTTTTTGTCATTTGGTACACAATCAATGGTTGTATATATGGTTTTACTGGGTTGATAGCATGGTAAATGGTATTTTATGTTAAAGTTTGAGTTTTTATTGATGAAGTGTTATCAAGATTCAAAAGGGGTTCTACTGAATTTGGTAAAATTGCATTTTATGTTGAAGTTTGAGTTTTTATTGATGAAGTGAATCAAGATTCAAAAGGGGTTCTACTGAACTTGGTAAAATTGCATTTTATGTTAAAGTGTGAGTTTTTATTGATGAAGTGAATCAAGATTCAAAGGGGTTCTACTGGAATTGGTAAAATGGTAGTTTGGCTAGTGGTTTCTTGGATATTTTGCTGATGGATATTTATAGAATGTTTGAAAGTGATAACATTGGTTATTGGAAGTGGTGGAACCAATAACTGGGACAAAAATGAGTACTTTCAGTAGAAGTCTCTCTCATAAACAGAGGGCATTGACAGTTAGCAGCCCTAGATTGTTCGATAAGTCGGTTAGCAGCCCTAGATTTAGTAGTAGGAAAAGCGAGGTTTCAAGACTTTTTCGTGTACTTATAGCAATTGGATCTGTTGTTTCCTTTTTCCTGGCAATTGGAGGAGGGTATTTATATGTCCTACCCAATCTTACAAAAGCATTTCATGAGGAGAATCTTGTTAGTTTTAACGGGTCGGATAGTTTTTGTGACATATTCGATGGAAAATGGGTAGTCGATAACAGCTACCCATTGTACAATGCCTCAGAATGCCCCTTTGTGGAGAAAGGATTCAACTGTTTGGCTAATGGCAGAACGAACAATGATTATCTTAAGTGGAGGTGGAAGCCACGGAATTGTGAAATCCCTAGGGTTGATGTGCATAATATGTTGGAAATTCTCCGAAATAAAAGAATTGTATTTGTAGGAGACTCGATGAGTAGGACTCAATGGGAGTCTTTGATATGTTTGTTAATGACCGGGGTGCGAGATAAGGGAAGTGTATATGAAGTAAATGGGAATAAGATCACGAAAGTAATTCGATTTCTGGGTGTGAAGTTTAGTTCTTTCAATCTCACTGTTGAATTTTATCGATCAGTATTCCTTGTCCAACATACTTGGTCTTCTAAATATGGAATAAAGAGAGTTAGATCAACCCTGAAGTTGGACAAGCTTGATGATATCAGCAATGAGTGGACCAATGCAGATGTCCTCATATTCAATTCTGGACAGTGGTGGGTGCCTGGGAAGCTTTTTGGAGTGTAAGTGCACTTTGTTCTTTTACTAACTCAAGTTTCATTTCTTTGGGAATATATTTACATATTTACAGAATTGTCATTGAACCAAAATATACTTAATATATGGAAGGGCCTTCATATATGGACTCCCCCTTTCAATCGTCATTCTTCTTTCCTCCTTTTTCACTTGTCTGGATTTTATCACTCCTACATTCATGAATATTAGTAAAAGATGCTTTTTCTTTCTTAAGAAAGTAGAAAGCCTCTTTTTGTTTGTATGTTCACATATGGATGTCTCTAATCTAGCCAACCTTATTTAGCACATGCGAGCATCCATGTGTGTTCCCACAAGAATTCGGTTGCAGTCTCAATAGGACAGGTTAAAGCCATTTAAAATTGGAAGTACTTGTTCCACAGTAAGGACTCATAACGCTAACCGCAACTAGCTTGGATTGAGACGTAGTTAGTAGTAGTTTTTGTTCCCATAATGAAAGGGTTCATTTTAGGAGCCACACATTGCTTCTGTTTAGTTTCATTAGTTACCTGAAATCATCTGTTAAGGCCTTCAAAGAAAGTTGGTATTAGCCACTTGCTCTATGAATATGCACAAAATTGTAAGGTCTGCTTTCTCTCTCTCACAATCTTAAGCTGTCTGCCAGAATAGTTATTTCTCATTTTCCTTTTGGTCTCTGACTATGATAGACAGTAAATGAATAGCAAAAACTCATTCTTTTCCCTCTTGCTCATGTTCTCCAAATCTCACGTGCGTATTGGGCCTCAGTGTTCATTAGATTTCTTGACTTGTTTTCCAGTGTCTCACTCTGTCCTTAGGTCGAAAATCAAAGTTTATACACTTTATGAGGATAACATTTGTAGCCCAAATATTTATACTTTCCAGGAAATCTTGTATTGATTTTTGTACGTCTACTGTATTTTGAATGTAAAGCAAGCTCACATCAATCACCTTAAGGTAGAAATGTTCCGTATTTTTCATTTCTTTCCTGGATACGTCTTGTGTGAATGCCTTTCCGTCAGTAGGTTTCAAAAAATTCTAAATTGCTAAATAGTAAACAAGATCAGGGAAACTTTCATGAGCTTGGATATTGCGATAGTGTTTCCTTCTTAGATTTCATGCAGAAGCTAGTGTTTTGTGTTTAGGTTGTTCTCACGATGTTTCTATTTCTTTATTTGAATAGGGGATGCTATTTCCAAGTAAATAATACACTGAGGCTTGGAATGTCAATTCAGACAGCATTCAGAACTGCCCTTGAGACTTGGTCATCCTGGATTGATACCAAAATTAACCCTAACAGGACACGTGTTTTTTTCAGAACATTTGAACCTTCTCATTGGAGGTACTTGTTGATAGCTATGCCTTCTATACAGATGAATGATTTTGGCTCTCTCATAGGAAGTTTCTACAAATTGGAGCTGGTAATAATTGGATGTAACTTTTTGAACATTTCTTGTGATATTTCAATATTCAAAGTTAATTCTTTTAATAAGTAATGAAAGTTTTATTGAGAGTCTCCAGCAAAAGGAAAGCGCTGCGCGAGAAATACATCCAGACTATAATACCATCTCAAAGTAATTTTGATGTCGTAGTACAACCTTGAAAGGATCATGAAACATCAACATGTTTCACGACTTATGTTCAAAAGTGACAAATGATGTTAAAGTCTTAATTAGATCTTGTGAATTTTATTGATGTTCGAAAAGTTATAACGTTGGTTTTTGCCTGTTCCATTTGCATGGAAATTGTTCGATATAACACCATATTGAGGTGACTAAATCTAAGGTTGTGTTTGGTATGAAACAAAATGTTTTCCTAGAAAATAAGTTTGGTATGTTAGCAGAAAACTTGGCCCAAAAACATTTTGTATAATCTAGGTAAACACTATTTGGGCAGGGGGTGGAGTTAAGGTGTAGGGGTGGTGGGGATGGGGGCTATTGGGGTGGGGTGGGTAGGAAACATATAGTGTGGAATTCCACTTGTAGAACACGTTTTCCCTAGTTTCATTAGGGAAGTCATTTTTCTCATTTTTAAGGAACTTGTTTCCCTAGAGAAAACGTTTTGCAAAACTTTCGACTAACCAAACAGGGAAAATTGGAAAACATTTTCTCCTTCCTAATGAACACACCCTAAATGATCATACTTTTACACTTGTCACCCCCTTTAAACGGTTGTAGTTATCATTTTTCTTCACCTCATTGAACAGTTGCTTTTACTTGTAGCCTTTTACCCTCATTGAAGAGTTAGCCCCATTTATCTTTTCGTTACAAATAATTCTGAGATGTCCCTTTGTTTTTTCTGCCATCAAACAAATGATCCTCCTTTATTAGTCATGGAGCTTGCTGCTTCTTTTGTTATCCTGTTTCTCATAGTTGCATTATTTTTGTTGGTTTGAGATCTACCATACTATAATCTTGTCAACTAATGAGTATATATTGGTTTTGCACCAGCAATTTAACTCTGCGGTTGTGCAATGTAACAAATCAACCTCTTTCAGAGACTAACGGTCAGGAGAGTAGCTCATTTTCAGATGCAGTATTACAGGTGGCACACAGCATGAGAGTTCCGGTTAATGTGCTACACATAACTCCCATGTCTGCATTCAGGAAAGATGCACATGTTGGTCTTTGGAGTGATAATCCATCTCTCTCTGATTGCAGCCACTGGTGTCTACCTGGTGTTCCTGATCTTTGGAATGAAATGGTCTTCTCTTACCTGTATGGTAGCTATCGTCATACGCCATTGCATCAACAAAGAGAGTAAGTTTTGTTACTTGGGTTTAAAACTTGGTCAATTCAATAGTATTTCTCTTCTCACTGTGTGATCTGTTATGATTAATCCAAATTCTAAGTGTACTCAGACATCAAGGCATCGAATTCAAGAATTAGGGCATCTAAATTTTTTTATCTTATGTATAGGGATGTTTAATGAAAACCGACAAACCACATCAAACCGATAAACCGAGTCAAATCGAAGAAAAAAACAGACATAGTGATATGATTTGGTATTGAAAAAATCACACCGACCATAATTGGTCTGGTTTGGTTTTAACGAAAAAAGTCGAACCGATCCGAACCAAACCGAAAAATAGAGCCACAATTGCGATTTTAACATTACCAAGTTAAATTCAAGAATAGTGTATTATGAGACCATAGTTGAAAGAAGATTTTGTGGGATGCCAGTGCATGATATCAGTTTTGCTCCAATATTTCTCATTCATTAGCCAAACTTACATGAACATATCTCAATATAAAAGACTGAACCATCTTTCTTGACTCCTCGCTTACTTTTGTGCAACTACTCCTTTCTATAAGTTTACTCATAAGTTGGTCTACTAGTTTCCTTAGCGAAACCAAAAGTCGCCACGAGTATTTGGTTACATCATTGGTTCAACTAGTCAACCTGTGCCTATTAAGCTGGCACTTTTTTCCAAATAGAGTAGTGTATTATTAGTGGTGAGGTTTCTTTTTTCGCGTTGAATCTGTTGTATGCGCAACTGTAGCAGCAAAAACTCATTCACTTTAGCTAAACGCTGCTTATAAAGAAAATGTTCTATATATCCAATGGGCGAAAGTTGTTTTCCTATTAAGTGAAGGTTATTTATTTATTGCAGATTCAACAGCTTGGACTGATGTATCATAAGAAGGAACTCTACCAGCTTATGTTTTTCTATGGAGGTCTATCAATTTTGCAAAGCAATTCTGAACAGAAATGTATAGTTACACAGTGAGAAGATAGTTTTGTACCGGGGAATCGATTTCTTCTTTTTTCATTATTTTTTGTTTGTTCACAAAATTTGTTTTTAAGAAGGAAGGAGAAAATGTATATCATTCCCACTTCCCAGAATGTTTGTCTAGTTTCGTGTAATATTTGAAAATTAATATGTAATGTAGTTTTCAAAAATTTAACCACTGATGAGAAGTATTACATCTGAAGTTTGACATCTCTTCTTTTCTTTTGTTCGCTTAATTCATGTTACACCAGAACAGTTGAAAATGTAACACTTCCCCTTCCATTCTTGTCCAGTTTGCTGTGGTTCGAAAGATACTTTTGAATTGTAATTTTTTTAATTTTCAACAACTAAAATACATATATGAGAATAAGCGTCGTGGTCAGTTGACCATTCCTACTTGCTTGGTGGATACATATTTGGTATTATTGTTAGCATTAATATGAATTACTATCTGTAATAATTGAAACATGATGAGATTACTCTAATTGCTATATATATAATCTTGAGGAATGTTCAATGTATCCCTTTACAATTTAAGTAGAAGAAAATAACCCTGCAAAGAACTATTATGCGTAAATATAAATATATGTTGTAAAAAAAAGAAATAAAATTAAAAACAAGTTTGTAAAGAAATTGATCGGACAAACTTGTCTAATGTTTGTCTAATTTAGGTTTAAAGTAGGTCAAAGTGATCTGGATATATATAACAGGAAAAACAATAAGCAAATGATTTGGCTGACAATACTACTGGTATACATATGTACATGAAAAGTTGTCAATTTTCCCCCAACACCTCCCAACCTCCACCCCTGATAAAAGGTAATACAACAAAAGAGACCTCTAGAATTTCAGAAATTAATCAATGGCCATTGGCGTGATCCTTTTCCTGGTAGCCTTTTTAGAAATTTGAGGGGTTGATTCTTGTTTCACTTCTGCTTTTCCACTATCTATATCCATGCATTTATCACTGCCAATAATTTCTGCAACATTTTCCTCCTGTTTCTGCACATTATTTCTATCATCTCCAGCAATTTCTTTTTCTGCAAACAATTTCCGAATAGAAACATATTTTTAGTTAGGTATGAGAAAGAACACGTGGACAAAACAATAAATATAGTTGGAGGAACACAGCAAACCTGGCCTACAGAAAGTGCATCCCAGTTCCTCATTATCAAATTCTAGCAGAGTGCAGTAACCGTCTTGGGAGGATAAAGCCAGATTTTGATTTAGGCCAAAACAAAAGGAATTAAATAAATTTCTAGAATGCTTCACGAAAGAGAACAGGAGTGCTGACAGCATTTGAAAAAGAATAGGGAAGCCAGGAATACCATGCTATGTCTCAGTAATAAAGAAAGATAATGAAGACCAGCTACAATGGATATTGGTTGAACACTTTCCGTGTCATAGATGTACAAGGTATTCAATGTAGCCACAGCAAAAATAAGACGATAAGGAAGCTTGAAGAATGATGCTGCAGTCATTAAAAGGGATTGGGTATCGAGCAGCATAACATAGTGCAATCACTCAAAAGGAATCCAAATAGAGAACCTACAATTGCTTGATCCTCTCAAGCTAAATGTCATGGGGCGAAAGCGTACATCAATGACAGGTTTGCTGGCACCTGTGAGCATTAAAGCTGGTCTGTCAATATCCAACAAAGTTGAGGTGTAAGTATCAGATTGTTGTGAGCTAGAGGGAATATAATGGATTCGCTCTTAAAAAAATACAATAGTACCAAACGGACAGAAGATCCTTGCCTTGAGAGATCTTTCCTAGAAAACACATAAGCGGTATTCGCTGGTTCTAAAGCAGGTGTAAACTTGTAAGAACCTGAAATAGCAAAACACATCTATATTCTCAAACCTTCTACCTTTACTTCGTCAATTCCCTTTTTCCCCATCCATCCCAAAAATGATAATCATAAAAACAATAATAAATTAAATCGGAATACAGGTTAGATGCCTTTAATCAACGCGTTAGCACTATGAGACGAAAAAACAGCTATGAAGAAGTCCAAGTTTCTCTAATGAAGAGTCCAAAGATAACGCTTAAATGAGAAGACGTAGTTCACAAAGAGGGCTACGGGATGATTTTAATCTGAATTCGGTGTGCTGCTTTTAAAAAATACATCAGGAGTAGTTACTCTTAAAAAATACAAAGATACATGTAGATAAATAAAAAGTGTAAGTGTAGAACTTGTTGAATTATTTGATCCAGACTAAATTGAGAGATTTATAAGGACAAGTTTATACCATCTGCACCAGAGGCCAAATGCTCTCCTGCATATTACAAGAAAATGGTAATTCAAATTTGTTGGTCGACTAGATAGGTACAAGTATATTATCTAACACTTTAAGAATCAGATGGAGGCATGCATTAGAAGGTCAGCTATGCTAAAAGTTTTGATAACTGAAAAGGTTGCTAAAAAAGAAGTACCCACAGTTACACAACCAGCAGAAACGTTTGTTGGGATACAATTGTTGCAGGGAACGGGAAGTAAGTAACTATTACAATTGTAAGAAAGGATAAACTAAATATTACAATAAACTGGAAATCAAGAACGTATCAAACTGCTTGTGTGATTTGCTGAGTCGAGTGATGGCACTCTGTCTTTAAGACAAGATTGTCCCGTATATCTCCTTTTACGTTGTCGGGCAATAGTCTCCCAAGATACAACAACAACTTAACAAATGAGCAAAGGAAACTCAAGTGTTACTCTTGAACAACTTTGAGTATAATAACTTTGCTAGAGAGGAAGAAGATGAATTCAGAAAATTCTGGAGTATTTTCTAAGTGTTGTGTAGTGTTCTTCAATTGAGTCAAAGGCCTCAATTTATAGTGTAAGGAGAAGACCCCTCAACTAGCCAACTAATGGCCTTCAATAGCCATGTAATGACACTTAATTGAGAGGTTACATTCAGCCAAATAATGGCTGAATTCATGTGTCAAGTAATGGAGAATTAATGCTCCAAAACCTGCCCAAAGGTCAGAACGTTTCAACTTCCAGTCGCAGCATTCTGCTTCCGAAGCGCCGTGGTTCTGTGAATTAGCGCCGCGGCTCCAGTGACTGGCCTACCAATTAGTGCCGCGGCTCCGACGGTGTGGCGCTGCGGCCCTTCACGGCTCCGCGGCGATTTCCGACTCGTTTCATCTTACACTTCTTCCTTCGTTTACCAACGTGGAATACTTTGTTATTTGGCCAATAACCATCCATCATTCTATGTCTCAAACGTATTACATACGTACCAATATCTCTTTCACTAACAAAATTTGCGATACTTGGCACTACGTGTGCACGTGTGTGGAAACGACGTTTTCGACGTGCGGGGCCCCAATTGTTTGAGTCATAAATAATGGGGTATACTTAATTTCACATTTAATAAATTTCCAACAATCTCCTCTTGAAAGAGATTTTGGCGCACTCACATGGTGCCTCTCCAGCAATCTTTCAGCGGACCGATGTTGTATCTGGATAGGTAGCTTTTTCTTTGAACCTTCCATAGTTGAATACCATCGGACTTACTTACTGCGCGGTGAACGTGATGTCTTGAACCGTCAGTGTTTAGTGTAAGTCAAGTCAACGGTACCAACACAACAACTTTCCTTACTCTGTTCGTCATAATGTTTTGTCCGTTGTGGCCGTGGACACTTCTTGGATTCTTAAGTGCGTTCATTTGAGGCGGTCTGTCCTCGCACTTAAATAGGTGGTATCCTACAAGGTATCCTGCTATACCCCACTTTACAAGTGTTAGGAACCATTCAAAGTTTTCCCAAACCTAACCTCAAAAGGTTTTGGAAACTTAACATTCACCCACACTACAGATAGCACTTATAGTCTATCGCGGGAACGACTTTAGATTTGGTGTTTCGTTACAGAAATAACTATCCGAAGTGCTCATGCTTCCACCGAAGCGATCAACTGAACCTTTACAGCTTAGTTTTCCCATTGAACCTAATTCCTGGGATCTTCAGTCAGTAAGGTTGGGTTACCACTGTATTGGTCCTTATACTTTGGGTTTTAAGCCCATTCCCCTAGACAGGCAGAACATCTGATCTTTGGGTAAGCCCTTTGTCAGCGGGTCCGCTATGTTATCCTTTGACTTTATGTAATCAATGGATATTATACCCGTGGTGATCAGCTGCCTAACGGTCTTATGTCTCCGTCGAATATGACGAGACTTGCCGTTGTACATAGAACTCCGTGCCCTTCCTAGAGCCGACTGACTGTCGCAGTGGATCATTACAGAAGGTACGGGTGTGTCCCAACAAGGGACATTCTCTAAGAAGTCATGAAGCCACTCAGCTTCTTCTCCTGCTTTGTCTAAAGCGAGAAACTCCAATTCCATCGTGGATCGAGCGATGCAAGTTTGCTTAGAGGATTTCCAAGACACAGCCCCACCACCAATTGTAAATACATACCCACTGGTGGACTTGGTATTCTCTATATCAGATATCCAGTTTTCATCATTGTACCCCTCTAGTACAACTGGATATCTCGAATAATGCAACCCGTAAGTTAGTGTGTATTTCAGGTATCGTAGTACCTGATTCAATGCCTTCCAATGATCATTACTTGGATTACGGGTAAACCTAGACAACTTGTTAACTGCATAAGCAATATCAGGTCGGGTGTAGTTTGTTTTGTACATCAAACTACCAATCACCTGTGGTGCCTTTATAGGCGAACTGCCAAACATCTCAAACTTTCTCAACACATCCTCGATGTAGTGAGACTAAGATAAGACCAGTCTGTCAAATGTCTTAGAGATCTTTATCCCTAAGATGACATCTGTGATACACATATCCTTCATGTCGAAGCATTGTTTCAACATGTTCTTAGTCTCTAGAATCAAGCTAGGACTGCTACCTGTGATCAACATGTCGTCTACGTACAGGCATATCATGACGAACGAGTCTTACCTTGCATGTAGACACATTTGTCACACTCATTAATGGCAAAGCCCTTCGATAGTAGAGTACTATCAAATTTTTCGTGCCATTGCTTCAGGGCTTGTTTCAGCCCTTACAGAGATTTGACAAGCCGACAGACTTTCTTCTCTTGCCCTGGAACCACATACCCCTCGGGTTGTTCCATATAGATTTCTTCTTCTAAATTACCATTTAGGAAGGCTGTCTTAACGTCCATTTGATGTATCTCAAGGTCACGCAATGATGTGATCGCAATGAATACTCGTAAAGACGTCATCCTAGACACCGGGGAGTACGTGTCAAAGTAGTCAAGGCCTTCCTTTTGTCGATAACCCTTGACTACCAACTTGGCCTTGTACTTATCTATAGACCTATCTGCTTTATACTTCCGTTTGAGTATCCAATTACAACCCAACGGTTTATTTCTCGGAGGAAGATCAACCAACTCCCAAGTATGGTTATGCAGAATGGAGTTTATTTCACTCTCAATAGCTTCTTTCCAGAGCGGTGCCTCTGGAGTTGACAATGCTTCAGCAATTGTCCTTGGTTCATCATCAACCATATAAGCTACAAAGTCAGGACCGGAGGATTTGTCCTTCCTGATCCTTTTACTTCGTCTTAGTTCCATCTCTGGAGTCTCCAAGTTCTGAGAATCTGGAACATTAGATTCCAGATATTCAGCCACTTCGAAGTCCACTAGATCTGAACCATCTAGATCCGGGCAATCAACGACTCCTGGTTCCTGAGAGCTTTGTTCATAACTTCGTTTGCGAGAGGTTGTCTCTTTCCTTTCTAGGAAAAGTATCCTCAAAGAATTGGACATTCCTTGATTCCATGATTGTACCCCTGTGGATATATGGAATATCTTACTTATGCACTAAGAAGCGATAAGCACTACTGTTATTTGCATATCCGATAAAAATGCAATCTACAGCCTTATGCCTAATCTTGACCTGCTTTGGTTTGGGTACTTCGACCTTTGCCAAATAACCCACACCTTTAAATATTTAAGGTGGGTTTCTTTCCCTTTCATGATTCATATGGAGTTTTGTCCTTACCCTTATGTGGGACTCTATTAAGAATCGTATTAGCGGTAAGGACGGCTTCTCCCCACATGTTTTGGAGAAGACCGGAATTGATGAGCAAGTCATTCATCATTTCCTTCGATGTGCGATTCTTGCGTTCAGCAACACCGTTCGACTGAGGTGAGTATGGAGCCGTCGTTTGATGAACAATGCCCGATTCGACACAATGTTCCTCAAATGATGCTACGCATTCTCCCCCTCTATCGCTACGGATGGATTTAATCTGCATGCTTAGTTGGTTTTCAACTTCAGCTTTGTAACGTCAGAACGCTTCAAAGGCTTCATCTTTACTTTTCAACAAGTAAATGTAACAATATCTTGTGCTATCATCAATGAATGTCACAAAGTACTTGTTCCCCCCTAGTTTGTGCAAACTTCAAATCACATATATATGTGTGAATAAGTTCTAGAAGAGCGGTATTCCTTTCGACGGATCGAAAATGAATCATTGTGAGTTTTGCCTCTACGTACATCTTACGTTTATGTTGAGAGTTCACGTCGATAGACGACAACAACTCCAACTTCACCAACCTTTGGATGGACTTGTAGTTAACATGTCCTAATCTATGATGCCATAAATTAGAGGACTCAAGCAAGTAAGAAGAAGCTTCAATATTATTGCTTGTACGTAATACAGACATGGCGTTAACTTTGAAGAGATCTTCACAGACGAATCCTCTTCCCACAAACGTTCCATTCTTGGTGATTACAAATTTATTAGACTCAAACACTAGCATAAAACCAGCATTAACCAATAAATGACCTGAAATTAAATTTCTTCTAATCTCAGGAACATGCATCACCTCCTTCAGAGTGAGCTCATTTCCAGAAGTCATCTTCAGGACTACCTTTCCTACCCCCAGCACGTCAGAGGAAATGTTGTTGCCCATGAACATCTTCTTGTTTGTAACTGGTGTATACGTGGAGAAGGCATCTCTATTGGAACAGATGTGTCTGGTAGCACCCATGTCCATCCACCATTGCATGGGATTTTCAACAAGGTTTGCTTCGAGCACCACCGCCAAGAACTCCTCAATCATGTCGTCAAGAAGTGTATTTGACGACGTTAGCTTGTGCTTTGCTTTTGGCCTTGGCCTTCTTTTGTTGCTCAGTCTTGAGCTTGCGGCAATCCTTGATCATGTGACCAGGTTTCCCACAGTGGTGACAGTTCCGCTTGAACTTCTCTGTTGCCTGGATCTTGCCGTCTTTCTGGAACTTGCGCTTCTTGCTTGGGTTCCCTTTGGCCTCAGCCAGATTTGCCTTTGCCTCAGCGGGTTGTTTTCCCCTAGGCAAGGCCTTCTTATTATCTTCCTGAATTTGGAGTTTGATAATAAGTTCTTCAAAGATCATTTCCTTTGTTTTGAGTTTTAAGTAACTCATAAACTCATTCCACGAGGGATGTAACTTCTCAATCAGTGATGCAACCAAAAACTGCTCATTTGGTTTCATACCTTCAAAATCCAGGTGATGTAGAATCATTTGGAATTCCTGAACTTGGGACATCACTGTTTTACTATCCACCATTTGAAATTTCAGAAATTTCTCACCGATGAATTTCTTAGTACCTGCATCTTGTGTGTTGTACTTCTTCTACAGTTTATCCCACAACTCTTTGGCAGTGCCTACGGTGCAATATACCGTGTAGAGAGGGTCGGACAAACACTTCAATATATATTTCTTACATATGAAATCACTATGACTCCATGTATCAAGAATCATCTTCATGCCATTAATGACATGGATACCTAGGCCCCCTTCAGCCGTTTCAGTAGGCGAACGATCCATTTCATCTCCAGCTTGTAGAGGATCTTCTGTTAGGAACTGAGCCATTCCCATAACCGTCACATAGAATAGCATCTTCTGTTGCCATCTCTTGAAGTTAGAGCCCGTGAACTTTTCAGGGCGTTCATGGTAGAATCCAGCGGGTGGAGGAACGACAACGTTCCCTTGAGCAACATTAAAGGCGTTGGATGAGCCTTGACCAACCGGAAAGGCATTAGGTGTGCCTTGAGCAGTGGGGAAGGCAGAGGGAGTGCCTTGAGTAGCAACATCAGCAGAATCATAAACAATTTGTTCTTTTCCAGTCATCTTTCTAGGTACTTACAACAAATCTTGTCTTAAAATTGTTGAGATATAATTGTTGCAGGGAACAGGAAGTAAGTAACTATTACAATTGTAAGAAAGGATAAACTAAATATTACAATAAACTGAAAATCAAAAACATAACAAACTGCTTGTGTGATTTGCTGAGTCGAGTGATGACACTCTGTCTTTAAGACAAGATTGCCCCGTATATCTCCTTTTTCGTTGTCGGGCAATAGTCTCCCAAGATACAACAACAACTTAACAAATGAGCAAAGGAAACTCAAGTGTTACTCTTGAAGAACTTTGAGTATAATAACTTTGCTAGAGAGGAAGAAGATGAATTTAGAAAATTCTGGAGTATTTTCTAAGTGTTGTGTAGTGTTCTTCAATTGAGCCAAAGGCCTCAATTTATAGTGTAAGGAGAAGACCCCTCAACTATCCAACTAATGGCTTTCAATAGCCATGTAATGACACTTAATTGAGAGGTTACATTCAGCCAAATAATGGCTGAATTCATGTGTCAAGTAATGGAGAATTATGCTCCAAAACCAACCCAAAGATCAGAACGTTTCAACTTCCCGTCGCGGCATTCTGCTTTCGAAGCGCCGGGGTTCTGTGAATTAGTGCCGCGACTCCAGTGACTGGCCTACCAATTAGCGCCGCGGCTCCGACGATGTGGCGCGGCGGCCCTTCACGGCTCCGCGGCGATTTTCGACTCGTTTCATCTTACACTTCTTCCTTCGTTTACCAACGTGGAATACTTTGTTATTTGGCCAATAACCGTCCATCATTCTATGTCTCAAACGTATTACATACGTACCAATATCTCTTTCACTAATGAAATTTGCGATACTTGACACTACGTGTGCACGTGTGTGGAAACGACTTTTCCGACGTGCGGGGCCCCAATTGTTTGAATCATAAATAATGGGGTATACTTAATTCCACATTTAGTAAATTTCCAACAACGTTAACATTTCCAATGTATTGATCAACCCAGAGAAGTAACAGAGGATTGTAAGATGATATAGACTTAGAAGTAAGTCAACCCCAAAGATTGTCAAATTGACTCTCCATCATGTTGTGCTTCAGACATGTTGAATCAAATGTTGCAAATACTTGCAGAAACATCGTTACTTGTTGTTTCATTTATAGTAAGAAGCAACCTTCTTTACATAGTCAAAGGTAATTCATGATTTCGTGAACTTCATTGCAACTCAGCATCCATCAAATCTGACTTCAAAAGAAGTTCCCCACTCCACTCTGTATTTCCAGTTCTCAAATGAACAGGTGCTCAAATACATATCCAGCAAGAGGATTCAGACTGCAGGAATTTCATAACCTATAGCAATATTCCCAGATATCACTCAATCTAACAGAATATATACGACTGATATTCCAACTTTCCAATTTTAATCTTCAAAGCACTACATAGGCCACCAGGGAAAGTGCGTCTAGCAGAAATTATTAGTTCAAGAAATTGGCCAACAGGCCATCAGCTTTCTAAAACTGAAGAGCGTGAAAGCCTACAAGTCTATTCCAAACAAGGTAATACTTGAAAGAAAAAAAGGAAGAACCAAGTTCACAGCTAATTGCAACTTACGTAGAGTCAGCAACAACTATATCCAATGCTGTGTTGGAAATTAGCCTTTGGCGGGTAGATGCGTCCACCCATCTTTGATGAATTAAACACTAGTGTTTCGCATGTTGGAGACCTTGTCTCTTCGCACATGCATGATCTACGAAGTGAGTAGATGACCGTAGGGCCAAGAATCGTCTAATTTCGTTGAGAAATGAAAGAGATATTGGTCCACGAAGTAAGGTGTTTGAGACATGGAAATGTGGTGTGGGACAAATCTACCACATCGGTGGGAATAGGAAGAATTGCTCTCTATATAAGTCTCTAATGTGGTAAAGGGTTTGGATCCCCAAGGGGTATCCCATGTGTTTAAAGGAGGGAAGACCTAGATGTGCTTGGGTTCAAGGCTAAGCCCACACGCGCGCCGCCGCCGCCCGCTCGTCCCGTCGGGTCACGGGGGGGCGTGGGCGTGGGCCTTTCGATATTATCTTTTTGGACCGTAGAACTCGCCGATGTACGCTTTGATCCCCGAAGTTTCATATGTACGCTTGGACCGAATTCTTTTATATGTACAGCTTTGGTCCCCGAAGTTTCAATATTTACGCTTGGTCCCCGCAATTTCGGAGACTTTTTCTCGCCTACCGTTGGGACTGTTTTTTGAGGAATTAATCAGCCATTACTTGGCTGATTAACTCCTCCATTAACAACCCATTACTTGGGCAAATAAGGGGCGACCTTTCAATGGCCATTAACACCATTACTTGGTCGTTTTAATGCCCTCCTAAATGGCCATTAACAGCCATGTTTTGGCAGTTGGACAGCCCCTTCTCTATGTTATATATTGAGCCTCATTTGGCTCAATTCGGGGGCAGAATATAGATGAAAAACAGGCCACAAAACAGACGAAAAAGACACCGAAAAATCAAGCAAACCAAAGGTGGCTGAAAAATCAGCAAAACAAAGGCTGAAAATCACCAAAAACAAGTGACCAAACCCTCACGTATACACAAGATATACACTACGAGACACACTATATACACAGAGACAAAAGAGAAGAGTAAAGAGAAACTCTTCCTTCCTATTCCATATCTTCAAAGAAGTCGAGTCATATTTGTTTTCTTCGACAGTGCTCAACCTATTGGCTTTGTAGTGTTGAGATTAAAGTGTTATTTTATCTTGGGAGACTATTGCCCGCTAACGTAAAAGCATATATACGGGGCAATCTTGTCTTAAGGATAGAGGGCTATCCTCGACTCAACACACAACGTTGTAACCTTCCAGATTTAGTTGTTTCTTGATTTCAGGATATCAAGATTCAAGACACAACATACTTGCGGCAGTTCTCAAAGTTGGCTTTGCAAGATGATCAAGATTCAAGACACAACACACTTGCGGCAGTTTTGAAGTTTGACCATTTATTTATCCTTTCGAACATTTGTAATAGTTATTTACATCCCGTACTGCTTTATAAAGTACGATAGAGTACCAACAACTTAAGACAAGATTTGTATAGTATTACTATTAGTGTTCGAAAGATGTCGGTCTTCTGGTAGAAGAGAGTGATGATGATGAACGTGTTCATGGTGTCACCGCTACCAAGACCGGTGGGAACAAGCGCTCACGAGAGCCTGAGGATGTCAACTGGGACAAGAGGAGAAGACGAAGATGTTATTCTATCTTGTAGCAGAAGGCCTATATCTTGTCCCAGACAAAAGAACCGAATAATGGTGAGAAGGAAATGGACACTCAGTCTAATGAAGTGACTAAAGTGAGCCAGAATCCGAAATTGGGATAAGTATTTTTCTTACTTGTCAAGAATAAAGATTAAATGATAAGTATTTTTCTTACTTGTCAAAAATAAAGATTAAATGATGTCTGATTAAAAATGGATTAAAGTAAGGAGGAATATGAAAATAATTTATATTCTTTACGCTTTAACAAATCAGAAGTTTAATCTCATCTTCTTTTCCGTTTAAAAATTGGATTTTTTAAACGACTTAAAAAGATCCGTTCTTTTAAGTGTAATTATTAAAAGTGTGTAAAGTATGTTCGCACATACGAGTGAGAAAGATCCACTGACTGTGCGAAAATTGTTACCACTCTTAAGTAAGCGCCAAGAATTATCTGGGCACCAATCATAACGGAAGAAGTCTAAAAGTTAATGACGTTGAGCCTGTCATATTATTTGGCAGAAGATCCTTCATCGGATGATATTGGACACTCAGTCATACAAAGCCTCCGGCGACCGGAGGGGCCAAAATTCCTTTGATATGATGATATTGGACACTCGGTCATATAAAGCCTCCGGCGACCGGAGTGATGCCGAATTCATTTCATAGGAAAAGTAATGGACACCTAGTAAGGTGGGCCGTAGTTTCCGGTGTCCTAGATGATCCGAAGGCCTAAAGAAAGGCAAGAAAGAAATTGGACACTCGACCGCCAAAACAACTAGAGTGGGCCCGAGTATCGAGATCACATATGATCCGGTTACGCCCTAACCACGGCAAGAGGTTGTTCATGTGAAGCAACGCCACCTCTAAAGTAAAAGGGGCTAGAGAGGTTGTCCTCAATAGGACTTCAGGGAATGGGATCACTCTAAGATGAGGTGATACATGTCCCAAACTTGGTTAAAGGGACGCTGTTGGTCAAGCTGGTTTGAGACTAGTCCAACAGGTCTGTAATAACTAAGAATGGTACAATATGTCTATAGCCAAATGAATGATATATTTGTAATCCGTGCATCTATGCCATCATAGATTAAGACACGTTAAATAGCAAGTCATTCAAAAGCTAACGATGTTGAGATTGTTGCCTTCTGTCAACATAAACCCTCAAAATAAATGTGAGGTAGGCGAAGAGGCAAAATCACCTTTCCAAATTCCATCAAGGGAATAGCGAAATAAGCACCGCTCCTCTAGAGCTTAGTCACACCTTTATGGGTGATTTGAAGTTTATACAAAATAGAGGGGGGAGACAAGTACGTTGTGATCTTCATTGATGATGGGAACAACGTATATAATCCTTTGTTTGTTGAAAAGCAAAGATGAAGTTGTTGAAGCGGATAAACGCTACAAAGCAGAAGTTGGAAATCAACTAAGCCTATGGATTGCGAAATTCATAGCGATAGAGGGGGAGAATTTGAAGCATCGTTTATTAAACGACTGCTCACTACTCACCTCAGTCTAACGGTGTTAGCCAAGCGCAAAGCCGTACTCCCAAATTATGTGGGCAAGGCGATCCTTACCGCTAATGCGATTCTCAACGTAACTCCGCATAAGGATAAGGATAACCCTCCGTGTGAGACATGGAAAGGATCTCACATACAAATGTTGTGATGTGGGGTGGTTTCATACCTAAGACTGTAGATTGCATATCCACTGGATCTGCAAATAACAGTAGTTTTTATCGCCTCTTGGCGTCAAAGAATACTGAATTCTTTGAAGATCGCTTTCCTTGAAAAAGGAAAAAGGGAGTAATTGCTCAAGGTTAACAAGAACCCGCGAGGGCTCGACCGTCCGAAACCGGACGTTCCGTATCTACAGACTCGAAAGTTACCGGCTATCCGGAACTTAATATTCCGGATCCGCGAACTCGTGGATTCTAGATGTTGAACCGAGAAGGAGCAAAGAGGGGACAAAGACTTGTTCCATACCTTCTAGCTTGTATGGTTGAGAACGAACCATGGACAATTAATAAATAATTGTCATCTCTAAAAGCGCTGCTTTGGAAAAAAGCTACAAAGAGAGAAATAGACTCTATCATATAGAACCATACTTGCGTAATGGTTGATCTTCCTCCGGAAAAGAACCTTTGGGTTGTAAGATGTGCTCCCCAGCAGAGTAGCTTCACATCCAGGGCCATTGCGAGCTTTGCGTGGCATGAATGTTGAATTAGCCTTCCCAACCGTAGAGTTGGAAGAAGAGAATCGTACTTGGTTTGCCGATCGTTGGGCTTCTTCCGAACTTTCATTTTGGTCCCCGAAATGTTTACATTTTGGTCCCGAAAGTTTCGATAAAACAGAACAATGAATCGACCACGAAACATTGACTCGAAGTTAGAATGCCAACAAGTCTAAAAGTAAAAGTCATATTGAAACAAAGTCTCGATATGAAAGATATGGGTATCACAGATGACATCTTTGGAATTGGATTTCTAAGACATCTAACGGATCGGTCGATAGTTGACGCCTCTCGTTGAAGCCACCAATGGATATGAATCATAGAACTGATTGGAATCATGGTGCACCCATAGACAAGGAGCGATATGCTCGGGTCACGTGTAGTTCAATGTATTGTACACACTACAACCGACCCGGTATCGTCTTCCAAAGCGAGATCAGTTAAACTAAGGTTCACTGATGATTTCAATACATGATCAATAGAAAGGCGTTAAGTCGGATATGACGATATCTAAATTATTCACTTATCTACGGATTATAGTATTCTGGATGTCCAGCGGTTCTGAGAGAACACTGTGATGCAAACTGGACATCAGATATGAAGAACACCAAAGCCACAAGTAAATGTGTATGGTGGTTCTTGGAAAATCCTCTAAGCAAACTTGCATCGGCCGATTCATGATGGAATCGGGGTTTATCGCTTTATACAAAGCATGAAAGAAGTTGAGTAACTTCACGACTCTTTAGAGGACGTCCCTTATTGGGAGAAACCCGTGCCTTCAGCGGCTTATACATTGTGGCTAGCCGGTCGGCTTCGGGAAGGACACGGAAGACGGCGTCCTGGACATATCTTTTAGGATCCGTCGGAGACATAAGACCGTATGGCGCTGATCATCACGGGTGTCACATCCTTGTTTACTAACTAAGGGACTATCCGGAGATCAAGTGTTCTCGCCTGTCTAGGGGAATTGGCTTAAAACCCAAAAAATACGAACCTTTGCGGTGGAAACCCAACCATACCGATTGGAGATCCCAAGAATGTGGTTCAATGGGAAAACTAAGCGGCAAAAGGTTCGGTTGAGCGCTTTCGGTGGAAGCAAGAAGCACTTCGGATGATGATTTCGTACGGAAACATGAATCCAAAGTCTGTTCCCGCGATAGACATTAAAGTGCCGCTCGCATGGTGGGTAAAGGTTAAGCTTCCAAACCTTTAAAAGATCCTCAAACGGTTGAGGTTAAGGTTGGGGAACATTTAATGATTCCTAACACTTGTGAAGTGGGGTATAGCAGGATACCTTGTAGGAGATCACCTATTTAAGTGCGAGGATGGCCGACTCAAATGAACGCACTTAAGAATCCAAGTGTGTCCATGGCCACAACGGACGAAACGTAAGAAGGAAAATGAATAAGAAGAGTTATTGTGTTGATATCGTTGTCTTGGCTTACACTAAACACCGACGGTTCAAGACATCACGTTCACCGCGCGAAGTAAGTAAGTCCGATGGTTTCAACTAGGGAAGGTTCAAAGCGAAAGCTACCTCTCCCGATGCAATATCGTTTCGCCGAAAGATTGCTGAAATGTAGGCACCTTGTGCGTGCGCCACAATCTCTCTTTCATAGAGGGGATTGTTGGAAATTAGCCTTTGGCGGGGAGATGCGTCCACCCATCTTTGATGAATTAAACACTAGTGTTTCGCATGTTGGAGACCTTGTCTCTTCGCACATGCATGATCTACGAAGTGAGTAGATGGCCGTAGGGCCAAGAATCGTCTAATTTCGTTGAGAAATGAAAGAGATATTGGTCCACGAAGTAAGGTGTTTGAGACATGGAAATGTGGTGTGGGACAAATCTACCACATCGGTGGGAATAGGAAGAATTGCTCTCTATATAAGTCTCTAATGTGGTAAAGGGTTTGGATCCCCAAGGGGTATCCCATGTGTTTAAAGGAGGGAAGACCTAGATGTGCTTGGGTTCAAGGCTAAGCCCACACGCGCGCGCCGCCGCCCGCCCGTCCCGTCCGGTCCGGGCCGGCCTCGGGCTCGGGTCACGGGTCACGGGTCGTGGGCCGTGGGGCGTTGTGGGTCGTGGGCCGTGGGTCGTGGGCCTTTCGATATTATCTTTTTGGACCGAGAGAACTCGCCGGATGTACAGTTTGATCCCCGAAGTTTCAATATTTACGCTTTGGTCCCCGAACTTTCGGAGACTTTTTCTCGCCTACCGTTGGGACTATTTTTTGAGGAATTAATCAGCCATTACTTGGCGATTAACTCCTCCATTAACAGCCCATTACTTGGGCAGTTGGGCAGCCTTTCAATGACCATTAACAGCCATTACTTAGCTGTTTTAATGCCCTCCTAAATGGCCATTAACAGCCATGTTTTGGCAGTTGGACAGCCCCTTCTCTATGTTATATATTGAGCCTTATTTGGCTCAATTCAGGGGCAGAATATAGACGAAAAACAGGCCACAAAACGGACAAAAAAGACACCGAAAAATCAAGCAAACCGGTGGCTGAAAAATCAGCAAAACAGTGGCTGAAAATCACCAAAAACAAGTGACCAAACCCTCACGTATACACAAGATATACACTACAGAGACACACTATATACACAGAGACAAAAGAGAAGAGTAAAGAGAAACTCTTCCTTCCTATTCTATATCTTCAGCAAGTCGAGTCATTTTTGTTTTCTTCGACAGGCTCAACCTATTGGCTTTGTAGTGTTGAGATTAAAGTGTTATTTTATCTTAGGAGACTATTGCCCGCTAACGTAAAAGCATATATACGGGGCAATCTTGTCTTAAGGATAGAGGGCTATCCTCGACTCAACACACAACGTTGTAACCTTCCAGATTTAGTTGTTTCTTGATTTCAGGATATCAAGATTCAAGACACAACATACTTGCGGCACTTCTCAAAGTTGGCTTTGCAAGGTGATCAAGATTCAAGACACAACGCACTTGCGGCAGTTTTGAAGTTTGACCATTTATTTATCCTTTCGAACATTTGTAATAGTTATTTACATCCCGTACTGCTTTATAAAGTACGATAGAGTACCAACATGCTGACCCTCTCAAAAACCAATATTACATTTTGCTTGACAGAGGTATACAGAAACAGAGAGAAAGCCAGCTCATTCAAACAACCATACTTATAAATCGCACGAAACAACCTGCAGCTTCAGAGGAAACTCCACCACTCCTTGTAAAATTAATGCTTTAATCAATGTGAAATTAAAAAATAGCTACCACAACTTCTTAACAAAGCAAGATGAACAACTTTACCTGAAGGGGAGAACCGAAGCGCATTCACAGCACCACTATGGTAAGAAAGGCTAGCCTGGTATTGAAAGAAATAATCTCCTTGATTATTTTCATTGATTGAATAGATATATATACAAGTTACATATTTCCATAATAAGAAAATCCTTTTCCTATTCTACTTCTAAATCCTTAATCTACCATAATTCTAACTATACAATTATGGTAAGTGTATAACACTAATTAAGGTATCCTTTTCATTACAATATACTACAATATACATTCCTAATATACCATATATACTTCTGCCCGTGATGGGATGTTGCACACTGCCGAGATGGACTTTGGCTGTGATGGGCATTTGCACACTGCCGAGATGGTGGGTCAAGGCCGAAATGGTGGGCCGAAGCCCACCGTTGAAATCTGGACTTCGCCCGTGATGGGTCGTTTAACACACCCCCGCAATCATAGCGGCGATCTTCGAACGCCGAGACTCGTCCCTAAAATCTTCAAAAAGTACCGCGGGTAGACCCTTGGTAAAAATGTCGCAATTTGATAACGAGACGGGACATGGCATACGCGAACTTGACCTTTAGCAACCTTTTCACGGACAAAGTGAATGTCCATTTCGATATGCTTGGTGCGTTGGTGTTGAACCGGGTTACCCGAAAGGTAGATGGCACTAATGTTATCGCAATATACCAAGGTTGCCTTCTCGAATGGGACAATGAAGCTCCAAAAGCAAATTACGTAGCCAACATGATTCGAGACCACACTCGCCACCCCTCGATATTCTCGCCCGCACTTGAGCGTGATAGAGTTGCCCGACGCTTTGCCGACCGTAAGACCAAGTTGTTGCCAAGGAACATACAAGAGCGAAGTCGACCTTCGGTGTCGGGACAACCACCCCAATCGCATCCGTGTAGGAGACAAGTGTGGATGTAGATGAGGGATACAAGTGCAAACCATAATCCAGTGTCCCCTGAATATACCGAATGATGCGTTTGATTGCATTCATGTGCTCAACTCTGGGATCATGCATGAATAAACACACCTGCTGAACCGCATACGTAATATCCGGTCTGGTAAAGGTAAGATACGGAGGGCCCCTCCAAGACCGCGATAGCGGGTCGGGTCCTCGTATGGTGCACCCGCCGTGGCACTCAGCTTGGGGTTTGTATCAACGGCGTGGAAGTGGACATACTCGGGATGACATCCCAGCCCTCTCTCTATGATCTCGTGCGATACTTTCGTTGAGACAAAAATAAGCCACCTGAATGACGCTTGACGGCAATCCCCAAAAAATAACTCAAAAGCCCTAAGTCTTTCATAGCAAACTCAGAACTGAGCATGGTCATGATAGACTGGCGCAAGGCATCGGAAGAGGCAGTCAAGATGATATCATCCACATATAACAGAATATAGGCCAATGACGAACCACGGCGGTAGATGAACAAGGAATTATCCGACTGCGCCGTGAGTGAACCCAATAGTCGAAACAAAGTCAGCAAATCGTGTATACCAGGCCCGTGGAGACTGCTTAAGCCCATATAATGATTTCTTCAACAAACAGACATGATTAGGGCGGTTGGGATCCCTGAAACCCAACGGCTGATGCATATAGACTGTTTCCTTGAGGTCACCATGTAGAAAAGCATTCTTGACATCCAACTGATGAATTGGCCAAGTCTTTGAAAGAGCCAAGCTAAGCACAGTGCGAATGGTAGCCGGTTTGACCACCGGACTAAACGTCTCACCACAATCAATTCCAACCTGCTGAGTCTTACTATCACCAACAAGTCGCGCCTTATGTCGAGCAAAGGACCCATCTGAATTCTCCTTATGAGCAAAAATCCACATAGACCTGATAACATTAATACCATATGGACGGGGCACCAACTCTCACGTCTTATTAGCAATAAGAGCGTTATATTCATCAGTCATAGCAATTTTCCAATTAGGGTCATTTAATGCGGACACGGATTGCGGGGCAAGGGGGATTTAGAGACATCCGAATGTAAATTAAAATGTCTTTTAGGTGTAAAAATACCCCGCTGACTACGAGTGACCGGTCTATGACGCGAGGAAGAATTGATGGAATTTTGGGAATTTTCTGGGCTTGGGACGGACTGGCCAGCAGGCAGTGGGCCTGCTGGCCCAAATCGGTAAAGGCTGGAATCAGATTCTGGAGCAGCCTCCGAGATTGGTGCAGGCAGCCCAGCTTGCCGGAACTTTGCTCCGGTGGCTGGATTTTGTGAGTGTGGCGGTCCTGTTGGTCCAACAGGCAGTGGGCCCGCTGGAGGATTTTGGGTACATGAGATGTCCAAAAAATTCCGAATAATATACGGGGATATTTGGTCATCCAAAAAATTATACGACTTAGGTTCGGGAGTATGAACTTTCGTAAATGGGAATTGAGTTTCATCAAAAATGACATGGCGATTGATTATGATTTTCTTGGAGGATAAATCAAAACACTTATAACCACGATGATTCGACGGATATCCCAAAAATACACACGGGGTAGACCGAGCCTGAAGTTTGTTAATTGTGGTGGATGGGAATAACGGATAACACAAGCACCCAAAAATCCGAAGATGAGAATAAAACGGGTTCTTATTATACAGAATTTTTAGGGGGGAAGAATATATCAGACCTTTAGAAGGAATTATGTTAAGAAGATATGTGGCCATTTGTAGAGCATGATGCCAAAAATATGGAGGTATGGAGGCATGTATTAGGAGAGTTCGGACAATGTTATTTATGGAACGAATTTTGCGTTCGGCTTTCCCATTTTGTGAAGATGTATGAGGACATGAAAAACGAAAATTTATCCCATTAGTAGCACAAAATTCCCGAAACTCCCTATTGTCATACTCTTTCCCATTATCACATTGAATATTTTTTATTTCTCTTTCGAATTGAGTACGAATGAACGCTCTAAATTTGATGAAGACGGAAAACACTTGTGATTTATTCGCAATTGGAAACGTTCACAAAAATCTAGAATAATCATCTAAAAAGAGAACATAATATCGATGACACATTGAACTAAGAACAGGAGATGTCCATAAGTCGCTATGAATAATGTCAAATGGCATAGAAGTATTAGAATTGGAGTCTACAAATGGCAACTTAACAATTTTTCCTAATGAACAAGACTGACAAATTGGAGTACGACTCGTACCCTTACAAGAAATAAAGCTATTTTTATCTAAAGCCGATAAAATAGAAGATCCCGATGACCCGGACGAGCATGCCACATGGAAGGAGAGATGGCCGCAAAAGTCGATGGCAAGGTCGGACTCGATGGATCGAAACCGGGCATGATAGGATACGATCCCCCCTACTATCACACCTCATGAGATGACTCCCCGTCTTGAAATCCTTTACAGAGAAACCGAAAGGATCAAATTCAACAGAAATAGAATTGTCATTTGTGAACTTTCGGACATACACTAAATTTTTAATCAATTTAGGAGCATGTAAAGTATTTTTCAAGAGGAGGGTGGATTGGGGGAGACAACGTTTTCTGACCATACCCTAGAATTGGAATAGAACTGCCATTACCAACAATTATCCCGAGGGGTGCTCAAATTGGAATAAGATGAGAGAGTACCTGAGTTGGAAGTCATGTGAGTAGTGGCCCCGGTGTCCATGTACCAATTTGGGTCCGGTTGAGTCAATCCCAACGTGTGCATTGCGGCCTCGATATCGGTCTGAGCGGGGCTTGTAGCATGATGGGCTTGCGGAGGTCTGGGCCCAAGAACTCCTGGCCGTGCTTTGGGCCGGGCCGTGAATCGCCGTTGTTGTCGTTCTTTGGGCCACGCGCCGGGCCGCCAATGCCGGGTATTGGGCTCGGATCGTTGGCCAGCCCGACCGGCCGCCGGAAACCGCTATTCGGAGGGTACGGGTTCCACTGCCATTGGCCCCACTGCTGGGCCCACGGCGGTGGTGGGCCACTGTACCCTGGATGGGACCCACCGCCTGTTTGTTGATCACCGGAACCGCCACCAGAACCGCCGCGTTTTCCCCCGCGGTTTTTGTTATTATTTTTGCGATTATTCTTGCCGCCACCATTATTATGGTTTTAGCCCGAATTATGAACAAAACCCGAAGGACTAGGAGAGGATGCCACCATGACAACTGGGCTTGCTCCGGTAGCCGCCTTTTTAGCCAAGCCGACTTCTTCCAATGTCAGCATGGAGCGGGCTTGATGAAAGTCGGGAAGAGGGTTGCTTTGGCGAAGGAGAGTTCCAACACCATTATAGGCCTCCGAAAGACCGGCAACCAACTGTAGAACTAGACGATTATTTGTTACTGGTGCGCCAACATTACGGAGTTGATCCCCCAACTCCTTTAGTTTCTTGCAATATGCAGAAACGTTCGGAAATCCGTCCATTCGAACGAGAGAGAATTCCTGCTCGAGTGTGACGACACGGGAATGTTGGTTGTCTTGGAATATGTCACGCAATCTATTCCATGCAGCCATAGCCGTGGTATCTGGCTCCATAATCGTCTGTAGAAGGTCCACTGAAATAGTGGCGTATATCCACCGAAGAACGGTAGCATCAAGTGTAATCCATAACTCAGGATCCTCCGCAGGAAGGGGTCTAGCGGGAGGAATGATGTGATGAAGAACTTGATAAGATATAGCGTGAATTTTAAATAACTCCGCCCACGTTGCATATTGAACGTTTTCCATCTCAAGGACAATAGGGACACTTAGCTTGATATTGGAAACCGTGAGGACAGGGTGAAATTTGTTCTTAGACATATTGAAAGAACAAAGAAAGAGAGGAAATTTAAGAGAGGTTTTTGAGAGCGGAAGACAAAATTTTGGAGAGAAAACCCGAGGGAGGGGGGGGTTTCTCGGCCACAAGACAAAAATTGAGAGAAAAACTTTTGTGTAGACCTAGTCTCTTGATACCATGAAAGAAATAATCCCCTTGATTATTTTCATTGATTGAATAGATATATATACAAGTTACATATTTCCATAATAGGAAAATCCTTTTCCTATTCTACTTCTAAATCCTTATTCTACCATAATTCTAACTATACAATTATGGTAAGTGTATAACACTAATTAAGGTATCCTTTTCATTACAATATACTACAATATACATTCCTAATATACCATATATACTTCTGCCCGTGATGGGTTGTTGCACACCGCCGAGATGGACTTCGCCCGTGATGGGTCGTTGCACACTCGCCGAGATGGTGGGCTGAAGGCCGAAATGGTGGGCTAAAGCCCACTGTCGAAATCCTGGACTTCTGCCCGTGATGGGCTGTTTAACAACCGAAGCGCATTCACAGCACCTATATGGTAAGAAAGGCTAGCCTGGTATGAAACTGAAGGTGTTTTCTTCTCATTTTCTCCAGATTCAATCACCCACATCTGTTGAAATTTTTTGAACCCGATATTATCATATTCCATCCCAAGCATAAGATAGTAATATGATGTCCTTTAAATATCACCTAACTTTGAAACTAGTAGTTAATATACACGACTTCGCAATCAGCTAAATTAAAATCCCGTCATACACATGACTTTGCAATCTGAAGAAAAAGAATTCGCATTTGTCAAGCCAGAGTCACTTCAGATTGAAGCTGAAGTAAACAAGTCCAAGTAGTTGGTAACATTTCAGACACTAACACAATCTATATTAGATGTGAATTATTCTGTTGAATTTGAAGAACTAGATTGGTTTTAAGAGTTTGCATTAGTTATTAAGCAACCATCACTAAAGGATAGTCGGCTTATTGTTCGAGGTTACAACAACAACATACTCAGTGAAATCCCACAACGTGGGGTCTGGGGAGGGTAGAATGTACACAGACCTTACCTCCACTTTGGTACGTAGAGCGGCAGTTTCCGGGAGACCCTCGGCTCAAGACAAAGCATAATCAGGCAAAACAAGCAAAGCAAAACAAACTATGAGAAACGGTCAGACTCAGGCGAGAAATTAAAGCGTTGTGAACATGCAGATAGTAAAATCAAATATGCAATGGTAGCGCATACTAACAACTGGAAGCAGTAGCTAACACAGACAAGCAAGATGATATGAGTTGCAACCATATGATATCAGAATGTTTGGACCACAATGTTTCATCCAAGGCCATGAGATTCAGGCAGGCTTGTACCATAATGGGTCAGAGATTAGACAGCAATACCTTTGCTACTATTCTTAATGCTTCTGCCCATCAGCGGCGTTTGAGCTTGGCATGCAAGTTTATGCTTGTGCAACTAGAGCTTGTTTGGAGAATGATGTTTTTGTTGGGAGGGAGTTACTTGATGTCTTTATACCCCTATTGTGGTAAGGTTGTGCTTATGGTGCCTTTTATAATAAAGGAATGTGGAATGCAGTATTAATTTTTTGTGCTCAACACAAGCACATGAGCAAACCAGGAGATGAATATCATTCCAGTTTTATCTTTCAACTTCTGGTGGCATAAAGGTGGACCAATAGTGATGATGTAGTAATGGCAGTCGCTACCATCCGTTTAGTTAGATTATTTAGTTTGCATTATGTCCTTTATTTTTGTATAACATTAGCCTGAGATAAGCTTAAATAAAGCATTGTGGCCACTGATGATTCATATAGCCGACCCCAACTTGTTTGGATTTGAAGCATAGTATTGTCGATTTAGTCTGCATTATGCAATAAACTGTTCTGGTTGGACGCTTGCTTCAGTTGTGATGATTTGGTTGCTTTTAAAAGGATTTAAGGGCAACTATGCACCAAATTTGCAGCTACAAATGAAAAGTTCATCAAAAGTAGCATGTCCACACTGTGGTTACGCAATGAAGGCTATATTCTTATTTAAAAGATGGTGGCAAAGGGGCAGATACCAACTGGTTCTGTTCTTGTTCCTACTCTCAGCCATTTGGATTAATTCAACAAAGTTGAATTTTTTGGGTCAGTGGTAAGGGGATCATATATTCAACTGCTTTGAAATGCTTTTACTTGAGCCGAGGGTCTATCGGAACCAGCCTCTGCACCTCCCAAGATAAGGTAAGGTTTGCGTACACACTACTCTCCTCAGACCCACTTGTGATATTACACTGGGTATGTTGTTGTTGTCGTTGTTTGGTAACGGGATCATGTGTTGAGAATATAATCAAATATTAAAAGTGTGTTCTATCAACAGCTTAAGCTTTTAGATCAGATGGTCACACACTTCAATATGGTATCAAAGCAGGCCAAAGGTCCTGAGATCGAACCTCACCGCCACCCATTCTCAAAAAGAATTTCCACGTGCTTGGACCATGAAAAAAAAATCAGGTCAGCACGTGAGGGGGCGTGTTGAGAATATGTAAGATGATATTAATCTCCCTTGAGGAGTCTTTCATTAATATCAAGGTATATATAGAGTACAATATTCATCCCTTATACAATAGGAATCCTAAGCCTATACAAAAGAGGAATCCTAAGCCTATACAAAAGAGGAATCCTAAGCCTATACAAAAGAGGAATCCTAGTCTTACCATAATTATATTTACACAATATATGAAAATATTCTAATTATGGGTAGGGAATATATTTACACGTTTACACACCCCTCGGTCGGAGCGGGAGGAGGCCGGACGCCGAGATCGGCTCGAAGTCAAGAAATAACTGTCTCGGGAAGTCCTTTGGTAAATATGTCTGCATACTGATAGGATGATGGAACATGTAACACTCTGACATGGCCTAACGCAACTTTCTCACGAACGAAGTGTAGGTCTATCTCAATATGCTTGGTTCGCTGATGTTGAACCGGATTATGAGAAAGATAGATGGCAGAGATGTTATCAAAATACACAATAGATGCCTGACGCAAAGGACACTGAAGTTCTAACAGTAAATTTCTAAGCCAACAAATCTCAGCTACTACATTTGCAACGCCTCTGTACTCAACCTCGGCATTGGAGCGAGATAGGGTAGCCTGTCGCTTGGCAGACCAAGAAATCGATTATCCCCTAAGAAAACACAAAAGCCGGAGGTGGAGCGTCGCGTGTCCGGACACCCCGCCCAATCTGCATCCGTATATGAAAGCAACTTTGTCTCCGGTGCGAGAGGGGTATAGGTGCAAACCATAATCAAGAGTGCCCTTAATGTATCGAATGATACGCTTAAGAGCAGTGAAATGAGACTCTCTGGGGGCATGCATGAATAAGCACACCTGCTGAACAAAGCATAAGCTATGTCCGGCCCGGTGAATGTGAGATACCGAAGTGCACTCCGCAAGGCTCCTATACGAGTAGGATCGAGACCGGAGCACCATCCATAGCACCGAGCTTAGATTTTGAATCAACTGGAGTAGGCACCTCTTTGCGCTTCGCCATCTTAGCCCCGTACACAATCTCTTCGCATACTTACGCCGACACAAGAACATATGATTGGCGGACACGGTCACCGATATCCCCAAAAAGTAACTCGGCTTTCCCAAATCGGTCATTGCAAATTCGGACTTGAGCAAGGCAATAATCTCATTTTTCAATCCGTCGAGAGAGGCGGTAAGAACAATATCATCCACGTAAAGTAATAAGTAAGCGGTGCTACTACCTCGATGAAAAATGAAAAGTGATGTATCACTCTTGCTACATACAAACCCAATCTGCAAGATATACCTGGCAAAGCGATCATACCACACACGGGGGCCCGCCGTGCCATATAGTGACTTACGGAGATGGCACACATAGTGAGGAACTGCTGGATGGGTGAACCCTGGTGGCTGATGCATGTAGATTGTCTCTCTCAGATCCCCATGTAAGAATGCATTCTTCACATCAAGCTGATGGATCGGCCAGTGTTTGCCCATGGCTATGCTCAAAACTGTGCGGATAGTAGCCGGTTTGACAACCGGGCTGAAGGTCTCACCACAATCAATGCCCTTCTTCTGCCGATTTGTGCCATTAGCCACAAGACGGGCCTTATACCTCTCAAGATCCCCATTGTCTCTGAACTTGTGACGAAATAGCCACATACAACGAATGACATTCAGCCCCTCAGGTCTAGGTACTAGATCCCACGTGTGATGTTTAGTTAAAGCATTGAATTCCTCATACATAGCCGCATTCCAATTAGGGTCGTGTTTGGCCAATTTTGGGTTCTTTGGAAGTGGAGAGATGGTTTGGGCAGACAAGTTGAAATGGACTTTGGGTTTGAAGATTCCATGCTTTGAACGAGTTTCCATTGGATGGGTAGGGACAGTGGGTGGCGGAGTGGTGTCTGAGACGGGGGGTAAAGTCGGATAAGGAGAGGGTAGGGGCGAAGCCGTCGGAGGTGCCGCGGCTCCTGGATCGAGAGTCGCGGTGCTAGAAGGTTGACAGGCTTCTCTGAAGTTTGGGTGCCGCGGCTCTGACGACGAAACAGAGGATGTGAGTTGTTCGATTATGAGGGGAGAGATGGCAGACTCGTCAAGAAATGAGTAGTCCTGTTTTTGGAATTTTGGAAGATTCGAAAACGGGAATTTGGTCTCGTCGAATGTGACGTGACGAGATATGTGGATCTGACGAGTCGACAAGTCATAGCATAGATAGCCCCTATGGTTCGGCGGAAATCCTAGAAAGACACATGGAGTGGACCTAGGAGCAAGCTTGTGAGGGGCGGTGGAGCTAAGGTTGGGATAGCACAGACAACCAAAAATCCGTAGATGATCATAAGAGGGGATTCTATGGTAGAGGATTTCGGTAGGGGTCATATTGTGAAGAGTGCTAGTAGGGAGAATATTTATAGTGTATTCTGACATTTTAGCAGCATAGACCCAGAAGGGTGGAGGGAGGGAGGCATGAATCAATAGGGTGCGAATCATATTGTTAATGGTGCGGATGATTCTTTCACTTTACCGTTTTGTGGTGAGGTGTGAGGGCGGGGAGAAGCGAAAGACCATGCCATTATTGGTACAAAAGCGGTGAAACATAGAGTTATTGAATTCACGACCATTATCGCACTGAAATGATTTTATGCCTTTTTCAAATTGTGTTTGGATGAAATTGCGAAACTCAAGAAATTTGACAAACACTTCCGATTTAAATTTAAGAGGGTATAACCAAACGTAGTGTGAAAAATCATCAAGCAACACAAGATAGTATTTATGACCGAGAGAACTAGGGATAGGAGATGTCCATACATCGGCATGTATGATATCAAAAGGAGCAAATGTAACACTAGTAGATGATTTAAACGGAAGACGAATATGTTTGCCTAAAGAGCAAGAAACACAATTTTAGGCAAGTATTCCATTACAAGCAATGAAATTGTTGCCTCTAAGAAAATTAAAAACTGGGACTCCTGGATGACCAAGCCTATTATGCCAGGTTGAAGAAGAAACAGCCGCTAGAGTGACGGGAGAGCAAGATCTGGCAGCGGAGGTGGAAGTGAATGGATAGAGATCCCCCATGCTATTGCATCTCGTAAGAGGTGTCCCCGTATGAAGATCCTTTACACAAAAACCAAAAGGGTCAAAATCCACAGAGACAGAATTATTACGAGTAAATTGGCGGACAGATATGAGGTTCTTAATCATGTGTGGGGCATATAGGGTGTTTTTGAGGGAGAAGGGTGGATGAGGAGGTTGTGTGTATGAGGTACCATAACCCTTAATTGGAATGTGTTGTCCACTACCAACTGTAACATATTGAGGATGCTTAAAACAAAACAGTTTAGGAATAGTACCTGCAGACTGGGTGACGTGAGATGTGGCGCCTGAGTCCGTGTACCAAGTATTGTCAGGTTGTTGCATAAATAGGGTGCTGAACGCCTGACCCAACTCAGTGGGTGTCATGCCGGAGGAGGGCTGCGGGACCTGACCTTGCATTAAGTGGGCCTGCTGTGGGGCTGGAGCGGGGCCTAATAAACCGGGGTAAGAATACGGATTGTATGGCTGCTGGTACTGGAATGGACTTGGCACCGCGGCTCTGAACTGGGGTGCCGCGGCTCTGTACTGGGGCGCCGCGGCGCTGTATACGAACTGCTGAGGAGTCGCGGCCCAGTTGTTCTGCGATCTCTGTTGCTGTTGGTTCTGTTGACCGTGACCCTTGCCACGACCACGGCCTCCTCTACCGCCGCGGCCTTTTCCACCCTTGCCGCCGCGGCCCTGCCGCTGTTGGGAGTTGTCTGGTGGCGTCTGATCTTGGGGTTGCGTGTCGACAGCTAACACGTGTTGGGCGTGCTCATCCTGCTTAGCACGACGGGTTTATTCGAGCAACAATTGTGAGCGAGCTTTGTTAAAACTCGGTAGCGGATCTGCCTGTTGAATAATGGTGGCCAAAGTATCATATTCGCCCTTAGTAAGGCCAGAAATCATTTGTAGCACCATTTTATCGTCAGTGACAGGCGTGCCGATGTTGGAGAGTTGATCCGCTAGAAGTTTAAGCTGCTTGCAGTACTCAGAGACATTGGAGAAGTTTTCAAGACGTGTTTTGTTGAATTGTTCTTCCAAATACACGGCACGAGTGTGCTTGTTGTCCTAAAAAATTTCCTCCAAACGATTCCACAAGTCAAGGGCTGTGGAGTCAGATTTCATGATAGTAAGGAGCAAATCCTGAGAGATACTACCATATATCCATTGTTTGACGCCGGCGTCGAGACGATGCCAGATAGAATCATCAACCTCCATTGGGCGTGGAATAGTGTTATCAATATGGTCAAGCACGTTATAGAGACATGCATGATTGCGAAAAAGTTCAACCCAGGGAGAATACTGGTTGTTTTCTTGATCAAGAATAATGGGAATATGGTTCTTGATGTTGGAAACAGTAAGGGCGGGATGAAACGGGGGTGATGACTTTGTGGTGGGATTTGTGGAGGTAGAGGCGTCAGAAAGTGTGGAAGAATCAGGGATAGCCATTTAGAGAAGAGAAGAAAGGAAGAACAAAAACCGAAAAACAAGAAGAAAATCCGGGAGGGCCGCAGCGTAGGAGAGGCAGCCGGCGGCTGTGGAAGAGAAAGGTTTTTAGGGTTTTGTTTATTTGGCTCTTGATACCATGTAAGATGATATTAATCTCCCTTGAGGAGTCTTTCATTAATATCAATGTATATATAGAGTACAATATTCATCCCTTATACAATAGGAATCCTAAGCCTATACAAAAGAGGAATCCTAAGCCTATACAAAAGAGGAATCCTAAGCCTATACAAAAGAGGAATCCTAAGCCTATACAAAAGAGGAATCCTAGTCTTACCATAATTATATTTACACAATATATGAAAATATTCTAATTATGGGTAGGGAATATATTTACACGTTTACAGAATATAATCAAATATTAAAAGTGTGTTCTATCTAACAGCTTAAGCTTTTAGATCAGATGGTCACACACTTCAATAGAAACTCCCCCGAGGAGAAACATTGTACTCCCTCCGTCCAATTTATGTGACATCATTTGACCTGGCATGGAGTTTAAGAAATAAAGAAAGATTTTGTTATGTTTACCAAATTACCCTTACTTTAGTGCCTAGTTTTGTTGACTTTTCTGCAAAATAAGTACATGTTCAAAATTAAGTGGGACCCGACAAGGTTAAAATAGGGATGGTGCCCTTAAATAGTTGTGAAATAAAGAAATATGATATTCTTTTTGAGACAAATTAAAAAGAAAATAGTGTTACATAAATTGGGACGGAGTTGCTTGGTTAACTGGATGGTAAACTAAATCTGCTCTGTCAGAAAGTAGTTTAAAATTCATAACAAGTTCTGGATGGATCGAAATGATGAATCCTCAATTGGTAAGAATATCAGGTGCTGAGAATATGGAATCAAATGTGTATACCCAATGTTTATATAGTCCTGCAAGGAAGATGATTCTAAAATCTGTAGCTGAAGTACCAACCCTTTGTTACCTTTTCATTTTTCTGATATTATCTTTATAAAATGGGTGATTCTATATGACATTCAAGATAAGAAGCTATATGTAATAATGTAACTTGGTATCATGAATGCTTGTCCACGTCTGAACTTCCTCTATTCGTTTCTTCATTTCCCTTTACTGTGTTTTCATTTCCTTTGAATTTCAAAGGTTTTTGTAGCTCGTTTGTTACAATATCTTAAGACACATCACCCAATTGGCAAAAACTAAATTCAAACTACTGTATGGTGTGTTCCACTTAGCCTTTTTATTTGCTTCAAAATAAAGGTCAACTTACCTACTCGAGAAGGAATTTGAATACCCACATTATAATCCCTCCGCTTTATAAGTTTATTTTTTCTTTTTCTTTTTTGTCTGTGATTCAACAATCCCAAAGTTTCTTTTTAATCCGATCAAATAAGGAATATTTTTTTTCCGTACTCTTTCATAACATAAATATTATTAAGAACTCTCTGGTATGAAAATAAAAAAGTTTATGACGCTGAACTGAACTCCCGATAGATAAGAGAAAATCGGAAATACCCCTTATCTCATACTACTCTCTCGATACAGAATCTAATATTTTGAAAAAAAAAACAATACAAAAATTTCTCATATCGAATTCGAAGTGTCATGTTATTATTACTTAGTATTCATACGGCGAAGGCAAAAAAAAATTAAAAAAATCTAGAAGAATTAATTTTATATTTTCATATTTGACTTTATTAAGTGCTAAATGAGCAAATATCAATGTGTCAAGTTAATAGTAATATGTAAATTTTAATGAATGGTAGTTTAGTTAAAATAATTATTTTAAAAAAAAGTTTGCATTTTATTAAGGGATATGTTAAAGGTTAAGTGACACTTATTTTGAACCGGAGGGAGTATTAATTAATGAATAAAATGCAGAAGAAAATTGTGACATTTTCCCACTAACTATAGAAAATTCAGAAGGGTGAAGTAGTAATTTTACCTTGATGTCATAGTCGGCGCCACCAATAGTAATTTTACCTTCATAACTTTTACAGATGATTTCACATGGTTTGGATATGTGTATCTATGAAGCACAAGTCCGAAGCCTTTGAGAAATTCAAGGAGTATAAGTTAGAAGTAGAGAAACAACTTGAAAAAAGTATCAAGACTGTTCGATCAGATCGAGGAGGTGAATACATGAGTAGAGAATTTCTAGATTACTTGAAACTACATGGAGTCCAATCAGAATGGAGACCTCCTGGAACACCACAAATGAATGGCGGTCCTGAAAGGAGAAATCGAACCTTATTGGATATGGTTAGATCCATGATGAGTTTTTCAACTTTTCTAACATACCTTTGGGGATATGCTTTACAAAAGTCAATCTATATTCTGAATAGAATTCATTCAAAGTCATTAGAGAAAATGTCATATGAGATATGGCATGACAAGAAGCCTACTCTTACACATATGCGAGCCTGGGGCTGGCCTGCATATGTAAAGAAGATGCTTACTGATAAGTTGAAATCTAAAAGTGAGAAATGTTACTTTGTGGGATATCCTAAGGAAACGAGAATATACTATTTCTATCTTCCTGGAGAACATAAGGTCATTGATTCCAGAAATGCAACTTTCCTTGAGGAATACTATGTCTACAAGGAACAGAGTTACAATAAGATAGAACTTGAAGAAATTCAAGAACTACAAAGCAACATAGAGGTTGAATTCTTGTCGAATGACCTAGACAATAATCAATATGAGTATTTGGTGAATGTGTGTTACTTAGAGTACATCATTCAGCCAGTGGGAGTGATGTAAGGATTGATGCAAAAATGCAAGATTCTCATACACAACCAATGGAAGATAATACAATGGTTGTACATCCTTCCATTCAGGAAACACATGTAGATGATATTCCTGAAAACTCTCATAATGGTGGAAACACACTGTCGCGCCCGATTTTGACCTGCGGGCTTCGCGACGCGATGGCGTCGATTCCCTCCGGATGGATTAAAAATGCTTGCTTGAGGAGTAGCCACCTAATTATTCTAAGGTGAATTAGGGCACCTGAATGCTAACTAAATGCTGCAAAATAACTCCGATTTTATGGTCTACGAAACTAATGAGATTCTAGGTAAGGGTTCTTTATTATCCTAAAGGGAAGGGGTTAGGCATCCTTTAAGATCCGCTAACTTGCGGTTATCCGATCAAATTCAGGTTAATTGTTATGCTAAGAAAAATACATGTTTCTACAAATATAAAAATAATGTTACAAGATGTTAATAAAATGATGCATTTTGTACAAGTATGCATTTGTATGGCATTAATATACATGTAAAGCTGAAAAAAGTATAAATATGCATTTGTATGAAAATTGATAAAAATATATGCTATGTAAATTGTATGGGTGACGAGCCTAAAAATAGATAACCTAGCGATGGGTTTCCAATTTTAGACTACCCTATCAATTAATTCTATCTACTCTAAATATTTCAATAATTTCAGAGTACAATAATATTACAATACGGAATGAAAATAAAGCTGAATTAAAGAAAGTAAAAGACAACAACAAAAATAAGAAATCTCCGAGGGGTATTTGCCTTCTTTGACTTTATCTTTGCAAGTGTCAAGAATAAACGGTTAGAAACAATTGAATATACATAACTTCGAATTCGTATCCAAAACAATAAATGTTTTGATTACGGAGGGCTCGACTCAAATTTTGAAAAGATCATTCCAATCACGTCGTGGTCGCGAACGTATGACTCGTTGGTCATTTTAGTTGCCTTGCCTACCGAACATGTTGGTCTCTTGGGTGAAAAAGATTTAAGTTTCATCCTTGCCCGAAGTTTTATTTTCCGTCTTTACAAATGTGGAGGCCTCAAAAATCGACGGATATTTTTTCATCGGCCAAAATGCGGTACTTAATTAAAAAAAATAGTAAACGAGTAAAAGACATATCCGTGGCACGGATGTTTAAAACAGAAAACGAGAAAAGAGAAAAACGAAACAAAAAAAAAGCGCGGCCTCGAATTTAATTTCATCGGCCTAAGTGCGTATTAGTTAAGACAATAAAACAAAGAACAAAAAGATATACGTCGCACGGATGTTTAAAAAAAAACAAGAAACGAAACACAAAAAAAAGCGCGGCCTCGAATTTAATTTCATCGGCCTAAATGCGATATTAATAAAATAATAAAACAAGAAAAACAGAAAGATATCCGTTGTCCGGATTCGAAATAGTGCTAAAACAGAAAAATGAAACAAAAGAAAAAGCGCGGCCTCGAATTTAATTTCATCGGCCTAAAACAAGTGAGATATCCGTGTATGGATATTTAAATGCCAAAATAAACAACGAGTTTGCAATTAAACTATGCACCCGAATTCGAAATTTCTAACGAGAAACAGAGGATTTGGAAGGCTTCGAAAATCGACCGGGTTCGAATAGTGACCCGACCGGATTTCGGGTCGACCCAACCCGGAATCAAACATTTTTTATTTATTTATTTTCAGCTAACCAACAACAAAGATACAAAAATGAAATTTACTTGACCCGGCCGACCCGACCCGAATCGGGATCGATGACCCGACCCAGAATCTTTTTTTTTTTATTTTCGGATAGCCAACAACAGAATATAAAATACAAAAATCTGAAAATTCACTCGGACCGGGTCGACCCTGCCCGGATCAGTGACCCGACCCGACCCGGATCCCGAATCGATTTCTTTCCAAATTTCAGGTAACCAACAACACAATATAAACGCAAAAATCTGGAATTTAATCGAACCGGGTCGATTTTCTCCAAATTTCAGGTAACCAACAGCACACATAAAACATAAAAATCTGGAAATTCATTCAAATCGGGTCGACCCGACCCGGAACAGTGACCCGACCCGGAACAACTTTTTTTCCAAATCTTCAGATAACCAACAAGGAGATATAAAAGCATAAAAAATATGGAAAACTTACCTAAATCGGGTTGACCCGACCCGGCCCGACAGTGAGCAAAAAAGGCAAAATAATACCCGATTTCCGACATAAGCTCCGACCAAAACTCCCTCTTTTCGGACAAAAAATCCACAAAATCGACCCCCCAAAACAGTGAACGAAAATGGGGTATTTATAGATGGGTTTCGGATTTTGGGGGGTGTAGGGTGGCTGGTGGTGTGGGGTGTTGGCGAGGTGACCGGCGACGTGGGGTCGCCGGTGTGGGGGTGCGTGCGGCGGATGGAGTGTGTGTGAGAGAGAGAGAGAGAGAGAGAGAAAAAATCTGAAAAATGTTTGTAGGGTTTTGGTTTAAAAGGGGGGAATAAAGGGAATTGGGTATTGGGCCGATCCGGGTGGGCTTGCGGTTTTTGGGCTGGCCGAATTGGGCCACGGGTAGGGGATAAATGGGGTGATTAGTTGGGCCTTGGATGGGGTCTGAAAATGGGTTGTTTTTATTGTAATGGGTTGAGTAGAAATTGTTTTTGGGGAAATAAAATGGGTTATGGGTTTAAAATATAAAAAGGAGGTTTTATTATATAAAAAGAAAGCTTTGTAAAATTTATAAATTATAAAGATGATAATATGATAAAATATAATATTTGTGAAATGCTTGATGCTTAAATAAAAAATAAAAATGCAATGCCGTTTTGCGAAAATAAAATAACATATAATATTAGAATAAAAGTATGATTGTGATATTAAAATGCAAATGGCAGTAAAAAATGCAAATAATAATAATAATAATGATATATATACATATATATGCCTGTATTTTAAAATTGTTTTAAAATGTCAAAAATATTAAAAATTGCAAATAAAATCGGAAAAGATGGGACAAAATTGGGTGTCAACGGATGCCCTCTTTGGCGGAGACGATGAAAGAGTTTTCGGACAAAGAAGTTGACCGAGTAGCCAAATTTGTCCGGATCATCCGGACTCGAGGGAAGGTTAAGGGTGAGTGGGAAGAAATAAAATCCCGATGGGAGAGAGAAGTTGCAAAAGATTATGCACATTCAAGAAAAAAAAATGTCCCAGTGTCGACTTATGATGACACTGGTTGCAGATGTGGCGAGATAGTGGGGGAAGGGCTAAATGATGTTCGAAGTACTTCCCAATGTAGATGACGTTGATGCATAGGCGTGATGAGGTGACGTCGTTGCTAAGACATTATGCAGATGGCGCCGTTGCATAGGCGTGATGAGATTAAAATACCCGCATTAGAAGGTGGGTGCCTGACTGAAATTGAAATACCCGCATTAGGAGGTGGGCGCCGAACGGAATTGAAATACCCGCATTAGGAGGGTGGGTGCCTGACTGGAATTGAAATACCCGCATTAGGAGGTGGGCGCCTGACTGAAAATAAAATACCCGCATTAGGAGGTGGGCGCCGATCGAAATTGAAATACCCGCATTAGGAGGTGGGTGCACGATCGAAATTTAAATACCCGCGTTAGGAGGTGGGAGCACGATCGAAAATGAAATACCCGCATTAGAAGGTGGGCGCCCGATCGAAATTTAAATACCCGCATTAGGAGGTGGGCGCCTGACTGAAATTTAAATACCCGCATTAGGAGGTGGGTGCTGATCGAAATTGAAATACCCGCATTAGGAGGTGGGCGCCCTCGACCGAAATTTAAATACCCGCATTAGGAGGTGGGTGCTGACCGAAATTGAAATACCCGCATTAGGAGGTGGGCGCTGATGAAATTTAAATACCCGCATTAGGAGGTGGGTGCACGATCGAAATTGAAATACCCGCATTAGGAGGTGGGCGCCTGACAGAAATTGAAATACCCGCATTAGGAGGTGGGCGCCTAACTGAAATCGAAATACCCGCATTAGGAGGTGGGTGCCTAACTGAAATTAAATACCCGCATTAGGAGGTGGGCGCCTGACTGAAAATAAAATACCCGCATTAGGAGGTGGGCGCCTGACTGAAATTTAAATACCCGCATTAGGAGGTGGGCGCCTGACTGAAATTTAAATACCCGCATTAGGAGGTGGGTGCCGATCGAAATTGAAATACCCGCATTAGGAGGTGGGCGCCTGACAGAAATTGAAATACCCGCATTAGGAGGAGGGCGCCTAACTGAAATTGAAATACCCGCATTAGGAGGTGGGTGCCTAACTGAAATTAAATACCCGCATTAGGAGGAGGGCGCATGACTGAAAATAAAATACCCGCATTAGGAGGTGGGCGCCTGACTGAAATTTAAATACCCGCATTAGGAGGTGGGCGCCTGACTGAAATTTAAATACCCGCATTAGGAGGTGGGTGCCTGACTGAAATTGAAATACCCGCATTAGGAGGTGGGCGCCTGACTGAAATTTAAATACCCGCATTAGGAGGTGGGCGCCTGACTGAAATTGAAATACCCGCATTAGGAGGTGGGCGCCTGACTGAAAATGAAATACCCGCATTAGGAGGTGGGCGCCTGACTGAAATTAAAATACCCGCATTAGGAGGTGGGCGCCTGACAGAAATTAAAATACCCGCATTAGGAGGTGGGTGCCTGACTGAAAATAAAATACCCGCATTAGGAGGTGGGCGCCTGAAATGACGTCGTTGCTTAGACGTGATGCAGATGTCGTCGTTGCGTAGACGAAATGTAAAATGACGTCGTTGTTTAGACGTGATGCAAAGTGTGATCCTAAGGTCGAATTGATATGTCATCAATCTAGATTAAAAGTTAATGCGCAGACATAAGCGATGTAAAAGGAATGGATAAGGATGAGAAATATGACCCTGTGAGTCGAAATATCATCCTTGTACGGACATAGCAAATTGGGACCCTGTAGGTCAAGATGATGTTTTTTTTTTTTTTTGTATAGACGCCCAATAGGAACGTGATCCTTGTGGTGAGCGGCGATGCGGGAATTCTTTGCGAAATTAAGCCTCATGTCGCGGCTTCCCACCTTTGTCAACTTTGAAGACCACTCAAAGAAATTTGTGAGTTTGGGGGGCGAGGGCGGTTGATTCGCATTGACTTTGTAGTTTTTGCCCTTGACGCTTGCAAGCTCGGGAGATCGGTTTAGATTGAAGACTTAGTTGTCCGGCATTTTCCAGGTCTATTGGCATATGCTTGCAGTGAACCCTTTAAAAAATGCCCCAGTTTCTGGTATATATGAAGATGATGAACTTCCAACTGGATAAAGCCGAGTTTGTGCGGGCCACTTGCTTGTCCTGTTAAGGCAATCATGTAAGCACATTGCGTTGTCTGCAAGATAATGGAAGAAAATTTCCAATGGTGTGACCGAAGCCGATATAGGCCGCCTACGTATTCCGACAAAGGAAATCAGGTCATAACGTAGTTCGCTGCCAGTAAAAAGGAATTATGAAGTTTTCCAAAATGGGACCGAAGCCGATGTGGCTGCCTACGTATCCCGCCGAGGGAATCAGGTCATAACGTAGTTCATGTGGCAAAACAGATTGTAAGGATTTTCTGAAAATGGGACCGAAGACGATGTGGCCGCCTACGTATCCCGCCAAGGGAATCAGGTCATAACGTAGTTCATGACAAAAGGATTTTGTATGGGTTTTCTAAAAATGAGACCGAAGCTGATGTGGCCGCCTACGTATCCCGCCGAGGGAGTCAGGTCATAACGTAGTTCATGCGGCAAAAGAGATTTGTATTTGTAGAATGTTTTTTTTTTTTGTAAAAGAGTGACTAGAGTTTGAAAAATGATGCAATATATTTTGCAAGTTTTTTTTTTGTTTTTTTTTTTTTGTAAATATGAAAAAGACAGAATCATATTTTGACTTCAGTTGGTACCAATAATTAGTAATGTGCTTAGGGTTCCCGTTCGCTTCTCGTATAACCGAGGCCGACTTCAGGGTAATTCCTACAGCTTCAGATGCTACCTCAGACATACCTGAGGATCGACACTTGCTTCAAGCCAAGGTTTTGACATATATGCATCCTCATGTTTCAAATGCCCTCACTGAAAGAAAGTCCCATTCTCATATGTATTTCAGCATTTTGAACTTTGGGACGTGTAGAGAAGTACACTCACCCTCAGAAAGATGTTCAATGCATTTAATTGTGATACCATAGGCTTGGCCGTCATGTGAGTATCCACTAATGTGAGAACCCTCTGTATAGGATCATGTAGGGCTTGTTATGGGTTTAATGTAGGCTTGGGGAAAGGAAAGGATATCATTTGGGTAAGGAGTGACTAATCCTTCCTTGAGCGTTGGAATATGTCCGCGCTTTGTATTTGTGTGCCTTGATGCCGATTTGCTTCTTTTTGCCCCTTTTATTTTGTACTGACTTTTTTTTTTTTGAATATTTCGTTTGGAGTTTTTTCCCCTTTTTCGGAGTTTTTTTTGATTTTTTTGATTTTGATATTGTCGGGGCTTTTTTTCTTCATTTTTTGTGAAGTCGTCCCTTTGTTTTGTTTCATTTCCTCTTTTGGGAACATTGCAACTTCAACTCGGATCATTTTCAGCAATTTGCACATTTCTGATGCGCTCAAGGAAGTCGGGCCAAGAGAGGGATAGTACGTGTACGCACTCAGAAAAGGTATAGGCATAATATGTGGTTGTTAAAAAAAATAGGCTTAAGGCTCAAAGAGGGAGTACTATGGATAATGTTATTTGGTAAGCTGGAAAGGCTCAAACGGATCAAAGAAAGCCTACGATCCTTTCCTATACCAAGTGTTACTCAGGATTTCGCCTCAACAAACATTCGAGCCAAGTTCTAGATCACAATGCAATGCAATTGAACTTATTCTAAAACTCACCACACAATGCATATAAAACGATGAGGTTGGCTTTGGAAGCATGCAAAGCAAAAAATTTAAGTGTCAACACAGGCGTGAATAAGAGGTACCAGAAGAATCTATGGTTTACCACGAAGTCAGTCTTCTCCGCTTGTTCTTTCCTATGCACACTCTTAACTGTGTTGGTATCAACCAAGTCCATCAATGATTCTTAGAAAATATATATATTTTTTTTTTTGTATTTTTTTTTTGTTTTTTTTTGTTTTTTTGTTTTTTTTGTTTTTTTTGTTTTTCAATAAAGGGTACCGAACCCCAAATAGGGCTGCCTACGTATCTCATCTTTGACGAGAATCAGGTGTGCGTAGTTCCTGCAGATAGATTATAAAAATGTATGATTGAAAAAGAACTTATCCACGATAGGATAGTAAGTAAAAACTGTATGCAATGAAAAAGTGATTGACAAATTAGGATGAATGCAATAAAAAAAAAATGACTGTCCACAATAGGATGTAATGAAAAAAGATTGTCCATTAGGATGTAATGGGAAAAAAAAGATTGATAAACCAGAATCATTTTTTTCATTTTTTTATTTGTTTTTTTTTGATTTTTTTTTTAGGTGTGTCGCACCCGAGAAGGGTTACCTACGTATCACACCGTATGGTGAGAATCAAACACTCGTAGTTCGTAAGGATATGTTAAAAAATGCATGATATAAAAAAAATATATATATATATGTAACGAAAATTAAGCATTTCAACTGAATTTGCAAAATATATATAAAAACAAGTACAGACAACTAAAGTGACGCCTCGTTGACTCTGGTGTTGGCCGACTTTTTCCATCAAAACATCTTCCGGTCATCTTTGTGAAAGCCTTTGGCTTTGTTCTTTCCCCGGAGTATATCCGGGAATAATGTTTTAGAACGACCGCCCCCAACTGTTCGCGAGGACGATCTTCCTGCAAAAATAAGAGCGCCGGGTGAAAGGAGGAAAGTCACTAAAAGAATAATAAAATGTAGGAGTGTGAAAGTATGGTCAAAAACTCCCCTGATTGCTGCACGAGGTCCGAGTCTTGGATGTTCAAGAACGCTTTATCCGAGGGAAGTGACTCAATTCTCGTCCCTTTGTTGCAAGCGACATGGTATGATATGTAAAGAATTGAAGCAGATATTTATTGCATTAAATAATATGTACAGAGTTGAAAGAAGAAAAATAGCAAACAAATTGTGCGGGAATTAAATGTGTCCTAACATGCATGGAGCCTCTTTTATACCAAAGGTAAGCCTAAATGCCAAATATGAGAGATTATGATGCATTAATCCAAGTCACAAACCGCAATGCTTTTGTTGGAAATGAAGACAAAACGTATGTACATTTTCCAATATCGGCATGTCATGATTAGGCTTGGATTAGTCTATCATTATCAGGCTACAAATAATACGATGATGGTCGTTGGGGGAGCGAGACCCGTCGACAATTTTGGTGAATTTCTTAATTGTGGAGTCGATGCCAAAGATCCACCCACCTATGGTGTATGCATGCATGACTTAAAATAAAGGTGGTATAGCTCTATCCTAAATTTTCTAAGATTTGGCTTACTAGACTCCAGGTTCCCGAGCGGACTACTCGAGTGAGAAGGCTACGCGGCCACCGGATGGTCCGGTCACTCCGCGCATACGCCAACTCTCCTAAAATTTGGTAATTTGAAAGAATTTGCGGGTGCGCAAAACACACCTCACGTGTAATGTGTGATAGTGTCAACTTTCCATAATGGAAGAAATATGAGCGGAATGCCAATTTAAGGGAAAGCAGTAAAAGAATATAACAATTAAAGCAATTAAACATACAAAATTTCAAAAAGAAAACAATTAAAAACAATAAATCAAATAAGGAGCAATATAAAGCACAATAATAATTAACCTGAATTTGCTATGGTTAAGAACCTGAAAGTATCCCCAGTGGAGTAGCCATGCTGTCGCGCCCGATTTTGACCTACGGGCTTCGCGACGCGATGGCGTCGATTCCCTCCGGATGGATTAAAAATGCTTGCTTGAGGAGTCGCCACCTAATTATTCTAAGGTGAATTAGGGCACCTGAATGCTAACTAAATGCTGCAAAATAACTCCGATTTTATGGTCTACGAAACTAATGAGATTCTAGGTAAGGGTTCTTTATTATCCTAAAGGGAAGGGGTTAGGCATCCTTTAAGATCCGCTAACTTGCGGTTATCCGATCAAATTCAGGTTAATTGTTATGCTAAGAAAAATACATGTTTCTACAAATATAAAAATAATGTTACAAGATGTTAATAAAATGATGCATTTTGTACAAGTATGCATTTGTATGGCATTAATATACATGTAAAGCTGAAAAAAGTATAAATATGCATTTGTATGAAAATTGATAAAAATATATGCAATGTAAATTGTATGGGTGACGAGCCTAAAAATAGATAACCTAGCGATGGGTTTCCAATTTTAGACTACCCTATCAATTAATTCTATCTACTCTAAATATTTCAATAATTTCAGAGTACAATAATATTACAATACGAATGAAAATAAAGCTGAATTAAAGAAAGAAAAAGACAACAACAAAAATAAGAAATCTCCGAGGGGTATTTGCCTTCTTTGACTTTATCTTTGCAAGTCATCAAGAATAAACGGTTAGAAACAATTGAATATACATAACTTCGAATTCGTATCCAAAACAATAAATGTTTTGATTACGGAGGGCTCGACTCAAATTTTGAAAAGATCATTCCAATCACGTCGTGGTGCGAACGTATGACTCGTTGGTCATTTTAGTTGCCTTGCCTACCGAACATGTTGGTCTCTTGGGTGAAAAAGATTTAAGTTTCATCCTTGCCCAGAAGTTTTATTTTCCGTCTTTACAAATGTGGAGGCCTAAAAAATCGACGGATATTTTTTCATCGGCCAAAATGCAGTACTTAATTAAAAAAAATAGTAAACAGTAAAACAGTACATATCCGTGGCACGGATGTTTAAAACAGAAAACAGAAAAGAGAAAAACGAAACAAAAAAAGCGCGGCCTCGAATTTAATTTCATCGGCCTAAGTGCAGTATTAGTTAAGACAATAAAACAGAAGAACAAAAAGATATACGTCGCACGGATGTTTAAAAAAAAATAGTAAACAGAAACACAAAAAAAAGCGCGGCCTCGAATTTAATTTCATCGGCCTAAATGCGATATTAATAAAATAATAAAACAGTAAAACAGAAAGATATTCGTTGTCCGAATTCTGAAATAGTGCTAAAACAGAAAAATGAAACAAAAGAAAAAGCGCGGCCTCGAATTTAATTTCATCGGCCTAAAGCAGTGAGATATCCGTGTATGGATATTTAAATGCCAAAATAAACAACAGTTTGTAATTAAACTATGCACCCCGAATTCGAAATTTCTAACGAAACAGGATTTGGAAGGCTTCGAAAATCGACCGGGTTCGGAATAGTGACCCGACCGGATTTCGGGTCGACCCAACCGGAATCAAACATTTTTTATTTATTTATTTTCACTAACCAACAACAAAGATACAAAAATGAAATTTACTTGACCGGTGACCGACCCGACCCGAATCGGGATCGATGACCCGACCCGGAATCTTTTTTTTTTATTTTCAGATAGCCAACAACAGAATATAAAATACAAAAATCTGAAAATTCACTCGGACCGGGTCGACCCTGCCCGGATCAGTGACCCGACCCGACCCGGATCCCGAATCGATTTCTTTCCAAATTTCAGGTAACCAACAACACAATATAAACGCAAAAATCTGGAATTTAATCGAACCGGGTCGATTTTCTCCAAATTTCAGGTAACCAACAGCACACATAAAACATAAAAATCTGGAAATTCATTCAAATCGGGTCGACCCGACCCGGAACAACTTTTTTTCCAAATCTTCAGATAACCAACAAGGAGATATAAAAGCATAAAAAATATGGAAAACTTACCTAAATCGGGTTGACCCGACCCGGCCCGACAGTGAGCAAAAAAGGCAAAATAATACCCGATTTCCGACATAAGCTCCGACCAAAACTCCCTCTTTTCGGACAAAAAATCCACAAAATCGACCCCCCAAAACAGTGAACGAAAATGGGGTATTTATATATGGGTTTCGGATTTTGGGGGGTGTAGGGTGGCTGGTGGTGTGGGGTGTTGGCGAGGTGACCGGCGACGTGGGGTCGCCGGTGTGGGGGTGCGTGCGGCGGATGGAGTGTGTGTGTGAGAGAGAGAGAGAGAGAAAAAATCTGAAAAATGTTTGTAGGGTTTTGGTTTAAAAGGGGGGAATAAAGGGAATTGGGTATTGGGCCGATCCGGGTGGGCTTGCGGTTTTTGGGCTGGCCGAATTGGGCCACGGGTAGGGGATAAATGGGGTGATTAGTTGGGCCTTGGATGGGGTCCGAAAATGGGTTGTTTTTATTGTAATGGGTTGAGTAGAAATTGTTTTTGGGGAAATGAAATGGGTTATGGGTTTAAAATATAAAAAGGAGGTTTTATTATATAAAAAGAAAGCTTTGTAAAATTTATAAATTATAAAGATGATAATATGATAAAATATAATATTTGTGAAATGCTTGATGCTTAAATAAAAAATAAAAATGCAATGCCGTTTTGCGAAAATAAAATAACATATAATATTAGAATAAAAGTATGATTGTGATATTAAAATGCAAATGGCAGTAAAAAATGCAAATAATAATAATAATAATGATATATATACATATATATGCCTGTATTTTAAAATTGTTTTAAAATGTCAAAAATATTAAAAATTGCAAATAAAATCGGAAAAGATGGGACAAAATTGGGTGTCAACACACACAAGAACCTTCTCATGGTCAGAATACAAGAACCACAGAAACACAAAATAACCAACTTTGTAGGTCCACTAGGACTCATCGTCAGCCTGAAAGACTTAATCTCCTTGTTGAAAGTCAAAATGAGATAGATATTCCTGATGATGATGAGCCTACAACCTACAACGAGGCTATGTTAGACATTGACTCACAAAGATGGCAAGAAGCCATGAAATCTGAAATGGACTCAATGTATGTCAATCAAGTTTGGAACTTGGTTGATTTGCCAACAAGGGTTAGACCCATAGGATGCAAATGGGTCTTCAAGAAGAAGATTGATACATTTGGCAAGGTACAAACCTACAAGGCTAGGTTGGTAGCAAAAGGTTATAATCAAAGGCCTGGGGTAGATTATGATGAAACATTTTCGCCAGTTGCAAAGATTAAGTCCATTCGAATTTTTCTTACAATTGCTCCATACTATGATTATGAGATTTGGCAGATGCATGTTAAGACCGCTTTCCTCAATGGAAATCTAATTGAGGAAGTGTATATGATACAACCTGAAGGTTTTACATCCAAGTCAAAACCCAAAGCAGTATGCAAACTACAAAAGTCCATTTATGGACTTAAGCAAGCCTCAAAGAGTTGGAATATTTGCTTTGACAAAGCTATCAAATCATTTGACTTTGTCAGAAGCAATGAGGATCCATGAGTTTATAGTAAACGCAAGGAAGTGAGTATTTTTTTCATTATCATATATATAGATGAAATATTAATAATGGGAAACGATAAGTCCCTTATGCAATCAGTGAAGGAATGGTTGTCAAGCACCTTCATGATGAAGGACTTAAGTGAAGCCTGCTACATTCTTGGAATTAGGATCTATAGAGATAGACCTAATAGATTGTTAGGGTTGTCACAATCTACATACATAGACAAAGTGCTAATACGTTTCTCAATGGAAAACTCTAAGAGATGAAGTCTTCCTATAGGTCAAGGCATCAAGTTATCTAAGAATGATAGTCCTTCTACTGTTACAGAACTTGAACGCATGAAGAGGATCACATATGCTTAAGATATAGGATCAATCATGTATGCCATGACCTGCACTAGGCCAGATGTGGCCTTTGCACTTAGCATGACTTGCAAATTCCAACAGAATCCTGGAGAAGAACACTGGAAAGCAGTCAAGAATATTCTTAAGTATCTTAGACGAACTAAAGAATATTTCTTAGTCTATGGTGGGCAAGAGAAGCTAGTCGCTATTGGGTACACTGATGCTAGCTTCCAAACAGATCTTGATGACTTCAAGTCACAGTCTGGATATGCCTTCATTTTCAATGGTGGAGCAGTAAGTTGGAAAAGTTCCAAGCAAGAAACCACTGCTGATTTGACGACTGAAGCTTGAGTACATTGCTGGATCAGAAGCTAGTAAAGAAGTTGTCTCGATATTTGAGTTCTTAAAAGAACTAGGGGTTGTTCCAAGTGCCAGTCATCCAATAATGATATATTGTGACAACACTGGTGCGATTGCGCAAGCTAAGGAACCAAGATCAACAAACAGAAACAAGCATGTACAGAGGAAATACCACATACTCAGAGAGATGGTGGAATCTAAAGAAATAGATCTAGACTATATTCCCACATATGATAATTTAGCTGACCCATTTACTAAACCATTAAGCTTAGCTAAGCATAATGGTCATTTCGAAAACATGGGTATTAGATACATTGGAGATTGGCTCTAGGCCAAGTGGGAGATTTAAAGTATGTATGTCCTAGAGATAATCTATATTAGGGATAAAAATGTACTTGAACACATTCGTATTATTAATGAGATTAATATTTATGGCACTTGCAATTATTGAATTATTGTTTGATTGTTTGCAATTATTCATATATGTGCATCTCTTGAGCTTACATTGTCATTAATAAAGTGAGATATTAATGATAGAACATAACTCTCAAAAATAGCCTCGACTAATGATCATCGAGAATGGAATATCGATGATATGCTATAAGTCGGCATGTGGTATGCATCACATTCTTGGAGAATGTAGTATGTCTCACAGCTACGAGTAATGCTTACTCATGATGGACACATGGATACTTTGGAGAAGTATTGGTGTACCTTGTCGATAAACTATTTGTTATACATGTCTATAGTGTTATCGGCGTATGGAATATAAATGTCCTTTGACTTGAGGTCAATACACACTTTGTTTACAGAATGATGTACTTTGACCAAGTTCTAAGCTTAAACTCCTTCTGGATAAGATACGACTTGTGTTGGGTGCATCAGAATGTAAATCAAGGTGGTAGTTGAGCCAAAAATAGGATTTATTCCTCGATTGGAAATTCAAGAGAGCACTCAACTTCTCAATGTTATTAAGTTGACTAACGTCGTTGGTCAGTGCAAGAGATATATTTAGAATATGGTCTAGTTGTCAACTAATAAATGTGAGATAAAGTGATTAAGCCATTTGGATAGACACTTGACAAATCCTAAGCTTAATTGAGTGTGTCGCGAATAAAATGAATTTATAGTTCCTCATAAAGGTTAAGTTTGCTGAATTCATGTAAACGTACTTCACATATTGAGTTCGTCATACGAAGCAGTCTAGGAGTTTCGTATGAACCTTAATTAGATTAATGTCGATATGTGAAGGTCTATAGGGTCACAATATATGCGATTGTTTCTTCGATCTAAGAGTGTATTGAGAAAGTATTAAATATTCGATTGAGAATCGAGATATTTAATTTATAATAATTATGGAATATTTCTATTTGATAGAAATTATTTAATTAAGTCAAATTGAATTTCGGATTTAATTAAATGTGTTGGATATATTATATGGGTACTCGGACAAATACAGGGAAGCAATTGAGCCAGAAATTATTGGCCCAAAATGGGAGCTTGGACGTCCACTTTGGGCGTGTGAAGTGGACCAGCCAGCTGGTCCACTGAACATTAACATGAGCCAGGTTTTTCTATTTTATATTTGTTTAGGTTTTGTCCTGAACTCCTATATATACAACACATACCCATAATTATAGGGAGATAGAAAATAACTTCTCAGTTCCTAAAGCAAGATTTCCTAGTTTTTTGAGTAGGTAATACACTGGAGTTAGATCTTGCAATCGAGGAAACAAATCTCGTGGATATCTTAGTGTTGAATCCCGTTTACGAAAACCTGTAAGTTTTCTTTTATCATATTTTGAACATACAACATGATTATCGCATAAGTCATGCCAGAATTGTTGTTGGGTAAGAAATTTTAAACTTCCGTTTTATTTACTACTTGTTTACGAACCCAACAAATCCCTACATCACATTTAATTGTCTTACCAGATAAATCCTTTTCTACGAAGATGAAAGAGCGAAGAGGACAATAAAGGAATTGAAAGTAAGAGAAAATTTACATTCGTATGGAAGAAAAAATAGGAAGAGAAATAGGGTAGTTAAGAGGTTTTAAAAAATGTGATGTTTGGAATTTCTTATTGGGAGCCTTTAAAAGGTGTCGTTTGGCAAATGGCAGTTAAAACGTAATTGTTTGTATTTAATAATTAGGAATCGTATTAAAATGAAAAGAAAAAAAGGAAAAAAACAGAGAAATTAAATAAATAAATTTCCTATCAATGAGAGCCGCCACGTCATCAGACCTATGTATAGAGAGAGAAAAAGATAGAGATTTTTTATTGTAATCCCTATAATATCTGATTAAACACATTAGCCTAAAACGTGCACTTTTAATTTCTTTACTAGTGAATATTCATAATTTATCATAATTACTAACCGTTTCACCATTTATCTATTCATATTTTATTTATTAAAATTGTATTTTTATTTTAAATATGACAAGTATAACAGTTTAATAAATAGTCAAATGTACTATATTCTCTACATGAAAGATATCAAAAATACACATTTAGGGTGTGTTCGGTACGTAGGAAAATGTTTTTCTAAAAAATGAATTCTTGAAAAACAAATGAGCTTCTTACTTATTTTCTCTTGTTCGTTTGGTTATTAGAAAATAAGTCAATTTCTTACTTATTTTCTCATGTTCGGTTGGTTACTAAAAAATATTTTTCGAAAAATACACTCAAGCCCACCAACCCCACCCACAACCCCCTCCACTCCACCCATCACTCACCCTCCACCCCCACCTAACCACCACCCTCGAACGCACTTCATCTCTACCCACCACCTAACCGCACCACCACGCCCACCCCAACCCCACACCACCCTCCACCAACCGTTCCACCCAACTCCCCTCCCCCCCCCCCCCCACAATTTTATTTATTTTTTTATAAAAGTAAAAGGGGGGGGGGGGGGGGGGAGAGTTGGTGGGTGGTGTGGAAAACAAAAAAAATTTAAAACTCATTTTAAGAAAAGTTAAATTTTTTAGAGGGGATGGTAGGGTCACGGGAGGGGGTTCGCATGGGGGGAGAAGTGTAGAAAATCAAAAACAAAAATAAAAACAAATTGGGGGTGGTGGTGGGTGGTGGGGTGAGAAGGGCATAGAGTGGTGGGAGTAGGGATGGCAACGGATCGGATCTGGACCGGATCCTACTAGATCCAGATCCAGATCCGTTTTTCATACCTGAATCCAGATTCGGATCCGGATCCGTCGGGTCCATAAAAATCATATCCAAATCCGGATCCATCGGATCCACCAGGTCCACGGATCGGATCTGGATCCACATGTAAAAAAATGTGCCTTGCTACGATTTTTTTTAAAAACTGACAAACGATTTTTACTTAGCTAATAGTTTACTGTGTTTCAATTTTGAAATGTTCATATGAGATATTTTGTTCGTTGTCTCGTTTTGATTGTGAGCTATTAATTGAAAATGTTGGACAATGACAATAGTTGTGGAAAATGCTGACTAGTATTTCCACAATGCAGAACTTGCATGTGCTTGAAATCTTCACAAATGAAGTGAATATAAAATTAACTACTTGTCTATAGAGATGTTGGTCATTCACTAATATAACATTAATTTTATTATTGAAGTTACCTCTTTATTTTTGGGTTTTTGAGTTAACGCGGAGATAAATTAAACTTGTTTTGAGAATTAAACTTGCAAGGATGTGCTTAGCAATTTTAAGAAAATACTTATAAAATTACATTCTAGGTTATGAATATATTTAATAAAAAAACGGATCCACGGGTCGGATACGGATCTCAAATACAAGATCCAGATCCAGATCCGATCCGTCAGAAATGGATCCGGATCGGATCCGGATCCGTCGGGTCCAAATTTTGAAGATCCATATCCTATAAAACGGATTTAGATCCACCGGATCCGGACCGAGTCCAGGATCCATTGCCATCTCTAGGTGGGAGTGGATGGGGTTTGGTGGGTGGGTTGGTTGATGGTAGGGTAGTTGGTTGAATGTCACTTGTGAAATTTATTTTTCCTACTTTCATCATGAAAGTCATTTTTTTTTATTTTTAAGGAACTTATTTTTCTATAAAAAAATCAAAATTTACATGTTCAACAATACAGAGGCAATCATCAAACTTAATCTGCTAATACTAGTCAGGTATATCGAAATCGTTGTCAAGATTATGAACAGAAAACAGAAATGGAGTAGGTGGGGGTCAAGGAACAAAAACCTAGAAGGAAAAACCCAGAGAAAACTGAGAAAATAGCATTCCCATATCATGAAGCTTAAAATCAATCAAGGGAATGAGAAATATCATAAAAATGGAAGCAAACAAAAGAATACACAACTCTAACGCATGCCTACAAAATATTCGGGAGCTGAGCGTCCAATCTCTGTTGCAGCTCCTTGACCTTGAACGAAAGCTCAGCAGTTTGCTCCTTGTAGCTCCTAATCAGATAATCCTTCCCTTCAATCACTTCTTTCAACTCATCTTTTTCGCGCTTCAGCATTTCGAACCTTTCCCCATCTCCTCCTCTTCCCTTCTCTGAAGTATCCGAATTTCTATCCACTTCAAGGTGACCGTTACTATGATTGTATCTGCCTTCAGCTGGCCATACAGGTACTGTTGGGCCAACTTGTCCAACGCAATGATCTGCAATTGCCTTCCTCAGCCTCTGTATCTCTCTTTCCGAATCAAACAAATCCCTGTTTGCAGCATCCAGCAATTCCTGCAGATGGGCGGAATGCGACAGCTGATTATTGAGAGAAGCCTGCAACTCTACAATTTGTTCTTGCATCTCTAATATCATTCCGTCCCTTCTCTTTAAGTGTTGTCTCAACTTTTGTATCACTTCTCGCTTACTGTAAATGTCAGAACCCGATTCCGAGACGCATGGCGACTCAGAGCTGTTTGAGTGATGAAATGGTTTCTGTGGCAGTTCAAGATGGTCAGGAGAGGTTGCCCAAGCCCCGCCATTCTCTTTATTGAATTCAATGGCAGGAACCGTCACGAGAGGGAGCACCATTTCAGGCTGAGACCCATTATACTGCTGCTTTGTAATTCCGAATCCTCCAGCTTCTGTCTTGTAAAAATAGCAAATGTTCAACAAAATAGCCAACGCTAATTAGTAGACCATGAAATCACTTCAAACTTTTCTGTCGTGTTCTCTACACTTGTCTTTCTAACTGAGAATAAAGCTATTGCACCAAATGATAGAAAGTTTTGCAGATTGAACAAGGATAAAAGAATACCAGCAGCTAAATTGACATATAGTTCACATAGAAAGTTGAGAAGATTATAAAGGAGATATCTTCTTCTGATCTATGGAAATCTTCAAAGATTCAGTAAATTCAAACTCTCCCTAGATAAGAGATAAGTTGGATGCGCCACCAATAGAGAGTTGGAGACACCCCAAATCATGACCCGTAATATGAAAGGACACTGGCCACACGCATAAGATTTTAATTTATACGTTTCAGCAAACAAGCTGGACCATAAACTCAAAAGGTAAGCATGTGAAAAATGGGAATAAAAGGGTTACATATAAAAGGAACTTATCTTTTTTCCATGACTCTTAATTTCCGGAAGGTTAGCTTTTGGACTTAACTGCACTAGTAATTTGGTAACCTTGTGTTTTTGAAGAAAACTCAGCATAGAGGGTAAAAACTGATCCTAAGGGGTAGCTACACTGACACACAGTGCGACACGTATACCAAGAAAAGTGTCATATTGATCACATAACATGAATCCTCCTCCGTTCAGTTTCAATCTTCCACTTGACATCACCATAAACCTCTTAAAGCAAGTAAGACAACTGTAAACAGGTCTAATTTCTGAAGAATGTTGTGCCTAATTTTTCAAGTTAGAAAGCAACCACAAAATCAAACAATATTTAAACAAGTCGTCTAGGAATCAATAGATGGATGACATTTTAATTAACATTATTAGTTCAAGCACAAAAAGAAGATGCCCACATCAGATCACTAGCCATGTTTACACCGAAAAGAACCTAAATTCTACGATAAAACTCCAAAGGGATGGCAAGGATTTGCAAACCTGTATTACAATTATAGCAGCCATCATCATCTTGGGCAAAATAATAAGTACTCGACTGCAAATGACCATTCCCTAACTCCCTTCCGTCAGGAGATTTTTCATTTCCTGCATTTTAAGCCACTTTTCATATATAAAAGAACAAAATTATTTTACAAGACAAACCCAATTGTGTTACACAATATAGGACCTTTCAAACTGCTGGTAGTCTTGTTCTGTTGTCTCGAGTCAAGCACCTGCTTCAGCTTGTAGCCTAAGCGAACAGATAATGTACTTAATAATGCACTACCCGCAATTATTACCCAGTTTGGCCCCTCACTCTGAACACCTTTGGACCTCTGAGATCTGGAGCCTACATTGGTTCTTGGTTTCATTGTTGGAGTCACTGAAGTGGAAGAGGCTGCAGACCATCAAAGTGAGCCTATATAGGAAAATGCAGCATAAAGTCAATTTACGCCAGGAGAAGCACAGTTTACCGAACACTCAAATCAAGTGCTTATAGGCTAGTTGAATCATATATCGCTTTATAACCACAAGAAACTTTGCAGCTAAACAAGTCTAAGACAGATATTTCATAGGGAAAAATATCCAGAAAATGCAATGGTGAGCTGTCCAGATAAATTCAGGTATCTGTTGAACTCTTAAGTGTAGCCAACATGAAGAGATTTTCAGAGTCAGTTTATTTATAATATACTACTTTAGTTATGAAAAGCGAGGTCTACAATGGCAAAACAATGTGGAGCTCGATCAGACTTTGAGCGAAGGGAAGAATGAGGGCTTTTTTCCTAAATGAGAAACAGGTTATTTAAAGGAGAATTTGAAAATTTCTATAAAATGTGTAGGTGGATATATTAAATTAAATTGTTCCCATATGCTTGCTAGTGTGGTTCACATTTGTACTTTATTTCCTTATCTTCTAAAAGATACCAGAAGAATAAGTGCCAGGGTGTAGAACAAGCAACAAAATTTCCAGAAGAATTAATGCCGGAGTGTAGAACAAGCAACAAATTCCCAGTTCCCAAAAGGAAAAGTAACTGCAATCATGCATAAATACCTTCACGTCAAGTGCTGGTGCCACACCTTCATGAATCTGACTACAGTGGATGGTACAATGACAGTAGGACCCACAGGAAATATTCTGAAAGAAAGTGCAACAGAAAGCACCAGCACTGATTACCCAGAAGAAACAGTAGAATAAGGAATGAAATACTTAATTAGAATACAAATAGAATAAGCTCATGTAGACATCCTCTGACATTGCAATTACAGTAATTTGCAGGCTTGCTCGTTTAAATAAGTTGTATATTTGGAACTCACTGCTCAATATTTAGCATTCCTCAGAGTGGCAAAATGTTGTGTTCACTTGGTTCATTTTTGTTGGTTTATAGCACGAACCAATATTTCTCGCTTCACAAGATCGCTCAAGTAAATGGTGACTACTTAAACGAGTAATTGCATCTGTTATTCTCTGTTAAAGCTTAACCAGTTTCCATCTTCCACTATAAAAGATGCAATAGTAAGGCTCTTTTATATGGGTAAAGCAAAGAACCCAGAAAACAAAAGCTAAGAAGAAGGTTGACGCATTGCAGAAGAGTAGAAGTTGTAGGCCGCTTCCAACCTCTTGGTGGTGGATTGGGATATCCATTACTATTTGAACATTTTGAGGGAAGACGTAAAATGGGGAAAGAATCTCAGTTCATGACGATAATTGTTCAAGGCGGTACAAGTAAGCTGATTATGGAGAAAGTTGCTCAAGAAGGGGAGAATTTTCATCAGAGAAACATCTGAAGAGACGACAGATGGTTGGTCTAAAAACACAGAGAAGGCCTAAAATTCCATGGTAATCTTCCTTCCCTTGGGGACTTTGAAGACATACTTTCCTTCTGTTTACCCCCGTGAATTACAAAACAGAAAAGGACCCTGGTTTTACAACTCTATAGAATCTGATGAAGAATCATGTCAGACTCGGATCCTCTCACTTAAAATGGCCAATATAAACTAAGACAATCAAAATGACTCAGAACTAAGTTCTGTTTTTAAGGCAGAGTAAAATTTGAACCTTGAATAACATCGGCAATGAATAAGTCACAAAGCATACACACATGCACACAGAGACAATGTAGAATAGAAGATCTGAAGCCCTAGTCAGCCTTTCCATGTAAAGGACAAAAGCAGTAAGCCTATCAGAGCCATCAAAATGAATGTACAACACTACACTATTATAGCAGATTCAGAGTGGAATCGATATGAAGGAAATTGGCAAAACATCAAAGTCTCCTGGAGTTCAGATGAGGATAAGGCTAAGATCCTAATGAGGAAAATTAGTAAAGGGTGGCAAGAACAAAGCGCAAAGGGAATGCCAGCTTTTCTGCATGAATTTGCTGTCATTTACTTTTAGAGTTGATGACTAATGTAACCCTATTATGCATTTATTTAGTAACTTGTCCTCCATCACAAGATAGACTGCCAACTCATATACTTAAATATGATACAAAACTGACAGAAAACCAGATAAATCCACAACAAGCAGTCTTCAACGGTTTCACGACCAAGACTTAAAAGTAACTTAGAAGATGCTTTCTAGCCAAAGGAGGGCCGAGAGCCAAATACTGGATGTTGCATGACAATTAAGAGTTCTAACAAGCAACACACTAAACACGCATTAAACAAGCACCATTTTCACATCGTCAAGTATTGCTTCCTTGATTGCTGCTAGTGAAACGCATTCTTATCTTTCAATAAATAGAAGTCAACCTCAAAGATATAAGATGTAAAGTATGACATCCGCAATCTTGTTACTAGTATGTGATGCCTAATATAACGAATTGAGCTTTACATTTGCCCTTCACTTGAGGCAGCAAAAACAACATTAGACATACATGACCATCTCTTTCTTTTGAACTTACTCCATCCAAAAATTGTCGACCCCATTGGTCATTTAGGATATCACAACTCAATTATCCACCAACTCTAGCTATCTTTCACCTTCTTTTCTTTTTTTTGAGATGGGAAAAAATGTGAAAGATAGCTAGAGTTGGTGGATAATTGAGTTGTGATTGTGATTTGTGAATGAATCTATGTTTCACTTACCAACAACAACAATAACATACCCAGTGTAATCCCACAAGTGGGGTGGGGTCTGGGAGGGTAGGATGTACGCAGACCTTACCCTAGGGTAGATAGGTTGTTTCTAGTAAACCCTCGGCTCAAAAGAAGTTTAATCAAAGGGAAATAACGACACCAAAATAGCAAGATGAACAGCGTAAATGAAGCAACGAGTAGTAGTAAAAGGTGAAGAATAAGATTCTACGCGCATACTAACTAATACTACTAAATAATGCACTGCCCCCCTGCCTCTCCCACATAAAACTACTATCATTGTTACTCCCCATACAACAAAAAATGAAACCTGCAGAGCTTCTATTTCACGAAAACAAATTTAAACACAAACCCACAGATGCAATCACGAAAACAAAACACAAGAACACACAAAACCTCCATTTATTTGCACACATTTAACAGGACATAACAAATGTAAGATGAAACTACCCATAGAAATGCAACACCCACCTATCAAATGAAACAAAAAACAAAGAAAGAAAAAAATACAAAGACCCAAAAAGTTATATACAAAATTAACTCCCCCATTAATCGTTGGACTAATCTAGACAACCAAACACACACACACACACACATAACTAATTTCTGCACAGTTCAGAGACCATAGCCAATTGTATTAAAATGGAAGAAAACGAAAAGGGTATATAAAAAAGTACCTGATTAACCGGGAAGATGCATCTATCGAACTGATGAATATGATGCTAATCTCATTTCCTAAATTTATGTTGCAATATTTTAGTTGAAATTTTTTAAACCAAAACTAAAAGTTCATTCTCAATTGTCTGTAGAATACTAACAAATAAACAATGCTCCGTAGGAGACAAGGGGCTGAAATAAATTAGTAGATGAGTGAGAGAGTGTAGTGAGTGACCAATTTAAATTGGTTCTTTTGGTATGATGTATAAGAAAATAATTATGGTATAAAATAAGATATAATTTTATTTAATGTTTGATTATAATTTAAATTATGTGTAACTTATAGTTCATTTGGTTAAATTTATTTTTCTCAAGAAGTATTTATTTTTAAAAATTAAGGTGTTTGGCCAGAGAAAATAATTAATTTTGGGGTAGTAGAAACTGTTTTTCATAAGCTAAAATTTTTTTCCTCGGAAACACTTTTTTAAAAAGTACTTTTGAAATGCTTGGTCAAACACTAATTGATACTTAAAAAGTGTTCTTTAAATTAATTGACCAAACACAAACGACTTTCACCAAAAGTATTTTTTTGAAAAATATTTTTCAAAATAAGCTGATTTAAAAAAATTAGCTAAACAAGTTATTGATATATCAATTGATGTATTATTTTATTCCACCAGTAACATGAAAACATTAATTCATGTTAATTTATACATGGATAAAGTAGCAAAAATGCAAAACTACCTTTATCGTTTTTTAGAAACCAAGGTTAAGTATCAAGAGTATAATTGTGAACCCATTACTTTTTCCAAAAGGTGGAACTCCCACTATCCCCCACTCCCTTGACCCCGACCCCCCTATCCCTTTCCCCCACCCCTACCTACCTACCCCACTCCTAATCCCCCTCTCCACCCCATCTTCACTCTCACCCTCATAATATTTGCTTAAATTATATATAAATACTTTAAGAATAATATTTTCAACTTTTACTAATTGAACACTAAAAAATAAGTTGAAAGTCATTTGTCTTCTAAATTATTTTTTTCGTGAAAAACATTTTCCATTCATACCAAACACACCGTAATGCATACTCTTCTCTAGCTTCCTTAAAAAGCATCCTTATTACACTAGTAACTGTTTCAGTAAGAAAAAAGCAATTGAAATCCCAAAAAGGCAAGTATACAACCTGCTAATTTTAGTTCTTGGTGATTTATAAGCTTTTATTGGTCCCACCAAGTGCCATACTTGCACGATAGTAATAATTAACCATAGTTGTTCTGGAATAAAGAAATTAAAGAAAATGTATTGTAATATTATTATTTTTGCAACTTGAAGGTAAGACGAATCTAAAATATTAGTACTATATCAATTGGTCCGACTCATATGCTTATGAAAACAGAAGTAAATTTTGTATAAATAACATCCTTTTTTGGAAAATATAACATCTTATCTATATGGGGCAAAATTCGAATAAAACAGTTGTACGAATTATGACGTGACACGTGAAATATAATGCTGAGTCAAGTCCAGGTCAGCCTGAGATGCTACCGATAAGGCTCGAGCAGGGCCGGAAGTGTCACACACACATATGGTACCAGTAACTCAGAAAGTCAGGTGAGCCGTTTGTATTGCAACGGACAGTCGTTACAGAAACGGTCATACGTCTTCCAACAGAGCATTAATAGCATTTATGAATATATTAATTGTCAAATTATTACAACATTCATTCTCTTGTATTAATTAGGGCATATTACGTGTGGTGTGAACCCGTAAATCTCATGTATAAATAAGACACATAGTTTCATTGTAAATCATCAGATTCAAGTTATTATAATACACTCTCTTAATTTCTATCGATTAATGTGTTTTCATACTCGTTACGGCAACTTTGCCCATAAGCTTTCACAAGGCTCAGTTAATTATCTCTTTACTTTGTCTTACTATTATTTATTGTAGTATATTTTATCTAGCTTTATTACCAAACCAATCACTTATGATCCACGTGTCCTTGACCACGTATACAAATTTAACTATACCGTTTTACGGGTAAACATTTTGACATCCACCTTGGGGCCTGGACAATTGTGGTGTCACAAGTGACCCCCTTTTTCTATTAATCTAATTTTCTCTTTGAGTCTTATTTTTTGTTCAGAGTAAACAAATGACAGGAAGAGGAGAATTAGGAGACAATCGCAACATTATGGATAACACTAACAAGCTCCCCATCGGACCAGATGGCCTACCGAAAGAGGATCCAGTACCAAGAAACCCGGTGGCTGCAGACGGAGCCACTTCCGGAGGCAGACAGACTCGAGAGGAGGATGTTCCTAATGACGAAACGCCTGAGGAAGTCATACAAAATTTGAGGGTGCAGAATGCTGCTATGAGTGAACAGTTGGACCGTCTGATGCGGTTTCACTCAGAATACATATCCAAGAATGTTGGCAGTACTCCAACGACCCAGCACCTCCACCAAATACCAATGAAGATCACAGAAATAATCAAAGTAGATTGAGAAATGATGGTGATTCAGAAAGCGAAGCCGTTCTTGAAAACCCGTTCCAGGAACATATTTTGAAATTTATGAAGGATATGACGAATAAAGTGGACACCAACGTAGAGAAGGCGGGAAAAACTGCCAAGGAGTTCCGGCCCCGATTGAATCAAATATCGGAAGCCCCTCATGTAGTTGAAGGACCAGATGCTAGAAGATATATTCAGTTGGCGTATAAGCCAGAGGCTTCACCCGAACTGATTCCCAAAAGGCTTAAAATGGCATTTATACCCAAGTATGATGGGACTATTGATCTACAAGAGCAAATAACGTCCTACCGCGACTGTCAAAAGAAATGATCTAAGGAAACACGAGATAGAATCGATTCTGATTAAGAGGTTTGCTGAGACACTTGCTAAGGGAGTCTTGACATGGTATTCACTCCTTCCTGAGCACTCAATTAGATCTTTCGCCTAGCTGGCCGACATGTTCATAAAAGCTCGTGCAGGGGAGTGGAAGGTGAAGATGCGCAAGACAGACATCTTTCGCATTGCACAGGGAGAAGCGGAACCCCTTAAGGAATTTGTCTCACGGTTCTAGAAGGAGCCTATGTTGCTACCTGCATTCCCGGATGAATAGGTTGCAGAGGCTGTTACAAAGGGTTTGAATCCTTTAAGCTTAGACGCCTCATGGAAGCTCAAGGAAAATCTCTTGAAATTTCAGGCTACAACCTGGAAAGACGTGCATGATAACGTCCAAATCCACTCCTCAAAGAGAAACTGCAAACGGTCATCGCTGTATAATTTACCCAACTAGGAGTCGAGGTCGAATCCACAGGAAACAATATACTTGAGAAATCAAGCTAGTTATGGAATTGTCACCAATTAAGCTAAGCCAAATGATTTTCAAATATTTGATTTTGTTGAAAAAGGAATAAAGATAAAACTAACTAATGGGGAGCACAAGCTATTGAAATTCGGGGCTTTGGAACATAGTAATTTAACTTAAACTCAATAATGATCTATTGCAAGTAATTATCTACCACTAATTAATCATGGTCTGACAAATTAGCCTTGAAATCTCAATTACGCACTAATGTCTCTCAACTATTTAGCAGGCTTATATTAGCTTATTCTCTCGAATCAAACTAAGAAACATTAATCACATTCCAATTTTAGTCTACACTAGAAGTTTTGTTATCTCTAGGTTAAATCCATTAGATGAGGTTTAAAGCCATAAATCGTGATAATCAATCTATTCCAAACCTTAATTTTCTCTCTCAAGTTTAATTAAGGATAGATAGGAAAGTCGTAGGGTTAGCTAATCCCTTTGGAAATATTCAAGAACAAAATTAATTAAATAAGCAAGAGACCCATTTTATAAATAGCAAGAAATAATCAATACAAAAGCAACAAGAGTTAAATACAAATACTACTCAACAAGTCTTACAACTTTGTTGTCCAAAGTCATCACCCACACCAAATATAATAATAAAATGCAAGGAAGTAAAGAGATGAAATAAGAATTGCTCATTAATGACTTCAAGTCTTCACTTCCAAGGTGATGGGTGATGAAACCCTAGCCTCCGAAGCTTGTTCTCCCTCTTTTAACCTCTCAAAATATGGTGGAGAATGATTCTTGAGAGTTGTGTATTGTGTAATGTATCTCCTTGTGGCTACAATGACCTAATGTTATATTTATAGCCCAAAGAAAGCATTTTACAGAATTTGCCAAAAATGCCTTTTTTCCATTTTGCTATCCATTCTGCTACCAGTAGAACCATTCTGCGCCCAGTAGAATGGTCAGTAGAATGAGACAGTAATAGCAAAACTTCACGTCTCATTCCGCTACCCATGCTGCAGCCAGCAAAATGGTCACAAAAACAGTCCTTTCTCATTTTCTTGCGATTCTTGAGACTTCAACTCAAAATTACTACAAACACAAAATAAACATAATAAATGACATTAAAACTTACTTAAAAGTTTTGAAAAGCTTAAGAAAAGGGTATAAAAGATGCGTAATTTCACCGCACATCAACACCCCCAACTTAAACTCTTGCTTGTCCTCAAGCAACTAAAACAAAACTAAAAGTTAGGACTAACAACAAAGCAATAATGACTATAGTTAGTTCTACCTATGAGTTCACAAGCATGTGATTCAAGATGTTAACAACCCCTCAATTTTCTCAAAACGACCAGAGAGTGCATAACTACGATCAATCATGGCATGTCAAATGGTGTTGATCTCACCCAAATTACACCTTATAATGGTATAACATGACCATTATCAAATATAGTAACCCAACTATTTTGGGGTCGAATCCCACAAGGAATACGATGTGAAATCAATCATAATCGCATGTATTATGGCTTTACTAATTACTTTACTTCTATGGTAACCAAATTTGTTTATTTGTTTTAACTAATCAAGTTATCAAGTCAATTAAGGATTAATGTATCGAATAAGTTTGAATGTATGAGTTGTGATTTAATACATGGAAGTGGTGTTGGGTTTTGCTAAAGTGGGTGTAAATAGTGTGGTATGAGCAATGGGGACTAATATTTAAGTGGAGATTTCTCAATTGACCCACCTAATTTCACTTTAGGCTTTCTCAAGTTCTAAAGTGTGACATATATGAACACCTATTATTACTCTTAGTTGATTCCCTTCTAATTAAAGTTGGGAATCATTAAATGGGATTTAAATTCCCAAGTCCTAATCAACATACCCCTTTTCTAGACTCTAGTCTGCTTTTTCAAGTTTGACTAGAGACAATAGGCATAAAAAGGGTGTTTGCAACCAATCCTTAGACATTAAGAGTGAGGGGTAGTTAAATGCCATATCAATACACCCATTTCCTATTTATGAACTACTCCAACTACCACATTCTATTATTTAATCACAACCCCAACCTAGATTCTAGCCACTCATGTCAAATATTAAATACATAACAAAGCAATAAACAAATGAAGATATAATGAACATGAGAGATAAGCTTACAATGATGTTTTGATTAATAACTGAGATTGTCTTCAACACAAGAAATATACTACAAGAATCTTGGAAAGTGTTCTTGTCTCCTCAAGACAAGACAAGACACAAGACAAATATTTAAAAGTAACTAGAATAGTGAGAATCAATGTGTCAAATCACCAAAAACCTAGGTATATAGGGATCCAATTTTTGGACTTCACAAATTTACAAAAATGCCACCGCCTGACCACTCTATGACCGCAGAACAGGGTCCACAAAGCAGACCTTTGGTTCACAAAGTGATTTTTTGTCTGGACTGTCTGAAAATGCGGCGGGAAGTGCTGTCCATATAACTGAATTGTGATTCGCATAAGTGTCATTGGGCTTCGCAATCTGGGCTAGACTTGAGTTGGAGCAGTGGTTCGCAGACCGGAAAGCGGTATGTAGAACGGAAGTGCGGATCACAGATTGGGTCGCACTTCGAAGCTCCACGGTCTTCAGTTCACTATTGAATTTTGTGATGATGCCCACTATTTTGCGGTCCACGGTCTGATTTTGCCGTCCGCAGAAGAGGTCTTCTTAGCACTTCTTCATTTTTCAGTACTTTTATTCATATTTCGGCACATTTCCTCACTTTTTATATTCTAATGCAAAAATCCTACAAAATCCAAAATAACATAAGAACCATACACTATAAATGCATATAGAACAACAATAATTAATGCAATTGATATTAAATGTGCCGTAATTTCTCAGCACATTAGCACCCACAACTTAAACTATTGCTTGTCTTTAAGCAACATAAACATCACTAAGGTGTGACTAATGACAAAACAAAGATGACTATGGTTGGTTCTACTTATGAGTCTACAAGCATGTGTTTCACAATATTGACAACTCCTCATATTTTTCAAAACAAAGTTCCAAGAGTGCATATCTACCATCAATGAGCCCATGAACGCTACTAGTGACTTGATGCGTCGAGACGTTCAACTAGAATAGCTTTCATTTCACGAGATTGAAGCAATTCAATGTGCCCTCTCAACAAAGAAAGTCTCATACTCACACAAAAAAATTCTTTTCAAAACAAGGGACAAACAAGATCACTCACACTCACAAGGAATGTCAAGTGTCGCAAGTATCATGCCATAGGATTGCCTTTATTTTAAGTCACTACTACTCAAAGAGTGCTCAGTTTCAGATCTCTAAGGACTTTTGCAATCTTGTAATGTAGGCTTAGGGACGGGTAGGATATTTATTTAGGTACAAGTGAATTTTCCCTCCTTTTGCACTACATATTTTTCATTCAATAGCTCAACTCCTTCTTTTATTTTCCAACTTCCTTTTTCACCCCTTTTATTCAAGTATTCCCCATTTTTTTTTTTTTTTTTTTGTGGTTCATTTTTTCTTTTCTTTTCTATTCTTTTTGCATTTCATTTTTCTTTTTTTCTCAATTTTTTTGAACCACTCACATCACAATTTTTTCCTTCTTTTATCTCGTATCCCACCCCCAACTTAGGATTTTGGCCTCAATTCACACTTTTCATGCATTCAAGGAGAAATTTGGTTCATTTCAAAAAGGGTTTCGGTTTGTAATGTGGTAGCCAAAGAAAAAGTAAAAAAGCTTAAAAGGGGAAAACTAGTTCTCTCGACTCACATGTATATCAAAGAAGTCTTTAATCAAGAAGGCTCACTCTCATGTGAAGGCCTAAGATCATTTTCTCAACCAAGAAACTCTAGTTTCGCAGTGACAAACCAACGATGCAAGTTGTAGATGACACAAGTGAACACAAGATAGAAATCAAATCCTCACCACTCTATGCACATGAACTACAGGAACCGCTATATTTTATACTTTCTATCGAACGCAAGTCTATCATCTCATAAGATTCAAACACAAGTAGACATAGAGTCACAAAATGAGGCATATTTTCATAGAATAATCATTTAAAGGATAATGCTACTCTTGTTTTCAAAATCCAATTTTTCGAGGGGTGTCACTAAAACCAAAAATAGCTACACATGCTAGAAACTACATACAAGCACCAACCAAGTCAAACTATTTTATCACTAGGGCATGGTTACTGAACATACACCCTTGGAAAAGAACCAGGTGAAGAAATTCCAAGGGGAACAATACATAACAAAATATGAGCTAACAATATATAAACTAACACATATATACAAGTTAATTGTCATTTCTTCCCAAAAACATACAAAGTACCCCACCCCTAATTTTATAAACATATGTTGTCCACAATGCATAAAACAAAGTAAAGTATAAGGACAAAAAGTTTGAGGGTCTCCCTGAGATGCACTAAGCACCCTCATGAGTTTGGCTCATGGAGTGGCCTCTACTGGGGCATCAGTGCCTTATGACTACGAAATGGGGACGGGTGCCTCTATATTGCCCATCTCGGGCTCACTCTATGGTAGTGGTGGAATGGTATCTGGGGAAAGTGGAGTGGTGCCTGGTGGAGGAGTAGGACCTCTAGTATCAACCTCTGTATGTGGTTTCTGGGCCACTCCGCTCGTACCAATCATAGATGTCTCCTCACGAGACCATGTCACCACCGCATCAACAACTGCCTGCTCTGCCAGTAGCAGGTACTCATCAACTCTCTCAACAGCTGCTCATGGCTTCTTCCTCCGCAACATTCACCTCATCAGACTGGGATGATGAATATGCTATGGCATGGGAGGTTTGAGACTCCTCATCACTAGAAACAACTTGACTGGGTCACTTTCTTTTGTTGCCCCACTGGGCGGTTGCCTTGTGAGTTTGCACTGTGAGCTTGGCCTGGCTTTGGGGTATCATCCTGGTCATAATGGGCCTCAAAGATCTACCGGTTGTGTAGGCTCATTGATAGTAATACCCTTTTGTGCTTATATTTTCTTAGGAGTCATTTTCTGAAAATAAAAGACGTAATGAGTCTTGGACTACGGTACGAAAAGCAAAGTAAATATTTTTGTGTTCTTATAAAGTAATTGCAAGAATTAAACACGCCAAACAAACAAGAAGTTATACTACGAAGTGAAAAAGAAAGAATAAAAGTTTAAGATTTGGAAATAGCTCTGGGATCGCAGACCTGGTCTATGGGCCGCAGTCCAGCTTTACGACGTCGCAAACCCAAATTGTTGTCCTCAAACTGTGATCGCAATTTTCCCAGTAATGTCAATGTCACTAGGCAAATCTGCGACCTAGTTTGCGGTCTGGAAAACCATTCTACGGCCCGCAAAAGGCATCACAAAATTGCCTTTCAATTTTCTGAAGTCACTAGGCATTTTTGCAGACTGGGGTGCCCTTCTACAATCTGCAGAATCATTCTGCGGCTTGCAAAACCCGAGTTGTCAAGGTTTTCGCCTTGATTTTCAAAACTTAGTGTTGTCACACCCATACCAGCACAACAAACATACCCCTAATGTAATACATGCTTTCAATTCACGCTCATAGGTACTCAGACTTCACTACAACTTCAGTTCAACCAATTTCAATAATTATAGGCATGTTTAGGCAATTTTCACAATTTCGATCAATTGACATACTTCCCACATAAATTAAGGACCCAAATTCAAGGATAATGTAACTAAATCAAACCCCTATATGCGATCAATTTCACAAAATCTCAACAAGTACAATTTCACATTTTTTTGTGATGTTCTAATCAATAGGGGCAAATAGGGCAACGAAGAATAATCACACAACTTAAGGGCTACATGGACCACACATAAACACCACACAATCATTATTCAACCGCCACTAGTTAATTTCATGAGCAACAACACCGTTTTACCTATTTTTGTGAGAAAAAGGAGAAAGGACAGGCGAAATATACCTTGTAGTTGATTGAAAGACGAGGGCGGGTGAATGTGAGGTGTATAAGATCTTATGCGAGCAAGTTGTGTATCCAAAAGGGTGTACGGGTGAGGGAGAAGAGGGAGTACTTCCATTATGAATTCGCGAGTGAGAGTGAGAGAAATTAGGGCTTTCAGCCTTTTTATACCCTTGCCCGATTTGCGATTGAAGTCGGGTCTCAATACCGGTCTGCGGTCTGCAAAACTAGATTGTGGCCCACTTACCTTTGTTTTGAAAAAGCTGATATGGCACCCTTTTTCCGATCTGAGAACCGGTCGCGGAACCAGATTTCGGTCCTCAAAAGGGTTCATTGCTCCGCAATTTTGCCCAAAAACTCCTAGGTACACTATGTATTTCTACAGACCAAAGTGTTGTCCACAGTTCTGGAATGTGAGCCATAATTTAGGTCACAATTTCTTCTTTTTCTAAGCTCCAATTTTCAACCTTCTGTGGAGTTTTGTGGTCCATTGTGCAGTCCACAGACCGTGACTGCGGTCCGTAGAAGAGGTCGTACAATGGTCTCTCTTCTTCCTTTGATTTATTTTGCACGTCTTTCCATATTTCCTCCCCATTTTGCTTGTGTTTTCAGATCACACACACTTAACAAATTATTAAAATACACAAGTGAACAAATAATGCTTGACTTTTTGTCCGTTCACCTTGAAAATGTGACTGTCTTTGCTCTCCAATTCAATGGCACCATATGAAAATACCCTCATCACTTTGAAAGGGCCGGACCATCTTGACTTCAACTTCCCGGGGAACAACTTGAGTCTAGAATTATAGAGCTAGACCAAGTCCCCAGGTGAAAATTCCCGCTATAAAATTCTCTTTTCATGGAGGAACTTCATCCTCTCCTTGTAAAGAATGAACTTTCATAAGCTTGGATACGAAACTCATCCATCTCGTAGAGTTGATCCACCCTTAACCGCGAAGCATTCTCCCAATCAATGTTGAGTTTCATCAATGCCTATAATGTTTTGTATTGTACTCTACCAAAAGATGACATGCCTTGCCAAATACCAACTTGTTTGGTGACATACCAATAGGAGACTTGTATGCCGTTCTATATGCCCACAAAGCGTCATCTAGCTTTCTTGACCAATCTGTCCTCATGAGATTCACCGTCTTCGTCAAAATGCTCTTGATCTCCCGATTGGAAACTTCCACTTGACCACTTGTTTGGGGGTGGTAAGGAGTTTCCACCTTATGCTTTACCCATACTTCTCAAGAAGAGAGGAAAACACTCTATTGCAAAAGTGAGAGCCTCCATCACTTATGATAGCTCTAGGGGTCCCAAATCGAGTGAAAATGTTCTTCTTGAGAAACACGGTGACACTTTTCCCTTCATTATTTAGAAGGGCTACTACTTCAACCCACTTGGACACATAATCAACTGCCACAAGTATATATTTATTGCCAAATGAGCTCCCGAATGGTCCCATGAAGTCGATCCCCCACACGTCAAATAATTCCACCTCAAAGATATGAGACATAGGAAACTCATGCCTTCTAGAGACATTACCTTCCCTTTGACATTGGTCACAATGCTTCACAAAGTCATGAGAATCCTTGTAGATTGTTGGCCAATAAAAACCACTTTAAAGAATTTTAGAGGCCATACGTTGACTAGCATGATGACCCCCAACCAGTGAAGTATGGCATGCTTCCATAATGGGAAATGTTTAAACTTCGGGCACATATCTTCGAATCATGTTTTCGGCACAAATTCGGAAGAGATAAGGTTCATCCTAATAGTAATGCCGGGAGTCTCTCAAGAACTTCTTTTGATGAGAATTTAGTTGATCCGGTATGATTCCACTCACCAAGTAGTTTGTGAAATTGGCATACCAATGGATGAGATCTTGAGATGATGCAAAGAATTGCTCATCCGAAAAAGCATCATTGATCTCAATTCATTCTTTGGCCTTCCGACCTCTTCAATTCTTGACAAATGGTTCACTACTTAGTTCTCACAACCTTTCTGATCTTTGATCTCAAAATCAAACTCTTGTAGAATGAGTACCCACCTAATCAAGCGTGGCTTCGTGTCCTTCTTTGCCATTAAGTATCGGAGGGCTGTATGATCGAATTATACCACCACTTTAGAACCCCATAGGTAAGACCAAAACTTTTCAAAAGTAAAGAGAAGGGCAAACAACTCCCGCTCCATCACCGTATAGTTCTTTTGAGCTTCGTTGAGTGATCTACTTACATAGTAAATCGGGTGGAGGATTTTTCCATGTCTTTGACCCAACATAGCTCAAATGGCTACTCCACTAGCATCACATATCAATTCAAACGGAAGATCCCAATTTGGAGTCACAATAATTGGAGCCGAAACTAACTTCTCTTTCAAATCTTCAAATGCTTTGAGACATGCTTCATTGAACTCAAACTTAGCATCTTTCTCTAGGAGCTTGCACATCGGGCTAGTGATATTTAAAAAAACTTTGATGAACCTTCTATATAACCCGGCATGCCCCAAGAAACTTCGAATATAGCTTAGCTATCAGTTTGATTTTTGCCTTGTCCACTTCAATACCTTCCTTGGAAAATTTGTGCCCAAGGACTATACCTTCTGTGACCATGAAGTGACACTTCTTCCAATTCAATACCAAGTTGGTCTATTCACATATTTTCAACACTTGAGACAGATTGTCCAAGCAACTTTCAAAGACTCCCTAACCACAGAGAAGTCATACATGAATACATCCATAACATCTTCTACTAGATCATTGAAAATGGCCATCATGTAAGGTTGGAAGGTGGCGGGAACATTGCAAAGACCAAACGACATCCTTCAAAAGTAAATGTTCCATATGGACAAGTGAATGTCGTATTTTCTAGGTCTTCCTGGGCTATTTGAATTTAGTTATAGCCAGAGTACTCGTACAAGAAGCAATAATAAACCTTTCCCACCAACTATAAAGCATTTGATCAATGAAAGGTAGAGGGAAATGATCCTTCCTTGTAGCACTATTTAACTTCCGGTAATACATGCAAACTCTTCATCCGGTTACCGTCCTCATAGGTATCAACTCATTTTTATCATTAGGGACCACCGTGATCTGTCATTTCTTCTATACATATTGCACGAAACTCACCCATGCACTATCGAAAATATGGCACACAACCCCAGCATCTAACCACTTAATGATCTCTTTCTTAACAACTTCTTGTAATGAGGGATTTAACCACCTTTGATGCTCAACACTTGGGGAACTACTATCTTCAAGATGAAGTCGGTGAGTACACACACCATACTTATCCCTCAGATGTGCACATAATAGTCTACCCGATTTCCCTTTTGCAAGTTCTCAAGATACATAATAGAGCTTCCACTTGGATTTTATTAAGCTTTGATGAGATAATAACCGGCAAATAGTCATTTTACCCAAGGAACTTGTACTCTAAATTACTTGGAAGTGGCTTGAGCTCAAGAGTTGGCGGTTCTTCAATAGAAGGCTTGAGAGAAGGGACTCCACGATTTTCTAAGTCCAAGGCCAAATGCCTAGGAGCATAAGAATAGGACCCTTGGCACTCAAGAGTAAGCACGGTCTCCACAATCCCCTCAACTACCTTATCATCATGATTCCACAACACCGTCATCAAAGCCCCTTCAATGACATTAATATCGACATTTAACTCTACCTCATCATCAATCACGTCAATCACCGAAATCACCCCATATCTATAGATTTCTTCATGGATTTGCACACATGGAAGGTAACTTCTTCATCAATCATTCGAAATTTTAATTCTCCACTCTTCACATCATAAATTTCTCTCCCCGTTGCTAAGAATGGTCGTCCCAAGATTATGGGAATATCATAGTCAACCGCACAATCCAATATCACGAAGTCAGCGGGAATATAAATTTGTCAACCTTCACAAGCACATCATATATGATCCCCATTAGTCTCTTCACCATCCTATCCACCATGAGCAACCTCATACTTGTAGGTCAGGGATTGTCCAAACGTAACTTCTTAAAAACTGTGAATGGCATCAAATTGATGTTTGCTCCAAGGTCACAAAGGGCCTTTGAGAATTGGTACACTCCAATGGTGCACGGAATGGTAAAAGCACCGGGATCCTCTTACTTCTTCATAATGGAGCTAGAAATGATGGCGCTACATTGGTGTGTAATGTCCACCATCTCAAAACTCACCATTCTTTTCTTTGTTATCAAATCCTTCATAAACCTTGCATACCCCGACATTTGTTTCAAGGCTTCAACAAGTGGAATATTGACCTATAGTTTCTTTAGCATCTCCAAGAACTTGTTGAACTTGCCATTTTCAATTCTCTAGGCAACTCTTTGTGTAAAGGGAGAAGGAGGCATTGGAATAGGCTTCAAGGCTTTTGGAGCCTCCTCTTCTTTGTCATTCCCTTCTTCATTTTCAAGTACCTTTCATTTCTGAATAATCTTTTCTTCAATAACGACAAAATCATCTACCATCTTGTCATCACTCTTCTTTGGCTTTTCAACTGCAATCACTTCCTCATCTACCACATCCGTTGGCATCTTCAGTTCCTCCAACACTCTCTCTCTCTTCTAGTAGAGATAGCTAGGCAATGAGACACACCTCTACCTTCATTACTTGGATTCACCACCGCATTACTTAGAAAGGTCCCTTTTTGTCTTGGGTTTTGTGTAGAAGCGATTGACCCAATTGGATCTCTAGTTGCTTGATAGATGTTGAATGTGAGGATACAATATTACTGAGCTCCTTTATGTTGACCTCAGACTTGTCTTGATTTTCAACACCCTATATAACATTTCTTCAAGCTTTGAACTAGCAGGATCGCTAGTAGACTAACGATTATTGTAAGGAGGAGGTTGGGTAGGTTGTTGATATGCTTTCCCCCTAGGTGGAACATAAGGATTTGAGCTTTGGTTTTGATACCCATTGTTGTTATTATCTCTCCACCCTCCTTCACTCCTTTCTCTCCAATTAGAGCCGCCTTGGTAATTTTTCCAACCTTGATTCCCGTCTTGATTACTAGATCGCCATGGTTGGCCCGATCCTTGGTAATTAGAGCGGAAACCCCTCTTCTACGTCGTTCACATCTTCCTCATTTTTATTGTACTCTTCATGATCATAGGGTACCATCTCGGTTTTACCTTACTTAGGACCCATGCTTGTAACCACATTCACATTCTTGGTCCCTTTCTCCATCACATGTTTACTAAGGACCGCCATTTGGGTCACAATTGTTCCATAGTCTTGTCCCTTTCTTCCTCCTTCTTCAATGTATCTCTACACATAACTTTTGAAGAACCAACCCCAACTACATCTGACGCCTTGTGTGCCAAGCATGGTTCATCTTTGTTAGCTTATCAAGTAGCTCACTCACCACGGTAAATGAATTGTCCATCAACGCACCCTCCACTATTTTATTGGCCCCTAATTTGTTGACCGAATCGAGTGCCCAATAGAACGTTTGGAGCAATACATCATCACTCAACCCATGGTTATAGCATTTTTTGAGCTTATTCTTGAACCTTAGCCATGCTTCATGTAAGGCTTCACCCGGCAATTGATGGAATGTAAAGATTTCATCTCAGAGTTAGAGTATGCTATCCAGCAGGAAGAACCTTTCATAAAATGCCTCCACTAACTCAGTCCATGCCGTGATGGACTCGGAAGGCAAGTTATCCATCCATATAGTGGCCTCCCCCATTATAGATAAGGGGAAGAGCCTTAGCTTCACGGCTTCTTTGGACATGTTGGAATGACGGAAGGTGGCTGTATGACATTAGGAAGAAGCCTTAGCAGAAGTGTTTTTTTCAGCACTTCTTTCTTTTTCAAAACTTTTATCCACGTTTCAACACATTTCCTCAATTTTGGTGTCCCAATGCAAAAATCCTATAAAAACCGAAATAACATAAGAAACATACACAATAAATGCATCAAGAACAAAACTAATTCATGCAATTGGTATCAAATCTGTCGTAATTTCTCGGCGCATCAATGCACAATTGGTATGAGTCCAAGATCCGGATAGAAAATGATTTGATGGGGACTCAGGCCGAATATTTTTTCAAAAGTTAGATAAAAGAGCTAGAGCATACCGGAACTCTTCGAAAAACCGCTTCCAACCTTATCCTACTCCCGGAAGCAAGGAAGGGGAAAAGATTTTCACTCCATTGAAAAAACAAATAACAAGGGAGGGTGTGAACGAAACAATCAAGGATTGGTGAACTTCGACAAAGGGAATACGTCTAACTTTGCTACTAAAGTTACTGGATACTCGAAATTATTCGAGTACAACTTCAATATCAACGAGGATCAAATGGTGGCGGTATTGAGAACTCATCCAGCAGACTGACCTCCGAAGCCGTTACAATTCGATCTTAGTAAAAGAGATCAATCTTAATAAGTTATGCTATTTTGTGTTTTGATGATTTAACAAACTTATTCTAGGAACCAGATGAGATCAAGTCATCTAGCTATTGCAAAGGTCAACTTTATAGCTGTAAAGCTGCTAACACTGTACTAACTGGAAGCAGTGCAACAACATAACAGAGTTGCTGCAGACTCTCTCACCTACCCACTTGTTATTACGAGGGATCAAATGAGGAACCAGATGCGATCAGGTTCCTGTCTATAAGAAAGTCAAATTCTACAGTTGTAAAGCTGCTAACACAGTGCAGCAGTGTAGCGGCACAACATCAGAGTTGCTTTGTAGTTCGACCAATGGTCCAAAGGCTAAGGTTTTGTTACTTTCACTCACTCCTCATATATAAACAACATGTTCCAAGTGAAAAACATAATCTTTCACAATCCAAAATTTACTCATCTCATCTGCAAGCTAGCAACATCTCAAGTGCTCTTAAGAACAAAGCTACAACAAATAGAAGGACCAGTTCCAATCACTGAAGATGTTTTAAGTCCTTGGATTGGTTGAGTCTTTGTCTTTTGATCTTAATATTGTATTCCTACACTACTTTCAAGAAGTGTTATAGTAGGATATATTTTTAACCTTTTAAGTTGTTCTCTTGGCTAGAGTTAGTCAAGGTGTGTTTTTTGAAATAGTGTTATTGTAAAGGTCTTGCAATAGAGGTATTGTAAAAGTGAGGGGTTAATAGGTTCACTTAGATAAAGTTAGTCAAGGAGTGTCTTTGCAATAGAGGTATTGTAAGATGGGGGATTAAGAGTTTAATTCCTAGGTTGCAATAGGTTGTAATATGAAGTTGCTCAGTCATAGTGAAGTTTGAGGAAATCCTATTGTGGTGGGTCATGGTTTTTAATCCTTTGAGCAAGGAGTTTTCCACATAAATATCTTGTGTTATTTACTTTCTGTCTTACTTAATGGAACATATAGAGAACATAATTCTCTACACTGTTTGGTGGACTCATATATTCTATCAAGTATGTTCGGTGTGATCTTCATGGCACTCATAGACATAAAACTGTAGATTACAGACATCTATGAGAGAAGGTGATAGGAATGCTGAGCAGGGGCCACCTTCGATAATATTTGAGTGAAAGAGCTCGTAACAACTATGAGCGGGGACCGTCCACCGAGGACAAATCTAACTCGGCCGCACCAACCCATGTTATAAATATGATCTTTAGTGGATCAATGATTGTCGTCACATATTTCACTGCGGCTAAGAAGACAAAATTTTGGTAACCCGAGAGAAAAGATTTCGGAAGATACTAGATGAACATATCATCACTTTCACTGAAGAAACTACTGCCAGTGTAATCTTCCCGCACAACGATACATTGGTGATCACAGTACCTACTAATTGCTTCCAGGTGAAGAGAGTCTTGATCGATCTTGGGAGTTTAGTTAATATTATTTGGCTAAAAGTCATAGAATAGATGAATATGATAGACAAAATTATTCCGGCTGCCAGAACCCTCTCAGGTTTTAATATGTCTAGCGAAACTATAAGGGGGAAGTGGATCTACCGGTAGATTACATGGGAGTCATAAAGATGACTAAATTTTATGTCATTGACAGTGACATGAGGTATAATGCAATATTTGAGAGGCCTTGAATATATGATATGAAGGCGGTTCCATTAACATTGTATCTATTGGTGAAGTTCCCGACACCAGAAGAGATCCAGTAAAATTGAGGAGAACAACTCACTGCCAGGGAAATGTACGCTATAGAGGAACCAGAGGCGATGACAGATCCTAAATAGCAATTATAGAAGGTAGAGCTCGTATCGGTAGATATTCATCAGCTTCCGCCGGCAGAAGCATGATCCACCTATTCGGAAGAGGAGTTTTCAGACCAATACTAGGTGCCTAGATATTTTCAGGTACCGAACGAGTCAGATGCCACTAAGTCCACTGTAAAAGAACTTGAACAAATTGATTTACATCGAGAAACTCCAGACAGGAAGGTATACCTGGGCACAAGGTTAACCCTGGAGCTCAGGGATTTAATTCTTAAATATCTTGCAACTAACGTTGATTGCTTTGCATGGTCACATAAAGATATGACATATATCTCTCTAGAAGTCATAAAACATAAGTTGGGCATGAATCTCAGTTTCCCTCCTGTGCGGCAGAAGAAGCGGTCGATTGCCAAACTCCGCAACAGGTTTGTTAAAGAAGAGGTAGCTAGATTACTTAATTATAAGATCAATGTGGGAGGTAAAGTACCCGGACTGGCTAGCAAACATAGTCGTAGTGTCTAAAAAAGGGAACAAATTTAGAATGTGCATTGGTTATAAGGATTTAATAAAGCATATCCAAATGACTCATTTTCGTTGCAAAACATAGATCAAATGATCAATGCCACGACCGGACATGAGATAATGAGTTTTCTCGATGCGTATTTTAGGTATAACCAAATAAGGATAAACCCGGAAGACCAAGAAAAAACATCTTTATCAACTACTTTCGGCACCTATTGTTATATTAGGCCATTCGGACTAAAAAACGTTAGAGCTACATATCAATGGTTGGTAAACAAAATGTTTGAAAATAAAATAGGAAAAACTATGAAAGTATCTATATACGATATGCTTGTTAAGAGTCTTCGTGCAGAGGACCATTTAAGTCATTTGAAGGAAACTTTCAAGGTATTAAGAAAGTTTAATATGAAGCTTAACCCCGAGAAATGTGCCTTTGGGGTGGGTTCCGAATTGTTTTTGGGTTTCTTCGTTTCTCAAAGAGGAATCGAGATAAAACTTGACAAAATAAAAGCTATTGAAGACATACCGAACACGCTTGAAGATGTGAAAGTGGTATAGCAGTTGACCGGGCAAGTGGCGGCTCCGAGCAGATTTATCTCCCGGTTGTCAGAAAAATATCACAAGTTCTTCTCATTTCTAAAGAAGAAGAACGATTTTGTTTGGATGTCCGAATGTCAGCAAGTCCTACGGGACCTGAAAGCCTACATATCTAGCCCTCCGCTCATGTCAAAACCAAAGGATGGAGAACAATTACTCATATATTTGGCAGTCTCGGAGGTAACGGTAAGTGTAGTTCTGGTACAGGAAGAAAAAAATACATAATTTCCTATCTATGATGTAAGTAGAGTAATGTCAAGGGCCAAGACCTGGTACATGTTGCTCAAAAGACTGGCTTTTGCTTTAGTGATGTCATTGCAAAAGCTTCGACCATATTTTCAATGCCACTCAATTGCTGTAGTAACCACATTTCTACTTTAAAATGTGTTATATCAACCCGAGCTTTTTGGGCGCAAATGAGAGGTAGAGCTAAGTGAATTTGATATTAATATAGACCGAGACTGTGATAAAGTCACAGGTCTTTGCAGATTTCATGGCCGATTTCAGTCCGGGAGTAACCCCACAGGCAGAAAGAGAAGCCATCTTGATCTCGAGGACTGCCCCCGGGGTCAGGACGCTCTACACAGATGGTTCCTCAACGGGACCGATCTAGGAGTAGTATTGCATACTCCCACCAGTGAAATGTTAAGACAAGTAATTCATAGTACTCCTTTGACTAACAATGAAGCCGAATATGAGGCTTTGGTAGTAGGTCTAGAACAGACCCTGGGCTTAGGCTCCCAGATTATTAAAGTTAAGTGTGACTCATTGATGGTGGTGAACCAAGTCCACGGGGTGTTCGAAGCCAAAGAGGAACGTATGTCAAGATACCTCAAAAAGGTTTTGATGTTTTCCCGATTCCAAGAATGGATGGTGGTGCATATACCCCGGGAGGAAAATATAGAGGCGGATGCACTCGTAAACCTAGGCTCCAGCACAGAAGTCGAATGTTCTAAAACTGAATCGGTTATTCCGCTGCTGCACTCGACATTAGATTCCATAGGTTACAATGAGGTGAATTCAACCAGCCTAACTTGGGACTGGAGGAATAAATTATTGGACTACCTCGTAAATGGAAAGCTACCAGAAGATCCAAAATAATCTAGAGCCTTGAGAACCAAAGCTCCTCAAAGCCGCCTGGTAGTGCATCGTAAATGGAAAACTTTATCGATGGTGTTTTTATGGTCCCCTAGCCCGGTGCATGGGCCCCAATGAGGCTGATTACGTGATGAGAGAAGTCTACAAAGGCATATGCAGAAACCATTCAAGAGCGGAATCCTTAATGAGGAAACTCATGAGGGACGGTTATTATTAGTCTTGGATCAAGGAAGATACAAAAATGTTCGTGAAGAAATGCAATTAGTGTTAGCGTCATGCACAACTGCTACATCAACCGGGAGAAGAGTTGCATCCGGTTGTATCCCCATGGTCGTTCATGAAATGAGGGATGGACATAGTCGGGCCCTTACCAGCGGCACCAAGACAGGTATCTCAAATTATATTTATGACTGACTATTTTTCTAAATGGGTTAAAGCTACAGCTTATACAAAGCTCCGAGAAAAAGAGGTGATAAACTTCATTTGGCAGCGCATCATCTGTCGTTTCGGTATCCCAAAGGAGATAACTTGTGACAACAACCAAAATTTTATTAGGGGAAAAGTTATGAAGATCCTAAATGACTTGAACATCAAGCGTATCACCTCTACTCCCTACTATCTCTGTACAAATGGTCAAGAAGTTGTAGAAGAAATTGGAAGCTGCAAAAGGAATTTGGCTTTCTATGCTACCAGAAATATTATGGGCGTATAGAACCACGGCAAAAATGAGTACCGAAGAAACTCCTTTTGCTACAATGCCCAACTCAACAGTCTTATCTTTTTACACCGGAATCAGCAACATAAACGTCATATAGGAGAAGTTTTATATCACCTTCAAAAGAAAAGCAAACACAAATCGTATATGTAAATATAAATATGCAAGATAAAATATGAAGAGGAGAAGAGCCCTCTGGAATACCTTGCTTATGGAAATCTGATGTTTGGAAGTACAATATTTGTAAACAATTTTTATAAGTTCTAGTCAGTCAGAAAGTACATGAAAAGGGCACACAAATACTCTTGGAATTGTATTTTATATTAAGCTAGTAACTAATGTTTTTAACACCTATAATATAGACAAAAAGATTCCATATTTTGAACCTTCTCTGTAGAGTCTTTTTTTTTTTGGCAGAGACCTTTGCTCTTCCCATCCCAAATTAACGATCACTTCATTTTTATAGGCGCTCTCACAACAATACCCACTTAACTTAAAAGTGCACTCAAACTACCTTTTATACATCTCATATAAATGTAATGTAAGAACTTTTCTATACGAAACATTTGTTGGAAATTTGCCTTTGGCGGGGAGGTGCGTCCACCCATATTTAATGAATTAAACACTAGTGTTTCGCATGTTAGAGGCCTTGTCTCTTCTCACATGCATATTCTACTAAGTGAGTAGATGACCGTAGGGCCAAGAATCGTCAAATTTCATTGAGAAATGAAAGAGATATTGGTCCACGAAGTAAGGTGTTTGAGGCATGGAAATATGGTGTGGGACAAATCTACCACATCGGTGGAAAAATGAAGAATTGCTCTCTTTGTAAGTCTCTAAAGTGGTTAAGGGTTTGGGACCCCAAGGGGTAACATATGTGTTTAAAGGAGGGAGGACCTAGATGTGCTTGGGTTCAAGGCTAAGCCCACACGCGCGCCGCCGCCGCGCGCCCGTCCGGTCCGGGCTCGGGTCGTGGGCTGTGGAGACTTTCTGATATTATCTTTTTGGACCCCAAATTGCTTAATATTTACAGTTTGGTCCATAGAGTTTCTGGAAAGTTGATTTTGGGAATGACGGAAGGCAGAAACTTTCTGCCTACCGTTTGGGCTGTTTTTTGGAGCATTAACCAGCCATTACTTGGTTGTTAACTCCTCCATAAACATCCCTCCTTCAATGACCATAATCAACCTCTCTAATGGCCATTAACAGCCCTCACTAATGGCTATTAACAACCTTATTTGTGGCAGTTGAGGAGTCCCTCCTCCATTCTATATATTGATGCCTTTTGGCTCAATTATATAGTACATACAGTGACGAAATACAGTGGCCACATACAGTCATGAAATAGTGAGGAAAGACACACATATACATGAGATATACACAACAGAGGCAAAATAGAAGAGAAAGTCAGTCCAAAAACGTTGGACGAAAACAGAAACTCTTCCTTCCTTTTCCATTTCTTCAGCAAGTCGATTCGTATTTGTTTTCTTCGTCAGACTCAACCTATTTGCTTTGTAGTGTTGAAATTAAAGTGTTGTTTTATCTTGGGAGACTATTGCCCATTAACGTAAAATCATATATACGGGGCAATCTTGTCTTAAGGACAAAGTGCAATCACTCGACTCAGCACACAGTTGTAACCATCTAGATTTAGTTGTTTCTTGATTTCAGGTTATCAAGATTCAAGACTCAACAAGCTTGCGACAGTTCTGAACATTGCCTATTTGTTTATCCTTTCGAACACTTGTAATATTTATTTACTTCCTGTACTGCTTTACAATAGAAAGCCAACAATTTAAGACAAGATTTGTATTAGTGTTCTAAAGATGTCGATCAAAAGTTGTGTAACCAAATCTGGATATGGCTGTGGTTTTCTGCTTGAAGAGAGTGATGATTATGTTGTTGAAGGTCAACATGTTAATGGTGTCACCGCTCCTGAGAGTGGTGGGAACAAGCGCTCACGAGAGGCTGAAGATGTCAACTGGGACAAGATGAGAAGGCTGAAGATGTGGTTCTATCTTGCAGCAGAAGGCCTATATCTGTCCGAGAAAAAGGATCCGATTTATGGTAAGGAGGAAATGGACACTCAGTCCGATGAAGTGAATGAAGAGGGCTAGAATCCAAAATTGGGATAAGTAATTTTTCTTCCTTGTCAAGAATAAGATTAAATGATGTCTGATTAAAAAAAGAGCTTAAAGTAAGGAGGAATATGAAAATGTTTTCACAAAATAATTTATATTCCTTACGCTTTAAAATCAGAAGTTTAATCTCTTCTTCTTTCCCGTTTAAAGATTGGATTTTGTAAACGACTTAAAAAGATCCGTTCTTTTAAGTGCAATTATTAAAAGTGTGTAAAGTATGTTCGCACATACGAGGGAGAAAGATCCACTGACTGTGAGAAAACTGTTACCACTCTTAAGTAAGCGCCAAGAATTTTCTGGGCACCAATCATAACGGAAGAACTCTAAAATCTAAAGACGTTGAGCCTGTCACACTATTTGGCAAAAGATCTTTCATAGGATGATATTGGAAACTCAGTCATATAAAGCCTCCGGGCGACTGGAGTGGGCCAAAGTTCCTTTGATAGGATGATATTGGACACTCAGTCATACAAAGCCTCCGGGCGACTGGAGTGGGCCAAAATTCCTTTGATATGATGATATTAGACACTCAGTCATACAAAGCCTACGGGCGACTGGAGTGGGGCCAGAATTCATTTCATAGGAAAAGTAATGGACACCTAGTGTGGTGGGCCAGAGTTTCCAAGTCTTAAATGATCCGAAGGCCTAAAGAAAGGCAGAAAAGAAATTGGACACTCAGTCTGCCAAAGCAACTGGAGTGGGCCAGAGTATCCAGATCACATATGATCCGGTTATGCCCTAACCACGCAAGAGGTTGTTCATGTGAAGCAACGCCACCTCTAAAGTAGAAGGGGTTGGAGAGGTTGTCCTCAATAGGACTTCAGGGAATGGGATCACTCTAAGATGAGGTGATACATGTCCCAAACTTGGTTTAAGGGACGCTGTTGGTCAAGCTGGTTTGAGACTAGTCCAACAGGTCTGTAATAACTAAGAATGGTACAGTATGTCTGTAGCCAAATGAATGATATATTTATAATCCATGCATCTATGCCATCATAGATTAAGACACGTTAAATAGAAAGTCATTCAAAAGCTAATGATGTTGAGATTGTTGCCTTCTGTCGACATAAACCCTCAAAATGAATGTGAGGTAGGCGAAGAGGCAAAATCACATTTCCAAGTTCCGTCAAAGGAATAGCGAAAGAAGTACCGCTCTTCTAGAACTAAGTCACACCTACTTGGGTGATTTGAAATTTATACAAAATAGAGGGGGGAGATAAGTACGTTGTGACCTTCATTGATGATGGTACAACGTATTGTATCATTTGTTTGTCAAAAAGCAAAGATGAAGTTGTTGAAGCGGATAAGCGCTACAAAGCAGAAGTTGAAAATCAACTAAGCCTACGAATTGAGGAATTCGTAGTGATAGAGGGGGAGAATGTGAAGCATCGTTCATTAAACGACTGCTCATTACTCACCTCAGTCCAAAGGTGTTAGCCAAGCGCAAAGCGGTACGCCCAAATTATATGGGGCAAGGTGATCCTTACCGCTAATGCGATTCTCAACAGAAATACGCATAAGGATAATGATAACTCTCCGTGTGAAACATGGAAATGATCTCATATACAAATGTTGTGATGTGGGGTGGCTTGGTAAAAGTTGGAATACCGAAATAGGTCAAGTTGTACCTAAGACTGTAGATTGCATATCCACTAGATCTTTAAATAACAGTAGTGTTGGTGTCAGAGAATGCTGAATTCTTTGAAGATAACTTTCCTTGAAAAGGAAAAAGAAGTAATTGCTCAAGGTTAACAAGAACCCGCGAGGGCCTGACTTTCCGGAACTAGACGTTCCGTATCTACAGGACTCGAAAGTTGCTGGCTATCCGGAACTTAATATTTCAGATCTGCAGAACTCAGGTATTCTAGATGTTGAACCGAGACGGAGCAAAGAAGGGGACAAAAACTTGTTCTAATCCTTCCAGCTTGTATGGTTGAGAATGAACAATGGACAATTAACAAATAATTGTCATCTCCAAAAGCGTTGCTTTGGAAAGAAGCTACAAAGAGAGAAATGGATTCCATCATATAGAACCATACTTGCGTAATGGTTGATCTTCCTCCGGGAAAAAACCTTTGGGTTGTGAAAATGGATACTCAAATGTGAGTACAAAGTAGATGGATGTACTGTCGAGTATAAGGCCTCGGCTACTTGTATATGTGCTCCCCTGTGAGTAGCTTAACATCCAGGGCCATTGAGGTCTTGCGTGGCATGGATGTTGAAACAACCTTCCCAACCGGAGAGTTGGAAGAAGAGGATCAGAGTTGGTTTGCTGAATTGTTGGGCTTCTTCCTGAACTTTCATTTTGGTCTCTGAAATGTTTACATTTTGGTCCTGAAAGTTTCAGATAAAACAGAAATAATGAATCTGACCACAGAAACATTGACTCTGAAGTTAGAAAGTCAACAGTTGGAAAACCAACAGTCTGAGAATGGAAGTCATATTGAAACAAAGTCTCGATATGAAAGATATGGGTATCACAGATGACATCTTAGGAATTGGATTTCTAAGACATCTAACAGACTGGTCTAATTCCAAACTTAGTTGTGAGATAGTTGATAGTCTCGTTGAAGCCACCAATGGATATGAATCATATAACTGATTGAAATCACGGTGCACCCATAGACAATGAGCGATATGCACAAGTCACGTGTAGTTCAATGTATTGTACACACTACAACCGACCTGGTATCGGCCTACCAATAGATCAGTTGAACTAAGGTTCACTGATGATCTTAATAAATGATCAATAGAAGACGTTAAGTCGGATATGACGATATCTGAATTATTCGCTTATCTATGGATTATAGTATTCTGGATGTCCAGCGGTTCTGGGAGAACACAATGATGCAAACTGGACATCAGATATGAAGAACACCAAAGCCACAAGTAAATGTGTATGGTGGGTCTTAGAAAATCCTCTAAGCAAACTTGCATTGACCGATTCATGATGGGATCAGAGTTTATCGCTTTATACAAAGCATGAAAGAAGTTGAGTAACTTCATGACTCCTTAGAGGACGTCCCTTATTGGGAGAAACCCGTGCCTTCAGCAGTTATACACTGTGGCTAGCCGGTCGGCTTCAGGAAGGACACAGATGACAGCGTCTGGACATATCTGTCAGGATCTGTCGGAGACATAAGACCGTATCGTAGTTGATCATCACGGGTGTCACTTCCTTGTTTACTAACTAAGGGACTACCCGGAGATCAAATGTTCTTCCTGTCTAGGGGAATGGGCTTAAAACCCAAACAATACGAACCATTGCGGTGGTAACCCAACCATACTGATTGGAGATCCTAAGAATTTGGTTTAATGGGAAAACTAAGCTGCAAAAGGTTCAGTTGAGCGCTTCGGTGGAAGCAAGAAACACTTCGGATGATGATTTATGTACGGAAACATGAATCCAAAGTTGTTCTCGCGATAGACATTAAAGTGCTACCTGCATGGTGGGTAAAGGTTAAGCTTCCAAACCTTTAACGATCCTCAAATAGTTGAAGTTAAGGTTGGGGAAACTTTTAATGATTCCTAACACTTGTAAAGTGGGGTATAACAGGATACCTTGTAGGAGATCACCTATTTAAGTGCGAGGACATGCCGCCTCAAATGAACGCACTTAAGAATCCAAGTGTGTCCACGGCCACAACGGACAAAACTATAAGAATGAAAACGAATAAGGAGAGTTATTGTGTTGGTATCATTGTCTTGGCTTACACTAAACACTGACGGTTCAAGACATCACGTTCACCGCGCAGTAAGTAAGTCCGTTGATATTCAACTAGGGAAGGTTCAAAGCGGAAGCTACCTCTCCTGATGCAATATCTTTTCGCTAAAAGATTGCTAAAAGTAGGCACCTGTGTGTGCGCCAAAATCTCTATTTCATAGAGGGGATTGTTGGAAATTTGCCTTTGGCGGGGAGGTGCGTCCACCCATATTTAATAAATTAAACACTAGTGTTCCGCATATTGGAGGTCGTGTCTCTTCTCACATGCATATTCTACTAAGTGAGTAGATGACCGTAGGGCCAAGAATCGTCAAATTTTGTTGAGAAATGAAAGAGATATTGGTCCACGAAGTAAGGTGTTTGAGGCATGGAAATATGGTGTGAGACAAATATACCACATCGGTGGGAAAAGGAAGAATTACTCTCTTTATAAGTCTTTAAAGTGGTTAAGGGTTTGGGACCCCAAGGGGTAACCCATGTGTTTAAAGGAGGAAGGACCTAGATGTGCTTGGGTTCAAGGCTAAGCCCACAAGCGCGCCGCCGCCCGTCCGGTCCGGGCTCGGGTCACGGGCTGTGGGATGTGGGGACTTTCTGATATTATCTTTTTGGACCCCAAATTGCTTAATATTTACAGTTTGGTCCTTAGAGTTTCTGGAAATTTGATTTTAGTATTGACGGAAGGCAGAAAGTTTCTGCTTACCGTTTGGGCTGGTTTTTTGGAGCATTAACCAGCCATTACTTGGCTGTTAACTCCTCCATAAACAGCCCTCCTTCAATGACCATAATCAGCCTCTCTAATGGCCATTAACAACCCTCACTAATGGCTATTAACAGCCTTGTTTGTGGCAGTTGAGGAGTCCCTCCTCCATGCTAAATATTGATGCCTTTTGACTCAATTATGTAGTACATCTAGTGGCCACATACAGTCACGAAACAGTGAGGAAAGACACACATATACACGAGATATACACAACAGAGGCAAAACAGAAGAGAAAGTCAATCCAAAAACGTTGGACGAAAACAGAAACTCTTCCTTTCTTTTCCATTTCTTCAGCAAGTCGATTTGTATTTGTTTTCTTCGTCAGACTCAACCTATTTGCTTTGTAGTGTTGAAATTAAAGTGTTGTTTTATCTTGGGAGACTATTGCCCATTAACGTAAAAGCATATATACGGGGAAATCTTGTCTTAAGGACAGAGTGCAATCACTGGACTCAGCACACAGTTGTAACCATCCAGATTTAGTTGTTTCTTGATTTCAGGTTATCAAGATTCAAGACTCAACAAGCTTGCGGCAGTTCTGAACATTACCTATTTATTTATTCTTTCGAACACTTGTAATATTTATTTACTTCCCGTACTTTTTTACAATAGAAAGCCTAACAACATTTTGTTAGTTAATAGGTTAACTTACAAACAAATCTCTTGATCAAGGATTGGGAGATTTATCCATTAAGATTTAATAAATGTATTGGCTAGCAAGAGTTCCTTGCCTCTCATTCTTTCCCTTGCAAAATGTCACAAACAACCACTACTCACACCGTAACATATATATACAATCGCTCACAACAAAAGGAAAAACAAACAGATTTAGTTACAATAAATGATTAAGAATCTTTGAAATCATTTGAGTGCTTTCACTAATTATTTCCAAGAATATAAATGTTGAATCCAACAAAAGCTTAAAGCATAAATCTGGCCTGCCTCTTTTTAAACATTCATGAATTTTATTAATCCTTTATGGGGCTAACGTGGGATCCGCTCAAGGACCTACTGGTTTAGGTAAATATCTAATGCGTTTCCCGACCGGAGAAGTCATTTTTGGGGGAGAAACTATGCGTTTTTGGGATCTGCGTGCTCCATGGTTAGAGTCTCTAAGGGGTCCAAATGGGTTAGACTTGAGTAGGTTGAAAAAAGACATACAACCTTGACAGGAACGACGTTCTGCAGAATATATGTCTCATGCTCCTTTAGGTTCTTTAAATTCCGTGGGTGGTGTAGCTACCGAGATCAATGCAGTCAATTATGTCTCTCCTAGAAGTTGGTTAGCTACCTCTCATTTTGTTCTAGGATTCTTCTTCTTCGTAGGTCATTTGTGGCACACGGGAAGGGCTCGAGTTCTAAATACAACAGCAGTAACAACAAACATACTTAGTGGGGTCTGGGAGGGTAGAGTGTACGTAGACCTTTCCTAAGGTAGAGAGGCTGTTTCTGATAGACCCTCGGCACAAGAATTTTTTTTTATATGAAAATAAGATTTGTATGCACATAATGTGGAAATGTTCAGGAAAGGCTCCAAGGGGCAACCTAATTTGTTAGCACTTCTTTACAGCTAGAAGCAGATCGTGGTAGGAACAATTAAGAAGCAAAGAAATCAAATGAAAATATAATAATCAGTTAAGATGATGACAATGGATGAAGCAGAAAAGCCAGAATATAATTACCACCCTATCACACACTCACCACCAGAAGGTTCTATTTTCTAGGCAGTAAACTCAGGAAATTTTTGCCCAAGTTTCACAAGATTTTGCGCTATCGGTTTTTAGATTCATGCTTACCTTCTTTAACTTCTGAATTCACAAACTCAAATAAACTTGTGTAACTTGAAGAAAACATGTAACGGCACTACACAAAAAGCTTCAAAAGAGGGTTATGCAGTACAAACCTGTCGTTTAAGCAGAACGGAAGGCCAATACACTTCACAACATCTTAGAAGTGTTCCTCAAAGAAAAGATTTCGACGAAAGGCAGATTTTGTGGTGAAGTCTAAAAGTTGAATATTGAGAGGAAAGTAATAAAAGAAAGGTTATATAATTCTTTCCAGGCTTAGTTCAAGAGCCAACTAAATTCATAAACACTGTACATGGATTGCATACTTATATCCCATCTATAAAGGAAAAGGGGACATAATTTATGTTGGCATATATATATCAATAGCGTGAAACTTCAATGATCCATGATATAAAGATCCACCTTGTTTATTTCCACATTCCAACACAGGTCTACCTAGAAAATCCCTAATTCTATGCAAATATAAAGCAGATTGAAAGGCAACATATGAAACTATAAAGAACATAGATATACCTGGAGATGGCTTGCCCCATTCCCTCTTGTAAATCCTTCAACATTCGTCAGGTCATAATCCTCCTACGGACAGCTTCTACATCAGAAACAGGATGAAAAAATTAGGCCGTTAATATGGAGGTATCCATAATAAAAGAGAGACAAAGACTAACCACAGTGATGCTAAAGGAAAATCACTTTCAATGCATAACTAATTAAGTGCTGCAACACACTTCCTATGAAGCTCTATGTTCTATTTTATTTTATTAGGAATCCCTGTGAAGCTTTATAGACCAAAAAACATGAGGTCTCTTTTGAATTGCTGGATTTTCATTGCTTTCATCTTCTTCATCCTTCCTTTTCTTATTAAGATTCCCGTTTGATCTGCTTTACCTGAAAGTTGTACTTTCTCACCTCTTCCGTCTATTTGATGAGGCTTGTCTTGATTCTTAGACTTGTTCTCGTTCTCAAGTCCATTTTCTTACTTCTTACTCCCTCCGTCCCAATTTATATGACACACTTTCCTTTTTAGTCCATCCCAAAAAAATGATACATTTCCTTATTTGGCTATGATTTAACTCAAAACTTTACTTTTTACGTTTAACGAGATGATCTATAACCACACATATATTATTGATTTGTTTTAGACCACAAGATTCAAAAGTTTTCTTTTATTTCTTAAGCTATGTGTTTAGTCAAACTAGGATCATATAAATTGGAACGGAAGAAGTATTAAATATTTCCGCACATATTCAGCTCCTCAAGCTGACAATGTCACCGACTAGTAACAAGCACTACGAGTTACTCCATTCGTTACAAGCTTGTTGTCACTGTTTGCCAATAACACTGGACAAAGGAAATTCATTGATCAATAGATGCAATAAATCTTTACGTCTTAGGACATATATATAGAGAGAGAGAGAGAAGTTTAGGATACGCAATACTTGATGCTAGACTATTTTATCTTAACCACACCCAAAGAAAACATACAAATATATTTACGATCTAGATAAATAAAGGTATCTATAAAGGCATTTATATTTATGACCGGAAGATCCATCTCAAGACCAATAAGACCTAGAAGTTTAAAACCATCAATATCAGAAATCTGGACATCAGTGATTGCCATGTCAAATCCATCTACGTTTTCCCTCTACATCCTCAATGACATTCTTTGCTAGGCTTGTGGTAGTTAGTATGAACAGAATTAAAATTTTCAATGGCGGAAAAGAAAAATAATTCACTCCGCTATAAAGAACCCAAAATAAGTGTTAGAAAGATCCAAATGACAGAGCAAAGGATTCAAAATTATTTCAACAAATTTGGCATGCTGGCATGAGCTAAGTTGAATCAGGAGCTCAGTTGTACTCTAAAGCTCTTGGGAACCATAATGATCACTTGAACTCAGAATAGAAGTACATAATAGCAATCTGGCCCTGATTTTAAAAGTTACATGGTACAAACTATAAAATGAAGAGCCTAAATCTAATCAAAGAAATACCAATGAAACTTTTGTCTTCATGACTTAGTCTAAAAGTCACAATTTGATCACAAGAAAATATGAACCATGCAAAAAAGCAAAGATGAAGTCCTGGGACAGTGAAAGACTGTTGAAAAACTTCAGCCTTTTCCTCGGAGTTGAGATCTAAAATGCTCCTAGTGATAAAAAGAACAACTAAAAATGCAGCTTATGAAAGTTAAATCAGAACATAATTAATACTTATAAAGGAATGAAAGAGAGTTTTTCTCTTTACCTCAAAAAAGGTATTGTTTCTCTGTTCAGAATGAAACAGAAAAATAAACTTCCAAAGCAGATATTGTGATTAGGCATCAACCTAGATATAAATTCAGAAAGCTCTTAGCTCTTCCACTTATACGCAACTGATAAACCAACTCATAAGAGTCCAAAATAATTACTGTAACCAAAAAGACAGGAAGAAAAATACCTGATATTGTCATAGCACATCCAACAGCTTCGAACAAATTGTTTCATCATCAATAGCAAAATACCTCAAAACATTTTCCCTCGTTGAAGTGTCAAAGGGAACTGAAATCTAGCGGACACGAATAAAAAGTGAAAGAAATAATAATAATCCCCTTGATTATTTTCATTGATTGAAAGACTATATATACAAGTTATATATTTTCATAATAGGAGAATCCTATTCATATTCTACTCCTAAAACCTTATTCTACTTGGATACTAAATATACATTTATGGTAATACAAATATTATGTTAAGTATACAATACTAATTACATTACAACATTACCTAAACTAGGATACTAAATATTACCTAAACTACACGGTACAAAGGTGAAGAATCCGAGAGCCATGAGAGTGTGTATATTGTGTATATTTAACACCCCCCCGCAGTCATAGCGGACGGTTTTCGAACGCTGAGACTGTCCCTAAAATCTTCAAAAAGGACCAAGGGAAGACCCTTTGTAAAGATGTCGGTAATTTGATATCTTGACGGGACATGACAGACGCGTACCTGACCCCGAGCAACCTTTTCGCGGACAAAGTGAATGTCCATCTCGATATGCTTAGTGTTGGAAATTTACTAACGTGGAATTAAGTTTATCCCATTATTTATAACTCGAACAATTGGGTCCCGCACGTCGAAAATATTGTTTCCACACACGTGCAATCTTAGTGCCAAGTATCGTAAATTTCGTTAATGAAAAAAGATATTGGTACGTAAGTGAAATATTTGAGATATAGAATGATGGATGGTTATTTGCTAAATGACAAGTATTCCACGTTGGTAAACGAAGGAAGGATTGTGCGAGGTGTAAGATGGAACGGGACGGAAAAGGGCCGCGGCGCCTCCCGGACTAGGTAACGGCGCCGGAGAGCCGCGACGCCCCCTAGCAGCGCGTGACTGGCAGTAAGTTTCGTCGGCTTTCTGGAGCCGCGGCGCTAAATGCTGCAGCGCCGCGGCGCTTCCCAGGCAGTGTTTGCTCGACGGAATCCCAAAGGTTTGGCTGTTGAGGGGGCTTCAATGGCATTGAATCCACCCAATAATAGCCATTACTTGGACCATTATGCTACTGAATTACTTGGGGGTTAAATTTCATCCATTACATGGTAATTGATTGCCATTGTGGGGCACTTGAAGTGGCCATCTTGCACACCTATAAATTGAGGCCTTGGCTCAACTCTATAGAGGATAATGAACAGAAAAATAAGTTAACAACACTACAAAGAGATCAGATTTTCTTGATATCAATCCTTCTCTTAGCAATCTTCATTATTCGTGTTCTTTACTGAGATCATTTGTGTAGGCTTTGCACACTTGATAGTTTGTTGTTTCATCTTGGGAGACTATTGTCCACACTTCCGTAAAGCCTATATACGAGGGCAATCTTGTCTTAAAGACAGAGAGACATCTCTCGACTCAGCCGGTAGTGTTGTGGTTTATCTAATTGATTGCTCAGTGTTTCAGGTGTTAACTTAACAGACGAAGGACTCTAACCATTCATATTCTCAGCGGATCTACAAGCCACAATTGTAGCAGTTCATGTTCTTGTATTTCCGAATACAAGTTCTATATTTGAAGTTTCATTCAAGATCAAGATATTGACAACTTGTTGTTGTCCTAATTGTTGTTTATCCTTTCGATCACTGTAATAGTTATTTACTATTCCCGTTGTTGCTTTACATATTCCAACACTTAGTGCGCTGGTGCTGAACCGGATTACCAGAAAGGTAGATGACACTAATATTATCGCAATAAACCAAGGTTGCTTTCTGAATGGGACAATGAAGCTCCAAAAGCAAATTACGTAACCAACATGATTCCGAGACCACATTGGCTACCCCTCGATACTCAACCTCGGCACTGGATTGGGACAATGTCGACTGACGTTTGGCAGACCATGAGACCAGGTTATTGCCAAGAAACATACAATAGCCAGACGTAGACCGTCTGGTGTCTGGACAGCCACCCCAATCAGCATCAATATACGAGACAAGTGTGGACGTCGAGGAAAGATATAAATGCAACCCATAGCCAAGTGTACCCTGAATATACCGAATGATGCGTTTGAGTGCATTCATGTGCTCAACTCTGGGATCATGCATGAACAAACACACCTGCTGGATAGCATACGTAATATCTGGTCTCGTAAATGTAAGATACTGAAGACCCCCTACAAGACTGCGATAGCGGGTCGGATCCTCGTATGGTATGCTGACCACGGCACTAAGCTTGGGCTTAGTATCAACTGGAGTGGAAGTGGAATTATAGGATGACATCCCAGCCCTCTCAATGATCTCAGCTGTATACTTCCTTTGAGATAAGAACAACCCATCTGAATGACGAGTGACAACAATCCCTAAAAAGTAACTCAAAGGCTCCAAGTCTTTCATAACAAAATCAGAGCTGAGCATGGTCATGATAGATTGGCGTAAGACATCGGAAGAGGCAGTCAAAATAATATCATACACATATAACAGAATATAGGCCAAGTACGAACCACGATGGTAGATGAACAAGGAATTATCCGACCTGCTGTGAGTGAACCCAATAGTCGAAACATAGTCTGCAAACCTCATATACCATGCCCGAAGAGACTGCTTAAGCCCATATAAGGAATTCTTCAACAAACAGACATGATGAGGATGTTTGGGATCCCTGAATCCCAAAGGCTGATGCATATAGATTGTTTCCTTGAGATCCTCATGTAGGAAAACATTCTTTACATCTAACTGATGAATAGGCCATGTCTTCGAAAGAGCCAACCTAAGAACAGTGCGAATGGTAGCTGGCTTGACCACAGGACTAAACGTCTCACCATAATCTACACCAACCTATTGAGTCTTACCATTACCCACAAACCGCGCCTTATGTCGAGCAAATGAACCATCTGAATTCTCCGTATGAGAAAAAATCCACATAGACCTGATAATATTAATACCAGATGGACGGGGCACCAACTCCCACGTCTTATTATCAATAAGAGCATTATAATCATCGGTCATAGCAATTTTCCAATTCGGGTCATTTAAGGTAGCCATAGGATTACGGGATAAGGGGGATTTAGGAACATTAGAATGTAAATTAAAATGTCTTTTTGGTTTAAAAATACCCCGTTGACTACGAGTGACCGGTCTATGACTCGAGGAAGAATTGGGTGGATTTCGGGAATTTGCTAGGCTTGGGACGGACTGGCCAGTAGGCAGTGGGCCTGCTGGCCCAACTTGGTAAACAAGAGCAGGAACTAGACCAGTTCCAGAATTGGGTTGGACTGGCTCAGTGGTGGTACTAGGACTGGCAGTGGGTGACGGACCAGTGGGACCAGCGGGAAGTGGGCCCGCTGGAGAATTTTGGGTGCGGGATACGTCCGAAAAATTGTGAATAATATACGGGGATATACTATCATCCAAAAAATTATACGAACTAGGCACGAGAGTATTAACTTTAGCAAATGGAAATTGGGATTCATAAAAAATTACATGGCGATTAATGATGATTTTATTAGAGGATAAATCAAAGCATTTGTAACCACGATGATTAGACGGGAAACCCAAAAACACACACGGAGTAGACCGGGCCTGAAGTTTGTTAATTGTGGTGGACGGGAATAACGGATAACACAAACACCCAAAAACCCGAAGATGTGAATATGAAGGAATTTTATTATATAAAATTTGAAGGGGGGAAGAATATGTCAAACCTTTGGAAGAAATTATGTTAAGGAGATAGGTAGCCATTTGTAGAGAGTGATGCCAAAAAGACGGGGGTACAGAAGCATGCATCAATAAAGTTCGGACAATGTTATTTATGGTATGAATTTTGCGTTCGGCTTTCCCATTTTGTGAAGACGTATGAGGGCAAGAAAAATGAAAATTGATCCCCTTATTAGCACAGAATTCCCGAAACACCCCATTGTCATATTCTTTGCCATTATCACACTGAATATTTTTTATTTCCCATTCGAACAGAGTTCTAATGAATGCTCTAAATTTTAGGAAGACGGAGAAAACTTGAGATTTCTTCGCTATCGGAAAAGTCCATAAAAACTTAGAATAATCATCCAAAAAGAGAACATAATACCGATGACCCAATGAACTAAGAACGGGAGACGTCCAGAAGTCGTTATGAATAATATCAAATGACATTAAAGTATGAGAATTTGAGTCTACAAATGGCAATCTAACAATTTTTCTTAAAGAACAAGACTGACAATTTGGAGTACTACGCGTACCTTTACACGAAATAAAATTATTTTTATCTAATGACGACAAAATAGAAGACCCCGGATGACCAAGACGAGCATGCCACAAGGAAGGAGCAAGGACTGCAAACGCTGACGGCAAGGCTTGACTCGATGGACTGAAACCGGAGTGATAGGATAAAGATCTCCCCTATTATCACACCTCATGAGAGGACTCCCCGTCTTGAAATCCTTCACAGAGAAACCAAAAGGATCAAATTCAACAGAAACGAAATTGTCAGTAGTGAATTTACGGACATACACTAAGTTTTTAATCAATTTGGGGGCATGTAAGGTACTTTTCAAGATAAGGGGTGGATTGGGGGGAGACAAAGTTTTATGACCATAACCCTGAATTGAAGTTACCATTATCAAAATTTATACCACGAGGGTTGCTCAAATTGAAATAAGACGAGAGAGTACCTTGATCGGATGTCATGTGTGTAGTCGCGCCAGTGTCTATGTACCAATTCGAATCCGGTTGTGTCAACCCAAGCGTGTGCATTGCGGCCTCAATGTCGGTGTGAGTAGGTGTGGGGCCCACTGCCGAGAATGCTTGTGTGGGCCGAGGCCCAAGCAGTCTACCCTGCTGCCCCGGCCGAGTGCTGAAACGAGAAGAAGGGGCCTGACTGTTGGGCCTGAATTGGGGTTGTCCAGCTCAATGCCCGTTGGAAGAACTTGGAAAATAGGGGCTATTGGGCCACGGCCCACTGCCCCAGCCCCACTTCCATGGGCCCCATGGCTGGGACCAGTAGGGAGGTGGCCCATTATTGACTGGACGGGGCCCACTGTCGGAATGTTATCCACCGGAATCACCGCGTTTGCCCCCGCGGTTTTTGCCATTATTCTTACGATTATTTTTGCCGCCACCATGAGCACGGTTTTGGCCCGAATTATCAACAAAACCCGAAGAATTTGTGGAGGACGTCATCATGACTATAGGGCTTGCACCGGTAGTCGCCTTTTTAGCTAAACCGGCTTCTTCCAAAGTAAGCATGGAGCGGGCTTGATAAAAAGCAGGAAGTGAATTGCTTTGACGAAGGAGAGTCTCAACGCCATTATAGGCCTCAGAAAGGCCGGCAACCAATTGTAGGACCAGACGATTATTTGTCACAGGTGCGCCAACGTTACAGAGTTAGTCTGCCAACTCCTTGAGTTTCTTGCAATATGCAGACACGTTCGGAAATTCTTCCATGCGAACTTGAGAGAATTCCTGCTCGAGTGTGACAACACGTGAATGTTGGTTATCTTGGAATATGTCACGCAATCTATTCCAGGTAGCCATAGCCGTAGTGTCTGACTCAATGATCGGCTGTAAGAGGTCAACTGAAATAGTGGAATAAATCCACTGGAGAACGGTAGCATTAAGAGTAATTCATAACTGAGGATCCTCCGCGGGAATAGGTGCAGCGGGAGGAATTATGTGATGGATGACTTGATGGGAGATAACGTGAATTTTAAACAATTCTTCCCACGTCGCATATTGAACGTTTTCCATCTCAAGAACAATAGGGATGTTGTTCTTGATGTTAGAAACTGTGAGGGCAGGATGAAAATTGTTCTTAGACATAACGAAAGAACAAAGGGGGATGAGGGAAAATTTGGGAAGAGTGGAGGTAAAAAATATCACGAATTCCGGTGAAGGGGGACGGAAATCGAGGCAGTTGTGGTCGAGAAGTGGCACAAAAACTGAGAGCTAGGCGGAAGCAAGTTTAGACCTAGTCTCTTGATACCATGAAAGAAATAATCTCCTTGATTATTTTCATTGATTGAAAGGCTATATATACAAGTTACATATTTCCATAATAGGAGAATCATATTCATATTTACTCCTAAAACCTTATTCTACTTGGATACTAAATATACATTTATGGTAATATAAATATTATGGTAAGTATACAATACTAATTACATTACAACATTACCTAAACTAGGATACTAAATATTACCTAAACTACACGGTACAAAGGTGAAGAATCCGAGAGCCACGAGAGCCCAATATACACACAATATACATGTATATTGTGTATATTTAACAAAAAGGAATCAGGGTGTGTTTGGTAAAAATATTTTCCTCAACATAAGAGAAAATGTTTTCCTTCAAAATTTAATGGAAAATATTTTTCGAATCAATACACAACAATGCATCCCCAACCAACACTCGCACTATCCACCCATGCCCACCACTTCATCCCAACCCCATCTACCCTCTTACCCCCCCCCCCCCCCCCCGACATACCCCACCTCGCTTCCCGCCCACTCCCGTCTCCAAAAGTTGCACTTTGAATTCAAAAATCTCAGCTTTTTACTTTGAATATATACAAATAATTTTAAAATAACATTTTTCAAGTTGCATACCAAACGCAAGAAAATAAATAGAAGATTCACTTATTTTTCCGAGAAAAATATTTTTCTGTCATACCAAACACACGCAGTCCAGTAGATTTGGTAAAAGAAAGAAAAACATCTTCACACCTTTTGCTTTCATTCCCTTCCTTTTCCCAACATAATTAGTCAAATAGATTTGGTAAAAGAAGAAATTAAATAGTACTCTCAAAAGAACCAAATTCTCTCATCATGACTATTAATTACCCTTATAAAACGAAAAGAGTTTAAATTATATACCCTAGACCTATTAATTATAACAAAATAATCGATCTTATTTTTAGGATTATTAATAAACAAAATATTTGTGAATACTTATTATCAATTATTTGTTAAATAACGTGATTGTGTAAGAATTCTTTTATATTATCCGAACTCGAAAGGTAGAACTCTAAAGAAAAAGAGTAAACAAGGGCAACATTCAAATCTTCATTTCTTTAAATCTACACAGAGACAAGACAAACCAAAAAACATAATAATAGAATAAGTTTACATTTCATATCACATGAAAAAAAGCAAGAAATTAAACCCCATGACAAAGAAAAATAAATACACATCACCAACCAAGAGCATCAAGAATACCTAAAACCACATCACAAATATGCTTAAATCCATCCTCTCTAATAGCAAGTTGAGGTGGATAAGACAATCTAGGATTCCTCTTAAACCCATTATGACAAACATTAGGATAATCAGCAGCAGCCGTAACATGCATGTAAGCATAGTCATACACTTCATCATTCAAAACTTGAAGTGAATCCTGAAGTGCATTAGTGGCTAATGCATACTTATCAGCACAATCCTTGAGTAATTTCTTCATTAATACCACATCATTATTTGTGTAATTAATAGTGTTAAGTACTAATTTGGAAGAAGTTAGGTATGAATTTGTGGCTGTGGCATTGGCCATTCCAGCTCTAATCATGATAGTAGCTAAGCCCTTTGTATCTGCTTTTAGGCTTGTAGAATCAGATTTGAGAGAGGACACACAAAGATCATAGTATTTTGTGTTCTTACATGTTTTTTGGATGAGATCAATTGATGATGATGTGGAAAGAGTTGGTTGAAGTGAAATAAAAAAAACAAGAATCAATAAGATGTAGAAATAATAAGAAGACATTCTTGATTTAAGGGCTTTGATTGATTTTCTTTTCAATTTGTTTTTCTTGTTTGGATTTGAAGAGAGTATAGGGGATAAAAAGGAATTTGATGTTCGATTTCTTGGTCTAGTACATAAAGGAAGAATTTTGGTTCATGAAAATTAAAGGGTTGCTTGCTTTCTCTTTTATATTAAGCAGAATTACTAAGTAGGGAATAGGAAACTAGAAATACACTTAATGAGAATTTATTGTTAAAAATTTCTAAACGGGGAAAAAGAAGATTTTTTTAATGGCGGATGTCCCCGAATGGAATAAGAAAGATGAGTATTCATAAAATGCGTAAGGAGAAAACTGGAAAATGATCACCAAGGGTCCTGATGAAATGACTATAATTAGGGATGTCAACGGGCGGGGCAGGGAAGGGTACCCCATATCCATACTCGCCACCTAAAACCCACCCCCACATCCGCCCCACCACCCATGACGGGTAGCACTTTTGATACCCATACCCACCCCACCACCCACCAAACCATTCCCATACCCGACCCAACTGGAGCGGGTGCGGAGCGGTACCCGCATTTACCCGCCCCACTGGAGATTCTTGGAGTATTATTGGGCTGGAGCTGACAAGTGTTGTGCTGGAGTTCTTTGAGAATGGTAAATTACTAAAACAAGTAAATTCTACCATTATATCTCTGATCCCCAAAGTGGCAGCCCCCCAACATGTTAGTTGATATAGGCCCATATCTTGTTGCAATGTCCAATATAAATGCATTTCTAAATTAATTTGCATGAGATTAAAGAACATCATTCCTACTGTTGTGGCTGAGAATCAAACAACTTTTGTAGCTGGAAGATCATTAGTTCATAATGTCTTGATATGTCATGATTTGTTTAGGCAGGGATATCCCATGTCACCACTATTGTTTGTGTTGGTGATGGAATATCTTTCTAGAACTCTACAAGAAATGAATGAACTATCTGATTTTCAGTTCCATCCTATGTGTAAACTCTCAAAATTGACTCACCTTATCTTTGATGATGACTTGATGATTTTAGGCGGTGCGGGTATGAGCGGTGTGGGTACGGGCGATGCGGGTACGGTGCGTGTACAGTGTGAGTCTTATATGAAATCCACCATCGCCCCACTACCTATGGCGGGTAGCACTTTTGATACCCATACCTGACCCAACTGGAGCGGGTGCGTGGAGGTACCCGCATTTACATTCCCCACGGACATTCCTAAATATAATTCCCCCGGTACCTTTAATAAAAAATCTTGGTTTGAGCTCTGAATATGAAAAAATCTTGGTTTGAGCTCTGAATATGAAAAAATCTAAATAAGGAGGATTTTCCCTTAAATTGGACAACGTGGTGGGCAAGTTTGAATTAATTAGGGCTTTAATATTAATATCGGACATTAGGTGAGAAACCGGAAAAAGAAAGATTGGAAAATGAAGAAAAGTTAAAAATCTCATTCCGTGTTATGAACTAAAATATCTTTTCATTCCCCATTTATGCATAATTTATTGTTTTAGTTATTTTCTTGTTATCAATTCAAGAATTTCCTCTCTAATTGAAACCTATGGTGACCTAGTGGCCTAGTTTGTCACTAATAAGTTTTCTTGAATTGATACCCATCGATATTCAGCCTCTGCACTGGAGTGTGATAAGGTAGCCTGTCGTTTCGCAGACCATGAGACCAAGTTAGCACAAAAAAATATGCAATAACCAGACGTGGAGCGTCTGGTATCTGAACAGCCACCCCAATCGGCATCGGTATACGAGAAAAGTGTAAAAGCCGATGATGATGGATATAGATGCAAGCCATAGTCAAGTGTCCCCTGGATGTATCTGATAATGCGTTTGAGCGCATTCATGTGCTCCACCCTCGGATCATACATAAACAAACATACCTGCTGTACGGCATACGTAATATCCGGTCTCGTAAACGTAAGATACTGAAGAGCTCCAGCAAGACTGCTATAGTGAGTGGGATCCTCGTAAGGGGAGCCAGCCGCAACACCCAGCTTGGGCTTAGTATCAACTGGAGTGGAAGTAGACTTACACGAGGACATACCAGCCATGTCAATTATCTCAGCGGCATACTTTCGTTGTGATAAGAATAATCCACATGCATGACGAGTGACACCAATCCCCAAAAAGTAACTCAAGGCCCCCAAGTCTTTCATAGCAAACTCTAAACTGAGCATTGTCATGATAGACTTGCCCAACGCATCAAAAGAGGCAGTCAAGATAATATCATCCATATATAATAGAATATAAGCTAGGGAAGTACCACGACAATATATGAATAATGAATTATCAGACCTGTTGTGAGAAAACCCAATAGACAAAACATAGTCTGCAAATCTCTTATACCAAGCCCGTGGGGCCTGCTTAAGCCCATATAAGGACTTCTTTAATAACAGACATGATGAGGATATGTGGGGTCTCAAAAATCCAAGGGCTGATGCATGTAAACGGTCTCTTTAAGATCACCATGTAAGAAAACATTTTTCACATCTAACTGATGAATGTGTCATGCCATCGAAAGAGTCAAACTGAGAATAGTGCGAATAGTAGCCGGTTTGACCACCGAACTAAACGTCTCACCATAATCTACGCCAACCTGTTGAGTCTTACCCTCACATACAAAGCGAGCCTTATACCTCGCAAAAGAACCATCAGAATTATCTTTATGAGTGAAAATCCACATAGACCAAATAATATTAACACCCGAAGGACGGGGCACCAACTCCCACGTCTTATTTTCAATAAGAGCATCATATTCGTCCTTCATAGCCAATTTCCAATTCGGGTCATTTAACGCAGACACTGGGTTACGGGATAGAGGGGATTTAAGAACATTAGAATTTAGATTAGAATATCTTTTTGGTTTAAAAATACCCCGTTGACTACGAGTGATCGGTCTATGACTCGGGGGAGAATTGGGTTGATTTTGGGAAAATTTTGGATGGGTGACGGACTAGCCAACAGACAGTAGGTAGGGATGGCAACGAATAGGATCTGGATCGGATCCTACTAGATCCAGATCCAGATCCATTTTTTATACCTGAATCCAGATCCGGATCCAGATCCATCGGGTTCATAAAAATCATATTCAAATCTGGATCCATCGGATCCACCGGGTCCACGGATCGGATCTGGATCCACATGTAAAAAAAATTGCCTTGGTAAGAATGTAACCTTGCTAAGAATATTTTTTTGAACAGACAAACGATTTTTACTTAGCTAACAGTTTACTGTGTTTCAATTTTGAAATGTTCATATGAGATATTTTGTTCGTTGTCTCATTTTGATTGTGAGCTATTAATTGAAAATGTTGGACAATGACAATAGTTGTGGAAAATGCTGACTAGTATTTCCACAATATAGAACTTGCATGTGCTTGGAATCTTCACAAATGAAGTGAATATAATTTTAACTACTTATCTATGGAGATGTTAGTCATTCACTAATATAACATTGATTTTATTATCGAAGTTACTGCTTTATTTTTTGGTTTTTGAGTTAACGCGGGGATAAATTAAACTTGTTTTGAGAATTAAACTTGCAAGGATGTGCTTAACAATTTTAAGAAAATACTTATAAAATTACATTCCAGGTTATGAATATATTTAATAAAAATGGATCCACGGGTCGGATCTGGACCGGATACGGATCTCAAATACAAGATCCAGATCCGATCCGTCCGAAATCGATCCGGGTCCGATCCGGATCCGTCGGGTCCAAATTTTGAAGATTCATATCCTATAAAATGGATATGGATCCACCGGGTCCGGGATCCACTGCCATCTCTAGCAGTAGGCATATTGGCCCAACACGGGACGCTAGATCGGACTGGAAATAGAAGTAGGGGCAGAACTGGGCTGCATATTCGGCCCAGTTGCTGGACCCTGTACTTTGGAGAGACTGGCCCACTGGGAGACTCAACGAGATAGAAGGTCCAGCGGGCAGTGGGCCAGCTGGTGGATTTTGGGTGCGGGACAAGTTAGATAAATGGTGGATAATATATGAGGAGACATCGTCATCTAAAAAATTATACGAAAAAGGCTCGAGACTACTTACTTTAGCAAATGGAAATTGGGTTTCATAAAAAAAATAACATGGCGACTAATTATGATTTTATTAGACAATAAATCAAAACGCTTGTAACCACGATGATTGGATGGATAACCCAAAAACACACAAGGGGTAGAACAGACTGAAGTTTATTAATTGTAGTTGACAGAAATATTGGACAACATAAGCACCCAAAGACCTTAAGATGTGAATACAAATGAGTCTTATTATATAGAAATTGAAGAGGGGATGAGTATGTCAAACCTTTGATAGGAAGTATGTTAAGAAGATAAGTAGTCATTTGTAGAGCATGATACCAAAAAGAAGGATGTACGGAAGCATGGATCAATAAAGTTCGAACAATATTATTAATGGTACAAATTTTTCGTTCGGCTTTCCCATTTTATGAGGAAGTATGAGGACAAGAAAAACGAAAAAATATGCCATTAGTATCACAAAAATCCCGAAACAACCCATCATTATATTCCTTGTCATTATTGAATATTTTTATTTCCCGATCGAATTGGGTACGGATGAAGGTCTAAATTTTAAGGATGTGAAAAAAACTTGTGATTTTTTCATTAACGGAAAGGTCCATAAAAAATTAGAATAATCATCCCAAAATAGAACATAATAACGATGGCCCACAGAACTTAAAACGGGAGATGTCCATAAATCACTATAAATAATATCAAATGACATTAAAGTACGAGAAGTAGAGGCTATAAATGGTAATATAACACGTTTTCCTAAAGGATAGGATTGAAAAATTGGAGTATTACGCGTACCCTTATAAGAAATAAAATTATTTTTATGCAAGGAAGAAACAATGGACGACCCAGGGTGACCCAATCGTGTATGCCACAAGGAAGGAGCTAGAGCTGCAAAAGTATATGGCAAGGCTTGACTCGATAGACTGGATGCAGGTGTGATACGATAAATATCTCCCCTACTATCATATCTCATAAGAGGTATCTCCGTCTTGAAATCCTTCATAGAAAATTCAAAAGGATCAAAATCAACATAAACTCAATTATCAGTTGTGAATTTACGGACATACACCAAATTTTTAATTAAGTTAGGGGCATGAAGGGAATTTTTTAAGACAAGAGGTGGATGGGGGAGAGATAAAGTTTTATGACCGTAACCACAAATTGGAATTGAGTTGCCATTACCAACAATTATGCCACGATTTTTGCTCAAATTGGAATAATACGAGAGGGTATCTTGGTCGGACGTCATGTGAGAAGTGGCACCAGTGTTCATGTACCAATTCACATCTGGAGGATTCAATCCAAATGTATGCATGGCGGCTTCAATATCTGTAGGTGTCGGAATCGGAGTGGGGCCCGTAGCATGGAAAGCCTGCGGGGGCCGAGGCCTAAGCAGGCCTCCTTGCTGTCCAGGCCTAGAACTGTTGTGGTACCCACTGGATTGAGGAGAAAAAATGGGCTTGAAGGGCTGCTGGGCGGCCCACTGCCCAGGGACTAGAGAAGCTGGAATATAGGGGTCGTTGGGCCACTAGCAACCAGCCCAGCCCCATTGCTAGGGGGCCCATGGCTGGGACCAGTTGGTCTGCAGCCCACTGCCACTGTTTTGGCCGCCCCCACCACTGCCGGAACCACCATGATTGCCACCACGATTTTGGCCATTATTTTCCCTATTTTTCTTGCCTCCATCGTGAGCACGGTTGTGGCCCGAATTTCCAACAAAACCTTGAGAATTATCGAAATAAGTCATCATGACCATGGGACTAGTGCCAGTTTCCTCCTTTTTGACCAAACAGGCTTCTTTTAATGTGAGCATCGAACGGGCTTGATAAAAAGGTGGAAGTGAATTACTTTGACGGAGGAGAGTCCCCACGCCATTGTAGGCCTCAGATAGACCTGCAACCATTTGTAGAACAAGACAATTATTGGTAACGGGTGCTCCAACATTATGGAGTTGGTCCGCCAATTCCTTAAGTCATTTACAATAAGCTGAAACATTCAGAAAATCTTCCATGCTGACTTGGGAAAATTCCTGCTCAAGGGTGACAACGCGGGAATGTTGGTTATCTTGGAATATATCACGCAATCTATTCCATGTAGCCATAGCCGTATTGTCTATAAAAGGTTAGTAGAAATAGTGGAATAAATCCACTGAAGGACGGTAGCATCAAGAGTAATCAATAACTGAGGATCCTCCGCGGGAGTAGGGGTAGCGGGAGGAATTATGTGATGGAGAACTTGATGTGAGATTGCGTGAATTTTGAACAACTCCGCCCACATCGTGTATTGGACGTTTTTCATCTCAAGAACAATAGGTATGTGGTTCTTGATGTTGGAAACAGTAAGGGCAGGATGAAATACGTTCTTTGACGTAGACATAACGAAAGAACAATAGGTGATTTGAGTATATATACAATTTACAATATGAAAAATCCTATTCCTATTCTATACCTAAAACCCTATTCTAGTTGTACAAGAATTCTATAATTATGGTAAGTGTACAATTCTAATTATATACATAAACCTATTATCAAAAAACCCCTATTTACACGGTGTGTATACCGTGTATATCACAGTCTCCCAATTGCCTTGGGTTTTCGTGATATACACGGTATACACAAGATAATATACCGTGTATATGATGTATATTATGATACACTTTCAGGTTTCTCACATGATGTGCACTATTTGTATTGAGCCCGACTAAATATGAACTCGCGCCAGAAAATCTTACGTTGGGGGTAAAGTGTTCCCTAATAAAGGCGGTTTTGTAATCAACAGGGCGAATCCAAAATTTTTAATTAAAAATGAAGAAATACTTACTACTCCAATACAACTTTATTGGTTTTTAGCACCTTGTAGTTTTCTTGGTTCTGTATTCAATAATTCTAAATATATATCGGATACTGGTCAGTTTTGTGGTCTATCTGTTTTGTCACTAGCGAACTATAGTACCATATAAATTATGGACTTTTAGTTGTTTTTGTAGTTTTTCTCCTAGTTGTGTGTAAGGGTCTGATTGGCAGGGACAGTAACAATTACTAGGTCCTTTTTGGAAGTTGCCTACCTTCCAAAATGAGTTCACGGGACACACTGTTAGAAAAATATGGCCCTCTTCAATTTAGTGTCTGGAATATTTTTCTTTTAGACTAGGCTTTAGCTACTTCATGAACACATGTTCCAACTTCCAAGTACATGTATGTCTTTGGATGTCTACAATTATTGATTCCCTTTCAACATTTTTCTTTCTTATTTTTTGAAATCGATACATTACAAATGTTCCTTTAATTAGAGTTTTTTCTTTTCTTTTCATCTCATAATAGTTATCATGTTTTACTTTTCAAAAGTTAAAATTTAACTAATTTTTGGAATTAAATTAGATAAGAATAATTTAATGTCTTAAAACTAAAATATAGACGATTAAAAACTATACGGGAAGTATATATTACAAGTTACAACTCTTTTTGATAAGTTATGTTATCTCGTGTTTTGATGATTTGTCAAACATTCACGAGGAACCAAATAGGGACCAGGTATGCGATTAGTTTCTTTGGCTGTCGCACAGTCTACTCTACAGCTGTAAAGTTGTACTGTACACTGGCAGCAGCACAACTGCAACCTTGCTAGAGGCCAAACCAAAAAGCTGAATTATCTCTATCTCTTCACACATACTCCCCAATATATATACGACATGTTACAAGGTTTAATCTAACACTTGCAAATCTGAAAATCACATTTTTCTCAAGTGCTAGCCGCCACTGCTCTCTAGGTTCTCTCAAGAACAAAGTTGCTACAAACTCAAGGACAAGATTTTGATACTGAAGATGTCTAAGTCCTTAGGTTTGTTTTGAGTCTTTGTCATTTGTTCTTTATTTGTAATCCTACACTATTTTCAAGAAGTGTCATAGTAGGACAGATTTAAACCTTTGCTGTTGTAGGTTCTTGGCTAGAGTTAGTTAAGGTTTGTTGCTTTGCAATATAGTTATTGAGAAAGGCTTATAATAAAGTTATTGTAAGGGTGAGGGACTAAGAGTTTAATTCCTATGTTGCAATAGGTTGTAATATGAAGTTGCTCAGTTATTGAAATTGGAAATCTCACTTGGTAGGTCGTGATTTTTAATCCCTTGTGTAAGGAGTTCTCCACGTAAATATTGTGTGTCATTTACTTTTTTCCTTTACTCAAGGGAACAGATAGAGAACTTGGTTCTCTATACTGTTTGGTGGACTCTTAGTTTCTCAATTAGTATCAGAGTGGTTTATTTCTAAAATGTTAACACCTAGAAATGACCCTTCTCATGGCTGCTCCACTAAACCTGGAGGAAAGACAATCTACTACAAGACCACCAAAATTCAATGAAAAGTATTATGGGTGATGAAAGACAAGGATGTATGACTTTATTATGGCTAAGGATTCTGAGTTGTGGGATATCACTTGTGGTGGTCCTTATGTTCCTATGAACACAAATCTAGCTAGTCTTACAACTACTCCAAAATCAAGAAAGGAATACAATGATGTGGATAAAAAGGTTGTGGAGAAGAACTTCAAGGCTAAGAAAATCCTTATTTGTGGTATTGGACTGGATTAGTACAATCGTGTCTCAACTTGTGAATCTGCTAAGGAGATCCGGGAAGCTCTCCAACCGGCTCATGAAGGAACCCGAAAAAGAAAAATATCTTACCTGCATGGCCTAGAAGAAGCCTGATTCACTCATTCTATAATTATAAGGCACCCAAACTGGCTTGGGTTCTCAAATCTAATAAATGATTTTATTTGCAGGCTGGAGTGAGAGGAGGCAATCAAAGATGATATATGGATAATGGCTGCTCGAAGCATACGACTGGTAGAATGGATGATTTCCTCTCACTCAAGACCTTTTAAGGTGGGAGTGTGTCTTTTGGTAATGACAAGAAATGATATATTCTTGGTGTTGGCAAGATTAGCAAGGCAATCTCACATGCAATTGAGAACGTGTACTATGTAAATGGCTTGAAGTATAGCTTGTTAAGTGTGTCTGAGATCTGTGATAAAGGAAATAAAGTGAAGTTCTTGTCCTGTTTTTGCACTGTCACCAATCTCAAAACTGGTGAAGTGGTGCTAATAGCAAAAAGGTTCAAGAATATCTATATTGCATTTTTTAATTCTTTGAATGGTAGTGACTTGACATGCCTAAGTGTTATGGATGATGATGTTGAGCTATGGCACAGACGATTGGGAAATGCAAGTTTTTCTTTGCTGAACAAGTTCGTTGCGAAAGACCTGGTTCGTGGGCTGCCAAAGGCCAAGTTCAAAGATCACAAGGCGTGTGATGCTTGCATAAAAGAGAAGCAGGTCAGATCCTCCTTCAAACCTAAGAAAGAAGTGAGTACCTGAAGGGCATTTGATCTTCTTCACATGGATCTTTGTAGACCAATAAAGATCTCAAGCAGAGGAGGAAAGAAGTATATTTTATGATTGTTGATGAATACTCCAGATTCACTTGGACTCTGTTTTTAAGAACCAAAGATAAAAATTCCTTGTGTTCGTCGCCTTTGTGAAACAGATTTAGGTGAAATTGGAAAATCACATTGTGATTATTAGATCTGATCATGGTACTAGGTTTGACAATACCAAGTTTGAAGAATTCTGGGCTGAAAATGGTATGTCACAACTTTTTCGCTCCTAGAACACCACATCAAAATGGTATTGTGGAGAGGAAAAATTGGACACTTGAAGATATAACTAGAACAATATTGATAGCAAGTGGTGTGTCTAAGAGTTTTTGGGCTGAAGCTGTCAACACTTCTTGTCACGTGATTAACATGTAAATGATCAAGTCCCTACTTGAGAAGACTCCTTATGAATTGCTCAATGGGAGAAAGCCCAAACTGACTTACCTAAGAGCTTTTGAATGCAAATGTTTTGTTCTCAACGATGGTAAGGAGGCTTTGGAAAAAATTGATGCAAGAAGTAATGGAATCTTTCTTGATTACTCATCTTATAGCAAGCATACAAGGTCTACAACAAAAAAACTCAGTGTGTAGAGGAAATGTGCATATGATCTTTGACGAATCAAATAAATTGGGTGATAAAGGGACACACAATGATGAAGCTGAAGATGGGAAATTTTCAAAAGTTCCTGATGTAGACATAGAAATCTTAAATGAAAAGATTAAATTGATGAGTCAAATCAAGTAAAGTAATGAAGAAGATGCAGCAGAGTCTCCGGAAGGCATAGAGGACCCTGGTCCTTCTATTACTCCAATTGAAGCTGAACATCGAGTAGCTGATGCTGTATCAGGCACTCCTGAAGCTGAACAAAAAAGTGGAAGTCATGCATCTGTTGATGTCAATGATGGATCGAACATAGAAGAACATGGTCCCACTGATCCTGTAGTTCAAATATCCTATTGGAAGCACAAGGGATCTCATCCACTTCAAAATGTGATTACTCCCTTAGAATCTGGTATTCAAAGTAGATCTAAGGCGAGAAACATATTTTCCTTCATAATATTCCTGCCACAAATTGAACTCAAGAATATCAAGGAAGCATTGAAAGATGCTGACTGGATAGTTTCTATGCAATAAGAGCTCCATTAATTTGAAATAAACAAGGTGTGACACCTGGTCCCTAGGCCCTCAAACAAAACAGTGATCGAGATTAGGTAAGTGTTTCACAATAAGCTTGATGAATTTAGAAACACTGCAAGAAATAAGGCAAGTCTAGTGGTTCAAGACTACAATCAAGAAGAAGGGATATACTATGATGAGACTTTTGCTCCTATTGCAAGAATGGAAGCAATCAGGATTCTTATTACCTTTGCATCTCATATGGAATTCAAACTATTCTAAATGGATGTCAAAAGTGCCTTTCTAAAAGGATATCTGAAGAAGGAAGTCTTTGTCAAGCAAGCCCCTTGGTTTTGAGAGTCATGAGCATCTTGAGCATGTGTTCAAGCTTGACAAGACTCTATATGATTTAAAGCACGCTCCTCGGGTATGGTATGTGAGATTGTCAAAGTTTATTCTTGAAAATAGCTTTACAAGAGGAAAAATTGACAACACCTTATTTCTAAAAAAAAGGGAGTAATTTATTGATTGATGCAAGTTTATGTTGATGATATCATTTTTTGTGCCACTAATGATTTCCTTTGTGAAGATTTTGCCAAGCTTATGGAAAGTGAATTTGAGATGAGTATGATGGGTGAGTTAAAATTCATCCTTAGGCTGCAAGTGAAGCAAACCCCAAAAGGCACCATGATCAGTCAACAAAAGAATATCAAGGAGTTGCTTAAGAGATTTGAGATGGAGAATGTTAAGACTATTGATACACCTATAGCCACTGCTACTCGGTTAGATATGGATGAACTTAGTTTTCCTGTCAATAAAACCATGTATAGGGGTATCATTGGGTCTCTACTATATTTAACCGCTAGCAGACTTGATATTGTATTCAGTGTTGGGTTGTGTGCAAGGTTCCAATCAAGTCCAAATGAATCTCGTTTGAAGGCTGCAAAAAGAATTTTGAGGTATCTTAAAGGGACTCCAAACCTGATCCTCTTCTATCCTTCAGAAGATAATTTTGATTTGGTTGGATATGTTGATGTTGATTATGCTGGATATCTGATGGATTGGAAAATAACATTACGAGTGACACATTTTTTGGGGTATGCTTGATCTCATGGGGTATAAAGAAACAAAACTTTGTGACTCTTTCTACTGCTGAAGCTGAGTATGTGACTATTGCCTCTTGTTGTGCTCAATTGCTATGGATCAAACAATAGCTTGAGGATTTTGGTGTTCTTACTGATTGTGTGCCCTTGGTGTGTGATAATACAAGTGCACTTAATATGGCAAAATATTCAGTACAACACAACATGACCAAATACATTGATGTTAGGCATAATTTCCTAAGAGACAATGTTGAAAAGAGTTTAATTTGTATGAAGTTATACAAGACATAGGACCAGTTAGCAGACATCTTCACCAAGGCACTGAGCAGAGAGAACTTTAAAAGAAATCGCTTGGAGTTGGGCTTGATAAAGCTCAACTAGTTGCCCTTTCACAAGTTCACTCAATAATTGACTACGTTAAGAGAAAATGTACAATGCCAAAAAGTATTTTTGGTGGCATCTAACTCACTCTCATACAATTACAGGTATAAATGCATGGCAGCTTCAGGACAACATAAGTACGAGTGACATTGTATTTCTGAGAGTTTTTGCCTACATTTTCAAAATTGTCAAGGAACCTGATTCATGTGACTTAGGTTAGTAGTCTCTTCAGTGCTTGTATATATTTGAACTGCTTAGTGTGTCATGTCATTAAATATTTACCTCTTTCACATTCAAAAATTAATTCTTCTAAACGATTTAACTTTTTTAAATCGACCCGACCATTTTTTCTCGCACCCAATTAATCTCTCTTATTTAGCATAAATTTTCTTATCTCTCTCCTCATTTAAACTTTGAAACACCCATCTTACTCTCTCTCACTAAACATAACAGTACTCTCAAACTCTCTAGATTCTTCATTTTCTTCTATTCTCCTTACCAAAATTAACCATGACTCACTCGGAATCATCCACTCCAAATGTGCCAGAAGTGAACCCAACTCCGTCACCTTCCAAAATCCCAACTCCGTCACCTTCCAAAATCCCAACTCCACATGAACCAAAATCCCCAGATTCACCCCCCCCCCCAAAAGCCCCAATCTCTACAGATGAAAACCCCACTGTCTCACCCACAAAACCTTCAATTTCTAGTCTCCCAAAACTCCCAAGAGTCAAATCCCTAAGAAATTTGTGTCCTCTTCCTCGACCTCTACTCATATTGAAAAACCCGACTTAGTGAAAAGTGGACAAACTATCTCGGTGTTAAAGTTTCTTCACTAGATGAAATCGATGAAAATGATGACGAAGTCAAGATTACTAGTCAAACAATTATGGAAACAGAGGTGCAAGGTTGTGTGGCTGAAAAATTGATTTGTGGTGACATGAATCAGAGTGCTGATGTTGGTGTTGCAGAGGAACTAGAAAAGGTGGTTGACAAAGAAACTTTTGAGGATAACACGATAAAATTAGGTAATCACATTCCTAATGATAGTGTTAAAGAGGTAAACGAGTCTTTAATAGAGTTTGATAGGACTTTATCTGAAAAGGGTCTGGATAGGTCTAATATATTGGAAAGTGAGGCAGAATTGTTGTCGGTTTTGTTGATGCCTTACAGCTTGTGAGAGGTAGTGAAGGAGTTCAGGAGGAAATGGTATCTGTGCAGAAAAAAAGGGAATTGAGTGAGGGTCTTGGTCCCTCAACCTAAGGAAAGTTTGAGCCTTCTGCACTTAAGACAACTCCTATTTGGGATGAGACACCATGCTCCTCTAGGGCCAATCTGGATATTGATGTTAATCCTTAAATTGTGTCTACTATTGTTGTTCACTTGGGGGATCTTTCTCCTGAGAAGAAACCTAATTCCACAAGTCCTGCTCAGGTTGTTGATTCTGATGATGATATTGTTATGAGTTATGTGTATAAAATAGCCCTTAGTGTTGAGAAATAGGAGAAAAATGGTGGGCTTAAAGAAATAAAACACATTGCCCACAAGGCCCCTAGAACTAGACAAGGGGAAAATATTGTATTAGGATCTGCCTTAAAGACAAGTAAGAAAAAAGGATCCAAAAGGAAGAAAAGCAAACCTGTGAAAAGAAGGCTGGTTGATGAAGATATTGATGTGATGCATGTGGAAGATGAGGAAAATAAAGTGGAAAAGTCTCCACTTGTGAGAAAGAATTCAAAGAAGATGAGAGAGGAGAAAAGAAAAAAAGTTGAAAAGGATGTCACAGATGATAAGGGTGACAAGCCAGAGAAGGAGAAGTATGAAACTTGACCTCTTAGGAAGAGATGGTAGTATGATTGAGGAACATGGTTCCTCAAAGAAATAAAAAGTTGTGATAACTGAGTCAGCGGGGAAGGAGATATTGAAGGACCCAAAGGTATTATTGGGTAGAGTTTTTAACTCTGATATTACTAAAAAGTGTGGGATGAAGGAGTTGTTTGACATTGTTGAGTTCCAAAAGTGGACTCACCTATTTGTCCCATCGGTACCCAGTGTTTTTGAATTAAAAGTGGTTGAATTTTATGCCAACACGTGCTATACTAATTATTACACTTTGGTCCTATCCGTGAATATGACAAACTTTGAGTTGGATGAAATAAAGCTTGGTGAGATTCTTGGTGTCCCAACGGGTGGGCTGAAAATAGTAGTTGGAAGGCGTCTGATTCCTTCATGGACTTTATTGTCAAAAAAGAAGGGACTGTTACTGGAGCAAGACTTTTCAAGAAGCAGCTTAATCCAGAGTATCATCTCTTATTTGAGCTGGTCAAGAAAGTGTTGCTTCTAAGAGCTGAAAGAAGATTTATTACCTCTATTGCGGACCTGGTTTTCCTTGAGGCACTGACAACCTTTAATCCTATTAGTCTACCAGCTCTCATGATCGAGTATATTGTTAAGGTTGTTAATGTAAGAGAGGGCAGGCATGGTCTTCTGTATGGATTCTTTCTAACAAAGATCTTTGAGCATTTTAAGGTCAAAACAGAAAAGGCCACTTTGGGCATCCGAAAACAAATGATCACCATGGGAACCTTGGAGGAGTGTGAATGTGTGCCAAAAAGGAGTGGTGTTGGCAGCAATTCCACTATCTCGATTCTGATTGAAGCCCAAGAGAAGTCTACCACTGAGATTGAAAGTCTCCAGACTGAAAATGCTCTCCTGAAAGCTCAACTTGTTGAAAAGGCACAATAACCTGGTCCTAGTGGAAACTAAGTGCTGTAGAGGCTGCTAACGCTGAGAATGCGAAGTTAAAGGCTAAAAATGAGAAGTTGAAGTAGAAAATTGATGAGCTTCGTGACCAGATAGTCCAGGATCAGCGCAATAACAGTGAAAGAGTGGATAGGCTCCTCAAGGATTTATCTCATTAATTCCTTCCTATTTCTAAGATCCATTTCCTCATTGCCCCATGTCCTTAAGCCATGTCCTTCCCTTAAAGTTCTGTCATTTTGCTCATTATTCTTAATGATGTTGGTACTTTTGGCAGTTTAATTATCATATGTTGTGCTATTTGAACTACTATGTTTTGTTGTGATTCATCAAACTGGGCAATTACTCTCTTCTATACACTGACACTAACTTATTATTCCTATTTATGCTTATGTTTTGTTAATGCTACTAAACTTCTTTTTTCTTATGCCACTTTTATTACTTTTTTCAATGATGCTAAAGGGGGGGGGGGGAATCAGTTAAAGGGGAAAGGGCAAATTGATATGCAGTGTTCAAGGGGGAAGTTAAGGTGGGTAAATTGATGTTGCTGTTATTAATATGTTGTTTTTCTTGAAAGATAGGTCTGATCAGCAGGGGGAACAAGTGGGAATCTGGTCCTTAGGGGGAATGTCAATTCTGGGTTTGTCATCATCAAAAAGGGGGAAATTGATAAGTTATATTATCTTGTGTTTTGATGATTTGCCAAACATTCATGAGGAACTATATAGGTACCAGGTATGCGATTAGTTCCCTTGTTTGCCGTATAGTCAACTCTATAGATATAAAGCTATAATGTACACTAGCAGTGCAGCAGAATAGCTGCAGCTTGTTAGAGGCCAAACCAAAAATTTGAATTGTCTCTATCTCTTTACATATGCTCCCCAATATATATATACAATATGTTACAAGGTTTAACCTAACACTTACAAATATGAAAATCACATTTTTCTCAAGTGCTAGCTGCCACCGCTCTCTAGGTGCTCTCAAGAACAAAGCAGCTACAAACTCAAGGACCAGATCCCGACATTGAAGATGTCTAAGCCATTAGGTTTGTTTTGAGTGTTTGTTATTTGTTCTTTATTTGTAATCCTACACTACTTTCAAGAAGTGTCATAGTAGGACATAGTTCAACCTTTGTTGTTTTGGGTTCTTGGCTAGAGTTAGTCAAGATTTGTTGCTTTGCAATAGAGTTATTGTAAAAGGCTTACAATAGAGTTATTGTAAGGAGTGAGGGATTAAGAGTTTAATTCCTAGGTTGCAATATGAAGTTGCTCAATTATTGAAGTTGGAAATCCTTGGTAGGTCGTGGTTTTTAATCCCTTGAGCAAAGAGTTTTTTACGTAAATATCGTGTGTGATTTACTCAGGGGAAGAGATAGAGAACCCGGTTCTCTATACTGTTTGGTGGACACTTAATTTCTATAACCTTTCATATTAATATGGTAAATAACATTTTAAAATATTGATCAAAGTTCATGCAATTTGGCTCTCTAGAAGCGATTGGGATGAACAGAGTAAAAATTACTCCGTACATAATAACATAAAAAATAATGAATCGAGTTTGTTAATGTTGGATTTGGTGTTGTGACATTTGACCCAACATGTCTCCTAAAGTATTGATATGAATGTGTAAGTATGTTGGGACAAATGTTGCACAACATTCGGACCAACATTTTCTGAATTGATTTTGCCTTACTTCACGCGATGCAGTAATATATGTGTAACTATTACTATGAGGTAAAAATGACTTGGCAAGGTAAAAAGGAGCTGGTAAAAAATATGTGAGGAATAAGTGAAAAGATGTTGCTTGTCGTGAGGATCAAGCCAAAGTTGTTGAGATTATTACTCCCTGATCTTCTCCAACCAATTCCACCAGCAGTCCACCTTTCCCGCAACTTTCATAACTGATCGATGAGTTTTTCAAGGAATACTTTCTACTATAAATTGAGAGGCTACTACAGAGTATCGAAATCTAGAACCAGAAAGTAAAAATACCAAGAGAGCTCTCGGGATTTCATCTCAGAAATCTGGATCACCAGTGTTGTCTGGGTGTGTTGACAACATTCTGTCCAACATTACAACTGTTGTTTAGATTCTTAGTTTTGTATGGAGCGATTGTAATGAGAGGTTGTCTATGTCTACTTAGTTAGATTTTCCAGACATAAGTCATCTGCGACTTCAACTTTTAATTCATTTCCATTTTATCTTGTAAATCTATAAAGAAAGGAATTTGTATATTTGTATGTAATATATATACAATACATTTGGTCATTGACCATCATAAGTTATATTATATATATAACTTATGAAAATTTAAAACCTTTGTGTTCTTTAAATTTACGCTGCATTTACTCTTCAAAGTTTTCTGTTTTGCTAAAGTGTTGTTACTGGTGTCAAACGACATAATTTTTGACATTCGAAAAAAGAATTGGCATTCGAGTATATTTAATTTTGTTTTTATTGTTCCATATCCCCCTTCAAGTGGTATCAGAGCCAACACTTAACATAATAAGTGTTTGGTCATGTTGTCATAAGCTATGGATTCGGAAAATCCATTTATTGGTAGACTTCGTGTTTTATATGGATCAAATTATGCCTATTGGAAGATTCGTCTACGTTCTCATATCAAATCAATTTATGTTAGGGCATGGAGATCTATAACCAATGTGTATGTTGTTGCAATGTTGCCACCGGATGAGGAAGGTGACATTCTTGTTAAACCTGAATCCGAATGGACTACAGAAGAAACCAATAATGCTAGCTTTAACAAAAAAGCCTTAAATGCAATTCTTGGATGGGTTAATCTGTATATGTTCAAACTCATTCAAAACTGCCCCACGGCTAAGGATGCATTATATACTTTACAAATTTATTGTGAAGGTAGCTCAAGTGTTCGTCGAACAAAGTTACGCATGCTCATGAGTAAATATGAACGTTTAAGGATAGAAGAAGCGGGTGATATTAAGTATTATTTTGAAAAGTTGATTGACATCTCAAATGAATGTCAAGTGCTTGGTGAACCATTAACCAACACTCAACTTGTTGAAAAGGCTCTCCGTTCTCTTCCTGAAAAGTTTAATTTAATGATTTGTGCTATTGAATAAGCTCACAATATTGCCATAATGGACCTCCATACCTTGATGAGCATTCTCAAAACTTATGAGATGAACATTGAGAATCAAAAGGAATTGTATAAAAGCAAGAATGTGGCACTTCAAGTTCAATCCTCAGTCAAATCGAAGAAGGAGATGAGAATCTTGAAGAAATTGGTGATGGTGCAAGTGTTGTCTTACTCACTCGAAAATACAATTTCATGGTGAGGAAGTTCAACACTGAGAGAAATCAATCTAAATAACTCAAGTCTTCAATCAAAAGCCCACTAGATCCCTTCCAAATGTACAAAAAGGAAATCAACTAAGAACCAACTCAGATAGTACCAAATTTGATCTCAAACAACTTGAGTCCGTGCAGTGTCATGCATGCTCCGGTTGGGGTCACTATGTTAACGAATGTGCAAACACTCTTAGAAAATTTGGTAAAAACCTATGGGTTTCTCGTAGTGATGATGAAGGAGAAGAGGAAGGAGATCATGAAATTAAAACACAAGCAATGCTGGCTACTATTTTTGAATAGTCTCTATCGGATAATGAAGATGTCATATACAATGTTGTCTTAAATTCCACGACATTTGCTCCAACATCAGCAACGACATCAACATCCTCAGTGACATCCAAAAGGTATGAATTCTTTAACTATTCTGATGTTAGTTGCTTTAGTGGTTCCATTTCTGTTAGTGAGGTTGATTGTATGGATCAAGTTGAATGAAAAGATGATATGATTAATGAACTACAAAGTATTTATAAAGCCTTAATCATAGAATCCAAGCAACTTGACAAAAAGGTAAAATCTTTAACTCATGAGAATTTAGTATTAAAAGGCACGATAACTTGTCTTGAGGTTGCACTTACCAAAAATGATATTGAATTTGGTAAGATCCATGCAAAATTAGATTTAGCCGAAGCAACTTTCCTTAAGCTCAACACGTGGACTTCGAAATTAAATGAGATACTCAACTTTAGTAAACCTTCACATGCAGGAATTGGGTACGAAAACTCTCTTAAAATCATATGCTCTAATCTCTTCGATAAAAATGAGAAAATATGCTTTGTAAAAGAAAAAGGGATGAATAATAGGTTCTCATATATGTCAAAGAATATGAAGTTTGTGTGTCATCACTGTAGCTCCCCTGGACACTTAAAACCATATTGTTTCAAACTTCAAGATTATGTGAGCAAAATGTTGCCTAAAATGTTGTCCAACATTACGGATAACAATCGAAACAACATTTCTGAGCCAAAAGGTAAAAAATGTTTTAAGAGAGTTTGGATTCCTAAAAAGAATGTAACATGTAATGTTGCAATAACTGCATTAAGAATTAACATTTCAGGTTCTTGGTACTTTAATAGTGGATGTTCTCACCACATGACATGTATCTAAAGAACTATGAGTCATTCAATAGAGGAAACTTGACTTATTGAGGTTGCAATAAAAGCAAAATAATTGGAAAAATGGATCTTGGATGTTCTTGGATTTCCAGCCTTAAGAAAAGTCTTACACGTTGAGGGCTTAATGGCTAATTTGATTAGTATTAGTCAACTGTGTGATGGCGATCTTGGGGTAAAATTTAATAAGAATGCCTGCAAAGTTACGAATGAAGAAAATATATGTGTCATGACAGGTACAAAAATAAGTGACAATTGTTATCTTGTTGTAAGACAAGAAACATTCAATAAGGCTAAGGTCGATGACACAACACTATGGCATCAAAAGTTGGGGCATGTCAACTATCACAATTTAGAAAAATTGGTCTCATATGAAGCGGTTAGAGGCATACCCAAACTTAGCCATAAAGGTAAAACTGTTTGTGAAGATTGTTTGAAAGGTAAGCAAACCCGTGTCTCTCATAATGTTGTCTAACACGACGGACAACATTCAGGTACGTCTCACTATTTTTAATTGCTACATATGAATTTAATGGGTCCAATTGATTAGACAGTCTAGGAGGCATGAGGTATTCCTTTGTGATAGTAGATGATTAGATCCGACCATGGAAAAGAATTTGAAATTAGTTCATTCACAAATTTTTGTGAGAAAAATAAAGTTTTCCATGAGTTTTCTGCCCCAAAATTCCTCAACAGAATGGGGTTGCAGAACGGAAGAATATGACATTGCAAGAAATGGCTAGAGTGATGCTTAGTTCTAAACATTTGTCAAAAATTTTATGGGCAGAAGCCTTGAATATTACTAATCACATAGCTAATATAGTCTATTTAAGGCCAAGAACAAAGATGACACCCTATGAGATTATAAATGGAAAGAAACCAAACTTGCGTTACTTTCATGTTTTTGGGTGTATTTGTTATATGTTAAATGATAGGGATCATTTGGCAAAATTGAATCTAAGAGTGATAAAGGAATTTTTGTTGGCTATTCACAAAATAGTCATGCTTATCGAGTATACAATCTGAGATCCAGAACTGTATATGAGTCTGTAAATGTTATCTTTGATGATCTTTCTGATATTTCAGGAAAAACTACTGAAAATAACATTATAGATATAGTGGAAAGTCCACAGATTGTAGAAGAATCGGATGTTTCCATAAATATTGCCACATCTAAAACAACATCTGTAACAACAACAGAGACCACAGAGGCCAAAGATGAGGAGTCCAGTGCTGAATTGTTAGACCAAGTTCGTAGGAACCCCTCATCAGGGATTAGGAAGAATCATCCAACAGGCCAAGTGGTAGGGGGAGTTTTTGAAAGAATTAGAACAAGAGGCAAAGAACTACTCAACTATAGAGAAATGGTAAGGTATGTGTGTATGTCAACCATATACCAAGAGGTTAGTCTTTCTTTTTTTATATCTACATTAGAACCAAAGAATGTTGTAGAAGCACTTAAAGATAATTTCAAGATACAAGCAATACAAGAAGAGCTTGAACAATTTTCTCGAAATGAAGTTTGGGACTTAGTTCCACGTCCAAAAAATACAAATGTAATTGGAACTAAGTTGATTTTTAAAAATAAATCAGACGAATCGGGAACAGTTGTTAGAAACAAAGAACGTCTGGTTGCACAAGGTTATAATCAGGTTGAAAGAATTGATTTTGATGAAACTTTCGCACCTATAGCTAGAATCGAGTCGATCAGACTTTTACTTGCTATTGCTTGTTGTCTGATAATTACTTTACACCAAATGGATGTAAAAGGTGCCTTCTTAAATGTATCTAGACAAGGAGGTATATATTGAAAAAACAAAAGGATTTTAAGATCCTTACCATCCACATTATGTGCACAAGCTTAAAAAGGCTTTGTATTGGTTGAAACAAGCCCCTCGTACATGGTATGGTTGTTTAACTAACTTTCTTCTTGAATTTGGTTTTAACCATGGAGAAGCTGATCATACTTTGTTTATTAAACTACACGGTGTAGATATTATAATTGCTCAAATCTACGTGGATGACATAGTCTTTGGATCGACTTCGCAGTCGTACCTAAATTCATTTGTTGAAACTATGTCATCGACATTTGAAATGAGCATGATTGGGGAATTAACTTTTTTCTTAGGCTTGCAGATAAAGCAAAGTGAAGATGAGATTTTCATCTCACAGAGTAAATATGCCTAGAATCTAGTTAAAAGATTTGGTTTGGAGAACACTAAACATATGAAAACGCCAATGGGTTCATCGCATAAGGTATGTAAGGATAATATGGGTGAAAATGTCGATCCAACATTATATCGATCTATGATAGGTAGCCTTCTTTATCTTACTGCTAGTCGCCTAGATATAATGTATAGTGTTTGTGTTTCTGCACGTTTTCAAGCCTGTCCCACTTAAATATCGTGAAACGTATTATTCGATATGTTGCTGGCACATGTGAGTTGGGAATCTGGTATTCCAAAGACACTAATCCTAACTTAATAGGATTTAGTGATTCGAATTGGACTGGAGATGTGGGTGATAGAAAAAGTACAAGTGGAGGATGATTTTATCTTGGCAATAACCTTGTTTCATGGTATAGTCGTAAACAAAATTGTGTCTCACTTTTCAATTGCTGAATCTGAATATCTAGCAGCTGGAAGTTATTGCTCTCAATAATATGGATACGACACATGTTAGACGACTATGGATTTACTAGCCACATTTTGATTTTGTACTGTGATAATTTGAGTGCTATAAATATTTCCAAAAATCCAGTTCAGCACTCACGTACAAAACATATTGATATTAGACATCACTTTTTAAGAGATTTAGTTGAAAAACAACTAGTTCAAATTGATGTTGACACTCTTCATCAACTAGCTGATATTTTTACAAAAGCTTTGGACCATGAGAGATTTTCTAGTTTAAAGAAATCTCTTGGTCTTTGTAATATCTAAAAAGGCATTTTTGGTGAATGTCAATTGAAATGTTGTCTAACATTTCGAGTGACATTTACCTATGTTATATCACTAAATGATTATTGTTGATGTATGATGCATAACTTTTGGTCACACAAGCATGATCCTTCAATAAGAATATGTTATCAAAGTGATATCGTTCTCTGCGATGATAAAAAGTGAGTATCAAAATAAGGTAAAGCCTTTACAAATATTTGACAACTGTGAAAAATGGACAAAGCCTGTGAAAAGATATCGTTCCTATTCTATAGGAGTATCGAGTGCTTCAATAGAGATTTGAGAATACCATAAAAGTATTCTTATTTTTTACACAAAAAAATCTTTTATATGTGTTATATGATTAGACCAAGGACACGATGGGAAAATATTACATTGGTCCAGTGGTCAAACTCATAAAGTGCATATAAAATGTGTCATGGTTTGTTGCCAAATCTGAAAATTCTTGTGGGATCAAAATACTTGTGTCGTCCAAAATGTTGATAACATTGTTGTTGACATTTTCAGAATGTGATATGTGTTGGGATGTTGTTCTTATCTGATTTTTGAAATAGCAAATTTTACTCCCTATTATATGCCTTATTTAATGGAATTTCAGAATTTAAAATAATAAGATTAAGTTTTATTCCTACCGTGATGTTTATTTTTTATCCCAATATTTTAGGTGTAAGTTATTGTGTAAAATTGAAACACCTAAAAATAAGGGATTTTTGTTGCTAAGAAAAGGTTTGTCATGTATATAAATATTCCTCTCATTTGCTATTATTTTATCATTTCTGATTTTCCAATAAAAATAAAAATAAAGGGAGGGAAAATCATATCGGGTATACATCTACCTACCTAACCAATGGAATCACCAAACCAAACTCAAATCTCTATCAGAAACTCTAACTTTTCAAAACCCTCTCCCAAATTTTCACCAATGGAAACATCACCAATGTTAGAACAAATGTCATTCAATATCCACTCCAACACTCCAATGAGCACAAGCCCTCCAATGAATACGAAGGCTTCCAAGCACATGATCCCCAACAAACATAACAGCCATCCTCTTCCTCCAATCTCCCAAAAAACTCATGTACCCCTGGAAGAAGGAAGCTGAAAATAAAAATGTTGCCAAAATGTCACCAATTTTCTGAGCAACACTGGTCTAGGACAGTCTACAAAATGACTTGTGGATCAAATTGAAAAAATTAACCAACAGATTTCTGAGGTTGATACTACAAGAAATGCCCTGATACAAGCTAGAGACGATTTCATGATGATACTTTCTTCACAAAAAGGGGGAGATGATGCTGATGCAGGGGGAGGAAGCAAAAGGTTGTTGTGCAGAGGAAGTTGAAGTTGTTATGCAGGAGTAGAAAGCTGCTGGAAGTTGCTGCTGTTGTATGATGAGTAAGGAAGGAGTTGTTGTTGTTGTCGATGTTGTATGATGATCTTTAGTGGATTGATATTGATATTTGTTGACAATAAATATTTCTATTTATGGTTTGTAAATATTGGATTATATGTGATATGTGTGCTCATATTTTTTTCTTTTCTAATCCTATGAATCGGTATACCCATGTTTGCTTGTATGCCATCACATGTTAAGGGGGAGTAAGACCTTGAAATTGTCGATCACAAATGTCGGACAACATTTGTAACAACATCCTAAGTCAACTTTATATTTTAATGAGTTTTGTGAAGGAAGGCAAAAAGGGGGAGATTGTTAATGTTGGATTTGGTGTTGTGACATTTGGCCCAACATATCTCCTAAAGTATTAATATGAATGTGTAAGTATATTGGGACAAATATTGCACAACATTCGGACCAACATTTTCTGAACTGATTTTGCATTACTTCACGCGATGCAGTAATATTTGTGTAATTATTACAATAAGGTAAAAATGACTTGGTAAGGTAAAAAGGAGCTGGTAAAAAATGAGTGAGGACTACGTCAAAAGTTGTTTCTTGTCGTGAGGATCAAGCCAAAGTTGTTGAGATTATTACTCCATGATCTTCTCCAACCAATCCCACCAGCAGTCCACCTTTCCCTCAACTTCCACAACTGATCGATGATTTTTCAAGGAATACTTTCTAATATAAATAGAGAGGCTACTACAGAGTATCGAAATCCATAACCAGAAAGTAAAAATACCAAGAGAGCTCTCAGAATTTCATCTCAGAAATCTGGATCACCAGTGTTGCCTGAGTGTGTTGACAAGCGATTGTAGTGAGTGGTTGTCTATGTCTACTTAGTTAGATTTTTCAGTCAGAAGTGATCTGCGACTTCAACTTTTAATTCCTTTCCGTTTTATCTTGTAAATATGTAAATAAAGGAATTTGTATATTTGTATATAATATGTATACAATACATTTGGTCATTGACTATCATAAGTTATATTATATATACAACTTATGAAAATTTAAAACCTTTGTGTTCTTTAAATTTACGCTGCATTTACTCTTCAAAGTTTTCTGTTTTGCTAAAGTATTGTTACTGGTGTCAGACGACATAATTTCCGACATTCGGAAAAAGAATTGGCATTCGAGTATATTTAATTTTGTTTTTATTGTTCCATAGCCCCCTTCAGAGTTATTTTATTCTACTCAAGTAGTAATTAATCATAAAACAATGTTCTGTCGTTATCTCTTTGAATAATGGGAGGAATTTAGTGGCAAACTTAAATATACAAATTAACACAAAAAAATATCAGAAACATTAGGAAAAGAAGGAAAAAGACAGACAAGGGCATAAGTGAAAATATACCATATTACAAGTAACGGTTTATCATAACTTTTCTTTGAATAACATATTATGGTGACATCTAAATATTCGTATGAAAGATAAACAAAATTCCAAGCTTGTAGTAGTAATACTTTTTACATAACTCGCGAAATTATGTTTTATGCACATGACATAATTAAGTTGTGTTTAATTAATCTTCACTAAAAGTGATTAATAGGCCGTTCAAGGAATTGTGGCACAAATTATTGCCTTTTTTTGGGGACAATTACAAATAGCATTTGGAAAGAAACTTATTATTGTATATTTACAATTTTTATTTATTTATTTGGAGTTGAATTTGTTATCTAACTTTACCGTAATATTCAAGAAATAGTTGTGAATTGTGAAAGTGAATAATGCATGTGCATGTGCATGTGCATGTTACGTATTCCATCCTTGAAAAGCAAGATTGTCACCACGTGATCAAAGTCAATAAAATCTTTCAGCACACATATGATAGATTCATGCAAGTGGGTTGAGATTTATGTCAGCTAATGGCCCATTGTTAAATCATCATAAAGGTAATTAAAGATAACTAATCTTATAATTGATGGAATTAGTTAATACTATAGTATTCTAAAATCACAAAAAGAAATACTAAGTGCTAGAAATTAGTTATGAAATTCATCGCTAATTAATCGTTAAATAATTCGTATCTAACATGATTTTTAATAATTCATCGCTAAATTCATTATTAAATAGAACTAATGACAATTTTTTATTGTTTTAGTCATGGAAATTATCCTTTGTTAATATTTTTTTTATAGTGATGAATGCATTGGTCGACCATATCAAAATTCATTTACACTATACATATATAACTACATATAATTAGATATGTCCTCTTTATTACACTTTTTGTCCGATATTCTTGTTTGGTTACTCTTTTGATATGTAGATGTCAAAAACTATTGTCACTTTATAAAAGTATTAGTACTATACTTACATCCGCAAAGCTACCCGCTACGTACATTGAAGAAAGAGAAAGCTTTAATAAAACAATAAAGCATTCATAGACTTCCTCAAAACCAAGTTTAAGTTCCTGTCTTTATGGTCAATGATCCTATATAAATTCCATCCTTTATAAGCAAAACAAGAAAAATATTTAAATATTTGAAAATAGTATAAATCCAAAGTATTTCATACTCAAAATTATTTATATCATGCTCATAAGTCATAGCGATCCACATATTATTCGTAAAGGATGTTACAAATTAGGAAAAATTAGCCATCAAACTACTTAAATTTGCATTCCTTTTCCAAAAAGGTGGAACTCCCACCCCAGGAGCCCCCACATCCCGGTCCGACAGGTCTGTGAAGGAGGTAAATCATTGTGACTCAATTGATTTCAAATGTTAGATCAGTACCAATTAAATTTGCATTCCTGGAAAGAAGAATCAGAGCATAATTATTTTGTACTTAAAAGACACTTTAGAGATAATTAATAACCCATGTATTGTACGAAAATTTGGAAGTAAATAGATACTTGTATAGTTTGCATACAAATTATTTAGGTGTAATTACGGTCCAAATACTCCATCTTCTTCGGCCCTTCAAATCACTTGATCCATTTCTTTTCCACTCCGTCTTCCTCTTGTCTTCTCCTCTAAATCCACTGCCACTCACCAGACTTCTTTTTTTCCACTTCCGGTTCATCTAGTAAATTTTTTCTCTTTGACAGTGGGTAAAAACGGTTGCAAAGGGATTCGAGGAATTCAATGCTTGGTTTTTGCAAAGGGGGGAGTAGTTTTACCTTAAATTTACTTCTAAAAACTTGTCATACACGACATGCCTTTTTCTTCTTCTTCTTCCTCATAGCGACTTAGGCGTCTTCCTGCAGTCAAAGATCTTTTTTTCTTAAAAGAATTGTTGAATTCAATTTTTAGATATTGGTTTCAATATAGTGTTTTGGACGGTTAAGAGTCCATGTTACCATTCCATTTTCGAGGTGAGACTCGTAACACTCCTCGTACGCCCAGACATCGTTAACTGAAACGTGGACAATATAATTTGGAGGTAACACCGACGAACGAAGAATTGGTATGGATATATCTCTGATACCATGTAAATAATGGATCTTGAACCTAACTCAATATCAAAAGATAGCTTGTGGGATGATTGTCCAAGTACATATAAAGAGTCCATGTTCCAGAGAAAGAATTGATGGTCTTGGACCCGTTCTAGTGGCTGAGCAAAATGAGTTCTTCTGCAATTGGGTTGTAGGAAAACAGAGAAAGAAACTAACAACGGTTGCTTTGACTTTAGGAGCAATAAATCACAGTCGTCGGATTTCAAAGATTTGTTTTAGAGATCAGTTTGGGTACTCCGAAGTGAAGAGTGGAATCAAATTGGGGGTTTTGAATTCGTTATCTATACACTGTAAATTGAGTTGGTTTCCTGTGTTTATACCAAGTATATACATTATATATGCAAAGTGTATTGATGTAACTATGTAACTATACTTTGTATACGTTATAATTTGAGTTGATTTAATGTGTTTAGACAAAACATATACATTATGTATAAGTATATATATATATATATATATATATATATATGTAGTACTGAAAGAAATAATCTCTTGATTATTTTCATTAATGAAAGAGTATGTATACAATTTACAATTTTTCATAATAGAAATCATATTCCTATTCTACTCCCAAAACCATATTCTAATAGTACAAGACTCCTATAATTATGGTAAGTGTACAATACTAATTAATACAATATTTACCCTAAATTATTACAACAACATTACCGAAAATGCTGCCCTAAACCGTGATATACACGGTATATCACCGTGTATATCACGGCTAAATATGTGCAAAACCGAGACCAATCACGTGATATACACTTATTATGGTAAGTGTATATCATGTGTATATTTAACACACCCCCGCAGTCATAGCGGGCGGTCTTCATATGCTGAGACTATCCCTAAAATCTTCAAAAAGGACCGAGGGAAGACCCTTTGTAAAGATGTCTGCAATTTGATACATGGAAGGGACATGACAGACGCGTACTTGTCCACGAGCTACCCTTTCGCGAACAAAGTGAATGTCCATCTCGATGTGTTTAGTGCGCTGGTGTTGAACTGGATTACCAAAAAGGTAGATGCCACTAACATTATCACAATACACCAAGGTAGCTTTCTGAATATGACAATGAATCTCTAAAAGAAGATTACGTAACCATCATGATTCCGAAACCACATTGGCCACCCCTCGATACTCGGCCTCTGCACTAGAGCGTGATAATGTCGACTGACGCTTCGCAGGCCATGAGACCAAGTTATTACCAAGAAACATGCAATAGCCGGACGTGGAACGTCTGGTATCCGGACAACCACCCCAATCAGCATTTGTATACGAGACAAGTGTAGATGTCGAAGACAGATATAAATGTAAGTCATAGTCAAGTGTTCCCTGGATGTATCGAATAATGCATTTGAGTGCATTCATGTGCTCAACTCTGGGATCATGCTTAAACAAGAACACCTGCTGTACGGCATACGTAATATTTGGTCTCGTGAAAGTAAGATATTGAAGAGCCCCTGCAAGACTGCGATAGCATGTCAGATCCTCGTAAGGTGAGCCAGTCGCAACACCCAACTTGGATTTAGTATTAACTGTAGTGGAAGTAGACTTGCATGAGTACATACCAGCTCCCTCAATGATCTCAGCTACATACTTACGTTGTGATAAGAATAACCCACCTGCATGACGAGTGACAGCAATCCCAAAAAAGTAACTCAAGGGCCCCAAGTCTTTCATAGCAAACTCAGAACTGAGCATTGTCATGATAGACTAGCGTAATGCATCAGAAGAGGCAGTCAAGATAATATCATCCACATATAATAGTATATAAGCCAGGGAAGAACCACGATGATATATGAACACTGAATTATCCGATCTGGTGAGAGAAAACCCAATAGTCGAAATATAGTCTGCAAATCTCTTATACCAAGCATGTGGAGACTGCTTAAGCCCATACAATGACTTATTCAATAAACATACATGATGAGGATGTTTGGGATCCTGAAACCCCAAGGGCTGATGCATATAGACTGTCTCCTTAAGATCACCATGTAAGAAAGCATTCTTCACATCTAGCTTATGAATGAGTCATGCTTTCGAAAGAGCTAAGCTGAGCACAGTGCGAATGGTAGCCGGCTTGACCACCGGACTAAATGTCTCACCACAATCCACATACACCGAATAATATTAACACCAGATAGACGGAGCACCAACTCCCACGTCTTATTATCAATAAGAGCATTATATTCGTCAGTCATAGAAATTTTCCAATTCGGGTCATTTAAAGCAGACACATAACTTTAAATTTTCATAAGTTATATATATAATATCACTTATGATAGTCAATGACCAAATGTATTGTATATATATTATATGTAAATATACAAATTCCTTTCTTTACATATTTACAAGATAAAACGGAAGGAATTAAAAGTTGAAGTCGCAAATGACTTTTGCCTGAAAAATCTAACTAAGTAGACATAGAAAACCTCCCATTACAATTGCTCCGTACAAAACTAATCTAGAATCTAAACAACAATTGTAATATTGGACAGAATGTTGTCAACGCACTCAGGCAACACCAGTGATCTAGATTTCTGAGATGAAATCCCGAGAGCTCTTTTGGTATTTTTACTTTCTGGTTCTGGATATCGATACTCTGTAGTAGCCTCTCTATTTATAGTAGAAAATCTTCCTTGAAAAGCTCATCGATCAGTTGTGGAAGTTGAGGAAAGGTGGACTGCTGGTGGGATTGGTTGGAGAAGATCAGGGAGTAATAATCTCAACAGCTCTGGCTTGATCTTCACGATAAGCAACAACTTTTGATTTAGTCCTCACTCATTTTTTACCAACCCCTTTTTACCTTGCCAAGACGTTTTTACCTCAAGTAATATTTACACAAATATTACTGCATCGCGTGAAGTAAGGCAAAATGTGTTCAGAAGATATTTGTCTGAATGTTGTGCAACATTTGTCCCAACATACTTACACATTCATATCATTACTTTAGGAGATATGTTGGGTCAAATGTCACAACACCAAATCCAACATTAACAATCTCAGTATACAAACCACAAATAGAAATATTCATTGTCAACAAATATCAGTATTAATCCACTAAAGATCCTCATAAAACATCGACAACAACAACATCTCCCTCCTTTCTCATCATACAGCAGCTTCCAGCAGTTTTCTACTCCTGCATAACAGCTTCAACTTCCTCTGCACAACAACCTTTAGCTTTCTCCCCCAGTATCAGCATCATCTCTCCCTTTTTATGAAGAAAGTAGCATCATGAAATGGTCTCTAGATTGTATCAGGACATTTCTTGCATCATCAACCTCAGAAATCTGTTGGTTAATTTTTCCAATTTGATCCACAAGCCATTCTGTAGACAGTGTAGACTGTCCTGCACCAGTGTTGCCCAGAATATTGGTGACATTTCTGAAAATATTTTCACTTTCAGCTTCCTTCTTCCAGGGAAAGTTGATGACTATGTCCTTGCTCTATAAATTTGTTTTGTTTACAGTGTAAAGCTCATGAGCCTTCCTTAAAGTCTCTTCACTCTTAGGCTCAAATCCTTGGGTGGTTAATACTTTGTAGATCAGAGAGGAAAAATGAAGGATTGAAGTTGATTCTTTCTCAACCAAGTTGGCAATTTGATGAAATATCATTTTTTCCAAATCAACTTTCAAACCTTTCCCAATTTTATACAACAGGGTGGCTTGTTCAAATGTCACAATTGACTCATTTATTGAAGGAAGCCAATTGTGAATAACAATTTTGTGGAGGGTTGAAAACAGGGCTGTTAGTTTGAAGGTTGGACATCTAGGGATCCACTTCTTCATCATACCTCCAGTGAGATATTCAATCACTTCATCCCTATTGTCTATGACATTTTCTGCTTATCTAACATTATCTCCAGCATGTAGTCCCATACTTGATTTATAATAGAAGGCGTAAACAGATAGACCTTGTTGTAGAGATATACCTTCCCAAATTTCATTTAGGAGGTCTTCTCTACAACAGGGCTCAGATTAGCATAAAACAACCTTACTACTTCATCAACATAATGTTCTTTTTCTGTGACAGTTTTAAGAAGTTGTCTATCCTTACAGAATTCTACCAAACCATATTCAGCACATGAAGCAAATATCTAATACATTTCAAGTCTAATCACTCTATTCTTGTAACAGTCCCACATATCATAGTTAGTTTTAAAATAGAATTTATCTGAGCAAGCAGATACCTTAAAGTCTGAATAGGTGGATTCGGTACTGCTGGAGGATGTTGTAGCTTGTGCTTCTTCCGATGTTGGCTGAAATATAGCCTGAGATATTGTGGCATCAGTGGAAACATTTGGAGCAGCACTAGACTTTGCAGGTCTGGGAACTCCTTTTGGAAAAGGAGTGTCATTTGGGATTTCCCTTTACTCAATACTTCAGTTGCACTGACGTCCCTTTTGTCGGGAGACGCTGCGTTTCATGCCTGCATGTTCGGTTAAAGAGGGTGACGGTTCACGCTAGTAGGTTACTGGTTCAACTGATGTTGGAGAACTCTATTTGTTTCAGAGTTGCAGTCTGGCGTGGTACAGTATGTTTGCATACACATATGGGTATGGTGGGGTCATGTCCCGTCCTTGTAATGTCATCTATTCCTTAGAGACTTATAGACAGGTGTCATGTGTGTAATAGACTTATATTGCCTTGTCGGCCTTTGTATGGGTATGTATATATATAAGTTGGTTTTCTGGATAAAGATTTCACGTACTTGTCCCTCATCTTAGTCCATATTTAATTATGATTAGGTGTTGAATGTACGATTAGCGGTACCCAGCAGGTGGGGTCTGGGTGCTCGTCGCGGTCCTCCAGTTTGGGTCGTGACAGCTTGCTATGTTAAAGCATTTATGTGTCTTATTTGATGAACCATTGTTCCTTGGGGGAGGGAAAACTAACCGTGTTTTATTTTGTAGATGGCTCCCAAATTGAAATTCAACATGGTCATTGAAGCACCTAAGATGTTGAAAGTTTGGTGGACATGGTTGAGTATTGTACAACAAAAAGAAATAACGGACTGTCTAAGACGTCTTCCCTCCCTTATGACTATGAAAGGCAACCCCGACCTTTTAGAAGTCCTTATCGGGTACTTGGATAATGAAGAATGGTCTTTAGGTTCGGAGATTTTGAGATAACCCCGACCTTAGAGGAGATCTGAGACTGCATAGATAGTGTAGGAACATGTATAATGCCAAAGAAAGAAACATGATCACAACCTTCTAGTACCCTTCTGTATAATGCAAAGAAAGAAACATGATCACAACCGACCGTGAACAATACTCCAGCAGTGAACAATGTGTTCTCGGCAGTGAACGGTGTGTTCTCGGCAGAGAACAGGAAGTGAACAGTAGTTTTCGAATTTTGATGGTGAACAGTAGTCTCCGACAGTGAAGTTATTATTCAGGGAACATGTTCTATACATATGGAGTTGGTACCTCCGGTTGCCCTAATTGATTTTCTGTCGTTTATCCTTGTTGTTAAATTTGTCTGTTACGCTTTGCTGAATTTTGAGATTACATTTTTGTCATTTGTTTTATCATTCTGGTCTGTAGTAGCCTGGTCATTGAACTCGAGAATGCATACGACAAAGTCCTTAAAGAGGTTTTATGGAGATGTTTGAAGGTTAGAGGTGTACCTATGACGTACACTAGGGCGATCAAGGATATGTATGATGGAGCCAAGACCAGGGTATGTACAGTAGGAGGAGACTCGAAGTACTTTTCAGTGATGATGGGGTTGCACCAGGGATTATCTCTTAGCCTATTCTTATTTGTCTTGGTGATAGATGGACTGATACGACAAATTCAATGGGAGGTGCCATGATGTATGTTATTCGCATATGACATAGTCCTGATTGATGAGACTCACAGCAGAGTGAATATTAAGTTGGAGGTTTGGAGACAAACTCAGAAGTCTAAAGGGTTCAGGATGAGTAGGACCAAGACAGAATACTAGGAGTGCAAGTTTAGTAATGGGAGCGACCCTGAGACAGACGTGGAGGTGAGGCTTGGTACTCAGGTCATTCCAAAAAAAGGAAGCTTCAAGTACCTTGGGTCTATTATCCAAGGGAATGGAGAGATTGATGACGATGTTATACATCGTATTGGGGCATGATGGAATAAATGGAGGCTCGCATCTAGAGTCTTGTGCGATAAAAATGTGCCACCAAAACTTAAAGGCAAGTTCTATAGGATGGTGGTTAGACTGACTATGTTGTGTAGGGTGGAGTGTTGGCCAGTCAAGACTTTGCACATCCAAAAGATGAAAATTATGGAGATGAGGATGCTAAGATGGATGTGTGGGCATACAAGGAGGGATAGAATTATAAATGATGATATCCGAGACAGAATGGGAGTGGCCTCGGTGGAGGATAAGATGCGGGAAGCAAGGTTGAGATAATTCGGGCATCTGTATAGGAGAGACACAAATGCCCCAGTGCAGAGGTGTGAGAGGTTGGCTATGGACGGGTTCATGAGGGGTAGAGGTATGCCGAAGAAGTATTGGGGAGAAGTGATTAGACGGGATATGACGCAGGTGCAACTTACTGAGGACATGACCTTAGATAGGAGGTTGTGGAGGACAGTGATTAGGATAGAAGGGTAGTAGGTAGTCGAGCGTAGCACTACTTACGCTTACAAACTGGTAGTTGTAGTGTTATTATTGTAGCCTTACTTAGCTATACTAGTAGGCGTAGTATTATTTTATAGTTCTTGTCCTTTGATTTCTCTTGTTGTATGTTCTTTCGTGTACTTTGTCTATCTTATTTACCTGTGTTAGTTACTGCTTCTTCTTTTTTTTCAGATTGTTTTATCATGGCTTATTCGCTTTTGTTACTCTCATTTTCATACTGCTTTAAATTTTTTGTCCGGGTCTAACCATTTCTCTTGCTTTTGCTTGTGCTTATGCTTTTCTTGAGATGAGGGTCTTTAGAAAATAGTCTTTCTACTTACCAAGATATAGGTAAGGTCTGCATACACTCTACCCTCCCAGACCCCACGTTGTGGGATTTCACTGGGTATGTTGTTGTTGTTGTTGTACGTAGGTGTCCATTACGGACTCGGTCGCAATATTACCTATATCCATTATTTCATGTAATATGAACTACGCGAGGACTTGATTCCCAAAGAGAGATACAAAGGCACTCTTTTGAGCTTGGTCGCATTGTTACAAAAATCAACCATATTTATCCCATACTACTAGAGATGGCAATGGATTCTGGATCCGGTCCGGATCCGGTGGATCCAGATCCGTTTTATAGGATATGGATCTTTAAAATTTGGACCCGACGGATCCGGATCGGACCCAGATCCATTTTTGACGGATCGGATCTGGATCTGGATCTTGTATTTGAGATCTGTATCCGGTCCAGATCCGACCCGTGGACCCGTTTTTTATTTTATATATATTCATAACCTAGAATGTAATTTTATAAGTATTTTCTTAAAATTGCTAAGCACATCCTTGCAAGTTTAATTCTCAAAATAAGTTTAATTTATCCCCGCATTAACTCAAAAATCAAAAAATAAAGAGGTAACTTTGATAATAAAATCAATGTTATATTAGTGAATGACTAACATCTCCATAGACAAGTAGTTAAAATTATATTCACTTCATTTGTGAAGATTCCAAGCACATGCAAGTTCTGCATTGTAGAAATACTAGTCAGCATTTTTCACAACTATTGTCATTGTCCAACATTTTCAATTAATAGCTCACAATCAAAACGAGACAACGAACAAAATATCTCATACAAACATTTCAAAATTGAAACACAATAAACTGTTAGCTAAGTAAAAATCATTTGTCAGTTTAATAAAAAATTCTTAGCAAGGCAATTTTTTTACATGTGGATCCAGATCCGATCCGTGGACCCGGTGGATCCGATGGATCCGGATTTGGATATGATTTTTATGGATCCGATAGATCTGAATCCGGATCTGGATTTGGATCTAGTAGGATCCGGTCCAGATCCGATCCGTTGCCATCCCAACATACTACATTTCGACCTCATTCTCAAAATGGGATACGTACGCGTTCTTCGAGCTCGGTCGTACCAAACAAAACATCCAAATAATCCCCCTAGAAATCCTCAGAGATATCGAGAAATCGAAGAATCGTCTCAACATAATATAAACTAGGCCAAAATTTTGAGAGGATTTTAAAAATTCCATCAACAATCCGGCTCAAAGGATCAATCGTTCAAAGCTCATAAACTAGAGCTGAATTTTTAAAAGGAACTCAAAAATTCCTTCAAATGCATATCGACTCAAGAGTCAACCGGTCCAAAATATGCAACTGGAGCAAAATTTTCGAGAAGGCTCAAAAATTTCATCAGGGTCAAGATGAAAAGCAAAAGCAGAGCACCAAAGATGTTCAGAAAATCTCGCTCAAGCAAACAATGCCATGACATGAGTAGACAATATTTTTATATATAAAATATTTTAGAGATATTCTTTTTTCGAAAATATTTTTTCACACATTTCCATTCCTAACACTTTCTCTCACTATATTGTGGCCAAAAAAGGGTCGAGACCAGTGAATGGAGAAACAACACAGCGGGAGTCAGCACCACGAATCGACCGCATAGGAAACTAACGGATCTTTCTGTAATTGTAGGTCACCAGAATGTTGTCAAAAGGAAGATGAGTTTTCGTACTAACTTGTTTGGTTATGATAGAAACATGTACAATAAAAACCACTTTGATACCGGGGAAACCACTACCAGGCCTCGAGAGACACCAAACAAAGCAAAGACATGATGCCAAAAAATGTCGTAAGAGGCGTGAGGTAAAAAAACAACCTAACCGTGAGAGTCAAGAGTCGAATGATATATGTTGACACCCAATTTTGTCCCCTCTCTTCCGATTATTTATTTGCGATTTTAAATATTTTTGACACCTCAAAATAATTTTAATATATATATATATATATATATATATATAGATAAGGCCTTTAATATCGTCGTCCATTCTCAGTATCATCACTATTATTATTATTCATATTTTTTATTATCATTTGCCTTTTAATATCATAATCATAGTTTACCCTAATATTCTATGTTATTTTATTTTCGCAAAACGGCATCGCATTTTCTTTATTTTTAAGCAATAAGACAACATTCACCACACCATGGGACATGAACTACGTTATGACCTGATTCCATCGGCGGGATACGTAGGCAGCCCACATCAGCTTCGGTCCCATTTTTAGAAAACCTTACAATCCCCTTTTACTTGTAATGAACTACGTTATGACCTGAATCCCTTGTTGGGATACGTAGGCGGCCTATATCGGCTTCGGTTACACCATTAGAAATTTTTCTCCCTTGTCTTACATATAACGAAATACACCTATCTGATCGCCTTGATAGGACAGGCAAACAACCCACACAAGACCCGACCTTGTCCAATTGAAAGTTCAGCATCCTCACATACCAGTAACTGGGGCAAATTTTAAGGGTTCATTGCAAGAAGTCGCCGATAGTTATGGAAAAGTGTTGTCCAACTAAGTCTTCACTCAGAATAGGATTTTGGATAAGACATTTGCTTTGTTTTACTGCATGTCAATATTCGAGAGCTCGACATAATTTTTCATTAATATGCATACTTTCTTATAAGCAAATAATTTTCCACAATTATTTTCATTAACAACTAGCCAAGACTGGAAACCAGACAGGGGTTACATGTCTGAACCAGTGGGACGTGCAAGTATCAACAGCCAAATGTACAAAGTCAACACGAATCAACCGCCCCTCCCCCAAACTCACAAATTTCTTTGAATACGGGTTCTTCAGGTTAAAAGAGGTAGGGAAACCACAACATTCATGTTTAATTTTGCAAAGGACTTCCACATCGCAGTACCACCAGCAAGGATCGCGTTCATGTTTTGCGTCTGTACAAAGATGTCATTTTGACCTACAGGGTCCCAACCGCGTTATGTTTGTGCAAAGACGGTATTTCGACTCACATGGTCACATTCTCACCCTCATCTTACATTGCCTATGTCCACACATTAACTTTTCATCCAGATTGAGTTTGCAACAACTTCAACATAGCATTTCGGCCTCAGGATCATGTATCATTGCGTCTGTGCAAGGACATCATTTCGTATTACGTCTGTGCAAGGACGTCATCACATTACGTCTGTGCAAGGACGTCATCTTTCATCACGTCGGTGCAAGGACGTTATCTCATTACGTCTGTGCAAGGACGTCATTTTGCATTACGTCTGTGCAATAACGTCATCTTTCATCACTTCTGTGCAAGGACGTCATCTCATTACATCTGTGCAAGGACGTCATTTTGCATTACGTCTGTGGAAGGACGTCATCTTTCATCACGTCTGGGAAAGGATGTCATTTTACATTTCATCTGGGCAAGGACGACATTTTGCATTACGTCTAGGCATTGATGACATTTTACATTACGTTTGGGCAAGGACGACATCTTGCATTACGTCTAGGCAAAGATGTCATTTTGCATTACGTTTGGGCAAGGACGTCATCATATTTCGTCAGTGCAGGGATGACATTTTGCATTACGTCTGTGCAAGGATGTCATCTCATTACATTTGTACAAGGACGTCATCTTACATTACGTCTGGGCAAGGATGGCATTTTGCATTACGTCTGGGAAAGGACGTCATTTTACATTACGTCCGTGCAAGGACGTCATCTTATCACATCTGTACAAGGCTTCATTACATTTCGTCTGTGCTAGGATGACATTTTGCATTACGTCTGGGCAAAGACGTTATTACATTACGTCTGTTCAAGGAAGTCATCTTACATTACGTCTGGGCTAGGACGTCATTACATTTTGTATGTGCAAGGACGTCATTACATTTCTTCTTTGCAAGGACGACATTTGACAATACGTCTGTGCAAGGACGTCATTTTGCATTACGTCTGTGCAAGGATGTCATTTTACATTATGTCTGGACAAGGATGACATTTTACATTTCATCTGTGCAAGGACGGCATTTTGCATTACATCTGTGCAAGTACGTCATTTCAATTCACAGAGTCGTATTCTAATATACCCATTGTATGCATCAGTTATGCACTAGTTTTTATTTTAGTTCTATTCCGCAGGAGTTTGAATCGACAGGAGCTTCAGCACAACGTGGAACTATCTCTTGCAGCGAACCGAGGCAATTTGTTGGAGAACTGGACTTCCCAACAAAGGTCAGCGACCTACTTCGAACGTCGTTCTGCTCTTTCCCAATATTTTGCCGCACCTGCAACCGGTGTCATCATAACTCGATACTGGAGCAATATTTCTTGAATCAGCACCAACTTTGCTTCTCTATTTACCTATATCGCAATTTCTTCTCTCTCGAGATTCTATATCTACCCGTGTATTCCTAATCTTTGTTCAAGTCCCGATGATCAGGACAAAATTGGCTAATCACTCAACTTCTTTGTCCTAAAACTCTTTCATCTTCTCCAGCCAAAGAGGGGCAAGCTGTTGACATCCAATTTTGTCCCCTCTCTTCCGATTATTTATTTGCGATTTTAAATATTTTTGACATGCATATAACAATTTTAATATATATGCATATATATATATATATATATATATATATATATATATATATATATATATATATATATATATATATATATATATAAGGCATTTAATATCGTCGTTCATTTTCAATATCATCATCATTATTATTATTCGTATTTTTTACTATTATTTTCGCAAAAAAAACATCGTATTTTCTTTATTTTTAAGCAATAAGAATTTCATAAATATTATGTTTTATCATTATCACATCGTTATTTTTATTTAAATAATTTACATTTTTTCTTCAAAAGTATTTTTTAATAAACCCTTTTTATATTTTAACACACAACTCATTTTCCCCTCACCCAAAAAACATTTTATCAACCCACACAAAAAAAGGCCCAACCGAACATGGCCCAATCGGCCACCATCTCGGCCCAAATGTTTTTTTTCTTTTCCATCCATATCCATTTTGCCCTAAATCCCAAAACAAAACCAAACACACCATTTTATCTCACCCCTCCACCAAATCAGCCGCGACACACAAAACCCGCCGGTCACCCATACCCGCAACCCACACTGTGCCCCTGACACCACCAAACCCCTCCCGTCCCTTCACCCATACCCTATCCCCCAGATCCCGCAACTTGCACCCTTAAAATTCGCCTTCAAAATCGTTATTTTTGCCCCTTTTAATTTGAAATTCAAACTCGTTGAAAAAAGGGTATGGGTGAACAGTGGGGGGATCCATCTATAATTACCACTTTGTTCTTCATTTTAAGGGTCTGAAACTTGACTCTTGGTATTCGCATTTGAGAGCAATTATATTTCTATAAATATCCCCCTTTGTTCTTCATTTTAAGTCCAAGTCTGAAAAAAGAAATTGAAAGGTTCCTGTCCGAGTCTGAAAAAAGGGAAATTGAAACGAAGGTCGGAGGTAAAAAAGAAAGAAAAGAAAACACCGAAAAGAAAGAAAAAAATCAGAAAAGAAAACGGTTTGATTGTTCCTAATTTTTGCTTAGAAAATACTCTTCTTTGTTTCATAATTTTTAATCCGAAAATCCTCTTTGAATACTAGTTTCAATCATCGAAAAATTTCCCCTTTTTTTCTTCACGTTTTCGGGTCAGGTCAAAAATCCTGGTCGGGTCTGTTTCGGGTCGGGCCAGAATTCGGGTCCAAAATCAGAAAATCCGAATCCGGGTCCAAAGTCACAAAAATCATAATTCCAAAAAAAATAACTTCTCTGAGTGGATTCGACGATTCGAAACGACGCCTCAATTTTTAGCATACTCTATTCTTAGAAAGGTTATGATATATTTTAGGATTTTTTGTGCTTGATATGTTGTCCAGTTAGGATCAAATGTGCTACTACGATCCAGACATAACTATTTGTGATGTAGCACATTTGATCCTAACTGGACAACATATCAAGCACAAAAAATCCTAAAATATATCATAACCTTTCTAAGAATAGAGTATGCTAAAAATTGAGGCGTCGTTTCGAATCGTCGAATCCGCTCAGAGAAGTTATTTTTTTTGGAATTATGATTTTTCTGACTTTGGACCCGGATTCTGATTTTCTGATTTTTGGAATTCTGATTTTCTGATTTTGGACCCGAATTCTGGCCCGACCCGAAACAGACCCGACCAGGATTTTTGACCTGACCCGAAAACGTGAAGAACAAAAGGGAAAATTTTTCGATGATTGAAACTAGTATTCAAAGAGGATTTTCGGATTAAAAATTATGAAACAAAGAAGAGTATTTTCTAAGCAAAAAATAGGAACAATCAAACCGTTTTCTTTTCGATGTTTTCTTTTCTGTTTTTTTTTTTACCTCCGACCTTCGTTTCAATTTCCTTTTTTTCAGATTCGGACCGGAACCTTTCGATTTCTTTTTTCGGACTTGGACTTAAAATGAAGAACAAAGGGGGATATTTATAGAAATATAATTGCTCTAAAATGCGAATACCAAGATTCAAGTTTCGGACCCTTAAAATGAAGAACAAAATGGTATTTATAGATGGATTCCCCCCTACTGTTCACCCCCATACCCTTTTTTCAACGAGTTTGAATTTCAAATTAAAAGGGGCAAAAATAACGATTTTGAAGGCGGATTTTAAGGTTGCAAGTCGCGGGATTTGGGGGATAGGGTATGGGTGAATGGACGGGGAGGGGTTTGGTGGTGTCAGGGGCACGGTGTGGGTTGCGGATATGGGTGACCGGCGGGTTTTGTGGGTCGCGACTGATTTGGTGGAGGGGTGAGAGAAAATGGTGTGTTTGGTTTGTTTTGGGATTTAGGGCAAAATGGATATGGGTGGAAAAGAAAAAAAAGTTTGGGCCGAGATGTTGGTCGATTGGGCCATGTTCGGTTGGGCCTTTTTTTTGTGGGTTGATAAAATGTTTTTTGGGTGAGGGGAAAATGAGTTGTGTGTTAAAATATAAAAAGGGTTTATTAAAAAATACTTTTGAAGAAAAAATGTAAATTATTTAAATAAAAATAACGATGTGATAATAATAAAACATCATATTTATGAAATGCTTATTGCTTAAAAATAAAGAAAATGCGATGTCGTTTTGCGAAAATAAAATAACATAGAATATTAGGGTAAAGTATGATTATGATATTAAAAGGCAAATGATAGTAAAAAATACGAATAATAATAATGATGATGATATTGAGAATGGACGACGATATTAAAGGTCGTATCCATATATATATATATATATATATATATATATATATATATATATAAAAATTGTTATATGCATGTCAAAAATATTTAAAATCGCAAATAAATAATCGGAAGATAGGGGACAAAATTGGGTGTCAACAGCTTGCCCCTCTTTGGCTGGAGAAGATGAAAGAGTTTTCGGACAAAGAAGTTGACTGATTAACCAATTTTGTCCTGATCATCGAGACTTGAACAAAGATTAGGGATACACGGGTAGATAGAATCTCGAGAGAGAAGAAATTGTGATATAGGTAAATAGTGAAGCAAAGTTGGTGTTGATTCAAGAAATATTGCTCCAGTATCGAGTTATGATGACACCGGTTGCAGGTGCGGCAAAATATAGGGAAAGAGCAGAACGACGTTCGAAGTAGGTCGCTGACCTTTATTGGGAAGTCCAGTTCTCCAACAAATTGCCTCGGTTCACTGCCAGAGATAGTTCCACGTTGTGTTGAAGCTCCTCTGATTCAAACTCCTGCCGATTCCTAATGTTTGCTTAGAAAATACTCTTCTTTGTTTCATAATTTTTAATCCGAAAATCCATTTTGAATACTAGTTTCAATCCTCGAAAAATTTCCCCTTTTGTTCTTCACGTTTCCGGGTTAGGTCAAAAATCCTGGTCGAGTCTGTTTCGGGTCGGGCCAGAATCCGGGTCCAAAATCAGAAAATCAGAATATCAGAATCCGGGTCCAAAGTCACAAAAATCATAATTCCAAAAAAAATAACTTCTCTGAGCGGATTCGACGATTCGAAACGACGCCTCGGTTTGCTGCCCGGAGAAGGTCAGTAAGCCCAAATTCCTCTCGTATTTTATTTTCGACATTTTTTATGTGGTGTATTGTGCTATCAATTTAATTCATGGCTGTTAATTCGAAGTGTGGTAGTTCTGTCTAGTTTATGCAGTTTACATTAATGATATTATGTGTGTTTTCTAGTTTAATATGTATAATACTGTATGGGCTAAGTGTAAATGTGAATAGACCTCTTAGGATCTAATTTCAATATATCATTAGGTCACATATGTTTAACTGCAGTGTACTTAGATATTTATGACCAAGTGATTAGCTAATTTATGCTTTGTTTAATGTTGTGCTTAAATGAGAGGTAGATTTTGTTTAAGGGTTTTATATATGCATATGATGTGGTATTGTTTGAATGAGATCCTCTTTAGCCTCAATTTTTAGCATACTCTATTCTTACAAAGGTTATGATATATTTTAGGATTTTTTGTGCTTGATATGTTGTCCAGTTAGGATCAAATGTGCTACTAGGATCCAGACATAACTATTTGTGATGTATATGTCTATGTGAATGAAATCTATGGACATGAATAAGATAGGATATAGGTTGTTTTTGTTTGAAGTCCATGTTATGTCATGTCATGTTCTGAATGTTGTTGACATGTTGATCTCTCATCTATTTTAGCCTTTTGTTAAACAATACCAAGGAGTCTAATTATTTTATAAGACTGGATACATGTTGATATGGTATGTTTTGCATATCTCTCTGTGGTTTAGAAAGCAATAAATAATTGTTTAGCATGAGATCTGTGGATATAAGTCTGAATTGGTTAGTGTGAGCCTCATGTATACTTGTTGATTTTCTAAATTGCTAGGGAGATTCTAAATCAATGTGTCACAATAGACCATCATGTTGGATCCCTATACTTAGTTCAATATGTCTTGAATATAAATGAGCTAAATATTACTATGCCTAGCCTATTTTGTGCCATCTAGACCCAAATATCCAAGCCTTTCCTTTTCCTTGTTCTTGTTCTCTTTCCCTTTCTTGTTATCTATGTTGTGTATCAAACCTGGGGCCCAACAACATATTATCTTTCATGAATATTTATTTACATTTTTTCTTATGTATATATCTTCATGTTCCGTCTACTAATCCTTTTCTTTTTTTCATTTACATGAAACGCATCGGGAGCAACGAAGAGTCTCGTTATGAGACTCATCATGACTATTGTCAAATGAAGACCCGCATCCACGTTCATTGCATTCTCCTGCACTCAGGATTTCTAAACAAATAAGGCGGGATGACATCGTCATCCGCCCTAGTTGCTGCTTTTAATTCTTTAATACCGCCCTGTTATTGTTCCGGTTGTAATTTAATTATTCAACTTTGTGCGATCATGGGGGACACTTAGAATAATTAGGCCTTGAATGGATAATTTAATAGGATAGTTTAAAATTAAAAATCCGCCGCTAGTTTATTTATTTTAGGCTCGGGTAGTACTGGAAATCCGCCGCTAGTTTATTTATTTTAGGCTCAGGTAGTACTGGAAATCTGCCGCTAGTTTATTTATTTTAGGCTCGTCATGCATGTTTAAAACTTTTAAAATAATTGGTCATCCTTTATTCGCATAATTAATCATACAATTAAGTTTTTGTTTTTATCCGATTTGCGATTTAAAAGGACTTTAATATAAATCATTTTTTTGCATTACAAATAATTTACTTTTCTCCTTACTATCAATTGCCAAAAATAGGTATTTTATGGACAATGCCATACAAATGCATGTTTTTATCCCAAAATCAACTTTACATGTATTTTATAAACAATGCCATACAAATACATGTTTTTATCCAAAAATCAATTTTATATGTATTTTTATAAACAATACTATGCATACTCTTTTTGGATTTTATGCCGGGAGTTTATTTCTCTGAATCGCAATTACCTTTGCGAGACTCCTCAAAAAGAATAAGTGGTAAAAAATCTTTACGTTGTCAAAATGCATCTTTTAATTAACTACTTGCAACATCCTTTCAATTAACTTTATACTTTTAACATGCATTTTTTAGCGTAATAATTAACCTAAGTTTGACCGGATAACCGTAGTTAGCGGATCTTAAAGGATGTCTAATCCCTTCCCTTTAGAATTATAATGAATCATTACCCAGAATCAAATAGATTAGCATACCATTAATTGGAGTTCATTTTGCAGCATTTATGTTAACATTTAGGTGTCCTAATTCACCGTAGAATAATTAGGTGGCGACTCCTTAAACTTTAATTAATTTAGGAATCACCAATCGTGGTCTTTATTCCATAGAGACCGTGTGATATAATTTAAGCGAAGGGGCTGCAGTTTTCACTCCAGTTGAATGATGTAATGTCAGCCGAAAGGTCATGGTCTTCATTCCATAGAGTCAGGTGATATAATTCAAGCGAAGGGGTTGTGGTCTTCACTCCAGTTAAATGATGTAATTACAACTGAAAGGTAGTGGTCTTCATTCCATAGAGTCATGTGATGTAATTCCAGCGAATGGGATGCGGTCTTCACTCTAGTTGAATGATGTAATACCAGTCAAAAGGTCATGGTCTTCATTCCATAGAGTCAGGTGATGTAATTCCAGTGAAGGGGTTGCGGTCTTCACTCTAGTTGAATGATGTAATTTCAGTCGAAAGGTCATGGTCTTCATTCCATAGAGTCATGTGATGTAATTTCAGCGAAGGGGCTGCGGTTTTCACTCCAATTGAATGATGTAATGCCAGTCGAAAGGTCGTGGTCTTCATTCCATAGAGTCATGTGATATAATTTAAGCGAATGGGTTGTGGTATTCACTCCAGTTAAATTATGTAATTCTAACTGAAAGGTCGTGGTCTTCATTTCATAGAGTCAAGTGATGTAATTCTAGTGAAGGGGCTGCAGTCTTCACTCCAGCTGAATGATGTAATTCTAGATGAAAGGTTATGGTCTTCATTCCATAGAGTCAGATGATGTAATTCCAATGAAGGGGCTGCGATCTTCACTCTAATTGAGTGATGTAATGACAGCCGAAAGGTAATGGTCTTCATTCCATAGTTGTACATGAGCAGGCTCCGTAAGATTAAGTATAAGTGAACTAGATAAAACGGAATCAAGATTCTGCTTAATCTAGCTCACTTCAATAAAAAAAAAATCAAAGAAGAAGATGATTTAATAACCTAACTCATATACTTATATAATAATAGAGAAATGAAAGGAAAGAGACCAAAATTTAACGGTTCTGCCTTATAACATGTTATATGTTAGGTTCGGTAAAGCTTCAGGTGATCTAATTCCAGTGAAGGGGTTGCGGTCTTCATTCTAGTTGAATGATGTAATTCCAGCCGAAAGGTCATGGTCTTCATTCCATAGTCATGTGATGTAATTTTAGCGAAGGGGCTGCGATTTTCACTCCAATTGAATGATGTAATGTCAGCCGAAAGGTCGTGGTCTTCATTCCATAGAGTCATGTGATATAATTCAAGAGAATGGGCTGTGGTCTTTATTCTATAGTGTCGAATAATGTAATTCCGACTGAAAGGTTACAGTCTTCATTCCAAGCGTCAATGATACAATTCCAGATGAAAGGTCATGGTCTTCATTCCATAGTGAAAATGATGTAATTATGGCCGAAAGGTTGCAGTCTTCATTCCAAGAGTCAGTGATGCAATTTCAGTTGAATGACTGCGGTCTTTACCCCCAAGTTTGAATGATGTACTTCCGGCCAAAAGTCACAGTCGTCGATCTCCCAAAATCAAACTACAAGATTAACAACAGCTATCAAAGAGATCCGGACAATGTCGAAGGTGGCAGCCGCTCAAACAAGCATTCCCCAACAAGTCAACAGAGCCAGATGGTGTCGGTGGAGGCGCCCGCTCAAAATAAATCACGTACAACAAAACAAAGCCGCACAGGTATGAAAATATAAAATATAATAACCAACACGCAGGTCTCAGCGTATGGAGATAGGTCAAAGCTACGAAGGCGGAAAACAAAAACACCAGATTCGGGCACGTGCGAGCAAACATGGAACTTATTCTTAGGAAATCAGTCAAAAATTTGTGTCAACGAGAGTCAATCTCTCTACACATGAGCTTGAACATCACTCCATATCGACCTCGCTCACAAATCACGAAGTTTTACTTTTAAAACCTACAACCGGTCGGGCATATACCAAAAGGGTCGAAGGGATTCTTACATAAGGGATACTGTTTTCGGGCCATCGAGTCGAACTACAAGTGACATGATTTCTGAAACTAGATATATGTAGGCTACTCAATCTCTGAGGATCACTCATATTCCAATAAAATCATTCTGGAGTTTCTCGGTATGATACCTTTGTTTTATCGGCTTTTAGCATTTTAATTGGGTCGAAGTACAAGTAGCCTGAATTCTCATACAACCTGAGATATGTGGAAAACCCAGAAACCAGGGTTCGTCCATAATTTTCAAATTTGCATAAAAACGAGAAGTGATTCCTTATTGGTCGGCTAAAAACTAGGTCAGTCAAAATTCGATGCTCAAGGATGGTCTAGCCATCCCCGAACAACGAATGGGCAGTTGTTGACACCTAATATTTATCCTCAAATAATGTTATTTAATTATTCGGAGTTCCCGAATCACAAATGGAATGAAATATGCTCTTCATAAAGTAAATATGATTTTATAAAATTACTCCGATAATATTTTATCATTTCATTTGACAAAATATCACTTGATATACATATTGTATATCATATCTTAATTTTTGCATAATTTGATCATTAATTATGATTTTTGGAATTATAACAGACAATTATAAGTGTGATTGTCTCAGAAGAATTTTCAAATTAAAGGATAAATGTCCAACTTCGTCAAACTTGAAAAATTATTTAATTAAGTACAATAATGAAATTACATCTCAATTTTTAATCATGTTTTAATTTAAAAAGACCATTCATATGTTTTTAAATTCGCAACTTCTAAATAGTGTCAAAATTAGGCTCAAATCAAAGCTTTTAGTCTAATTTGCTTATGTTTGAAATAATTGGGGTCATTAGTGTATTTAAAAAATTGACCGCATTTGTGGCCAAGGGTCATTTTAATTTTTAAAACGAAGTAGGCCATTTGTTTTCTTTTAATTTAATTTTAACTAGGGCTGACCAGGCCCGTTTACCGCCCCGACTCGCCACGATCCCCCTTGAAAAAATAGTAGTGGGGTTCAAAGTCGAGATGGGGCTAGGGCTCGGCTCGGCCCATCCCAACCCGCCCCATCCCCCGTCCCGACCCCCTTGCAAAAATAACCGTTGCACAACGGCCAAATTTAGATTTTGGTCGTTGTGCAATGTCTATAACGGCCATTTTGGCCCGCTCCCCGTAAACTCCCATACCCCCTTAATATTTATTTTGAACCCCTAAGTTAGTATATTTACACTTTAACCCTAACTACTTCATTTTCCTCTTCATTTTTCTCACAAATCTTCCTACCATCTCTCTAATCTCTCTATCTATCTCTCTACAATTCTACATTGCCTACTAAATATTTTATTTTATTTGCTTATTTATATCAAAGTTCAAAAATTGGGAGTGAAGTTGGCAACTAGCTTGAGGATCATCCATCGAGCAAAGTTTCAAGTTTCAACCTCTATTACACGTCTACGTTACATCGGCGTTTGGTACCTTCGTTCCTTCTTTAAATTATTATTGTTATTTAATTTTAATTAACATATTTAATTTTATTATCTTTAATTATTTATTTGCATAATTATAATGGAACGAATTTGACGTTTTATTTTCTGGTAGAGGTACTAGGGGTAACAGGGGTAAGGATGCATCTTCTAGTAATCTTAATTACGATGATTTCACTCATGTAGATGAAACTGATTTTTTTTTATGTTAATATTCCATTAAATCATGAGGTATATTCTGCATCTGAACCAGACTTTAATTTAGAAAATGAATTAGAAGATAATTTAGATAACATACCCACTAATGCACCTCCACCTCAGGCTCAGACTGAGTCTTAGCCTGAAACTCAAACTGGAATGCCTCTTATTCCCCCTAGTATGAGTCGAGGCCCAAGTCAACAAAAATTAAAAGCATTTGCATGCGATTTCTTTGATAGGGACATTGATAATCAACTAGCTATATATAAAATTTGTCAAGATATTTATAAATTTAAAATCGAAAAAGGTCAAGGTGAGACGGGAGGTTTAATGAGACATATAGAAAACTCTCACAAAGCAAGGTATAACCAATACCTGGGTGATAAATCGGGTGTGCCTTCTGAGTCGGGTTCACATAGTGTCCCCGACCAAGTACAGGATCGAATTAACCGACGACAGGGTGATTTATAGGTCCTAAATATGATAAACAGAAAGATAGGAAAACTATAGCAAAATTAGTTGCGGTGGATGGTTTGACTTTTTCATTTTCTTCCTCTCCTAGTTTTATTCATTACATTAGAGAAATTATAATCCTGCTTTTATCGGTTTCCTAAATCAACTGTTAGAAGAGATGTTTTTAAATTTGCACATGAATATCAACAGTATTTACGTTATGCATTATATCATTTTAATGGAAAAGTGGCTATCATTTCTGATATAGGTCGTAGTACTAACGGTAATGATTATTTAATTGTAACATGTCATTGGATAAATCAAACTTGGTCTATGCAAAAACATATTTGAGCATATAGATATATTGATGATAGGCACACTGGATTATTTATTGCAAGAAATATTCATGAAATTTGTGAATATTATGGAATAACTGATAAAATTATGACTGTTACATTACATAATGATACTTCTAATGATTATGATGTAAACCTTTTAAAAACTCGATTAACTCCATCTTTTCCCGATAATTTTCATATAAGATGTACATGTCATATTTATAACTTAGTTGTAAATGATGGCCTAAAACTTTTTGAAAACATTCTTAATAAAGTACAATTTGCTATAAACTTTATTTTTAAAGGTAATAAAATACAAAGACGCAAAGAGTATAAAAAAACTTGTCATGATTGTGGTTTACCTTATAGAAAAATTTTAGAAGAAGTAGCGACTATGTGGAATTCTCTGTATGAAAAACTACTTGTTGCTCATGAGTATAGAAGACCTATAACTTTATTATTTAACGCTCTTAATCAAACTCCAAGGGATATGCTTGTAGATAATGATTGGAAATTTTTTTTAGAACTTATTGGATTTTTAGAGAAATTTTTTCTAGCTACAAAAGAATTTTCTGGTATTTATTATCGTACTATTTCAACTATGTTATTTTATATAGCTCTATTATTTTTGTTAGTTAGTGAATATATGCAAAAACCATCTTACGCTCCATCTATTAAAAAAAGTTTATAAAATTAAAAAACTATTTTTTTCCTATTCCCACTATTTATATTATTGATGTTGTATTAAATCCGACTATTAAAGTAAACGGTTGTAAAGCACTTGTTGAAACGATTTATAAAAGTATATAAATACTTCCACCTCCAAGTCCAAATAAAGAACCAACTAGAGAAGAAGTTACATCTAGCATACACACTGAATGCAGTGCAAATAATCAACCGACTTTTGTACCATCTTCTTCTATTTCACTGCAACCTTATAAAAGACAAGTTGTTTATGCCTCAAGTATTCAAAGCCTTATAAATAGAATGTATAGTGGTTCAACTTCTTCACGAATTAGCGATTTTGATGTTTATGTCTTGCATGGTGCTGTACCATACGAAACAATTGTCAATGAAGGTGGACGTGAAGACTTGCTGAGATACTGGAGGGAGAATGAGAATAAATTTCCGACACTAGCAAATATGACTCGAGATGTGTTGAATATTCAAGCATCATCAACAGCTTCGAAAATCGCTTTTTCTGCTGGAGGATTTCAAATAGGAGAGCATAGACACTCATTGGTGGAACACAGCTTGGAGATCGAAGTTTTATTCAGATATTGGATTAGAACGGAGCGTAGAAGGTGCGGTCAACCAGAGATCAACGAAGAAGACGACTACAACTACAATGAAATCTTATCCAAGGGAGCAGGAAGCGACGTCGAATAATGACCAACTTTCAATTCCGATAGAAGATCCTCAAGAGATTGTGTAAGCTGGAGCAATGGAATGTCAAACACGTGTAAAAGGCATTGGACACAAAAGGGGAATAATACTAGGGGTGGGCGTATATCGGTTCGGTTCGATTTTGTATTCAAAAAATATGAACCGAATAAAAATCGATTTTAAAAAAAAAACCGAAAACAACTTTTTTAAAAAAAAATGATATGTTCGATTTATATGCCGAACGTATCGGATTATATCGGTTTTTCTAGTGGGTCGGGCCTGGTCGGGTCGGGGAATTTTTATTTTTTTTTAAATTGAATTTTCAAAATTGAAATTGACATTCACACCTACACTATCATAAAATTTCGACGTTGAAATCTATTGTGTATCGTGAGATGTTTACTAAAGAAAAAGGAAAATTAGAAATCGATGTGGGGGAAAACACGAATTGATTAGGAAAACAGACGTTTTTCTAAAAATTGGCTGGCAGTTTGACCAGCCCCGTCTCGAAAACATACGCAAAATCAAAAAAAAATCGGGTAAAACGGACATCCGAACGCAGAGTTATGACCATTTAAAGTTTTATCAATTTACAACTACTTTTTCTCCCTAAATTTTATGTCAATGCTTCCGTGATATGTTAATCAAGTGCATATCGCATGCGACTTCCATAAAAGCTTCATAGATTAGCTTCAATGGCTATGATTCAAGAGATAGTAGTAGCCTAAAATAAAAAATAATATATATATATATATATTTAATTCGGTTTTTCGGTTCGGTTCGTATCCAAAATTAAAAAACCGAACCGAATCACTAAATCCTGATTCGGTTCGGTTTTTCAAAAAATTAGTTTTTAAAATTAAAAAAATGAACCGAAATTCGGTTCGGTTCGATTTTTTCGGTTCTCCGGATTTTTTGCTCACCCCTAAATAATACCAATGATGAGGATATAAAGGGTAATGAAGTTTGGTTGGTTTCTTATGTGTAGCACAAAGTACAAATTCTAAGCCTGGTTTCGTCCATTGAACTCCCATTTCTATAATATAGAAATAATAATTGAAGATTAATATGTTAGGAGATAAAATTAAATAAATAAAATTGTGCTCTTTAACAATATACTTTAGACGAGAACTATCACATGCTTCAATATGAATGGTACCAGAGCATATAGATATTTTGGATTTGAATTTCACTGTCATACATTATCAAGCTCTCAGGTGAGAGGGTATGCGGGTTGTATGTGAGGAGTCTTATTAAAAATATTATTAAGTAAAAGATATTGTTGTCTCTAATGTTTTAAGCTTGAGTTATGTACTCAATGAAGTAATACAAGAAGATGTAATAGACCAATAATTGATAAAAACCCACTATTTTTCAATAAAAGTTTATTATGCTCATAACATCTTTAGTTTATTACATATCAAATTTGCCCAACTAGATATTGGACAAACTTTACCACATATAATATTGGAGACAGAGAAGAGCTAATGCTCTTCATACTCTAAAGGACACAAGATTAGTGTCTAATTCCTCAGGTATTGGGCGCTGATGTTGGAACTTAGGAAGGAGGCTAGCAATGCGCTTGGCTGTCTCAAGGTACTTTACATACTTATAAATAAGGCCTTCTTTGTTATTAATGCATCCTTCTTTTGTATCATTATGGCAATTACCACCACCTAGGTTCAATTCTTTCATCATTGGTGAGCCACAAAAGTTGCAATTGTGATCCCTCCCAGCCATAAGAGCATCCTTCAAAGCTTTCTTCTTGAAAGTCCAAGCACCACTCTTCCAATTGAAATTGTACAAAGGAAGAAACCTTTGTCCATAAATGGATATGAACTCTAGTGCTGCTAGAATGAACTCAAATTCTTCCTTGGACATGTAGTAGGGAAAACTTACCCTTGTCCATCCTGGCTTCACTCCAGTATAGCCCTGTCAAGTAAAAAACAATTATCAGATCACTTAACAGATAATTACATATAACAGTCCATAAAAAGTGAAATCAATAAGCTATAAAAATATATAAGGCAGGTAATTTTTTACAACATATTAAAATGGATTTTAACTTATGTACACGATAATTGGGTCACTCAGAGGATATCTTCAAGTATATTAACCCTCCATAAAAGTGGAGATTTCACTACTAAAAAAGGGGAAATTCCGATAGTAAATTCGTCGGAACTTGACTCGTCGATAACATTTCCAACCAATTCGCAATAGACTCCGACCGATTGTGTCAGAAATGTAAACCGGAATATAGTGATAATGTAACATTTCTTTTACTCTCTATATATAAGTTAAATATTTTATAATTTACAGAGACTCACCATTTCAATCGCATCCTTGAAGGCAAGAGAGTGAGGTTCATCAACCTTAAGCAAGCTATGTCCATATGGTCCTGCACAAGCACACCCTCCTCTAGCTTGAATACCAAATAGGTCATTGAGAAGCTTAGCTACAAAAGGACCATGAAGAGGCTTATCCTTCTTGTTCCCTGTCTCTCTCCAAAGGTAAAGCTCATTGTCTCCACCATTGCCATCACTTGATGAAGAGTAAGTTGTGGTGTAGATGAGAAAAGAAAGCACAGCTTGTCTCTTGGCTGTTACATTTCCCAAAACCCATATGTTTGGGTTTGGGAGAAGCCTTTGTAGTGCAAGCTCAATGTAGGTGTGCTCCATTCTTTCAATTACTTTGTGAGTTATGAACTCTTTCACCCAAAATGCAAGAGCTGTTCTCACTTTCTGGATGATTGGAGGTGTTCCAGCATCCTCCCTTTCTTCTATATTCTCCACATAGAGGGTGTCCTGGTAATTTTATTATATCAAGAATCATTAATTTAGCTTTAGAATTATCATGAGAGCCAAGCAGAGGATTAAGAAAATTAAAACATGGTTAGTTATTTAAAATATCTAGACAGGTAATTAATGGAAAAAGAGAGCACTTAATTCAACTTAGAGTTTGGTTGTTGGAATTCATATCATGGTAAGTACAATAAATCTAAGTCAAGAAAAAAGAAAGAATCATTAGAAGTACAATAATGTTGGTGTCTGAAATTCTTTGTTGACTTATTTTGTCTGTATATATCTATATCAACTGTCACAACTCACAAAAAAAAGTACTACTCACTATTGTTTTTAGAAGGAAAATGACAAGAAACCCGTGATACAAATAAATGCCAGTCAAATTTATCCGTCAAACTATTTGGACAAATTGAGCAAAAAGTTTCATAGTTGACCCAAATAAAGCAAAGGTGAAAAGGACATCGAGATGAATAAGAAAGAAAATGACATTATATATATATAAACCATTAAAAATAAATAAAACTTGCCTTTTCATTGTATGGATTGACAAAATCAACGGTACCACCCCCACAAGTTGGTATAAGTATTGGATGAAGATCCAATATTTATTTAAATATGACGTATTTATCCTTTAAATATCTACTGGTATTGGATGAAGAGAGCACTAAATTCAGTTTACAGTTTGGTTGTTGGAATTCATATCACGGTGCCACTAAATCTAAGTCAAACTAAAGTTGCCGTCTGAAATTCTTTGTTGACTTATTGAGTCTAGTTATCTATACCATACTCTATATCAACTTTCACAAGTATCTATTATTTTTAGAAGGAAAATGACAAGAACCACATGTGCAAGTTACACTTCGAGTAGCAGTCAAATTCATCCATCGAGCTGTTTGGACAAATTGAGCTAAGAAACCTTAAACAATTCCTACAAAATTTCATAATCAACATAAATAAACAAAGGTGAAAAGGATATTTTATATATTAAACTAAAACAACAAAACTTGCCTTCTCATTGTATGGATTGACAAAATCAACGGTACCACCCCCACAAGTTGATGGAGGTGAAGTCCTCAACCGATAGAGTGCTTTGTTCATTACAAGGATTCCAGGTGTTCCTGGCCCTCCAAGAAACTTGTGAGGGCTAATAAAAACAGCATCATACCCATCTATTTCTCCAGATCTCATCTCTATTTTTGCATATGGAGCACTGTGGAAAGACAACAAATGAAAAAATACAAGGGGATTCAAGAAACAAAATATAAAAAATATTACAACTGAAGTTTGAACCTATTCAAGAAAATTCAACAATTTATATATGTACAAATAATTATTTGTATCTTTCTTATAACACAATACTCCCTTTGTTTCAATTTATGTGGCACTATTTCCATTTTAAACAGTTCAAAAAAGAATGTCACATTTCTATATTTAAAAAAACAATTTAATTTTTTGAGATGATTTAAAGTCCCACATTTATATAAATAAATATTTTGGACCATACATTTCAAAAATCTTCATTTTTTTCTTATACTCCGTGCTAAATCAAATGGTGTCACATAAATTGAGCCGGAGAAAGGAGTATAAATTTTCGACGAAGGGGATTCAATTGAAACCCCCTTCACTAAAGGTATGTATGCCTCTGATATACACTATAGTGTAAAATTCCATATCAATATTGTCAGTACATAGAAGTTTAACTCAATAAGCATACCTCGCTGCGAAATCAAAGCAAGCAAAAGCTCCATTTTTGTGAAGAAGACGAGCGATGGCCCTCGTATCAGAGTAAGTTCCGGTAACATTACTACAAGCTGAGAAAGACCCCAATAATGGCCTATTTGTAGACTTGTAGAACTCAAGCTGAACCCTCAAAGCTTCCATGTCGACAAGGCCATTATCGTCCAAACCAATCTCCACAACCTCTGCTAAACTTTGTCTCCATGAAAGGATATTAGAGTGATGTTCATAAGGTCCAACAAAGACAACCCATCTTTCTTTGGTTTCATTGCGGAAGCATTTCGAGAGAACTTTTTCTCTAAGGATAGAAGGGATAGAAATGGCCATGACTTCTTGGAGCCTTTTAATGGCAGCAGTAGAACCTGAACCACAGAATATAATAGCATCTTCTTCTCCTCCTCCTAAGCATTTCTTCACGTATGCTGCTGCTTCATGCACTATTTTTGTTGTTTGGTATCCCACGTGACTGTCACTTGTGTGACTGTTGCCTGTACAACATATTAACAACAGTAGTTATATATAATACTTTTTACTTTTTAATCAGTTAAAAAACATATATTTTTTATTTAAAAATATTTTGATTTAGACTTCTCATTTTACCGTTAATAACATGCTTTAATATTTATCGTATGCATGAAAAATATTTGAAATAATATTATTGTCTCAACTAAATCTGTGTTCGTTCTATCGCCTGGTGCATTATTTTAACTTCGAACTTGGTATAGAAACTTTGAAGTTTGACAAACTGATTTTAGGACCATTTCAAGTGAAACGGTTTCCACTCATAAAATTTTAATTTTTTTTTCAAGCTAAGTTCATGTCTAAAAATACTAGTTGCTATTTTTGGAAGATGATTTACCACTCCATCATAAACCGTTAGTCATAATTAGGGGTGGCAAAATGGAGTTGGGCGGGTCAATAGATGGATCAATATCCAATCCGCACAAAGCTTACATGGGTTAAGATGGACTAAATGATGGGTCATAACCTAATTTGCCCAACTTGACCCATTATTTTTACAAATTTTAAACTTACCTTCAATGATATTATTTTATTTTATATGATATTTGATTTTTTCATATCTTTATTTTTAAAATAAGAATAATATTTTTAAGAATTTTTTTATTTTTTATAAAAGCAAAATAAATATATAAAATAATGAGTGAGAGGGCAGGGGTAGTGGGGGTGAGGGGGGCCGGGTAGTGTGGTAAGAAAAGTTTCTAATTTTTTATAAAAATTTTGTATAAGTAAAATAAATATATAAAGTAAAAACTTCGGGTGGGGTGGGGATGGGGTAAGCAAATTTTTCTCATTTTTTATAAAAAATTTATAAAAGTAAAATAAATATATAAAATAGAAAATTTGGGAGGGCAAGGGTAGTGGGGGGAGGCGGGTTGGGTGACGGGGTACGAAAATTTTCTCATTTTTAATAAAATTTTATATATAAGTAAAATAAATATATAAAATAAAAACTTCGAGGGTGGTGCGGTAGGGTAGGGGGTAAGAAATTTTTTTATATTTTTAATAATTTTTTTGTAAATGTAAAAAAATATGAAATAGAAATTTGAGGAAGGGGTATGGCATGGGATGGAAGGTAGGAAAAAATTTCATATTTTTTATAATTTTCTTATAAAAGTAAAAAAAATATGAAATAGAAATTTGAGGATAGGGTAGGACATGGGTGGGGTGGAGGGGGCAGGAGGGAGGTAAGAAAAAAATTCATAATTTTAATAATTTTTTTATAAAAGTAACAAAAAATATGAAGTAAAAATTTGAGGATGGGTAGATGGAGGGGGGTAGGTGGGGGTTAGGTCGGTAGAGGATAAGAAAAAATTTCATATTTTTTATAAAAGTAAAAAAAAATATGAAATAGAAATTTGAGAATAGGGGTAAGACAATGGGGTGGGGTGGAGTGGGTAGGTGTGGGTAGGGTGAGGGGGGAGTAAGAAAAAATTTCATATTTTTTATAAATTATTTATAAAAGTAAAAAAAATATGAAATAGAAATTTGAAAATGGGATAGGACAAGTGGGGATGGGGTAGGGTAGGAGGTGGGGGTAGATGGGGTAGGTGAGGTAGATGTTGGTTGGGGTGGTAGGGGTGGGGTGGAGTAGGCAAGGTAGGGACAGAGATGTGAGGATGGTTCAGTGCTTGGGTGGGGGTTGGTGTAGGGGAGGGGTAGGGTGGATGAATAGTGTGGTGATTGGTTGCGGTGTGTTGGTGTATTTTTATTATTCCGAAATAATAAAGGATTTTTTAAATAATTATTTATAAACAAAAATCTTAATCTAGAGTAGAGCTCTAATCGTTAAGATTGAGAATTTTCGTAGGTCAAAATTGGACATCATCGTGGGTTCATTTGGACTGCTGATTTATGATAAGTCACCTTGAGCTAGTTCAAACCAATCCATCATTAAAATCACTCTTGCTCAAACCAATAAAATTTTGGACGAATTGGACGGATCATTTGAATTTGAGCTAATTTTTTCACCCCTAGTCATAATAAAAGAAAACTTACCATAGAAAGGAAGGACATTGTTGATGATATAGTTTTCAATATAGTGAAGGCATCTCCCAGACGCAGTATGATCAGCATAAGTAAGCCTACGTTTTCCAAAAGGTGTGTCGAAATCGACATTTTCACCAACAATCTGAGAACGCAACCATGAAAGTTTCTTTTCAGCGGACTCACTCTTAGAAATAGCCTTCTCTCTCACATGAAATGACTCAATTCTACTCCTCAAATCTTCATGTGAAGCAACAGAGGAAGCATTACTAGAACTTGTTTCAAGACTAATATTACTATTATTATAGTTCTTAGTCTTGTGGTCTCTTATGTTTTCTCTCAATATTGGATGCTCAAATTCCATATTGATAAAAAAAATAAGATAACAAAAGGAAGGCTTAGAGAAGTGAGAATGTTTGTGTGTTTGAGATGATGGGAAATGAGGGTATTTATAGGAGAAACTTGGTGGAGACTAAGGAGATGAATTAATTAGACGGATAGTGATGAAAGAGACTAGGGAAATATTTATTCATTTATTTATTTGCCTAACAAATGCATTAAATTAAAGTGGACAGACTGGATTCGAAGTATATTTGACCAACTAGAGGCAATGGCTACTTGGTATTTTTCCCGATACTTTAACCGTTTTAAATGTATGTTAATACTCTCGCCGCCTCAATTTATGATGAAGGCTATAAAAATATCACGTTCAGAAGGATAATTAGGTTCAACAATAATTAAGATGTACATCGAACAAATGGTTAAGTTCAGCGAATTTTAAACTAGAATATTTTATTTTCTGCATTTTGATTTATATGATATATTTTTATTTTTAATTCGTTCAAAAAATAATATATTTCTAAATCTAAAAACAATTAATTTTATACTTTTTATTTTATCTGAAAATTTAAACTTTTATAATTAGTATACTTAATGTCACAAGTATCAAAACTTCACATAAATATTATGACAAGTTTAATATCATTAATTTTAAATTCATTATCTTTTTTTTCTTTAAATTTTGAGTCAAATTATGTTACATAAATTAAAGTAGATGAGAGATATTTTTTTTGCACAAGTAGAGGCATTAATTGTGACTTGGTATTTTCCATGATACTTATGATTTTAAATATGGTACTCCCTTCTGATAAAAAAAAGTGTCCATTTAATTTTTATTTTTTATTCAAAAAGATTGTCAACTTACCAAATCAAGAAAGAATTAACGTTACTTTTTCATATTTACTCTTATTCAGTGTTAGGTGATCAAATCTTAATATCTATTTAAATATGGATATTTTACTCAAATTATCTATTTTGCCTAGAAGTTAATATTTTTCTTAAAAGATGTGCAAATAGCTAAATGAACACTCTTTTTTTATTCGGAGTACTATGTTTGTCTCAATACTTTGTGAAGGAGAAAGTCCCGAAGGTGAACCCCCCCCCCCCCCCACCACTGTACTGCAGGCCCCTTGGCCGGTGGGATGTAAATCGAGGGATATGCGTGAGTGGCGCCCCTGCAAGGGAGAGGACCAACGGGACACGAACCCAGCAACATCCCTTGCAATATTTCAGCAAAGACTGTCACCACACGGATTCAAACCCGCGACGTCGGAGTGGTTGTACCCCAATCACCTTGTCACTTACCAACTCGCCTGTAACCTGGGGGCATGTTTGTCTCAATACTTGACAACTTGCTTTCTCATTCTCAAATAGTGTGAAATTTGACTAATATTTAACAATTTTTTCATCATTTAACTTGAGGCAAAAGAGACAACTAGTTCTCTCATGTCTTAAGTATTTGGATTCTAGTTTTATAAAATAAATCAATATGATCCTTAAGCTCCGTATATAATTATTATCTAATCATCTATTTCACTTTTTGATGGTTAATTCGATAATTTTCAAAATCAAATCAGACATGAGGTTGATTATCTTTCCTAAAAGGGGTTTTACTAATATTCTATGTACTTTGACTATTTCATTATCAGTAAGGTATTTATGTCTAGACACGGACCAAAAAAGAAGAGGCTTTTTATTTTAGGAAAAAGGGTTAAATTTGTTCTTCAACTATGATTTATTGTTTAACATTGCCTCCGTTAAACTTTGCGATCAAATTATACCCTTCTCGTTAGCAAACTTGTTAAATTTGCTCTCGGATGGACGGATTTGTGAGTTAGATGCCACGTCGAATCCACGTAGACTCTACGCCGGATCCACGTCGGCTCACCACCAAATACGACCCCTTCTCCACCACAAAACCATTGTGCAACAACGACCTCATATCTGTTTGTTTTTCAGAGTTTCTCGGCCGGATTCTTACTTTAAGGTCGTCGAAGTGACGTCTCCGGTTGGTCATCCTCTACGTTATTGTCGTACTTGGGCAAAATTACTATGGCCAATCTTTTGTTGTGTTTCGATTGGCCTGGTAAGGTCTCACTTCGTTTATTGTCGAGAACGATGGCTCCATTTTTGTTGTTGCCTCGTTTTGTTACTACTGCTCCGATTCATACTGATTTTGGACTGCTCTTGCTTATTAAGAGTGACTGCGGGATTTTTCGTTGGGGAAAAATGGGAAATTAAGGGATTTAAGGGGTTATTGGAGGAGATTGATGGGAGTTTGAGGAAGGGGAGAGGGTTAATAGAGGAGGTGCATGGTTGGTACGGAGAGAGTTTGAAAGTGGTAATGGAACTCGAAAGAGTTGTTGAAGCCGTCATAGATGAAAGTTTGGAGTGCGTTAAAAATGGAGAATGCTAAAGTTGCCTGATAAAAGTGTGCTAAAAAGTGGTGGTGTTGGTCTTGGTTTGCCGGAGATGAGCTCCGGCAGTGGTGATGATTTGGGGAGATCTGGAGGTTGTTTGTTGGTGGCCGATGGTGATGATTTTGGTGTTGTTTTGATAGCGTTTGGTTCGGGGTTGTTTGCCGGAAACGAGCTCCGGTAGTGATGATGATTTTGGGAGATCTGGGGTTGTTTGTTGGTGGCCGACGGTGATGATTTTGGTGTTGTTTTGATAGTATTTGGTTCGGGATTCTCTGTCGGAGATGGCAGTGGCGGTAGTTTGTGGTGTGTTTTGAGTAGTGGTCGGGGGTTTTAGTGGTTGCGAAGCAGTGAGGTGGCGGTGGTCCGATGGATCGGTGGGGGAGGGGGGCGTGGAGAAAATGGAGAGGAGAGAGTGGTGGCGGCCGACGTGGTGTCCAACTCACAAATTCGTCCATCCGAGGAAAAAATTAACAAGTTTGCTAACAGAAAGGGTATATTTGATCGCAAAGTTTGACGAAGGGCAATGTTAAACTATAAATCATAGTTGTAGAGCAAATTTGACAATTTTCCCTTTATTTTATTTTATTTTATTTTATTTTATTTTATTTTATTTTATTACTATTCTCCTATATTCTTTTTAGTTTCTTCATAAAATAGAACGCTCAAATTAGAAGTGGACATATTATAATTTTGAAGAGTACAAAAAATAATTTATGTTAAATTTTCAATGTTTTTTTCCTTTCAGAAATCCATCATGTTCCTTCGTGGAACTATGAGAGTAATTTATTACACAAAAGATAGTACATAGACAATAAGCTTTATTCTAAAAATTATTCTATTGACTTCGTAGAAGTCTAATAAAATATATCTTGCAACAGTGTATTCAACAGTTGAAAGCAACAGTTTTGTCAAGTGGATAATGCCTTAAATTAACTGCAGCATTGCAATAAAGAAGTCCCTGCATGAAAACGTACGTAGTTTTTTTTTTTCCATAGAAGTAAAATCACTTGGGACAGAATTTTAATTTTTTAATACTATTATTAAGAATCGTTCAAAGAGTTAAATCGGATTAGATTGCTTAATTTAATTGATGTTATAAGATTTAAACAATCAGAAACATAGAAAAGTATAGTTTTCTTCTATTTAATGATAAAAGTATTATAGTTTAAAACGTTAACTTAATGTTTAAAATTAATTTAAATCTTATAAAACGAAAAGTTAAAATATTTGAAAAAGACGCACTATTTTTTGTTTCTAAGTTGTTGTTGCCTTTTGACCTGTTCTACTGATGCCACGTTCAAGAATTTACTAGCTTGTTTTATCAATTCCTTGATGAAGCTATTTCCATTAATTTGCACCTATTTATTTATCCAACAAAATAGGATTAACAATATTGTCCATGATTCATGCATCTAGTTTCCTTCCTCGAAGACTCGGAATTGCCGGCTACACTTCTGACGTGCGGACGGGAAAAGATCTTAGAAAGTCAACAATTTTTTTCTACGAGTGAAAATCCTCAAAAAAATGCGAAGAAATTTTTATGCTCAATTAGTTGAGGACGCACAACAAAAAACTATTAAATTCATGGTGTAATAGACAAATTGGAAGAAGAAATATCTTCCATAAATAATGTGGATGAGATCATAAGGAAGTTCTTAAATAAACGTGGAATCCAAAGTTCCTCTTCAAAGCAGACTAAAGGCATAGGGGAAAGGAACTTAGAAGGATGATGGAGGGGAGTAGTAAGGTATGAAATCACTTAGATAGAAGCATGTTGGATGACGGAACAATGACTTCATGCTTAAATTCTCAATTTGAGATTTTTTTGTGAAGGGGAAAGTCCCGAAGGCGAAACCCCCCCCCCCCCACCTGTACCAGAGGCCCCTTGGTCAGGTGGGATGTAAATCGAGGGATATGCGCGAGTGGCAGCCCTGTAAGGGAGAGGACCAACAGGACACGAACCCAGCAACAACCCTTGCAATATTTCAGCAAAGACTGTCACCACACGGATTCGAACCCGCGACGTCGGAGTGGTTGTACCCCAATCACCTTGCCACTTACCAACTGGCATGTGACCCTGGGGGCCTCAATTTGAGATTTCTAACCTTGAGAAATGACCTAAGTGATAGATGGAAGCTTGTTTCCATTTTCGATTGAGAAAGCGGCGGGCCCAGTGAGCTCTCCAATAGTGCATCGAAACGGGGCCGGAGAGACGGTAAAACCTTAGATCGGCTCCCTCTCTTGATGGGTTAGTTTCGGCCTCGTCCTTCCTTTTGAAAGAGATTGAATCAATATTTATTCACTCTCAATTAGATCGACGAAAGAAATAATCCCTTGATTATTTTCATTAATAAATGAGTATATACAATTTACAATTTTCATAATACGGAAAATCATATTCCTATTCTACTCTCAAAACCCTATTCTATTTGTACAAAAATTCTACAATTATGGTAAGTGTACAATGCTAAGTAAATACAACAATATACTACCCATATTACCGTGATATGCACTGTCTCGGTATTTCCTTATATTGCTCTTGTTATCCGTGTTATACACGGTATATATAGGGCAGTGTATATACCGTGTATATCAGTGCTATTTATCACACCCCCGCAGTAATAGTGGGCGGTCGTCGTACGCTGAGATTGTCCCTAAAATCGTCAAATAGAACTGAGGGAAGACCCTTAGTAAAAATGTCTACAATTTGATACTTGGAAGAGACATGGCAGACGCGTACTTGTCCACGAGCTACCTTTTCGCGAACAAAGTGGATATCCATCTCGATGTGTTTAGTGCGCTGGTGTTGAACTGGATTACCAGAAAGATAGATTGCACTAATATTATCAAAATAAACCAAGGTAGCTTTCTGAATAGGACAATGAAGTTCTAATAGAAGATTTCATAACCAACATGATTCAGATACCACATTGGCTACCCCTCGATACTCGACCTCTGCACTAGAGCGTGATAATGTAGATTGTCGCTTGGCAGACCATGAGACCACGTTATTACCTAGAAACATACAATAACCAGACGTGGAGCGTATGGTGTCTGGACAACCACCCCAATCAGCATTCATTTACGAGACAAGCGTAGAGGTCGACGACGGATATAGATGCAAGCCATAGTCAAGTGTACCCTGGAGGTATTGTATAATGCGTTTGAGCGCATTCATGTGCTCAACCCTAGGATCGTGCATAAAGAAACACATCTGATATACTGCATATGTAATATCCGATCTCGTAAAAGTAAGATACTGAAGTGCTCCAACAAGACTGCGATAGTGGGTGGGATCCTCCTAAGGTGAGCCAGCCGCAGCACCCAACTTGGGTTTAGTATCAACTGGAGTGGAAGTAGACTTACACGAGGACATATCAGCTCGCTCAATGATCTCAGCGGCATACTTCCGTTGGGATAAGAATAACCCACATGCATAACGAGTGACAACAATCCCCAAGAAGTAACTCAAGGGCCCCAAGTCTTTCATAGCAAACTCAGAACTGAGCATTGTCATGATAGACTTGCGCAAAGCATCAGAAGAGGCAGTTAAGATAATATCATCCACATATAATAGAATATAAGCCAAAGAAGTACCACGATGATATATGAACAATGAATTATCATATCTGTTGTGAGAAAACCTAATAGACGAAACATAGTCTGCAAATCTCTTATATCAAGCAAGTGGGGCCTGCTTGAGTCCATACAAGGACTTCTTCAATAAACAGGCATGATGAGGATATCTGGGGTCTCGAAATCCCAAGGGCTGATGCAAGTAAACGGTCTCCTTAAGATCACCATGTAAGAAAGCATTCTTCACATCCAACTGATGAATTGGTCATGATTTCGACAGAGCGAGACTGAGAATAGTGTGAATGGTAGCCGATTGGTCCACTGGACTAAACGTCTCACCACAATCTACGCCAACCTACTGAGTTTTACCATCACATACAAGACGAGCCTTATGCCCCGCAAAAGAATCATCAGAATTATCTTTATGAGCAAAAATTCACATAGACCGAATAATATTAACACCGGAAGGAAGGGGCACCAACTCCCACGTCTTATTTTCAATAAGAGCATTATATTCGTCGTTCATGGCCAATTTCCAATTCGGATTATTTAACGCAGACACTGGGCTACGGGGTAGGGGAAATTTAAGAACATTAAAATTTAGATTAAAATGTCTCTTTGGTTTAAAAATACCTCATTGACTACGAGTGACAGGTCTGTAACTCGGGGGAGAATTGGGTGAATTTTGGTGTCAAATAACAACACTTATCCACCTTATAATTAATTTCTCAATTTGTTTTCCTATAAATTGCAGTCATTAAAGAATTAAACGATATATGACAAAAATACAAATGCTAGACTTTCTTTTGCAATCAGACAAAGAGAAAAAATAATAAGCAAGTATATATGAATAAATAATGAAAGCCCGTGTAAAACTTCTATGAATTTACTTCTATGCGTTTTGGATAAGTACGTTCATTGATTTGTTTGAACAAGTCTACAATAAAAAGGAAATGTACAAATTACTCTTCTTGCTCATATAATTTTGGCTACAACTAAGAAAGAAGCCTTATTGTCTTATTATATTTGCAAAAAGAAAAAAGACACACTTCTTAACTATTGCCAATTGACAATCAAATTCACATGAGTTGTTAGTAACTAATTCCATTTTCGTCTTAATATTATTCAAAGAATAAGATATATATTTCATATGTTACAATTGTATTTAAGTTTCAAATATATATATAGGTAGCACCTCATTAGTTTTGGACCGGACTTTATATTTATATTTAAAAATTCACTTAATATATATAAATAATTTATTCAAAACTCGATAAATTGACTTCTTTAAAATCTAAAACTCCTAGATTTGAAATTCCAACACCGTCTTTGTTTGACGAGTTTTAATATTCTCTCTTCTCATAGTCATACAAAAGAAAATAGTACAATTTCATATGAGAAGAGAATATTAGGTCATTCCCATGAAAGTTTATGAGTTGAGCCCACAAAAATGGACTAGACCACTTAGGTGATCAAAAGGAACTAGTCAATTCGGATGTCATATGATGTTTTAAGTTTTTATGTTCCAATAATTAGCTGAATTCCTTTTTTTTTTTCTAGCTGAAAATTAAGTTTGTCCAAGGGAATTAATTGATATACCAAGTAAGTACTAAAAGAGAATTAGTCTTCTTTGTGCATAGTATTTTCTTTAATTCACCCCATTGTTTTTGTCTTATTTTTATACTTTCTCTATTTAATTAGCATTCAACATGTACTTCCACTTGACTAGTACTAATCATCATGCACATTATCGAGCATTATTTGGTACGTCTTCTAATTAGTTTGAATTCTTCATCATTCTCTTTTTTGATTGAGACCTTATTTATTTATTGGAAGATAGTATTATTCTCAACCCCGCTCCCCCCCCCCCCCCTTTTTTTTCACCTCACAATATAACAAATAATTGCATGAATATTAATACTGCCTCCTTTCACAAAAAAAAATGGCATTATCTCTCTATTAATCAGTTCAAAAATTAATAATATCTTTCTAAATTTGAAAATACTTGAACTTGAACTTTCCATTTTATCGTTAATGATGAGCTTTTGTAATTACGGGTGGAAAGTGCTTATTTTCTTAATCAAGTGTTTATTTTAAAGTGTACATCAATGTGTTTGACAAGCTTTTAGAAAAAAAAATTAATAATTACTTATGAGTAGTAGCAAAACTATTTTCAGAAGCTAAAAAAATATTTTTTGCCTAGAAGCTCTTTTGGAGTGTTGGCATTTGGCAACCACAAATTGTTGCTATAAGGTACATTTCAAATTGAACTTTGGTGGAACACAAACTTGTCCAAAAGTTTTTTTTTTTCAAAAAGCATTTTTAACAAAAAAGTATTTATTAAAATAAGTAGATTTTGATGCTTGGCAAATAGGCTATTGAGTCTTGTTCAACTCCTAAAAAATAATCAAATAAGTCAGCGGTGTTAAATAGGATCACTTTGTTTATATTAATGGAAAAATAGTTCATTCAATATGTTGATCAAAACCGATGGTAATAGAATTACTTATATTTAAGGAATGTTTTTGTTTGAGAAGAGAGGGTCAAAAGTTTGAAAGTGGTGATTGGTCAAATACATATTTGTTGATAAAAGAAAATTAACATTGTTAGTCAAACATAATTTCCCACTAACAGAAACATTTTTTCCTACGTCCAACTGTTGTTTTACAAAGGTTGCAGGAAACGGGAATTACAAGTAACTGCAAAGTAATTCAAGAACTGAAAATTATAATAGAACAACAAAACTGAAATTACAATTTTGTTGAAGAAGAAAAACTGGAAACTGTTTTTGTTTGCTGAGTCGAGTGTGGCACTCTGTCCTTAAGACAATATTGCCCTGTATATATCCTTTATACGTCCTAGATAATTCGTCTCCCAAGATAAAACAGCAATGGAACACTTGAGCAAAGGAAACTCAAGAGCTACCGTGAAGAATATTGAGCAATGAACTGATGCTAGGAAGTTGTAGGAAGAAACTGTTTTTGCTTGTGTATTTTCGTGTATTGTAAGTGTTTCTCAACAATGGTGCAAGGGGTGTTTATATAGGTGAGGGAGGGACTGTTTTAACTGCCTCCATAACAGCCATTATTGGCCAAATAATGGCCATTATGGAGGTAGTAAAGCCACCAAAATAAATGGTGGAAGACACCAACGGATTGGCCATTATAGGAGGAGTAATTCAGCCAAAATAAATGGCTGAATTGAGTGCTGGGCGTTTCTACTTTGACTGTCCAAATTTTGACTTTCTGGAAACTTCACGGACCAAACTGTACATCTTGAAATTTCAGGGACCAAACTGTACATCTGAAAGAATTCTGGTCCAAACTGTACATATGAAACTTTTGGGATCAAACTGTACTTCTGGCAAAGTTCTCTGGCCCAAAAAGATAATATCAGAAGACCCACAGCCCACAGCCAGTGACCCGTGACCCGTGAACCCGTGAACTCAAGAACCCGGAACTCAGAACTCGGAACCGGAACCGGACCGGACGGGCGGGCGGCGGCGGCGCGCATGTGGGCTTTCCTCGAACCGAAGCACATCTAGGTCCTCACTCCTTTAAACACATGGGATACCCCTTGGGGTCCCAAACCAATTTTGAGTCTTATATACACAACAATTCTTTCTTCCTCTACCGATGAGGGAGAATTGAACACAATACCACACTTTCCATGCTTCAAACACCTCACTTCGTGTACCAATATCTCTTTCATTTCTCAATGAAATTTGACGATTCTTGGCCCTACGGTTATCTACGTACTTAGTAAATCATGCATGTGTGAAGAACCGGATTCTCTAACATACATAACACTAGTGTTTAAACCGTTAAAGTTGGTCGGTCGCAACTCCCGCCAAAGGCTAATTTCCAACACCAACTAGTATAATGACTGCGGATTCGGCCGAACCCAGTAACTTTGGTCGATACTTTATATTTTGTCGTAAAAAATTCATTGATATGTATAAACTATTAGGTTAAAACCCAGTAACTTAAAATTACTAGAATGTCGAATCCATAAACTTTAAATCCCGACTCCGCCTCTGCGCAAGGCCAGAGCTAGTATATTGCCTGTGGGTTCGGCCGAACCCAGTAACATTGGTCAATACTCTATATTTTATCGTAAAAAATTCATTGACCCAGTAACATTGGTCGATATTCTATATTTTATAGTAAAAAATTCATTGAGTATGTACAAATTATTAAGTTAGAATCCAGTAATTAAAAATGACTATAATGCCGAATCCATAAACTTTAAATCCTGATTTCGCCTCTTCGGCGGTCCAACATATTACTACTTATTACCTTAAAAAGAAAAAAGTCTTCGTCTTCTTATCTCGCAAAGAATGAACGCTTTGTCAAGATGCTTCGAAATAATTTCCCAAATTGAAAAAATAGTAAACATAACTTTGACGAAACCAACTTATACATTCGTGCTAAATTTATTGAACCGTCATAATTGAATGGTAACCAACTTATACATTCGTGCTAAATTGATTGAACGGTTATAATTGAATGGTAGGGTGTTTATAATTCCGTAGAAAATGAACTATACAATCAAAATCAAAATCGAACTAAACAGACAGACTAAAATCGAATAAAATTGAAACAAAAAAAATCAAATCAAATCCAACTTAATTAACTTTGATTTTGGTACCGTATTTTTTAAAATCGAGTGTCACAAATACCAAATAAAAAATTTCATAATTTTATCATCGTCTTTTAGTTTACACACGCACAAAAAAAAAACATAATATGAAAATTAGAAATCCGTGTCATTTATAAAATCCAACACGTTGTATTATTTAGTGATTTCAGAAAAGTTGGCAGAAGTACTGTCAAATAGGGCAATCCCTATTTTGGGGTGGTCTTTAAGTTTTGCCCGTTAAATTGATATTATTAACGTGTACATATCTTATCATAATTAAAATATATTTCATATATTGTATAATATTTAGTGATGTATAATTATGGTAGATATAAGATCCTTATTGTATTAGGGTTCCACATCGTACACTATATATGCAGAATTGTATTAATCTCCCTTGGAGAGTCTTTCTCATTAATACAAATATATATAGTGTGTACAATGTGAAATCCTAATACAATAAAGATCATATATCTACCATAATTATACATCACTAAATATTACAAAATATACTATGTATATTATATTAATGTATATTCATATAATATATGGAGTATATTTTGTAATATTTAGTGATGTATAATTATGGTATAGATATATATAATTATGGTATAGATATATATATATATATATATAGTGTGTACAATGTGGAATCCTAATACAATAAGGATCATATATCTACCATAATTATACATCACTAAATATTACAAAATATACTTTGTATATTATATGAATATATATGTTAATAAATCCCCTCAGTCGGAGTGGGAGGAGGCCGGACGTTGAGACTGGATCTGAAGTCGAGGAATAACTGTCTAGGAAGACCTTTCGTGAAGATATCCGCATAGTGATACGAAGAAGGCACATGCAACATCTTAACATGACACATTCTCACGAAAATGTACATCCATCTAAATATGTTTGGTTCTCTGATGCTGAACCGGATTATGAGATAAGTATATGGCGGATATGTTATCACAATAAACCAAAGACGCCTTACGCAAGGGACACTAAAGCTCCAAAATAAGGTTTCGGAGTCAACATATCTCAGCAACAACATTTGCAACGCCTCTATACTCTGCATCTGCACTTGAACGAGATAAGGTGGCTTGCCTCTTGGCAGACCAAGAAATGAGATTATCCCCTAAGAACACACAGTAGTCGGAGGTGGAGCGTCGCGTGTCTGGACAGCCTGCCCAATCAGCATCCGTATATGATAACAACATGGTCAGTGCTGATGGGTATAGATGCAATCCATAGTCATGTACTATGCTCCAAACATCATTAAGAATTTAATTTCTGTCCGCAAATTCTGTCTCTATTGACTTTGACCCTTTTGGTTTTACTGTAAAGGATCTTCGTACGGGGACACCTCTTACGAGATGCAATAGCACGGGGGATCTATATCCATTTCCATCCACCTCCGCGGCCAGATCTTGCCCCTATCTCTTTAGTTGCTATCTCTCCGTCAACATGGCATAATAGGCTTGGACACCCAGGAGCCCCAGTTTTTAATTTTCTTAGAAGCAATAATTTTATTAAATGTAATAATGAGAAACTTACTCAGCACTGTGTTTCTTGCTCTGTAGGCAAACATGTTCGTCTTCCTTTAGATGATTTTTCTCATTTTATTTGGATTTACCCATTAAAATTTAAATTTGAAGTGTTTTCCAAATTCCTCGAGTTTCGCGCCTTCATCAAAACACAGTTTGAGAAGAATATTAAATCCTTTCAGAGTGATAATGGTCGTGAATTCAATAACTCCATGTGTCATCGTTTTTGTACAAATAATGGCATGGTTTTTCGATTGTCGTGTCCTCACACCTCCCCTCAGAATGGCAAAGTAGAACGAATTATCCGCACCATAAATAACATGGTTCATACTCTACTATTTCATGTCTCTCTACCTTCGTCTTTCTGGGTCTATGTAGTCAAAATGGTAGAATACGTCCTAAATATTTTACCAACTAGCACTATTCACAACATGACCCCAACCGAAATACTACACCATCTACTCCGGCAAACACACAGAGCTCTCACCGGCTCAGTCAACCACTGCCAATAAGTCAACTTTACTTTTTAACGAGTTTTGTGAAGAAAGGCAAAAAGAGGGAGATTATTAATGTTGAATTTGATGTTGTGACATTTGACCCAACATATCTCCTGAAGTATTGATTTGAATGTATAAGAATGTTGGAACAAATGTTGCACAACATTCGGACCAATATTTTCAGAACTGATTTTGCCTTACTTCACGTAATGATTACTATGTGATAAATATGACTTGACAAGGTAAAAAGGAGTGGGTAAACATGTGTGAATAATGAGTCAAGGCTGCTGATTTTCGTGAGGAACAAGTCAAACTTGTTAGAGGTTTTTGCTCCTTTATCGTCTCCAACAAATCCTACCAGTTGTCCACCTTTCCCTCAAGCTCCACAACCGATCGATGAGCTTTTCAAGGAAGACTCTCTACTATAAAAATAGAGGCTACTACAGTGAATCGATATCTAGAATCAGAAAGTAAAAATACCAAGAGAGCTCTCGGGATTTCATCTCAGAAATTTGGATCACCAGTGTTGCCTGAGTGTGTTGACAATATTTTGTCCAACATTACAATTGTTGTTTAGATTCTAAATTAGTTTTGTATGAAGCGATTGTATGAGAGGTTGTCTATGTCTACTTAGTTAGATTTTTCAGGCAGAAGTCATCTGCGACTTCAATTTTTAATTCCTTTCCGTTTTATATTGTAAATCTGTAAATAAAGGAATTTGTACTGTTGTATATAATATATATACAATACATTTGGTCATTGACCATCATAAGTTATATAATATATATAACTTATGATAATTTAAACCTTTGTGTTCTTTACATTCCGTTAGATTTACTCTTTGAAGTTTCTGTTTTACTAAGTGTTGTTACTGGTGTCGGATGACATAATTGCCGACATTCGGAAACAGAATTGGCATCCTATTTATTTCATCTCTTGTTTTTAGTTTTCATAGTATTTGACACCCTACAGTTTTGAAGTTGGTGGGGTAATGGTGGCTAACATTCTAACGATGAATGGCACTCTGGGGCTGGTCAGCCGTGAAGTGGTGGTGATGTTAATTGTGTTGAATTTAGCTATGGGTTTTACTAAAGCCATTTCTGCTGCCATTTTTTTCTTCAAAAAGTTTGGTTCTTTGTTGAATAGGAAATGGGAAGGTTTGCAGATGAAAGAAGAAAGGGAGGGTGGGGTTGGGGGATGGGGTGGCGGGAGATTACAAAAAAAAATTGCAAAAAAAAAAAATTATAACCAAAATGTGCCTCTTTTTCAATTAATTTTATATTTTGTGCCACATCAGTCTGTAGGGTGGAATTAAATTCACTTTTAAGATTGTCAGGTGTGTAATAGATAGCCTTAATAGTTTGAGTGTGATCATTCACATATAAGAGAATGTATGCTAGAGATATAATTTTGACTGCCTCCTCTGATAATATGCGCAAGTCTATCATGTCCCTTCTCAGTTCAGAAATTGCTATGAAAGACTTAGGGCCCTTGAGTTATTTTTTTGGCATAGCTGTAACTCGACATGCAGGGGGTCTATTTTTATCCTAGAAGAAGTATGCGACTGAGATTATTAAGAGCTAGCATGTCATCTTGCAAGTCCTTTTTCACTCCGGTTGATACCAAACCGAAGTTGAGTGCTACTTCTAGCACACCATATGAGGATCCCACCCACTATCGTAGTTTTGCAGGGGTTTTTCAGTATCTTACTTTCACAATATCAGATATTACTTATGCAGTTTAGCAAGTGTATTTATGCATGATCCGTGGATTGAGTAGATGCATGCACTCAAACGCATTATACGATACATACAAGGCACACTTGATTATGGATTGCATTTATATCCATCATCCGTCTCTACTCTCGTGCCGTATACAGATGCTCAAATCCTGAAGGGCACACTTCTATGTTTCTTGGTAATAACTTGGTCTCTTGGTCTGCAAAACGTCAGGCTACGTTATCACGATCCAGTGCGGAGGCTGAGTATCAAGGAGTAGCCAATGTGATGTCGAAGTCATGTTTCAGATATACTTTAGGGGTCAATCTATGTCTTTTACCTTTATTTTTTCATAAATTATTTAAGTAACTAACAAAACCTTTTGTTATATAACAAATCAAACGGAAAAAATGTCTTTCTAAAATATTTTAATAAAGTTTCACATGGGCCATTTTGAGTTACATATCAGCCTATTAGGCTTTTAAACGGATTAAATTAAGAGGGTCAAAATAATCTAATTAATAAATAAACGAAATATATTTTCATGAGTTAGTTTTATCACCTTTAATCACAACTTACAAGGTGTCTTGTTGAATAATATCGGAGTAGTTGCACACTAGATGATATGAGTTGTTGAAGGAAGAGGAGAAAGGAATAGAAATTTTAGTCCAAAATTTTTTCATTAAATTTAAAACGGTCAATTTAACATAATTGTCAAAAAATGAAAACAAAATTTAAACATTAACTCAAAAGTATCCTTTTTGTGTAAATATCTCTCTCTCTCTCTCTCTCTCTCTCTCTCTCTCTCTCTCTCTCTCTCTAATAATGTGTAATGACGAAGAAAAAATAAAAGTGCTCAAGGAAGAAATATAGAAGCATGAATATAGGTGATTGTTCCTATTGTTTCCCAATAATCAATGGGTAGAATATGGAAATTGCACTATCGATGTGTTAATAATAAAATAAGGCTAGTATTAAACGTTGTACGCGTTAAGGTTCATGAACCAACCAGGAGAGCCAGCAGCTTACAAAATAAAAACTACCACCTCCATTTGAAAATACAACGTTTGACACTTTACGTTATATAATATTCAAATTAATTAAACTTTCATTAATATTAAAATGTTTTTTATCTTTTTAATAGGATAAAAATTATATACACGAGAAATTCATGTAGTTTTTGTCATTTCATATCATCTTTATTCTCACATGTCTCAAGAATCGAATCATGGAAAAACAAATCTGATAGGAGTGCTTGCCTAGGCAATGTAACTCAAAATTTAAATTTATTAAGCTTAATGTATTTTGGATATTGAATGGTTTGTCGGCGTGATAGAGCTTAAAGAGACGATGCTTTTTTACTATACTTGCACCTGTTTTCCTTAATTTTCATTCTAATTTTCTTCCCTTTTGATTGGGTTTGATTCACCCACAATTTCAATAAGATTCATTCGCTGAAAAATTATATTGTATGTACTTAGTTGAAAATTCTACCTCCACCCCTATATATAGTTATACATAAGAATTATCTTCTATTCTTGTAGATTCCACATACTTTGCTTGCATGACTTTACTTTAAACAATACATGGTCAAAAATTGTTAATTAAACAATACATGATCAAAATTTTCGCACTAGCTTGAATCTTAAAAAGAAAGAAAAATGGGAAATATTAATTGAGGTAGAACATATTACTCTTACTTAAGTCTCATCCCCTAGTTTATTTTATCATCATTATTCCTCTAATTGTAATTGACCAACACAAAGTCTCCTCATAATTTCTCCTATAAATATCCTCACTTTCCATAATCTCAAACACATTCAATTAATTGTTCATCTTTGTTCCCACCTCGAAAACCTTAAGACTCTTTTTTTCTCCTCTTCAAGTTTCTCTGTGCAACATGGATTTTGAGCAACTAGTGTTGAGAGAAACTCAAAGAATAGACCAAAATAATGAAAAGAAGAAATACATTGTTGGAACTATACCTATTAATTCTAGTGCTAGTTCTTCAATTGCTTCTCAAGAGGATTTAAGGAGTAGAATTGAGTCATTTCATATGCTAGAAAAGGGTAATAATATTTCAAAGAGTGACTCTGCAGAAAAGAAACTTTCATGGCTACGTTCTCAAATTATTGGTGAAAATGTTGATTTTGAGACACCCTTTGGAAAACGTAGGCTTACTTATGCTGATCATACTGCCTCTGGAAGATGCCTTCACTACATTGAAAATTATATCACTAAAAATGTTCTTCCTTTCTATGGTAAGTTTTCCTTTTATCTGGTGAGTTTAACTAATATATTACTTATAATTTGAGAAAGAGTTCCAAGTCTCATAAACTGATTATGTAATCAGATTATTTATTAATTAATTAAATATATTTATCTTGCGACGCATCAATTAGTAATCTATTCCAATTTTTTATTTACTTAATATTAAACCCTCATATTATATTATCCACATCCTATTTGAAGATGGGATCATTTATCCTTATATGATTTTAGACGATCCTCATACTTTGAACTAACTTTGGAGTTAAATTTAGACCTACAGTCCCATCTTTTTACTAAAATATACTGATAATATAGAAAAAAATTATACTAGCACTTCATAGTATGCTTCGATGATTTATATTGGCGTTGGAAAACCATTAGCTTCCGCGTTGACTCGAGCTGAAATTTTCTTGCCGACTTGATTTTTGTTTTTTGGGTGATCCTTTCTGCCGTACACAGTAAACGAAGCATAGTTGGTGGTTTTCAAGAATGACAAAAGAAAAGGATTTTACTATTGTATCGTTGTGGGGGAAAGAAAAGTACAGTAGTAGTTATTATTTTTATTTTATTTTTCTTGATTTTCTATCCGGTATTCGATATCTCATTAGAGTCCGGCTAAAATAGATTCGCGTTAAAAAATCTTATACGCGATTTCATACTCAAGATTTGAACCCGATATTAAGAATAAAGGAGTATTATATTAATATATAACATATATTAATCCCTTTGACTTTTTCATGTATTTATTTCTTTCATATTTTACGATCCTCTCAATGAAAAATTTGAATTTACCAATTACAGTAGATTATTCGTACTTTAATTTCTTTATCAAATAAAAATTATTATAGTCTGCTAGCTACCTATTCTTGTAGATCACTTTAACATGATCTTTTATAATATCAATGTATTTTTTACTTATTACAAGTAGTTATCTATACTTTAATTTGTGTGTCATCAAACTAATATTATTGTAGATTGCTAGCTACCTATTGTTATAGATCATTTTAATTTGATAGTATAAAAAATTTATATGGAGTTAAACTCGTAATGATTACGTGGTTCATTGTACAGGCAATAGTCATACTAGTGACAGTTACGTGGGGTACCAGACAACAAAAATAGTGCATGAAGCAGCAGCGTATGTAAAGAAATGCTTAGGGGGAGGAGAAGAAGATGCAATAATATTTTGTGGTTCTGGTTCTACTGCTGCCATTAAAAGACTCCAAGAAGTCATGGCCATTTCTGTTCCTTCTATCCTTAGAGAAAAAGTCCTCTCTAAATGCTTCTGCAATGAAACTAAAGAAAGATGGGTAATCTTTGTTGGACCTTATGAGCATCACTCAAATATCCTTTCATGGAGACAAAGTTTAGCAGAGGTTGTGGAGATTGGTTTGGACGATAATGGCCTTGTCGACATGGAAGCTTTGAGGGCTCAGCTTGAGTTCTACAAGTCTACAAATAGGCCATTGTTGGGATCTTTCTCAGCTTGTAGTAATGTTACCGGAACTTACTCTGATACGAGGGCCATCGCTCGTCTTCTTCACAAAAATGGAGCTTTCGCTTGCTTTGATTTTGCAGCGAGGTATGTTAGAAAATTTGTTAGAGTTTAAGTTCTATAAATTGACGTAGTTGTTATTGTACTACAAGTGTAATGTAAAGTTCGTATAGTAGTAGGTTTGAGAACCGGTTCAGCTTGTTTGTTATCCTACTTTGTGTAATAATTTTTCATTTGTTATCATCTTGCAGTGCTCCATATGCAAAAATAGACATGAGATCCGGAGAAGTTGATGGATATGATGCTGTTTTTATTAGCCCTCACAAATTTCTTGGAGGTCCAGGAACACCTGGAATCCTTGTTATGAACAAAGCACTCTATCGGTTGAGGACTTCACCTCCATCAACTTGTGGGGGTGGTACCGTTGATTTTGTCAATCCATACAATGAGAAGGCAAGTTTTGTTGTTTTAGTTTAATATATAAAATATCCTTTTCACCTTTGTTTATTTATGTTGATTATGAAATTTTGTAGGAATTGTTTAAGGTTTCTTAGCTCAATTTGTCCAAACAGCTCGATGGATGAATTTGACTGCTACTCGAAGTGTAACTTGCACATGTGGTTCTTGTCATTTTCCTTCTAAAAATAATAGATACTTGTGAAAGTTGATATAGAGTATGGTATAGATAACTAGACTCAATAAGTCAACAAAGAATTTCAGACGGCAACTTTAGTTTGACTTAGATTTAGTGGCACCGTGATATGAATTCCAACAACCAAACTGTAAACTGAATTTAGTGCTCTCTTCATCCAATACTTATACCAGTAGATATTTAAAGGATAAATACGTCATATTTAAATAAATATTGGAAACAACAAATTATAATTTTCTTCTGATGACTAAGAAACTTAATTAACTGCTTTTCTTAAAGTGTCTATCCTCGTGTGTTTTAATTTTCTTCAATCTTCTGCTTGGCTCTCATGATAATTCTGAAGCTAAAACACTCTTGATATACATAAAATTACCAGGATACACTCTATGTGGAGAACATTGAAGAAAGAGAGGACGCTGGAACACCTCCAATCATCCAAAAAGTGAGAACAGCTCTTGCATTTTGGGTGAAAGAGTTCATAACTCACAAAGTAATTGAAAGAATGGAGCACACCTACATTGAGCTTGCACTACAAAGGCTTCTCCCAAACCCAAACATATGGGTTTTGGGAAATGTAACAGCCATGAGACAAGCTGTGCTTTCTTTTCTCATCTATACCACCACTTACTCTTCATCAAGTGATGGCAATGGTGAAGACAATGAACTTTACTTATGGAGAGAGACTGGGAACAAGAAAGATAAGCCCCTTCACGGCCCTTTTGTCGCTAAACTTCTTAACGACCTATTTGGTATTCAAGCTAGAGGAGGGTGTGCTTGTGCAGGACCCTATGGGCATATCTTGCTCAAGGTTGATGAACCTCAGTCTCTTGCCTTCAAAGATGCAATTGAGATGGTAAGTCTCCACATACATATCTTATTATGTAGTTCACTAATTGTGTTCTTGTACATTCCATCACTATAAGGAGGCCATATTTGGTAGAAGAAATATTATTTGATAGTAGACATAAATTGTCTGTCATAACAGGGCTATAGTGGAGTGAAGCCTGGATGGACAAGGGTCAGTTTCCCCTACTACATGTCCAAGGAAGAATTTGAGTTCATTCTAGCAGCACTAGAGTTCATATCCATATATGGACAAAGGTTCCTCCCTTTATACAATTTCAATTGGAGGAGTGGTGCTTGGACTTTCAAGAAGAAAGCTTTGAGGGAGGCTCTTATGGCAGGGAGGGATCAAAATTGCAACTATTGTGGCTCACCAATGATGAAGGAATTGAACCTAGGTTGCCACGACACTAAAGAGAACATCCATGGAGAAGGTACCACAAAAGGAGGACTCATTTGCAAGTATGTAAAGTACCTTGAAACAGCCAAGTGCATTGCTAGCCTCCTTCCCAAGTTCCCACCTCAACGGTCCATACCTGAAGAAATAAACCCTAACCTAGTACCATTTAGAGTCTGAAGATTGAAATCACATTGCTGAACTTATACTTTTGGAAAGAGAATGCTCGTTCTCATTCTCGAATATGATCGTGCAGTTGTCTAATCTTTGGTTGGGCAATTACTAGTGTTATTATATGTAATAAACTAGAAGGATAAGATGACATGGCTCACATGAGTGAACTATTATTTAAAAATATTCTTTTTTTCTTATGATTGTTATGAAATTCATGTTTAATCCATTAGAAACAGTATGTTCATTCTTATTGTCGGGAAAGATCATGCCATTGTCTAACATTTAGTTGGACAATAAAAAATAAGGAGAATATGTATTAAACTAGGAAGAAGAGACTGGAGCTAATACTCTCTCTTGTTTGTATCTTTTGCATCTTCTTGATGCCTTTTATGAATCATCTTACTTCATAAAAAAAAAATAGGAAGAAGAGATGATTTTGAAGATTTAGGTACCCCAGAAGCAATTTACCAAGACATTAAACAGTTTTGCTCCTTAATTCCAATATACCATCATTTGTTTACAAAGATGAATAATGAAAAAAGAATTGGTGGAAGAGGGACTGAGGAGTGGCCGAAAGATGGACAAGAGAGAGCCATAATGAATATGTACCAAGATACTTAATCAGTAGTCTAATGTAAGAAAACAGAACTTAGCTAAATTGGCCAACAAATAATCAGGAACAGAGAAACTGAAGCTGAATAAGATGGTAAGAAATATATAATTTCAGACATTTAGATGACTGAGAACAAGAAAGACTGCTGGTTGGAAGCAGACAAGAAGTAACCCCTTTAGTTCCTTACTCTGGTTCTAGAACTGCATATACACTCTGGATATGGATTTTGGTAAAATGACTCCTCCAGTCTTGACCTTGCTCGACCTTTGACTCCCGGGGGAGCACCAGCTCTTTTTCTTGGAGCACCTTGCCTACAAATTGCAACATGTGTAATGATTTAATTAAAAGTCTGGAATTTATCAGTTATCAAGCAAACTTCAACATGGTTGTAATTGTTGAAGGCTTTACAATTCCCTCTAAAACAGTTTACAATCGCTTGTTGTTTACTAGTTACATAAGTTTCTGCAAACAGGTTGAAAAGCCTTTAAATCAGGAATTTTTTTGAAATGAGTAGTTGAACGCTTTTCCTTGGAAATACTTTGACAAGATTTCTAGGTTTAAATTAAATCAAGATTTCTGCTGCCTGAATCAGAATGATCTAATATGTACTACCAGAATGCAAAGAGCATGTGGTATGACAAAATGTGAAAGAATATAGTATCCAAACCAAAATCTTAATACAATGGATAAATTATCCGTTATAAATCCCTTGGGAAAAAAAATCTAAAACTGACATGGGATGGTATATATCTCTAACACCATCTTGCATGTCTAACCCAGATTTACGGGTTTAGACATGTATGAAGATTACTTGCTTATTTTTGTCTTTTCTTTTTCTTTTTTTCTCTCGACTATATTTTAAGAAGCTCACTGAGGTTCAACAGGTGAAAGAGTGGACTTGGGATGAGATATAAGTTCAAGAAAATAAGAAAGGGGGTTTTGAAGTAGAGAGAGCAAGCTCAACAGACTGATTGCTGGAATAAAGCTGGAGTTATTCAATCGATCGCCAGGTGAGAGAAGTCCAAAGCAATAAAATAATAAATATAAACACCGGCCAGAATGCAAAGAAAATGATTATGAGAAAGGACCTATGTGTGAGGGAATGAACTTACTATTTTGGTGCTCGTACTATGTGAAAGAATCTAAGTTTTCTCTTCCTTTTTTTTTGGGGGGGGTGGGGGGGGGGGGGGGGGGGGGGTGGATACTTTTGACTACATGAACCCCTTTGAAGCTCCTGTACAATTGATGTGGGAGGTTATATATAAAAGGGCAGCCCGGTGCACTAAGCTCCCGCTATGCGCGGGGTCCGGGGAAGGGCCGGACCACAAGGGTCTATTGTACGCAGTCTTACCTCACATTTCTGCAAGAGGTTGTTTCCACGGCTTGAACCCATGACCACAACTTTACCAGTTACTTCGATGTGGGAGGTTATATATCTCCAACATAAAATTATATTTCAACCAGGAGCCTAGTAGCAGTCAATGCCAGAGTAATCTCTTCCCCTAGTTCAGTTCCTGCCAGTTATTACTCATAGGGCTCATTGTTGCACCCAAGCAAGAGAACAAGCTTTCAACAGAAATAATTACGTGAGCAAGTGCAAGCAATAATGTATCTCACCTGTTCTTATGCAAATGCCTGACAAGATGTGAAAATGATTGTCCATCAAGCTGACCAGCTTCCAGCTTATCAAATATTTCAACTAGGCCTTTCCTGCGTGGTTTAGCAGATAATTATGTTGCTATTAATATGTAGATGAAGACGCCAAGGCCACAAAACTTAATCTAACTTGCGCAATTTTAAACGTTCTAAGGACTTCTATATGACTCTTCCTTATAAGAATACTGAACTGTTTTCCGAACAGCCCTTCTAACATGCCCTGATGCCAGTCATGTTGGGGCCAACTTTCATGTTATCATAGCACTTCCTCATTTGTCGGTGAACCTTTCAGCTATTTCTACCCCGTGTACTCACAGCCTCTTTGTGAAGCATTAAATTATGGAGGATAGTTGATTTGTGCCTTAAATGAAGGCAATGGCAACACCTCAAAAGAAAAATGGCAAGCTTAGCAGTGATAAAAGACAACTTGAAAAAACACCCTTCTAAAATTGATTTAGTCAAGCTAAAAGTTTTACTTGCAAATCACACTCACTGAATACCAACCATAAGCAACTGCAAAATTTTCACAAACTGCTTGAGTACCTGTCCGGAGTGACTGTTTTCCGGTGGCCTAAGAATCTGCGGTGCCCCTCAACTGCTCTTGCCATATTACCTGAATGTGATGGAATGAAAACATCGCTCTCTACAGAGATTAGATAATCGAGTGCTGCATTTTGTGAGGCATGATTGGCAAACCCTCTCAGATCTTCTGGTGTTGCCAGCATTTCCTGCCATAAATAAAACATTTGGTTTGGTAGGCAAAAACACTATTGCTGTGAAAGAAATCAACTTCGAGCTGCAAGACAGCCAAAATGATTAGGTGTAGGTATAAACCTTGAAAACAACATTTGGAAAGCGAGATGTGAGCTCTGAGAGGCGAGCGTTACCACCATAAATTTCTCCAGCAGCAATATATATTAATGTTGACGGAGGATAACCAAGAGCCTGAAGAAATAATCCAACCTCCTTTGGAGTGAGAGGGCAGAAACCGCCAATTCTCTGTTCGGTTGAGTTGATAATCTTAATCTTCCAATGATTTGTATTCTCTCTATATATGGATGAGTAACATTAGATATTACACAACATATAGGGTGTCACTCTAAAGATCATTGCTACAACAGAAGAAAATGGAAAAGATCTTAGCAGAGTCGGCCCTATTACTGGAACCATGATATCAGATGAAATTCGAGCAGTTGCTTTGATGTTAATAAAATACATAGCTGACATTTTGACATTGCATAGTATAGTATGTGTTTCAAGGGCCTCTGAGTATGTATAAGTTGTACAGAAGAAGGGATTCTGAAGTTTCAGAACTCAATTTGAAGGCTCTAAATATCAGCCTGTATGTATAAACTTGTGATCAAAGAATTTTTGGCCGTTCCTAAGTAACCTACGCACCATGAATGAAAATTGAGACACAATAATTTCTCATTGGGCTCAGAAAAATAAATAGATCGAAGAAAGGTGGTTTATACAGTGTGCATAAAAGGCATATATATAGCAAAATCATGACAAAATATGATAGTAATGATGAGAGAAATATAGATAACCTCATCAGCCGAAGTTCCTCCGCTTCTGCATCAGTAAGACCATAAGTACAACCAGTAAAAGACAGCATGTCCTTCTCATATCTCAAATGGAGTGCAACATATCTTTTTGCTCTGGTTTGCAGCTGCTCCACGAGCTTCTGTAATATCATCACCATGTTAATAACAAACCCTAATGAGGAATTATAGGTGGAGACCTTCCAAATGAGATCCAAAACATAAAAGGATGTAGATGAACTTGTATTGCATAAACTGACATGGGAATCCTACACCTAATAGAGAATATATTTATTTCATATTTTGAATGACATTCTAAAACAAGGAAACTTGGACACCAAAACATTTAGTGAAAATGCCACGGCCAACAAAAAAGATTCAGTTTAGTGTGACCATCCAAAAGGGAAGCTCAAAACTCCATACGTGTTACTGGTGTTACCAGAATTACTAATCCCAAATTGTAAGCATATTTGTCAGATGATGGTTCTAACTTCTAAGTCTAACCTTTCCAAGTTTCTCAATAGGAGGAGAGAAGCGGAGAGCATTATATAGAGCACGACATCTTAATCTCTGAATATCAAGAGGCAGTTCATTGTTCGCAAGGCGAGAATCAGATTTAGCAACATGAATTACCTGCAGTTAAGATGCAATAAACCAACTTCCAATTTCAGATATACGAACAAAAGGAAATAGAAATAAAGAGCCCCCCCCCCCCCCCCCCCCCCCCTTTAATAATGGATTCTACTGATAATATTCATAAACTGATAAAGTTAATAAAATGATAAATCAAATCCCCTTCAGGATTTCATAATTTTGAGATTAAATGTTAGCTCTGACATCTTAGAGTAGCTAACAAATTTTGAAGGTCCTTAATAACTGACTATTGAAAAGAAAGAAAAAAAATTGTTGCCATTAAATTCCAATAGTCAATTATATCTTCCATGTACAACAAGGCTTCAAACTGATTAATATTTGCAAGATTTTGGTCATAATTCATCGATATGTTAGCACCAGCTTGAGTCAAGCATTGGAGTGATATAGTACACAAGTTTTTTTAAAAAAAATTCTGCTAATAGTGAGTGGAGATGTCCCTTATTCTCCATCAAATCAAATAACATAATGAAAGCTAATAAACATATTATTTACAACTTTCATATATTCCGAGTAGCTTCACGGATGGTCACTCAACTTTTATTTTATTACACCAAAGTCACCAAACTATTTTTTTATAACAAAAAATAACTCAACTTTGCGTAAATATGGCAAAAAGTCACTAAACTATCTTGCGTAACTAATATCACTGAACTTTGTCTACGTATCACAGAAAGTCACTACAAATTTTTTTGGTAACGAAAAAGTCATTCAACTTTACCTAATTATCAAATAAAACATCTCTTTTGTTTCCTCCTAATGACGTTTTGTGATACTTACGCAAAGTTGAGTGGCTCTTTCGTTACAAAAAATAGTTTAGTGACTTTCATGATACTTAGGTAAAGTTGAGTGATTTTTCTGTTACAAAAAATAGTATAATAATTTTAGTACAATAAAGTGAAAGTTGAGTGACCATTTATAAAGTTAAACCTCATATAAAAATCAGAGAGTTTATTGTGCAAATGTTGTTTGAAAAGAGACGCACTATCTTACTCGGCACAACATGAAAAATATTCTGAATGGCTAAGACCACCATGAACACTATTAACATGTTGTCCATATAGATATATGATACAGTTCAACTAGAGAAAACATTATCATAGTAACTTTGTCAACGACACCATGTCCCACAGTTTTCCATTTAAATATTAACAATTTCCATGACGGCATGCAAGGGCAACAGGGTAGCAACAATATCTTGTTTTGGCGTCCATTGCAAGAGAGAGGCGAAGATAATCTACCTTTAAAACAAAGGTGATAGGAAGAAGATTTTACATACCTGATGCTCCTTCCACGATTGAGTCATTTCTTCATAGTAACCCACTCCTGACCATGACGTAAAGTGCTTCCTAGCTCGAGGTAAAGATTCTATTTCTTTGGGAAGCTCTCTAATAATCCTGAGGTCTCCTTGTAATGTTTTGATGAAATGATTCTCGTCAAATATATCTGAAAATGTACTGTACATTAGCCCATTAGAACAAACAAGAGTAAGTATGTTTAGATAAAGTGAAAATTAAAAAAAAAAATTGATAAGATTAAAGCACACATCAGACATACTACAAGAAAAAAGAAAAAGCCACACACGGTCTCAAGCAATACATTACATATATAAACACATTTCTGAAAGAATGACAAGTAAGCCATGTGAAGTTGCAAGAGATAAAGTACAGAACAAAATATGACCTTGAATCTTGCCAGAATGAACGCTTGTCCAATTGAGGAATTACCAAAGTTGCATTCATTACATGTGCCACTGCCACCATGTCAGCTATCTATAAGTAAAAAAGAAGTGAAATGACAAAATTAAGACTGAAGGGGAAAGTAATTCATTAACTTATAAATATGTGGACATATTTGCTTAAAGGAAGGGCATGACCAGAATGACATTTCAATAATGAGACGTTACTACATCCAACAGCATACAGGATTCATGAGTCAGTACTTTAGAAGTCATGGCATAATCATCTTATCAATGAAAAACCAAATTAGTAAAACTTAGAAAGAAGAAAAAAGCTTACTGAATATTAGCTCCTGGCAATTCAGCTATGACTACATCTTCACTAAAGAGTAAATCTTATATCATTTTCCAGCTGTACTTCTCCTTTGTCTTATATTTTATTCAGCTATTTTGCCTAAAACAAATAGACTTTATTTTCTATGATGCCACAGAAACTGGAATGTTTATTTAACTTTCCACGAATAGAGAAGGAGATCAAGCATATAAAATTGCACGAGGTCAATCTTAACCACTAAATATGGTCCAGATCTGCCATTTCTCTCCAAGACTATGCTTCAGCTTGCAATCAAACTTCATTCTGTTCTTGCTGGGAACAACGATTTAGGTCTTTCAGAAATCTAATTCCCATCTCATATGACATGCTATTTTTATAAAAATATAAATGAGAAACGTGCTTTTCTGTATCCTAAATATGCTCAAATTTGAAGAACCTATGAATGCTACTTCGTAACATAGAATTCATTCCAAAACAGCATATAGACTTTAGGGACCCACTTTAATTTGTTTTACTTGATCTATTTCTCAACTGAAGGTATTAAAATGGCTCATCTTCAATCATGTCAACTTGTTAAATGATACCCCAGGAATATGCAAGTAGAATTGTATACAAGTTACTACATGCTCACTAGCATTTCCAAGTTTGAGCTGATTCAATCCTTTAGCTCGCCTAACCGTAGCACAAATAGCAAGAACCGATTCCGTTGAAGTTTGTGGTTTAAAAATTAAAAATAAGAATGATTATGTAACATCAGAAAATGGAATCTAGAAATCTAAAGAAAGATCAAACTTACACCCATCCTCATTTGATTTAATCCACCATTACTTTTTACAGTCAAGTAGCGATTCCATCCTAGAGCAGCTGGACAAGAAGGATAAATTCTGCATAAGACTTTTCGCGTAAAAAGTTGTGGCATACAAAAGGTTCATATTGTGCATGAGTTGGTACATGTCAAACATAAGAGAGAAAACCACAAAGGCGTGATCTTTTTCTTTTTTTATGACCGAGAAATCCATTGTTTCAGCTTTAAACCAACACAGGCATGAACTGATAGAACCATAAGAGAAAATAGAAAGAAAATTGTTTCTAAAGTAATAATGAAGGCACACACACACACACCAAAAAAAAAGGGATCTAAAAAATGAGATCTAGAAAAAAATGAGTATTTCCATTGTACAACATAAAAAAGCATCAGTACTCCCAAAAGGCAATGGAGATACTGTTTCCATATTAACTAGCAGGTAGCAGAAGAAGCATAAGCTATATTAGTAGATCTTCACCTTTGTATTTTGCAGTTGGCTTGACGCATGGATGTAAACCATGGCTCTGTGAAGCTTCCCAGACTGAATTGTCTTCATTCTGCAAAATCAAAAGAAGACGTTCTCACTAACAGGAGTCAATATCACTTATGTTTTTTCTAGAATCAGTCACTAATGCAAGCAAGACAGCAAAACACAAAACACTAGTGACACAACTATTAGCATTTCTTCCAAACTGACCAGACAAGTTACACTAAGGACACATGAAAAGTATTCCTTTATGATTCCAATTTTAATTTAGGCCAAATACAAAGATGGGCCCCTAAAGTTGTCATGTATTTCATTTGGATACCTTAACTCATGGTGTTCATCCATAAACCTAGGAATTCTTTATTTTTTAGGTTTGTCAATGGTAAAAAATGAAAGAACTTTAAGCGGTGAAAAAAGAGAAAATAAGAGAGATTTAAAAAAAGGAAAATGAAGAAGTATAATGGAAATAGCCACATGTCATCCTTTAATTCGTTGTTTTGCCACATCAGTAGCATGTAAACACCACGTACTATAATTTTGTCAGAAATCATCAGTGAGGTGTTCAATAAGCATATTTTAGAAATATTGTGTCTAATAGGTAACACCTTCAGTTGAGATATAATGGAATTATGTGACAACTTTAAGGGGTTGTTTATGTAATTTAAAGTTTATAAAATACATAAACAACCCCTTTATGGAAATATATGACAACTTTGATTGGAAGACATATTTTCACAAATCAAAAAATCATCAGCATACAGTAGATGCGTGATTTGTAAGCGTAAGTAGGACTACACTCGACTACCTACTTTCTACCATAATCTGTGTCCTCCACAACCCTCTATCTAAGGTCATGTCCTCGGTAAGTTGCACCTGCGTCATATCCCGTCTAATCACCTCTCCCCAATACTTCTTCGGCCTACCTCTACCCCTCTTGAACTCATCCATAGCCAACCTCTCACACCTCTGCACTGGGTATTTGTGTCTCTTCTCTGCATATGCCTAAACCATCTCAACCTCGCTTCCGGCATCTTATCCGTCACCAAGGTCACTCCCACTCTGTCCCGGATATCATCATTTCTAATCATATCCCTTGTATGCCCACATATCCATCTCAGCATCCTCATCTCCGCAACTTTCATCCTTTGGATGTGCGAGGTCTTGACTGGCCAACACTCCGCCCCATACAATATTGTCGGTCTAACCACCGCCCTATAGAACTTGCCTTTAAGTTTTTGTGGTACCTTTTTGTCGCATAAGACTCCAGAAGCGAGCCTCAATTTCATCCACCCTGACCCAATACGATGTGTGACATCGTCATCAATCTCTCTATCCCCTTGAATAATAGACCCGATGTACTTGAAGCTTCCTTTCTTTGGAAGAACCTGAGTACCAAGTCTCACCTCCACGCCCGTCTCAAGGTCGCTCCCGTTCCTGAACTTGCACTATGAGGAGGAGATTTTTCTCCCTACTATGATGAGTTGAGAGAATTGTGAAGTAGATTGAGGGACTTATGAGAAAATATTAGAGAATGAAGTGTTGGGATACACTATGCAAATTTATTCTCTTCATTTATTCTTTTGCCTAAATAGATTGGGATTGATAATTTGTATTTCTCTTTCTACACCTCTAATATAGTAAATTGTTGCTCCTTTTTTTTTTTGATAAGGTAAAGGTGTATTGACTAAGTACTAAGAAGGTACCAAGAGCTACAAAAGACTGTTGGGAATATCCATATCGTCAATTACAGCATCTCCCTAGCAACTCCAGAAAATCCGTATATTGATCTATATTATGAATGAACTACTTCTACACCAACAAAACAAATTATGTAAACACTTGTTTTTAACTCTAGAAATATGAAATTGTTGCTCCTCCTTTTGCACATGAATGTAGACATAATTGGCTGAACCACCTAAAAATCTTTGTGCCTCTATTTCTATTGTTCTCATTGTCATCATATTTTGTTTCCAGTTTCAAGCAAACGTATATTAAACTCCACAAGTCTGACCACCAATCTCAATCCAAATAAGAACCTAATTCTCAATAAATTCTGCCCTCCATCCCAAAATACTTGTCGTCCTTTCTACAAATACTTGTCTCAAAATACTTGTCGCTTTAAGAGGTTCTATTATTGATGGAATAAATATTTATTGAGGAGAGATTACATGATGAAATATGTTAAGAGGGTAAAATAGTCAAAATGTTATCAATATAAATGTTTTCTTAAGGGGCGTGTAAATGAAAAATGTGACAAGTATTTTGGGACGGAGGGAGTATAACTTATCCAGAAACTTCCTAGCTAAAATACAAAAGATCAGCATAGACCACCAAATTATCAAACACTCATCAATAAATTATGCAAGATATGCTAAACAGAACATTAAAATACACCAAAAATGAGAATTTTTATATAATAACCTGTTCGGATTCGGTCTCCTTCTTCTCCGATGCTAAGACATGTTTTTCCTCATCTTCAGCGATATCTTTAGTGTACAAAAAGAATACGAACATTGAGAAAACAAAGAGAAGGAAGATATACAGAGTTATTGAGAAATGAGATGTTCGTCTTGTTGTTCTGTACTGTGTATGACCTCTATTCGCCATTTCTGTTACTTAAAATATCAAATTTGTTGATTTGAGTTGGGACTCAGATCACAGGATTCTTTAAATTTGAGAGAATTGCAATTTGGGAAAGGGCCAAAAATGCCCTCAACTATTGAAAATATAACAAAAAGGTTTATCGCGTTAAATAACTTGTCTCGTGTAACCCTTTTTAAAACTTATCTTTGGCGAGAGAGACTCTGCCTTTGAAAAAAATGTCACCTCACTCTTTTTTTTAAGATATATTTTTTGTTGTTTAAGATTTTTTTTACCCATAGAAAGTCAGAGCATATATATGTTATTTATTTGTTACTAATATAAATTGAGTAAATGTTTACAGAAAATTCGAATTCAAATCTCAATAGGAATAAGTTGATTTCTTTTCATCTATTTATCTAGCGAAAGACATAATTATTTGATATATGTTCTAAGTGGGAGGTAACATATGTTTATGAAATCGTCTCATTTACTTTCTTTGTTACGATTCTAGAGACGTTTAAAGCTTATGTCATTTTGTGAAGAGTCTTTGGCTTTTCTTTTTATCCACAGAAACTATCCTTCATCTTCCTATAACCATAGAGTGTTAGTGTCAATCTAGTATCATCAATAATGAAATGATTGAGCACAATAATATAATAATAACTCAAAATAACTTGAAATCAACAACAATGAATTCAGCAAATTGAAAACACATACTAACTTGGTGTCGATAGAGGCCTGCTTGATGCAGTGTCCTAAGACAAAAATTCGCCCCCATTTGTGCTGCAGTTTTACGGACGTCTGTCTAGAGGATACAACTATCTAAGTGAGAGTTCTAGCACAAGAACTTCACTTCTGGCGAATTTACTATAAGTATTCTTCAGAAACTTGTTTTTAAGAAGAAGAAGTAGAAGCCACAACCTTAAATCTTTAATTGTGAAAAAATTGATTGATTGTAGTTTGTTCTATCTTGTTGTGTATATCTTCCAACCAAGTGATCAACCTTCTTTATATAGAGTAACATATGAACAGTTACAGTCATTCATACCAAAGGTTGTAATTGTTCTGAAAAGTTGCAACCTTTGATTCGAATTTTCTGTCCGTTGATCACTTTATTTCTTCTTAATTCCATACAAGTTCCAACAATACCCCACATTTGGATAGAAAATAAGATAATGAGGAACTTTTCGTTATTTCTGAACAACGCGATATGACATGCATCGGAAAAGGTGTCTGGTAGACTTGAACCTTTCGTAGTGAATACTTATCGGATCTACTTTGTGAAATAGTGGATGAAATGTCTTGAACTATTCGCGTTTTGTAGTAAATCAAGACAACAAGTATCACACAGATCATATCAACATATTTCAATTCTTACGGTTGTGTTCATTTCGGTCGTGAACAACTCTTTTTTCGTGAGATTTTCTAGAGAACGTAGCCATATTGGTTCTCCCAGATGCGACCCCACATCAATCTCATATAGGTAATACCAAACAAGAATAGTCTGTATTATCCCACCATAGGCTTTTAGTATTATTAAGAATTAAGATTCAGCCGTCCTCCGGGGCATAGTCCAGTGGCAAAGCCTGGGCGCTATAAGGCGCTCTGGCATGAGACAGCGTGGGTTCGATTCCCCGCAAGCACGAAGAAACTCTGCATGTTGGGGAATTTGACATTGTCTCATTGATCAGTTGTACGCTCCCAGAAAAACTGGCCACCGGAGCACATCCCACGATTTACCTGGTAATAGTGTTGAAGGACCGGTCCTATTACCTCCAGGACGTCTGGGTAATACCAGTGAAGTAGTCATGCGCAAGCCTGGAAACCTGGATTATCAAAAAAAAAAAAAAAGAATAAGATTCAGCCCTTAAAACATCAACGGATTAACACACTTAGTACACCATAGGAATGAGCATATGTGTGTTTTATGCTCTTTGAGTCTTCCCCGACTAGTTTTCCTATTGAACCTAAACCATGGGATCTCCAATTATGATAGGTTAGGTTTCCGCCAGTTAACGACTCATTGTGTTGGCTTTAAGCCCATTCCCCTCGATATAAATACGACTTGCTCTCTGTTAAGGCCTTTTGTCAAAGGATCTGATATATTGTCATTTGATCTCACATAATCAATGGAAATAATTCCATTCTTCAGCAAGCTTTGTATTGTATTATGACGTCGCCTTATATGTCTCGACTTGCCATTGTATATCTGATTCTTTGCCCTCGTCAGGGCAGCCATACTATCATAATGTATGCAAATGGTTGTCACATGCTTTGTCCACAACGAAATACCTTCTAGGAAGTTTCTGAGTCATTCTGCCTCTTCGGCAGCTTTGTCTAAGGCTACAAACTCTGCTTCCATAGTTGATCGCGTATTTACCGTTTGCTTTGATGATTTCTAAGATACCGACGCTCCACCAAGTGTAAATACATAACCACTTGTGGACTTACTTTCCGACTAGTTGGACATCCAATTAGCATCACAATATCTTTCTAACACATGAGGATATTTTGTATAATGCAATCCATAGTTCATTGTATGTTGTAGATATCGGAGTGCTCGTCTAAGTGCAAACCAATGATCCTTTCCAGGATTATGTGAGTATCGACTTAGTCGACTCACTGTATATGCTAAATTCAGTCTCGTACAATTCATTATGTACATCAAGCTTCCAAGAACTTGTGTATACTCCAATTGAGACACATTTTCACCTTCATTCTTCTTAAGGTGACTAGCGGGGTCAAATGGTGTAACAACCGGTCGATCATCATAGTGTCCAAATTTTCTGAGGACCTTTTCAACATAATGGGATTGTGTTAAGATGTAACCATCAGAATTCTTTTGAATTCTAATACCAAGAATGACATCCGATATTCCCATATCTTTCATATCAAAAGCGGCATGCAACATCATCTTAGTTTGGTTAATTACATCTTTATCCGTTCCCATAATTAGCATAGCATCAACATATAAGCATATAATGACACATGCATCTTTACATTGTTTAGTGTAGACACATTTATCACATTCATTTATTTAAAAACCATTTGATAATAACGTATTATCAAACTTTTCATGCCATTGCTTTGGAGCTTGTTTAAGTCTGTATAAAGACTTAATCAATTTACAAACCTTTCGTTCTTGACCTTTGACAACAAACCCTTCGGGTTGTTCCATGTAAATTTCTTCATCTAATTCACCATTCAAGAATGCGGTCTTCACATCCATTTGGTGTATTTCCAAATTGTGAACCGCCGCTATAGCAATTAACGTTCTTATAGACGTAATTTTCGTTCCTGGTGAGTAGGTATCAAAGAAATCTACACCGTCTTTTTGTCGAAACTTTTTGGCTAATATACGAGCTTTGTATTTTTCTATAGTACCATCAAGCCTTAATTTTCGTTTGAAAATCCATTTATGGCCTAGTGGTTTTTGTCCCGGAGGGAGATCAACCAATATCCATGTATTATTTTGCACAATGGATTCTACCTCACTTTGAATAGCCTCTTTCCAATAAGGTGCTTCGGATGATTCCATAGCAGCCCTATATGTTTGAGGTTCTCCTTCAACGGAAAATGTCGTGAAGTCTGGTCCAAAATCTTTGGAAATTTTCCCACGTTTACTCCTTCTTGGTTCAGAGATTTTTTCTTAAACAGATGAAGTAAGATTTTCATCATTATTAGTGTTTTGGTTTGACTCATCTTGAGGTAGTGTCCTTTTCTTATGATTAGGAACACTTTTATCCTTGTCTTTGTAAGGAAAAATATCCTCAAAAAATTCTGCTTCAACAGATTTCATAAGTGTGTTTTTGTGAATACATTTAACATCGGAATGATACACCAAAAACTTATATGTTGCACTATTATTGGCATGACCAATATATATGCAATCCACCGTTTTTAGTCCAAGTTTAGTTCTCTTTGGTAAGGGAACTTGAACTTTCGCTAGGCAACCCCACGCTTTCATCCGTTTGAAAGTAGGCGATCTTCCTCTCCATAACTCATAGGGAGATTGGTCATTTTTCTTTTGAGGAATTTTGTTCAATATCATATTTGCAGTAATTAACGCCTCACCCCATAGACTAAGGGGTGCACCCGAACTAATCAACATTGAATTCATCATATTCTTCAATGTTCTATTTTTACGTTCGGCAACTCCATTTTGTTTTGGAGTATATGGCGCAGTGGTTTGATGAACTATATCATGAGTAGAACATAATTCTTTGAACTCATTTGATTGATATTCACCACCTCTGTCTGACCTTAGAATCTTAATTCTTTTGTCAAGTTGGTTTTCCACTTCTGCTTTGTATGTTTTAAACATGTTCAAAGCCTCATCTTTGGTATGTATTAAGTATACATAACAAAATTTACTGCAATCATCTATGAATGATATATAGTAATTCTTTCCTCCACGAGATGGGGTTGCTTGGTAATCACATAAATCACTATGAATTAAACCAAACACTTCATTTGATTTCACTACAGATTTATGAGGATGACTTGCATATTTTGATTCTATGCAAACTCCACACTTAGTCATTTTGTTCGTAGAGCAATTTGGCAATATGCCTAACTTCACAATTCTTTGTAAAGAGCGATAATTAACATGGCCTAATCGTGAATGCCATAAAGAAGGGGAATCAACCATATACATGGAAGCAGTGATAGTGCCTGCATTTTCATTAATAATGGCAATTGCCTTAGTAGGTACAACGGATAGTTGGAAGAATCCCTCACTGAGGTAACATTTCCCTACATACAACCCACCCTTGGTGAGTACAAATTTGTCAGATTCAAATACAATTTTGAAGCCCTTGTTACTAAGAACAAGCCCATAAATCAAATTCTTACATATTTCAGGCACGTGCAACATATTAGTGAGCACAAGATCATTCTCGGAAGTGAGTTGTAAAGTCACCTTCCCTTTCTCTTCCACTTTCACAGAAGCAGCATTCCCTACGAACAATGGTTCTCCATCCTTGATGGCTTGGTAGAATGAAAACATATCCTTTTCAGAACATACGTGCATTGTAGCACCCGTGTCCATCCACCAATCGGTTGAATTTGTAACCAGATTTGCTTGAGCCGCCACAACCCCAATGAATTGGTTTTTAGTTTCAGCCCGGTTGGATTGGTTGACATTACTCGAACCTCCAACACCACCATCTTGATTCTTGCGAAGGCGACAATTTTTTGCTCTGTGTCCAGGTTTGCCACATACCCAACAGAGTCCTGTTTGTGGTTTCTTGAATGCATTGGTCATTTGTGGGGCGAATGCATTCCTCCCGGTTGCAAAAGATGGCTTGGCACCATTAAATTTGCCATTGCCTTTCTGAAACTTAGCCTTAGAAGCATTGCCTTCAACCATGTTGGCCTTAGGCTCTAATGAAACAACATCTGGCTTTTTATTTTTCCGGTTATCCTCTTCAACTCGAATTTTCAGAACCAATTGCTCAAAATTCATTTCCTCGGTTAGATGCTTAAGATAAACCTTAAAATCCTTCCATGAGGGAGGTAATTTCTCAATAATAGCACCAACAAGGAAATTCGGGTTAAGGCCCATACCTTCAACCTCTAACTCATGAACAATGATTTGGAGCTCCTCCACTTGCTTGACAACCGCTTTGGCATCACTCATCTTAAAGTTCAGAAACTTTCCGATGACGAACTTCTTGGAACAAGCAACCTCAGTTTTGTCCTTGTTCTCCAACGATTGCCACAACTCCTGTGCCGTTCTGAACGTGGAGTAGATGTCATAGAGAGAATCATCCAAGGCATTGAGAATATAGTTTCTGCAAAGAAACTCCTGACTTTCCTAAGTTTGAATGCCTTTCAGCCTTTCAGCCTTCTCCGCATCAGTCGGAGTATTCTCCTCTTCTCCTTCTGGCAAAGCCATAGAAGTCTCAGCAATCAATATGTTTGCCACGTGAAGAGTTGTCAAGTAGAACAACATCTTCTGTTGTCAGCGTTTGAAATCATAACCTTTGAATTTCTCAGGTTTCTCAACATGGGTTTTCACCATTGACGATCCAGATTGATCCATCTTTGCAAATCAGGAAATTGAATTCTCTGAAAAATTTTGCAACCTCAACAAATCTGGAAAAAAATCTGTTTTTTTTAATAGTATTTTTTTGTCTTAGATTGTTAGTGTCAATCTAGTACATCAATGATGAAATGATTGAGCACAATAATATAATAGTAACTCAAAATAACTTGAAATCAACAACAATGAATTCACCAAATTGAAAACACATACTAACTTGGTGTCGATAGAGGCCTGCTTGATGCAGTGTCATAAGACAAAAATTCGCCCCCACTTGTGCTACAGTTTTACGGACGTCTGTCTAGAGGATACAACTATCTAAGTGAGAGTTCTAGCACAAGAACTTCACTTCTGGCGAATTTACTATAAGTGTTCTTCAGAAACTTGTTTTTAAGAAGGAGAAGTAGAAGTCACAACCTTAAATCATTAATTGTGCAAAAAGTGATTGATTGTAGTTTGTTCTGTCTTGTTGTGTATATCTTCCAACCAAGTGATCAACCTTCTTTATATAGAGTAGCATATGAACAGTTACATCCATTCATACCAAAGGTTGTAATTGTTCTGAAAAGTTGCAACATTTGATTCGAATTTTCTGTCCGTTAATCACTTTATTTCTTCTTAATTTCATACAAGTTCCAACATAGAGGTACTACTTATTAGTTATTAGTAATGACCCTGCAATTGAATTATAACCTATATTTTTTTTTGAATTATAATCTCCTAACCACTAAAATTGTTTTGTGGAGGTTATGGAGAGATTTGAATAGATAATACTCTATGGAAGTGTTACATTATAGGATGAGCAGTGATATACATATCAAACTAAACAAAAAAGATATTTATAAAATATTTTGATAAAGTATTTCTTGATCAATTTGAACCATAATTCAAATCAATCTAACTTTTAACTGGTTAATGACTAAGAGTGGATTGAGCTAACAGATAGTGGATCAAAAACCCGATCCAAATTTAAATAAATTAGCCGAATTATATTTTTATATGCTAATTTTGTATCATTAGCTAACAACATAAGGAGGAGGAAATAAGGGAAATAAAAAGGCAGGATGTTGTTTACATAGAACTGATGATGTGACGTTCACTTAAAGCCCCTCCATTAAAAGTATGTCATTCCCACAATGCCCATATTTTGGGTGGTCTTTAATTTTTGCCTTTCAAATTTGAGTTATTTAATTTTTATCTTTTATTATTTTTTGCGCGACATAATTAGAATTTTGCTCGGCATAATTAGTATTTATCTTTGGCATATATATCATACACAACCCACATATTATGTCGGATAAGGTATAACTGTCAACACTTAATATAATATGAAAAAATGCATAATTTCGGGCATAATTATTTAATTTCAACATATGTGAAAGAAATAATCCCCTTGATTATTTTCATTAATTGAAAGGCTATATATACAAGTTACATATTTTCATAATAGGAAAATCATATTCCTATTCTACTTCTAAATCCTTATTCTACCATAATTCTAACTATACAATTATGGTAAGTGTATAACACTAATTAAGGTAACCTTTACATTACAATATACTACAAATATATATATACCATATATACAATATCCTATTGTCACTTGGATCTCAGAGAATCGGCCGAGAGGCCCACCGCCTAGGCCCAATTCTCATTGGAACAAATCTGCTGGATCGGCCGAGAGCCCACCGCCAAGGCCCATCGCTTCTCACCGCTTTGTCCGGTCCATCGCTTTGTATACCGTGATATACTGTTGTATATTCAGTGTATATCACATGTATATGACCTCTGTTTAACACACCCCCGCAGTCATATCGGGCAGTCTTCGAACGCTGAGACTGTCCCTAAAATCTTCAAAGAGAACCGCTGGTAGACCCTTTGTGAAGATGTCTGCAATTTGATAACGAGACGGGACATGGCATACGCGAACGTGACCCTTTGCAACCTTCTCACTGACAAAGTGAATGTCCATTTCGATATGCTTGGTGCGTTGGTGTTGAACTGGGGTTACCTGAAAGGTAGATGGCACTAATGTTATCGCAATATACCAAGGTTGCCTTCTGAATGGGACAATGAAGCTCCAAAAGCAAATTACGTAGCCAACATGATTCGGAGACCACATTCGCTACCCCTCGATATTCTGCCTCTACACTTGAGCGTGATAGCGTTGCCTGACGCTTTGCCGACCAGGAGACCAAGTTGTTGCCAAGGAACATACAGTAGCCAGAAGTCGACCGTCTGGTATCGGGACAACCACCTCAATCAGCATCCGTGTAAGAGACAAGTGTGGATGTAGATGAAGGATACAAGTGCAACCCATAGTCTAGTGTCCCCTGAATATACCGAATGATGCGTTTGATTGCATTCATGTGCTCAACCCTGGGATCATGCATGAATAAACACACCTGCTGAACCGCATACGTAATATCCGGTCTAGTAAAGGTAAGTTACTGGAGGGCCCCTGCCAGACTGCGATAGCGGGTTGGGTCCTCGTATGGTGCACCTGCTGCGGTACTTAACTTTGGGTTTGCATCAACTGGCGTGGAAGTGGACTTACAGGATGACATCACAGCCCTCTCTATGATCTCAGCAGCATACTTTCGTTGAGACAAAAATAAGCCACCTGAATGACGCTTGACGACAATCCCCAAAAAATAACTCAAAGGCCCTAAGTCTTTCATAGCAAACTCAGAACTGAGCATGGTCATTATAGACTGGCGCAAGGCATCGGAAGAGGCAGTCAAGATAATATCATCCACATACAACAAAATGTAGGCCAATGACGAACCACGACGGTAGATGAACAAGGAATTATCTGACTTGCTGTGAGTGAACCCCAGAGTCGAAACAAAGTCAGCAAATTGTGTATACCAGGCCCGTGGAGACTGCTTAAGCCCATATAATGATTTCTTCAATAAACAGACATGATGAGGGCGGTTGGGATCTCTGAAACCCAACGGCTGATGCATATAGATCAAGCTTCCTTGAGATTACCATGTAGAAAAGCATTCTTGACATCCAACTGATGAATTGGCCAAGTCTTTGAAAGAGCCAAGCTAAGCACAATGCGAATGATAGCCGGTTTGACCACCGGACTAAATGGCTCACCACAATCAATTCCAACTCGCTGAGTCTTACCATCACCAACAAGTCGCGTCTTATGTCGAGCAAATGACTCATCTGAATTCTCTTTATGAGCAAAAATCCACATAGACCTGATAACATTAATACCATATGGACGGGGCACCAACTCCCACGTCTTATTATCAATAAGAGCATTATATTCATCAGTCATAACAATTTTCCAATTAGGATCATTTAATGCGACACAGGAATGCGGGGCAAGGGGGATTTGGAGACATCAGAATGTAAATTAAAATATCTTTTGGGTGTAAATATGCCCCGCTGACTACGAGTGACCGGTCTATGACTCGAGGAGGAAGTGAGGGAATTTTGGGAATTTTCTGGGCTCAGGACGGACTGGCCAGCAGGCAGTGGGCCTGCTGGCCCAAATCGATAATTGGAAGTCTCGTATGGAGCAGTTTCAGAATTGGGTTGGACTGGCCCAATTGCTGGAACTGTTCCAGTCACTGGAATTGTTGGGCTTGGCGATACTGTGGGTCCAGCGGGCAGTGGGCCCGCTGGAGGATTTTGGGTGCGGGAGATGTCCGAAAAATTCTGAATAATATACGGGGATATTTGATCATCCAAAAAATTATACGACTTAGGCTCGGGACTATGAACTTTCGTAAAAGGCAATTGGGTTTCATAAAAAATGACATGGCGATTTATTATGATTTTCTTGGAGGATAAATCAAAACACTTATAACCACGATGATTCGACGGATAACCCAAAAATACACACGGGGTAGACCGAGCCTGAAGTTTGTTAATTGTGGTGGATGAGAATAACGGATAACACAAGCATCCAAAAATCCTAAGGTGAGAATAAGACGGGTTCTTATTATATAAGATTTTTAGGGGGGAAGAATATGTCAGACCTTTAGACGGAATTATGTTAAGAAGATATGTGGCAATTTGTAGAGCATGATGCCAAAAATATGGGGGTATGGAGGCATGAATTAAGAGAGTTCGGACAATGTTATTGATGGAACGAATTTTGCGTTCGGCCTTTCCATTTTGTGGAGATGTATGAGGACACGAAAATCTAAAATTGATCCCATTAGTAGCACAGAAATCCTGAAACTCCCTATTGTCATACTCTTTCCCATTATCACATTGAATATTTTTTATGTCTCTTTCGAATTGAGTACGAATGAACGCTCTAAATTTGATGAAGACGGAAAACACTTGTGATTTATTTGCAATTGGATACGTCCACAAAAATCTAGAATAATCATCTAAAAAGAGAACATAATATCGATGACCCACTGAACTAAGAATCGGAGACGTCCATAAGTCGCTATGAATGATGTCAAATGGCATAAAAGTATGAGAATTGGAGTCTACAAATGGCAACTTAACAATTTTTCCTAATGAACAAGACTGACAAATTGGAGTACGACTCGTACCCTTACAAGAAATAAAGCTATTTTTATCTAAAACTGATAAAATAGAAGATCCCGGATGACCCAGGCGAGCATGCCACATGGAAGGAGAGATGGCTGCAAAAGCTGACGGCAAGGCTGGACTCGATGGACTGAAACCAGGCATGATAGGATACATATCCCCTCTACTATCACACCTCATGAGATGACTCCCCGTCTTGAAATCCTTCACAGAGAAACTGAAAGGATCAAATTCAACAGAAACAGAATTGTCATTTGTGAACTTTCGGACAGACACTAAATTTTTAATCAATTTAGGAGCATGTAAAGTATTTTTCAAGAGGAGTGGTGGATTGGGGGGAGATGACGTTTTCTGACCATACCCTAGAATTTGAATAGAACTGACATTACCAACAATTATCCCCCGAGGGGTGCTCAAATTGGAATAAGATGAGAGAGTACCTGATTCGGAAGTCATGTGAGTAGTGGCACCAGTGTCCATACACCAATTTGGGTCCGGTTGAGATAACCCAGTGTGTGCATTGCGGCCTCGATATCGGTTTGAGTGGGGCCTGCTGCATGATGGGCTTGTGGAGGACGGGGCCCAAGAACTCCTGTCCGTGGTGATGCTGGGCCGTAATCGCTTCTTGTTGTTGCCGCTGCTGGGCCACTGGCCAGTGGGCCGCCACTGCTGGGTGTTGGGCCTGGACTGTTGACCAGCCCACTGGCCGCTGGAAACTGCTGTGTTTGCCCCCGCGATTTTTATTATTTTTGCGATTATTCTTGCCGCCACCATTATTATGGTTTTGGCCCGAATTATTCACAAAACCCGAAGAACTAGGAGATGATGCCACCATGACGACTAGGCTTGCTCCGGTAGCCGCCTTTTTAGCCAAACCGGCTTCTTCCAACGTAAGCATGGAGCGGGCCTGATAGAAGTCGGGAAGAGGGTTGCTTTGGCGAAGGAGAGTTCCAACACCATTATAGGCCTCCGAAAGACCGGCAACCAACTGTAGAACTAGACGATTATTTGTTATTGGTGCGCCAACATTACGAAGTTGATCTGCCAACTCCTTTAGTTTCTTGCAATATGCAGAAACGTTCGGAAATTCGTTCATTCGAACGAGAGAGAATTCCTGCTCGAGTGTGACGACACGTGAATGTTGATTGTCTTGGAATATGTCACGCAATCTATTCCATACAGCCATAGCCGTGGTATCCGACTCAATAATCGTCTGTAGAAGGTTCACCGAAATAGTGGTGTAGATCCACCGGAGAACGGTAGCATCAAGTGTAATCCATAACTCAGGATCCTCCGCAGGAAGGGGTCTAGCGGGAGGAATGATGTGATGAAGAACTTGATAAGAGATAGCGTGAATTTTAAACAACTCCGCCCACGTCGCATATTGAACGTTTTCCATCTCAAGGACAATAGGGATACTGCTCTTGATAATGGATACCGTGAGGGCAGGGTGATAATTGTTCTTAGACATATTGGAAGAACAAAGAGGAAAGGGAAATTTAAGAGAGGTATTTTTGAGAGCGGAAGACGAATTTTGGAGGAGAAACCCCGAGGGGGGGTGGGGTGTCTCGGCCAAAGGGAGGACAAAAGTTGAGAGAAAAACTTTTGTTTAGACCTAGTCTCTTGATACCATGAAAGAAATAATCCCCTTGATTATTTTCATTAATTGAAAGGCTATATATACAAGTTACATATTTCCATAATAGGAAAATCCTATTCCTATTCTACTTCTAAATCCTTATTCTACCATAATTCTAAGTATACAATTATGGTAAGTGTATAACACTAATTAAGGTAACCTTTACATTACAATATACTACAAATATATATACCATATATACAATATCCTATTGTCACTTGGATCTGCAGAACTGGCCGAGAGGCCCATTGCCTAGGCCCAATTCTGCTGGAACAAATCCGCTGGACGGCCGAGAGCCCACCGCCGAGGCCCACCGCTTCCCACTGGCCGCCGGTCCATCATCTCGTGTATACCGTGATATACTGCTGTATATTCAGTGTATATCACATGTATATGACCTCTGTTTAACAATATGTATCATATCATCCACACAAACCATATCGGATAAGGCATAATTTCCAACACTCAACATAAATTAAAAAATTACTATAAAACTATATCGCATAACTTAATTCATACATAATTTATGTCGCGCGAGGCAAAAATTCAATTTTTGAAAAAACAAATATTATAGAGACTATGTCTCGCGAAGTAAATCTGTATATTTTCATAAAATAAATAGCATGGATAAAAATTAAAGACCACATATATGAAGTGCAACAATTAAAGACCAATGCGTTTGAGGGGCAATACTTTTCTCGATATAGTGTATCCTTCATGTATTTGGTCAAATAGTTATAGAGGAGACTGTTGGACTTAAAGTCTTGCATCATTAGTCCATTACTAAGCTACCAAGTGCCAATTTCTACATGTGAAACTCTCTTATCTACTACAAGAACAAATTTAGTTGCCCGTACAAATGGCCCCTCACTTTTAACTTTTTTATTTCAATCTTTATGCATTGTGCAAGATATAAGCCACCTCTATAAGTTTATAATAGGAGAAAAGTGTATACAAATACAACTGCACTACTTACAAAGAAATCGGATTGAAATATTCTAGACTTTAGTATCATCACCTCGAGTAACTTTACCAAATTTTCAAATTTTGTGTAATGAAAAATCTAGGCTTCAATCTTAAGTAATATCATTACACTTGTCACAACTTTATTGTAACCGCTATAAACTCACTTAAAATTTTATATTTTCTAAAAGTTGGTAATTGTGTGGCCCATGATTAAACTGGTAATTACTCGATAACCACCTGAGTATCCAAAATCAAAAACAAATAGTAGATGCGCTGCAACGCAGCATATCCATTGACACCCCACAAAATGCTCCATCTATGACGACCCAAAGTTTTCGCTAATCTTTAACGTAATTTCATCTGCCTAAAGCTCAATTAAATTATTTTAGAAGATAACATGGTCAGCTTAATGTTTTAATAGTAACATTGATGATGGTTCTTCTAGAGTTGATGGATATTTATCTTATGGAGTTGTTTCAGTTTTTGCTTTTGACACCACATTAGCCTTATCCATGAATTTATAATGGTGCATTATGTTGTCGTTCATTAGCTCCGATTCTGACCTTGGCTAAACACCCCTTTTTTAGCGATTCTCTTTGCCGAAGATCCTATTTATCTTTTCACACACACCCCCCCCCCCCCCCCCCCCTCTTTTTTGTCCTTTTCTGTCATTTCTCTCAATTATTTTATTTAAAAGTGATCTCTATAACTTACATCTCTTCGTAACTTCTACTTTTATTTAGTAATTAGTAATATTCATTATTCCCAAGCCTTCCATGTTTATAACTCCCCCCTCCTCCACCCAATTATTTATTGTGCAATTTATTTGGCTCCTCTGCTTTTGTAGTGCAATAGCAGTGGCTATATCACCAGGTGATCAATTTTCTTACTAATATCTTTTTTAAACTTGTACTCGCCATGGATATATGTATTTCGTTTTGAAGGCTAATTAAGTTACAAATTGCAGTTTATGGATCAGAAGGGATGACTGCAACAATAAGGAATGTTTACAACTATGAATTTTATTGCTAGAGATCTTTACAAGAAAGAAGCGACATGATGATGGTGATGATGATGGTGATGAGTTTTTATTAGCACGGTATGGAAGAGTGTTTTAGAAAATGATTTCAATTTTTCTCTTTACTTCCTTTTTCACTCCAATTCATAATTGTAATAATCTTTAAAGTTTTAATTTGCTAAGTTAAATATGTATGTATCATTTCGCTTTTTGCGAATCCTATCTATAAAGCATGAAAATGTAAAACTGATTTATAGCTTTCACAATTCATTTAAATTTATGTGGAAATTATTTATTGATATATCGAATTGCAGTATTTGAGTTTTCCTTTTTTTTTTAATTGATAAAAGTTTTCAAGTTCTTCAGTTTTCATAAATCATCAGTACTGTCATTTGTTGGGATTAAATATTTGTAAATTCACAGGTTTCTTTATGACCGAACGGGCAAATTTTACTAGTACAATATAATGGAGAGTTTAAACTAAGTTTTATAATTAATTTATTGGAGGGCGTAGGAGCCCGGGGGTGTGGGTTCAACATGGGCATAAGTGTTTTAAATTACATATAAAAAGAAATATTTTATGCGAGGGTACGTAGCTTATAAAGTGAATTGTATATAAGTAATCCAATAAAAAATGTCATAAAAAATAGTTTAAGATTTTGAAACGATATATTATATGACGGAAAGAAAATTATTCTCTTACTTTTACTTTATTGCAAGACATAGTCTAATTTGAAATTTGAGAAACTAATCAAACCTGAGTAGAAAAATTGATTATGATCAAAGACAAGTATCTTATACGAATACTAGGAGAATGAGAAAGAAAAAAATAAATAAAGTATGAATCATTATGCAATGAATAATAATGCGGAAATGATTATGCAATAACGGATAAAGTATGAATTTTTATGCGTAAATTACCCAATTTAAGGGCATGACTGAACTATTATGTGTAAATTACCTAATTTAAGGCCTAAGGGCATTGTTATTGATATTTTTATATTTCTAACACACGTATTCTCATCCTCATAATATTTCATATAAAATATGTATAAATAAATTTCTGCATAGATTATTACACCAGAATTAACAATACAATATTTGCTTTCCAAATTAAACATCAAGTAACTTATGATGAGTTTACAACCTGAAATGGAACATTGTCAAAGTAATATGAATTTTACGCGAGGATTTTTAAAAATTGTATATTTCTACTCAACCGCCCCTTATTCAATGTAACTTAATTATATTCTGGTTTGAGACTTTAAATTAATTAAGAAAAAGACTTTGATTGGACCAATCTATTGAGGGTTTAATAGGATGGGATAGATTTGTAGGGTTTTGTGACAGACATTACTAGCTAGATTTTGAACGTTTACTTCCCGAGGAACGGGGTATTTAATACTCCATTCATTTTAATTTTTATATATATTTTTAACTTTTTATTACATAGGGTAGAGGAAGGAGAAATTGGGGTGGGACAACGCGTTAATTCGAATCCTCACCAACAAGCTTAATGTTCATGTAACCAACCAACTGATAGTTTGACTAAAATTAATTTTTCAGAAGGTCATTCAGCTATCATTATTGTAACATAGAAAAAAATTGCAGTCAGTTTGATAATGATCGAGTGACATTGCTTTTTCGGTCCGAAAAAGTCACTTAACTTTGTTTTGTTATCGAAAAGTCACTCAACTTTAATATTTATAAGACAAAAGTAATTCAACTCATTTAATCAACTTTTTCTTTTGTGACATCTCTTTAAAAGTTAAATTCTTAGTTACTATAAACTCATCCATTTTTACTATTTAGTGGCCCGCCCAACTAACCTAATCCGCTATTCAATGAATTTAGCGTAGGACTTGATGAGGAGAAAACTGATCAGTAGTGTAAATTTTGTAAAGCAGATGATTAATATAGTAGTTTTGAACAAAATCACTACTTCATGGCTCTTGCATTAATTATGTGAATTGAAACGTCGATTATCGATGTCGCATTTACTTTTCTTCAATCACCACCAACTTCTTATGATATTTTTTTTGTAAAATTTAAGTTGTTTGGTCAAGGAAATTGTATTCTGAATACATCACATATTGAAAAAGAGAACAAATGAACAACTACACTCAATTGATTTGCGTAATTTTTTGTGAATAGTGTATAAATTTTCTTGAAGAGCGGTTACTACTTGCAAATAGCTTAACAATAGTGCCATGGTAACCAAATGAACTTGAAGCAAAATTTTAAGACCTAAATAGGGAAGAGAATCTAGCCACGTTACCAATAAAATATTACTAATAGTAAAATTTTAGTTGTTAGTGTATTGTTATAAAAATCTGGATAGCGGGTTGATTTAGTAGGGTGGATCACTAAATGATAAAATGGGTGAATTTACTTAAATAAAGATTCAACTTTTAAAAAGATGTCAAAGTCAATAAAAATTGACTAAAATGAGTTTGAATGACTTTTGTATTATAAAGATGAAATTTGAGTTACTTTTAAGTGACCTTAGGAGAAATCAACTCGTTTGACTATGTGCAAGTTTAAAAAATTAAAAGAGATTTATAAATCATAATAGTCTTAATATCATTTGAATCATGAGATATTTCTATTTGAAACAAACTGAAAAGAAAAGTATGACATTTAAATTACAACGAATGAAGTAATATAATTAGGAAACAACGTCTCCTATTTATTTGTATCTAGCCTTTTTGTCAAGAGTTCTTTCGAGCCAAAGTTCTTTTGAAAATAATCTCTCTACATTTCAAGGTAGAGGTAAGGTCTACGTACACTTTACCCTCCATGTGCCCCACATTGTGGGATTTCACTGGGTATGTAGTTGTTGTTGATGTTGTGGAGTAATGTAATTAGGATAGGAAAATGTCAACAGGCGGTGGCGATTTCAGAATATAACCTATGAGTTCATGTGAACCTAATAATTTTTGTCCAGACTCTATATATATAGGAGCAAAGCTACTAGCCTATTTACGGGTTCGGCAGAATCAAACTTTATATTGTATTTAAAAATTTACTTAATATGTTAAAATAATTTGTCCAGAATCGAGTAAACTTATATTTTCTAGAATCTAAAACTCATAAATTTAAAATTCTAACTCTATTTCTATATGTATATATTTAAATTACCTACTAAATATCTATAAATATCTAACTATCAACTCGATTATAATTATATATCAATTTAAAATTACATAAATTCTTAAACTTCAAATTTTAAATTTTAAATTAATTACGGTAAAATTAGTTTCCCATGAAAGGTTCTGACTCGTACCTCGAAGAAGTTGACATAGCCACAACCTACGAGAAAAGGGAAAAATTGCAGCTACAATTCATTTTGGGGGGGGGGGGGGGGGGGGGAATTGCAGTTACAAATGTAGTTGTCGTAAAAGATGTCCTCCGGGACATAGCTGGATGATAAAAGAGAAGAAGTTAAAATTCAGCTGAAGACTTGCATAGTGGGTTCGAACCCTGATGAGAGCAATTTGATCTCTTCTGAGTAGGACATTGTAGGTGATATCAATTGCTTTGTTCTCAAATCCTGATCATTCAGACATATCCCGCGAAGCTGAATATAAAAAAAAAGAAGGAAAAATTGCAGTTACAAATGTAGTTGTCGTAAAAGATTATTGAATATGACCGTTGGGAACCAGCTGTATTTTAATTTATATCGACAAAGTACAAAAAGTTCTTTTTTTTAATTTATTTTTTTTAGCTTTGTACTGTTTTTGGTCTACAGACTCCGATCTAGTAGAGGATTTTACATGTCAAAAATAGTATTGATAAACACAAACAAACAGACAGACATAACATGATAAATTTACTAGCTAGCCTGTAACGGCTACGAATAAAGTGATGCTTTTGTTTGTTTCTATGTTGAAATTTTTCCTTTTGTTTTCTTTATTTTGCTAGGAGTACTTTGCATTGTGATATGGAAAATTACTATTCATGTAAAATTTATTATGGTCGCTTCACGTTATAATTTTCTTTATAATACTAACGTCCGGATTTGCAGAAAAAAAAAAAAACGTCAGGATCAAACTTGAATGTTATTTAATTATTCCTTTAAGTACTTCTTGTTGTATACAATATTGCAGAAAACGTAAATAAATAACTGTTAAGTATTACACACAACTGAAATTACAATTAACTTGAACAATAAACTGGAATTACAATACACTTGAACAATGAACTGGATCAGTTTTTTGTATGCTGAGTCGAGTGTTTGCACTATGTTTTTAAGACAATATTGCCCCATATGTATCATTTCTACGTCCTGGACAATTGTCTCCCAAGATAAAACAACAAATGAACAAATGACCAAAGGAAACTCAAGTGCTACCGTGAAGAATTTTGAGTAATGAAATGATGCTGGAAGGTAGTAGGATGAACTGATTTCGTTTCTGTTTTTGTGTGTAGCTCAACAATGGTGCAAATGGTCCTTTATATAGTTGAAGGAGAGGCTTACCAACTGCCCACATAATTGCCTGTTACTGGCCAAGTAATGACAATTATGGAGGTAGTAATTCACCAAAATAATGGTGAATTGATGTGCAACGGATTGACATTTAGGAAGTGAGTGCTGGTTGACGTTCCAGAAACCACAAAGTTCTCTGCCGAATTTGACTTTCTTGAAACTTCAGGGACCAAACTATACATATGAAACAATTCTGGTCCCGCGACCGGAAGGGACGGGCGGCGCGCGTGTGGGCTTTCCTCGAACCGAAGCACATCTAGGTCCTCCCTCCTTTAAACACATGGGATACCCCTTGAGGTCCCAAACCCCAAGCCAACCTTGAGACTTATAAACAAAACAATTTTTTCTTTCCCCACCGATGAGGGAGAATTGATTTCAATACCACACTTTTCCATGCTTCAAACACCTCACTTCGTGGACTAATATCTCTTTCATTTCTCAACGAAATTTGACGATCATTGGCCCTACGGTTATCTACTTACTTAGTAGATTATGCACGTGTGAAGAATCAGATTCTCCAACATGCGGAACACTAGTGTTTAAGCCGTTAAAGTTGGTCGGACGCAACTCCCGCCAAAGACAAATTTCCAACACTTATTATATACAACAAACACAGAGAGAGAAAAAGAACGTTCATATGATGTTTATGTCAAACTATATTAATTTACTATAATTAAGTGATTAGAGAGATGAATAATTTAGCATTTAACGTAGTTAAGTGATTATAATTTATGTGCAAATATCATGCACTTACAGTTTAATATACCGTGGTGAATCTATTATACATGTTACTAGTCCGATAAAACTCAATATCTTTGGCTCAAACCTTATATTTGTATCAATAATATAATTTATCTCAAACTTAGAAAATTTTCATATCATAAATACCAAATGATAAAAAAAATAACATGTAACGCTGCTCAATAAGTCTTATAACGATTTTTAAAAATTACTTAACATTTGTTTTTTTTTATCTTTGCTTGTATTTAAACCTTGATTTTCTTTTGTTTTATCATTGACTGCTAGGTACTTCATATTCTTCCGGGAGCAATAATTCTCTATGTTAGGAGTAACACTTATAGTAACTTACAAAAAAGTTGTTTTCAATATTCTGACATGATAAAAAATTGAATCTTGAAGTACAGATTGTTTTGTAGTACAGTTCTTAAACTATCAATAGTACTACATTCAATTAATGAATCTATCAAACTCTAATCAAAATTTGAAGAGCTAACAAATAAAAAGAACAAAAAAACAAAGAAACAGTAATATGAAGTGATGATATACTGGATTTTACCCATAAGAGTTATGGCAGGATGTATTAAAAAATCTGTTAGAAAGCGTCTACGTGTTAAATGAGTTTTACACAATGTGAATAACAATAACATCAACTTATAAATTTTCTTTTCACTATTCTGACATGATAAAAAGTTAAAAACTGAATCTTCGAACTACTAGTTGTTTTGTACCGTTCTTAAACTATCAATAGTACTACTATAGCATTCGATTGATTGAATCTGACTAAATAACTCTAATTAAGATTTGAAGCAGAGTAAAAATAAAAAATAAAAAACGGAGAAACAGTAATTGTGCTGATTTTTTGTTTTAAAAGATTGTGGTGGAATGAAAATAATTTGTTTATCATTAGCCATTAGGAAGAGATTTTGGATTTAAATTTTGCATATAAAATATATTATGTTAGAGAGTGTTTTGCTCCTGATCAGCGGGTGTCGTGCTTATCTTATGTGACAACACTACAAAGCGAATTGCTCTCTGGGCAGACAGTTATGTGATAATACTACAGAGAAATTGACACTTTCGTGTAACATGCTACGATCTCACGCCATTCAAAAACATCAATTGGACCAAAAAATGCAATGATAATATATTATCTCAATTAAACATATCGAACAAGTTCAAATTATAGTAGGGTGGCCAGTGGGCCGGGACAGCCCGACCCCGACCCGAGCCAGTCCCGAGCCCGCCCCGGTCCCGCCCCGACCCCGCCAAAAAAAAAAAAAAAAAAAAAAAATTTACGGGGGCGGGACTCGAACTCGGGACGGGACGATGTCTCGTCCCGCGAGACCCGAGCCCGCCCCGACCCCGACCCCGACCCCGCCCTCGCCCTTTGCAAAAATGGCCGTTGCACCAACGACCATTTTAGATTATGGCCGTTGGCAACGGCCATTTTAGCCCCCCTCCCCCAACCCCCTACCCCTTAATATTTATTTTTAACCCATAAGTTATTATATTTACACTTTAACCCAATTTTTCAACTATAAATAACTCATTTTCTCTTCATCTTTCTCACAAATCTTCCTACAATCTCTCTAATTTCTCAATATATCTCTCTACAATTCTACATTGTTTGCTAAATATTCAATTTTATTTATTCATTTGGGAATTGGTAGTGAAGTTGACAACTAGCTTGAGGATCTTCCATCGAGCAAAGTTTCAATTTTCAACCTCTCGATTACACGTCGACGTTACGTCGGCGTTTGGTACATTCGTTGCTTCATTAAATTATTATTGTCTGTTTATTTAGTTTAGATCACTTAATTTTATTGTCTTTAATTATTTATTTATTTATTTATTTATTATCATAATTAAAATGGAAGGATTAAAAGGTATATTTAAGGGTAAGGGTAAGGGTGCTTCTTCTAGTAGGGGCAACCAGGGCAAGGGTACTTCTTCTAGTCATCTTATTCCTACACAGGATGATTTTGTTGATACTCAACATTTTCCTACAATACCATTAGATTTAGACCAGGAGCTATTTTCTGGAACTCAAGAAGACTTTAATTTAGACGATGATCTAGATGATATACCCACTAATGTTGATGACAACACACCCACTAGTGCACCTTCAACCGAAATACCTCCTATTCCCCCTAGTATGAGACGAGGTCCAAAGAAACGACCATTAAAATCGATTGATGGACATTTTTTGATAGGGACGTAGAGAATCAAGTAGCCATATGTAAAATTTGTAAAAATGTTTTAAAATTTAAAACTGGAAAAGGTCACGGTGGGACGGTGGGTTTAATTAGACACGTAGTAAGTGCTCATCCAAATTAGGTATGCCCAATACCAGGCTTCAAAACCGGGTGCGCAAACGCCGCTCCATCGGGACAAGGTTCACATACGATATCGTCCCGGACCAAGTACATGGTCAAATTAACCCTATGACGGGGGGAATTGTAGGCTCTAAATACAATAAACATAGAGATAGGGAAGCAATATCAAAATTAGTTGTTGTGGAGGGTTTGCCTTTTTCATTTCCTTCATCTCCTAGGTTTTATTCATTACATTAGAGATATATATAATCCTCGCTTTTAACGGTTTTCCTAGATCAACCGTTAAGAGAGATGTATTTAAATTCGCGCATGAATATCAACAATATTTACGTTTTTCATTATATCATTTTAATGGCAAAGTATCCATCACGTCGATATAGGTCGTAGTACTAACGGCCATGATTATTTAACCGTAACTTGTCATTGGATAGATTATAAATGGTCTATGCAAAAACGTATTTTAGCGTATAGATATATAGATGATAGGCACACCGGTACTTTTATTGCGAAAAATATTTATCAAGTGTGCGATTATTACGGAATTACCGATAAAATTATGACTATTACATTAGATAACGCTTCTAGTAACAATTACGCCATTACAATTTTAAAAAATAGTTTAACTCCGTCTTTTCCGGACCATTTTCATATAAAATGCGCGTGCCATATATATAACTTAATTGTAAAGGATGGTCTATCACTTTTTGAAGACATTCTTAGTAAAATACAATTTGCTATAAACTTTATTTTTAAAAGTAATAAAGTACAACGTAGAAAAGAATATAAAAAAATTTGTCATGATTGTGGACTACCTTTTAGAAAAATTCCACAAGAAGTATCCACTAGGTGGAATTCTTTATACGAGCAACTACTTGTTGCTTATGACTATAAATTACATATAACTTTATTTTTTAACTCTCATAATAAAAAGCCAAATTGATATGATTTTAGATAGTGATTGGAAAAAAATTTCCGAACTTATTGTATTTTTAGAGAAATTTTTTCAAGCAACAAAAGAATTTTCCGGTATATATTATCCTACTATTTCAACTATGTTATTTTATATAACTCTAATATTTTTATTACTTAGTGAATATATGGAAAAACCAAATTATAAAGGCAAATTATTAAAAAAATGTTTCTCAAAATAAAAAAATATTTTATTCCTATTCCCTCTATTTATATTATTGGTTCTCGTATTAAATCCTACTATTAAAATAGACGGTACAAAATCACTAATTGAAACTATTTACGATTGTATAGAAGTACTACCACCTCCAAGTCCCAAAAATCTAAATCACCCACCACCTATTGAACAAACTAAAGAAGAAGTATTGTCTAGCGTAGAACACCAATGCAAAAATATATATAGATTTTATCAACAAGAAAATGCTAGTAACTTACCGGCTTCCATACCATCTTCTTCATCTTCAACACAACCTCACAAAAGACATGTCTGTTTCTGCGCTAGTATTGAAAGCCTCGAAATAGAATGTGCGGCCGTACCTCTACTACTAACCAAATTAGCGAGTTGGATATTTTTGTTTTGCAGGGGGTTCGTACCGTATCAAGAAGTTATCAATGAAGATGGACATGAAGACTTGCTTGAAATCGGAGGGGAATGAAAAGACCTTTCCGACACTTTCAATGATGGCTCGAGATGTTTTGAACATTCAAGCGTCGTCAATCGCGTCGAAAGCGCTTTTTCGCGAGCAGATATCAAATAGGAGACCACGACACTCATTAGCCGGAGACAACTTGGAAATTGCGGTATTATTCGAGAGATTGGATACGAGCGGAGCGGAGAAGGTGCGGTCAACCGGAGATCAACGAAGAAGATGATGAAAACTACAACGAAATCTTAACCGAAGGTAGTGGAAGCGACGTGGATCAATTTGACCAACAAATACCAATTCCAACCGAAGAACCACATGAAATCATCAAGCAATTAGAACAGGTTTTTTTGAGAATGTAATTTTTTTAATTGTAATTTTATTATGTAATTTGTAACTTTTGGACAACACCACAAAGTTGCAATTTAGATTTTAGACAATTGTATTTGTATTACAAAAAAATCATATGTCTATTAAATAATATAAGAGGTACAAAAACAGCCTTGGGATGTTTTTATTACACTATCTTGTTTTGTTTATTGAGTTTTTTTTATACATATGTTATTTATTTTTTTTTTTTAAAAAAAAAAAACCCGCCATATCCCGACCCGAGCCCGAGCCCGACGGGATCGGGATGGGACTTGCTCCAGTCCCGCCAAACCCGACCCCGCCAGAGCCCGCCAGACCCGACCCCGCCCCTTCTCCCGTCCCGCCCCGACCCCGACACCGCCAGACCCGGCCCGCCAGACCCGAGCCCGGCCCACTGACCAACCCTAAACTATAGTAACAAAAAACTTATTAGGTCAAAAGCTTCATAAAAAGTCCATCGACCCTTCAATTGACAACAAGAGTGAATTTTCTTGTCATAATTGCGTCTCACCCAATGTAAATTTAATTAATCGAAACTCAATACGAGTTCGGCGAAAAAAAAGATATACTGAATTTTTGACCGGAGGATGTATTCTTTTTTTTTTTTGTTGACGAAGGAACCCGCAACCGCTATTCTCTCGAGTGCGCACAGGGTAAACTCCGGACTGACGCAATAGCCTGCAAACCACATCAGCTGATTAACCACACTTGACAAGCCATGTATGACAGGCTCAACCAAGAAGGTTTATGCAGGGGATCGAACTCGTGACCTTGCGGTCACGCGCTCTACTGCTACACCAGCTTGGCTACCCTTGCGGGTCCGGAGGATCTATTCTGACAAGACATCCACGTGATTGATGCAAAAACACATACTCTTCCTCCTCCTTCATCTCTCTATTTTTCCTACTCTCTATTTATCAATTTATGTTATTCCATTCGTTTTTTTAATTCGTTTAATTTTTTAAAACTTTTTCATCCCAACTTTCCAATATATTTAAAATAACAAAATTAAATGTCATTTTTATACGTTCAATACATATTTAATTTATGATCATGAAAAATCTTCTCTAATTTTTTAAATTTTATGTCAAATTAAAATTAAATAATATTTTAAAATAAAAAAATTCTATTTTTTTTAGTTTATTTTTAAAAAATATCACCATTTTATATTTAAAAATAATTTAATTTTATAAGATATTTTACCGTTATATATAAAAAATCTTATTTTGAAGCCTATATTTCTTTTTTAAACTGGGTAACAAGTCACATAAATTAGGACGTAAATTAAATATCTTTTCACCTCACTCTTACCCCACTCTCTGTTTTCCATTCAATATTCTCTTCCATTCCACTCACTATATACACTTTACTTCTTCCCCCTTCTCCCCTTTCCTCAAAGATAGCATCTTTCTCTTTAGTCTCTTCATTTTTCTCAAGTGGGGTTTAATGGAAACTAACAAAGCTTTGCTTTTCTTGCTGTTTTTAGCTGTTTCTTCAGTATTTGCTGATGAAGGTAAGCTAGTACTATTATTTTTATAGTTTTTGTAAGTTCTTGTTTTGGCTAGTGCTGTTCAAAATGTTATTTTGGTTGATTATTGTTTGTTTACTAGTGATGTAAGTTGGTAATTAATGTCTGTATTTAATTATGGTTTCCATTTTTCTGAAGTGGGGTTTAATGAAATCAAAATGGCTTTTTTCCCTATTTTTTGGTGGTTTATGCATTTATTTGCTGATATAGTTGAGCTATTGTTATAGATATATAGTCCAAGTTCTCTTTTTTATATTAACTGAGGTTAACATGGTTTAATCCCTTGAGTTTTGTGAGTTCTTGGTTTGGCTAATGCTGTTTCAAAATGTTATTTTGGTTGAATATGGTTTGTTTACTAGTGATGTAAGTTTGCTTTAGTTGGTAATGTCTTTATTTTAATATGGTTTCTGGGGTCTGAAGTTAACTGGTAAGAGAAAAAATTGACCTTTATTCTGCATGTGTGAAATTTCAAGATTTTGTTAATTCCTTTCATTAAATGAGGGTTAGCTAAATATTATTTTTTTATTTAATTTTATGTTTTCTGGTTTGGTCATGCAATGGGATTTTTTAATGTTTTAAATATGTAAGAGATGGAGTATGAATTAGGTATTCTTGAGAAGGAATGTTAAGAAGGAAGAAGTTCTAAGAGTAAAGTTTCAAACTTTCCTTTTTCTTTGTCTTTTCTGTCTGTAGTTTAGTTGTTTGGCCATTAATGTGAATGACTTGACAATCCTTTTGGGGGTAGAGGGGTTTGGGCTAAACCACAAAATTGTGTCCAAACTATAGAGCTTAATGTACAACTTTTTTTACTATGGTGTGTCACCAAATCTACTAGGTTCTTGGGGTTGGCCTAAACCACAAATCATGTACAAGCTGCAAAGCTGAATGTACAACTTTTTTACAAGGGTGTGCCACCCGTTCTAGTATGGGAGATGTTCAAATCTCCATAAGACAGAAAACAGAAAGAGTCAGGTGAGTTCTTCCCATTTGTCTAAGCATTGACCAGTAGAGTTATCCGATATTTGTGTTGGTGGGAGATAGCTAGTTTGCATGTCCACCACTTTTATAAAAAAAGAGAGAAACTTTTACTAGGGTGTTTCTTTCTAGTAAGCTCAATAATTAGCACCAAGTTGTTAAAGTTTTGCTTTTTCTCAAGTAAAGAAATGAATATTGGTTTTTTAGACAAGACAAATAGAAGAAAACAAGATTTTTTTGATTTATAATCATGAATGAGACAAAGAACAAGAACAGAACAAACATCTCAGGTGGAAAAAGAACCAGGAAGAACCTGATGTACAACTAATTTCATGTGCTTTTTTATACTAGGCCACACTGCCCAAATCACCAGCAAGTTGGCCAAGTACATGGTCCCAGCTTTCTATTCTAAAGTTATTTTCTCTTTGTTATGTTTATGATGTGGAATATTGTGCTTCTGGGCTCTGGCCCTCAATAATTGATGGTAAAATGGATGAGTGTAAATTGTGATGTGGAACAATACATTAGAGGTGAATAAATGCAAAAAGAACTTTGGATGCTAGGAATAGAGAAAACAATTGTTAAAATCATATAGTCTAAGTTCAAAGCAAGATTTTCAAGTATTGCTATTCAACTCAATCATGGTTAATTGATTAGTAGATTAGTAGATAGAAGTTCAGCTCATTTCTCTTAAACTTGCCAAACTATATAGAGTGAACTTCTTGAATCTTAACATACTGAAAGCCATATGAATAGTATTTCCTCTGAATTAAATTGATTGTTGATCATTGGAATGTAGATATGACCTTTAACTTGAACTTGGATATAGTGACGGGAGGACAATATGAAGTTTAATTTTTTCGTCTTCCATGCAGATGTCTTTATTGGAGTAAACATTGGAACGGAGCTCTCAGACATGCCACACCCAACTCAAGTAGTTGCACTTCTTAAAGCCCAACAAATTCGACATGTCCGCCTCTTCAATGCAGATCGTGGCATGCTCCTCGCCCTTGCAAGTACAGGCATCAAAGTCGCTGTTTCCGTACCCAATGAACAGCTCCTTGGTGTTGGCCAATCAAATGCCACTGCTGCTAATTGGGTTGCCCAAAACGTCGTCTCACATTATCCAGCTACCAACATCACAACCATATGTGTCGGTTCTGAGGTTCTATCAGCCCTTCCAAATGCTGCACCGATCCTCGTAAACGCCCTTAAGTTCGTTCATTCAGCCCTCGTGGCATCAAACCTGGACAGGCAAATAAAAGTTTCGACACCTCTAGCTTCTACAATCATTCTCGACTCGTTCCCCCCGTCTCAAGCCTTCTTCAATCACACTGTGAAACCAGTATTAGTACCGCTCCTCAAATTCCTCCAATCCACTAATTCTTATTTCATGCTAAACGTCTACCCTTATTATGACTACATGCAATCCAACGGTGTTATTCCGCTGGATTACGCTCTCTTCAAGCCTCTAGCTGCAAATAAAGAAGCTGTTGACTCCAACACGCTTTTGCATTATACTAACGTCTTCGATGCAATGATTGACGCTTCTTACTTTGCAATGGAGGATGTCAATATCACTAATATTCCGGTTATGGTGACTGAATCGGGCTGGCCTTCATTGGGCGAGTCGAACGAACCTGATGCTACTATAGACAATGCCAACACTTACAACAGCAATCTGATAAAGCACGTGCTGAACAAAACCGGAACTCCTAAACATCCTGGTATTGCTGTTAGTACTTACATCTACGAGCTGTACAACGAAGACGCTAAGGCAGGGCCTTTGTCAGAGAAGAATTGGGGATTATTTAATAACAACGGCACGCCAGTTTATATTCTAAGGTTGACTGAATCAGGGTCTATGTTTGCGAATGATACTTCGAACAATACTTACTGTGCTGCAAAAGAGGGGGCAGATTCTAAAATGCTACAAGCTGCTTTGGATTGGGCTTGCGGACCCGGTAAGGTGGATTGTGCACCGTTGTTGCAGGGGGAACTGTGTTATGAACCGGATAATGTGGCTGCACACGCTACCTATGCTTTTGATGCTTATTATCACATGATGGGGAGGACTCCGGGGACTTGTGACTTCAATGGGGTGGCTACTATCACCACAACTAATCCAAGTAAGCATTTCGTTTATCTAGCCAAAATTGGCTGTTTCTTTTCTACTACTTTCTTGCAGTATTTGATGCTTAGGATTTAAAAGAACGAAACTTGTAGACTAATGATTCTTATGTTTTGCATATTGCAGGTCATGGTTCTTGTGTATTTTCAAGGTAACTTTCCTTAATGATGAACCTGTTTTATTACGCCATAAGTAAAATAACCTGTTAACTAACTAATCTTTGTCAGCAGTATTTTTCACTTAATCACTCCATCTTGAGTTCACAACTAAACTCTTTGTTGAATTGGTGCAGCCTTGGCAGAAATGGAACTTTCCTAAATGGCACGGCCCCAGCTATGGATTCCACGAGTTCAGCAGCCTATCCTGCAAAGTATTTAAACGATAACGTCTTTTCAACAACACTGATGATTCTGGGAATTCTAGGATGGAGTGTGATTCTTTTGTAGCATGGTAATCTACAACATTTACCCGCGACAAGATGCAACCTGATGCAACCTGCACATTTTTCTTTTCAAGAAATGAGACTAAGTTATCGTGGATCCCCGTTGCCTTTTTGGAAAAAGGAAGTAGGTTACTGATCTTCAGAAGCCTCGTAATTTTGTACAAATCCATGGGAGAGCCTGTTTCTTTGGTAGTGTAGGATGAATTCAACATTGAACTACTTTACAAATTCTTTATATTTGTTCTATTGGTTTCCTTGTGATCATTGGAATACCAATTTCTTTTATTCATGCCTTGGGTCTTTCTAATGTGATTTACTATGTGGCCTATAGATTCTGTTGTTCCCTTCTTGAACAGTACTTTGGAAATTTCTAATATTTCTTAATTTTCCAATCCCAAGTTTGAATCCGAAAAACATTAACATAAATGAGAAATGTTACTAATTGGTACAAACTTATGTTAAGGGGATACAACTTATGTTAATTCATCATATGGTCAACTCCTTTTTATAAATCATTAGCGTATGAAATGTGAATTACATTAGTTCGTGAACTAAGTTCTGATTTTATGATTTTCTTTTTTCCTTTTTGGTGACAAGTTACACATGTATCTAGTTTATTATGCAGTGCAGGGGTGAAAATCTGAACCACTTCTCAATTCTTTATATTTGTTCTATTGGTTTTTCCTAATTATGATCATTGGAATGCCAATCTCTTGTGCTTCACACGCCTTGGGTCTTTCTAATTCTTGTGATTTAACAATTCTATCATATCACAAGATGGGTTGTGGTGGGTTGGTTGGGTCCCTCCACCCTTAACAAGAGGTCTCCGGGTTGAATCTTTGGAAATGGATAAAATTCTGTTGGGAGTGCCGATCCTAGAAATGGGTCCTGCATCGCGCGATCCGGAATTAGTCTGCTCCAATGACAATGGGTGAGAAACCAAAAAAAAAGAAAGAAACAAGCGTTAAACTTGAATAAAAGAAAAGCCATTACTTCTAAGTTGAAGAATCTTTGCAAGCATTTTCATGACAATATTTCTACAATATTCATCAATACCAAATTTGTTCCCAAGGACGCTACGTTAAATAATTAGCATAAATTGGCATGATTGCTATTTTTATCAAATGTTATTTTCTTGATGAAATTACGCAGTAGTTTCCTACAAGAATCACAAGACTATCAAAGTAACCAAAGATGGTAATTGCGTTTTGAAGAAGGTCGATTAATTAACTCCACACGTTTGTAGACTATAATGGAAAACAACTTGTTATAAAAAGATGGCTCAATTCTTTACGAGAACTTCATTATAACTTGGTAAGAAAATGGATGTGTTGGCCGACTTAAGCAGCATTTTACCAGCTATATTACTGTTTTTTTTGTCTTGATTGATGTACTACTATTTATTTTCATCATAGAATTATATGCACTAATAGTAGAGCTAAGGAAAGAAGATGCACCACCCGTCCTGTTGTTGCTTCATCTTCTGTCCATTTCAATGTCAAGGAAGCTGCTCGAGGTGGTGGTGGAGCCGCCCAAGGTAGTGGTGATGGTGGTGGTGCAAAAGATGTTAATATAGTTATGATGGCATAAGTGTAAGGTAAATACAAGTACTTGTGTTTACTCATCAAGTAGCTCTGCTAATAATAAATGTGGCATCTGCAAAAAGGCGATTTTGTTGGAGTCTGTCCCAGTGAACGGTGGTATCCGTACCAATGGTGGTGGTGGTAGTGGTGATGGTAGCGATGATAGTGGTCCTAGCCATGCTAAATAAGTAGTACTAGCTAGTAGCTAAGCTGGAAAAAGACAAGTAAAAGGGGATAAAAATATGATATACTAAAGGAGGGGATATAATTTATGCTTCTTAAACTTCATATGATCCGGTCCAACTCCTCCTTTTTTTAGTTATGTAGTGTACTGAATTGCATTAGTTCGTGAACTAAGTTCTGATTTTATGATTTTCTTTTTCTTTGCTGGTGAGCATTCTTCCCTAAATCGAAAGAAATTTTATATCATGTATTTGTATTGGTGAAACGTAATAGCTAGGTACTTCAGAAAATAGTTGACCCGTACATCATTGTTATTGAAGAAGAGAATTTTGACAGTAATTTTTGCATTTTCTTGAAGCTTTTATGTGACCAATAGTTTTCTTCATGGCTAGAAACAGATGTTATGTATAAAGACCCCTTAAACTTGATGCATTTTATTCAATTCCCTATTAGACTATGTTTGATCCTAATTACCCTCATGTACTTAGTTTTTCTATAATCATTATCTCCTCAAACCATAACTAATCCTAATTAATTATCCTCATATATATTTGGCTTTCTATAATCATTACCCCTCAAAAGGAAAATGGTAAAAGAAGAAAATATTGATAGCTATATTTTAATGAAGGAATAGAGAAGATATATGGAAGGAGACGAAGAAATAGTTGGTGGGATGACTAAACACAAAAGAAAATGGTATTTTAATTTTTTTTACACATCATATTAATATGATGTGTTGTTATTTCATACTCTCACGCACCAAACGTCATTTGAAATCACATGAATTATAGAAAAGCCAAGTATAAGCGTAACTAGAACCAATTATTATTTGAGAGGTAATGATTATAAAAACAAACAAGTAGGGGGGGGGGGGGTTGTAATTAAAGAGTATACATAATTTAAGGGGATTTTAAATAAAACGCGCCAAATTTGGAGGGTATGGTCTTTATGTATTATGCCAATTAAGCATAGATCACTGTTTTGTTCAGTATTGGGATTAAGTATTGTTTAGACACTTTCACTAGAAAACAAGGCTAATTTAGGTAATTGACAGCAACAACTAACAAATCCTGGCTGCTAGTATACTTTCATAAGGATGTCAAAATATTACAGCTTGTGAAATTGTAACATTTGCCTAAGAAAGGAATTTTATATCCCGTATTTATACTGATGAAAAGTAATAAGTACGTGATAAAATAGTCACGTGTGCCACAAAATTGCCCGTATATCACAAGATTTTCTAACACACAAAGAACAAATCTAAACATGGCAGGTGGCACCAACGGTGCTAATGAAATCAAGAACTTTCACCAATGAGTTCTCTTTCGTGACTGGAAATTAAACAAATTCTTGTGACCTACAAAATTAAGCTTAAATTACTATTAATCAGAGTGTTATGAGGAGATTGATCGACTGTTATTTAGACTCTTCCCTGGATCTCGTGCATAGCGGGAGCTTAGTGCACCGGCTGTTTTTTTTTAGGGTCAATTTATTGATTAATTTCCAGAAAGGCAGAAAGAAGTTTCAGAAAATTTCAGCTCATGTTAGTTTACACTCATAATATCACAGAATTTGAATATGTAGCAAGCTAACCAGTATTTTGGGTCTTCTCATTCGGTAAAAAGAAGAGAAGTCCACAACTTTCAGCTTGATATATATCATATCTTCACCTTTAAAACTAAATAGAAATTAAGTTACAGTAGGATTTTATCATTCTTATTAAGTTAGCAATGGATGGTTATCATGAACATTTTTCAAATATAATAGTATTTGGTTGCCTAACAAAGGAGTTTTATATCCGTTATTTGTACTAGCTAAAAGGGCAGTCCAGTGTACTAAACTCCCGCTATGCGCGGGGTCTGAGGAAAGGTCTATTGTACGCAGTCTTACCCTGCATTTTTGTAAAATGTTGTTTCACTGCTTGAACCCGTGACCTCCTGGTCACATGACAGTAATTTTACCAGTTACTCCAATGCTCTCCTTCTAGCTAATGGAAAGTAATATGTACTTGATAAAATAATCAAGATACACACAAGTTGATTCATACACCACTATTATTAAACAAAGACTGATCTACCAGCCTGAGGCAAACTACTATTTTAATAAATTTTAGCCACTATAATTACTGTATAACCTGTTTATAATCATTCTGTACAGTGAGTATACACGAGCAAAGGCTACAAACAATTAAGGTTAGGCGGGTGAAAATATTCTTAGCCGCGTTGGCTAAAAATGTTAAAAGCCCAAAAAAGTGAAACTTACCTATATGTACTGTCCGGTCAAACTAATTTATCATTATGATCGAAATATATAAAATTTATATATTGATTATGTCTATTATATGTATAGGTATGTATATTATACGTATATTAGATATAAAACTTATACATTTTATCATATTTTGTAAACTAGATCACTCAACGACATCACACCGTAATTTTTCAAAAAAAAGAAGCAATTACTTCTAAGTTGAAGAATCCTTACAAGCATATTCATGACAATATTTCTACAATATTCACCAATACCAAATTTGTTCCTAAGGAAGTTACGTTAGTAACATAAATTGGCATGACGCCATTTCTACCAAATTTGATGAAATTACGCAGTAGTTTCCTACAGGAATCATGATACTATCAAAGTAACCAAAGATGGTAATGTTGGTTACAATGCTGCTGAAAACGGAAATAAGTAACTGTTAAGTATTACAACACAATGAAATTACAACAATCTGAAATTTCAATAAACTGGAACAAGAAACTGGAACAGTTTTGATATGCTGAGTCGAGTGATGACACTCTGTCTTTAAGACAAGATTGCCCCGTATATATCATTTCTACGTTCTGGACAATAGTCTCCCAAGATAAAACAACAACTTCAACAAATGAGCAAAGGAAACTCAAGTGTTACCTTGAAGAATTTTGAGTAATGAAATGATGCTGGAAAGTAGTAGGAAGAAACTGATTTCGTTTGTATGTTATGTGTGTCTCAACCATTGTGCAAAGGCTTCATTATATAGTTGTAAGGAGAGGACTTACCAACTACCCACATAATTGCTGTTACTAGCCAAGTAATGACAATTATGGAGGTAGTAATTCACCAAAATAAATGGTGAATTGATGTGCAACGGATTAGCCTTTAGGGAGAGTTATTCAGCCAAAATAAATGACTGAATTGAGTGCATTTTAAGGCTGGTTAACGTTCCAAATACCAACAGCCAACAAAAACATAAGTTCTCTGCCCAATTTACCTTTACCAGAAACTTCAGGGACCAAACTGTAAATATGAAATAATTTGGGTCCAACAAGATAATATCAGAAGAAGCCCGTGACCTGTGACCCGAAACCCGAGACCGAGACGGGACGGGCGGGCGGCGGCGCGCGTGTGGGCTTATCCTCGAACCGAAGCACATCTAGATCCTCCCTCCTTTAAACACATGGGATACCCCTTGGGGTCCCAAACCCAAGCCAATGTTGAGACTTGTAAACTAAACAAATCTTTTTCCCCCACCGATGAGGGAGGATTGGTCTTTACCACCTTTTTCCATGCTTCAAACGCCTCACTTCGTGGACCAATATCTATTTCATTTCTCAACGAAATTTGACGATCCTTGGCCCTACGATCATCTACTTACTTAGTAGATTATGCACGTGTTAAGAATCGGATTCTCCAACATGCGGAACACTAGTGTTTAAGTCATTAAAGATGGTTGGACGCAACTCCCGCCAAAGGCAAATTTCCAACATGTAATTGCGTTTTGAAGGAGGTGGAATTAATTGTTAAGAGTCATACATCGGATATGGAATGTGAACATGGACTCTTTATACGGACTTGGACAATCGTCACCCTACAAGCTAACTTTTGTGGTTGAGTTAGGCCCAAGATCCATTATTTACATGGTATCAGAACCAGGCTCATTCTAATTCTTTGTTCACTGATTATTGGGCCCCCAAATTATATTATCCACGCTCCAGTTAACAAGGTCTGGGCGTGCGGGGAGTGTTAAGAGTCTCACATCGGATATGAAATGAGAACATGGACTCTTTATATGGATTTGGACAATCCTCACCCTACAAGCTAGCTTTTGGGGTTTAGTTAGACCCAAGATCCTATAAAGAATGGATCTTGGACCTAACTCAACCCAAAAAGCTAGGGTTGAGTTAGATCCAAGATATGATCCATTCTTACATGGTATCAGAGCCAGACTCATTTCAATTATTTGTTCACCGATGTTGAGCCCCCAAATTATATTATTCATGCTCCAGTTAACAATGTCTAGACGTGCGGGGGAGCGTTAAAAGTCCCAATTCGGATATGGAATGGGAATATGGACTCCTTATATGGATTTGGACAATCTTCACCGTACAAGCTAGCTTTTGGGGTTGTAAATTTCATATTATCCAGAATCCAGATCAACTCCTTCTTCTAAATCATGTAGTGCATGAAATGTGAATTACATTAGTTCGTGAACTAGGTTCTGATTTTATGATTTTTCTCTTTCTTTGCGGGTGAACATTCTTCCACTCAATCGAAGAGATTTTATAGTAGGTACTTATATTGGTGAAACATAGTAGTAATAGAAACTATTTGATAAAATAGCTGATCTATACGTCACTAGAAAATGCCAATTTTTGGCAATATGACAAAAACGGTCCCTTGTTTTTGGTAGTATGTTTGAAATATTCCCTTAAAGTATTACCGAACAATTTTGGTCCTTTAAGTTTGCTAAAAGTGATCACTTTTGGTCTCCATCATATATTTACCAAACTCTAACTGTTAAATTTAATCGGAATTCTGAAAAAATAATTTAATTAGAAACACCTGATTTTTCCATTAATATTTCAGAAACCGCAACATAAAAATTAAAAACTAGACAAGACACAAAAATTAGACAAAAAAAATAATAGAGATTGCATCTCAAAAGTTGCATCAGACTCTTGAAATAGACCAAATAAAACATGAATTACAAAAACTATACTTCAAAATGTGAGTTTCTTTTAGATAATTTTTTATTTTCATAGTTCCGGTTAAATTTAACAATCAAAGTTTGATAAATGTGTGACTGAGATAAAAGTAGAGTATTTGCTTTTGACATACTTAAAAACCCGAAATTGCTCAAGTGATGCTTAAGGGATTGATTTAAACCTAGTACCAAAGATAAGGGACAATTTTTGTCATTTTCTCGTACTTTTTGAATTTTCTTGAAGACTTTTATGTGATTAATAGTTTTCTTCATGGCTAGAATTCAAATTCATATTACGTAATTAAGCATAGATCAGTGTTTTATTCAGTATTGGGATTGAGTGTTGTTTGGACACCACTAAAAAATCATGGCCAATTGAGGTAATTGACAGCCACAACCAACAAATCCTGGCTGCTAGTATACTTTCAGAAGGATGACCAAAATATTACAGCTCGTGACCATAGTTCAATTTAATTACTTTAATAAGCGATTTAATTGTATTAAGTATTTTTAGTTTTTACATCGTCATTAGTGAATATAACTTTAAACTCTTCTAAATTGTAGTGTATCTGATTATGAGACATGGCCGAATGGAATAATAATCTAATGAGGGCTCGTTTGGGTTGATGTATACAATATATATACACCTATATTATTTGATTTACACGTTGAAATTTGTATAATTAATTACGGTATAAGTAAATACCCCAAGGTGATGTATTATGTTTCGGAGGTCAGAAGCAGATTCAAAATTTGAATTTAAAGAACTCAATCTCTAAGGTTTTTAGCGTGAACTCATTGTATTTCTAAAATCATAGATTTATTGAAATTTTAGTGAATTTGACTAATTCAGTTGATTTGATTGAACATAGGTTCCATCATTCTCTAGATCTACTGGAATTAAGGTGATTCAAAATATAAAGAGCAACATCTAATATATATATACATATATAAAAAAAAAAAAAATCGAACGGGGTTCGGATTGAACTTTTCGCGGTACTCTAGCTTCGTTCATGTTCACAACAAATCAATAGATGCGAGACATTTGTTTTTTAAACATCTATTTATTACTTAGTCGTAATTAACTGACATATATATATATATTACTCCATCTGTCTCATATTACTTATCCATTTTTCCTTTTACACACCACTTAAGAAATTATAAATGAAAGGTGTATTTTTACCACCTTATCCTTATCTCTCTCCAATAAATTACACTTTAATTAATATTGATTATTTTCAAGACTACTTAATATTAAGGGTAAGATGAGAAAGATTTAATTAATTTTATTGTGGCTTTATAAATTAACAAGTAATTTTAGATAAATATTTTTAATAACATGGACAAGTAATATGAGACGGAGGTAGTAATTGTTAAAATGTATGATATGGAGTAAATACTAAACGTGGATAAATATTTATCGTAATCTAATAGATTGAGATAAATAAATGATCCGTGTAAATCCTAACCATAATGGGCTGAAGCCCAAGCCCAAACCCATCAGAAAACCCTAGCTACGGATCCTATAAATATTCAGATCTGCTTCAATTCTCTTAGATTTTAGTTTACTTTTCGTAGTAATTTTACAGCATCTACTGTGATTTTCTTTGTTTCCATCTATAACAACTGAGAAAATACGAAATGATGCTAAATCAATTCTTTTGGTACTTATGGACACGCATATTTCAATTCTTTTTTCATGATTTTATGCGTTTTCTCGTAGGTTCCACATTAAAGCATTGCTAATTTTTTTTGCTCAATGATGATTGATTTGCTTTAACCACACTGAAAAAAATGAGTTAATTAGGGATTTGTATTAGACCTTTTTGGATTTTTAGCTGAAGTGTTTTACTTAATTTCTTTTTGTGCTTTGTAAAATGGCTTTATGAATCTCTGCTCTAATGATTAGGGTAAAGATGAGAGCTTTTTGCTGAGAAAAATTGAAATTGAGTGGGATTTATTTACTTCTTCGGTTTAAAATCCTCTATGGTTGGTCAAATTCTTATTTAGCTTCTCATGTGGAAAAACTTTGGCCCATGTCTGAGAGCAAATAATTCTTTTGATTTTAACTTGTTTTTGCACCGGTAGAGTGGCTGTTTTCGGGAGTGTCCGAACAAAAATAAGAGGTTGATTATAAAGATTTAAGTTATCTGCACTAAAATAAATTCTACATTCTTAATATTATTTAATTTGATATAAAAATAGAATGTCAATATACAAATTCTTCTCTTCATAAAAATTATACTCTACTAATTTGACACATTCTGCATAATAAAAATTTCACGGGCATGTTGTTGTAACTTAAATCTTTTTAATATCTGCATACTATCAGTAATGATATATTTAATCTTAAGTTCAATCTTATCTATTTTAACAAAATCATTATTTTTATCAATGTCAAACTTAGGTACATTTGAAATTCAAAAATATTGCATTAAATGTAATTATTTTTTATTTAGAAAAAATTAAATAGTGAATGAATATTATTTCACATTGTATAAAATGTTATAATAAACAGAATGGAGAATCTTATCTGCCTTTTTCGCTGGCATATTAATTAAACAACTTTAAAAATTAGATCTTTCTGATAATGTAAGTAAAGTTTGCATTATCTATTTAAAGTTGTAGAGGACAATGTAGTGATGGTATGCATACTTTAAAAAGATTCAAATTAAAAAAACTAAAAAACTTCTAAATTATTAATGCACTTTAAACCTGAGACAACAAGTTAATTACCATTATTGTCAAAGTACTGTAATTAATACTTGCTAAATTAACTGTGTAAAGATTTTCATATTATAAAATGAGTTAACCTAGTAATCAACAAACAGAGTAGGATGATTAATATTGAGTCATTAACACTAATATTAAAATTACGCTTAATCAAAATTTAGGAACATGATCATAAGAAAATTAGAAGTTGTAGTCTTTTAGCTGTGTTAGATATAATATTCAGTTATAAATAAATTTCATTCACTATTTAATTTTGTCCATTCTGTTTATTATAACATTTTATACAATGTGAATTAACAATTGCAGATAAGATTGTTAAATTGAAGTTTACCTAATGTAAAATGTCAACATATTATTAAGTAGAATAAATAACAATTGCAACAATCATTCTTCTCACTCAACATAAAGTATCACTCTTTATCTTATAACCTGGCACTCTTTAGTGTAGTATCTTTTTAGAATAACCCGAATGAGCGTAATAATTATATGTTCGTAATGTATTCTATGTCTTATAATAGGTCCCATTCTTTTACTCTTTCTCGAAAGTTGATTTCTATGTTTTTAGTGAAAGAAACTTTCGAGGAGAAGGTGCTGGTGCTGGGCTAGATGCTTCATGAGATTGGGAGGCGAAAACTCTATCTGCAATCACTTGATTTGCTGCATCTGAAGGATGAAATGCATCCCAGAAAACATATTCTGTTCGATTCTTGCACAACTTTGAGTTTGGCAAACACAACCCTCCAACACTTGTGTCCACATTGCAACAAGATGTATTTGAAATCTTGAAACCTAATAACAATATAGCAATCAAAATTTCATCTTTAAGTTCATAAGAAGGAAGTAATGGAAAAGATTATGAAATTTTTGAAAAATCGCTTTAAGATCTCATTTTACATCGTCATAGACCTTAGAAATTTCTTGACGGTTGGAATCTACTAGTTATTCCTTGTCCCAGGGCTAAATTGTTTATCTTTAACGAAAAGAGCAACAAGTTTCCCTTAATTCATTTCTATAATAGGATTACCTTTTGATCAAAATTACATTACTAGAGACCGTGCGTCCTGAAAACTCAAGAAAAATCTGTTTAAGAATATCTCATTTCACATCGTCATAGACCTATCAACTTCTTTAACGATTGGAATCTACTAATTATTCTTTATCTCGAGTCCCCGGAGCTATTCTTGTAGTAGGATTAACTTTAGTTGAAATTACACTATGTAGGCACCTTTTGTCCTATAAATACGAGTTGTCTAAGCGGAAGAAATAAAAAGTTGTTGAATTTCAGCTGATTGTTATGTCAATTGTAGCGCGCCTTCCTTCCTCTCACATTTTTTAGTATTTGGCAAACAATAAAATAATTTGTAGTTTAGGGAAATTTTAGCTTACCATAGGCAGTGGGGGTTCTCAATCAAGTCTAGAACTATTGGATAAGTGTCTGCAAATGTTATTTGTGCATATGGGAGGTGCTTATTCAAAGTGGCAACCAATTTCTTCACTTTTGAGTTGAATTCTTGCACCCATAAATTGACTTGTTTCAAGCATATTCCCCTTGTAGATTTCACCCTCTGTGAAGGAATGCAACCTAGTGGTCCAAGTCCATGGAACACCATCTTTCTTGCTCCAAATTGATGAAGCCTCTAAATTTCAAGAAAATAAAAATAACTCAAGTGAACATTTTTATATGATAAACAATTAAGGGGTCGTTCGGTTTGAAGTATAAGAAAATTTAATCTTCGTGTGGAACTCGATATTACTTATTAGTTTCCAGTATAAAATCTTGCATTACTAACACAGTGTTTAATTTTCAGTATTAAATTTCATATAACTTAATTACTCGATATTACTTATATAACATTTAGTTACCAGTATAAAATCTCGCTTTACTTATATAATGTTGAGTTTTTTTGTATTAAACTCTGCATAACTTACTGTGAATTGTTCGCCTAAGGTTGAGGTCAGAAGCTCTACGAATTCGTCGTGTGTGTATTGTTGCCCGACTGCTAAGAAGGGTTGCAAAAAGTTATTGACATAGTCATTGCTACCTGAAAAGATTACAACAAGTTGACATCTGAGGCTACTATGTTGTTATCTATGTTGTTCGGATCAAAGGTAGTGCATTTTTGGAGAATGCAGTATATATGAGTGTGACAGTATTTTTGAAAAGTCCGAACAACATAGAAATGTTATATTAATGCACAAAATTACCCATTCCAATAAAGTAAACAGCTTTATTAACATGTTTTTCTGCAGCCTCTTCTCCAATTTTAGCCTTGATTGCTTCTTTTGTCTTCTCAAAGCTGTTTATTTGATCATCAAATGTCATTCTCTGAATCTGTTTTATGCAGATAACACATTTAGAATAAGATGGAAATGAAATTAATTAGAGAACTTAGAATTAAAAAAAGGGAAATGATTGTTACAAAATAGAGTCCCGTGTCATTAAGAATTCCAGCTCCACCAGATGCATAATTCACCCCTTTCAAGATCGCATCATCATTTGGTGCTAAAGAAAGATATGGAGGCGGTGATTGAATCCCAAGTTTCGCAGCTGAAAAAAAAAAGAAGAGTAAAAGGTTACTTATGATTAGAGGTTCAATAATTTTTTAGTAACTCGTGCAATCTGCTTAAGTTTAAACATGTTTAGCTATAATTTGTTTGTTGATTTGACTTAACGGGTTGAATTCAGAATGTCTCATCAAACTATGGGTTTCTAAACGGTCAAACTAGTGTAAACGGACAGGTCAAAATGCAACTCAAATCTGAAAATCGGGAATTATGTAAATTTGGGAAGAGTTAATCTATTAGGTTGGGTCATGCTAGGTGAGTTGATATATGGCCCGTTATTTGACCCCACTTGACGCTACCTATTTTGACCCAAACAAACTTTTGACAAGTTGATTCATAACCACTTTATTGATCCAACTCGTTTTGACTCGTCCTAATTTACCAACCAGCTATTTGCGACCTGAAAATAGGAGAAAATGAATAATGTAGAATACGAAGCAAAGTCCAAAGATATTACATATGATATCTCCAATAGTCCTTCCATTACTGAATCTACCAGTAGCTATTCCACCTTCATAATCAATTCCATAAAAAGGGAAATTAGATTTGGCTAGTGATTGCAAATAATTGTTGTTCCCAACTTCAGTCAATGAATCACCAAATACATATGTAACTACTTGTTCTCCAGCTGAAGCCACAGATACAACTGTTGGAAATTAGCCTTTGGCGGGAGTTGCGACCGACCAACTTTAACGGCTTAAACACTAGTGTTACGTATGTTGGAGAATCCGGTTCTTCACACATGCATGATGTACTAAGTACGTAGATAACCGTAGGGCCAAGAATCGTCAAATTTCATTGAGAAATGAAAGAGATATTGGTTCACGAAGTAAGGTGTTTGAAGCATGGAAAAGTGTGGTGTGTGATCAATTCTCCCTCATCGGTAGAGGAAGAAAGAATTGTTGTGTATATAATACTCGAAATTGGTTTGGGGTTTGGGACCCCAAGGGGTATCCCATGTGTTTAAAGGAGGGAAGACCTAGATGTGCTTCGGTTCAAGGAAAGACCACACGCGCGCCGGTTCCGTGTTCTCGGGTTCGCGGGTTCGCGGGCCGCGGGCCGCCTGATATTATCTTTTTGGACCAGAATTCTTTCAGATGTACAGTTCGGTCCCTGAAGTTTCAAGATGTACAGTTTGGTCCCTGAAGTTTCAAGATGTACAGTTTGGTCCCTGAAGTTTTCAGTTTCAGTTTTATAGTTGAATTGTAATTTCAATTCATACATACGCAGTTACTTGTAATTTCCGTTCCTGCAATCCTTTGTAATAACCAACAACTTAAGACAATATCTTGCTTACGGTAACTGCAATAACATGGCTGGAAATATGACCGATGTTGCTGCTACTGCTCGCTGCCTCTCGAGGCAATGTTGTTGCGCTTCCCCGCCACTCGCCACTACGCCCAAGGCGCAACTCCGCCGCCGCTTCACTGCTGCTGCTGCTGCTCTCCTTCGTTCAAGGCGTGCACCGCCGCTTTGCCTTCCCGATGTTGGAGCTCCACCCTCTTCATCACACCACCATGATCGCCCCGAAAAATTCATGGGATCGAATTCAAAAGATGACAAGAAAAGATGCTTGTTTTACTTAACATTATGGGCATGGCCCGGTTCCTTACGGAAGATCCTTCACAAGTGGAGATGAAATGGACTCTTCGCCCAATGAAACGGGTGAAGGGGCCTTGGTATCCATGTCATTAATGGCATGAAGATGGTTCGTGACGCATGGAATCATAGCGATTTCATGTGCAAGAACTATATACTGAACTGCTTAGCAGACCCTCTCTACACGGTCTATTGCACCGTTGGCACTGCCAAAGAGCTGTGGGAAAAATTGCAAAAGAAGTACAACGCACAAGATGCGGGTACTAAGAAGTTCATCGTTGGGAAATTTCTAAAATTCCAAATGGTGGACAGTAAGACAGTGATGTCCCAAGTCCAGGAATTCCAAATGATTTTACATCACTTGGATTTGGAAGGACTGAAACCAAATGAGCAGTTTTTGGTTGCATCGCTGATTGAAAAGTTACCTCCTTCATGGAATGAGTTTATGAGTTACTTGAAACTCAAGACAAAGGAGATGACCTTTGAAGAGCTTGTTATCAAACTGCAAATCCAGGAAGATAATAAGAAGACCTTGCCAAAGGGTAGACAACATGCTGGAGGCAAAGCGAATCTGGCTGAGGCCAAAGGGAACTCAAGCAAGAAGCGGAAGTTCCAGAAAGACGGCAAAGCCCCCGCAGAGAGATGTTCATAGGTAATTGTCATCACTGTGGGAAACCTGGTCATAGGATCAAGGAATGCCACAAGCTCAAGACTGAGCAACAACAGAAAGCCAAGTCAAAAGGCAAGGCTCAAGCAAACGTCGTCAAGGACACGCTCCTGGATGACATGATCGAGGAATTCTCTGCAGTGGTGCTAGAAGCCAACTTGGTGGAGAATCCGATGCAGTGGTGGGTGGACACAGGTGCAACAAGACACATCTGTTCCAACAAAGATGCCTTCTCCACGTACACTCCGGTCTCCGACAAGAAGCTGTTCATGGGCAACAACGCTTCCTCGGATGTGCTAGGGGTTGGAAAGGTGGTCCTGAAGATGACTTCCGGCAAGGAACTCACTCTGAAGGAAGTGATGCACGTCCCAGATATTAGAAGAAATCTAGTCTCTGGACCTTTATTGGTTAATGCTGGTTTTAGGCTAGTGTTTGAATCAAATAAATTTGTACTCACTAAAAATGGCACATTTGTGGGGGGGCTTCGTCTGTGAAGGCCTCTTCAAAGTGAATGCCATGTCTCGTATTGCGTCAAGGAAATAAAGTTGAGTCTTCTTCTTATTTGCTTGAGTCTTCTAATTTATGGCATCATAGATTATGACACGTAAACTACAAGTCTATTCAAAGGTCGGTAAAGATGGAGTTGTTGCCTTCTATCGACATAAACCCTCAACATAAGTGTGAGGTGTGCGTAGAGGCAAAACTCACCAAGCTTCCTTTTCGATCCGTCGAAAGGAATACCGCTCCTCTAGAACTTATTCACACAGATATATGTGATTTGAAGTTTGCACAAACTAGAGGGGGGAACAAGTACTTTGTGACATTTATAGATGATAGCACAAGGTATTGTTACCTTTACTTGTTGAAAAGTAAGGATGAAGCCTTTGAAGCGTTCCGACGTTACAAAGCGAAGTTGAGAATCAACTTAGCCTACGGATTAAATCCATTCGTAGCGATAGAGGGGAGAATATGTAGTGCCTTTTGAGGAATATTGTGCCCAAGAAGGCATTATTCATCAAACGACGGCTCCATACTCACCTCAATCAAACGGTGTGGCGGAACGTAAGAACCGCACATTAAAGGAAATGATGAATGCCTTGCTTATCAATTCCGGACTTCCCCAAAACATGTGGGGAGAAGCCGTCCTTACGCTAATACGATTCTCGAACGAGTCCCACATAAGGGTAAGGACAAAACTCCATATGAATCATGGAAAGGAAAGAAACCCACCTACAAGTATTTTAAAGTGTGGGGTTGTCCGGCAAAGGTTGAAGTACCTAAGCCAAAGCAGGTCAAGATTGGGCCTAAGATCGTAGATTGCATATTCATCGGATATGCAAATAACGATAGTGCTTATCGCTTCTTAGTGCATAAGTCGATATTCCGTATATCCACCAGGGTACAATAATGGAATCAAGGAATGCTCTATTCTTTGAAAGTACCTTTCCTAGAAAGGAGAAAGACATAACCTCTCGCAAGCGAAGTTATGCACAAAGCTCTCAAGAACCGGGAGTCCTTGACGCCCGGATCTAAATGGTTCGATCTAGCGAATCTCGAGGTGGTCGAACATCCGGAATCTAGTGTTCCGATTCTCGAACTTGGAGACTCCAGAGATGGATCTAAGGCGAAGTAAAAGGGCCAGGAAGGATAAATCCTTCGGTCCCGACTTTGTAGCTTATATGGTTAATGATGAACCAAGGACAATTGCTCGGGCGTTGTCAACTCCGGAAAGCACCGCTCCGGGAAAGAAGCTCTTGAGAGTGAAATAAGCTCCATTCTGCATAACCATACTTGGGAGTTGGTTGATCTTCCTCCGGGAAATAAACCGTTGGGTTGTAAATGGATACTCAAACGGAAATACAAGGCAGATGGGTCTATAGACAAGTACAAGGCCAGGTTGGTAGTCAAGGGCTACCGACGAGGACGAAAGGCTTTGACTACTTTGACACATACTCTCCGGTATCCGGATGACATCCATACGGGTATTTATTGCGATCGCAGCTTTGCGTGACCTTGACATACACCGATGGATGTTAAGACAAATTTCCCTAAACGGTGATTTGGAAGAAGAAATTTATATGGACCAACCCGAGGGGTACGTGGTTCAAGGGCAAGAGAAGAAAGTCCGTCGACTTATCAAATCTCCGTACGGGCTGAAACAAGACCCGAAACAATGGCATGAAAAATTTGATAGTACTCTACTATCGAAGGGGTTCGCCATTAATGAGTGTGATAAATGTGTTTACACGAAAGGTAACTCGACTCATTTGTTATGATATGCCCGTATGTAGACGACATGTTGATCACAGAAGCGCGATCCTAGGGTAATCCTAGAGACTAAGAACATGTTGAAACAATGCTTCGACATGAAAGATATGGGTATCGCAGATGTCATCCTAGGGATTAAAATCTCTAAGACGTCCGACGGATCGGTCTTATCTCGGTCTCACTACATCGAGGATGTTTTGAGAAAGTTCAAGATGTTAGACAGCTTCTCCGATAGCGTCACCAATGGATACAAATCAAAAGCTTGATAAAAATCTTGGTGCACCCGTATACCAGGAGCGATATGCACAGGTGATCGGTAGTTTGATGTATATCACAAACGCACCCGACCCGATATTGCTTATGCAAATCAATAAGTTGGCTAGGTTCACCCGTAATCCAAGTGATAATCATTGGAAGGCGTTGAATCGGGTATTACAATACCCGAAATACACGTTAAACTTCGGGGTGCACTATTCGAGATATCCAAAGATTTGTACTAGAGGGGTACGGTGATGCAAACTGGATATCCGATATAGAGAACACCAAGTCCACCAAAGTGGGTATATATTTACAATTGGTGGTGGGGCCGTGTCTTGGAAATCCTCTAAGCAAACTTGCATCGCCCGATCCACGATGGAATCGGAGTTTATCGCTTTAGACAAAGCGGGAGAAGAAGCCGAGTGGCTTCATGACTTCTTAGTGGATGTTCCGTGTTGGAACAAACCCGTACCTTCGGTAATGATCCACCGCGACGATCGGTCGGCTCTAGGAAGGGCACGGAATGCTATGTACAACGGCAAGTCTCGTCACATTCGACGGAGGCATAAGACCGTTAGGCAACCGATCACCACGGGTATAATATCCATTGATTACATTAAGTCAAAGGATAATATAGCGACCCATTGACAAAGGGCTTACCCAAAGATCGATGGCTTGCCTGTCTAGAGGAATGGGCTTAAAACCCAAAATATAAGGACCAATACAAATGGTAACCCAACCTTACGAACCGGAGATCCCGATAATTTGGTTCAATGGGAAAACGAAGTTGTAAAGGTTCGATTGATCGCTTCGGTGGAAGTATGAGCACTTCGGATAGTGATTTCGAAAAGAAACACTAAATCCAAAGTCGTTCCCGCGATAGACGTTAAGTGCTATCTCGCAGCAGTATGGGTAAAGGTTAAGTTTTCAAAACTCGTAATGATCCTCAACAAGTTGAGGTTAGGTTCTTGGGAAACTTTTAATGGTTCCTAACACTTGTGAAGTGGGGTATAGCAGATACCTTGTAGGAGACCACCTATTTAAGTGCGAGGACAGCCGCCTCAAAATGAACGCACTTAAGAATCCAAGACGTTGTCCATGACCAAAACGGACAAAACATTACGAAGAAGAGAGTAAGGGAATTTGTTGTGTTGGTATCATTGTCTTGGCTTACACTAAACACCGACGGTTCAAGACATCACGTTCACCGCGCGCAGAAGTAAGTCCGATGGTATTCAACTATGGAAGGTTCAAAGCCGAGGCTACCTCTCCTTATGCAACATCGGTCCGCTGAAATATTGCTGGAAATGAAAAGACACCATGTGAGTGCGCCAAAATCTCTTTCAAGAGGGGATTGTTGGAAATTAGCCTTTGGCGGGAGTTGCGACCGACCAACTTTAACGGCTTAAACACTAGTGCTACGTATGTTGGAGAATCCGGTTCTTCACACATGCATGATGTACTAAGTACGTAGATAACCGTAGGGCCAAGAATCGTCAAATTTCATTGAGAAATGAAAGAGATATTGGTTCACGAAGTAAGGTGTTTGAAGCATGGAAAAGTGTGGTGTGTGATCAATTCTCCCTCATCGGTAGAGGAAGAAAGAATTGTTGTGTATATAATACTCGAAATTAGTTTGGGGTTTGGGACCCCAAGGGGTATCCCATGTGTTTAAAGGAGGGAAGACCTAGATGTGCTTCGGTTCAAGGAAAGACCACACGCGCGCCGCCGCCGCCCGCCCGTCCGGTCCGGTTCCGGTTCCGAGTTCCGTGTTCTCGGGTTCACGGGTCGCGGGCTGTGGGCTGTGGGCTGTGGGCCTTCTGATATTATCTTTTTGGGCCAGAAAACTTTGCCGTGCGTACGCTTGATCCCGAAGTTTCGGATGTGCGGTTTGGACCGAATTCTTTCGGATGTACATGTACGAGCTTCGGTCCCCGAAGTTTCAAGATGTACAGTTCGGTCCCCGAAGTTTCAAGATGTACGCTTGGTCCCCGAAGTTTCAAGATGTACGCTTTGGTCCCCGAAGTTTTTCGAAAAGGCAGAATTTCGACGGTCCGAACGAAACGTCCGAAGACTCAATTCACCCATTTATTTTGGCCGAATTACACCTCCTATAATGGCCAATCTGTTGGCAATTTTCTCCATTTATGTGGTGGCTTTACTACCTCCATAATGGTCATTATTTGGCCAATAATGGTCATGTTATGGAGGCATCAAACAAATCCTCTTCCTCCTATATAAACACCCCTTACACCATTGTTGAGGCACATTAGAGATACACGAAAATACACAAAGCGTAAAGCAAAGCAAAGCAGCTTTTCTTCCTAATCTTCCAAGCATCATTTCGTTATTCAATATTCTTCACGGTAGCTTTTGAGTTTCCTTTGCTCAATAGTTCCATTGCTGTTTTATCTTGGGAGACGAATTGTCCAGGACGTATAAAGGATACATACGGGGCAATATTGTCTTAAGGACAGAGTGCCACACTCGACTCAAAGAAAAACAACTTTCCAGCTTTTCTTGTTCAACAAAATAGTAATTTCAGTTTTGTTGTTATATTGTAATTTTCAGTTTTATAGTTGAATTGTAATTTCAATTCTTACATACGCAGTTACTTGTAATTTCCGTTCCTGCAATCCTTTGTAATAACCAACAACAACAATTCCAATAATCAAGAATCCAAGAACTTGATCCAAATTCACCATTTGAACAATTCAAAAAGCTTGTTTTCGCTTACGGATGCCGTGCAGTTTTGAGTGAATGGATACTCTGAGATAGAACGAGAAATTGCACTTTTTTTGGTTTAGTCCTTGAGAAATGTTGCAATTGGTTGTGAGAATTTATAAGTGTGTAGTGAATTTTGCATGATTATTTTTTAGTCTATGTCATGTACTTCAAGTTTAATCATAGTAGGTGATGGATTTGATATTTTTCTTGTTGTCCTCTTAATGGGAAAATCTTAAAATTATGAGTGTTAAGTTTGAAGTTTATGGAAGTTTAATTAGTTGGTAGTTGGTAGTTGGGAGTTTCTTCTTAATGGTTGAAAATTTTCTTGCATTTGGTCAACTGAATTGGATAATTAAATGTATTTGGTTTTGCTTTAGGCAGGAAAAGAAAAACAAACATTATATTGTTGCTAGAGTTCTGAATTTAAATGACCTAAAAATAGAGAAGGGACCAAAGTACCCCAAAAAAGAAAAAAGTTAGCAAAGTAACTGTTGTACAATAAATTATTGTGCAAAAAGAGTTAATCGTAACGGCGCGGTTAACTCCTTTTGCGCAATAATTTGTTGCGCAACAGATGTGGGTAGTTTTTTTTGTTAACTTTTTTATTTTTCAATAACAACAACAATAACATACCCAGTGAAATCTCATAACGTGTGGTCTGAGGAGGGTAGAATGTACACAGACCTTACCTCTACCTTGGTAGGTAGAGCGGCTGTTTCTGAGAGACCCTCGTCGTTTTAGGGGTTGTAAAGTGTTCGAAGTAAGTCTTGTTTGGAAACTTGTTATCATTAGGTTTAAGTGTTTTATTTTTTAGGATTTTAATTTAAGCGTGTTATCTTTTAGTCAAGGCATAACTTTATTTCGAATATGTCGAGATTTCCCCCCCTAATTAATTTATCAAATGTTAATTGTAGTTAGAAGAATAATTATGAGTTAATTTTTAATTTTTAGCTAATTGTTTTATGTGTTAATTAGGATTAAACATCATTAATATAATTTTTCGATAAAGAATTTAGTTAGATAATATATATTTTTGTTAATTGTAGTTAGAATTATAATTAATTAGTACTTATTAATTGGTAATAGTTTATCCTTAATTTAGAATTGAACGTCGTTAATATATTTTTTTGATAAAATATTAGTTAATATAATTTTCCGATAAAATATTAGCTAGTCTTCCCATTAAATAGCTTAGTTATTTTATATACATTATTAGTAAAGTAAGTAATTTTTAATTATTCATAAAAATATAATACAACATAACTATTTTAATTCACAAATTTGGAATAAATGATAAACTTTAAACTTACCATAAAATGAACAACGATTGATAAACTAAACCATTAGTTTATTAAACATCATTATTATAATTTTCTAAAAAATTAGATAGTTAATATAATTTTCTGATAAAGGATTAGATAATTAATATTACATGATAATGAATAATTTAAACATTGTTTGTACAGATACGACACCTCCTGGGGGCATCGATAGATCAGTACTTAATATACAGGATAATGATAGGCGCGAGCTACAACTTAAGCTAATATTATATATTGTGCGTATTATTTTCTTAATGATAATTAGTTATCTTAGTCTTTATTATCGTTTATTACTAACTCGCGTGACATCTTAAATTAATTAGAAAAACAAATCTTGATATATTCGAAATAAAGTTATGCCTTGACTAAAAAATAACTGGCTTAAATCAAAACCCTAAAAATTAAAACACTTAAACCTAATGATAATAAGTTTACAAACAAAACTTACTTCGGGTACTTTACAACCCCCTAAAACGACGATCCGAACGTTTAGGTATCCTTGATGTATTGAGTCTACATTATTGTTCGCAGAAAAAAATATCAGGTTCTGTATAAAATATTGACGTTTCGGAGTCTTCACACATGACTAATCTTTGGTCAAAATATGAAAAAATATATAAAAATTTCAAACCTTTGAAATAATACTAAGTGTTAGAAAATAAAAAAGTTAACCCAAAAAAAACTACCCACCCTATTGCGCAAAAGGAGTTAACCGCGCCGTTACGATTAACTCCTTTTGCGCAATAAATTATTGCGCAATAATTTATTGCACAAAAGCTACTTTGGTAACTTTTTTCTATTTTGGGATACTTTGGTTCATTTTCTCATTTTTAGGTCATTTAAGTTCCGGACTCAACTTAGAAAAGGATCATTAGAAAAGGGTCTCAACTTGTTAGACTATAATGGTATCATCATTACATTAGAAAGAAAAAAAATCAGTACATTTTTTGGTTGGTTAAGGCCAAAAGAGGAGGGTTGTCGATAGAAATATATTAAGGTAATAATATTATTGTTAAGGTAGTTTATAGGTGATGCGAACATAATCTTTAAAAAATTTCAAATCTTAAAAATTTAGAGAATGTTAAAGAGGAATTTAATTCTCTAACTTGAAAAGTTAAAGAGGATTAAGTGAAATTTAGTCGTATAATTTTTGTTAGGGGTAGAAAATGAGCAATGGATGGGTCTGCTTCTTCTTAAACTTTAAATATAATTGGATATACAAAATTGTGGCAGGATAGAAAAGTTATTTTCATCATCAATTAGATGTTTCAGTTTCGAGTCTTGAGTATATAAAAATCCAGGTACGGTGCACTTTCCCTAATACGGATCTTATACATTACGAATCTAATTAGTCGAGGCTCTTATACGAATATCGGATACCAGATAGATAACAAAATAAATGAAAAGAACTAAGATTATGCTGAGTATGGCTGAATGGGCCTTTCCCAGTAAATGGACGTTGAGCCCAACGCTTGTGTTGTAGGTCCATCATTCCCACAAATATCCCCATTTTGGGGTGGTCTTTAATTTTTGTTCGTCGTCACTTTTAGCACGGCCATAAATTTAGATATGTCGCTAAGTTTAGCGTGTCTCATAGTTATATGTATTATAATATCTCATAAGTATGTCGGATAAGGCAAAATTTTTAACACTTAACATGATTCGAAAATTACTACATAATTTATGCCGCTTAACTTAATTCCTACAGAACTTATGCCGAGTGAGGAAAAAGTCAGTTTCAGAAGATAAAAATATTACAGAAATTATGTTGAGCGAAGCATATCTGATATTTTCATTAAATAAGCCGCATGGACAAAAATTAAAATTACAAATATGAGGGACAAAAATTAAATACCAGTGCGTTTGAAGAGAATCGGTGCAAAACCTTCTTTAATGACCCAAGTATGAAGTGAATACTGTATTTCCAATTTCCATTATTAAATTCTAATTTAGCTTTAAAAAGGACCAGAGTTTAATTTTCCTAATTACATCTTCGTTTTAAATTTTTTGTATTATTTTCATTTTAGGGTAAAAAAAGATATAAAATTTTAAGGTCCTCACCTGAAGTATATGTTACGATCATCTATTTTATTTTCTTGGAAAAAGTTCAACGAAAATCGAACTTTATAATATAAGATAACAGTTTTTGTGGGATTATATGTTGTTATTGTTGTAGTTCTACCATTTATGGTCCCTTATTTTTACAGTAACTGATTTAGCCGCTTACTATTTATCTACTAGCTGCGCTTTTTAATTTTTTTTTTTATAATAAACCTTATTTCACGTTTTAAATTAGAAATAGACATTCTTCTAGAATTTTGATTCAGTTAGATGAGGTAGAAGAGAAATGAGCCAAAATTAAGTCAAATACTATCCATATATTTTAGGGGTCGATTGGTGATCTATGTTCTTCTTTTTTCTTTTCTTTTTCACTTTGAATTGCAGACCAAAAAACAAAGAGTTGACAATATAATTATCATATCTTATCCTATTATCACTCATTTTTTCCTCTAGAACTTCTATTAAAATGAGGGTAGGCTTGTGAATATTGAGGAAAATAAGTCGGGATTTTTACACAAATAATTGATCGCATTCAATGTTAACTTTTCCTAAGGTGTACATAAATTATACATGGTTATACACAACAATAACAACAACAACACATCAGTATAATCCCACCATGTGATGTCTGGGGAGGGTAGAGTATATGCAGACCTTACCCCTATTTTTTTACGGATATCTACCGGCTACTTTTTTGTTTAAGCGGTCGAGTGAGCTGTTGTTTAGGTTAATTCTTCAAATAAACATACAAGAAAACATGTGAAAACTGGTTTTTTTTTTTAAGAATAGGTCACGATGAGACTCGACTAGAACCTTTGCATGTTCAAATATCATACTAAAGTATGTGATCATCTCGTCTAAAAGCTTAAATTGTTAAATATAATAATTTTTTATTAACTTAATTATATAAGTAAATTATCAAATTAATAAATTTCAGTTTGTGACCAAAAGAAAGAAATAATTGTATCATTTTAAATTTAAAGTTCTAGATGTTCAGAAAAGAACTTAGGACATCTAATTTGAAATACGGATAGAGTGCGGGGGTGTTAATTTTTTTTTCTTTTTTTAATCCTTTTGTATTGGCTATCTTTGACTTTAAGCTGATTTTCTCACTTTAATAGTAGAACTCAAATATGTAACATGTATATTAAATCACCCTTTCTCCTGGGCCACAGGCTTCTCAACTTGTTGAATGGTCAGACTAAAAGAATAATTGTGGAAAAATCATTGACTGTTTGATTAATTTTATATCCAATTATATATTGACTAGCCTCAACTGCAAAAAGTTTGGCTACAAATTACTCTTATCTAGCTTATTTTAAGTTCTATACAAATTGAGTGTAAATTATTTTGGCATAATTAATTGGTGACAGTTACAGTAACTCTATTTATTAGATATTTATCAATAATATGAGATACACGTTCAAGAAGAATTCTTGTTATCCAAAGTGTTTGGCCCAGTGGCCAATACATTAGGGTATTGCTGTCTGAGGTTCCGTGTTCGAGTCCTCTGATCAGCGAGAGTGGAACCGTGTTCCCCCAAAAAATTCCTCCATACGCGTAGGGCCAAGCGGTGTATACTAATCCGTAGGGCCAGGCCGGAGGTGGGGTTTTCTGGGGTATGGGGCCGTAATGCGGTGGGATCAGTCACTTTAAAAAGTTTACCCTACCACAGTTTGGTCCTCCGGGGCATAGTCCAGTGGCAAAGCCTGGGCGCTATAAGGCGCTCTGGCATGGGACAACGTGGGTTCGATTCCCCGCAAGCACGAAGAAACTCGCATGTTGGGGAATTTGACCTTGTCTCATTGATCAGTTGTACGCTCCCAGAAAAATTGGTCATCGGAGCACATCCCGCGATTTACCTGGTAATAGTGTTGAAGGACCGGTGCTATTACCTCCAAGACGTCTGGGTAATACCAGTAAAGTAGTCAGGCGCAAGCCTGGAAACCCGGATTATCAAAAAAAAAAAAAAAAAAATCTTGTTGAACGATCATTCCAAAAATAATTACAATAAAACAAAAAAAAACCACTAGAAAATTGTAGTAAGAAAAAGAGTATGTATGTCAGGATTAATTTTGCGTGCTACGAATCCGAATACTATCAAAGAGATGAGTGATACTTGTGTATCAATCTTGTTAGGTGTAGGGGTCAAACCCCATCAGTAATAGCAAATACAAACGTCCTCTCTCTCGTGTAGCTAGGAACTTGAAGTTCACTCTTAGTTATTTATTAGTGTGTCAACCTCAAATATGTTCCAATTGAGGCTCATGTTAATTAAAAGAAGTGTCATATTTTATGTTGAGAACACATGCAGAAGTGTTTCCAAAATTTGAGTCAACAATGTCTAATAGGAACACTTTATGATGTGTTCAGATGCTCAATCGAAACAGGACTTTGTATAGTGTCAAAAAGAGGTTCAAAAATTGGTTTAGGTTGCAGGTTCAAATCACAGGTGGTGTGATATTTTAGTATTTTTGGATCCCCTTATGTGAATTTATTGCTCCACAAACAATTCTTAGTTATTTATTAGTGTATCAACCTCAAATATGTTCCAATTGAGGCTCATGTTAATTAAAAGAGGTGTCATATTTTATGTTGTTAACTTATCCATGCAATAGGTGCTTGAGAACACATGTAGAAGTGTTTCCAAAATTTGAGCCAATATGTTCAGGTGCTCAATCGAAACAGGGGGTTGTATAGTGTCAAAAAGAGGTTCAAAAATTGGTTTAGGTTGCTGGTTCAAATCACAGGTGGTGTGATATTTTAGTATTTTTGGATCCCCTTATGTGAATTTATTGCTCCACAAACAATTCTATCGTTTCTTTGCCAATTATTTCCAACAATATTTTTATTTAATATTATTTTATTTTTACGACAGGTAACGCTCCACCTTATTTGATTTACCTTGATCATGAACACCATGAGATTGTTGTAGCCATTAGGGGTTTAAATTTGGCAAAAGAAAGTGATTATAAAGTGTTGATGTATAATAAGCTTGGGAAACAGATGTTTGATGGTGGGTATGTGCATCATGGTTTGTTAAAGGCAGTAATTTGGATGTTGAATAAAGAATCTGAGACTTTGAAGAGGCTTTGGTTTGAGAATGGGAAGAGTTACAAGACGATCTTTGTTGGGCACTCTTTGGGTTCTGGAGTTGCATCTTTGTTGACTATAATTGTGGCGAATCACGGGGATAGATTAGGGGGTATTCCGAGGAGTTTAATCAGTTGCTATGCTGTTGCTCCTGCTAGGTGTATGTCGCTCAACTTGGCTGTTAAGTATGCTGATGTTATACATTCGGTGATTTTGCAGGTGAGTTGGTTTAATCATGGTTGATTTGGCTATTCTAATTTGTTAAGATCATACTTTAGCAACATATTCTGAAAAATGTTCATTAGTAGCTTGTGACTGAAAAAGTTGGAAATCCTGTTTAGTGTGATTTAGACTAAAATGTACTATGTTTGATCTGTTGATTACTTGATTTAGCTAATGATTTTAGGCAGAAGAACGTACGAGGCTAGAGGAAAAGAACAAAATCTGATGCTGATAACTTAATACGTCCTTATATATAGAAGCGGATTGATTTCTTTTTGGATGTCTTTCCTTTATCGCAATCAACTTCTGATGAGTGAATGGTGAAAATGCCTTGATATTTTTTGTGCAGATAAATGTGGTCTCTTGTTTATAGTTGCTGTCTTTGTGTCAAGATTTGTTGGCATGTATATATTGTTGGAAATTTGCCTTTGGCGGGAGTTGCGTCCAACCATCTTTAATGACTTAAACACTAGTGTTACGCATGTTGGAGAATCCGGTTCTTCACACGTGCATAATCTACTAAGTAAGTAGATAACCGTAGGGCCAAGGATCGTCAAATTTCGTTGAGAAATGAAAGAGATATTGGTCCACGAAGTGAGGTGTTTGAAGCATGAAAAAGTGTGGTACTTAGACCAATCCTCCCTCATCGGTGGGGGAAGAAAGATTTGTTTAGTTTATAAGTCTCTAAATTGGCTTGGGGTTTGGGACCCCAAGGGGTATCCCATGTGTTTAAAGGAGGGAGGACCTAGATATGCTTCGGTTCGAGGATAAGCCCACGCGCGCCGTTGCCGCCCGTCCCGTCCGGTCCGGTCTCGGGTCATGGGTCGAAAGGAATACCGCTCCTCTAGAACTTATTCACACAGATATATGTGATTTGAAGTTTGCACAAACTAGAGGGGGGGGAACAAGTACTTTGTGACATTCATTGATGATAGCACAAGGTATTGTTACCTTTACTTGTTGAAAAGTAAGGATGAAGCCTTTGAAGCGTTCCGACGTTACAAAGCAGAAGTTGAGAACCAACTAAGCATGCGAATTAAATCCATTCGTAGCGATAGAGGGGGAGAATATGTAGCGCCATTTGAGGAATATTGTGCCCAAGAAGGCATTGTTCATCAAACGACGGCTCCATACTCACCTCAATCGAACGGTGTGGCGGAACGTAAGAACTGCACATTGAAGGAAATGATGAATGACTTGCTCATCAATTCTGGTCTTCCCCAAAACATGTGGGGAGAAGCCGTCCTTACCGCTAATACGATTCTTAACAGAGTCCCACATAAGGGTAAGGACAAAACTCCATATGAATCATGGAAGGGAAAGAAACCCACCTATAAATATTTAAAGGTATGGGGTTGCCTGGCAAAGGTTGAAGTACCCAAGCCAAAACAGGTCAAAGATTGGGCCTAAGACTGTAGATTGCATATTCATCGGATATGCAAATAACAGTAGTGCTTATCGCTTCTTAGTGCATAAGTCAGATATTCCAGATATCCACGGGGGTACAATAATGGAATCAAGGAATGCTCAATTCTTTGAAGGTACCTTTCCTAGAAAGGAAAAAGACATAACCTCTCGCAAACGAAGTTATGAACAAAGCTCTCAAGAACCGGGAGTCGTTGACGGCCCGGATCTAGATGGTTCAGATCTAGCGGATCTCGAGGTGGCTGAATATCCGGAATCTAGTGTTTCAGATTTTCAGAACTTGGAGACTCCAGAGATGGAACTAAGGCGAAGTAAAAGGGCCAGGAAGGATAAATCCTTCGGTCCTGACTTTGTAGCTTATATGGTTGATGATGAACCAAGGACAATTGCGGAAGCATTGTCAACTCCAGAGGCACCGCTCTGGAAAGAAGCTATTGAGAGTGAAATAGGCTCCATTCTACATAACCATACTTGGGAGTTGGTTGATCTTCCTCCGGAAAATAAACCGTTGGGTTGTAAGTAAGAGTGGCCAGTGGGCCGGGCTCGGGTCTGGCGGGGTCGGGGTCGGGGCGGGACGGGAGAAGGGGCGGGGTCGGGTCTGGCGGGCTCGGCGGGGTCGGGTCCGGCGGGACCGGAGCAAGTCCCGTCCCCGATCCCGATCCCGTCGGCTCGGTCGGGGCGGGCTCGGGGCGGGCTCGGGCTCGGGGCGGGATACGGCGGGTTTTCATTTTTTTTTTTTAAAATAACATATGTATAAAAAAAACTCAATAAACAAAATAAGATAGTGTAATAAAAACATCCCAAGGCTGTTTTTGTGCCTCTTATATTATTTAATAGACATATGATTTTTTTGTAATACAAATACAATTGTCTAAAATCTAAATTGCAACTTTGTGGTGTTGTCCAAAAGTTACAAATTACATAATAAAATTACAATTAAAAAAATTACATTCTCAAAAAAACCTGTTCTAATTGCTTGATGATTTCATGTGGTTCTTCGGTTGGAATTGGTATTTGTTGGTCAAATTGATCCACGTCGCTTCCACTACCTTCGGTTAAGATTTCGTTGTAGTTTTCATCATCTTCTTCGTTGATCTCCGGTTGACCGCACCTTCTCCGCTCCGCTCGTATCCAATCTCTCGAATAATACCGCAATTTCCAAGTCGTCTCCGCTAATGAGTGTCCGTGGTCTCCTATTTGATATCTCGCTCGCGAAAAAGCGCTTTCGTACGCAGCTGACGACGCTTGAATGTTCAAAACATCTCGAGCCATCAATGAAAGTGTCGGAAAGGTCTTCTCATTCCCCTCCAAAGATTTCAAATAAGTCTTCATGTCCATCTTCATTGATAACTTCTTGATACGGTACAGAACCCTGTAAAACAAAAATATCCAACTCGCTAATTTGGTTAGTAGTAGTAGAGGTACGACCGCACATTCTATTTCTGAGGCTTTGAATACTAGCCGCAGAAACAGCATGTCTTTTGTGAGGTTATGTTGAAGATGAAGAAGATGGTATGGAAGCTGGTAAGTTACTAGCATTTTCTTGTTGATAAAATCTATATATATTTTTGCATTGGTGTTCTACGCTAGACAATACTTCTTCTTTAGTTTGTTCAATAGGTGGTGGGTGATTTAGATTTTTGGGACTTGGAGGTGGTAGTACTTCTATACAATCGTAAATAGTTTCAATTAGTGATTAAGTACCGTCTATTTTAATAGTAGAATTTAATACAGAACCAATAATATAAATAGAGGGAATAGGAATAAAATATTTTTTTATTTTGAGAAACATTTTTTTAATAGCCGCCTTATAAGTTTGGTTTTTCCATATATTCACTAAGTAATAAAAATATTAGAGTTATATAAAATAACATAGTTGAAATAGTAGGATAATATATACCGGAAAATTCTTTTGTAGCTTGAAAAAATTTCTCTAAAAATACAATAAGTTCGGAGATTTTTTCCCAATCACTATCTAAAATCATATCAGCTGGCTTTTTATTATGAGAGTTAAAAAATAAAGTTATAGGTAATTTATAGTCATAAGCAACAAGTAGTTGCTCATATAAAGAATTCCACCTAGTGGATACTTCTTGTGGAATTTTTCTAAAAGGTAGTCCACAATCATGACAAATTTTTTTATATTCTTTTCTACGTTGTACTTTATTACTTTTAAAAATAAAGTTTATAGCAAATTGTATTTTACTAAGAATGTCTTCAAAAAGTGATAGACCATCCTTTACAATTAAGTTATATATATGGCACGCACATTTTATATGAAAATGGTCTGGAAAAGAAGGAGTTAAACTATTTTTTAAAATTGTAATTGCGTAATTGTTATTAGAAGCGTTATCTAATGTAATAGTCATAATTTTATCGGTAATTCCGTAATAATCGCACACTTGATAAATATTTTCTGCAATAAAAGTACCAATGTGCCTATCATCTATATATCTATACGCTAAAATACGTTTTTGCATAGACCATTTATAATCTATCCAATGACAAGTTACGCTTAAATAATCATGGCCGTTAGTACTACGACCTATATCAGACGTGATGGATACTTTGCCATTAAAATGATATAATGAAAAACGTAAATATTGTTGATATTCATGCGCGAATTTAAATACATCTCTCTTAACAGTTGATCTAGGAAAACCGTTAAAAACAGGATTATATATATCTCTAATGTAATGAATAAAACCGGGAGATGAAGGAAATGAAAAAAGCAAACCCTCCACAAAGAACTAATTTTGATATTGCTTCCCTATCTCTATGTTTATTGTATTTAGAGCCTACAATTCCCCCCGTCATAGGGTTAATTTGACCTCGTACTTGGTCCGGGACGATCGTATGTGAACCTTGTCCCGATGGAGCGGGTGTTTGCGCACCCGGCTTTGAAGCCCGGTATTGGGCATACCTAGCCGGATGAGCACTTACTACGTGTCTAATTAAACCCCCGTCCCACCGTGACCTTTTCCGCTTTTAAATTTTAAAATATTTTTACAAATTTTACATATGGCTACTTGATTCTCTACGTCCCTATAAAAAAATGTCCATGCATCTGATTTTAATGGTCGTTTTGCGGACCTCGTCTCATACTAGGGGGAATAGGAGGTATTTCGGTTGAAGGTGCACTAGTGGGTGTGTTGTCATCAACATTAGTGGGTATATCATCTAGATCATCGTCTAAATTAAAGTCTTCTTGAGTTCCGTAAAATAGCTCCTGGTCTAAATCTAATGGTATTGTAGGAAAATGTTGAGTATCAACAAAATCATCCCGTGTAGGAATAAGATGACTAGAAGAAGTACCCTTGCCCCGGTTGCCCCTACTAGAAGAAGCACCCTTACCCTTACCCTTAAACATACCTTTTAATCCTTCCATTTTAATTATGATAATAAATAAATAAATAAATAATTAAAGACAATAAAATTAAGTGATCTAAACTAAATAAACAGACAATAATAATTTAATGAAGGAACGAATGTACCAAACGCCGACGTAACGTCGACGTGTAATCGAGAGGTTGAAAATTGAAACTTTGCTCGATGGAAGATCCTCAAGCTAGTTGCCAACTTCACTACCAATTCCCAAATGAATAAATAAAATTGAATATTTAGCAAACAATGTAGACTTGTAGAGAGATATATTGAGAAATTAGAGAGATTGTAGGAAGATTTGTGAGAAAGATGAAGAGAAAATGAGTTATTTATAGTTGAAAAATTGGGTTAAAGTGTAAATATAATAACTTATGGGTTAAAAATAAATATTAAGGGGTAGGGGGTTGGGGGAGGGGGGGGGCTAAAATGGCCGTTGGTCAACGGCCATAATCTAAAATGGTCGTTGGTGCAACGGCCATTTTTGCAAAGGGGCGGGGTCGGGGTCGGGGCGGGGTCGGGGCGGGGTCGGGTCTCGCGGGCCTGGGGTGGGCTCGGGTCTCGCGGGACGAGACCGTCCCGTCCCGAGTTCGAGTCCCGCCCCCGTAATTTTTTTTTTTTTGGCGGGGTCGGGGCGGGCTCGGGACGGGCTCGGGTCGGGGTCGGGCTGTCCCGGCCCACTGGCCAGCCCTAGTTGTAAGTGGATACTCAAACGGAAATATAAAGCAGATGGGTCTATAGATAAGTACAAGGCCAGGTTGGTAGTCAAGGGCTATCGGCAGAAAGAAGGTCTTGACTACTTTGACACGTACTCCCCGATATCTCGGATGACATCCATACGGGTATTCATTGCGATCGCAGCTTTGCGTGACCTTGAGATACATCAAATGGATGTCAAGACAGCCTTCCTAAATGGTGATTTGGAAGAAGAAATTTATATGGACCAACCCGAGGGGTATTGGTTCAAGGGCAAGAGAAGAAAGTCAATCGATTTGTCAAATCTCTGTACGGGCTGAAACAAGCCCCGAAGCAATGGCACGAAAAGTTTGATAGTACTCTACTATCAAAGGGTTTCTCCATTAATGAGTGTGATAAATGTGTCTACACGAAAGGTAACTCTGACTCATTCGTCATGATATGCATGTACGTAGATGACATGTTGATCACAGGAAGCAGTCCTAGGGTAATCCTAGAGACTAAGAACATGTTGAAACAATGCTTCGACATGAAGGATATGAGTATCGCAGATGTCATCTTAGGGATAAAAATCTCTAAGACGTCTGACGGACTGGTCTTATCTCAGTCTCACTACATCGAGGATATTTTGAGAAAGTTCGAGATGTTTGACAGTTCACCGATAAAGTCACCAATGGATACAAATCAAAAGCTTGATAAAAATTATGGTGCACCTATATACCAGGAGCGATATGCACAGGTGATCGGTAGTTTGATGTATATAAAAAACTGCACCCGACCTGATATTGCTTATGCAGTCAATAAGTTGGCTAGGTTTACCCATAATTCGAGTGATGATCACTGGAAGGCGTTGAATCAGGTATTACAATACCTGAAACACACGTTAACTTTCGGGTTACATTATTCGAGATATCCAGCTGTACTAGAGGGGTACAATGATGCAAACTGGATATCTGATAGAGAGAACACCAAGTCCACCAGTGGGTATGTATTTACAATTGGTGGTGGAGCTGTGTCTTGGAAATCCTCTAAGCAAACTTACATTGCCCGATCCATAATGAAATCGGAGACTATCGCTTTAGACAAAGCAGGAGAAGAAGTTGAGTGGCTTCATGACTTTTTAGAGGATGTTCCGTGTTGGAACAAACCCGTACCTTCTGTAATGATCCACTGCGACAGCCAGTCGGCTCTAGGAAGGGCACGGAATGCTATGTACAACGGCAAGTCTCGTCATATTCGACGGAGGCATAAGACCGTTAGGCAGGTGATCACCATGGGTATAATATCCATTGATTACATAAAGTCAAAGGATAATATAGCGGACCCACTGACAAAGGGCTTACCAAGGATCAGATGTTCTGCCTGTCTAGGGGAATGGGCTTAAAACCCAAAGTATAAGGACCAATACAGTGGTAACCCAACCTTACTGACTGGAGATCCCAGTAATTTGGTTCAATGGGAAAACTAAGCTGTAAAGGTTCAGTTGATCGCTTCAGTGGAAGCATGAGCACTTCGGATAGTGATTTTTGTAAAGAAACACCAAATCCAAAGCCGTTTCCACGATAGACATTAAGTGCTATCTGCAGTGTGGGTAAAGGTTAAGTTTTCAAAACCTTAATGATCCTCAACAGTTGAGGTTAGGTTTGGGGAAACTTTTAATGATTCCTAACACTTGTGAAGTGGGGTATAGCAGGATACCTTGTAGGAGACCGCCTCAAATGAACACACTTAAGAATCCAAGAAGTTGTCCACGGCCACAACGGACAAAACATTACGAAGAAAAAAGTAAGGGAATTTGTTGTGTTGGTACTATTGACCTAGCTTACACTAAACACTGACGGTTCAAGACATCACGTTCACCGCACAGTAAGTAAGTCCGATGGTATTTAACTATGGAAGGTTCAAAGCTGAAGCTACCTTTCCTTATGCAACATCGGTCCGCTGAAATATTGTTGGAAAGGAAAAGGCACCATGTGAGTGCGCCAAAATCTCTTTCAAGAGGGGATTGTTGGAAATTTGCCTTTGGCGGGAGTTGCGTCCAACCATCTTTAATGACTTAAACACTAGTGTTCCGCATGTTAGAGAATCCGGTTCTTCACACGTTCATAATCTACTAAGTAAGTAGATGGCCGTAGGGCCAAGGATCGTCAAATTTCGTTGAGAAATGAAAGAGATATTGGTCCACGAAGTGAGGTGTTTGAAGTATGAAAAAGTGTGGTACTTAGACCAATCCTCCCTCATCGGTGGGGGAAGAAAGATTTGTTTAGTTTATAAGTCTCTAAATTGGCTTGGGGTTTGGGACCCTAAGGGGTATCCCATGTGTTTAAAGGAGGGAGGACCTAAATGTGCTTCGGTTCGAGGATAAGCCCACACGCGCGCCGCCGCCCGCCCGTCCCGTCAGGTCCGGTCTTGGGTCATGGGTTATGGGTTTCTTCTGGTATTATCTTTTTGGACCCAAATTACTTCATATTTACAGTTTGGTCCCTGAAGTTTCAGATAAGTTAAATTGGGCAGAGAACTTGTGCTTTTGCTGTTGGTTTTTGGAACGTCAACCAACGTTAATATGCACTCAATTCAGTCATTTATTTTGGCTGAATAACTCTCCCAAAAGGCTAATCCGTTGCACATCAATTCACCATTTATTTTGGCTGAATTACTACCTCCATAATTGTCATTACTTGGCCAGTAACAGTAATTATGTGGGCAGTTGGTAAGTCCTCTCCTTACAACTATATAATGAAGCCTTTGCCAATTGTTGAGACTACACAGAACACAAAAATGAAATCAGTTTCTTCCTACTACTTTCCAGCATCATTTCATTACTCAAAATTCTTCAGGGTAACACTTGAGTTTCCTTTGCTCATTTGTTGAGTTGATGTTTTATCTTGGGAGACTATTGTCCAGAACGTAGAAAGGATATATACGGGGCAATCTTGTCTTAAAGACAGAGTGCCATCACTCGACTCGGCATATCAAACCTGTTCCAGTTTCTTGTTCCAGTTTGTTGTAATTTCATTGTGTTGTAATACTTAGCAGTTACTTATTTCCGTTTCCTGCACCATTGTAATCAACATATATAGCACATGAAAGCACATATCAAGACTTTGGGATGCTTACATGTATAAGAACAAATCTAGGAAAAAGAGTCTCAATAATCGATGATACCTTGTTTTTACAGGATTTTATAGGGCAGGAATTGTGTATGATAGCCATCAGATGAACTTTAGGAGACAGTTGCACTGTCCTATAGCAGTTTTAGTTCTTCTATATTACGGCCAATTTAATGTAGATTAAAGTTTGCACAATAAGCTTATAACAGATATTACAGGTACCATGACTTGGGACGAGTCCGAAATGCAAAGTCAGACTATTTGAGACTTCCAAATGGTCAGCTTTTTGTCGAATTAGCTTAAGAGTTCCTGTCGTCCCAAAAACTTTCTCATTTGAATTCACTCTGTATAAATCTTATCTTGTATGATAAGTTGCTTATAAGTTATACCAGTTGAAGTTCTTTTTTTTAGAACTGTGGTGTCCGGACAAGCTTGCGCACACATCAACTAATTGATGGGAAGTCAAACTTTCAGGAGATTACCAAAAACAATGTTTATTCTGTTTTTATCCGGGAATTTAATTCTTTTTTTGAGAAGATTCCACCTTGGAGATTTCTTTTCCTTCTATGATCTGAACTCAAATTGTTGAGTTGTAGGCTGAAAGCCATGAATGCAATAAACTAGGTGTTGATTTGTTCGTTATTGCTAAATGGAACTTCATGAAACAATCATGTTCTCTGAATTAACATATCTATTCTCGCTTCTTCTTCTTCAGGATGACTTCTTACCAAGAACACCCACCCCACTGGAAGATATATTCACAACTGTCTTCTGGTTAGTTCAATTATCCTACACACTTTGGGTGCAGAACAAAGCCCTTAAGTTTTCTAAATTCCCTCTGCTTTTTTTTTTTCCGTATGGAGGAATTGTTATAAGTATCTCTTAAACTGGACGTTAATGCTTTCAACAGTTTACCGTGCTTGTTATTTTTGGTGTGCTTGAGAGAAACCTTCATACCTGAAGGTAGGAAGCTTAGAGATCCAAGAAGATTATATGCACCTGGACGAATGTATCACGTTGTTGAAAGAAAATTTTGCAGGTAAATCACGTTCAAATAGTGATACTACAACTCCAAACTACTGTTAGAGTTTTGCAAATTAGTGATGATTCTGTAACAAGCCTCTATGCTAAGTTTCTCAGAATAAACACATTCTTTGTGCCAATACTAACCATCACATATTCGTTAAATAATTCCTCTGTCTTGAATCTTGAGGTTTCATTCCTTTTACTCTTCAGTTGTCTAGAGTCTTTGTGTTATGTTTAGAGTCTGCTTGGTGTTGGTACCTGATTCTGTGCTATTACCCACTGGTATGCATTGTCCTAAAAGAGAAATATCTGGTGTTTTATGAACTCTGAAGATCTTATTCTGGCCCATCAATTTGTTCTTTAACCTTGTTTAAGTAACTTCTAATATTGCAAATAAATCTTTGCTGGCTCTCATCTTTTCCTATTGATTTTTTGCTAAATTCCAAGCCTGACAGATACAATAATACCTTTCCTGTATTTCCCCACATTTTGAAGATGAAAGATAGTTCTTAGTTCCAGAAGGCTCCCATTCACGCAGGCCTGGTAGAACAGACAGCCTTACCTTTTTTTGGGGGGGTCTCACGTAGAAACGCCCGCGCGAGGTTCTTCTCTGTTTTCCCAAGGCATAAAATCTTAGAATTGCGCATCAATAGGTTCAAACACATGACCACACATTTGGCAACACGCCAACCTGACATCTTGGATTAAGAAGCATTTATGAACCACAGCAAACTAAGAAAGACATTATGAACTATTCAAGGCGTTACTGAAATTTTTCATATCTGAAATATGTTAAGTTTCATTGCTATTTCCAAGCAAATAGAACAATGAGCCTTGCACCAATATATGTTGCAGCTTCGACCAAATGACACTTAGGGAAAAAAAGGAGAATGACACTTATAGACACCAAGAACTTATATGCATGCACAGTCACATGGACACGTAAAAAAGTAATTAATGCAGATATCCAATTTTGCTCAATTCAAATCTTTTATCTGGAGAAAGAGGCATGGCAGGTGTACTCGCATAACTTTACAAAGTCGTAAGCAAAGTAGTCCATGTAAGTCAAATGCTAGCTAACTGATATGCTCACTCTTAAGTCTAAACATCCAAAAGTCTGAACTCAAATTTCTGTCCAGACAAAAAGAAATGTTCTTGTATTCTACCTGTTGCCTCCCATAAATGCCATTATTTTTGGTGAATGCGGAGTTTAAATTCCAATTGCAGTTTTCAGAAGCTTTTATTTTTCACTTGATACCTGATGTGGTGTTTTTAAGTATGTTGTACATGGAGAGTAATGATTGGAAGCATAACTGTTCTGTTAACAGACTGAAAGTACTATACCAAACCTGATTGTTTTAAGTTTCAAAAGCTTAGCTTAAACCTTTTAATCTGAGCCAGTTTATTGTCTTCTTCTGTTCTTCTCCTTCAAGTGCATTACGAGTTGGCCTAGACTGGACCATTGCCTGTTTCCTATCTCATTCTGCAAGCTGAGATATATACCTACCGAACTTTACTGCTCACTAAGTTCTCATTTTCCATACACAGATACTACGAAATTATTTAATGTTAAGCATGTTTAGATTCAGAGTTATTGAACAGTTTGTTTGCTGCTATTATGAAGTGCATTGATATGAACTCTTATTACCCAGTGTTGAGGGCTTCTGCTTATTATATTCTAAGCAAAATGATTTATTTTTTTTGGTACGCTTTGGAAGTTGAGCTATTGGGTAAAATTTTTAAGATGGTCTTAAGTTGATTTACCCTTGCATTAAGATCATTTCACTGATGCTGTAACATATATGCTTCAGAACTTTTTCTTAATCACATTTCCTGCTTGATAGATGTGGGAGATTCCCTCCAGATGTTAGAACTGCCATCCCAGTTGATGGAAGATTTGAACATATTGTGCTGTCATGCAATGCAACAACTGATCATGGAATTATTTGGATACAAAGAGAATCAGAGAAGGCGTTAGCAGTAAGTGATTTTTGAATATTTTTCCATTTGAGAAGGGACTTGTTCCTTTTTCCCCTTCAGATTTCAATTTTCATATCCCTAACATGAGATTTTATACAAGTAAATGATGATAAAATTTTAAGGAAGAAAGGCACCTGTGGACAGACATATGAGGCTTTCAGACGTAATGAACTTTATGGTTATCCCACGAAAGGAACCAAAAATTCTAGAAATGATTAATTACACTTGATGTGTGCAAATGGTGAAAGAGAGTGAGTATTAGCTAGGGTGTCATCTTTTTTATAAAGTCGTAGTTTTTTAGGATGTAATAGCATTTCTCCCACGGACAACAAAACACTGCCCGCTTTTCTCTAAATTCACCAAGTAGTTTAACTGTATGGCAGCTGGCTAGTACTCAGTACACTGCTTTATTTGGCATTAAAAAGGGGCAGTCCGGTGCACTAAGCTCACGCTATATGCGGGGTCCGGGGAAGGGCCGGACCACAAGGGTCTATTGTACGCAGCCTTACCTCACATTTCTGCAAGAGGTTGTTTCCACGGCTTGAACCCATGACCTCCTGGTCACATGACAACAACTTTACCAATTACACTGTTTTATTTGTCATTAGTTCCAGAATTTCATTCTTTGTGGTCTTCATGCCTTTGAAGCATAGAAACATACCCTACTCCATGACCAGAGGCGGAGCCAACATTTTTAAGTTTATGGGTTTTGGACCACAACTATTTTTGCTTAGTGGGTTCTTGATAGATTATTTATATTTATGAAATGTTATTTTGACACAAATACAAGGTTTGAGCCAAAGCTACTAGGTTGTGCCGAACCTATAGTCGTCCCTGTCCATGACCATTTCATATGTAGGCGAAACTAGATTGTCGATGAGCTAAGTAGGCGTTTGGCCATAGATTCAAATATTTCACTTTATTTAAAATTTATGAAGTTGGAGTTGAAGATGGAGTTGTATTTGGTTATATTTTTCACAAAGGAGAAAATAGAGCACTTTATTTGGAATTTATGAAGATAGAGTTGGAAAATAGGTTTGGAGCACTTTTCCAAATTTGGAAGCCAAATTGGAGTTGGAAATTTATAACCAAAAACTGATTTTGAAATAAAGTGAATAATTCTCATGGCCAAACGGCTAAGTTTCCATGAATTTGTTTCAATTCCTAAGATCCTGAAGGAGCAGAATAGACGTACTAAATTCCATGAATTTATTTTTCCTGAGTAAACGCTTCCCTGCAGAGACTCAAGGAGGTTACTGCTGAGACCGTGTCTACCCCACCACCAGCGCAGAAAATTGAAAGGCAGCACACACTAGAAAAAGAGCACAAGAAAGCACTAGAAAGAGCTGTTACTTTAAATGTTCCACATGCTGTGCCAAGAGATGCAGAGGAGGAACCCTCGGTGCATAAAGAGGAAAAATCAGTGAGGGGAGGAGTAGCGGAGGCGGCTTCTCTCATAAAAGGCGAAGAAGATGCATCCACAAGTGCAGGCCATTCCACCGATGCAAGAACTAACTGGAATGAAGTAGTTGAAAAGCTTTTCACGAAAGATGAAATGGGGAAGCTAACATTGAACAAAGAAGTGAGCGGTGAATAACAACTTCGTTTGAAGGTGCTTTCTCCTTATTTTTTCTTCATTTCGTTGTGATGATTGAAGAAAAAGTATTATTCATGTTTCCACAATTCTTGTGCAATTCTTTCTGTACATTTTTCTTTTGTAAAACAATACTCGAAATAGAATGTACAATTCTGAAACCCCAGATAGAGGAGAATAGAAACAGAAGCAGAAAAAAAACGACGATTGGTTGTAATTGCATTTTTATTTTGTTTGTTTTGTATGTGAAATGAACTTAAATGGAGAAGTGAGGAATTCATATAGCCGATCCCCAACTTTTTTGGGACGGAGGCGTAGTTGTTTTTGTTTAAAATGCTTTTGTATAGTTTGCTCGTGTGATGATGTGCACGAATATATGTTAAATCTGAATTTCGACTTTACACTTTGATCATATCCTCTCATTGTTAAATAAGGCAATGCCTTATGGCTCTCGGATTTGGCCATATTTGTCTCTCGGATTTGCTGGCCAGATTTGGCTCTAATTCTTTTGGTAATTGTTAATATTAGACAAGGTAAGAATCTTGTATATTAGGAAAATATATGTGTAATATATTGTAATATATAGGTTACCATAATTAGGAATATACACTACCATAATTGTAGAGTTACCATAATTGTAGAGTTAGAATTATGGTAGAAGAAGGCTTTGTAACTTGTATATATATCTATTCAATCAATGAAAATAATCAAGGTGATTATTTCTTTCATGGTATCAAGAGACTAGGTCTAAACAAACGTTTTTTCTCTCTCAAACTTTTGCCTCCCTTTGGCCGAGACCCCCCCCCCCCTCCTCGGGTTTTTCTCTTCCAAAATTTCGTCTTCCGCTCTCAAAAACCTCTCTTAAATTTCCCCTCCTTCTTTGTTCTTTCAATATGTCTAAGAACAATTTTCACCCTGCCCTCACGGTTTCCAATATCAAGCTCAGTGTCCCTATTGTCCTTGAGATGGAAAACGTCCAATATGCAACGTGGGCGGAGTTGTTTAAAATTCACGCTATATCTTATCAAGTTCTTCATCACATCATTCCTCCCGCTAGACCTCTTCCTGCGGAGGATCCTGAGTTATGGATTACACTTGATGCTACCGTTCTTCGGTGGATATACGCCACTATTTCGGTGGACCTTCTACAAACGATTATTGAGCCGGATACCACGGCTATGGCTGCATGGAATAGATTGCGTGACATATTCCAAGACAACCAACATTCACGTGTCGTCACACTCGAGCAGGAATTCTCTCTCGTTCGAATGGACGAATTTCCGAACGTTTCGGCATATTGCAAGAAACTAAAGGAGTTGGCGGATCAACTCCGTAATGTTGGCGCACCAGGAACAAATAATCGTCTAGTTCTACGGTTGGTTGCTTGGTCTTTCGAGGCTTATAATGGTGTTGGAACTCTCCTTCGCCAAAGCAACCCTCTTCCCGACTTCCATCAAGCCCGCTCTATGCTGACGTTGGAAGAAGTCGGTTTGGCTAAAAAGGCGGCTACCGGAGCAAGCCCAGTTGTCATGGTGGCATCCTCTCCTAGTCCTTCGGGTTTTGTTAATAATTTGGGCCAAAACCATAATAATGGTGGCGGCAAGAATAATAACAAAAATCGCGGGGGCAAACGCGGCGGTTCTGGTGGCGGTTCTGGTGTCAACAAGCAGACGGTGGGTCCCAGCCAGGGTACAGTGGCCCACCACCGCCATGGGCCCAGCAGTGGGGCCAATGGCAGTGGAACCCGTACCATCCAAAGGCGCCAGCTTTCCGGTGGCCGGTGGGTCGGCTACCGATCCGGCCCAATACCCAGCAGTGGCGGCCCACTAGCCAGTGGCCCAGCAGCTACGGCCCAGGTGCACCACGGACAGGAGTTCTTGGGCCCCGACCACCGCAGGCCCATCATGCAGCAGGCCCCACTCAGACTGATATCGAGGCCGCGATGCACACAATGGGGTTATCTCAACCGGATCCAAATTGGTATATGGACACCGGTGCCACCACTCACATGACTTCCGAATCAGGTACTCTCTCATCTTATTCCAATTTAAGCACCCCTCGGGGGATAATTGTTGGTAATGGCAGTTCTATTCCAATTCTAGGGTATGGTCAGAAAACGTTGTCTCCCCCCAATCCACCACTCCTCTTGAAAAATACGTTACATGCTCCTAAATTGATTAAAAATTTAGTGTCTGTCCGAAAATTCACAAATGACAATTCTGTTTCCGTTGAATTTGATCCTTTCGGTTTCTCTGTGAAGGATTTCAAGACGAGGAGTCATCTCATGAGGTGTGATAGTAGGGGGGATCTGTATCCTATCATGCCCGGTTTTAGTCCATCGAGTCCAGCCTTGCCGTCAGCTTTTGCAGCCATATCTCCTTCCATGTGGCATGCTCGTCTGGGTCATCCGGGATCTTCTATTTTATCAGTTTTAGATAAAAATAGCTTTATTTCTTGTAAGGGTACGAGTCGTACTCCACTTTGTCAGTCTTGTTCTTTAGGGAAAATTGTTAAGCTGCCATTTGTAGACTCCAATTCTCATACTTCAAAGCCATTTGAAATTAATCATAGCTACTTATGGACATCTCCTGTTCTTAGTTCAATGGGTCATCGATATTATGTTCTCTTTTTAGATGATTATTCTAGATTTTTGTGGATGTTTTCAATTGCGAATAAATCACAAGTGTTTTCCGTCTTCATCAAATTTAGAGCGTTCATTCGTACTCAATTCGAAAGAGAAATAAAAAATATTCAATGTGATAATGGGAAAGAGTATGACAATAGGGAGTTTCGGGAGTTTTGTGCTAATAATGAGATAAATTTTCATTTTTCGTGTCCTCATACATCTTCACAAAATGGGAAAGCCGAACGCAAAATTCGTTCCATAAATAACATTGTCCGAACTCTCTTAATTCATGCCTCCATACTTCCATATTTTTGGCATCATGCTCTACAAGTGGCCACATATCTTCTTAACATAATTCCGTCTAAAGGTCTGACATATTCTTCCCCCCTCAAAATCCTATATAATAAGAACCCTTCTTATTCTCATCTTCGGATTTTTGGGTGCTTGTGTTATCCGTTATTCCCATCCACCACAATTAACAAACTTCAGGCTCGGTCTACCCCGTGTGTGTTTTTGGGTTATCCGTCGAATCATCGTGGTTATAAGTGTTTTGATTTATCCTCCAAGAAAATCATAATAAATCGCCATGTCATTTTTGATGAAACCCAATTTTCTTTTACGAAAGTTCATACTCCCGAGCCTAAATCGTATAATTTTTTGGATGACCAAATATCTCCGTATATTATTCGGAATTTTTCGGACCTCTCCCGCACCCTAAATCCTCCAGCGAGCCCACTGCCCGCTAGACCCACAATACCGTCTCGCCCAGTAATTCCAACAACTGGAACAGTTCCAGAAATTGGGCCGGTCCCACCCCATCTGAAGGCTGGTCCAGCCGACGAGTCCAACAGTTACCGATTTGGGCCAGCAGGCCCACTGCCTGCTGGCCAATCCGTCCCGAGCCCAGAAAATTCCCAAAATTCTCTCAATTCTTCCTCGAGTCATAGACCGGTCACTCGAAGCCAGCGGGGTATTTTTACACCTAAAAGACATTTTAATTTACATTCGGATGTCTCTAAATCCCCCTTGCTCCGCAATCCTGTGTCGGCTTTAAATGACCCTAATTGGAAAATTGCTATGACTGATGAATATAATGCTCTTATTGCTAATAAGACGTGGGAGTTGGTGCCCCGTCCATATGGTATTAATGTTATCAGGTCTATGTGGATTTTTGCTCATAAGGAGAATTCAGATGGGTCCTTTGCTCGACATAAGGCGCGACTTGTTGGTGATGGTAAGACTCAGCAGGTTGGAATTGATTGCGGTGAGACGTTTAGTCCGGTGGTCAAACCGGCTACCATTCGCACTGTGCTTAGCTTGGCTCTTTCAAAGACTTGGCCAATTCATCAGTTGGATGTCAAGAATGCTTTCCTACATGGTGACCTCAAGGAAACAAAGATCTATATGCATCACCGTTGGGTTTCGGGGATCCCAACCACCCTAATCATGTCCGTTTGTTGAAGAAATCATTGTATGGGCTTAAGCGCCTCTCAAGGGCCTGTACACGAGGTTTGCTTGAATTTGTTTCAACTATTGGGTTCACTCACAAAGCGGTCGATAATTCCTTGTTCATCTACCGCAGTGGTTCGTCCTTGGCATACATCCTGTTGTACGTGGATGATATCATCTTGACTGCCTCTTCAGATGCCTTACGCCAGTCTATTATGACCATGCTCAGTTCTGAGTTTGTTATGAAAGACTTAGGGCCTTTGAGTTATTTTTTGGGGATTGCCGTCAAGCGTCATTCAGGTGGGTTGTTTCTGTCTCAACGGAAGTATGCTGCTGAGATCATCGAGAGGGCTGGGATGTCATCCTGTAAGTCCACCTCCACACCAGTTGATGCAAACCCAAAACTAAGTGCCACAGCAGGTGCACCATACGAGGACCCGACCCGCTATCGTAGTCTTGCAGGGGCCCTCCGGTATCTTACCTTTACCAGACCGGATATTACATATGCGGTTCAGCAGGTGTGTTTATTCATGCATGATCCCAGAGTTGAGCACATGAATGCAATTAAACGCATCCTTCGGTATATTCAGGGGACACTAGACTATGGGTTGCACTTGTATCCGTCATCTACATCCACACTTGTTTCCTACACGGATGTTGATTGGGGTGGTTGTCCCGACACCAGACGGTCGACTTCTGGCTACTGTATGTTCCTTGGCAACAACTTGGTCTCCTGGTCAGCAAAACGTCAGGCAACCCTATCACGCTCAATTGCCGAGACAGAATATCGAGGGGTGGCGAATGTGGTCTCCGAATCATGTTGGCTACGTAATTTGCTTTTGGAGCTTCATTGTCCTATTCAGAAGGCAACCTTGGTATATTGCGATAACATTAGTGTCATCTACCTTTCAGGTAACCCAGTTCAACACCAACGTACTAAGCATATCGAAATGGACATTCACTTTGTCCGCGAAAAGGTTGCAAAGGGTCAAGTTCGCGTATGCCATGTCCCGTCGCGTTATCAAATTGCAGACATCTTTACAAAGGGTCTACCAACGGTTCTCTTTGAAGATTTTAGGGACAGTCTCAGCGTTCGAAGACCGCCCGCTATGACTGAGTGTGTTAAATAAGGCAATGCCTTATGGCTCTCGGATTTGGCCATATTTGTCTCTCGGATTTGCTGGCCAGATTTGGCTCTAATTCTTTTGGTAATTGTTAATATTAGACAAGGTAATAATCTTGTATATTAGGAAAATATATGTGTAATATATTGTAATAAATAGGTTACCATAATTAGGAATATACACTACCATAATTGTAGAGTTACCATAATTGTAGAGTTAGAATTATGGTAGAAGAAAGCTTTGTAACTTGTATATATATCTATTCAATCAATGAAAATAATGAAGGGGTTATTTCTTTCACTCATTTTATCAATTGCTTGACATTCTTGCCCCATCAATTGTTGAGTATGTTTGTTGCTGCAGGCATTAGATTATATGTCTAAAGTTAGAAACAAGCTGTCATTCTAATACAACTGCAAACATATTCGTTTTAAATTTGGTTGTTCATGATATTTGGTTTCTAATAATACTAGTTGTGGCGAGCCCGTGTTAGTTTGGCTCAAAGAATTGCCAAGATTCTAATTTTTGGCTCTTTTCTTTGTTCCTTCATGCACTGATAACAGAAAAAGGTAGCAATTCTTTTTCCATAATTTTCTTAGTTGTTACTGGTTACTAGCTTTCGGATTACGGGTTAGGACAAAACGAAATAGCTTTGACGCAAACATTATATTCATGTTAAAAAATCACTTATGTATAAATATTTTATCAAGAATTCAGTAACTTTCTTGATTTATAATCTAGAACCTATAAACTCAAAAATCTAATTCTGCTTTTGACGGGTTACACGTTCCATCCAAAGTAGTACAGTTTTGCCCATAATATCAACTCCAAAACAAAGGATTAACTCAAAATAAACCAACGTAAGAGTACCCAAAAAGTAATTGATGTAAGTTTTAACATAAAGTGGGCTCGTTATGTGTGCAGAATGAGATAGGATATCCCACGTTCTATATGGGTAATTTCACCATTTTAGTACATTTCAGGGCATTGTTATTCCTTATTTCACCAACCAAACACCGAATAAAATACTACTGCATTTTATCTCATGGGATCACTATCCCAGCACATCACATGGAAAAGGTAGAACTTCAAGAGTGATTTTCAAAATCAAGAGCTATCCAACTTAACGTAAACAATCGCTCTACGTATCAATGTGGAGGTAAGGTCTGTGTACACTTTATCCTCTCCAGGTCCCACGGTGTGAGATTTCACTGGGGTAACTTAAAATAAGGGCATTGGTATTTTGAACTCACAATTGGCCCTATTAAGTATCCCCGTGTATTCCCAGATCCCTCACTCAAAAACTTCATCACATGGAATCTTCTTGTTTTCCTTTCTCCAGCTTCTCAAAAAAATGTCATCAACTCAGGTTGAAGTTATAGACAACCTGACCCCTTAATCTGCATGCAGAAATCTCTTGAACTCCTTAAGGAAATCAACATGCCACGTGGACTCCTCCCATTGGAGGACATCGTGGAGGTTGGTCGAAACCATGAAACCAGGTTCGACCACTGTTTAAAAAAGATAGAGACGTATGCTGCTGAGGTCACGTCATTTGTCGACTGAATAAGGAGCTCTCTTCCTGGGGTAAGGACCCTCAATCTAATAAAATCACATTTGCCATCCCTTGGTGGAATTAAAAGGTCGTTTCCAGTATCTGCCTTCTACGAAGATATGGTTTTCTACTCCTTAATCTTCCTCTTCTTTTTCTCCTTTAGGGTGCTAAAGTTTAGAAAAAATCAGTTAGTAATTTTAATTTTGAGAAAGTTAGGGAAACTACAATATTCAATGGTAAGTGGGGGAAGTAAATTCAAAGTGTAACGATAGAGTTGCTATCTTGTCCATGGAGAGATGCAACGGCTGGTTCTTATTTCTCGCTCAAGGGATATAGGAAATAAAAGTTTTTGATTGCTCATTTCAATTCTATTTCTATCAAGAGTATATAGAAAAAGCCATGATGATCGACCAAGGTTTATCTGTCATATGCAAGTTAAAAAAGTGCTTTGCAGTAAGTGTTAACCCAATGCTCATTCTGGTGGTTTTTGTTCATTACAAGCACTCAACACAAATCCAGAAGCATCACTCTCCTCGATCGACAACCACACCAAGCATGAATTCCTTCAAAAGTTCTCATAATTTCTTCAGATTTCAAGGGCTTCTCTTTCTTCTTCATCTCCTAAGCTGGGTGGTACAATTGAACAGTGTAATTAACTTCAGCATAATTCAGCAGAACTTCAATTGCAGGGGAAGTTGGCAAGAAACAAGAACCGCTCTGTTTTCCATTCATTCACTAGGTATTAAAAAGGCTTCATCAACACAATTATAAACGGTAAGAAACAACTGGGAAACATCAGATGGTGATAGGATCTAGACAGATAGTAGCACTGAGCAGCTCTTCTAGTTGAGCAGTTTCACAACTAAGTTCAACTAAGTTTGCATGGGTTCAGTGTTGGCATGGTAGCTATCCAGCTCCTTGTCAAGTTCCTCAGCTGACTTCTCAACACCCTTGTTACTTCCCCTACCACCGCGGCCTCGACCTCGACCTCGACCGCGACCACGACTGCCACTACCACCCCAACTGCGCCCATTTGCATTCCTTGAACCGCCACGACCCCTTTGACTGTACAGAAACATGAAATCTAGGTTAGGCACATGCAACCATGAAAACAGCTCATGCTAAACATCTACCATATTCATACATGTAAAATTGCCTTTTAGTGTTAATTGGGGTAGTGCAAAAGATGGGCATATACTACTTTAGTATATCAAAGAAAAGATTTTATTACTTATCTCAATTAGTCATTAAGGTCTTGTCTACCAAGAAAAACATCAGTCGTAAAAACTTAAGGACCGCCAAAAACTGGAAGTCATCTAAAGAACAAATAACTGTCCACATCAGAAAATTACCTAAAACCCCGACCAGCAAAAGATATAGGACCTCCCCTTCCTCGAACTGGGCCACCCGGCCTGCATAAATCAAAGTACAAATTAACTCTAAAAGAGAAAATAAACATTTCATAAAACCTTTGGTAACAGAAATACATGACAACATATATCAAGACATTACAGTACAGCCTCAAGCACAGAACGCCTAAACAAACAAACAAACAAAATCTAAAACAAGAAGCATAAAACTTTCCAGTCCTCTAAACAAAGGAAAACAAAGATTGATACAAAACAAATCAATTGGAGCAGACTCTACAATCTACAAGACACGACTACCTTCAATGCATGAGACACGGTCAAGACAAAAGCATGATGCTTATACAGAGAGCATATTAAATATGTAAGCGCACACAGTTAGCATTCACAAGATACACATACATGAAACAACAAAATTCTTAGTCAAAGAAAGAGATGGTTAATAGATAAACATACGCCATGACAACAGTCCTCCTCCAATTGGTTCCTCCAACTACATTTACACGAGCTGACACAGGAATTTCCGGGTTGGAACCAACTATTTCAATCTTCATAGGCTTCCCATCCAACTGCACATTGTTATATCTTTTACGAGCTTGGAATGCATCACTTCTCCTGGCAAAGACCACCTCAGCGGCGCCCTGAAAGTTAAGATAAGATAAAGTTTACAACAATTAAGGACAAAACTAAACCCATACAGACTAGCATCATAAAATCCAACAAAGTCGAGTTCAAATATTGAAAACAAATCTGCTAAACTCAGAAGCAGAAGACCAAAGCAACAAACAAATATATCTGAATATGTGCTTCTAGATGCTAGACTTTAACATCTATTTTTCTTTTCTGAAATACTACTTCATGATACCAAAAGGGATAAACTTTTGATATGCCAGCATTATAACAAGAAAAAGAGCTTTATAAATAAAAATCAACACACATATTAAAGGAAAGAAAACAGAACTTTCTCATAAAGCAATAGCAGGGCACTTATCAGTCATTTTCATAATCAATTGACAACATAACCAGTGTAATCCCACAAGTGGGGTCTAAATTGACGGACTTCAAACTACCCTTCAAATGACCCCCTTATATTAACTAAGATTTAATTCTGCTAAGTTAACCAAAGAAAACATTTTTATTGGGTCTTCAATCTTGATTTCAACTAGTAAATGTGATTTCATACCATACAAGTTAAAAGCTAAAAACATACAAAGCTAAGAACATACATACACTTCTTTAAAGAAGTGATTTCCACTGATAATAGTCGTTTCAAATCATGTTTACAATTCAACAACAACTAAGCCACAGTCACCAACAAGTTTGGGTCAGCTATATGAATCCTCATTTCTTCATTTAACCTCATATTTACAAGTCAGATACTACAAATTTTCCATCCTTTAAGGAAGTGGACATCCAGTTTGTACAATAAATACTACTATGACCATAAAACATATCACTGCAGACAAATGCTACTATTAGTGCTGCAAATCTATATGTGCGAATGTGTGGTTCTACCGAGACAACCCCCTACAAATCAGGGCCTAGTTTATTTTCTGTATAATATGAATGAAGGGGTATATAACACTGAAAGACCTACCAAGGGTAAACCAACGGCATGTGACAGTCCACAAATCACAGAAAGCAACAGTCCACAAAACAATAGCCCAAAGACAGCTGTAGGTCTTCTACTTTATCAATTTGAAATCTAATTTTTTTATATACAAATCCCCGAGAGCCAGTGCAGACTGTTCTTCTATGCGTGTCTCAGCCATGACAAGCTTAGCACAACTTAAATTTCCTAGATCATCAGCAAAGAACTGTTGGTGATATTATTCTTTTTCATTCTCTTCCTCGCATTTGTTATAATTCAATCATATTTCTTTTTTCCAGATAAATAGTAATATATGCACTCATATAGTGTTGTTATCTTTAAACAGCAAAGAAACAGATTTCACTTATATTAACAAACATATAGCAACTTATCAAGTGGATTGCAAGTAGTAAAGATCTTGCAAATATTATCATACAAAATGAAGGGCAGAACATCTTACACTTGGACGTCCATTTTTGTCATAGTGGATTGCATATCGAACTAGTTCTCCAATCTCGGAAAAGAGTTCCTGTGTTTCAAATCTGGTTTTAATCAAAGACATCTATTGCAAAGGTGTATAATGTGAAAAGACATTATCAATGTGTACCCTTATATCTTGATTAGTCACTCCAACGTCCAAATTGAAAACATATAACTTTGTGCCACTCTCCAACATTGATGATAATCCTGCAGCTCTAAGACTATCTTCAAACAAACCATTCTGCCATGGCAAATTCTTGGTTCTGCGGAAAGACTGAAGCAAGCATGCCGGAAAGATTAACAGGTTTGAATGTAAAAGTCAGCATGCTACTAAACAATAAGATAAATTCACCACTCTTCGACAGTAGATCAATTCATCAAAGTTCCATCGCACTAGCAGTAGTTTCCAGTTAAGTTGAATTGCTCAAAGAATGTAATCTAATAGCAAAAGAGAAGTCAAGGATGCAGAATTAAGTGTAGATGGAAGTTAAAGGATTTTCCCCACTGCACATCAGGTGCTTAAGCAAAAAGGTAAGAGCTTCAGTTCTGATGTTCAAATGAATCCACCTTTGCAAAAACACCTTGAAATGCGATGGTAACAGAAGTTCTTGTCCATTAGCAGTTCCACAAAATGCAAGTAGAATTCATGAGGACAGCAACAAACTCCCTCTTTAAACCCATAATGAGAAACTAGAGCGATGGCTACTAGACAAGAAGGATTATAGATGGTTAAGAAAGTTCAACCCCCTAGACATTTAGGGGTTAGGGGTGTTAAAATGGTGAAAAGGGTCTTAAATTTTCAATTAATGAATCTCCCCAAGAAGCATGCAACAAAGAAGTGATTTTCCTGAACAGGGCCACCTGAATCTCCCACTTACATCAAAATCCATCAGAAATCCTCGAGTAAGGATAAAGTTCAAAGGTCATCAACAATTACACTACCGTTGAACAGCTTATTATGGCTGAACCGAAGGGGAATTCTCCTTGGAACCAAAAAAATCAAGAGTCTCTTGCATGCCAACTAAACAAAAGAAGAGAACCTACAGTTGGGTTCACAAAGCAAGTTGAATTCATGAGGACAGCGACAAACTCACACTTTAAACCAATAATGAGAAACTAGAGCGATGACTGCTAGACAATTAGGAATATAGATGGTTACGAAAGTTCAACCCTCTAGACATATAGGAGTAAGGGGTTTTTAAATGGTGAAAAGGCTCTTAAATTTTCAGTTAATGAGTCTCCCCAAGAAGCATGCTACAAAGCAGTGATTTTCCTGAACAGTGCCACCCTGAATCTCCCAATTATATCAATATCCATCAGAAAACCTCAAGTAAGGAGAAAGTTCAAAGATCATCAACAATTGCACTACAGTTGAACAGCTTATTATGGGTGAACCAAAGTGGACTTCTCCTTGGAACCAAAAAAATCAAAAGTCTCTGGTACGTCAACTAAACAAAAGCAGAGAACCTTCAGTTGGGTTCATAAAGCATATCAGATGTGTCTACGAAATCACAAGATTTCCAATAGTTTTGAGCTTGCCTTAGCAATTGTGTGGGCTGATGGCCGAGTATTAACGCCAAGTGGCCCTCTACGAGGAGCTCCTGTTGTCCTTCCACCTCTAAATGATGATCCACCTCTAAATGATTCCCCTGCCCCCCTTCCACGTCGGGCCCTGCCTTGACCCCTACCACCCCTCTCACTATTTCTCCTACCTTTTATCATATCATCAAGGGTCATATCCAGCGAAGCCATGATGACGTAAGCAGATCAGGAAAATTTCAGCTAAAAGCCAATCTGTAAGCAAGGACAACAAATCACATTAACAATTATTTCTAAAATATCATGTTTAACGAAAGCAATTAGCAAGAAATAAACCAGTAGAAATACAAAAGAAGCAAAAATAGACTAAGGGTTGAAAACTCCAATGCCATTTGAACTAGAAAATGTTCCAACTATTAGACAACATTCACACAGCTCAAAGGAATTACTAATGAACATGGATCTAAAGCCTATAGAAAAAGGTAGCAAAAATAAACATATAGCTGTGTCATAGTGGAAATATATACCATGAAAAAAGGATGAAAATTTCCAATAGCACAGAAATGACCAAAAAAAGGTAGCCCGGTGCACGAAGCTCCCGTTATGTGTGGGGTCTGGGGAAGGGCCGGACCACAAGGGTCTATTGTACGCAGCCTTACCCTACATTTTGCAAGGGCCTGCTTCCATGGCTTGAACCCGTAACATCCTGGTCACATGGAGACAACTTTACCAGTTACTCCAAAACACAGAAATGACAAATCGGATCTAAAGCATTACACGATCTGTTTCTAAAGTAACTAGGTCCCATTTGAACACAAGAAATTCTAATAGCACAAAATTAGAGTAATGACTAATTAGGTTCCAAGCAAATGGGAAGAGATGTATATATCATCTGCCCCCGTGTACCAAACAAATAACCAAGTAAAAAACCCAAACACAGCAAAAATAGTGATTGAATCACCATAACAGGATCTTTATGGTTATAAAAGCAATTTCAAGAACCAAAACATGAGTACACAAAAAGGAATTCGTAACAAACTACTGGTCCATCCACCACAACTCACATAACCAAATAAATCAGATCAAAAAACAAAAAAATAATATAAGCAGTACTAAATCACAACAAAAAACATATAAAATATCAAAAGAAAAGGTTTACAGTGGACAAAAACGAATGCATCAAATTATCAACTACTTGATAAAATCAAAAACATATTGAATGGGAAAAAAAGTTTAGGTTGACAAAAACAATATCATTATGTTTTCAGAAGAATCACAAGAAAATATAAAGCAAATAAAAACAAAAAATTGAAGAGGGTTTTCACCTTTTTTTGGCAATAACAAATGAAGTAATACAAAAGCATAGTGTTTTCATAATAAAAACATAATAATTAAACACACATTTTTACACATAATACAAACAGATAAACAAAGCAAACAAACAATTGGGAAATCAGCAAAAACATATGTCATTGAATAATGCTAAAACATGAACTTTCCGCAGTTTCAATAGCCAAAATATGAGAAGAACAACGCTAAAATCTTACCGAGATCTGTAGAAACACACAACCAACAGGCAAACGATTAAAAATTGTATTGTGCTTTCATAATGAAGAATTTAATTTTTAAAAATCAATAATACACACTTTTTACGCATGATTTTACAAATAGATATACAAACAAATTATTCGGAAAACGTCAAAAGCAATTTCAATAGAAAAAAACGAAAACAAAACAATAAAAAGCATACCGATATCTGTAGCAACACACAACGAACAGGAAAATAATTTAAAAAAATTGTATTGTGGTTTAATAATCAAAAAATTAATTACAAAAATCAATAATACACACTTTTTACACATGATACAAATATAACAACAAAGCAAACTATTCGAAAATCAACACAAACATAGGTTATTAAATAACGCTAAACGCAATTTCAATAGCAAAAAAAAAAGAGAGAAAAAACGATAAAAAATCTTACCGAGATCTATAGCAACACACAACGAACAAATCTGCAAATATTTCGCTAAATATGTAGAGAAAAAGAGTACTTATGAAGAGATATTTTAGGTTTAACAGAGATCCGCCATTGAAGAGTAGAGATTTTGGTCTTAAGAGGTTAAAAAATGTGTTAGGGTTTGACAGAAAAAGGGAATTTCTAGGTTTGTTTTTGTTTTTGTTTTTTCCGTGTACAGAATAGTTGGCGTCAACGACTCGACGACTTCCTGTGGACGAAAGTGTATTTGGGCCTCTTTAAGGTTCGTGTATAAGGCTTCTTCGTAGGCCCAATACAAAGCGTGTTGAAAATTTCAAATCTCAAATCGGTGGCCTTTAATTTTTGCACTTTACCTGAAAAAAATGACCAAAAATATTCGTAAGGTTCTTGTTCGAATCTCAATAAAGTTAAAAAGAATAAAAAATCCATAAAATAAGATTTCATTAAAAAATATATCTATTCAGATAAAGTTGTACATAAATTATGCCTTATACCTCTGAGGTTGTGGGTTCGAATTCCAGCAAAGTTGAAAAAAAAAATGGCAAGACAAAGATTATGCTTTAAGGGGCATAGTTTCTATGTAACTATGTTTGAAGGCAAAATTTAGTTACATATAAATTATGCCACTTTAGGCATAACCTCTATATAAATTTGATCAAATAAGCATAATTTCTATGAATTTTTTGTCTTACGAATAATTTTTTTTGCCTCCGCTAGGATTCGAATTCGGAATCTCTGATTTAGTAGATCCGCGAATAAAAGATATTTTGATCCATAAATTTTCATTAAATGAGAAATAGGGGTAAAAATTATAATCCAGCCCATATGAAGGGAAAGCCAATTTTTTTTAAATTATTTCCCTTTATATGTGTGGTTTTAATTTTTGCTCATATTGCTTATTTACATACTAGTTTCTGTGAACACGTGTATACTAGACTATTTAGTAAATGATTTTGAATAATTACAAATAAGATTATTAAAACATTTCCTTGAATTCTCAAAAATAAAAATTAAAGAACAAGTCTTTGAAAAGAGAAAATGCATAAAATCTCTCTAAACTTGCATCAAAAATCCACTTTAACAATTTAACTTTACAATCATTTAAATACTCTCTAAACAACTTTCAAATGTATTTTACCGTCCTTTTCCAAACCAAGTCAAAGTTGTGAGTTGTTGAGTCACTCACTTTCTGATTGGGCCATGTCATTTAATGAGTTTTTCCTTTTTATATAATTTGTCCAAATTAAAAATAATTATAATAAATCCCAACACATCCCAAAATAAAAAAATCTGACCCGTTTCCAAAAGCCCGTCACCTTTCTAACATCATTAGCCACCGTCATCTAAAATTTCGACAAGCTGGAGACTTCTAAAAACCCAACAACAATTGTAACCAAAATTGTATAAACTCCTAAAGTCTTTTGGGTCATCTTTCTTAAGAACCGTACACTTATGTCATTGAAAGAGAAGAAGAAAAATCTGATAGAATAAAGTATCGTACTCAAATATGATTAGGATTGTAATTAAACTAGCGTATAAATTTATTATAGTTATAAATTTATACAAGAATTTTACAACTATGGTAAATTTGTACACTAGTTTAATTACAATACTAATTCTATTTGAGCACGGTAACCTAAACGTCCTTATTTCAAAAAACAACGCTAACACCCTATCTATAGTAAGGCCCTTTCATTTCAATCTCCCACTTGATTTCGGACAGTCAAATATTTTTTATCTTTCTCTTTATTATGGTGAAGAAAGCACTAACGACTCGGGGGCGAGTCTTCTTCAACTTGACGGGGAACTAGAAATAAAGGAAGTTGTTTTGGTGGATAAATTTCATTAACGAATGATGAATTTCTCCCTACGGCTACTTTATTACGACTTCACCAGTCGAAGACCTCACCGTGGTAACGAAGAGATCTTGGCGAAATTGCCACATGTGAAATTGAGCACCATTTTGCAAAGAAATAACCCACTTATTTCTCGAGAAGAGATACAATCCACTGCCTTGATCCACTTGGCTACATCCGCCCCTACCCCCGCACAGGTTGAAGTCTCTATCTACGATCAGATCCTTTCTGAACTCCCCTATGACCGCTTATCAAAGAGAAGCTTTTTCCTAGACTATAGTGGCAAGTCTATTGTTTTGTTTCGGAATTAGGGGAAAACATGTTCAATATCATTTGAATGAATAGTTGCGACGGTCAACTCTCCGGCACCAGAGACACAACAAAACAAGCAATCTCATGCACTAAGCTCCCGCTATTGTGCGGGTCCGAAAAAATAAAACACCACCAGAGGAGAAAAAATAAACTCTTTGTTGGTTCAATAATATCTCATGGAAGATTCACCATTGTTCCATTTTAGTTTTGTCTCAGATCTACCACCACCGGTAAACCACCCTTATCTGTACAAAGAACCCACTTACCCCTTTATTTATGTTGAGTCGTCATCAATTTGCAAGAAAAATAATTTCTACTCCGACGAAGATGAAAGTTTGTTTTTTTTTTTAATTTCGGGTGATGCCTTGTTAGGATTGATTTTGCTGGCTGTTTGGAAATCTTTTAGGAAAGAAAAATAATATTTTTACTTTCTATAAATAGAACAAAAGGCTTGAAAGTGGTGAAAATGGTGGTGATGAGAAGGTGAGCAGCTTCATCAGAAATGGAGAAAAGAATATGATGAGGAACCAGATAGAAAAAATGAAGAAAAGAGAAATGAATAAGAAAACAAAAAAATGGGGAGTTTTATTGTTTTTTTAAGTTTCTCACCTTTGACCCGTCACCTCTTAGGATGCTATTAATTTCACCTCGATTGAGAATAAGAGATATTTAAACGCTCGTAAAACTTAATTATTAAAATGAGTTTTTGATGTAAGTTTAGAGATGATTTTATTTATTTTCTCCTTTGAAAATGATGATTATGATTGTTGTCTATCCACAAGTATTTTTGACAGTAATTAGTACTAATAATATGAATAAAAGACTATTGCTCTCTATAGAGCCGTTCCTATACTTTTAAGGGTATGGTGCAAGAAACAAAAAGATATCTTTTTTTATTCACATGAAAAATTAAAATTAATTAATTAATTAATATTTAAAAGAATTATTGATCAAAACATCAAATAAATGTATAATAAACACTATTTGGGACTTGGGGCCAAATCTGATTGTGTTTAAAAAATAAGTCTTTCGATGCTCATTGAATTCAAACACGCGACCTCTCACTAGGGAAAGACTTTTGAATGAAGTCCTCAATCGCTAGGCTACAACTCTCACTAATAAGATTGGAGACATTTTTAAAACATACCTTAATATTTGAAATCAATAAAAGAAAAATGAAAATTTTGAGGCAGAGGCCCCGCCGGCGGGGGGCCCTGTGCGGCAGCGCTGCTTCGATCGCCCCAGGGACGGCTTTGGCTCTCTATAACCAATTAAATGTGTAAATTGTACATATAAGATAATTTTATATTACATTATCCAGATATACCTTGTTCGGTTTAAGTTTTGTAACATCTTTATCTTTAGAAACTGATTTTTGTCTCGCTCAGTACAAGTTTCGTAGGAATTAAGTTATGCATCATAAATTGTGTAGTATTTTTCAGATTAGAAATAGTAAGGACTGAATTATTAGTTTTACAAAAGGTATCACTCACAATACTAAAAACGTCATAGTTGAATTACTAACTACAATAGAAATTCTATTAATTAATACTCGATTATTTAATAAACCCTCTTAGATAATATTTTTGGTCTGTCCCGACTCAGGGATAACGTGCTAAATTAATAATTCGCTAAAATTACAAGATAATACATTTTTGATTACTCATATAGACCCATGTAAAATATAAATTAATAATTTCTTATATACTACATAATACATGAGTGATTTATGAAGACTTCTTGAAAACTGACTCAATTGTCTTTTGTTGAAATCAATGTCACATTGAATCTCATATCTATTTTTTATCATTGTAAGAACTTCTGGTGTTATTTTCTCATATCTCAACAAGAAATTATTCAATGTGATTGCCGCTTTAATAACCTCGCTTCGCGAAGGGGCTTTGCTGTAGAACTTTCATCATCATCTTCATCACCTTTATCAGTTCCCATAACGCTCTCAATTATTTATTCACCAGTCAACAAATCAAGAAAGAATTAATATTATTTTTTTAGATTTTCCTTTATTAAGTGTTAGGTGACCAAATCTCAATAACTATTTAATTATGAGTATTTTAGTTAAATTGTATATTTTTTGCCTAAAAGTTAATATTTTATTAAAGGGTATGCAAATGATTAACTAGACACTCTTTTTTATCGGTAGGGAGTAATTTTTTTTTTCCTTTTCATGTTAAAGTTTGTTAGGTGAATGAAAAATGTGCATTAAATTTAAGAAAAAATCAATAATTGATTAAAAAGAAGAAAAAAGATAAAGAATAAAAAGAGTAAAGCACAATTGCTCTTCCTCTCCCGGGTTTGGGAATTTCAGTCTCAACCGTATCATATAGTGCGCGCCTCTTCTTCTCATTTGCTCAATTGATTGAAAAAATGCGAACCAGAAATCAGGCAAAGCAACAGAATCAATTATCTGGTATACTTCTCCTCAACCAGTAAACATGTCCACAAACACACACACACACACACAATCAAGAATGCATAAAAATTCAATTTTTTATTGTTGTTTCTCATTTTTGTTTGCTGTTGTCTTCTTTACCACCTCTTTATCAGATTGTTTCACATTTCTTTGCTGATTGTCTTTGTGATTCAGCTTAGCTACTGTTTAGCTACACAACATGACACCAAAACATATCCAAGAATGCATAAAAGTTCAATTTTTTGATTATTGTTTCTCAGTTTTAATTTGTTTATGCTATTATTTAACTACCCCTTTAACTGATTATTTCATATTTTTCTTTGGGATTCAATGTAGCAACTGTTTAACTACACAATAGTACAGCAAAACATAACCAGGAACGCAAAAAAAATCAATTTTTTTTTATCGTTGTTTCTCATTTTTGTTTGCTGTTGTGTCTTCTTTAACCATCCCTTTATCAGATTGTTTCACATTTCTTTGCTAATTGTCTTTGTGATTCAGTTTACCTACTGCTTAACCACACAACATGACACCAAAACATAACAAGAATGCATAAAAAATCAATTTTTTTTAATTATTGTTTCTCAGTTTTAGTTTGTTTATGCTATTCTTTAACCACCCGTTTAAAAGATTATTTCATATTTTTCACTGTGATACAGTTTAGCAACTGTTTAACTACACAATAGTACAGCAAAACATAGCCAAGAATGCAAAAAAAATCATTTTTTTTATCGTTGTTTCTCATTTTTGTTTGCTGTTGTGTCTTCTTTAACCACCCCTTTATCGGATTGTTTCATATTTCTTCACTAGCTTTCTTTGGGAGTCAGTTTAGCAACTGTTTAACTACAAAACATAACCAAGAATGCATAAAATTTTACTTTTTTTATTATTGTTTCTCATTTTTGTTGTCTTCTTTAACCGCCCCTTTATCGGATTTATTAGCGAATATTCTCCGAATATTCACAGTATATTTTGTAATTATGATAGATGTATATTTAAGGTAACTTAGGATTCTTATTGTATTAGGAATCAACCATTTAAGGTAAATTAAAATTCTTATTGTATTAGAAATCAACCTCTGTACAACTATATATATTGTGAATAATAAAAGTTATCCCCAAGGGAAATTATTCCAATCTTACATGGTATCAAGAGCCAAACCCTAATCCCCTCTCTAAATTTTTCTCTTGCCAAAACCCTCCCTCTTCCCTTCCTCTCGGCCGGCGCAACAAGGTTGCCACCATGTCTTCCCCCACCAATTCCGGTTCATCCACTGGCACACTTGACAACCCCTCTCAACGTCCATTGTCTTCTTTTCATTCGGCATTTGCCGTTAACAACATCTAAAATTTTATCCCTATTATTCTTGACCAAGAAGACTGTCAATATTCCATGTGGATGGAACTATTCTATATTCATGCATGTGCATACAATGTGCTCGACTATATTGATGATTTTGTTTCTCGTCCCACCTATGTTGCAGACTCAACCTGGCGTCGCCTTGACGCCATCGTCAAACAATGGATCTACGGCACCATCTCTAAAGACTTGTTGTGCACTATTATGAAAACATGTGCTACGACACGTGAACTTGGGTCCGGCTAGAAGAATTTTTTCAAGACAATAAAAATACTCGGGCCGTGTATTTGGAAGAGCAGTTCAACAATACACGTCTCGAGAATTTTAACAACATGTCCGAATATTGTAAGCAACTGAAACTTATAACCGACCAACTGTCCACGTAGGGTCTTCTGTTTCAGAAACCAAGATGGTGCTTCAACTAGTTGCTGATTTACCGAAAGGGGAATATGATACACTCGCAACAATGATTCAACAAGCCGACCCTCTCCCAAGTTTCAACAAAGCACGTTCACAACTTTTATTAGAAGAAACACGCCGTGCCAAACAAGACGAGCACAATCACAAGGCATTAGCCGTTGACGGCATGACTCCACCGGCGGCCAACACCACCCAGCCACCACCGCAAGACCACCAGCAGCAGCAGTCCCGCGGCTTGATGGCATGGTGGCAGAGGCCGCGGTAACAACAATAAAGGGAAGAGCCGCGGCAAAGGCAATCGCAACCAGCAGCCAGGCCCAAATACAACCTATTTCCCGTGGCCTGGACAACAGCCAACATGGCCCAATCAGCAGAACTGGGCCTCGCCTGCATGCCCATACCCAACTGCAGGGGTCCAGTTCCAGCAGCCTACTTGGTCGACTGGCCTATTGGGCTCTGCCCGCCACCACCAGAGCGAGCCCACCCGCGCGGCGGCGAGCCTACCCGGTCTCGGTCCGGCGAAGAACCGCAAGGCGGCGCCCGCTCCCACCGACTTGGGCCAGGCCTTCAGCCCTGTGAACCTTCAACAGCCCGACGAAAATTGGTACATAGACACCGGAGCCACATCTCACCTCACCCGGCCATCAGGTAACCTATCTCAACTACTTCGGCTAAAGTGTCCTCAATTTATTACTGTCGGCAATGGTCATCGCATTCCAATTGAAGGTTACGGTAACACACATACCAAACATCCCACCTCCTTTCTCCCTAAGTCACGTCCTCTACACCCCTAACATCATTAAAAATTTAATCTCTGTTAGAAAATTCACTAGAAATAATTCTGTGTATGTCGAATTTGACCCTTTTGGTTTTTTTGTGAAGGATCCCAATACAGGGAAAATTCTTACGCGCTGCAATAGTGTGTGAGACCTCTACCCCTTTACTCAATCTTCCGCTGTCAGACTGCAATCACATCTATCCCTTGCGTCTATCTCTCCCTCAACTTGGCACAACAGTCTCGGACACCCCGGAGACCCAGTTTTTACTTTTCTTAGGACTAGGGATGGCAACGGATCGGATCTGGACCGGATCCTACTAGATCCAAATCCAGATCCGTTTTTCATACCTGAATCCAGATCCATCGGGTCCATAAAAATCATATCCAAATTTGGATCCATTGGATCCGCCGGGTCCACGATCGGATCTGGATCCACATGTAAAAAAATTTGCCTTGCTAAAAATGTAACATTGCTAATAATTTTTTTTGAACTGACAAACGATTTTTGCTTAACTAACAGTTTAATGTGTTTCAATTTTGAAATGTCCATATGAGATATTTTGTTCGTTGTCTCATTTTGATTGTGAGCTATTAATTGAAAATGTTGGACAATGACAATAGTTGTGGAAAATGTTGACTAGTATTTCCACAATGCAGAACTTGCATGTGCTTAAAATCTTCACAAATGAAGTGAATATAATTTTAACTACTTATCTATGGAGATGTTAGTCATTCACTAATATAACATTGATTTTATTATCGAAGTTACCTCTTTATTTTTTGGTTTTTGAGTTAACGCAGGGATAAATTAAACTTGTTTTGAGAATTAAACTTGCAAGGATGTGCTTAGCAATTTTAAGAAAATACTTATAAAATTACATTCTAGGTTATGAATATATTTAATAAAAAATGGATCAACGGGTCGGATCTGGACCGGATACGGATCTCAAATACAAGATCAAGATCCAGATCCAGATCCGATCCGTCAGAAATGGATTCGGGTCCGATCCGGATCCGTCGGGTCCAAATTTTGAAGATCCATATCCTATAAAACGGATCTTGATCCACCGGATTCGGACCGGATCCATGATCCATTGCCATCTCTACTTAGGACTACTAAGCGTATTCAATGTAATAATGGAAAACTTGCCCAACACTGTCTTTCTTGCCCGCTCGGCAAGCATACTCGTCTTCCATTTATGTCATCAAACAATGTTACTTTTTCTCCTTTTGATATTGTTCATTCTGATTTGTGGACATCTCCGATTGTTAACTCTTTGGGTCACAAATTTTATCTAGTATTTTTAGATGATTTTTCACATTTTGTCTGGATTTACCCACTGAAATTCAAATATGAAGTTTTTGCCAAATTCCTTGAGTTTCAAAAATTCATTAAAACACAGTTTGAAAAATCTGTCAAATCATTCCAATGTGATAATTGACGTGGATTTAATAACTCGACATTTCACAATTTCTGCTCTAAACAAGACATGGTTTTCCGTTTTTCCTGTCCCTATAGTTCCTCCCAAAACGGAGAGGCTGAACGAATTATACGTACCATCAATAACATAGTTCGCACCCTTCTATTTCATGCCTGTCTACCACCGCCTTTTTGGGTCTATGCTGTTAAAATGGTAGAATCCCTTCTTAATATTTTACCAACTAGCACTCTCCAAAACAAGACCCCTACCGAAATTTTATACCGTAGACTTCCATCATATGATCATCTCCGTATTTTCGGCTGCTTATGCTACCCCAACATAGCCTCCAATGCACCTCACAAACTTGCCCCTCGCACCCTGCCTTGTGTCTTCGTTGGTCTCTCTCCTACTCATCGGGGCTACCTGTGCTATGACATTGCCACTCGCAAAATTATCGTCTCCCGTCACGTCACCTTCGACGAGACAACCTTTTCTTTTTCAAATCTCCAAAAATTTCAGACCACCGATTACATCTTTCTCGATGAATCGAGTCTGTCCCCGGCTATCCAAACTCTATACCAACAGCAACCCACTGTTCCGACAGCCCCGTCTCCGACACTGTCCGTCACCACCCAAACAAATCCCTGCTCTCGGTCGAACAACCCACCAACACCCCTGCGGCCTCCAGTCGTGTCTCCTGCTTCCCGCCAGATCGTCGCTCCCCCGTCCAAAGACCCGTAAGCTCTGCAGCCCTCCCGGTCCGAAACATGAGACATGCCACCTCCCAGTCCAGACCTCCCACTGCTGCCTACCCATCGCATGGAGACTCGTGCACAACACGGGATCTTCAAATCCAAGATTCACTTCAACCGCTCCACACAAACCTTATCACCCATTCTAAAAAATTCAAAACTAGCAAAACTGGACCTTAATTGGAATGCGGCCATGTGCGAGGAGTTTAACGCTTTAACCAAGCAGAACACTTGGGATTTGGTACCTAGACCAGACGGTGTGAATGTTATCCGGTGTATGTGGCTATTTTGTCACATGTTCAGAGATAGTGGTGACTTGGAGCGGTATAAGGCAAGACTAGTTGTCAATGACACTAATCAGTAGGAGGGTATTGATTGTGGTGAGACATTTAGTCCGGTTGTTAAACCGGCCACTATTCAGACTGTTCTCAGTATTGCTATGGGCAATCCGATTCATCAGCTTGATGTCAAGAATGCATTTCTTCATGGGAATTTGAAAGAAACTGTGTACATGCATCAGCCCCCTGGCTTTGTTCATTCGGCAGTTCTGCAGTTTGTATGTCGTCTCAGGAAGTCATTGTATGGCTTGAAACAGGCACCCCGCGCTTGGTATGATCGCTTTGCCAGGTATCTTATGCAGATCGGTTTTGTATGTAGCAGGTGTGATAACTCTCTCTTCACTTTTCATCGAGGTAGCAGCACTGCTTATTTGCTATTATATGTGGATGACATTGTTCTTACTGCCTCATCTGACGGTTTGAAGAATGAAATCATTGCTCTACTAAAATCTTAATTTGCTATGACTGACTTGGGCAAGCTGAGTTATTTCTTGGGTATATCAGTGACCAGATCTGCAGCCACTATGTTTTTGTGTCGGCGTAAATATGCAGAAGAGATAGTATACAGGGCTAAGATGACAAATTGTAAAATTATGCCAACTCCGGTTGACTCGAAATTCAAGCTCAGTGCCAATGATGGTGCGCCAGTTTCTGATCCCACTTTATATCGGAGTCTTGTAGGTGCCCTGCAGTATCTTACATTCACTAGGCCTGATATTGCATATGTCGTTCAGCAGGTGTGTCTGTTTATGCATGACCCCTGAGAGTCCCATTTTGCCGCCCCAAACGTATTATCAGATACGTTAAGGGCACACTGGACTTTGAATTACATCTCTACCCCTCTGCCCCAACCAAGTTACTCTCCTACACGGATGCAGATTGGGCAGGATGCCCCGACACACGTCGCTCCACCTCAGGCTACTAAGTATTTCTTGGGATAATCTTATGGTCCGCCAAGCGGCAGGCCACGCTATCCCGTTCGAGTGCTGAAGCAGAATATCACGGAGTTGCTAATGTCGTTGCTGAGATCTGTTGGCTCCGAAATCTTCTTTTGGAGCTCCAGTGTCCACTACGAAAGGCGTCTATAGTCTATTGTGACAACATATCTGCTATCTATATGTCTCATAATTCGGTCCAACATCAGCGGACCAAGCATATTGAGATGAATATTCACTTTGTGCGAGAGAAGGTTGCCCGTGGTCAGGTCAAAATATTACACGTGCCTTCCTCCTATCAGTATGCAGACGTTTTCACAAAGGGACTACTGAGACAACTTTTCACCGACTTCCGATCCAGCCTTAGCGTTCGGCCTCCTCCCGCTCTGACTGAGGGGGAGTATTAGCGAATATTCTCCGAATATTCACAGTATATTTTGTAATTATGATAGATGTATATTTAAGGTAACTTAAGATTCTTATTGTATTAGGAATCAACCAATTAAGGTAAATTAGGATTCTTATTGTATTAGGAATCAACCTCTGTTCAACTATATAAATTGTGAATAATGAAAGGAATCCCCAAGGGAAATTATTCCAATCTTACAGGATTGTTTCACATTTCTTTGCGAATTGTCTTTGTGATTCAGTTTAGCTACTGCTTAACCACACAACATGACACCAAAACATAACCAAGAATGCATACAATTTCTATTTTTATTATTGTTTCTCAGTTTTAGTTTGTTTATCCTATTCCTTAACTACCCCTTTTAGAGGATTATTTCATATTTTTCTTTGGGGTTCAATTTATCAAGTATTTAACATTCCGACATGACACCAAAACATAACCAAGAATGCATAACAAATCATTTTGATTATTTTTTCTCATGTCGAGTGTCTTTCTCCTCTTCTTTGGCTACCCATTTATAGGATTATTTCATCTTTCTTTGCTAGCTGTCTTTGGGATTCAGTTTATCAACTGGTATGCTTTCTTTAATCACACAACATGCCACCAAAAACACAACCAACCTGCATAAAAAATCAATTTTTAAATTTTTGTTTCACATTTTTTGCTTCTCTAGTCCTTCTTACAAAACCCCTTTTTTAGGTTCTTTCATCTTTCTTTGCTAGAATATCTTTGGCATTCTGTTTATAAGTGGTATTTTTTCTATAACGAACAACATGACTCCAAAAATAAGGAAAAGTGCATAAAATTCAATGTGTGAATTCTTGTTTCACATATTTTTTTAGCTTGTCTCCCTCTTCTTTTACTACCCCTCTATGGGATTCTTTCATCTGTCTTTGCTAGTTATCTTTGGATTCAGTTTTTCTTTTCTTTTCTTTTTCTTGTTGGTAGCCCTTTCTTGGTTTGGGTTATAGCTTTGAAAAACATAGTGTAAGTGAAAAACTGAGTAAAAGTACTCAATAGCAGAACATCTGAGGCATGCTTGTTTATTTTCAATTGATAACTGTATATTTTGATGATAAGTAATTTTTGTTTGTTTGTGGCTAGTGGCATCTAACTCTAAAATGAACATTCATGAATTTTGCAAATCATTAGTGATCAATGACGGGGGCTAAGACTCGGATAGACTTTTTGCTTCTTAGGAAAGAAGATAAATGTCTATGCTACGACTGCAAGGTTATTCCGAGGGAGAACCTTTCAATCCAACATAAGCTCTTGGTGATGGACTTGGAGATCAAGAGGAAGCGAAATAAGAAGGTTGTGGAGGACCGACAAAGGATCAAGTGGGGGAGCTTGACTATGGCTAGTGCCCATAAGATGGGGGGAAATTTGATGGCTATGGGAGCTTGGATGAGTAGTGGGGATGCGAGCTGTATGTGGAATAGGACCGCCGGTTGCATTAGGGATGTATCTAGAGAGGTGTTAGGGGTCTCGAGAGGTAGATTTGGTGGGCATCGAGGGGACTAGTGGTGGAATGGAGAAGTCCAGGGGAAGGTGTAAGCAAAGAAGGTGGCGTATGCAAAGTTAGTGGATAGCACGGACGAGGAGGAAAGATGGTCGATCAGAGAAATGTATAAGATGGCGAGAAATGAGGCAAATCTTGCAGTCACGGCAGAAAAAACGGCAGCTTTTGAACGTTTATATGTAGAATTAGAGAACAAAGGCAGAGATAAGAAGTTGTACAAGCTAGCTAAGACGAGGGAAACGAGGGCCCGTGATTTGGACCAAGTGAAGTGTATCAAGGAGGATGATGATAAAGTTTTGGTGGAGGAGACACTCATTAGACGAAGATGATGGTCTTACTTTCATAAATTCCTGAACGAGGAAGGGGACAAAGTCATTATGCTGGGAGAGTTGGAGCACTCCGAAAGGCGTCGCGATTTTGGGTTTTGTAGGCGTATTAAGGTTGATTAGGTTAAGTGGGCTATTCGTAGGATGCGTAGGGGAAGAGCGACAGGGCCTGACGAGATCCCGGTGGAATTTTGGAAATATGCGGGCAGTGCGGGTATGTAGTGGTTGACTGAGTTGTTTAATGTCATTTTTAGGACGGTGAAAATGCCTGAGGAATAGAGGTGAAGTACAATGATCCCTTTGTACAAGAACAAGGGTGACATCCAGAATTGCAACAACTATAGGGTATTAAGTTGTTAAGCCACACTATGAAAGTTCGGAAAAGGGTGGTGGAGATGAGGGTAAGGAGGGGCGTGTCTATTTGGAAGAACCAATTTGAATTCATGCTGGGGCGCTCGACTTCAGAAACCATTCATCTGGTAAGGGTGGAGCAGTATAGGGAGAGAAGAAGGACTTACATATGGTATTCAATGACCTAGAAAAGGCATATGACAAAGTCTCGAGAGAGGTTCTATGGAGATATTTGGAGGTTAGTGGTGTGCCTATAACATACACGAGAGCGATCAAGGACATGTATGATGGAGCAAAGACTAGGGTAAGGACAGTGGGAAGAGACTCAGAGCACTTCTCAGTTATGATGGGGTTGCACCAAGGGTCAACCCTAGTCCATTTTTATTTGTCCTAGTGATGGATGTTTTGACGCGACAAATTCAAGGAGGTGCCGTGGTGTATGTTATTCGCGGATGACATAGTTTTGATCGATGAGACTCGCGGTGGAGTTAACGCTAAGCTTGAGGTTTGGAGACAGACCCTAGAATCTAAAGAGTTTAGGTTGAGTAGGACCAAAACCGAATACTTGGAGTGCAAGTTCAGTGAAGTGGCACATGAGGATGGCGTGAAATTGAGGCTTGATACTCAAGTCATTCAAAAGAGAGAAAGTTTCAAGTATCTTGGGTCTATTATTCAAGGTAATGAGGAGATTGATGAAGATGTCACACATCGTATTGCTGCAGAGCGAATGAAATGGTGGCTTGCATCCGAAGTCTTGTGTGATAAGAGGGTGCCACCAAAACTTAAAGGCAAGTTCTACAGTGTGGTGGTTAGACCAACTATGTTGTATGAGTCGGAGTGTTGGCCAGTCAAGAACTATCGCTTTCAAAAGATGAAGGTAGCGAAAATGAGGATGTTGTGGTGGATGTGTGAGCATACGAGGAGAGATAGAATTAGAAATGAAGATATTCGGGACAAGGTGGGGGTGGCCTCAGTAGAGGACAAAATGAGGAAAGCGAGATAGAGATGATTCAGGCATGTGAAGAGGAGATGTACGGATGCCCATGTGCGGAGGTGTGAGAGACTAGCTATGGATGGTCTCAGGAGAGGTAGAGGTAGGCCGAAGAAATATCGGGGAGAGGTGATTAGACAGGACATGACACAGTTACAACTCACCGAGGACATGATCATAGATAGGGGATCATGGAGGGCACATATCATGTTAGAAAGGTAGTAAGATTTAGTTTAGTATTGGTTGTGTCTGGCACTTCATGGCCGTACGATTTGGTGGTAGTTACGTTATTGTTATTTTCTCTTTTTTTTTCCAGATTGTTTTGCCATGCTTTATTTAGTATTTTGGCCTTGGCTTCGTTACATCTATTACTTCCTTTTGCGGATCTTTTGGTTTCCTACCTGTTTCTTTTACTTCGTTATCTTATTTTCTTGCTACTATTACTCTTATTATTAATGTTGCTTTTTCATTTCTACTTGAGCCGGGGGTCTATCGGAAACAACCTCCCTACACGTCAAAAGGTAGGGGTAAAGTCTGCATACACTCTACCCTCCCAGACCCCACCTAGCGGGATTATACCGGATATGTTGTTGTTGTATTAGTGACCAATGATCAAAAGGGAGAAGATCAATATGCTTATGCATGGACTTGTGTTAGTTTGTTAGTTTCATTACCAGAAAACACTGAGGTCCGGTTAACTTATGTGTTCCATTTTGGACAGCAAATGAAGACTCTTTGAAACACTCCAGTGAGATGGAGTGCCGAAGTGGCTGCAAGGATGGAACCAGTGGCAACGGTTTGTTACATTGGAATCATTCATTATGACATTATTTTTTTAAAATCCTGATAAGTACTTCAATATGATTTGACAATAATATTAGAGATTTGAGTACTTGAAGGTTGAAACTACGTGAAGAATAACATGCTTGATTTCAGAAACTCTTGCAAACATATCTCGAGGTGCAGTGGGGAAACTTTTGAAACGAGTCAACAAGTCACGCGGCTCTCGGGTTAAGAAAACAGATGCTAGTTACCTATGCAAACAAGATTCTGAGGGCAAGGTTTGTTTCTTTCATGCTCTATCACTTCAGTTAGGCATTGTACCAAGTGATACATTTCCTTCAGCAAGAAGTATCTCTTTGTTTCGTAATGCTCAATAATCATGTGGTTTCCACGTCTTTCAGATGATGATAATGGATTTCTTAATTTCTATTTTGTTTTATATGTTTAGCTAGAGAACGGATCAAGTGAGACAGAAAAACAACTTACTGGTACTACAGTTGCAAGGACTACATTAGATGCTAAATGCTGCTCTAGAGATGTGTTACAAAATGTGCCACCGGAAGTGGAAAATGAAAGCACAGATGAACTTGATGGTGTTGATTGGGAAGACGGGTCAGTTCATACTTTGGAGTCCGAAACCGATGTTAAGGAAGATACAATCAATGGTGTGACTGTTGAGTTTGATGCTTTGCCTAATCCTAGTAAACAGAAGACAGTACGCCGAGCAACAGCCGAGGAAAAAGTGGTTTAAATATCATAGAGAAAATATATGAATGCCATGATCTAAGATTTTAGTCCCTTGTTAGACGTGCATCAAGTAATTCTTTTTGTCGCTTTAATTACAGGAATTGGCTGAGCCTGTACATAAGGTTAACTTGCTTTGTTTACTAGCAAGGGGCAGGTTGGTAGATAGTGCTTGCAATGATCCTCTTATCCAGGTTCTTTCTTATGCCTGTAGTTGTGATATTCTTCCCCCGGTTGTCATCGATATTAGCATGTAAGGGTATCTCATGTGCTAAACCTCCTAACAACTGTTTTACTGGATTGTTATTTATTCTCACTTGAATCCATCCCACCTACCCAGGCTCCAAGAAACAGAAGTAGAAGATAAATAAAACATGAAAGTTCATTTCAGCTTTGGGGAATTAAGGAATTCTAAGTTAAGCATCAGTATATATGATAAGCCACGTATATTCTACACTTATTCAAGGAGGAAGAAGCAAATAAATATAGAAGTAGAGGATTAGGTAGTTTCTTATAAGTTAGTGGAAGTTATCTGCTGGGCAGTTTCTTATAAGTTAGTGGAAGTTATCTGCTGGGCAGTTTCTTACAGTTACCAGAAGTTATATGTTCTTATCATAAATGTTGTTAAGTAGTTATGGGTCATCCTATTATATAAATAATGCATCTTAGTAGTGTAGGGTTGTGTTGTAATCATCTATTGTATGCAGACAGATTGTTCTAAGAGATATGAGATGCTTGTCTCTCTATTATTAAAAATATCAGTGTGACTTCTATCTATTTGTCCATTACTGAACCTCTGTCCTTATTAATATACTTCTCTTGTTTCCTTAATCAAGTCGGTATGGGATTAGGGGGTGGGGGTGGGGTGGGGTGGGGGGGGGGGATGATGAATCAGTAACGAGGGAGTGAGATGACCTTACTTGTTCGAAGGTGTGTCAAAATTTTATTCATAGGTTTCTGAAATTATAATTTAAACATACTTAAGGCGGTTCTGGGGAATATGTGAATGGGAGTAAAAATTTACACAGATGTGGAAAATTGTAGGAAAATCCTACTTGATGTCCTACTAGATTTGTCAGCTTTCACCTTTGTTTTGTTGTGGTTGTGATATGTGTTAAACTTAGAAATTATGTACATTTAAAATCTCAGACAATTTTAGTTATCTGTTTTTTTTGGGTAATGCTCATTAATATGACATTATCTTTGACTTAGCATGAATTTTCCAAAGAAAAATGAACATTAATATTTGACTTTCCTTGCTACCAACACATCTGCTGAAGTTAACAGATGTTCCAAAACTTACTGCAAAAGCTCTAGTTCCTCTTGTCAATTGGGTATGTGCTATATGTTATCATCATAACTGCCCTTTGATATACAAGTTTCGTTCTTTTATTTCACCTTTTACCCACTGAATGCAGTTCCACAGTCATTTCCGTGTTAGAGGTGCAACTGATATGGAGAAGTCATTTCATTCAGCTTTGGCATCAACTCTTGAGTCTCAAGAAGGGACACCAGAAGATGTATGTTTTGTGTTTGTTCACTTAGATAGTTCTTGTGATCATTATTTTCCCTTCTTGTCTTAAAAAAAAAAGAAAATAAAGAAACTAATGGTCATTTAGATATGGTGTAATATCACGGTTAATTGCAAAACTTTGAAACTTACCTATCTAAAAGCAGAGTTGGAGGCGGTGCAGGCTTCTACATCTTGGTAGAAGAAAAACTGTTTAGTTTGTTGCTCATTGATCTGAGAAACATTCCCTTTTTGTTTTTCGTTATCACAGGTTGCTGCATTGTCTGTGGCACTATTTAGGGCTTTGAATCTTACGACCAGGTAAACTGCTATATTTCGTATTCTATTACAACTAAATATCCTCTATTGATGTTCAAGTCAGTTGAATTTTTTTTATTCCTTGTCTTCCCCACTTCGTATTAAGTGAGTTCTGTTTCTCTTTTTTCCCCTGTTATATTATATATGTAGTTGGTTGCTATAGCTATTGCATCGTGATGCTAACACATTTAGCAACAAATTGACTATTGTTGGAGTAAGGAAGTGCGTAAATATATCCTATCTAAGTGCTGACAAATCAAATTCCCTCTGCCTTTTGACACATTTGTGGAAGTCCTCTTCTGCACAATTTTATTTTGGTAACAAGCGGCATGGGCTGGGAAATTAGGTGACAATCTTTCATTAGAACTTCCCTCTTATACAGGTTTTTGAATGCATTTCGAACATGAGAAATCACCTTCAAGATATCTGGACATTCATTGCAGGTTTGTATCAATCTTGGATGTGGCTTCCTTGAAGCCTGAAATTGAGAAACCATATCCCTCAGGTCAAGGTCCTAGTAGGGCTGGTAGCGGGATATTTAACTCTTCGACATTAATGGTGTCTGGACCAAAGCATTCTCCTCTCTCTCCTGCTAAAAATGACAAGTCTAGAGAAACTATTACAGATATGTCTAATAAAAGAATGTCGCCATCAACATCAGATGCTCAGCGTGTTGCTAATGATGCATGCATTATGAAGAGAGAGCGGGCAAAGAGAAAAGGGGATCTTGAATTTGAGATGCAGTTGGAAATGGCTCTTTCTACCACCGCATTTGAAATTGCGAGGAACGCTACGGTCTCAGATGTGAATGTAGAAAGTACTTCATCAAATGTGTCACCATTCAAAAAGAAGAAAATTATAGCAGAAGAGTGTTCAACTTCCTCTCATGGAATATCGACTGCTATTGGGTCTAAGAAAGTAGGGGCACCTCTATACTGGGCGGAGGTCTACTGCAGTGGTGAGAACCTGGCAGGGAAATGGGTGCATGTTGATGTTGTAAATGCAATAACTGATGGAGAGTAAAATGTGGAAGCTGCAGCTGCTGCATGCAAGTTGCCTTTAAGATATGTTGTTGCTTTTGCTGGAAATGGAGCTAAAGATGTCACACACAGGTTTCCAGTTCTTGCTGCTTTGGTGTTCCGAATTTCATTGACTGCTGTAGTTTCTCTTAGATTTATAGCCTGTTTGGCCAAAGTTTCTGGGAGGCAAAAATGCTTATTTTAGAAAGTTGAGGTGTTTGGCCAAGCTTTTAAAGAAAAGTTAAGTGCTTTTAAGTAGTAGCAGGAGCTGTTTTTTCAGAAGCTCTAAAAAGTAGCTTTCACCAGAAACACTTTTATTACATTAAGCACAAAGTACTGCTCTAATATTGGCAAAAGTGATTTTCAAATTGATTAGCCAAACGCAAACTGCTAGTTTCTAAAAGTACTCTTCGGAAAGCACTTTTGACATAAAGCTCTTTGCAAAATAAGCAGAATTTGGAAGCTTGGCCAAACAGGCTATTAGTCCTGTTAATCATTGTTTTATATATAATCTTAATCATTGTATCTGCAGCATGATACTCCTCTTTATGCATTCATATTTTATGGTTGTCCATCTTGATTTACTCCTTGGTCTTATTACTATACAATTACTTTTCTGGTACCATTATTTTTTCACACGCAGTATCTTAAACCATTTTCTCTTTCCCGTGTCATTTTTTCCTCGATTACCCCCTTCCCTACATAGACGAGGTGCAAGCCATGAGTTCTGGGTTTCTTTTACAACTTGTTACTCAATTATCGGAGTACTTATCATTTTGTGTTTATGACCTAAGTATTATTATTATCATTATTGTCAATTCTAAGGATTGTCATGATTATTTATTTATTACTGTATCTATTTGTTTTTTCCTGTTTTGAACTGAGAGAGCACTTTAGTTCATATAGTAGTTCATGAATAAGCAAAGTAATGAGGACAATTATGGCTAAATTTTGGGGAAGGGAAAATAGGGCATCCTAGTAAACCACATCATCAATATCGTCACATGGTAACTATTCGTGGGACATATATTGATCCATTCCATTACCATCTTAGGTATTAAATAAGAAGTGTATGCCTCCTCAGGACAGCGAAATTTGGTGCTCGATTCGGATGCTTTTAAATTAATTCAAAGTTGACTTATAAAAAATATTAAAAAATGGTAGAGTCTGTATGAATGAGATTAGCGGTAGATACTTGTGTCTAATATATATCTTTCAATTTTCTTGTCAGGTACTGTACAAAGTGGTACAAGATAAGATCTGAACGAGTCAACTCGATTTGGTGGGATGCAGTACTGGCACCATTAAATGAGTTGGAGTTGGTTGCCACCGGTGATGTAGTTCATTTTGCACAAGGAGGTAATGATTGTCTGCTGGATATGCGTGAACATAATGATAGAAAACTCATGCAGAATTCTTTTGCAGCAACTAGGAGCTCTCTCGAAGATATGGAGTTGGAAACTAGGGCATTGACTGAACCTCTTCCAACAAATCAACAGGTATAACAAACACAAGTACTCGCTAAAATGTGACTAGGGGTGACAAAATTAGCCCATGAAAACATGACCCACCCGTTTATTGCCTCACCCCATTTGGCCCACCCAATTCAACTCATCTAAAATCTGGGCTGATATGTAGCCTAAATTGACCCATGAGAAACCTTGTCAAAATATTTTTAAAAGATATTTGTTTTGTTTAATATGTTATAAATTACCATAATAATTTTTTTTTTTATGAGGTACTTAAATTTTTTTTAAAATAACAAAAAGAATAACTAAAACTTAGTAAGAATTGGGCGGGTTGGGTCATGATCCACTTATTGGCCCATTTTAGCCCAACTTGTTTCAGCTCAAATTTAGCCCAACCCGCCCATTTGACACCCTTAAATGTGACTATGTTGTACTGATAGATTTGGTTTGAACTAATTTTCTCTACAGGCTTACAGAAACCATCACTTGTACATAATTGAAAGATGGCTTAACAAGTATCAGATACTTTACCCCAAAGGACCTGTATTAGGTTTTTGTTATGGTCATCCAGTATACCCACGATCCTGTGTAAAAACACTCCAAAGAAAGGAAAGATGGCTTCGCGAGGGGCTCCAAGTGAAAGCTAACGAGATCCCTGCAAAGGTTTTTTGTCTGCACATAAATCTTTGTGTCTGCAATATGATGTTTGATTGTCCGTAACTTCACAAGTACCATAATCTGCTTTTTTACGTTCAGGTTGTGAAGCGTTCCAGAAAGCAGAATAAAGGACAGGATGCTCAAGATGATGAATATGGCGAGGGAGATAGTGGAGGGACTATCGCCCTCTATGGACAGTGGCAAACTGAACCACTGTTTCTTCCTCATGCAGTAAATGGCATTGTACCTAAGGTGAAGCCTTCTAAGTGAGAGAAGTTTGAGAAAGTTGAGATTTATCAGGGTCTTAAAGTTTTATGCTAATTTATAAGAATCTTATATAACATATCAAAAGAAAAAAATGACTTTTTGAAAATGTTCTGACAAGATTTTTCATGGGTCAATTTGGGCTACATATCAGCCCAGTTTCTTGATGGGCTGAAATGGGCTAGGCTAAAAAAGGGCTGGTCAAACTTGCGCGGGATAGACGAGTCATGTTTTCATGGGGTAATTTTGCCACCTCTATATAAGATCAATATTTGTTTGCGATCATACTTAGGATAGAGTATGTACCCTTTTTTCCCATCAGAGAATCTCCATCTGCTCTAAGTGGGTACATGCTAGAAGAATCTTATGTTAGCTTTGTTGTTCAAAAGACTATCTCTTTACCCTTTGCATCTTCATCTTTCCGAAAGCCCAGATTTGCGTTAGTCCTATTTCGGGTTCACAGCCTCTTCAGTAAAGACCACTTTTATCCTTTCACAACGTGATGTAAAGCTATGGATTTCTTTTGACAGATCTATAGTGTTTGAGCCTTGTTTTATCCATCTAGTTTATGCATCTTTCATATAATCAATTCTTCATTTCTCTGTATTCTCCTTCTGTTTAAGAATATTTCTTTTGCTATAAAGATTTAGACAGAGGCAGGTTATCTGTCCCTGTTCACACATTCTACACGTTACGTTTACATTGCACCATTTTGCTTCTTTTCCTATATATAGCGGATAGACTAATTGGTTACAACATTTAGCTCACTTTTTTGGTTTATTTGTCACTCTTGTCTTTATGGTTGTTTTTGGCTAGAAATTGACAGTTGGTATGTTTTTTTTCTAGAATGAGCGTGGTCAAGTGGATGTTTGGTCCGAGAAGTGCCTTCCACCCGGTACAGTCCACTTGAGATTGCCAAGGTTGGTTCCTGTTGTTAAAAGGCTTCAAATTGATTTTGCACCTGCTATGGTTGGATTTGAATTCCGGAATGGTCGATCTCTACCTGTTTATGAGGGGCTTGTCGTGTGTACCAAATTCAAGGATGCAATCCTAGAGGTAAATAAATTGCATCACTGGAATAGATTTTCATTACTTGCTTACGTATTATTGACGTCCTTTATAATATCATGTTTCTGAGACTCACTTTACCAGACATATAGGACACCAAGATATTTCTAATGTTTTCTCCTTTTCGTTTCGAGTTCTTGGTTGGGGGTCAAAGATAGAGAATAAATCACATATACGATTAGATTATTCTTTTGTTCTGAATTTTCAACAGTCAATCAAGCTTATGGTTGCAAGGGGGTTCCATTCGTCAAAAAATTACACTGTATATACAAGGTCAAAATAATTTTTTTATGTATATATAGTAGATGTTGAGTTCACTTGGCTTCTTCGTGTGCTTATTGTTTTATATTTTGTATCTCCTTAGTGAAAATTCTGGTTCCACCACTGTTAGACTACCATCTCTTTCAATACATAACTGTACTTTTAGAAGATACGATTATGTTTAAAAATTTATCGTGTCTCTAATTCATATTCTTTCCTCCCATGTTCAAAATTTTCTTATAATGGCGGGTCTCATGTCAATGCCATTTAGTTTTAATAAGGCTCATTTGACATAAATACCAAATAAACTTCTCTGCAGTCTTGGGGGGTGCGTGCGCACACATGTACTTTTCTTTTCTAATGCTATCAAACAAGTCCAAACTATTACTGTATTGGAACCCACTCAGTAGAACTAATCTTGAAATTGTTGAGATGTTATCAGGCGTATACAGAAGAAGAGGTGAGAAGAGAGGCCAAAGAGCGGAGGAGAACTGAAGCAGAAGCTCTTTCTAGGTGGTATCAGCTTCTTGCATCACTTATTACCCGTCAGAGGCTGCACAATTGCTACATAGACGGGGCATCCTCACAATCAGTTGTCAATATTGCAATGTCCAATGATAAATCCTCCGTTCTAGCTGGTGGCATTGAGAACACGAGGACCGCTCCTGAATACCAGCAAGAAAAATCTGAGATTGCCAAATCTAATAGTCCACAAATTGTACTTGCAGAAAACCATGAACATGTATTTCTAGTAGAAGATCAGACTGTTGGTGAAGGAAGTTCGACAAGGACGAAACAATGTCGTTGTGGCTTTTCAGTTCAATATGAGGAGTTGTAGAGCTTTTAAGTTATCCGTTTTTATCAGTAGGTTTTTGTTCAGTATGAGAAGTTGGAGAACTTTTTATTCTCTATTTTATCTCATGCAAGTTGGGTTGTAAGTTTAGGTTGATAGAAATACTAACGTGTGATTGTATGTAACATCAGATCATGAGTTGAACGATCCGTGTTTTGTATAATATTGGTTTGAGATAAGCTTAAGTGGGGTGATATGGTAAGTGAGGATTCATATGACCGACCTCTACTTGCCTGAATTGAGACGTCGTTGTGTAACATTAGATCATGAAACAAAAGTGAGTGCTACGTCAGATCATGAAACAAAAGTGAGTGTGCTTCCTACTATTGTCGAAAGAAGGACAATTTTTTTTTTTCAGTTTTAATTACTCATTTTTTAAACTTCAGCCAAATTTTGTCCTTTCTGGGAAGTTAAAGAGAGGCTTAGTTAAAATACATTTTGTATTCTTGCTCTACCAAAAATGCCCCGTTGCAACTACTGGGATTGATTTATCCAAGGAAAAAAAAAGAGAACTATCTAGTAAGGGTGACAAAAATGTTCATGAGTGGTCCAAACATATATCGTAAAGTACAATTGTACCCTTAATTGGCTTGATGGGCATGTCTGATTTTTTATGTTTACAAGTCTACCAAGCACTACCTCCAAGCTCTTTTATATGTACTATAGGTAATTTCAACAATTTTTTCATTGTTGTGCTTTTCATCTTTGGACCTGACTAATTTGGATTTGCAAAGGGATACTTCACTTTGGAGTAAAACACTTTCCATCAAAGACGGTTCTATCAAAATTCAAAATTTAAACTCACAAACTCGGTATTTGAGCTTTTCCAAAAAAAGTATTTTTTTTTAATAATAACTTTTTCAAGATCAATTCATTTTTTCATATCTTTCAAAACTAAACGATTTTATAGTAAGCTTCAAAAAAATTCAAATGATACAAATCTTAGATGTGACTCTACCGCACACTAGAATGCCTTTGTTGACACTCTTTTACTCCAAAAACATCTAGGATTCCGTACATAATGTGATATCTCACACCGGGTGAATTTTAAAGTAACTTTTTTCCGGCTACCTTGAATAAGGATGACTCTGCCGCAGACTCCCCAGTTCTCAAGTATTTTACTGTGCATACAATTATAAAATTTAAAGAAATTTAATTAATCATTTTTCAGTGTACTAAAAAAAAAAACTACAACCAAACTCTTTCAATCTCTTGATATAGAAGAAGATTCCAACAGTAAGTTGCAGCAGGCAGCCAAGGACTTGTAATAAATCAAGATTCCAAACCCAAGTGGGGACCTTAAGCACTTTGGACAAAGACATTACTACAATTCATAGGAAATTTAGAAGATAAAGAGATAATGTGTTGGACAAAGACTATCTAGTTTTTTGTACATATGATGTTTTTGGTTCACAAAACATGTCACAAATTAACTTTCCCACTGTCCCCATTTTGATACCAAATCCCTTAACCAACTATTCTCCTTTCTTTCACCTTCCACCTCCAGCACATACTCACTTTTCCAGTCACCATCAAGCACTACCAATTGAATTTTTCCTCAAAATAAGGTTCACTTGAATACTTTCATGAAAACCAAGAATTAGGTCCAACAAAAAATCTATTTCAATCTCAAAAGTTAGCTCATGAGGTGCACAACATGAGATACTAACACTGTTACATGCCCAATCTTAGACATTTGGAGTGTGGACCAGAGTGGAGCTAGAGGGGCGCACCGGGTCATCAAAACCCCTTTGCTAGAAAATTATATTGTACATTAAAAAGCTAAAGTTAATTTTTATGTGTGTATAGTAAATGTTGCTTTAGCTTCTTCATATGTTTACTTCTTTATATTTAGCATCATTTTAGTCAAAATACTAGTAGCATGGACATCAGCATGAGACTCGATGTTAGGTAAACCAAGACTAAGAATTGTCTAGTTTAATGATCCTCCCATGTTAAGAAAAATAAATCTTAAACGTAACTCAACTTCAAAAGCTAGCTCATTAGGTAATGATTGTCCGAACCATATATATAAAAAGACAACAATCCCCTTAACCGATATCTGACACTTCAATGGATGATAATAAGATTATAGATCTATCCACTATGAATCGTGAAACAAGTAGCATTAAACGAATACATTATCTTCTAAACAATCTACATTGCACAACTAACAAGAACTACAAATCACCCACTAAGATTCCACAAATTTTCAGCTTCCTATCTACTTGTGAATCTTGAATCAACAAGCATTAAACAAATTACACTTCTGACAATCTACATTCCACACTGTTAGATAGTGTATATTCCCGTGATATACATAGTGTATATCACGGGATTTTGGTCCGTTTTAGGATTGTAATTAGTGTAGAATATTTGTATTACTTAGCATTGTACACTTACCATAGTTATAGAAGTCTTGTACTACTAGAATAGGGTTTTAGGAGCAGAATAGGAAAAAGATTTTCCTATTATGAAAATATGTAAATTGTATATATACTCTTCAATTAATGAAAATAATCAAGGGATTATTTCTTTCATGGTATCAGAAGTCTAGGACTAAATTGCTTCCGCTCTTCTCCAAAATTTCTCTTGTTTTTTCGTGCCCCTTCTCGGCCAAAAACTGCATCGATTTCTGTGCCCCTTCCTTGGATTTCGTGTTAAATTTTACCTCATCTCTTCCTAAATTTTCTCCAAAATCACCTATTGTTCTTTCGTTATGTCGACGACAACAAGCACGTTTTATCCTGCCCGTGTTGTTTCTAACATCAAGAATCACATACCTCTCATTCTTGAAATAGAAAACGTCCAATACGCGACGTGGGCCGAGTTGTTTAAAATTCACGCTCGCTCGCATCAAGTCATCCATCACACAATCCCCGCGGCTCCTGAGGATACGGAGGTGCCTCAACGTGAGGATGATCCTAAGTTATGGACAACACTTGATGCCACCGTCCTTCAGTGGATTTATTCCACTATCTCTACTGACATGTTGCAGACGATTATTGAGTCAGATGCTACGGCAATGGCTGCTTGGGATAGGCTGTATGACATATTCCAAGATAATCAGAATTCCAGAGCTGTTACTCTTGAGCTGGACTTTTCCCACGTCACCATAGAAAATTTCCCGAATGTTTCAGCGTATTGCAAAAGGTTGAAGAAATTGACGGACCAACTCCGCAATGTTGGTGCGCCCATTAGTGAAGATCGTCTAGTTCTACAGATGGTTGCTGGCCTCTCCGAGGCATTTAGTGGCGTTGGGACCCTACTTCGTCAAAGTAACCCTCTCCCAACGTTCTATCAAGCCCGCTCCATGCTTACTTTGGAAGAAGCCGGATTGGATAAGAAGGCGGCTACCGGGGCAAGTCTCGTGGTCATGATGACGTCCTCCACAAATTCTGCACGGTGTGTTGATAATTCGGGCCAAAACCGTGCTCACGGTGGCGGCAAGAATACTAGAAAAAATAATGGAAGAAACCGCGGTGACAAACGCAGTGGTAACGTCAGCAGTACCGGCGGCAGTAGACCCCACCCCATCAATAGTGGGCCTCAGCCCCACTGGTCCCAACCTTGGGTCCCCTGGCCGTGGGCCTGGACTAGTAGGCAGTGACCCAACAATCTCGGCTTTTCGGCAACTCCAGCCCACGGTAATTGGGCCCAATTTCAGCCTTATTTTCGACCTAGCTACTCCAACCCAGTCTCGGTCCAACGATCCAGTGGGGTACCAGGTCAGGAGGGAGGCATACCTGGGCCCCACCAGGCCCATCATGCAGCGGGCCCCACTTCTACCGACAACGAAGCTGCGATGCACACGTTTGGAATAAATCCTTCGGACCCAAATTGGTACATGGACACCGGCGCCACTACTCACATGACATCTGATTCATGTACTCTCTTGTCTTATTCCAATTTGAGCAACAATCGTGGTATAATTGTTGGTAATGGTAATTCAATTCTAATTCGTAATTATGGTCATAAAACATTGTCTCCCCCTCATCTACCCCTTATTTTGAAAAATACCCTTCACGCTCCAAATTTGATTAAAAAATTGTTGTCTGTCCGAGTATTCACCACTGATAATTCTGTGTCCATAGAATTTGATCCATTTGGATTCTATGTAAATGATTTCAAAATGGGGAGTCCTCTCATGAGGTGTGATAGTAGGGGAGATCTTTATCATATCACGCCATGTTCCACTCCATCGAGTCAAGCCTTGTCGTCTGCGTTTGCAGCCCTTGCTCCTTTCTTGTGGCATGCTCGTCTAGGTCATCCGGGATCGTCTATTTTGTCTTCCTTAGAGAAAAACAATTTTATTTCTTGTAAGGGTGAGTGTATCACTCTGAATTGTCAATCTTGTTCTTTAGGGAAAATAGTTAAGTTGCCATTTGTTGACTCTAATTCTCATACTTTAATGCCATTCGATATTATTTATAGTGATCTATAGACGTCTCATGTTCTTAGTTCTTTGGGTCATCGGTATTATGTTCTCTTTTTGATGATTATTCTAAATTTTTGTGGACTTTTCCAATAACAAAAAAATCTCTAGTTTTTTCCATCTTCTTAAAATTTAGAGCATTCATTAGAACCCAATTCGAACGTGAAATAAAAAATATCCAATGTGATAATGGCAAAGAATATGACAATGAGGTGTTTCGGGAATTTTGTGCAAATAATGAGATCAATTTTCATTTTTCTTGCTCTCATACATCTTCAAAAAATGGAAAAGCCGAACGCAAAATTCGTACCATTAATAATATTGTCTGCACTTTACTAATTCATGCTTTCATACCCCCGTCTTTTTGGCATCATGCTCTACAAATGGCTACATATCTTCTTAACATTATTCCTTCCAAAGGTTTGACATATTCGTCCCCCCTTCAAATTTTATATAATAAGACTCATTCGTATTCACATCTTAGGGTCTTTGGGTGCTTGTGTTATCCACTCTTTCCGTCCACCACAATTAACAAACTTCGGGCCTATTCTACCCTATATGTGTTCTTGGGTTATCCGTCCAATCATCGTGGTTACACATGTTTTGATTTATCTTCTGATAAAATCATTATTAGTCGTCATGTAACTTTTGATGAATCTCAATTCCCGTTTGCTAAGGTTAGTACTCCCGTGTCTAGTTCGTATAATTTTTTGGATGATTGTATTTCCCCGAAACTTATTCACTATTTTTCTGACGTCGTCTTCAAATCTGGGTCCAGCAACTGGGCCATCCATTCTACCCGGTTCCGGCATCGTTTCGGGTCGAGTGTTGGCCTAGTTCCCGTGCCCGACTCCGCCTTCGCTTCCCGATTTGGGCCAGTAGGCCCACTGCCTGCTGGCCAGTCCGACCCGAGTCCCGAAAATTCCCAAAATCCACCTGCCTCGGCCCCGAGTCATAGACCAGTCACTCGTAGTCAACAGGGGATTTTAAACCAAAAGTACATTTTAATTTACATTCTAATGTTCTTAAATCACCCTTACCCCGTAATCATGTATCTGTATTAAATGACCCGAATTAGAAAATTGCTATGACCGATGAATATAATGCTCTTATTGATAATAAGACGTGGGAGTTGGTGCCCCGTCCATATGGTATTAATATTATTAGGTTTATGTGGATTTTTGCTCATAAGGAAAATTCAGATGGTTCATTTGCCCGACATAAGGCGCGACTTGTGGGTGATGGTAAAACTCAGCAGGTTGGTGTGGATTGTGGTGAGACATTTAGTTCGGTGGTCAAGCCGACTACCATTTGCACTGTGCTTAGCTTAGCTCTTTCGAAAGCATGACCTATTCATCAGTTAGATGTAAAAAATACTTTCCTCCATGGTGATCTTAAGGAAACAGTCTATATGCATCAGCCTTTGGGATTTAGGGATCCCAAACATCCTCATCATGTCTGTTTGTTGAAGAAGTCCTTATATGGGCTTAAGCAGTCTCCACGGGCCTGGTATATGCGGTTTGCCGACTATGTTTCGACTATTGGGTTCACTCACAGCAGGTCGGATAATTCATTGTTCATATATCGTCGTGGTTCGTCCTTGGCCTATATTCTGTTATATGAGGATGATATTATTCTGACTGTCTCTTCCGATGCCTTACGCCAGTCTATCATGACAATGCTCAGCTACGAGTTTGCTATAAAAGACTTGGGAGCCTTGAGTTATTTTTTAGGGATTGTTGTCACTCGTCATGCAGGTGGGTTATTCTTATCTTAACGGAAGTATGCAGCTGAGATCATTGAGAGGACTGTGATGGCATCATGTAAATCCACTTCCACTCTCATTGATACTAAGCCCAAGCTTAGTGCTGCGACCGACGCACCATACGAGGATCCGACCCGATATTGCAGTCTTGTAGGGGCCCTTCAGTATCTTACATTCACGAGACCAAATATTACGTATGTTGTACCGCATGTGTGTTTGTTTATGCATGATCCCAGAGTTGAGCACATGAATGCGCTCAAACGCATCATTCGGTATATTCAGAGTACACTTGACTATGACTTGCATTTATATCTTTATTCGACGTCAGCACTTGTCTCGTATACAGATGCTGATTGGGGTGGCTGTCCAGACACCAGACGGTCTACGCCTGGATATTGTATGTTTCTTGGTAATAACTTGGTCTCATGGTCTGCCAAGTGCAGAGCCTGAGTATCGAGGGGTAGCCAATGTGGTTTCTGAATCATGTTGGTTACGTAATCTTCTTTTAGAGCTTCATTGTCCTATTCAGAAAGCTACATTGGTTTATTGTGATAATATTAGTGTCATCTATCTGTCTGGAAATCCAGTTCAGCACCAACGCACTAAACATATCGAGATGGACATTCATTTTGTTCGCGAAAAGGTAGCTCGTGGACAAGTACGCATCTGTCATGTCCCTTCCAGGTATCAAATTGCAGACATTTTTACAAAGGGTCTTCCCTCGATCCTTTTGAAGATTTTAGAGACAGTCTCAGCGTTCGAAGACCGCACGCTATGACTGCGGGGGTGTGTTAGATAGTGTATATTCCCATGATATACATAGTGTATATCACGAGACTTTGGTCCGTTTTAGGATTGTAATTAGTGTAGAATATTTGTATTACTTAGCATTGTACACTTACCATAATTATAGAAGTCTTGTACTACTAGAATAGGGTTTTAGGAGTAGAATAGGAAAAAGATTTTTCTATTATAAAAATATGTAAATTGTATATATACTCTTTCAATTAATGAAAATAATCAAGGAATTATTTCTTTCACACACCAACAACAACTACACACAACCCACTATAAAATACAACATCAACCAAGAAAAACTTAAGCCATAACACAGTCATAAGAGTCATCACCATCAACAAACTTCACAAATCTTCAGCTTCACTCTACACCATTTTGTGCTGGCTGTGGATAAACCGTCCTATCTACTTGTGAATCTTGAATCAACAAGCATTAAACAAGTACAAACTCTTCCAACAATCTACATTCCACAGCTACAAGAACTACACACAACTCACTACAAATACAACATCAACCAAGAAAAACTTAAAAGACATAACACAAATCATAAGAATCCACGAAATTTCAGCTTCACTCTACACCAATTTGTGCTGGCTGTGGCTTAATCTTTCTAGGCCTACCTCTAGGCCTTCCGGTTTTCGAAACAGGAGTAGCTAAGTTTCTACTAGGGGGAATTGTTGCCTTCGCTTTCTTGGGAGTAGGTGGTGCATTAGGGTCTATTTTCGGGCGACCTCTCGGCTTTGGAGCTGCAGTTTCAGTTCCTTGTGGCAATGTAGTTTTCTGTTTTGGTGGCCGGCCTCGGCCACGCTTAGGTGGTGCATCTGGACCAGGTTTAATGTAGTTGTTTTTCAGGAAAATAAGTTCACCACTTTGTTTCATTCTATCTAAATGGTAACTTAGCAACTTTGGGTGTGAATCATTCAAGTTACCATACTTAGATTCAATGTACTTTGATATTGATGACTTGTTTGAGCCTTCTTTTTGTTGCAGTGCATCAAGTGCTTCATAAATCATCTGAATATGAAAAATAAAAACACCCCAAAAAGTTGAAATTTTTGGTAATGAAATAAATAATTAAGAAAAAAGACATGCAGATCTGTGGAGAAAATAAAAGCAATCTTGATGATCATGTGGGAGCCATTAAAGTAGAGTAGTAAAAAAACAAATAATTAAGAACTAGACAAAAGTTGCTCCTGTCTCTTTACTCTTTTTCCAACGTTTTCTGGGGATTCCAAATTTCATTTTGGAACTAACAAATGCAAGAAATCTACATTTTGAAAACTCAAAAATTCAAGAAAAAATTAGAGAAATCAAGTGAATTATACATACGTACTGTACAAAAGCTACAATTTTGTTTATAGAAAAATGACTACTTAACATGCATAGAAAAATGACTACTTAGTTATCAAAGATTAAATCTTTCTTCCAACACCAAGAGAACCCTTAGGTGAAACACTTAAAAAGAATCAATTCGAGCTAAATCAAAAAACTTTGTAACAATTAGAGTAATAAAAAAGTATTCTCTCCGTCTCAATTTATATGATACAGTTTACTTTCTAGTCGGTAAAAAAGGAATGATATTTTTCTATATTTAATAATAATTTAACTTTAAAATATCCATATATCCATTTTACCCTTAATAAAATTTCATTGATCCTTGTTTTCCTAAACTTAGTGCCAAATCAAACACATTCGCATAAATTGGGACGGAGGGAGTAGTTTTTTCTTAAGTTTCTGAAATATGCATAGCTTATCTTAAACTAAAACAAGAAAGAACATCTAAATTATGTAAAGAACGGATCAGCAATTCATGAAAATAACTTTTAAAAAAAATCTTTTCTCCAATTTAATCATAAAGTTCAAATCTTTCTTCTAAAACCAAGAAAAAAAACCCTTATAAAATATGTGAAAAAGGGTCAAAATTTTGAGAAAGTATAGAACAATAGACTGATAGAGCATGATATGTAGCAGAAAAATTTAGAGAAAATAAAGGGGTCAAAGTGAAAATATGAAAAGTTGCTAGTTGTTACCTCAGGGTATTCAGCATGAATATTGTTGACAAGTTCAGTCTCCATTGAAACTTTTTTTTTCTTTTTTTTTAATATACAGCTTCCCGGCTTATGCCAGACTATTTTTGAAGATAGTAATTCCGGTCCTAAGTAAATTACTTTCACCAAGATTCGAATCCACGCTTCGATCTCCATTGAAACTTGCAGAGAGAGAAAGAGGAGACCCCACAAAGAAATGAAGAGAGAAAGCACAGTGAATAATGTAATAATTTTGCTACACTACTTAACTCAAAGTTGTGAATAAACTTATCCACAAAGAAATTAAAAAAAGAATAAAGAAGGAAAAAAGAATATTCAATTTTTGATGGAGATGAGAGTATTAGGACCAAAATCCAACGGTTATAGATCTTTATTACAAGGTGTCACTAGGATAAACTTGGATTTTTCTTTGTCTTTATATCATTGAATCTTGTTGCGACTATGCTGACTTTTGTCTGTCATTAGAGTAATGAATTTGTACCAATAGCTTATTTTGTAGTGCATGAGCTCAATTTTGTATTTACTTTTCGTGAAATTTACTGTCCCGACTAATTCGAGTTTGTATGATAAAAAGTCAACTATCATATGTTTTATTGCTCTATATTAAAGAGAACTCATTTTTTAAATTTAACCAAAATCTCTAATTAAAGGTGGATGAGCTTTTATCACTTTATTGCACTCTTCGGTGGTGCATTACTTCAGTTTTCTACAAGTGAGATTCGCTTATAGCAACTCCACCACTACATGGTCTATTTTCAGAGTGGGCCAAACCTTTAGGTAAGGGAAATTTATAGCTCAATACCTTTGAGTAATTTAGTTGGGTCATTTGCACTTTTGCTCCTATTTTGTACTATTTTTTAATGTTTGCCTTTCAAATGGATTGGTTTTTATTTTTGCCTTTTAAAATTGAAATTATATTTAAAGGGGCATAAGTTACGTATTATAATAACTATAAGTTGTGCCAGTGACCTTAAAGAACTTATGCCTATAGGCATAAATTTAATTTTGAAGGGAAAAAATTCAAGACTAGTACATTTGAAGGGAAAAAATTAAAGACCAGTCTATTTGAAGGGAAAACCGTGCAATTACTTGAATTTAGTTTACAAAATAGCCCGTAAATGTATAAGTTTTGTATATTTATTTAAATATACATATACGATACGTAAAATACATATCATAGTGTATATATTTTGTATATTTAAGCTACTGCCGGTAATTAAGTTTGACCGACAGTACATTCACGTAAGAAGCCCTTGTTTAAATAGATTTGAACTAAGGTCGTTATGCTCGTGCCACCTCCTCTAATGGACAAGCCCCCCTCCTGTCGCAAACTCTCAATGGCGTGGAGCGTCAAAGGTTGTTATGCCCCGTGACCTATTCGAAGGGGCTGAAATTTAATGCTTACCTTTTTGGTTCTTAAGCTATAATAGGACTGAGTAACATCCTATAGCTTCAGTACTTCTAGTTTGCACTAAAAAGACTTGTGTAATCCTGAATAAGTTGAAAGTTAAAATCACGCAGAGAGTAAGCTCGAACACTGTTGAACCTCTTGTGTGGTGCAATAAGAAAATGAGCACAAATTTTCTCTGTCACAGCCAAATTTAGTAAGGCATCTTGATATTTAAATTCCTCATAGAAATATCTTTTTCCAGTCCTTCGTCATATGTAGATGATTGTTTTAAGTACCTCAACTTTATAAATGTCAAAGAACGAATCAAAGAAGAAAGCTCCAGCAATTAAAGAACAAAATAATTTTTCAGGTACACCTTGTATAACTTGTATTTACTACATTAGGCTTCACCAACAACATATAGCTCTGTTTCCTAAGTACGAGTAATTTTTTAGTTCAATTGATGAATTATATCACGACCATTTTATTTAAAAGTTTAGATATTAGAGAAGAAACATAATTGTTTATTTATACATTTCATCTAAAGATTTAACTCGGAGAGGAAACAACTTCTATCTAGCTTCCAATATGAACTATTCGAATTAACAAGAGATTGATAAAAAACACACCTTAAGTATCACTTTTTTTAAGTTTCCTATATGAACTATAATGTGTGAAAGTTTTCTATCTAAACTATCACCGACTAGTTAACAAAACACACTTCAATTATCAATTGTTCACTTTTCCTACTTCAACCATCAGGCCCAAAAAGTGAACAATTGATAGTTGAGGTGTGTTTTGCTAATTAGTTGGTGATAGTTTAGGTAGGAAACTGAAGAAAAAAAAGTAATACTTGAGGTGTGTTTTTGACCCTTAACTCAATTAACAATGAAGACATGGTATTTCAGAAAAAAAATCAGTTTCACTTGTATGTGTGTAATCAACCAAATCATGTCTAGGAATAGGATGACTAGAAGAAATACCCCTGCCCTTGTTACTCCTACTAGAAGAAGCCTTACCCTTACCCTTAAACATACCTCTTAATCGTTTCATTTTAATTATGCTAATAAACAGTTAAAGATAATGAAATTAAGTGCGCTAATTAAAATAAAGTAGCAATATTAATTTAAAGAAGGAACGAATGTACCAAACATTGACGTGTAATCGAGGTTGAAAATTGAAACTTTGCTCGATGGATGATACTTTGATGTAGTTATACAAATGAATAAATAAAATTTAATATTTAGTAGACAATGTAGACTTGTAGAGAGATAGATTGAGAGATTAGAGAGATTGTAAGAAGATTTGTGAGAAAGATGAAGAGAAAATGAGGTATTTATATTTGAAAAATTTGGTTAAAGTGTAAATATATTAACTTAGAGGTTAAAAATAAATATTAAGGGGGTAGGGGGTTTGGGGGAGGCCAAAAATGGCCGTTGTGCAACGGTCGTTTTTTGCAAAGGGGAGGGATCGGGCGGGACGGGTCCTGGCGGGACAAACCCGGGTCCCGTTACCGATTTTTTTTAATAGCGGGGTTGGGGCGGGACTGGGCCGCCCCGCCCCGTTGGCCAGCCTTATATTAGGGTGTTCACGAGACACACCTGTATCAAGTAAAGGTACCTATCTAACTATTAGCAAAACTAAAGTGTCTGACTGTTGTAGATAACTTAAAGGGGTACTTTTAGAAGAAAAGTCTTTTTTTTTAACAACTTTTAGAAGATGGTCTAAGTTACAATAAAGTGTAAAAGTTTACTCGTTTTTATCACATTTCAGCAACTGCCTTTCTAAAGAGAGCTTCACAACTAGAAATAAAAAAAAAATAAAGACACAATAAGAAGCAAAGAATCTTAAACTCACCTTGACTGATTTTAGGAGTTTGAATACTAGAAAAAACAAACCAAAAAACTCCTAAGGTTTTAAAATTAGAAAGATAGGGAAAAACTTATATGAGACAACAAGAATTCGGGCAATAATAACGAAAAAGAAGAACAAACAATTTTGACGTGGAAACCCTCAAGGGGAAGAAAACCACGATCGTCACCCCTCTTATTATTCAATGAAAAATGCAATACAAGGATACATAATTGTGAAGGAAAACCTTGTATATATAGATTGCAAAAGACCCTAAACCATGTGGAAATCGAACGTCCTCCAAGCCGGTTTCCAAGTAGGAAACGGACCAGAGGAACTCGTCCTTACAGTCAGTCCCACAAACATAACAAGAACTCAATATGCTGAAGTTCAAGCAAGACATTATTTGATTTACAGGAAGTCATATGCGTGTCAAATGTTCAAGAGAACAAGATATGTATCAGAAACCTGCTCTGTATAAGAAGAATAAAGTGTTGCTTTAGACATTTTATACGTACATGAATATCAAAGATCCAAAGAGAACAAGTTACATAGCATGAAAGGATGAATACCATTTTGGGATATTTGTTTCTTTTTTTGCTTTCTAATGTAAGTAGAGCTTATGAACTAATTTTCACAGGACTCCGAAATATCGATTAGTCCCCCTTCAACTAGATATCTACAGTATTTTGAGTTATGGGGCGTGTTCTAATATGTCCCGTTGTCATCCTCGGGTGACTCTTCGTCCACCATGAACCTCCAGCTATCGTCCTCTCCTATTTCCCATTGTCTTTTCAATTCAAGAATGGTTTTCGATGCAGCAGCAGCAATGGCGGGGTTGTCATCTTCTGCCAGTCTCTACAGACACATAACAAAGCTTTCCGTCATCTTTAGTGTTGAATGAGAGAAAATGATAAAAATGATCCCTGATGTCTGAGGGTAGGTTTAAAATAGTCCCTTAAGTATGCATTGAACAGTCAGTTTTTGTCCTTTTAAGTTTCCCAAAAATTAACACTTCTAATCTCTAAAAGGACCAAAACTGTTCAATGCATACTACTTAAGGGACTACTTTGAACCTACCCTCAAACATATGGGACCATTTTCTGTCATTTTCTCGTTGAATGACGTAAATAAGAGAAAATGCAGTTCACAGAAATGGTATGATAAGGCGTCAGTTTTCCGTACAAATTACCTGCAAGGCTCCCATGCCGGCGTTTCCTAGAGTCCACATGGATGGTGCAGCTGAGAGTGCATTTGCTAATGCTTTCCTACACGATGAAATTCCCGAGAAATTTACAAATGTCTTGAGTAATAGATTAGATCTAAAATGACAAATACTGTACCAATCACAAAAAAGAAAAAGATAAATATCACAAATGAGGATTGGGTAATAAATGCCTTCATCTTTGTCTCAAGATGATATTAGACAAGAGGTTGAAATCACTTCAATCTATTATATGAACGGGTTATATATCCAATCTTTAAGAGTCGCGTAAGTTCAATAATTTCTTAACTACTAAAGAGTAAGACTGAATTTAAGCTGGAAATCTAACAGTTACATCAATCCAAAACAAAGTACCGTTGATTTTAAGGAACAGAAACACTAATTTTGGGAGCCTCGAGCATGAAATATTTGAGGTATAGTTGCACAGTTTAGAAAAGATAGCGCGAAACAGAATACCACAGGGTCTAATTCATTTATAGAGATGTCAAAATAGGGTAGGGAAAAGCTAACCTTGTATTTACATCAGGAGAACTTGAACACTCAGCCAGCAATGATACACTACTTTTACCATCCATTGCATCAAGATCTATAAGTGTTGCAACCAACAACTCGAGCTGCTCGAACCAGGAAATTTATAAAAGAATGAGATACGGAAGAGAGCATAAATACATCAAAGGTCATCGCAAGAATGTTGTAATTATTATCAATTTAAGTTTTTAAAGTTAGGACCTCTTCTGGATCAGTATAGTCAATTCCATCAGCTTCGGAAAGTGCTGATGCTATATCCCAATAAGCTTCCTGCAGGTGGTAACATACAATTATACATATCGGAAGGATTCATTTTAATAGTTAGAACTTCGAAATTAAACAAGGCTCAATACCTGGATAGCAGTAAGACGATCAGCAGAAACTTCTCCAGGAAGAAACTCCAGAGTTTTCCCATTCTTCTCAAGTGTGATATGTCTCGTTTTCTCTGAATCTATGGAGCTTCTTTTCCTGAACAGAGGACGGATACCAGTAGGGAGCGGAAATGAAGATTTAAAGTCAGATGAATTGTGCTTCTTTTTTTTCCCCGTTATTACCGCTAGGATGCAAAATCACTAGATGAACTTACAATTTGTACATTTTGCTCACCATCCTATCATGAATGTTCTTGACAAACTGCAAAACCACAAACCAAACACAAGAGACCATGAATTTAAAGAAATATAGAGTAACGAGTCCAATCATTGATAAAAGCGGAGCAAGTAAATAAACATAAATCCATTTTGTGCAATAACCATACCTTCAAAGCCATCAGAGAATCTTCCATTGCACGCTGCTTTGCCACAAAGTCAGCACGTCTTAAATCAGCCTGGTTATTGGGAAAAAACAGCTGCTTTAGATTTTTATATTAGCCACCAAATAATTTTGAAGAACCTATGTGTGTGCAAAGCAACGTAAATTTATAGCAAAGACAGTGATGCCGTCAACAAGCTACTATCCGCTCTCAAAGTTCTGAATCAGTAACAGAAGCCAAATATGCAGGTTAAACATGACATGTGGGATGTTGAAAATAAAGAGTTGCCAAATTAGGAAAGAGACTCTTTTTTAAACATTATAAGAAGGAAAGTAAGAAAAACAAGGAGTAGTGATTTATCTATGCTCCAAAGTTTATAACCTTTTAGTGCTTTTTGTGTCTCCAATTAGAAACTCCTACTTGGCTACCTATCCGGGGACTGGGATTAATGCAATTACCTCTCTAATAGGTAGTCTATTTGCTGGGGCCATTAAAATAAATTTGGAAGACAATATCCAACGCTTGCTTCATCTTAGCCAAGTTAATTTACATATAGAATAATTTCAAATCTTGAAGCCTGAATAAAAGATCGGAATTCAGGGGTAAAATTATTTATTTTAATTTCCCATGAAAATGATTCTCTCCTCTTTGCCTCCAGCTAACCTAGGGAACAAGTGTAAAAAATGCACTTCATTAATTTATACAGAACAAGTGAAAAAATGGCACCTCCAAGGCACCATCGCTCCAGTGTCGATCAGCAGCTTTCTTCAGTCTCGATTGAGCTATGTTTTTAAGAATCTGCTAAGCGCAATTGATAAGCATTCACAATGAAAATATGGTGATGACATATCTTATGGTAGATAATTTTATGTACAAAACTCTCTTACAGTGGCAACATGATGGATACTTTCGGCTCTTTTCTTGACATCATTATCAACTTTTTCAGTATCTTCCCTTGCCCGAGCTAATTAAAGAAAGAAAATAGCCAGTTGAATATGATTCTTTCATCATGTGTCAAAGCTTGAGAACCGAGTGAAGAATTTTACCATCAAGCTTAAGAAACTCTGAACCAAGAAAAGCAACATCTTGGCGCGCACGGGCATCCATTCTCATTATTTCCCTGTCAGGCAAAAATAAATTGAAAAGATATTTCACATGAATATAATTTATCATATCTCGTTTTATAAAGAAAACATTTACACAGCTACAGAACATTCAGATTGATTCTACAGTATAGTCAACTGTATCAAAATCTCATTTTGAATAACGAGGCAGTCTTCTTCTTCTACATAAGTGAAGGCACACAAATTATATCCTCATATTTTGACCCCAATTCAAAACTAAAGAAGTCTTCTCACAAACTCACAAAAACCAAAGGTAAAAGAAACCCCTCTGAGGCTTTTCTGCGGTGTATAAAGTACTCCCTCTATTCCATTTTACGTGACACTATTAATGACACCTTTTTATATTTGGAAACTATTTAATTTTGAACTTCTCATTTTACCCTTAATAGCTATGTTGCTCGGACTCTTCAAAAATGTCAACGGGTGCGTGTCGGATTCTCCAAAAGTAGTGTATTTTTGGATAATCCATCACGGGTGCGGCATCGAAAGTGAAGAGTCTGCGCAACTTAGCTTAATGGAATGCTTTTATGGCCTCAGAAACCTCATGGCATGTTTAATACCACAAGATCCAAAAAATCTTTCATTCATGCACTCCGCACCCAAATCAAACACCGTATTAATTGAAATGGAGGGAGTAATTATATTGAACTGATGCAAGACTTGAGTAAATAATGCACAAAATGTCAAGACACATATTGTACCGAGAAAGCAGCACAATGTCATTCTTAGCCCTTTCATTCACAAATTTGGCATCATTGTAAGCAAATTTACAAGCTTCAGCAATCGCCTGACTTGAAGGAATAACTTTCCCAACTGTGATTGCTTGATCAGCTTCTTGTACACTGCAAAAATATAGTCCAGAAATGAACTAAAATTACAATAGTATCAACACAGGAATCCAAGAAGCAACATTATAATGAATAATATTTTTAATATAACAGTGGTGCCCGGGCCTTGCGCGCACCTCGATTAATTTTTTTGATAATGAATAATTAGTGTCTGTACAAATTTTTATCCACAAATCAATCTTGAGCAATAGTTCAAATCAGACAAAGAGTATATGTTCAAGTTCTATATTAAGAATGATCTCATGTGCATATGTTATTAGCAGCAAAAGATGATTGGTATTAATAGTAAGCTATATGGAGTAGCATCCTCAAATATAAGGAAATGCCTCCCACATGAAGCCGACATCAAGTTTCTTAATCAATATTAAGGGATCGTTTGACCGCTGGTTAGGAAGTGAATTATTCATATATTAAATTAGTACTATGTTTGGTAGCATTTTAATTGCTATGTATAAAATTCAGCACACCAAGCACGATTACCAATTTACAATCCCGCATAACTAATACACGTATAAGTTATGAGGGAATCTATAAAAGGTAGAATATGGAATAACTAATCCCTGCATATAATACATGCATAACTCTAACCAACAACCAAATGACCCCTTCATGAATGTTTAGACTTTGAACAACAACTAATAATAATGACATTGTCTTAAATTTTCATTTGTAAACAGTTCTTTTCAGATTTTTTGCTGTTACGTATTGATTGACCATTTGTTGTTGAACCATGCTTACCTAGATATGTTGGAATAATCACCACTGCTTCTAGCAAACTCTTTTGTCTCAGTATCGTGTGTTTCTGTTGAGCGACATAACACAGGAGATCCCCTGAAGATGACACGGTTGCTTAGTTTTCCGTGCACATCCCAGAACCCCTTATTAGAAAACTTCAGTCTTGGCATAGGAGAATATCCGTTGTGAAGCTTTGGGTGTTGAGGTGATTTGGCAGAGTAATAAATTATCCCGTTTGAGGTAGCCATGGTTATCTACAAGATCATACAAGCCAAAAGCAAAAATTCCTGGCTGTATCCGGAGAGGCGAAGAAATATTTAACAAAGCATTAACCGAAAACCTGAAAGGCAAAGCAAATTCTAACAAAATAAGATTATTAGTTTAGACTATAAATAATTGTCTAGTATCAAAATGGTTGCTGACGTAAATAAAGACAGGTTAGTCTACGATGTCCTAGTTGGTAGAGTGTACCACAAAACAGATAACAAAATTCCAACTTATTTAAGTATTTTTCCATTTTAACTATTGTGTTTTGGAGAGAAATGCATTTAAAATATGGTGCAAAAACTTAGTGTGAACTCACCATATACTCCCTCCGTCCCATAATAAGTGTCACCTTAGCCAAAAACATGCATAAGTTTACTAAATTACCCCTATATAATAAAAATAAATTACTTTTCCCTCTTGATTAGAGCATGCATGAGTAGTAATCCTTTTGACATTGAGAATCCAACAATACCAAGTTACTAAGTGACTTTTTCAATCTATAGGCCAAAAGTTCCATTTTCAATCATCATTTAATGTAAATGTTTCTTGACTACAGAAACTTGCCAGTTTTTGTCTAAGGGTAGAGTTGGAAAAAACTAGCCAATGTATGTTTTGGTTTCCTAAGGTGACACTTATTATGGGACAATTTTTTTTGGCTAAGGTGACACTTATTATGGGACAATTTTTTGGCTAAGGTGACCTTATTATGGGACGGAGGGAGTATGATACTTTATCGGGATTCTAAAAAATGTTAGACACCACTCATTTCTATCTAACTTCTACAGCTTTTAAGAATTCAAATTCATTAATGTTCTCCATCAAACTAACATTTTAACCATTACTTTAACATTTCCTTGAGCTATCACTAATGTAAGATGAGCCAAATTAACATTTTAAACTCCGTCTTCAATCAAATACTGTCATACTGAATTCCACCAGTCATCTGTTGAAAGGTAGTTAGTTATCTATACTCATTCTTTCTTTACTCCTTTACCAGAAACAGTTTCTCGACTCTTTTCACAATTAGCTGACACTTCAACTACCTATGTGCTTTAAACTTGGCCTAATACAAAACAGAAATCTTCTCAGTTTCAGTAACCAAGAGGTACCATTGATGAACTGAATGTGGGGATAATAAAGCTAAATCCTTGGAATTTGACAGACACCGACAAGGAAACCAATCAAAATAAAGCTAAGCAAGCAGAAAAATCCTTTCAGTTTCAGCAACCAAATAACATAGGTAGTTGAAGTGTCAGCTAATTGATTAACAGAATGTGGGGTAATAAAGCTAAAATCTTGTTATTTTAATAAACACCCACATGGAAACCAGTCAAAATAAAGCTAAACAAGTAGAAAAATACTCAGTTTCAGCAACTAAGAGGTACAACTTATGAACAGACTAAGGGGACAATAAAGATGAAATATTGGAAGAATTTGATAGACACTCACATGGAAACCAACCAAAATAAAGAAAAAGAAGCAGAAAAATCCTCATTTCAGCAACCAAGAGGTACCACTTATAAACATAGTGAGGGGATAATAAAGATGGAATCTTGGAAGAATTTGATGGACACCCACATGGAAAAATAAGAAAATAAAGCAAAGCAACTACAAAAATTTCATCTTGGAACAAGAAAGATAGAGATGAGGGAATTAAGTCAACAGCATTAAGGGACATAGTGAGCGGATAACAAAGCTGCAATCTTGGAAGAATTTGATAGACACCCACATGAAAAAATAAGCAAAGCAAAGCAACTAAAAAATTTCCATAGGAATTGGGGATAACAAAGCTGCAATCTTGGAAGAATTTGATGGACACCCACGTGGAAAAATAAGCAAAACAAAGCAACTACATAATTTTCATAGGAATTAAATTAATAGCATTAAGGAACATAGTGAGGGGATAACAAAGCTGCAATCTTGGAAGAATTTGATGGACACCCACATGAAAAAATAAGCAAAACAAAGCAACTACATAATTTTCATAGGAATTAAGTTAATAGCATTAAGGAACTTAGTGAGGCTTGAAAGAATTTGATAAGACACCCACATGGAAAAATAAGCAAAGCAAAGCAACTACATAATTTTCATAGGAATTAAGTTAAAAGCATTAAGGAACATAGTGAGGGGATAACAAAGCTGCAATCTTGGAAGAATTTGATGGACACCCACATGGAAAAATAAGCAAAACAAAGCAACTACATAATTTTCATAGGAATTAAGTTAATAGCATTAAGGAACATAGTGAGGGGACAATAAAGCTGCAATCTTGGAAGAATTTGATAGACACCCACATGGAAAAATAAGCAAAGCAAAGCAACTACATAATTTTCATAGGAATTAAGTTAATAGCATTAAGGAACACAGTGATGGGATAACAAAGCTGTAATCTTGGAAGAATTTGATGGACACCCACATGGAAAAATAAGCAAAACAAAGCAACTACATAATTTTCATAGGAATTAAGTTAATAGCATTAAGGAACATAGTGAGGGGACAATAAAGCTGCAATCTTGGAAGAAATTGATAGACGGAAAAATAAGCAAAGCAAAGCAACTACATAATTTTCATAGGAATTAAGTTAATAGCATTAAGGAACACAGTGATGGGATAACAAAGCTGCAATCTTGGAAGAATTTGATCAACACCCACATGAAAAATAAGCAAAATATAGCAAAGTAACTACAAAATTTTCATAGGAATCAAGTTAATAGCATTAAGGAACAGAGTGAGGGGACAATAAAGATGAAATCTTGGAAGAATTTGATGGACACCCACATGGAAACCAATCAAAATAGAGCTAAACAAACAGAAAAATCCTCAGCTTCAGCAACCAAGAGGTACATCTTATGAACAGACTAAAGGGACAATAAAGATGAAATCTTTGATGGACACCCACATGAAAAATAAGCAAAATAAAGCAAAGGCAACTATAAAAAATTCATCTTGGAACAAGAAAGAGAGAAATGAGGGAATTAAGTCAATAGCAATAAGGAACATAGTGAGGGGATAACAAAGATGAAATCTTGGAAGAATTTGTTGGACACCCACATGGAAACCAATCAAAATATAGCAAAGCAACTACATAATTTTCATTGGAATAAAGTTAATAGCATTAAGGAACAGAATGAGGAGATAATAAAGCTGAAATCTTGGAAGAATTTGAGGGACACCCACATGGAAAAATAAGCAAAATAAAGAAAAGAAACTAGAAAAATTTCATCTTGGAAGAATTCGAGGGACACCCACATGATAAGATAAGCAAAATAAAGCAAAGCAACTAGAAAAAATTCATCTTGGAAGAATTTAAGGTACACCCACATGGAAAAATAAGCAAAATAAAGCAAAGCAACTAGAAAAATTTCATCTTGGAAGAATTTGAGGGACACCGACATGATAAAATAAGCAAAATAAAGCAAAGCAACTAGAAAAATATCATCTTGGAAGAATTTAAGGTACACCCACATGATAAAATAAGCAAAATAAGTAAAGCAACTAGAAAAATTTCATCTTTGAAGAATTTGAGGGACACCCACATGATAAAACGAGCAAAATAAAGAAAAGCAACTATAAAAATTTCATCTTGGAAGAATTTGAGGGACACCCACATGATAAAAAAGCAAAATAAAGCAAAACAACTAGAAAAAAATCATCTTTGAAGAATTTGAGGGACACCCACATGATAAAATGAGCAAAATAAAGCAAAGCAACTAGAAAAACTTCATCTTGGAAGAATTTGAGGGACACCCACATGATAAAATAAGCAAAATAAAGCAAATCAACTACAAAATTTTCATCCAGGAACAAGAAAGATAGATATGAAGGAATTACTAAGTCAATAGCACATTAAGAAAAAAGACATACCTTTGCTACAGAGTACACAGAGAAAGAGTGAGGGATGGGGGATGGGGGATGGGGGATGGGGTTGGAGGAGGTGGATTTAGCTAAAGGGAAAGAGGGGTCCTTACTGAAATTGGATGTAGTGAAATGTGAATGGTGAAGAAATGAGTATACATGCAAAACTGGATAATTTGTAGCCACAAATATAGCATATGGTCCCTTATTTGCCAACACTCCCAACAAAATAAAGTTAACTACTGGGGTACCGATATAGGAGTAGTTGGAATAAGAGAAACTCTCACTTGCAATTGGAGGATTTGTAAGAAAAAAAATATTCTACGTAATTGTGTTGTATATCAATTTTGTCCTTTACTTATACCAGAACCTGATCCAGGTCAATCCTAACTATTTTTAGTTGAACTCATTTTATTTGAAAAAGTTATGAATTCATATTATATATTTATTATTATAATTTTAATAAAATTTATCACAAATTAATGCTCAATGTTGAAAATTAGGGATTAATTGAACCCCACATTCAATGCTGCTACATAGGCTCCTGACTTATAGGTAAATAATATGTGTGTTTATATTTATTTATAGTTATTCCCACAATTTAACTGCTTAGTTGGATGTAAAATAGTAAGAAGCAGCGTGGTATGTTCGACTCAAGAATGAAATCGTTTAGAACTTTTTCTTACTTACATACGATTCATTTGATTTCCTCTAACGCTTCATTTTATTTCTATTAAATTAAAACGTCTGAATTTACATCTGAATATTAAGATGTACATTAATATCTAAATGTTTGAATTTGAATATTAAGATATTGTCTCTAGATCTGAATACTGAATTATTAAGACTGTTTGTTTTAAATGAATGTGCATATGAACTTAACCACAATACAACAACAACAATAACATACACAGTGTAGTCCCGCAACGTGAGGTCTGGAGAGGGTAGAGTGTACATAGACCTTACCTTGGTAGGTAGAGCGGCTGTTTTCGAGAGACCATCGGCTCAGGACAAGCACAACATAAAAACAAAATCAGATTCGGTAAAAAATTTAAAGCAGTAAGACAATGTTGTTAGCAAACGCGAATACGTTGTGATAGCGCATCATGAAAAGAAGCAGTAACTACGCAGATAAATGAGATAAATCAAGTACATTCAAGAACGCATAGCAGAAGAAATAAAACTACAGAAGACTATAGAGCGATACTATGCTTATTCGTATGATATGCTAAGCATGCCTACAGTAATAACACTACGCCTGCCAGTTTGTAAGCGTAAGTAGGACTGCGCTCGACTACCGACTACCCTTCTACCCTAATCTGTGACCTCCACAACCCCATATCTAAGGTCATGTCCTCAGTAAGTATCGCCTGCTCCATATCTCATCTATTCACCTCGCCCCAATATTTATTCGGCCTACCTCTACCCCTCCTGAACTAGTCCATAGCCAACCTCTCACACCTCCGCACTGGGCATTTGTGTCTCTCATCTGCACACGTCCAAACCATCTCAACCTCGCTTCCCGCATCTTATCCTCCACCAAAGCCACTCCCACTCTGTCCCGGATATCTTCATTTCTAATCATATCCTTCCTTGTATGCCCACACATCCATCTCAGCATCCTCATCACCACCACTCTCATCCTTTAGGTGTGTGACGCCTTGACTGGCCAACACTCTGCCTCATACAACATAATCGGTCTAACCACCACCCTATAAAACTTGCCTTTTAGCTTTGATGGCACCTTTTTGTTTTTATAAGACTCTAGATGCAAGCCTCTATTTCATCCACCCTGCCCCAATACGATGTGTGACATCGTCATCAATCTCTTCATTCACTTGGATAATAGATCTGAGGTACTTAAAGCTTACTTGCTTCGGAATGACATGGGTCCCAAGTCTCACCTCCACGTCTGTCTCACGGTCGCTCTCATTGCTGAACTTGCACTCCAAGTATTATGTCTTGGTCCTACTCATCCTGAACCCTTTAGACTCCAGGATCTGTCTCCAAACCTCCAGCTTAGCGTTCACTCCGCTACGAGTCTCATCAATCAGGACTATGTCATCTGCGAATAACATACACCATGGCACCTAGAATTTGTCGCGTCAGTCCATCCATCGCCAAGTTAAATAAGCATGGGCTAAGAGTTGATCCCTGGTGCAGCCCCATCGTCACAGGAAAGTGCTCTGAGTCTCCTCCCACTGTCTGTACCCTAGTCTTGGCTCCATCATACATATCATTGATCGCCCTAGTGTACGCCACATGTACACCTTTAGCCTCCAAACATCTCCAGAGAACCTCTCTAGGGACTTTATCGTATGCCTTCTTGAGGTCGATGAAAATCATATGTAAGTCTCTATTCCTCTCCCTATACAGCTCCACCAACCTCATAATAAGATGGATGGCTTCTGTAGTCGAACGCAAAGGCATGAATCCAAACTGATTCTCAGAAATAGACACGCTTCTTCTCACCCTCATTTGCACGACCCTTTCTCAAACTTTCATAGTGTGACTCAGCAGCTTGATACCCCTATAGTTGTTGCAACTTTAGATATCACATTTGTTCTTGTACAAAGGAACCATTGTACTCCACCTCTATTCTTCGGGCATTCTCGCCATCTTAAAAATGACGTTCAATAGCTAAGCCAGCCACTCCAAGCCTACCCTGCCTGTGCTCTTCCAAAATTCAACTGGATCTCATCCGGCCCGGTCGTTCGTCCCCCGCGCATCATGCGAACAACGCCCTTAACCTCATCAATCTTAATGCTTCTACAATACCTGAAATCTTGGTACCTACTCGGTTGATCCAACTCTCCCAACACAATGTCTCTATCTCCTTCTTCGTTCAAGAGTTTATGGAAGTAAGACTGTCACCTATGTCTAATATGCGCGTCCTCCACTAGTACTTTGCCATTCTCGTCCTTGATGCACCTCACGTGATCAAAGTTGTGGGCCCTCATCTTCCTCGCCTTGGCAAGTCTGTACAACTTTTTCTCCCCGTATTTTCCCTCTAATTCAACGTATATGCGTTCGAAAGCTGCTATTTTCATCGTCGTGACCGCTAGTTTTGCCTCCTTCCTCACCAACTTATATAGTTCTCTATTCATCCACTTCTCTACCTCATCCTTGCTTTTTATCTGTTTCGCATACACCACTTTCTTCGCATCCACCTTCTCTTGAACTTCACTATTTCACCACCAGTCACATCGATGCCTACCATGGCTACTCCGCGAGATCCCTAACACTTCTCTAGCCACCTCTCAAATGCAACTGACTATTTTATCCCACATACTGGTCGCGTCCCCCGCTACTCCCCCAAGCCTCATTGGCCGTCAACCTCTCCTCCATCTCATTTGCACTAACCATGGTCAAACTCCCCCATTTGATTCTCAACCTGTCATCCACAACCCTTCTCTTCTTCTCCATTTTAATCTCCAAATCCATCACCAAAAACTTATGTTGGGTTGTAAGACACTCTTTTGGAATAACCTTGCAGTCTTTACAAAGACCGTTGTCAACCTTTCTAAGGAGCAAAAAGTCTATCTGACTCTTAGCCACCTAACTACGGAAAGTCACCAAGTGTTCCTCATTCTTCATGAACTTCGAATTGGCTATCACCAACCCAAAAGCTCTAGCGAACTCCAAAAGTGAAACGCCTCCCTCGTTCATATCCCCGATGTCATATCCTCCATGCACGTCGTCGTAGCCCCCCGGAAGTGACCAGACATGTCCATTGAAATCCCCTCCTATAAATAACTTCTCAGTGGGTGGTACACCTGCCACCACCTCGTCCAACTCCTCCCAAAAACGCCTCTTCTCCTCCTCGTCCAAACCCGCCTGCGGCCCGTAAGCACTAATAATGTTCATAATGGACCCTCCAACTACCAACTTAATCGCTATCATCCTATTATTGACCCTTATAACCTCAACCACCTGGTCCCTTAACTCGTTGTCTACCAAAATGCCTACCCATTCCTATACCCCGACCTACTAGAGAACCATAACTTATACCCGTCCACCTCCTTAGCCTTAGGTCCTACCTATTTAGTCTCCTGGACACATGCTATATTAATCATCATCTTCTTAAGAATCTTGACTAGCTATATGGACTTCCCTGTTAAAGTCTCAATGTTCCAAGACCCTATTCTCAGCCTAGCACCTCCCCTACCCCGCTTACCCTCTAGCCCTCGCCCTCGCCCCCGTCCCCAACCGAGAACATGACCCTAGTCTACCATCATTCACCAAATCCACTAGAGAAAAAAATACTAGTCAGAGGTTAACGTTAATACACACGGGAACCAACACTAAAGCACAAAGTCAGGCTACTACAAATCAGAATGATAAAGCAAAGGACACGAAGAATAAATGCAAGAATGTAAAGTCAAAATTCAATAAAACACAACACTCAGTAGTTTAACTACAAAGATAAAGACAAATATTGAGTGTGTGCAACATGAGGTACCAAAACTCCAGAAATAAGAAGAAATGTTTATGGTTCCCCAATTCAAAGAATCAAAAGCGGTAAACAATACTCAATAACAACAAATAAACACATACACTCTTCAATACACAATAAGCAAATAGGACACTATTCAATGAACAGTAAACAAATAAGAATACTACTGAAACACTAATCAATGCTCAATAAACAAATAAGCACACAACTCAATAAAAGTAGGCAATACACTACAACGTGGTTACTTGAAATAATAATCAATAATTAACAAACAATAAACAAATGAAGGAAAAGAAGTGAATATGGCCCCCAAGAGGTACCAACTCCAGGTGAATATAACATGTTTGCCGCCGGATGACACTGGTCACTGCCGAAAAATCACTACTTGGTTACTGTTGCCTGCCAGAAACGCGCTGCTCGCCGTCGTAACCTGTCGGAAAAGTCGAGTTCCTGTCCAGATCTGATTGAAAACCCACTGGGGATGGGTTTCTGGTTGAGGGGGAAGGAATCTAGGGGGAAGAGAATGGAGGGGGGTAACTGGCGAGAAGTCGTTCCAACCAGAAGGGTCTGGCCGGAAAGCTTCGCCGACAGTAGGACAAAAAGGGGAAGGAGTACCTGATCGTCGGTCACCCTGGTTGCCAATCACCTTGGTCGTCGGTCATCAGCCGGACCGTCGGAGAAGGTGGGGATGGGGTGAGTGGTGTAGGGGTGGGGGTTGTTATTATCGTTGTGGAGATAGGGGAGAAATATGAGAGAGGGAGAATCTTTTTTCTTAGACAGAAAAGCAAGAAAATTGAAAATAAAAACCACAATATTTATAAAAATATTATAAAAATCTCATTTCAACAAAATAAATTTATTTTTTGATAGAAAATAATTTTATGAATATCTATATTATATTAAAATTTTGAACTATCTCTTTTTTTGTTTTTTTATAAAGATAAAATTTGAACTATCTAGAATGCAAATAAAATTTATGCATCAATATAAAAAATTATTATAACAAAGTAACATGAAATTTTTAAGAATTTGTGTTTATTATTAAAATGGTAAATCTTACTCTATCAATTGAAAGTGATTCAAAGAGAGTTGTTATGGATGAATCCTATAAGATATTTTATGTAATTTTTTTTGTTAAAGTAAGATAAAAAGGAGGAAACGTTTTAGTGCTTGACACAATTTTCTGAGTGTTCTCTGCTGTTTATTGAAGCTTGATATTATATATTTAGTTTCAAATTTGATTAAAGAGTTATGTAGTATTTAAGTTTTTTTTTCAATTCCTTGTTATTGTCTCGAGATCCATTAAATTTTAGAGTCATTGTGATCTTTCAAATATTGACAAAATGAAGGTAAGGTTTTTATTGAGAAAATGGATTCACTCATGTTTAATTTTTCTGATGCAAAATAGATCATGAACTGTGTAAAGATACATAAGATTTCAAGCAAGCTTTTTGATAGATTCAAAAAAACTTTAAGAATTTTTTGTTGTTGTTACAGTTAATCAATTAATATTTGCGGCAATAAGAGTTCTAGATAATATTTGATTGAGAAATAATAGCTAGAGGTGTGAAAATTTTGTTGAAAAGAGAAGTCGTGAAATATTTTGTGAAAAAATATATATTTTAAATGGGCCTGAATGCTGTTAAGACTTTGTTACAGACCTGATTCATTCAGACCCCTTAACACGCTTCATAAGATGATAAAATAAATCAACTTAATGAGTTGAATCTGGATCATTAAGATTCAAATGTTCAAAACAAATGCATCACAAACCTAACTTTAAACTACTAAACCTAACTTCATACTGAAAATCATCACAAAAGTAAGATTTATGAAGCACTTAAATTAATGAACCGAACTCATTAAATACATCAGGGTACTAGAAGGAAGTGAAAATGGAGGTTCCAACTAACATCTCTTTGGATAAACAAACTTCTCATATGTTCGACACATATTTTCAAAGAAAAACATTTATGGTTAGTTTCCTATGCAGCTCCCTCCGTTACAAAATTAGTATGCTTTTAGTAAGAAAAATCTCAAAATAAGTGTCTAGAAATAAAAACAATATTTATTTTTAATTGTCCCCTTATATAAAATATATATATATATATATATATATATATATATTATATTTTATACTTTTTTAATGGGCATAATTGAGTTAATTTTTTTTTTTTGGGTTGGAGGGAGTATTTAACAAATGCATTCATACAAAATTTTGTAGCCTTTTTAATCAAGTTTCTAAAATTAGCTTATTTTGAAAAGTATTTTAAAAAAATAATATTTTTAGTTAAAAATAATTTGTGTTTGACCAATTAATTTTAAAATACTTTTGAGCATTAATTGTGTACATTTAAAAAGCATTTTAAAGTATATTTTTCTCAAAGGTATTTATGAAAAACTGTTGTGCGACTCTCCAAAAGCACTTCTCTCTACAAAAAAATTTGGCCAAACAACTCAGTTTATAACTGTTAAGAGTCCCACATCGGAAATAAAATGGGAACATAGACTCCTTATATGGACTTGGACAATCCTCACCCTACAAGCTAGCTTTTGGGGTTGAGTTAGGCCCAAGATCCATTCTTTACATGGTATCAGAGCTAGACCTATTCCAATTCTTTGTTCACCGATATTAGGCCTCCAAATTACATTGTCCACGCTCTAGTTAACGAGGTCTAGACGTGCGGGGGAGTGTTAAGAGTCCTACATCGAAAATGGAATGGGAACATAGACTCCTTATATGGACTTGGACAATCATCGCCCTACAAGCTAGCTTTTCTGATGGGGATACTGAGTCGTCGGACCGACTACCGATGGTGGTGGCAGTCAGCGATGGTCGTGACATATAACAGTGCATTGACTGGGAAAGTGATGGAGGTGCGATTTCCGGTGGTGACAGATCTGACTGGAGGGGTTGGGGAGCTGACGACTGGACTTCCGGTGGCGGCAGTTTGTGCGTCCGGAACAGTGGCAGCCTGGCGGAATGCTTGTTGCACAAGCGGTGATGGGTTAGAATCTTCAAGAAAATGGTAATCAGTGACTCATAATTTTTTAATGTTGTCAAACGGGAAAACATACTCAACAAATGTGACGTGACGAGAAATTATGATTTTGTTGGTGGAGAGCTCATAGCACAAGTACCCCTATGGTTTGGCAGAAAACCTAGGAAGGCGCACATAGTAGATCTGGGTCCCAATTTGTGGGGGGGTCATGGATGTCAGATTAGGGTAGCACAGACAACCGAAAATTCTAAGATGGTCATAGGTAGGGATCCGACGGTAGAGAATTTCGGTGGGTGTTCTATTTTGAATTGCACGGGTAGGTAAAATGTTGAGAATGTGTTCTACCATTTTTAGTGCATATACCCAAAAAGTAGGGGGAGAGACACATGAAAAAGGAGGGTACAAATCATATTATTAATGGTTTGGAGAATTCTTTCGGCTTTTCTATTTTGAGGGGAGGTATGGGGACATGAGAAACGAAAAATCATGTTGTTAGCTGCACAGAATTTATGAAAGAAGGAATTATTAAACTCACGACCATTATCACATTGAAATGATTTTATGTCTTTTTCAAATTGCATTTTAACCAGTGTACGAAACTCAATAAATTTGGAGAACACTTGAGATTTGAGTGGATAGACCCAAAGAAAGTGGGAGAAATCATCCAAAAATATCAAATAATATTTATGGCCTAAGTTGCTAGTTATGCGAAAGGTCTATACATCATCGTGAATAATATCAAAGGGAGAGAAAGTAATACTCATAGAAGTTGTAAATGGTAGTTTAATGTGTTTCCTGAACTTACAGGAGGAGCAACTATGAGAAAAGTTCAATTTGTTGCATTGGATTAAATTTCGATTTCTAAGAGAATAAAAAACGTGACCCCGGATGACCAAGTCTACTATGCCACGTTGAAGAAGACACTGTTGTTAGAACGATGGGAGGAGTGACACTAGCAACGGATGTGGATAGGAAATGATATAGGTCCCCTCACTATTACATTTCGTAAGGAGTTTTCCGGTACGTAGGTCCGTTACAGAAAATACAAACGGGTCAAAATTAATCGAGATAGAATTATCGGTGACATAAAAGACGTTTTGAAGAGAGAAATGAGATGCGGTGGTGGGGTAAGAGTGTGGCCAAATTCTTGAATTGAAATGCAATGATCCTTACCTATTAAAATAGAACTTATTAAAATAAATTGTGGAATATTTAAATTTTATATTTGAGCAAGATTAACATAATTATTGGTACAGTGGATTTTCTGGAAAGAGAGCGAAAAAAAATAAGGAAAAGGTGACAGAGCGAGAAAGAAAGTGGACTTGCTTAAAAGTTGTTGTAAAAACAAAAGGGGGTTATTGTCTGCAACGACAAGACAGGTAGCCTTCACTGATCGGAACAACATTTAAGTATTGTCCAAATTAACAGATTATGTTCATTCCATTTTTGATTTGCGAATTAACGCCACTTGTTCTTTCTTAAAGGAGTTAAGATTCCTACAAGATCCGATAAAAGGAGTTTTGTGGATTTTTTGTTTCACTAATTTGATTAGCATTTCTATGAATCGGATCAGTTGCCGCTAATCAATAATGCTGATATTGGAAGCGAAGAACAATGAACACCTGAGCAAATTTCATGTCAAGTAATTCTAGGCAAGTATTCATCTCTATTCACAACTAAACCTAATAATGTTTTAGTTATAATTGTGAAATGTGCAAGTTTCGTGTTTGTATCAATGATGTTGCTTACTTGGAGAAGTTATGCTACTGAAAATTTGTTAAAAAATAAGTCTTTTCCTTAATTTTGCTGAAGAATGTTATTTAAGTAGTTATATTTGCTAGTGTAGGAAAGATTTGTGTTTGCTGATAATTTGTGAAATTGGTTGTGTTGATTTCGAACATGTGTCGTGAAAGCTGATACCAGCAACTGAATAATCATTTACTTAGGGTGTGATTGATATGACCTACTCATTTTCTTGTGTTTGATATGCAAGTTGAAAAATGTCATTTTAAGAGCATTTGCATATATTCAATGCAAAACACTATAAAGTTTTTGAATTGGAAGTGCAACTTCTGGTGGGGTAGGCGGGGAGGGGGTGGGGTAAGCAGGGGTGGTGGGTGGTGGTGGGTGAAATTGGGGGGTGGGGGTAGGCAGGGTGTGGGTGGATAGTGGTTTGGGGGGGGAGGGTTAGGCAGGGTGCGGGGGTGAGTTGGGGATGTGTTTTTATTGATCCGGAAAATATTTTCTGTCAAATTGTTAAGCAAAATATTTTTTCCTATTTTGAGGAAAATATCTTCCAAGATATTTAGTGCAACCAAAAAAGGAAAATTGGAAACATTTTCCATCATACCAAACACAACCCTAGTATTAGGAAACAAGAAGGTACAAGGAACAGAACTCAGGCATATGATTTACTGGAAAGTGACCTTACTATGTAAGGTTTACATTTTAGAAGCAAAAAAGTAGTAACAAGAATACATGAAAGATTCAACATAATAAAACCAAACGTTTCTCCAGTAGGGATTTACCCGGAGGACTACAATCACTACGAACACCACATTTGCATATGCCACAAGAAAGGAAATATAGAACGACTCTATATCTAGAAAACTAGGATCTTCTTCACAACAATCTGGTCCAGGAGGTGATATTGGTATCTCTTTAGTCTCCATGCAACTGATATGTAATGGAAGACCACAAAGAAAAGGGTTTCCCTCATAACTGCTTTCATTAAATGTTGCAAACTGTGCAGCACGCTGTGGAGTCCTGCCTGTTAGATTATTATGTGCCACACTAAACACTTCTAGAGTTGTCAATTCTAGAAGTTGAGTGGGAATCTGTCCAGTCAGGTTGTTGTATGATAGGTCCAAACTCTCAATATTCTGGAGATTCAAGAATTCTGATAGTATTGTTCCACTTATGTGGTTATGTGACAAGTTTAGTGCCCGAATCTCGGTGAGATTACTGAGTTCCTTAGGTATTTCACCACTTAACTGGTTGTAGGAAAGATCAATTCCACGCATATTATCAACAATGCTACCTTCATATGAATAGGTATTATATTTGGTGGTAAACTCTGCTCCAACCCATGCATAGTTATCTAGAAACATAATTATGGGGGATGATTGCATTGAGGATTTTATGTCTATCAAGGCATCTCCTCCAAACGACTGTAATCCTATATATCCAAATGATGAGCTGTATGGGTACATTTCTGTGGCTCCCGATGCTGGTTGCATTATGTTTCCCAAGCAATGAGGTATAGGTCCTGAGAGATTATTGTGAGAAAGGTCCAGCATTCTTAAGTCACTTGCATGACATAACTGTGGAGGAATGGTGCCATGAAGACGATTTCCTTTCAGGAGTAAGGTGGTTATATCAAGAGCACCCAACCATTTCGGAATTGAACCACTGAAGTTATTATCTGTAAGATCCAGCACTTTTATATCCGAGTTTGAGAACATGTTAAATTCTCCTTGTAACTTGTTTTTGCTCAAATACACACGTTTTAAGTTTAGCAAAGCATTGAAACATGTCGGAATCATGCCAACAAGGTTGTTTTCAGAGAGATTTAACACCTCAAGTCTTTCAAGTCTACAATAATCAGGTGGAACCTGACCCTTAAGGTGGTTCCTGGACAGTGCCAGGATGGTTAAGGAGGTGATATTACCAAGCCATGCTGGTATATTTCCTGACAAGTTATTGTCACTTAAATCCAGTGAACGTAAAAAAGGAGCAGTGGATAAATTCTGTGGAATTGGGCCTGAGAAGTTGTTCCCATCCAAGTATAAATCTGTGAAACTGTTGATGTTAGCTGAAATTGGAAATATTTCCCCTTTCAACATGTTATTCGACAATCTCAGAAAATTTAACTTGGATCCTTTACGAGCCAATCCAATCGGTAGGTCACCTGTTAGCTTGTTGCCTGACAAATCCAAGCATTCAAGGTCTTTCATGTCACCAAAACTTGAAGGCAACAAGCCTTCAAGCATATTGTTGGACATTGTTGATATCACGAGATTCGGGAAAATTGACCCAATGTTAGGAGGAAGGTGCCCTTGAATCTTGTTGTTTGAGATATCAAAAGCATTCAGATTAGGAAGGAATGGCAATTCAAGAGATCCAGTGAATGCATTTCCATCCAAGTAAACTTCTCCAAGTCTAAGATTGTTTTCTAACAACCAATTTGGAAAGTTTCCACCAATGTTGCATTTTGAGAGAGCAAGAAGTCTTAAATGATGTTGATAATAAAGGAAACTTGGGATTCGAGAGCAGCTGTTCAAAGACAAGGCTTCCAATTGAAACTTTGGTATCCAGCTTTCGGAAGAAGTTTGTACAATTACTGAGTTGTGGTCAGCAATGACAAACTTAAGTTTTGAGTGGTTAGCAAATGACTTGAATGAAATTGGTATTTCAAAGTTGTTGTTTGCTAACAACAGGTATTCAAGGGACAAGAGACTTGAAAGTGGAGATGACGCAATGTTTCCTGTAAACTGATTTACGGTGAGATCAACTACCCGAAGAAATGTTAAGTTTCCAAGACATGTAGGGAGTTCTCCAGTGAAGCTGTTTGAACTGAGACTTAGTTCTTCAAGATATTTTAGATCACACAAGCCTATAAAATGAACAAGTAGATAGTTGTTTTACATGTTCTATTTTGTTGTTATGCAGATAATATAGGAAACATGCGAACCAAAATGGCAAGGTAACGTGAAGAAAAAATAAAAGAAACAGGAAAAATAAAATATACTAGTAGACTAAGCCAGAATTTCATCGTAGGCTATAGTGAACATCTTCTCATAATCGTGTGCTTAGATTTTAAGCTGGTAATGTTAATCCTTCATAATGTTTGTCGATCAGTCGTAGCAGAGCAGAGACTTGATCTAAACATATATCATTTGCTCGAATTTTCAAAAAAAAGTTCTTCACCTTCTCAAAACATTTCACAAAATATAATAATCTCTTATGATTCACTTTATGCATTAAATGAGAAAATGACAACATTCTTAGTAGTCTAAAGGATACTTTGGTGAATGCTATGTCTGAAATTACCTTGCAGAGGTAGGGTTCCATTGAGATTGCATTGAGCTACTGATAATACTTTAAGGGATGACATTACACCACTGCTCCTGAGAAAGTTCTCATCCAGTGTGTTTCCATCCAACAGTAAGTACTCTATATTTCTTAAAGCTCCCAATTCTTACATGCAAAAGAAACATAGAAGAATCATCAACATGTAGTTTTAGGTGTTAAAAGGTGTGCTTGAAAGTGTAAATGCATGAGTTGAAATGGTAATGGCGACTTGCAAATGACCCCTAAAATGGTGGGACGACAAATTTTAAGTTGTTGACAAGAGTTACAACTAATGTTAGTTTATACATTTAAAATAACATCGTTTCGTGTAAATTTATGGATTTCTATACATTTCATCAAATCCAAATGGAGCCTTGTGGAGCTGTAAATGATTTTTGACATTTCATTTCTTCTAAGCTTGTGACTTTGATCGAGCACCAATAAGATATATTTGCAGAGTGAGACATACATGTGATAGAATAAAATCAACTTAAGGAAGAAACTTCAGGAATTATGTGTACCTTCATTTGGTAAAAAGCTTCGGAATGTGTTGTACCTTATATCAAGCTTCTTCAATGCCATTCTAGATGTATTTAGCTCTGTCCAGGAATTTAAAATAATTATGTTAGAAAGCTACCGGGAAAAAGAAGCTTTTCATGAAAATTTCATAAGTTTACTTACCTAGAGCAGAGAGAACATTTTCATCATCTAGATTGTTAGAGCTCAAATCTAGGATTTCCAGCTTGTCTAACCCTGATAATCTCTCATAAACTAAAATGTTAAGGAAATTGATTAGTTAGAATATTCTTGTTTTCTGGGGAGACTATAGTTCAAAGGAAACAGAGGGAAACCACATGTTGGAACCTGATCCAATTTTGTTACGTGTGAACCATATGTCGGAGCCTGATCCAATGTTGTTGTGTGAGAGGTTCAATGACTTGAGAGATGAAAGTTGACTAAGAGACGCAAAGATGCTGCGATTGAATTGATTCCCTGATAAATCAAGTCTTTCTAGTTTTCTCAGTCGTCTCAGTTTCTCAAAACCTGCAATCAAATTAACAAGAAACTTAAAATGGATATGCTAAATTATGTGACAAAAGAATAAATTATACTTTGAATTTAACATTCTTAAACCAGCATATAGTTGCGTTGGAAGTTGTAATTCAAGTTATTGTGATCATACTTCCTATATGGATTGGTAGAACCATTTTGTAGATATGTATTACCCCCTCTATTCCATTTTATATGACATTCTTTATGGATTTCCCCCCGTACTGTTTGGTATGCCTCTTGTATACGGGCAAATGTTGTTTTTGCCCTTCTTTTAATGAAGTTTACTACTTTATCAAAAAAATGACATTATTCCCGTTTAGTCCGTTTAAAAAAGAATGACATCTTTTTAATATTTAGAAACTCTTTAACTTTGAAATTCTCATTTTACTTTTAACAACATGATCTTATAACCATAGAATTTCATAACATGTTTAAGACCACAAGTTGTAACACGCCTTTTTTTTTCTTTTCCTTTAAAATAACCTCGTGCATAGTCAAACACTGCCATATAATATGAAAAAGAGGGAGTGATATATTTTTTTTTAGTTCTATCTGAGGGTAGCGTATATAGAGAACAAACCTTCATTCTTCACCCAGCCGGCCAATGAATGTCCAGGGAGGAGCATAGCTTTGAGATTTTTGAAGGGAATAAATAAAGATGCATTGAAAAGCCAGTTCGTCAAAATATTATCAGTATTTGTACCATTAAGAGAACTAAGTTGTCCTTCTTGACTGATATTCTTGACAGTAATGGACAACTCAATGACTCTTCTGGTTTTATTGCTGCAAACAATTCCCTCCCATTGACAACAATCTGAGGTTTCATTAGCCACCCATGATGGCAAATAGTCGCCCACTATCTTGTAGTTTATGTTTGCCTTGAGTTGCAAGAGAGCAGTCCTTTCTTCTTTCCAACAACAATAACAGCACCACCATCCATTTGCTATGAGCAGAATCAACAACCACCAATAAATTATCTTGCTAGTCATATTCTGCTTCTTTACCTACTTGTTCCCTCTCAAAGGTTCAAACAGTTCTCTAGTTACATAGCCCACTGGATATTGACAATACTATAAGATATATCCAGACTATATATAAGAAGATGAAGCTTGCCCTTTACGTGTGTGTTGGTGGGAGGTAGCAGGTACCACATGGAATTAGTGGAGGTGTGCGCAAGCTGTCCCGAGCACCACGGTTATCAAAAATAATACTATAAGAAGAGGAAGTTGATGATTCTAGAACCTGTATATCCTTATAAACCCAAAGGCAAAAAAAAAAAAAAAAAGAAAACAACTTCCTGTGCACAAACACTATCATCTTAGGTCCGCTAACTATAGATTCCTAGTGAAAATTGAAAATCATACCCATGGTTGGATGCTTGTGGAATTTTGTTTTTGTTTTAGAACGCGTGCATGCTGGATAGATTATATTATTATAGTTATTCTCATGTGTAGAATAATATACTAATTGATTAGCAGCATCAGAGAGAAACTATAACCTTTCTCATGAAGAAAAATTTAGTGCAATAATTGATACAGATTGGAGTGGAAATTTCTGCAACTACTTCTTTTGTTATGTCCCTTTCAGCTTCTTTATTTTATTCTTTTAATATGTCTTCTTGTTCTTCTGTTTCTATGTTTTGCTCTAATTTTATATCAGTTCATTCATTTGTTTTTCTCTAATTTTCATCAAAACATTACTTGCAATTTGATTGGTTTAAAGTGAGCTGGGATTTTTTCTTTTAAAAAAAGACGACCTTGACTATCACCATCATCGACTTGAGACTTTCTTATGAGGAAAAATTTCCCTCTAGTGTCACTCGTATGGAAGTTTCATGCCATCACTTTTCTTGCTATGTAAATTTTGATAAATATTGTGCTTAACTAGTCAACAAAATTTGATTCCTTAGCCACTTTCTTCTTCCTTTTTTTTTTTTTTAATTTATAATTTATGTGTGCTAATGGCAAAAAATTTCAACTACTTTAGGAGCTACGAAGTCTTTAGCACTTATTAACAAATTGCCAAAATTCTTCAGTGTAATTAATATTCGAAAGAAATGTATACTTTAGGAGCTACTAAGTATTTAGTACTTATTTCAGTGGACCATATACAGGAATGGCTCGTTGAGCAGTATACATTTCTTTCAAACCACTAATTGCATTGAAGAATTTTGGCAATTTGTTAATATATCTTTATTAAGGCCATATCAACCTTTTGATTTTTGCCTTCCATCCAACTATTCTAAGTTACTGCAGCTTATCAAATTCTATTTTACTTTATTTTTCGTTTGAAGGTTCATATTCAGATTTCTGAGTTAGGTGGAACCATACATTTGTTGAAAATTTACTAAATGTGGAATTAAGTATATCTCATTAATTTATGACTCGAATAATTGGGGCCCGCACGTCGGAAATGTCGTTTCCACACACGTGCACACGTAGTGCCAAATATCGCAAATTTCATTACTGAAAGAGATATTGGTACGTATGTAATACGTTTGAGACATAGAATTATGAACGGTTATTGACCAAATGACAAAGTATTTCACGTTGGTAAAAAAAGGAAGAAGTGTATGAAGTGTAAGATGAAACGAGTTGGAAATCGCCGCGGAGCCGTGAAGGGCCGCGACGCTAATTGGTTGGGCAGTCACTGGAGCTGTGGCGCTAATTCACAGCGCCGCGACGCTTCGGAGGTAGAATGCTGCGACGGGAAGTTGAAAAAATCTGACATGTGGGCTGGTTTTGGAGCATTGATTCTCCATTACTTGCCACATGAATTCAGCCATTATTTGGCTGAATGTAACCCATCAATCAAGTGTCGTTACATGGCGATTGAAGGCTATTAGTTGGCTAGTTGAGGAGTCTTCTCCTTACACTATAAATTGAGGCATTTGACTCAATTGAATAAGACTACTCAACACTTAGAAAATACTCCAGATTTTCTGAATTCATTTTCTTCTTGTCTAGCAAAGTTTCTATACTCAAAGATCTTCAAGTGTAACACTTGAGTTTCCTTTGATCATTTGTTAAGTTGCTGTTGTATCTTGGGAGACTATTGCTCAACACCGTAAAAGGAGATATACGGGGCAATCTTGTCTTAAAGACAGAGTGCCATCACTCGACTCAGTAAATCACCAAGCATTTTGTTAAGTTCTTGATTTCCAGTTTATTGTAATAGTTAGTTTATCCTTTCTATTATTGTAATAGTTACTTACTTCCCGTTCTCTGAAACAATTGTATCCCAACAATTTCAAGACAAGATTTTGTTGTAAGTACCTAAGAAAGATGACTGGAAGAGATCAAATTGTTTCTGATTCTGCTGCTGCTGCTCAAGGCAATCCCTCTGCCTTCCCCACTGCTCAAGGCACTCCTAATGCCTTTCCGGTTGCTCAAAGCTTTTCCAACGCCTTTACTGCCACTCAAGGGAACGTTGCCGTTCCTCCACCCGCTTGATTTCACCATGAACGCCCTGAAAAGTTCATGGGGTCAAACTTTAAGAGATGGCAACAGAAGATGCTATTCTATCTGACTGTTATAGGAATGACACGTTTCCTAACAGAAGATCCTCCACAAACTGGAGATGAAATGGACAGGGCCTAGGTATCCATGTCATTAATGGCATGAAGATGATTCTTGATGCGTGAGTCATAGTGATTTCATGTGTAAGAACTACATATTGAACTGCTTGTCAAACCCTCTCTACACGGTGTATTGCACCGTTGGCACTTCCAAAGAGTTGTGGGAGAAACTGCAAAAGAAGTACAATGCACAAGATGCAGGTACTAAGAAATTCATTATTGGGAAATTTCTGAAATTTCAAATGGTGGATAGTAAAACAGTGATGTCCTAAGTCCAGGAATTCCAAATGATTTTACATCACCTGGATTTGGAAGGTATGAAGCCAAATGAGCAGTTTTTGGTTGCATCACTGATTGAAAAGTTACCTCATTCGTGGAATGAGTTTATGAGTTACTTAAAACTCAAGACAAAGGAGATGATGACCTTTGAAGAACTTATTATCAAACTCCAAATTCAGGAAGATAATAAGAAGGCCTTGCCTAGGGGTAAACAACCCACTGAGGCAAAGGCAAATCTGGTTGAGGCCAAAGGGAACCCAAGCAAGAAGCGCAAGTTTCAGAAAGACGGCAAGACCCAAGCAGCGGAGAAGTTCAAAGGAAACCGTCACCACTGTGGGAAACCTGGTCACATGATCAAGGACTGCCGTAAGCTCAAGACTGAGCAACAAGAGAAGGCCAAGGCAAGGCACACGTTAACGTCGTCAAAGACCAGTTTCTGGATGACATGATTGAGGAGTTCTCAGTGGTGGGGCTAGAAGCAAACCTTGTTGAGAATCCCATGCAATGGTGGATGGACACAGGTGCTACAAGACACGTCTGTTCTAATAGAGATGCCTTCTCCACTTATACACCGGTTACAAACAAGAAGCTATTCATGGGCAACAACGCTTCCTCTGACGTGCTGAGGGTAGGAAAGGTAGTCCTGAAGATGACATCTGGAACGGAGCTCACTCTGAAGGAAGTGATGCATGTTCCTGAGATTAGAAGAAATTTAATTTCAGGTCCTTTATTAGTTAATGCTGATTTTAGGCTAGTGTTTGAGTTCAATAAATTTGTAGTCACTAAGAATGGAACGTTTGTGGAAAGAGGATTCGTCTGTGAATGCCTCTTCAAAGTTAACACCATGTCTATATTACGTACAAGCAATAATATTGAAGCCTTTTCTTCTTACTTGCTCGAGTCCTCTAATTTATGGCATCATAGATTAGGACATGTCAACTACAAATCCATCCAAAGGTTGGTAAAGTTGGAGTTGTTGCCGTCTATCAACGTAAACCCTCAACATAAGTGTGAGGTATGCGTAGAGGCAAAACTCACAAAGCTTCCTTTTCGATCCGTCGAAAGGAATACTGCTCCTCTAGAACTTATTCACACGGATATATGTGATTTGAAGTTTGCACAAACTAGAGGGGGAACAAGTACTTTGTGACATTCATTGATGATAGCACAAGGTATTGTTACCTTTACTTGTTGAAAAGTAAGGATGAAGCCTTTGAAGCGTTCCGACGTTACAAAGCAGAAGTTGAGAACCAGCTGAACATGCAAATTAAATTCATTCGTAGCGATAGAGGGGGAGAATATGTAGCGCCATTTAAGGAATATTGTGTCCAATCAGGCATTGTTCATCAAACAACGGCTCCATACTCACCTCAATCGAACGATGTGACGGAACGTAAGAACCGCACATTGAAGGAAATGATGAATGTCTTGCTCATCAATTCCGGTCTTCCCCAAAACATGTGGGGAGAAACCGTCCTTACCGCTAATACGATTCTTAATAGAGTCCCACATAAGGGTAAGGACAAAACTCCATATGAATCATAGAAGGGAAAGAAACCCACGTATAAATATTTAAAAGTATGGGGTTGTCTGGCAAAGGTTGAAGTACCCAAGCCAAAGTAGGTCAAGATTGGGCCTAAGACTGTAGATTGCATATTCATCGGATATGCAAATAACAGTAGTGCTTTATCGCTTCTTAGTGCATAAGTAAGGTATTCCAGATATCCACGGGGGTACAATCATGGAATCAAGGAATGCTCAATTCTTTGAAGGTACCTTTCCTAGAAAGAAAAAAGATAACATCTCGCAAACGAAGTTATGAACAAAGCTATCAGGAATCGGGAGTTGTTGACGGCCCAGATCTAAATAGTTCAGATCTAGTGGATCTCAAAGTGGCTGAATAACCGAAATCTAGTGTTCCAGATTCTCAGAACTTGGAGACTCCAGAGATGGAACTAAGGCGAAGTAAAAGGGTCAGGAAGGATAAATCCTTCGGTCCTGACTTTGTAGCTTATATGGTTGATGATGAACCAAGGACAATTGTCAAGATCGTCAACTCCAGAGACACCGCTCTGGAAAGAAGTTATTGAGAGTGAAATAGGCTCCATTCTGCATAACCATACTTGGGAGTTGGTTGATCTTCCTCTGGGAAATAAACCGTTGGGTTGTAAATGGATACTCAAACGGAAGTATAAAGTAGATGGATCTATAGATAAGTACAAGGCCAGGTTGGTAGTCAAGGACTATCGGCAGAAAGAAAGCCTTACTACTTTGACACGTACTCCTCGGTATCTCGGATGACGTCCATACATGTATTCATTGCGATCGCAGCGTTGCGTGACCTTGAGATACATCAAATGGATGTCAAGACAGCCTTCCTAAATGATGATTTGGAAGAAGAAATCTATATGGAACAACCCGAGGGGTATGTAGTTCCAGGGCAAGAGAAGAAAGTCTGTCGGCTTGTCAAATCTCTGTACGGGCTGAAACAAGCCCCGAAGCAATGGCACGAAAAATTTGATAGTACTCTACTATCGAAGGGTTTCGCCATTAATGAGTGTGACAAATGTGTCTACATGAAAGGTAACTCTGACTCGTTTGTTATGATATTCCTGTATGTAGACGACATGTTGATCACATGGAGCAGTCATAGCATAATTCTAGAGACTAAGAACATGTTGAAACAATGCTTCGACATGAAGGATATGGGTATCGCAGATGTCATCTTAGGGATAAAAATCTCTAAGACGTCTGACGGACTGGTCTCATCTCAGTCTCACTACATCGAGGATGTTTTGAGAAAGTTCGAGATGTATGACTGTTTGCCTATAAAGTCACCAATGGATAGAAATCAAAAGCTTGATAAAAATTGTGGTGCACCCATATGCAGGAGCAATATGCACAGGTGATTGGTAGTTTGATGTACATAACAAACTGCACCCGACCTGATATTACTTATGCAGTCAACAAGTTGGCTAGGTTTACCCGTAATCCGAGTAATGATCACTGGAAGGCGTTGAATCGAGTACTTCAATACCTGAAATACACGCTAACTTACGGGTTGCATTGTTCGAGATATCCAGCTGTACTAGAGGGGTACATTGATGCAAACTGAATATCTGATATAGAGAACACCAAGTCCATCAGTGGGTATGTATTTACAATTGGTGGTGGGGCTGTGTCTTGGAAATCCTCTAAGCAAACTTGTATCGCCCGATCCACGATGGAATCAGAGTTTATTTCTTTAGACAAAGCATGAGAAGAAGCTGAGTGGCTTCACGACTTCTTAGAGGATGTTCCTTGCTGGAACAAACCAGTACCTTCTGTAATGATCCATTGCGACAGCCAGTCGGCTCTAGGAAGGGCACATAATGCTATGTACAATGGCAAGTCTCGTCATATTCGATGGAGGCATAAGACCGTTAGGCAGCTGATCACCACAGGTATAATATCCATTGATTACATAAAGTCAAATGATAATATAGCAAACCCGCTGACAAAGGGCTTACCCAAAGATCAGATGTTCTGCATGTCTAGGGAATGGGCTTAAAACCCAAGGTATAAGGACCAATACGGTGGTAACCCAACCTTACTGACTGGAGATCCCAGGAATTAGGTTTAATGGAAAAACTAAGCTGTAAATGTTCAGTTGATCGCTTCGGTGGAAGCATGAGCACTTCGGATAGTGATTTCTGTAAAGAAACACCAAATCCAAAGCTGTTCCCGCTATAGACTAAGTGCTATCTGCAGTGTGGGTGAAGGTTAAGTTTCCAAAACCTTTAATGATCATCACCGGTTGAGGTTAGGTTTGAGAAATTTTTTAATGGTTCCTAACACTTGTAAAGTGGGGGCATAGCATGATACCTTGTAGGAGACCACCTATTTAAGTGCGAGGACATGCCGCCTCAAATTGAACGCACTTAAGAATCCAAGAAGTGTCCACGGCCACAACGGACAAAACATTACGAAGAACTGAGTAGAGGAAGTTGTTGTATTGGTACCATTGACTTGGCTTACACTAAACACTGACGGTTCAAGACATCACGTTCACCGTGCAGTAAGTAAGTCCGATGGTATTCAACTATGGAAGATTCAAAGCGTATGCTACCTATTCAGATGCAACATCGGTCCGCTAAAAGATTGCTGGAAAAGGCACCAAGTGTGTGCGCCAAAATCTCTTTCAAGAGGGGATTGTTGGAAATTTACTAAATGTGGAATTAAGTATATCCCATTAATTTATGACTCGAACAATTGGGGCCCGCACGTTAGAAACGTCGTTTTCACACACGTGCACACGTAGTGCCAAGTATCGCAAATTTCATTAGTGAAAGAGATATTGATACGTATGTAATACGTTTGAGACATAGAATTATGGACGGTTATTGGCCAAATGACAAAGTATTCCACGTTGGTAAAAGAAGGAAGAAGTGTAAGATGAAACGAGTCGGGAATCACCGCGGAGCCGTGAAGGGCCGTGGCGCCACTGCGTCGGAGCGCCGCGGCGCTAATTGGTTGGGCAGTCACTGGAGCCGCGACGCTAATTCACAGCGCCGCGGCACTTCGGAGGCAGAATGTTGCGACGGGAAGTTGAAAAAAATCTGACCTTTGAGCTGGTTTTGGAGCATTGATTCTCTATTACTTGCCACATGAATTCAACCATTATTTGGCTGAATGTAACCCCTCAATCAAGTGTCATTACATGGCTATTGAAGGCCATTAGTTGGCTAGTTGAGGGGTTTTCTCCTTACACTATAAATTGAGGCCTTTGGCTCAATTGAAGAACACTACTCAACACTTAGAAAATACTCCAGATTTTCTGAATTCATCTTCTTCCTCTTTAGCAAAGTTACTATACTCAAAGTTCTTCAAGAGTAACACTTGAGTTTCCTTTGCTAATTTGTTAAGTTGTTGTTGTATCTTGGGAGACTATTGCTTAACACCGTAAAAGGAGATATACGGAGCAATCTTGTCTTAAAGATAGAGTGCCATCACTCGACTCAGCAAATCACCAAGCATTTTGTTAAGTTCTTGATTTCTAGTTTATTGTAATAGTTAGTTTATCCTTTCTATTATTGTAATAGTTACTTACTTTTCGTTCCCCAAAACAATTGTATCCCAACAACATTATGAATAAAGAAATTAGTGAGGTACTCCTTCGGTTCTAGTTTACGTGGTACTATTCTTTCCTTTTTGGTTTGTTCCCAGAAGTATGAGATATTTTTATATTTGAAATAACTTAACTTTAAACTTCTCATTTTATCTATACTGATATGATGTTATAACCATACAAATGTGACATTTTTAAAACCGCCGGTCTTCCCTTGTTTTCAAAAAGACAACTAATTTGGTCCAAACTACAAATTCTGGCCTAAAATTGTTGATTCAATTGTTGTTAAATGACTCTACGTGCTTAAATATTACAGACCAAACATCTATTACTTGTTTTATATACAGTTGCATTAACCTTATCTAATACAACTTCAGTAGTGATATGATTTTGCAGTCATTGATCTTTTTTTCGACTTTACCTAAATTTCTGCCTATGTTAATCCATAACAATCTCAGGAACTGAAAGTAGTAAGCTTAGGGAAATCCAGTATGATGGCAAATATATACATGCACAAGAACATTTCTCCCAGAATATGAAACACAGCGACTTTTTCAGCTTAATTACTTCAAGTGTTCAAAACAATGCTTCCCGGAAAAGCAAATATGTCAGAAGCATCAATTCTGTATCTAGCAAGATAAAGATACTGAGCAAGAAATGCTTCACATCAGAGTTAATTTTCGAGTATCGGTTCTTGGTTCCTTAGAAGGTGATCAAGCTGGTAGAGGCTATTTGCAGCCCAGGAGAGGAGTGCAGGTAAGCTAATTGTTTTGAATCTAAAGGTGTGGAACCAGGCTGCTATATGCGAGTTGTTTTGGGCTCTAAGTCAAAACAAAGAAAAACTGTGGATTACATGAGTCCATACTTGTTATAAAGAGCAAGTACATTGCTTAAATGGAGGTCCTCAGTCAAGATTTACAACAACATACTTAGTGTAATTCCAAATAAAGACGAATTCAGAATTTCAAGAGGATGTGTGCACAGTTGCTTTTAAAGGTTGTTTTACAATTTTTTTTTTTAAAATGAAAAAGTGTAGCAAGTTAGGTCCGATCTCTTAAACTTAAAGAAATTAAGCCCACACTTAATCAACGCACCACTCAATCACATTTGACCATGAGTTCTTTCCGTTAATATTCGATATATTTTAAAAATTATACACAAATTTAGCCGGATGACCATGAGTTCACGTGATCCATTTTTTCCATGTAAATTTGCCACTGATCACACAAATAGGATCTGAGTTCGGTAGGATATATGCAAATCTTACCCCTACTTTATGGGTAGACAGATTATTTCCGATTGACACGGGATTGCTCTGGCAAGGTTTATGGATGGTAAGGAAAATTTTAAATATAAGGAAGTACTGGCATGTTTTGAATGCAAATAATTAGATTGTTCACTGGGGAAAGTTCCAGATCTCATGTGTATAGATGTCTCAGAGGTAAGGTGGATAATCTTCAATGAAAAAAGTTTTCCGATTACCCAAAAAACAGTGTAAAGTTCAATTAATTGAAAGATTAATGTGCCAATTAGATATCATAGGAATTAAATTAAAAATTTATTATTAACCCCAATATTTTTGTATAGTGAAATCTCTGTATTTGAATCCAGACTCATGATTAAAGAGTTTCATTTGCATATTGATGTTTGACTCAGTTAAACATAAGTTAAGATTTGATTGAACATATTGAGCTTAGTTTAACATTAAAAGGATCATGCACTACTCTACAAGCAAAAAGTTAAATTTTCAACTCTCAAAAATCTTCCCTTCGAGTGTATCTAATCGTGTGCCGTCTCATCCACAGCTGATAAATCACCATGTGAAAAGCATCAAACGGCTGAGGTTCCGCGTTCCACACCATATGGTGAGCCGCCGCCACACACAATTCCCTCATCCGCTCATATCGATCCTCCGTTACACCGCCCAACACAGCCTTCAATCCCTGAGCTCCACGGCTGTTTCCGATCAACAACGCCATTTCCGACCATCTCAATACATCTGTCAAAGGAAAATCCTGAACCGGACGGTCGACTATCATCACCGGCACACATCCCGATGCCATCGCTTCCGTCATATACGCCGCCACGTCAGCAGCGTTGTGGTAGAAGAACAAGCAGAACTTGCTAGTGTCAACTCTTCTTACTATATGATCCGACGGCTCAGATTCGACGATGAACTCCGAGTCTAACTTCAACTCGTTCACCAAGTCTAACTCCGTCTTTCCGTCCCATTTCAAATAACCTAGTATCGTCGGAGCCGTTTTCACCGGCGCGTGTGATAGTGCGAGTGAGGATTTTGCGTTCGCCGGAGTTAAACTAATGTCCTTGTGAGGTATAAAGTCACCGGAAGTAGTCGAAGCGCGGTTCACCGGCGCGTGGGAGAGTGGGAGTGAGGATGGCGTCACAGGAGGCAAACTGATGTCCTTATGAGGTATAAAGTTACCGGAGATAGTCGGAAAAACGGAAATCTGAACTGAATTTTTCTTCAGCTCGAGGGCATTTCTGTCGGAAGAAAAATCGATTCCTTCAGGTGAGATAAAGAAGTGATCAGCTCCGAGCGTGCGATTCCAGTAAGGATACTTTGTTCTCAGCTCACGAACAAGACGCGCTATAGAGCGCGTGGAGGTTTCAGGAGCGAAAGGTACGAAAAATAGATGAGCTTCTTCTGGTTCGCGCGTGAGAAATTTGCTGTTGAGGAGGAAATTGTAGAAGATTGAAGCTGAGGAAGAAGAATAATTGATAGGTTGAGTAGGGGTGTAAATGAAAATTTTGAAACTTGTGAGCATCTTATTGTAATTATGAGAAAATGTTGAGGGAGATAGAAGATAAGGAGACGAAGAATGAACAGAGACAAAGATGAAGCTAAGGTAGAGAAAACAGAGAGAAAAAGTGGAAGTTGCCATTTCAAGATGAACACTTTGAACCAAAGTGTTAATCCCCGACTTACTTTTGATCTGTTGATCGAAAGCCCTAATACTATGACCGACTTTCGTCTCTGTTCTAATAGTTTAGTGTATAGAAGTAAATATATGTTTGAGAGAGTTCATAAATATTGCAAGTCCTTGGAGTTGGGGTTGTTGGAATATCAATGTTAGAAATGTGACATTGAAAGGGATGATACTTCTTGTAGTGTTATAATTTTAATTGGTCAAACTTAGGCTTTTTGTTTCTTTTCATTTTTCTTTGGGTATAGGGGAAAATGACCTTTGAAATTAAAGGTTACAAAAGAAAAGTTTGTAGCTTTCGATTGCATCATCTTGAATTTTTCGTCGAATTAACTTGTAGTTATAGACTTATAGACCGTTGGGTGGGCTGGGGTCGGGTATCTGGGTATGTAGATTACTTTAGCTAGGGGTGATCCGGAAAATATGAATCGAAAAATAATCATTTTTTAAAAAAAAAACGAACCTAACTTTAAAAGAAAAAAATCGATATGTTCGGTTTATAACACCGAACGTATCAGATTATATCGATTTTTTCTAGTGGGCCAGGTCGGGTCGGGTTAGGGATTTTTTTTTTTTTAAATTGAATTTTCAACACTGAAATTGACATTCACACCTACATTAACACGAAATTTCGACGTTGGAATGTATTGTATATCGTGAGATATTTACTAAAGAAAAAGGAAAATTAGAAACGAATTTGGGGAAACATACAAATTGATTGAAAAAATGGACGTTTTCACAAAAATTGGCGGCGCCAGTTTGACCGGCCACGTCTCAAAAAAATACGCAAAATAAAAAAAATCGGATAAAACGGACATCCGAGCGCAGAGTTATGACTATTTAAAGTTTTACCAATTTACAACTACTTTCTCTCCTTACATTTTATGTCAATGCTTCCGTGATATGTTAATCAAGTTCATGTCGCATTCGACTTCCATAAAATCTGCATAGATTTACTTCAATGACTATGATTCAAGAGATAGTAGTAGCTTAAAATAAAAAATAAGATTAATTACATATTTAATTCGGTTTTTCGATTCTGTTTGTATCCAAAATTAAAAAAACATTTAAAAAAAAAAACCGAATAAAAACCGAACCGAACAATCGATTCGGTTCGATTTTTTCGATTATCCGCATTTTTTGCCCACCCCTAACTTTAGCCGACTTTTGTTTCTGTTCAACTAGTCTGTCTTTGGAGTTTTCGGGGTTGTTGGAATATCAATGTTAGAAATGTGACATTGAAAAAAATGTTACTTTTTGTAGTGTTATAATTTTAGTTGGTCAAACTTAGATTTTTTGTTTCTTTTCATTTTTCTTTGGGTATATAGGAAAGTGACCTTTGAATAATTAAAGGTTATAAAAGAAAAGTTCGTAGCTTTCGATTGCATCATCTTGAATTATCCGTCGAATTATACTTTAGTTATAGCACATAGTTTAAGACTACAAGCAATTTGAGTGGGGTGTTTGGATTATATTTTGGTTTTCTAGTTTAGTTTCCATGCCACAAATTTGTAAAAATACACTGATGAAGAAAGTTCATTGCGTAGGAAAGTGACCTTTGAGTAATTAAAGGTTAAGAAAGAAAAGTCTGTAGCTTTCTATTGCATCATCTTGAATTATCCGTCTAATTAAACTTTATTTTTAGCCATAGTTTAACACTATAAGCAACTTGAGTGGGGTATTTGAGAATGTGGATTTTATGTCTTATTGATTATTTTTTGCAGTTTTACTTATCCGAAAGGACAATGATTGCTGTAGTTTTCCCCATTAACTATCGTTAAAGGAAAACGAGCTCTTGAATATCAAACCTTTTAGCTCCTTCTCGCTAAGATGATTCCTCTTGCTAGACTCTGTGCGGTTATTATTTTTTCTGTTTTCGTTTATTTAGTCTTATCAAAATTATTACTCCATCTGTTTCAATTTAAGTGTTTTAGTTGACTTGACACAAAATTTAAGAAATAAAGAGAGACTTTTGAATCTTGTGGCTTAAATTAAAGATATGTAAAGTAACAAAAAGTTACTTGAATCTTGTGATTATAAACTTGCTACGTTTGAATTGTCAACTTACTAAATATAGAAAGAGACACTCTATCTGAGATAAACCAAAAAGTAAAGTAAGACAATTAAATTGGGATAGAGGGGATATTTTGTATTTTCTATAATCTATGGAGAGTTTGAATTTGCTGAACCTTTGAAAAATTGCATAGATCAGCAGAAGTCTAGAAATAATTTTCTCAGTTTCTACGTGTAATGGGTTTGAGTCTGTAACTGTCCTCACCGTATGTCTTAGAATTATGTTGTCATATGCGGTAGGGGCGGAGGCGGGATTTTTGCTCAGTCATGAATGCAAACAGACTTAGCGAGTCAAATAGGTTTTGGTCTTCCTTTTTGAGCTTCTATTTCTTCTGTGGGGGGAGATGGAATTGGAAGACGAAGTTAGATAAGATTGGAATGAACATATGAACTTTATTGATGTATTGACCTTTGTGTATGTAATTTCCCGACGGGAGGAGATTATGATATACTATGGACTTGCTTTCTACGGCAATGAACTTGATGAATGATTGGAGTTAAATTAAGAAAATTACAGTTTTATAAGAATATTATTTAAAAACAGTTTTCCCACATTGATCGACCTATCCTTTAATTTTACTTTTTTCTTTAAATGATTGGAGGTTAAGTTGAGAAAATATTGAAGAGGATAGGCGATGTAGCTCATAGGCTTGAATAAAGCTTGAACAAAATAAATTGAAATTTTTTGTTCAATTTATTTTTATAACACTTTTTTTTTATTTTATATAATTACCTTTTATTTAAAATAAAATAAGATCAAAATATGTAATAACACTTGTTTAACCAAACATCATATTTAAAATTATAATGACAATTATGATCATAATTGTAATTACTCGATTAACGCTACAATCCATCTGTCCCAATTTATTTGAAGGTTGACAACTTTTGAGAGTTAAACGGTTTAATCTTTGACTTAGTTTTAAACATAGATTCTTCAAGTATTTTATAATAAAATTTACATATTTAAAAATTACATAAAAAGTATTATAAGTTTGAATAATTAATAATTCACAATATATGAATAGAGTTGGAAAAAATTGTACTCAAAGAAAGAACTGTTTGACTCCCAAACTCACCAACCTTAAAAAAAGATTGGGACAGAGGGAGTATTAATTACACCGAAATATTAACATGTTTCATATGAACTTTCCGTGTTTGAGAAGGAAAAGGAAGTTAAAGTTGCGACCAATTCCCACTAGGAACGTTGAAACAAAGGTGTTTTCCCTTGTTATATATAGCAGAAAACACACAAAACGGGCAGTTGGTAAATCATTACAAGAGACCACAAAGTGTACGTAGGCTTGCATTATTAAACATGGAGGCAAAAAGTTTTCATGGCGAGGATAGAATATCAGAGTTGCCCGTGCATATCATTCATCAAATTTTATGCCAGACTGATATTGACCTGAAAGAGGCGGCTCGAACTTGTGTTTTGTCTAAGAGATGGCCTGATTTTTGGACTTCACGACCTATTCTGGTACTCAGTCAAGAACGAGACCACAACACCCTTAGCTATATGCCCTGGGAAGAGTTTGTCAAGTTGGTCGATCAATCCCTACGACCCCATGTTGTACAAAACTTACGTCTTGAACAATTCAGCCTTAATTGTCGACATCGTCTTCAAGAAGTGGCTCCTCATATAGATCGTTGGATCGATCTGGTGGTTAAACTTAACGTCAGGGTGCTGGAAATTAGATCTTTTGATTTCCGTTTGTACTATAGTTTACCTGATGCTATTTATACTGCAAAAGAGCTGACAACATTGACACTACAGGGTTAAAGGTTTAAATTTGATATTAGTACCGCTAAAATCACAACATTCTGTAATCTTAAAAACCTTGACCTGTGGCATGTCCATATCTTTGAAGAACAGTTACAAAGACTTATCCATAGATGTCCGTTCATCAAGAATCTACTACTAGAGGATATCCAGGGGATAAACAAATTGCATGTTTATGGCCTAGTACATCTGGAGCATTTGGATGTTAGATCGTGCAAACTCATAAGTATGACAGTTCAGGCCCCAAATCTTCGACGCATTGATTATCATCAGGAGGACAATCTTCCTTGCAAAATGGAAATTGTGGATGCTTACAATACTTTAGAAACTCTCAAACTCGAGGGGAGCAGCATCACTGAGCAACAATTTCAAGACATATTTTCTAAGCACTCAAACATTTCAGAATTGGATCTAACACGTTGCTATAAGCTGAAAAAGATGGAGATCGCGAGTGAAAAGTTCAAGACGTTGACATTATCAGAGTTGAAGAATCTATAACAATTCGAGATTCAAGCTCCAAATTTGATGGATTTTGAATTTGAAGGTCACAAAATGCCCTTTTCATCTATGTATCCTTCTACATTGGAAAGAGCCTCACTATGGTTTGGAGATTTGGATACTAATTCGTACACCAACCTTTCTCACTTTGTTCAAAAGCTCAACTATTCTAAAGGTTTCATATTAGCAATATTTTGCCAGAAGGTAAGAATTTTGAATTCGTTTTTTTTGTTGCTTCTTTCTTGATTAATTAATGCATTATTACTTCTTGAATTTGGTTTAATAGCCATGTCATTGACAATATTGCAGAGTAATAACATCCTCATATATGAAGATCCAAGAGAAATTACCATGCCCCCAAGTGGTAAATTCAAGATACTCATTAGATCTATGCTGCATTTTGAATCATTCATAAAGGATTTGATGGGCATGTACCCCAAGACAATGTCAATACTTCCAAGTACAAACAACAAAGTACTCCAGGTAACTTCTTGCTTTAAATAGAGATCCTTTCAAAAGTAGCTAGCTAGCCTTTCATGCAGTCATACTTGTAGATATTCAGATATAAAATCGGATCACACTAGGCATGTCGTTGTTGCAGATAATATCTGCAGGCAATATCATTCATTAAGTGGGATTAGTTACCTAACAAATAATGTAAGTAACCTATTACAACAAGTCGAAATACATTGTCAGCTGAGTTGTCGAAAGCTCATTTAAGGTACACTTAAAGGCCTAAAGCTCAGAAAAGCTCTGGGAATGTGCTTCGCTTGCTTAAGCTGTGCTTCAGTGTAGGCAAGGCACTAAGGCGGGCGCCTCATCGCCCATGAGTTTTATCTTGAATTTGAGCAGTACTAAACAATAAACATAATCGGCAAAGAGATGTATCAATTGTTAAGGAAAACATTATGAATGAATTTGTTTTTTTTCTTGCATTACATATATATTTTTATATTTTTTCTTCATTTACGTACTAAAGCCCATAGTTTAACTGGTTTTTGCGCTTAAAGCCCCATTAGATTTGGAGTGACTTTTAAAGCTTTTCGCCTTTGATATCACTGATTATCAGTCATTGGATATATATTAGTTAAATCTAAGACGTAAACATGCAATATCCATTTTCGTTATGTTGACTGCTTGTTCTATAATCATTAGCCTTTTTTTTTTTTGAAATACAGATGCTCCCTACATTATTACAGCTGGCTAAGACCAAAACTAATTGTTTCTCCTGGCAGTGTGAATTAAAAGAAGTCAGTATAGACACAACTAAGAAGGAAATGGACGCCCTTTGGTATCATTGGTTAAAAGCCACGTCTCTATTTGATCAAGTGACTACTTTCATGTTCAAATGGAAATAACAATCTTGATCTGATTGTCTGAAGAGTCAGAGACGAATCCAGCATTTAGTCTTAGTGAGTTTAGCATTGCTGTGATCTATTATATATACACAATCTTAGTTCCATATATATATATATATATATATATGTTTCGACCTGAAAACAGTAATTCAGTTGAACTTATTAAATGCGGTCTAGATCTGCTTATCCGGTTTCTGGCTAAGACCTTCCCCTTTCTTCTTCTTCTTCTTCTTCCCCTCCTTCTTCTTTTGAGCATGTGTTCAAGCTTGACAAGACTCTATATGGTTTGAAGCAAGCTCCTCGGGCATGATATGAAAGATTGTCAAAGTTTCTTTTTTAAAATAGCTTTACAAAAGAAAAAAATTGACAACACTTTATTTCTGAAAAAAGGAGTAATTTGTTGATTGTGAAAGTCTAGGTTGATGATATCATTTTTGGTGCTACTAATGATTCCCTTTGTGAAGAGTTTGCTAAGCTCATGGAAAGTGAATTTGAGATGAGCATGATGGGTGAGCTAAATTCTTTCTTGGGCTACAAGTGAAGCAAACCCCAAAAGGCACCATGATCAGTCAACAAAAATATATTAAGGAGTTGCTTAAGAGATTCGAGATGGAGAATGATAAGCCTATTGATACACCTATAGTCACTGTCACTCGATTGGACATGGATGAACCTGGTTCTCTTGTCAATGAAACCATGTATAGGGGTATCATTGGGTCTCTACTGTACTTAATTGCTAGCAGACCTGACATTGTCTTCAGTGTTGGGTTATGTGCAAGGTTCCAATCAAGTTCCAAAGAATCTCATTTGAAGGCTGCAAAAAGAATTTTGAGGTATCTCAAAGGGACTCCGGAATAGGACACCTGGTCCTATTCTCCCCCTCAGGAGATAATTTTGACTTGGTTGGATATGCCGATGCTGATTATCCTGGATATTTAGTGGATAGGAAGAGCACATCTGGAATGGCATATATTCTGGGATCATGCTTGATTTCTTGGGGTACGAAGAAACAAAACTTCGTGGCTCTTTCTACTTCTGAAGCTGAGTATGTGGCTATTGTTTCCTGTTGTGCTCAATTGTTATGGATAAAATAACAGCTTAAGGATTTTTTGGTGTGCTTAGTGAGTGTGTGCATTGTGTGATAATACAAGTGCACTTAACATGGTGAAAAATCCAGTGCAACACAAAAGGACCAAACACATTGCTGTTAGGCAATATTTCCTAAAAGATAATGTTGAAAAATGTCAGATTTGTATTAAGTTCTGCAAGACAAAGGACGAGGTTGCATATATTTTTACCAAGGCACTGAGCAGGGAGCACTTTGAGAGAAATCACTTGGAGTTGGGCTTGATCAAGCTCAACTAGTTGGTCCCTCACAAGTTCCCTCAAGGATTTGCTATGTTAAGAGGAAAGGTAAAATGCGAAAGTTTTTTTGGTGGCATCTAACTCACTCCTATACTGTTACAGGTATACACGCATGGCAGTTTCAGGACAACACAAGCTTAGGTGACTTTACATCATTCATAGTTTTTGCCTGTAAATTTTTAAGGAAATTGTCAAGGGAACTGGTCCCTATGACTCAGGTTAGTAGTCCCTTTAGTACTTGTATGATTTTCAATTGCTTAAGGTGCCAAGTCATTAAACATTTCCCTCATTCTAATTCAAAATATTTCTCCCAAACGGTACACGTTCTCTGAACCGACCCGACCTTTTCTGTCATACCCGATCCAACTGTTACCTTTTTCTCTTCTTAAATACAACTTTTCTATCTGTCTCTCCTCACTCAAACTCTAAACTCTAACTTCACTCTCTCTCTACCTCTCTCACTCACCTACCTATTCTCTCAACCATCTACACTCCTTCAAATTGAAATCTACCATATCTAATCAAGAATCAGCCACGCCAAACATGACTGAGACGAACCTCATTCCATCACCCTCTAAAGCTCCAACACCATCTGAATCGATACCTTTTGTTTCACCCCCTAAAATTCCCAATCTCCACCGATCACAACCCTTGTCACATCTCTAAAATCCCCACTTCTGGTCTTCTTAGAACTCGTAAGAGTCAAGCCCCAAAGAAGTTCTTATCATCCTCCTCGATTTCCGGTCAGATTGAAAAACTCGATTCAATAGGTAGTGAGCAAACAGTTTTTGTGTTGAAGTTCCTTCAGAATATAAAGGAACTAGAAGAAAAGGATGAAGAAACATAGGTCACTAGTCAAACAATTGAGAAATAGTGGTACAATACCAAATGAAAGAAAACATGGTCTCTAGTGACTTGCATGTGAGTGGAGATACTGTTGTTGCAAAGGAACATGACAAAGTGGTCGACAAGGACAATGTTGGTGACACGACGACACAATCAAGTAATTATATTCCTTATGATAGTGGTAAATGAGTAGATGAATCGTCTATGGAATTTGATGGGTCTATATCTAAAATGGGTCAGGGTAGGTCCAATATTTTGAAGAGTGAGGCTGAGATTATTGCGGATTTTGCTGATACCCTAAGAGCCATGAAAAATAATTAGGGAGTTGCCGGTGAATTGGGGTCTGTGTAGTCAGCAGGGGAAATGAAGGAGGGGCCTGGTCCCTCATCCCGGGGAGAGTTTGAGTCTTTAGCACTCGAGACAACTCCTATCTGGGATGAGACACCAGATTCCTCTATGGTAAATTTGGATTTAGCCGTCAATCCCGAACCAATGTCTATTATTGTTGTACCTTTGGGAGTTTTGTCAACTGAAAAAGAACCTGGTTCTACTGTCCTACTGTTGAGTCTGATGATGAAGTGCCCCTATGCTTTAAGTGTAGAAGGGCCACTGTTGTTGAAAAGCCAAATGAGAAGGTTGTGCCCAAAGTGAGAAAGAGCATTCCCCAAACGGCTCTCAGAACCAGACAGAGTAAAAGGGCTACAAAAGTTGCTTTGGATTATGCCTTAAAGGCAAGCAAAGAAAAGGGCACTAAAAGGACAAGAAACCAACTAGGGAAAAGCAGGCTGGTTGATGAAGATGTTTTGGTTGATGCAGATGTCGTGGTTGATGACGATGTTGTGAAAGAAGAAGTGGAAAACTCTCCACTTGAAAGGAAGAATTCAAGGAAGAAGAAAAAGGAGAAAAAGAAAAATGTGGCACAGATTGTCACTGATGATGAGGGTGACAAGTCCGACAGAGAAAAGCGTGAAACTCGACCTCCTCATCCAAAGAAGAGGAAAGGTAGTACTATTGAGGGACCTAGTTCCTCCAAGAGACAAAATATTGTGCTCAGTGAAAAGGAAAAGAATGAGAATTTGCGTAGTAAAAAAGTTTTGTTGGGGAGAGTGTTTGATTATGACATTGCTGATAGGTTTGGCATGAAGGAACTACTTGAGATAGTTGAGTTCTAAAAATGGACTCATTTCTTTATCCCACCGACACTCAGTGTATATGAAACAGATGTGGCCGAGTTCTATGCAAACCTTTGCTATGCTAATGATTGTACTCTTATTCTGTCAGTAAATAGGACAAACTTTGAGTTAGATGAGTTGAAGCTTGGAGAAATTTTGGAAGTCCCGACTGATGGGATGAAGATAGTGTCTGGCGAGGCGTCTGATGCCTTTAAGAATGTGATTGTGAAAAGCGATGGGTCTGTTACTAGAGCAAGGCTCTTCAAGAAGGAGCTTAAACCAGAGTATCAGCTCTTGTTTGCACTCATAAAAAAGGTGGTGCTTCCAAGGGCTGAAGATCGTTCCATTGCCTCCATAGCAGACCTGGTCATTCTTAAGGCTCTGTCAACTTTTAAACCCGTCAGTCTGCCTGCTCTCATGATTGAGTACATGATCAAAGTGATAAATGCAAGGGAGGGAAGACATGGTATTCTGTATGGATTCCTCTTGACAAAGGTACTTGTGCATTTCAAAGACAAAACTGGAAAGGCTACCATGGGCACTAAAAAACATATGTTCACCATGACGACTTTGGAAGAATGCGAATGCGTGCCAAAGAAAGGAGGTGTTGGCAGCAACTCTACCATTTCGACTCTGATTGAGGCTCAAGAGATGTCAACTGCTGAGATTCAATGGCTTAAGGCTGAAAATGCTCTCCTCAGAGTCCAACTAGTTTAAAAGGCACATGAACTTCGTTCTCGTGGTGATTTGGAGGCTACAAATGCTGAGAATGAGAAGTTGCGGGTTGAAAATAAGAAGTTAAAACAGAAGGTTGATGAGCTTCGTGATAAGATGTTCCAGGACCAGCGCACTAACAATGAGCGAGTGGATAGACTCCTTAAGCCAACATCGATGACAATTTATTATCATATTTTGTAATGTTTTGGCTACTATGTTTTTTAATGCTAAAATATTTTTGGGCAATTACTCTGTTTTATGCATTGATGTTGGCTTGTTTGTTAATGTTTCTGCTCATCTTGTATTGCCCAAGTGGCTCCAAGTTAATGTTGCTGAACTTCTTTTTGCTTGTGCCACTCTGGTTACTTTTTTCAATGATGCCAAAAGGGAAAAAATAAGGGGGAGTTGAATATGCTTGCTATGGTTGAGGGGGAAGTTAAATGATAAATTGATGTTACCTTGATTAACATGTTGTTATGCTTGAAAGATAGGTTTGATCCGCAGGGGAACAAGTGTATAACCTGGTTCTCATGAGGAATATCAATTTGGTGTTTGTCATCATCTAAAAAGGGGAAATTGATAAGTTATGTCATCGTGTGTTTTGATAATTTGCCAAACTTTCGAAGAACCAAATAGGGACATGGTATGTGATCCGTTCCCTTGGTTATAGTACATTCAACTGTACAGTTGTAAAGTGTACTATTCACTGGCAGTTGTATAACAGCGCTGCTGCAGTGTGCTAGTGGCAAAAACCAAGGACTGAATTGTTCCTATCTCTTAACACATGCTCCCTAATATATATATACAACATGTTACAAGGTTTAAGGTAACATTTGAAAACATAAAATCACTTTGAAAGTGCAGCCGCTACAAGTCTCTAAGTTCTCTCATGAACAAAGCTGTTTGTAAACTGAAGGACCAGATCCCGACACTGAAGATGTCTAAGTCCTTTAGTTTTTTTTGAGTCTTTGTAATTTTGTTTTTTATTGTAATCCTACACTACTTTTAAGAAGGTCATAGTAGGACAAATTTCAACATTTGTTGGTTTGTGTTCTTGGCTAGAGTTAGTCAAAGTTTGTAGCTTTGCAATAGAGTTATTGTAAAGGGCTTACAATAGAGGTATTGTAAGGGGTGAGTGATTAATAGTTTAATTTCTAAGTTGCAATATGTTGTAATCTAAAGTTGCTCAGTTAGTGAAATTGGAAATCCTATTTGGTAGGTCGTGGTTTTTAATCTCTTGAGTAAGTAATTTTCCAAGTAAATATCGTGTAAAGTTGCTCAGTTACTTTCTGGTTCTCTATACTGTTTGGTGGACTTTTAGTTTTTATCAATTTTTAACCTCAAGATATTCGCGAAAATGGACCCGATGTTGGGAGGAAGTTGTCCTTGAATCTTGTTGCTTGAGATATCAAAGAAAAAATTCATATTAGGAAGGAAGGACAATTGAAGAGATCCAGTGAACGCATTTCCATCCAAGTAAACTTCTACAAGTCTAGGATTGCTTTCTAATAACCAATTTGGAAAGTTTCCACCAATGTTGCATTTCGAGAGAGTAAGAAGTCTTAAATGATGTTGATAAAGAAGGAAACTTGGAATTTGAGAGCAGTTGTTCAAAGACAAGGCTTCCAATTGAAACTTCGGTATCCAGCTTTTGGAAGAAGTTTGTACAATTACTGAGTTTTGGTCAGCGAAAACAAACTTAAGGTTTGAATGGTATTCCTTTTGCGCAATAAATTAACTGTGCAAAAGGAGTTAATCGTAACGGCGCGGTTAACTCCTTTTGCGCAATAATTTGTTGCGCAATAGATGTGGGTAGTTTCTTTTGTTAACTTTTTTATTTTCCAACAACAACAACAATAACATACCCAGTGAAATCTCACAACGTGTGGTCTGAGGAGGGTAGAATGTACACAGACCTTACCTCTACCTTGGTAGGTAGAGCGGCTGTTTCTGAGAGACCCTCGTCGTTTTAGGGGTTGTAAAGTGTTCGAAGTAAGTCTTGTTGGGAAACTTGTTATCATTAGGTTTAAGTGTTTTCAAAGTTGTTGCTTGTTAACAAGAGATATTCAAGGGACAAGAGACTTGAAAGTGGAGACGAGGCAATATTTCCAGTGAACTGATTTTGAGTGAGATCAATTACCCGAAGAAATGTTATGTTTCTAAGACATGTAGGAAGATTTCCGTGGAAGTTGTTGAAGCTAAGACTTAGTTCTTCAAGAGATTTTAGATCACACAAGCCTGTAGAAAGAGCAATTAGATAACTGTTACTATTACATTTCTCAGAAAATTTAGGAAAAAATGTAAACCAAACTGGCTAGGAAACTATAAATTAGAAAGAAAAAAAAAGTAAAGTAAATGAAGTAAACTATGTTAGAATTCTATTGTAGACTATGATATACATCTGCTCTTGATTTTTAGGTTACACAATTAAATGTTCATGGAATATCCAATGCCGAGGACAGACTTTATTTGAAAATGTGTTAGTAACTTAGTTGGCATAAATAGTACTTTTCTCATAACATAAATATATTAGAAATTAATAACAGTGATCTGAAATTCATCCATTTCCAGAAGATAAACGTGGCATACTGAACTAGAATTATCAGTTTTGAATTACAAAAAATAAGATATTTAGGAAAAAGAACAATCTATTACTAACTCTTTTGTCTTTTAATCGTGCAAAAGCAATCAAAATATTCTGCTTGATTACACATAAATGCAATGGATACTTTTGAATCTTACATTACTACTTTCACTCAATTAAAGAAGTTTAAAAAGAATCTACAATTATCAAAGAAACTTGTAAAAATATAAGATAAAATTTGCTTTCCAAACTAGAAGGGTTAGCTCGTCTAATTATTTGCATATAAGTGATAAAATATCGGAGATTCTTATAATCGGTATACAGAAATAAGCTGGTAGTTGTTTAAGATTTCATTTAGGTCGCAGTTAGAGACTGACAATACTTTAAGGGACGACATTACACCACTGCTATGTAGAAAATTCTTGCCCAACCCATTCCCATCCAGAAGTAAATACTTTATATTTCTCAGAATTCCCAACTCTTGCATGTAAAAGAAACACGAAAAAATCATCACCAATGATTAATTATTGGCCAGAAAGAATATGCTTGCAAGTGTTACTCTTGACAACACCATATGTCAAAATCGTAGTATCGATATGTAATAAGCTATATCTACATCGCATACATATAACTGCAAAAAGATCATCTGAAAAAGAAAAACTCAAGAAGCAAAATGTACCTTCAATTGGCATAAAGCTTTGGAAACTATTGTACCTTATATTGAGCTTCTTCAAAGTTGTATTAAATGTCTTTAGCTCTGACCAAGTATTTATAACTGTTATCAGGAAACGTTTGTATATAGCAACAAAAGCAGCAACATAAAATGGAAAAGGATCAAATTACCCATTTATTGTACGAAAACATCTTAATTTTATCATTCATTATGTTTGAAGTCATTCATAAACTTGTCATTAGCAAATTGTTTCATATTTGCCTCGACTTTAACGGAGATCTAGCATTGACCGGGTGAATTTTTCACATATCAAATTACTTCAGGAGAAAGATCCGCCCTCTACTTTTAACTACAATTTAAAATTACCCTCCGTTATGGATCATAGTCAAAAGTAGATTGATAAAATATGGACTTTTCCCGATGTGTTTTGATATGTGGAATTCAGAGAGTCCGCGCTAGATCTCCATTAAAGTCAAGGACAAATACAAGACAATTTGTTAACATCAAAGGTATGAATAGCCCCAAAGGGTAAGGAAGAGTAAAATTAAGATATTTCATAGGTAAAAGAGTATTTTTTACCGTTTCCCAAAGTAAGAGGGTTTATAAAGGTCTTGGAGAGATGTTTCTACCTAGAGCAGAGAGAACACTTTCATCATTCAAATTGTTACTTCTCAAATCTAAGATTTCCAAGTTGCTTAACCCTGTCAATCTTTCAGTACCTGAATAAAACATTACGAAAATGGACGAGTTGAAATATGTAATTGTTTTTTTTAACTTACTTACCAAACAAGAGAAAATAAATAAGAAAACGCTTATTTTTGAAGAAAACATTTTCCTTCGTAACAAACACACCCTAAGTGGGGTAAATAGAGGGAATTAATCACGAGTTGTGACCTGATTCAATGTTGTTACGTCCGAGGTTCAATGACTTAGAGAGATTTTAGTTGACTAAGAGATGGAAATTGTTAGAATAATTATGGAAGCAATCCCATAATTACTTCTATTACTCATTAATGATAATTGATAGGATAAATATTTTATAATTAGTATAATTATAATTAGTATCTTATAATTTAGGTAAGGTAGATTAGTCTTCCATTATTCAAGCATTAGATGATTGTATATATATTGTACCTTGGGGAGAATATTAATCAAGGAATTACTTTCCTACATGATACCAAGAGTCTAAGATCCTTAGCCCTAATTACTTCTCCCTCTAAACCGATTTTCTCCCTCTTTCTTGTAAATTTTGGCCAAGACTCCCAAACCAAAACCCTAAACCATCTCAAAACTCTAGCCACCTTCTCAAAACCAACCCCCTCGGCTAGCCTCTATCCAAAACCCTAGGGGTTTTCCACTCCACAAACATCAAAACACTACCTCTTTCATTCTCTAGTTTGATTTCTTGTGGACCAATGGCCGAAAACAAACTTTTCATCCCACTCTTGCCGTTAATAACGTCAAGAACTTTATCTCCATAACTCTTGAAATGGAGAAATGGCAGCATACTTCTTGGGCAGAACTCTTCAAAATTCACTGCCGCGCTTATGAAGTAATTGACCATATCATCCCATTCGAATCACTGTCAGATACCACTACGGTGGATAAGAAATTATGGTCTCGATTATATGTTATAGTCCTTCAATGGATTTATGACACAATTTCGAATGATCTTCTCCATACCATCTTAGAACCAAATCCTACGGCTCAACAGGCATGAGAAAGGTTGCAAAACATTTTTCAAGATAACAAAGTTTCTAGGGTTGTCTATCTTGAACACCAATTTACAAATGTTAAATTGGATGACTTTTCCAACATCTCAGCCTATTGTCAAGAATTAAAGGTACTTGCGGACCAACTATCCAACGTTGGTTCGCCTGTGACAAATCAAAGGTTGGTCCTTAAGTTGATTGCGGGGTTGAACGAATAATATGATGGTGTTGCTACGTTCATTCAGTAAATCAATTCGTTGCCTCCCTTCTATGAAATCCCGTTCGAGGTTAATTTTTGAGGAAACGCAAAAAACAAAGCAAACATCATCGGGAGCAACCACCGCCAGAACCGCTCTCATCTCCACCAACTCATCTTCCACAGATTCGAAGCCCCAAAATTCTAGTTCGGGGAACAATAATAATTGTCAAAATAATGGCAAAAAACTGGGTTCAAACCGTAACAATAACAAAGGAAAACATAATGGTGGAAAGGGACGAGGCCGTAGCGGTAGCCAACCCGATGGCAGCAACGGGCAGTGGCGTCCAGGCATCAGCGGCGGTAATCAGTGGGGGCAGTACCCACAGTGGGCCTGGGCCCCATAATGGGCTACCCCGCCATGTCCGTACCCTACTTCTTCGTGGGCCAGGCCTCCACCGTTAACTCGCCAACCCGATATTCTTGGATCTCGTCCACAATATGCATTTGCGGCTCAGGCACCATCTTCTGTTGGTTATACACCCACAAATATTGAACAAGCTATGACCAATATGCATCTAAGTGTTCCCGATGAGTCATGGTACATGGATACAGGGGCTACGTCACACATGACGGCATCTCAAGGTACTCTCTCGTTTTATTTTAATATGAGCAATAATAATAAAAATATTATTATCGGCATTGGGCATGAAATTCTAATTCGTGGTATTGGTTAGGTAACACTACCCTCTCCACACCCACCATTACACTTGAAAAATGTCTTACATGCACCAAACCTAATTAAAAACCTGATTTCTGTTAGACGTTTTACCATTGACAATAATGTTTCTGTAAATTTTGATCCATTTGGCTTTTCTGTGAAGGATTTTCAGACGGGGATGCCACTTATGAGATGCAATAGCACGGGGGACTTGTATCTCGTCACCTCTGTTCCTAAAAATAGCATGAACAAACCATCAACTTTGCTGTCATTTCTCCTACTCTATGGCACAATCGGTTGGGACACCCAAGAGCACAAGTTTTTAATAATTTTAGGAAGAATAATTTGTTTTCTTGTAATAAACCTTTGGACTTCTCTGTTTGCCAATCTTGCGCGTTTGTTAAACATGTTAAACTTCCTTTTGCATCTTCTCATTCTCATACTTTTATGCCGTTTGATATTGTGCATTGTGATTTGTAGACATCACCGGTTTTGAGTTCTGCAGGTCATAAGTACTATTTGCTTATTCTAGATGATTATTCGAAATTTTTGTGGACTTTTCCATTAGGACATAAATCATAAACCTACACCATTTTTAAACAATTTAGTGTTTTTATCAAAACTCAATTTGACAAAAGCATTAAATGTTTTCAATGTGACAATGGAGGGGAATTCATAAATACTCATTTTTATGATTTTTGTCATGTCTTTGCGTCTTTCGTGTCCACATACCTCACCACAAAATGGGAAAGCCGAAAGGAAAATTCAAACGATTAATATTATGATTCGCTCTATTCTTCTGCATTCATCCACACCATCAAAATTTTGGCACCATGCACTTCAAATGGATACATACCTTTTAAATATTCTTCCTAGTAAATTACTTTTCAATATGTCTCCTATACAAATGTTATAGCATCGTCTCCCATCTTTTAAACATTTGAGGATCTTTGGCTGTTTGTGTTATCCTTTGTTTCCTTCTACATCCATTAACAAGTTGCAGGCTCGTTCAACTCCTTGTGTGTTTTTGGGATACCCACCAAATCATAGGGGATATAAATGTTATGATTTGATGAATGGGAAAATAATTGTCTGTCGTCATGTGATTTTTGATGAGTCTACATTCCCATTTGCTAAGTCTCATGTGGCATCCTCACCTTCATATGATTTTCTGGACAATGGAATACATCTCATTTACACCACCACCTTAATGAACAAACCCATGTGCAACCAACCCAACAACATTCAGCCCAACCACTAAATGGGACTGGACCGGAGACCACTGCCTTGTCACAATGGTCTCGGCACAGTCCCTTTTCGATGGCAGGCCGGCCCAATTATGGCAGTCCACTACTACCTCAATCACGCCCTTAACCCAAACCAACTCCGGAGCCCAGCCCATTACCGAGACTCCTACTACCCAACCAGTGACGACACAACCTCAGACCGTTGAACGCCGTGCCATACACGATATTTTTTGGCCCAAACATCAATTTAACCTACTATCCTCTGTTCAACCATCACCTTTACCAAAAAATCGCAAAGCTGCCTTGTCCAATCCGAATTGAAAAGCTGCCATGTTAGACGAATTTAATGCTCTTATTAACAATAAGACGCGGGAATTGGTACCAAGTCCGTCTACTGTGAATGTCATTCGGTCTATGTGGGTTTTTTGTTATAAGAAGAATTCTGATGGTTCTTTTGCGAGATACAAAACTCGTCTTGTTGGTGATGGCAGGTCTTAGTAGGTTGGGGTTGATTGTGGTGAAACATTCAGTCTGGTGGTTAAGACAACAACTATCCGGACTATTCTCGGCTTGGCTCTTTCCAAATCTTGGATAATTCATCAGTTGGATGTTAAAAATGCATTCTTACATGACTATTTACAGGAGATAGTGTACATGCATCAGCCGACGGGTTTTCATGATTATACACGACCAGATCATGTTTGCCTATTGAAGAAATCCTCATACGGTTTGAAACAAGCACCTAGGACATGTTATAACAGGTTTACAGAGTTTGTTTCCAAGTTGGGATTCTCTCCCAGCAAGTCTGATCAGTCATTGTTCATTTTTCGGAAAGGCGATGACATGGCATATATCCTTTTGTATGTCGATGATATTATTCTCACAGCATCATCCATTTCCATTCGCCAGTCCATTATGTCCCTCCTTGCAGAAGAATTTGCGATGAAGGACTTGGGTCCGTTAAATTATTTTCTTGGCATTGCTGTCACTCAATATACAGGTGGCCTGTTTCTCAGCCAAAAGAAATATGCCGAAAAAATAATTGAAAAAGCAGGGATGTCATCCTGCAAACCCTCACACACTCAAGTTGACACAAAGGCGAAATTGAGAAAAGATACCGGAACTCCGTACAACGATCCTACCCACTACCGTAGCCTTGCATGATCTGACTTTTACGAGATCAGATATTTCCTATGCTGTTCAACATGTTTGCTTACACATGCATGATCCAAAAGAGGAACATATGAGAGTTCTCAAACGGATTCTGCGATACATTCAGGGGACTCTCCATTTCGGACTTCATCTGTATAAGGCCTCCATCTCGAGTCTTTCTGCCTACACATATGTAGACTGGGGCGGCTGCCCTGATACACGGCGTTTCACTTCTGGTTATTGTGTGTTCTTGGGTGACAATCTCATTTCATGGTCATCCAAAAGCCAGTCCACACTGTCTCGATCAAGTGCTGAGGTGGAATATCGAGGGGTAGCAAATATAGTCGATGAATCATGTTGGCTTCGAAATCTTCTATTGGAGTTGCATTGTCCGATTGACAAAGCAACAGTGGTCTATTGTGACAATGTGAGTGCGATCTACTTATCTGGAAATCATGTCCAGCATCAGCGCACGAAACATATTGAAATGAACATCTTATTTGTACGAGAAAAAGTTGCCTGTGATCAGGTCCGTGTTTTTCATGTACCGTCCCGTTATCATATTGATGACATCTTTACAAAAGGTCTTCCGCGCGTACTCTTTGATGATTTTCGGGACAGTCTTAGCATTCGCGAACCTCCTGCTAAGACTGCAGGGGACTGTTAGAATAATTATGAGAGCAATCCCATAATTACCTCTATTACTCATTAATGATAATTGATAGGGTAAATATTTTGTAATTAGTATAATTGTAATTAGTATCTTATAATTTAGGTAAGGTAGATTTGTCTTCCATTATTCAAGCATTAGATGATTGTATATATATTGTACCTTGGGGAGAATATTAATCAAGGAATTACTTTCCTACATAAATATGCTGCGATTGAAGTTGTTGACAGTCAAATCAAGCTTTTCGAGTTTTCTTAGTTGTTTCAATTTTTCAAAACCTGCAAACAAATTTGATAGAAGAAAATTACAGCTATTTACATTGAGTTTAAGATCAGTGTACTGACATTTATAAAAAAAATTACACCATCAGGTTAAGTCGGCATATAACAATAGATAACTCTTCATAGCAACTATGATATGAATAACTTGGAAAATAGAGTAATAATCTAGTTACACTGTGTCACTGTACACAACTTAAATCCTATGGAAAAGTGTTCACCAATATGACTTTTGCCCCTACTACATATACAGTCGAACCTCTCTATAAAAACAGTTCATCATATAATACATAAATAGGACCTCAAATTTGGCTTCAGCTAACAAGTATGCTCTCCAACTTTGAGTATACACAAGTAGACACCTCAACTTGTATAAAGTTGAACACGTAAGCACAAATGTTGATGTAGCACTGACGTGGCACATAAATTTTGGAGGTGTCTAGATGATCATTTTGTAAGTTGGAGTGTTCAACTGACAAAATGAAGACAAGTTGAGGTGCCTACTTGTACACACCCAAAGTTGGAGGGCTTACTTGCCAGATGAGGCTAAGTTTGAGAGTTTGTTTATGTATTATGCCTTTCATCATAAATATTATATTAGATGTTCGGTATAACAGCCAAAAAATGTCTGGTGACGCTATTAAAAAGAGGTTTGACTGTAGTCAAAGGCAGAGCTAGGATTTTGAGTTGGAAAAAAACTCAAATATGTCATTGAACTATCGAAAATGACTCATTTATGCCACTCGTCAATAATTTGGCTCATTTATGTCATCGCGTTACCAAAATGGCTCATTTATACCATTGTCATTATCAAAATGGCTCATCCATGCTATTTTTCATTAACGTCGACGTTAATGAAAAATGGTATTGTAAAACCGGCAATAGTGAAAATGACATGGATGAGTCATTTTGGTAACGGCGATGACATAAATGAACCAAACCATTGATGAGTGACATAAATGAGTCATTTTCGATAGTTCAATGGAATATTTGAACTTTTTCCCTTTTGAGTTTACAGTTTCTAGAATTAATAGGTTCGACATATTAAGTGAATTTTTCACACATACAAAATTTGAGCTAAAGCTACTGAGTTCTACCGAATCCATTAAGGATATAGAATACGAACCTTCATTGGGAGTCCAATTGGCTAAAGAGTGTCACTAAGGAAAAGAGCTTTGAGATTTTTGAAAGGAAGAAACAGAGATGCATTGAAATGCCAATTTCCACAATTATCAGTAATTGAACTGTAAATCCTAAATGTATCTTTTTAAATAAGTGTTTTCACTGCAATTGACAATTCAGTTACTCTTCTGCTACTGTTGTTGCAAATAATTCCTTCCCATGATGAAAAATATGCACAATTTGTGTAACTTATGTTTTTTTTTTTTGAGGTTTAAAAGAGCTATTCTTTCTTCTTTCAAACAACCAGAAGAGTAACACCAATTACTTGCTAAGTACAAAATCAACACCCACAAGAAGAGTTCTCTCATGTTTTAGTCTATTGACTTAGTTCTTATCACTCCAGACTTAACATGTATATATACACACACTAAAATATTTTCTCTTATTAAAAACACTTCATTTCATTTTCTTTATTTGCACCAAATTAAATATTTGATTTAAATGAGCTGGGAAAGAAGTATTTTTGGACCAAAATAAAATAGAAGACTTTGACTATCAACATCAGAGAAACGAAGACCATTTGTCATGAGGAAAGTTTTCAGTCCACTATTGGGAAACAATTATTACTTCTTTTCTTGAAATTTAAACTACATATATGAACTTTGAGCAAACATATAAACACGTATTTAATCACCATATTGATAATTTATTATATTGAATATCTAAATTTTAATTTTAAAATATTAAATTAATTTAATTCAATTTAACTTCAAAGATCAAATTGACTTGAAAGTCAAATTGGGAAATATAACATAAAAACGGATTGTTATGCAGTTGAGGAAATATCTAGTTGATCATTCATCTACTAGTTATCCAAATTTGGTATTCTATAAGTTCCTAGATCATATTAAAATGGACTAGTTATTCAAGTTTGGTATTCTGTAAATTCCGAGATCATATCGAAATGATAGCAAAATCTGTTTAATATGTAAGTGGTATAATCACTATATGTAAAGCAAGCCCCATAGACACCTTACTAATTTCTAAGCTTTCTCTCTTCTCTCACCACTCTAATATTGCGTACTCCATTAGAGTAAGATCTTGCGTCATTTTTCTTTATTCTTTTCTCGATTTATATTTCTAGCTATTATTAATTTGTAAACAATTTCAAGAAATGTGAAAATCCAACACCTGTATATATCACAAGTATTCAAAGAACAGAATTCAGAATCGGTTTGAGATCCATGACATCAAAAGCTACAAGTCATTAATGATTCCCAAAAAAGCAAGAAAATGTTGCAAATCAATGTGAGGAAATGAATAATGTCAACTGTGCAACTATAACATTACAATCTAATTGAAAGGTTAAACCAATCAAATCAAAATCTTGAATCAGCTGGGCATATCGATACTCTATCTATCGCCAAACTCGATTTTTCTTGCACAAACAAGCATCCTCCACTTGCAAAATGCAACAGAAGATAACATATAAAAGAAAATACAACAAAAGGAGTTACTATTGAATACTTGCTATAGTTCTCCATGTCAAAACTGATCGAGCGATATAAAAACCCTGTCGAAGACACTACTTAACCTTTTTACTCAAGTTTGAAGTTCCAAATTTTGCATCATCCTTGATGAAACTCCACCAAATATAGGTCAGAGGGATTGTGGTGGCATGCCAAAGTGCATGGGCATCTACTAGTCCTTGATATGGAGGGAAGTCGTAGATCTCTAGGAGCATAGCGAAGCCACCTCCAAAAACCACCGTCCATAACTTCCACCGGAAAGGATGACGACTAATTCCAGCCCAGATAGCCCAAATTAGAAGTTGAGAAACAGCTATCACAACACAAACTTTCATGTTCCATCCTGAGAATTTATCACAGTAATTATCATCAGATATAAACACCAGAAAGTAAACAAAAAAACAAATACTCCCTCCGTTTCAATTTATGTATTTTAGTTTGATCGGACATGGAGTTTAACAAAGTAAAGAAGACTTTTGAATCTTGTGGTCTTAAACTTTAGATATGTATAATATACCAAAATGCCATATATCTTGTGTTCCTAAACATGTCATGTGGGATGTTGGAATTAAAGAGTTAACAATTTTTTTTTTTTTTGAGATTGAAAGAGTTACGAAATATAGAAAGTGACATTCTTTTTGAAACAGACTAAAAATGCAAGTAACACACATAATGAAATAGAGGGAGTAGCTTCCTACGCTTTCCAACCCTTTCCTGAGACACAAATCATGCCAAACAACAATAGCTAAAGTAGAATTTATTGAATCCATCATTTGCGCTCATAATAAATAAGAAGTTGCTCCTGTTACGCGGTCGAGAGCCTTGAGCATTATATATGGACCTTGTTGTAGGAGTAACCCCTTAACTTCTGGGTGGAATCGCCGCAACATGGGCATTTGTCTTAGCAAGAATTATTGCAATAAGATAACGGCTAGGAGGATTTTGAAAAACATTATGTCACTATGATTTAGCTCAGGACCCCACTACTCGTCGTATTGATTTGGTATTTCTACCGCACATGACTTCGAGAGTCCGTAATTATGATCAACTTGTACACCAAAATGCAAATAATTCGACCCAAAACCAATATAATACTCTATCCCTTCTTACTTGAGTTAAAAACTATTTGGTGCTTGCTTTTTTAGAAATACATTCGACATCCTATTGGCAAGTCATGCATATTATTTTGTCATAAATTTAGAAAGAGAGACGATGAAATTACCATAGTCCATTTGATAGTTGTTCAGGTACAATATATGAGTGACTGTAAAGGCAAGCAATGGAGCAGCAACCAGAACTCTTGTCGCCTCATTCTTTACACTGAAACTTCTTAGTACTGATAAAATCAGTGAAAATCCAAGTAATGCCACAGCAGATGAATAGTCCAGCTTTTCTGTTAAATCCATGTCTCTGCAATAAATAAATTAATACAATCACTTGGTTTACTGAACTAATATTCAAGATAACAGATAAACTTCAAGCCAGCCAACAAATCTCAACCATACAATAAAAAACAAAAGCGTAAATTCTATGCTGGTAAGTTAGGAAATCAAAATCAGCATTATCAAAGGTTGCCAAGTCATAAACTTACCGGCTGTGGAAGACGGCACTCCATAACCATGAATTTATAGACAAGAATGCATAAATGTGCCACAAAGTAGTGTAATTGTAGCAGGTCGTTTCATCAGCTTTTGATCGTAACTTATAGTAAATAAGCGTAAAAAAGGACAGCCATCCATGGAGATGCATTGCAAGGTTAAGTGCAGAGAAAGCAACAGACACAGGCTCCTGAGAGTTTAAGATGTTACTCCAGATTAGTACTCATATATATATGAAATACTGATACATAAACGAGAGGACCTTTTATGAAGCTGTTGGAACTTAGGACAAGACCATTGATTAACATACCTGAAGTCCAAACACTCGTTTGAATGGCCATTTCCCATGATATTTCACAGGCCCAAATCCATGTGTTGCTCGTTCTTTTTCCCTTTGAAGCATGCAGTGATACTGGCAATCACTTAGGCAATTCGCGTGTTTCAACCACAGGTATAGAGGCTCTTTCAAGTACAAGTTGTCATCAGAAGAAGAACCATTTGAAGGAGTTTTGCAATGCGGGAAGCATGTTTCTCCAGCACATCCAGTCGATTTACATTGGCCAAAACAAGTCCTAAATCATAGAAACGATATTTCAAAAATATCATAAAGTGTAATTTGTATTGGGTTTTGACTATATAGGGAGATAAAGAAATAGAATTTTTCCAAATTCATGTAGAAACAAAAATGTCCAGTGTGTCGCAATTATTCACATCTGTGCACCCAATACAAGAATATCCTAAAGAACTATTTTGTATTAAAGGACCTTGTTTTTCTTCTCTTTGTTCCTTTCAATCTCTGTACAAACGAGCTTCCACAACAAAATTTCATGGATTGACGAAAAAGACTATAATCCATATAGGACCAATATACAGTGTTCTTCCTATAAAAAAGGACCAATATACAGTGTCCTATACAACTTACATCAGAGAAAGAACAGCGTGTTGGTGCCTTTTTTTGGTATTAGCTTTACTAGTTTGCGTCTAGTATTTAAGTTAGCTTCACCAAAACATCTGGTATTTCAAAATTTTAAGATAGAAACTGATATTACCATTCTACCCTTCCTACCATCTCTAATGTAGAAATATATTCTGGGATTAGAAACTGAAATGAGCACACAATGCTGTTCACAACCTTCACAAATTCATTGCAACTTATATAACTATCAGTGGAATCCATGTAAGATCTCCAGAAACTGGAAAGCTTAATCCAGCATCTTTAGTCTTTCGACCTTTAAGACCATGAACTTGACAGATTTTAGTCTATGCTCTTCCTACTCTTTTTCCCACTCTTAACATTTTCCTTAATCTCCCAGGCTCTCACTTCCTGCCGGGACAGTTTCCATTACTTCCACTTTTCAGGTCTACCTAAATGCTTGCAACTTTGCTTCCCCCTCTCCCCGTCCCCCAAAGACCCCCAGCCCCAAACTAGCCAAATTTGCAGGCCCCAAAATTTTAAAGTTTGCATAATCGTAATTAGGTAAAAACGGGATAGTACTACTACTTCGGTATTCTGATAAGAAATGTGCACATTGTAATAAGTGCATTTTCCTTCTATCTACTATATAATAATGTTTGCATAGGTGTACAGCAGTAAATATTTCATTTTTTCATTAATTACTGAGGAAGCAAGTTCTATAGATCGATTGTGAGACAAATAATGTATTATAGTTGTGAATGTTGGGACTTTACAGCCCAATATATTCATTAAATGCTGTAGGAAAAATGGATGCTAAGACTGATGTACAGTAATACAAGATCGGACGAGACTAAAAATGATCATATCTGACAGAAGGTATAAATAAAACACATAGAGCATGAAATGAGAGAAGGTCGCTTGAGATGATTTGACCATATTTTATGTAGATCTCCGTTGAACTCGTCCATAAGTGTGACACTATGATGAATGAATGTGGTAAAAGGGTCAAGATAAACCAAAAGTTACACATGAAACTATCACCTACAATCTCTCAAAATAAATAGGGACTTGACTCAAAACAGAACAGTAGTAAAGGTTCTATACAAGTTATACCAACTGGTTAAGATCAAATTTTAATATTCGTAGTTACACTTACATTACATCTGTTATTGCAACGAGTCATTTATTATAATGAGAGACTTGATATCCATGTGAAGATAAGTTGAGACTAAAAAACTTCTAGTTTTAGAGAACACCTAATTTGCTTAAAGAAAGATTATTTAGTATTGGTAATAAATGGGCCTGAAGAACAAAATAGATTGATATGATTCATATGGGCAACCCTAACTAATTAGCGACTGATGCATAGTTGATTAATATGATGAAACCTTAAACCAGTCTAACTGGAAACCTGCTCGACCCAATCTTCCGAGTATACTAATGTATATCATTCTTAAAGTCGCTGAATGATAGGACGAATACCTATTAGATACTCAAAATTTGCTATATAATTCACTTAGAAGTTTGACAGCCATTTATATTTGAAAAAAATCAGACCTTTTCCACAATGAACTATTGCCCAAAAAGAAGTCCATAAGAACACTGAAAACGATTCAACCAAGTCAATGTTACTGCACTGAAACCTTTCCAAAACTTCATCAATAATGCTGCCAGAATGGCGTGGAGACCTCACAGTAACAGTGTCTTTACTGTTAGGTCCTGTAACAAAGCTTATACACAAGCAAATCTAGGATTTGAACATTATGGATTTGAGTTGGGGATTCTACCATTCCATTTGATTTTCTGGTTTCGAAATATAATATTTGTACTTATTTTGTGGATTTTTAACGATATACAGGGTTCGAGCCAAAACTAATAGGTTCGGATGAACCCATAAGCTACACACCACATCCGCCCTGGATGCCCAAAAACACAACATAGTTGTTGCAATGTTTGTACAAAAAGAGAATGGAAAAAGGGAAGACAATCTCGTGGAATACCATTCCAGCATGCATTTGGTGGGCCGTGAGGAGAGAAGAGGAATACTAAATGTTTTGACGACAAAGCTAACTCAATTCAACAGATCAAATTCAACTGCACACTTTTAGAATGGGATTCTTCTATAGGTTTTCTAATTTTGCTCACTTTTGTACATATCCCTGCACTCTTAGTACTGCTTCTACAATATATTTACCTCAAAAAAAATGTTACTGACATTTTGTTTGATAGGTATGTTACTGACATATGACTTGTGATTGAGATGAAAAACGAAAACCAAATCAGCTCAAATCAGTCTTCATTGTATATTAACACCTATGCCTGACCTACTAATAGCAAAAGTAGAAAATTGAAAAGCTCTCACAAAATATAAGCATAAGTTAAAGTTATTAGAAAATTTTACCTGTATAAAGGGTCAGCATCTCCAGCACTAGCATCAAATGCTCTAACAAGACAAAATAGAACTACCAAGAAAGTGATCCAACAACGATCCGCCATCTGATATCACAAAATTGGGTAAAAATGAAATCTTTGATGTCACATATTAAAATACAGTCTAACCAATTAAGTAAACTGGTTCTATCTCCAAAACCCGGATAACAAAAGGCTCCAATTGTTCAAACAAGCTTTTATTTTTCAGTTTAAATTGGTAAAAATCAAATCTTTGATATCACATGTTATTATAGTCTAACCAATTCAGTAAACTGGTTTATATCTCCAAAACCCAGATACAAAAGGGCTCCAATTTTTCAAATAAGATTTAAATTGGTAAAAGTTAAATCTTTGATGTCACATGTTATAAAGTCTAACAAATCTAATAACTGATCTGTAGCTCCAATACAACAACATACCCAGTGTAATCCCACAAGTGAGGTCTCGAGAGGGTAGGATGTACGCAGACCTTATCTTACCTCTAGCTCCAATACCCAGATACAAAAAGGTTCAACATTTTCAAACAAGATTTAATTTTTCAGTTTAAATTGGTAAAAATGAATCTTTGATATCACATGTTATATCTAGTCTAATCAATTAAGTAAACTGGTTTCTATCTCCAAAACCCAGATAAAAAAAGGATCCAAATTTTCAAACAAGATATTATTTTTCAATTTAAATTGGTAAAAAAATGAAATCTTTGATGTCACATGTAATATATAGTCTAACAAATTTAATAACTGATGTCTAGATTCAATACCCAGATACAAAAAGGCTCCATATTTTCAAACAAGATTTAATTTTTCAATTTAAATTGGTAAAAACGAAATCTTTAATGTCACGAATTATACACAATAGACTAACCAATTAAGTAAACTGGCTTCTATCTCCATAACCCAGATACAAAAAGGCTCCAAATTTCCAAATATGATTTTATTTTTCAATTTAAATCGGGTAAAAATGAAATCTTTGATATCACATGTTATATATAGTCTAACCAATTCAGCAAACTGGTCACTAGCTCCAATATCTAGGTAGAAAAAGGATCCAAATTTTCCTAAAAGGTTTTATTTTTCAATTTAAATTGGTAAAACCATCGAAACAACCTCTTGCATAAATACAGGTAAACCCTTGTGGTTTGGCCCATTCCCCGGATCCCACGCATAGCGGGAGCTTCGTGCAACGGGCTGCCCTTTTTAATTTAAATTGGTAAAAATCAAATCTTTGATATCACATGTTATATACATTCTAACAAATTCAGTAACTGGTCTCTAGCTCCAATACCCAGATACAAAAAGGATCCAAATTTTCAAACAAGATTTTATTTTTCAGTTTAAATTGGTAAAAATGAAATCTTTGATATCACATGTTATATATAGTCTAACCAATTCAGTAAACTGGTTTCTATCTCCAAAACCAAGATAGAAAAAGATTCCAAATTTTAAACAAGATTTCATTTTTCAGTTTGGGCAGTCTGGTACACTAAAATCCCGCTATGTGCGGGTCCGGTGAAGGACCAGACGGGTCTACTGTTCGCAGCCTTACCCGCATTTCTGCGAGAGTTTGTTTCCACGACTTGAACCTGTCACATGTCACATGGCAGCAACTACACCAGCAACTTGGTAAAAATGAAATCATTGATGTCACATGTTATATATAGTATAGCAACTTTAATAACTGATCTCTAGCTCCAATACCCAGATACAAAAAGGATCCAAATTTTCAAACAAGATTTCATTTTTCCGTTTAAATTGGTAAAAATGAAATCTTTGATGTCACATGTTATAAAATCTAACAAATTAAATACTACTGGTTTATATCTCCAATACCCAGATAGGAAAAAGCTTAAAATTTTGAAACAAGATTTGATATTTACATTTGAAATTGAAATTTTGGAAGAAACTAAGGGGTTAGATAAGGAAATTACCTCGTTGGATTGACAATTGGGTACTCAATTTGTGTATCAAATAGTAAATAGATTCAACATTCCTTAATCCACCAGAGGCATTTTGACATTCATGACAATGTAAAAAAAATGGGTAGCCGATTTGTAATGGGAATCCAAAGCAGTGAAGGTTGGGAAAAGTGAGGAGAAAATAAAAAATTAAAAAGAAAGGATATGGTGTCAATTTTTTTTTAAAAAAAATACTCTCTCCGTCTCAAATTATTTGTGTGATTAGTTAAAATAGATGTCTCAAATTATTTATCATTTTAGAAGTTTAAAATATAATTAATTATTTTTTCTCAATTTTACCCTTTATCATTAATAAAGATGAGAGATAAATAGAATAAACATTTAATAGATAAAAATTATAATTTAGATATAAATAAAAGTAAAGTAGGCCAAATACCCTCCTTAATATTTCTTAAGGAGCGTGTAAACCAAAAAAAACATTGAATATTTTGAGCCAGAGGGAATAAAAAAGAGCAACAACAACATCGGTGTATGCCAATGTGGCAACAACAACAACAATAACATATTCTGTGAAATTTCATAACGTGGGGCTTGAAAAGGGTAGAGTTTACGCAGACCTTACATCTACCTTGGTAGGTAGATCGGCTATTTTCGAGAGACCCTCGGCTCAAGACAGAGTGTACGCATACCTTACATCTACCTTGATAAATAACTCAATCAGCCACTCCAAATCTGTCATGCCTACGCTCTTCCAAAATTCAACTGGGATCTTATCAGGCCCGGTCGCTCGTCCCCTGCGCATCCTGCAAACAACACCCTTAACCTCCTCAACCTTAATGTTTCTACAATACCCAAAATTCCGGTACCTACCAGTTTGCTCCAGATCTCCCAGCACAATGTCTCGATCTCCTTTTTAGTTCAAGAGTTTATGTAAGTAAGACTGCCACCTCCGCCTAATATGTGTGTCCTCCACCGGTACTTTGTCATCCTCGTCCTTGATGCACCTCACGTGATCTAAGTCACAGGCCCTCCTCTTCCTCGCCTTGGCTAGTCTGTACAACTTCATATCCCCGCATTTTTCTTTAATTCCACATACATGCGTTCAAAAGACGATGTTTTCGCCGCCGTAACCGCAAGCTTTGCCTCATTCCTCGCCATCTTATACAGTTCCCTATTCTTCCACTTCTCCACCTCATCCTTGCTTTTTACCAATTTCGCATACGCCGTTTTCTTCACTTCCACCTTCTTTTGAACTTTACCATTCCACCACCAGTCCCCTCGATGCCCACCACAGCTACCCATCGAGACCCCAATCACTTCTCTAGCTACCTCTCAAATACAACTGATCGTCCTGTCTCATATACCGGTCGCATACCCACTACTCCCCCAAGCCTCCTTAGCCATCGACCTCTCCCCCATCTCCTTTGCACTAGTCATGGTCAAACTCCTATTTGATTCTTAACATGTTATCCACAACTCTCTTCTTCTTCTCTATCTTGATCTCCAAATTCATCACCAAAAGCTTATGTCAGGTTGTAAGATACTCCTCGGAATAACCTTGCAGTATTTACAAAAACCTTTGTTAACCTTCTTAAAGAGCAAAAAGTCTATCTGGGTCTTAGTCACCGAACTACGGAAAGTCACCAAGTGCTTCTCCTTCTTCAGGAACTTCGAATTGGCTATCACCATCTAACCTCCGAAAGTGACCCGATATGTCCATTGAAATTCCCTCCTACAAATAACTTCTCAGTGGGTGGTACCACCCACCACCTCATCTAAATCCTTCCAAAAGGCGCCTCTTGTCATCCTCGTCCCAGCCCATCTGTGGTGCGTAAGCACTAATAATGTTCATAGTGAACCCTCCAACTAAACTTAATCGCCATCATCCTGTCATTGACCCTCCTAACCTCTACCACCTGATCTCTTAGCTCGCTGTCTACCAAAATGCTTACCCCGTTCCTATACCCCGACTTACCTGAGAACCATAACTTATACCCGTCCACATACTTAGCCTTAGGTCCTACCCATTTGGTCTCATGGACACATGCTATATTAATCCCCCCTTCTTAAGAATCTTAACTAGCTCTATGGACTTCCCTGTTAAAGTCCCAATATTCCAAGATCCTATTCTCATTCTAGCATCTCTTTTACCCCACTTACCCCCACTAACACTCGCCCCCGTCCCCGACCGAGAACATGACCATAGTCTACCATCAGTTACCAAAGTCACTTAAGCAAATATAGAATAATAAACTAATCAAATATTTACCCTAAAATAGGAAGAGATCAAAGTGAAAGCACAAAACAAGAATCTAGAGGCAAGTAAAACCACTATTCCAAGAATGCTATAACTAAAGACAAGAAGGGTAAATGCAAGAACGCAAAGTCACGAATCAGTACAATGAAGCAACAAAATTTAACAACAAGGATAAGGACAAAGAATGGATACAGGCTGGAGATACCAACTCCAGTTGGATCGATCCTGTTCGCCAGAGAAAATCACTGTTCACCGGACGTACTGTTCACTTCAGTTGAATCGAACCAGAAAAATGCAGAAAAAGTGACAAATAGAGATCCTCTGATGTTGACTGTTGACGGAGGGGGAAGTATTGCACACCAATAATGGAGATCTATGTATGCAGTGTGGCAACGTTATTTTATTGGAAAAATAGCATTTTGGTTCATTAGTTATTGATAAATTATAATTTTTATTTTTGTGATACTCTACATAACTACATATTTAACCTTTAATCAACTATAATATGTGTGTATGATCCTTTTGTGAAGGAAATATATTATACAGTCAAACTTTTCTTTAACAACATCATTAGGTCCGAAATCTATTGATTATTATAGAGAATGATTGTTATACACCTGTAACAACATCTGGTATTTAAATAACAGTTGGTTTTTATAGGCAAAAAAAATACATAAAATCTAATTTTTTACTTTTTAATATTATAAAAATTAACAAAAAATTTTAAATCCCAAAGATATGCATACTTCACTAACTAAATATTAAAGAAAGTTAATACAATTTCAATAAATTCATAACTTAATATATAAAGTTTTAAACACCAAGTAGGGATGGCAATTAGGCAGGGCGGGTGCGCGTACCCCCTCCCGCTCCCCCGTACCCGTCAGAAAACTTTATACTCGCCACCTCGTGGCGGGTACAATTTCAACATCCATACTCACCTAGGCGGGTATATTCCTAAATTCACACCCGCTCCACCACCCAAGTGGATATTCACCACCCGCCAATACCCGCATGTACCCGCCATCCATATTTTGTAATCAATTCATTTGTGATCAATTAGTGATCAATACAAAATAGTGATCAAACCCAAAACAAAATAGTCTTATAAATTAAATTAGTACATTATATAAATACGACAAACTACATAAAAAATACTAATGCCTCCATAAATACTTAAAGCAATACATGTTTCTTCATTTGAGAACATCTTGAAAGAACAATGTGCTGAATAAACCCAATCATTGTTCTCCAAGGACCCCAGTGAACAATGAGATATTTCAGGTAATTCATTATTCAACAGAGGACTTGAGTATCATATTCCTCAAGATCACATATTTCCATCTTCTTGACATCACCAACATCTGCATAATGTATACTCTAAGTAATTAGAGTCTAACTTCAATTTAATACAACATAAATAATTTAATCAAATTAATGTTACCTTTAATATCCGCCCAAATCTAGTTTTGAGCACACATCAATGCCTCCACTGTTTCCGAAAGAAATCGACTACGATAAGGATCAAGTACACGTCCACTAGTGCTAAATGTGGATTCCGATGGAACGGTAGAAACAGAAATGCTCAATATATCCCTTGCTATTTGTTGGAGAACGGGATAATTATTTCCATTTGTTTTCCACCAATTAAGAATATTGAAATCATCCACAAGTGGTACAGTTTCAGCTTCCAAGTACTTCTCCAAATCAGATTTTAGTCCAACGTTACTATTGTCTTGTGACACAAATTGTGCAAACTCTTGCATGTACCCCATTCTCATACTACTTGTAACATCAGTTGAAGACACGTGGCTACTACTAGCTGGATTATTACCATTTTTGTACCCATACTCATCCCCCAATTTCTTTAGAAAATCATAAATCCTTTTTACCTCAACATCAACATCAAGCACATCATAAATTTTAGCAAAGAAAAACCGAATGATAGCCATTTTGAACCTAGGATCAAGTATAGTTGTCACACCCATAAATATCTAACCAATACTTATTGTATTTCTCTAGCATTACCTCGACCATTTTCCCTATATAAATGGTAGGTGAGGACAACCAGTTGGTTAATAAGATTCTAATCTCACAAATTCTAGGGAAATAAATATTGGCAGTAGGATACGTCGAGGCAGAACATTGATGTGTAATATCATTAAACACTTTCAATAGTTCACATATTTTCACAACCTTATCTCAATCTTCACTAAGTGGTGGATATATGTACAAATTATCTCGAGCACTTAAAACAACAATTAGTGATGGGTGTGCTTTTGTATTTACATTTCGGCGGTTTCAAGTTATTTTTACTTACATGTCTATTTCAAGTTGTTCTCTCAGGGATCACATGTTGACGCATTTGAAGCTGCTGACAGAGAACCCGAATTTGAAATTCAAGGTTGTATAAATTCAATTGTTATTTGGAATAAACATTAGGAAAGTAAAGTAAGACAATAAATCTGATAATTATTTTTACTTGTATTAAATTTCAAGTTATACATTTTTACTTCAGCTCTCTGATTCATCCTGCTCCAGACATTTCTCGTTGTTGAATTTTTGTTCCTTCGCTTTTTGTTGACTACATTGGTTTCAGAATTTTCTTTTTATGTTCAATTATCTGAAAGGTTTTGGGAACACTGAACGCCCGATAACACATCAATTACTATAAATACACAAACTTTTTTTCCTGAATTTACCTCAAGTTTGTTCCACTTTGGTGTTGTCAGTCCAAATGGAAGAATGCCAAACTTGGAAGTTGTTACATACTTGCATGTACCTTAGAGTGGCAAGTTGAAAAGCAGGTCTGTTTTGCTCACAAAATTCAATAGTAGATTTACTTTCCAGCTTGGTAATTCTTACATATTTTTATATATGAAATGCTACTATTAACAAAAGCCATTATTTGGTCATGAGAATATTTCCTTCCTGTACAAGATAGTTCACTTGGAGTAACGGGTAAAGTTGCTGCCACGTGACCTCCAGTTCAAGCCGTGGAAACAGCCTCTTGCAGAAATGCAAGGTAAGACTGAGTACAATAGACCCTTGTGCTCCGGCTCTTCCCCGAACCCCGCGCATAGCGGGAGCTTAGTGAATCAGGCTGCCCTTTTTTACAAGATAGTTCACTACAAGCCATATAGATTCTTTATGGAAAACACATCTTCTTTAGTGTAACCGTTCAAGTGAAAATGTTTGTCTTCAATTTTGACATTACAGGCCAAGTGTTGAGAACCATTTAACTGATATGAAGATCATTCCGACTGCTCTCTTTTCTGTGTATCTGTAATCCTGATCCATCTGATCTTTCACTATAGGTTGAATGGATTTGGGTTTACTGGCTATGCCGCATTGAAAGGTCGTGCTGGAGGTTACATAATGACAAAAGTTGCAAATGGAGATTATAGTCCATCTTCAAGGACGCCTTTTTGTAATGTTGTCTTGAATCTTAGAGGTTAAGAATGAGAATAACATAGTAACTGCCCCCGATGACAAGAAGTTGGAAGATTGCAACTAGAAAGTAGTAATTAACAAGGTGCAGAGGAAAAGACCAACCCGGAAGAGCTAGCAGACAATTAGTTCTTTTTTCCAGAGAATGTAATGGGATATTATGTTTGTTATAGACCAACCCTTTATGTTGTCTTTATGTTTGTTTCAAATGAGAGGGACTATTTCGAGTGGAAGTCCAAATATAAAGGACTATTTTGGGTCTTTTCTTGATAAAAGTATATCTTGTGGACTATAGATGGTTTGTGCCCGTGCAAGGCACATGCATCAGTTACTACTGAGACGACGCAAATAAAGGAGACATAATTAACATGACATGCTTCATAGTATATTACATTCATTTGTGGAACAGTTACACAAGAAGTTTGCAGGAAAGGCAAAAATAGAGAGATAGTTTGTGGAACAAAGCTATATAGGGAGCTTGCTAGAAAGGCAAAAATAGAAAGATTGTAGGTGAACCAACATAAGATATGTTGCAATGGCCTTGAATCTGAATTCTGGCAGCTGAACAAAAGTATGTTCTTCCAACATGAAACTCTTTCATGACGTAGTAGAAAACCTGAGTGAAAGCATTGATATAATCATAGTAATTAAATGTCATCTTGATGGTCGTTCGAGGAATTATAAATTCCTTTGATCTGAATGGACTAATTCCCCACTCATAAGGAGATATAATCTTCTTAAGATAACATAAACAAGAATTTGTTAATTTGATATTTTTAGCCCATTGACTTATTAATTTGCAAACAAAACAGATGACTACCTTTTCAAGAACTGATTTTAAGGATGAGCATACAACTCTACATGTTTTACAGGAAAATTGAAACTCACCTAAGAACTTTAAAAAATTGGGATTTGACCTTAATCCTTTTGAGCTATAAAACCTAGCAATGTAACTTCACCAAGACTCAGAATCCTTGCAACCTTATTGTTAAAGTAGGAAATCAATATTTGTCTCAGGAAACTAAAAAGTTACAAGAGAAATCCAAAAGGAAAATCAAAATCGGATAACACAAAAAAATATTAAAAAAATAAGAATACGTACAAACCATGGAAGAGGAAGAAGTAATTTCCGATTTTATGTGTCTTATTTCCGTTATTGCAACATTTTGTTCCATTCATCTTAGAAGTATATTGCATTGCGCAACAGGTTACACATAAATCCATAAGATTGCAGCACTCTAAAACTTAATAAGTGGAACTTTAGAGTTGTGTACTTAACAAATAAGAGCAAACTGTAAATCTTCTTATACAATGAATTTGTCTGTTCTTAGGGATAGTTTAATAATGTATGGAGATCATTTTTTTCAATAATAAATGACTTATGAAACTCAAAACTTTACCTTGAGAATCAGATTCGACAAAAATGTCTTCAAATGTGGAGATCCTTTTTTTTTCAGTTGGATTCTTAACACTTTGTTAGTAAACCGACCTTGAACATCTTGAATTGGTGGAGACACTTTCTGGAAACACACAGAATGTACAACATTAGACTAATTAATATATAACAAAAATGTATCGTGAACGACAATGCTTCAAATTTCAGATTCCAAATCATGTGTTTATATGAATTTGTAGCTCCAACTGATTGGAACAATATGTTCACAATATTTACTTATTAGTTGAACAAAACATGCTCGTAAATAGTAGTCTACTTGAGAATATCAAGGTAATAAATTTAAAATTTGGTAAAGGTCCTTTCACTGAATCACTATTAATTTATGCTATTATAATTAGGTTATTCGTCTCCTTTTCTCTGTTTATAGTGTTTTGAAGTTCAGCCGGAGGTTAATCAATCCATTTCTATTTCCCATTTAAAGCGAATTCATATTAAATCAAGAGTCAACTATTGGTTGTTCGAACATTAAAATAAATAGGAAGTGTTGTTTATTATAGCTTACCGTCGTATTTGGATGCTCCAATACGTCTTGCAAGAATTTTAGGATATTCTTTGAATTGCCTTAGGAGTTTCCTACCTTCTTCTATAATTGCCTCTTCCCATATTGTTAGCTTGAAACTCTGCTTACTGCTTATGGCAAAATGGACAATATTTATAGTGTTTTTTTTTTTTGTAGCGTAAGACAATAAGGATAGAAGAAAGTATAAAAAACCTAAAGTTAGATGAAAATACTTACAGGATATCAATAATAATGAGTTCTTGCAATCTTTTCTCCACGCTTGCAACATATCTTGGTGGGGAACAATTGACAACCATTGCTAGTATGTCTGTTGACAGGAGGTTTTAAAGTTAGTAAAATAAACATTTGAAGTGGCAAATTGATAGCTTCTATTAGTTTATAATTCAGTGAGTAAAAAAAATAACACAGTCATATTGAATTCTTTCTTAGTCAGAGCATTGATATCTCGGAGGGCCTGATTCTTAATATCTTGAAAAGATGTAACATTAAGCTTTGTAGAAGGCGGCAACGCATCCTCAGCATCTTTTTCAATTGGATCAATTATTGAGAACCCACTCAAATGCATGCACTGGTCTTTCATATTTCAGATTGGTAGTTGTATGCGTGAACCCGTTATTCAGTAGGTGTGATAAAGTTTTATCATACTTTGATAATTGGGGATGCCATCTCCATAAATGATTGCTTTTATTTGATCTTCCTGTAAGCAATTGGTAAGAAAATAGTGCAAGACATACGTGTTCAAAGTGTACATATATAGTTCAAAGATACTTAAAGACACGGTATATAAATTATTTGGCACATTAAAAAATTTGTCAAAGTAAGAAACCACATGTTCATCTTGAATGATCATGTTTAGATATTTTATCTTTTTACGTTGCTTTCGCCTAATCCACATATATCAATAACTTGTATCTTGCAGGTCCAATCCGTTGTTTCTGGAGTTATCGCATGTATACCAAGGTTTTGTGCTATTTTCTAATTGAGCTGAAAAATAATTAAGGAAAAGTATTGTTTCCATTAAGGAAAAATTAGTGTACTATCTTCTACAGTTAAAAGTGAACTATCTAACAATATGTAGAAAACAGGTCACCTTAGCATTTTGCTTAAATACTCCTAGAGAAAAGTTTACTTTACAAATTCAAGCCATATTCTACTTATTCATTTCACTTTTCTAACGATTTAATTTAAAAAAAGTAGAGGCCTAAAGTTGTTTCTAGCCAAATATGGCAATATGATAATATTATATAACAGAATAGTAAGTAGACCCTTAACGAAAATTAAATGAGAACCAAATACTTGTCATATGCAACTAACTTTCTGTATTAGCAACTATACAAAAGAGTGGTCCAACTTACAACCTAATTACAACCAAAGTGACAAATTTATATCTGCAATGCTGATAATTTTCTAGGGCTAAAACTTCATTTAAACTGGACGTCTTTATCAAAGCCAAAAAGTCTGAGCAACACATTATACTACACCGTACAGAAGTAAGGTTGGTATTATGGTAAAAAAAAAGAAATGTGACTTATTAGGACTTGAAAGAGAGAAAAAACATATCCAACAAATCTTTTAAGCATATTTATTGTTAGCCAAACACTAAAACAAGCCAAAAAGTGTTTTTAAGCTGGTTGGACCAGCTTTTAAGCCAATCAAAACACCCTCATAATATAGAACCCTAGTCCCTGTTGGAATTTTATTAATGTGGAATTAAGTTTATCCCATTATTTATGACTCGAACAATTGGGGGCCCGCACGTCGGAAACGTCGTTTCCACACACGTGCACTCGTAGTGCCAAGTATCGTAAATTTCGTTAGTGAAATAGATATTAGTACATAAGTAAATGTTTGAGACGTAAAATAATGGACGGTTATTGGCTAAATGACAAATATTCCATGTTGGTAAACGAAGGAAGAAGTGTGCATAGTGTAAAGATGGAAAGGGTCGCGGAGCCGAGAAGTGCCGCGACACCAACCCCGTCAGGGCCGCGGCACCGGGGCGCTTCCCTTGCAGAAAGTGTTAGACAAAAATCTGATTTTTTGGAGACTTTTGGGCTGCCCTCAATGACATTCATTCCAACATTAATCAGCCATTATTTGGGCTAATAAATGGGTGCCACAACTTGGGCAATTCATTGCCATTACATGGGTGATTCAATGCCATTACTTGGCACTTGAAGAGACAATTCTTACACTATAAATTGATGCCTTTGGCTCAATTGTTAAACTGCTTGAGAGAAAATCAAACCAGAATTTTCAGAAAACTTCTTCCTCTCTAGCACTCTTTCTATATTCAAGTTCTTCACAAGAAACACTTGAGTTTCCTTTGCTTATTTGTTAGCTGTTGTTTTATCTTGGGAGACTATTGCCCACTAACGTAAAAGGATATATAAGGGGCAATCTTGTATTAAAGACAGAGTGTCATCACTCGACTCAGCCAAGTCACAAGAGTTTATATTTGTTCTTATTTCCAGTTTTGTGAGCAAAAGATTATAAGTTTCTCATTGTAAACTTAGTAATCTTTAGTGGTTTATCCTCTCTAGCAATTGTAATAATTACTTACTTACCATTTCCTACACTTGTTGTACTCACAATTTTAAGGCAAGATTGTTGTAAGTGCTAAGAAAGATGACTAGACAAGAACAGTTAGCCTCTGGTACTGCTAATAATACTCAGGGAAACCCCTCTACCTTCCCCACTACTGCTCAAGGCACACCCAATGTCTTTCCTGTTGCTCAAGGGAGCGTTACAGTTCCTCTACCCTCTGGTTTCCACCATGAACGCCCAAAAGAATTTATGGGCTCCAACTTCAAGAGTTGGCAGCAGAAGATATTTTTTTTACTTGATTGTGATGGGAATGACTCGTTTCCTAACAGAAGGTCCTCCACAAGCTGGAGATGAGATGGACCCTCAGCCTAATGAAACGACTGAAGGAGGTTGTTATGTAGATATTAGTAATGTTTTAGAGTGTATTTTAGGGAGTCTTTTGTTGGTCTTTTACTTGTCTTGTGCGGAATTATGCGTGTTGTTTTGTGTTTTCAGGTTTTAAGTCATTCAGAAAGGAATAAGGCGAATCCAAAGGAAATGGGCAGTTATGAGGACAAAAATGCATATCTGGCCACAACAAATAAGTCAAAGAAGCCATGGGAAGCTCGAAAAGAAATCTAAACAAATTCCGGACGAAGAACGCTAAGGAGACGCGACGCTGAAGGGCCACGACGCCCAACACAAGGGCCGCGGTGCTCCACTAGCAGATAGCAATTGATTTTCAAAAGAGAATTAGCGTCGCGACGCTCTTATAGCTGAGCCGCGGTGCCGATGACGTCAGGGCAGCGAAAAATCTAAATTTAACAAGGGCAAAAGGGTCCATTTTGGGGGGGGGGGGGGGTTTCGTGATATATGCCTTGGGAGGCGACTTTTTGAAGAGATCACACATTGGAGGCAAGAAACAAGAGAGCAAGAAGCAATTAGAGACATCTATTGTTCAAGTTCTTTTCCTTTTCTTTACTTTAATTAAGTTCATGTTGGATATTAAGTTAATTAGTCTTCTTAGCATGTCTATGAGGTAACTACTTTTATTAGGGTTTTCAGTTGAATCACTTGAAACTCTGTTATGATTTTATGCATTGCTAATGTTCTTCTTCATCTATTAAGATCTCTTCAACTTGCGTTTATTGAATTAGAATTAATTGGTCATTAGTTTTCATTACCTATATGATTTCAAATCAAGATCTGAAAAGGGAGATTTGAATATGCTATAGTTGATTAGACGTATGTTTAATCTTGAACGAGAGTATCACGATTGCCTGTGTAGTTTTTTATGTTACTGATCTTAATCCTCCTATGTGATTGAATTTTCATAGAAATATAGAAAATTCTCACTTAGGTTGAGTTTTTATATGTCCTAACCGGAATATAGAACATCTCAGTTAACATGCTATCTTAATAAGAAGAAGAATCACTAGTCTTGCATAAATGAATGATAGAGTGGAAAGTTGATGAGATTGGAAACCCTAATTGCCTTCATTACTGAATTAAACTTCGTGTGTTTTCACTGCTATTTTATTCCCGCAATCTATTTTAGTTTGTCAATTCTTTAGTTTAGAAATCACCACTTATATTTGTTTGCCAAATAGAAACTAAAGATTAGTTAATTGGTACTTGATAAATCAGTCTCTGTGGACTATACTCGGTTTTACCGAAATTATTATGAATTGCGATATGTACACTTACGTAGCATATAGAAATAACGCAACAAGTTTTTGGCGCCATTGCCGGGGGACCGAAGTATTATCAATATAAAAATGATTAATCTTATTTCTAATTTGGTTGTTCCTAGAACATAGTTTTTTACTTAATCTCCGTGTAGTGTTTTTGATCAATTTTAGGTAGCTTTGGTATATGCGAAGCAGAAGATGAGCAGACTGTCTTGTTCCTCTAAATTCGGAGATTGAAAAAGCGTGCATGCAGAACCGAAATAACAAAAGAATTGTTGATTCAACCGCTATGGCAAATCAACATGATAATGATAGGTTGAACAGATGAATACCAGCAGGAATGAATGAACCAGCCCAGAATCCTGCTGCGAGGAGCTTACAGGACTATATATTGCCAACTGTTACAGGTGTGCAGACATGCATAAGGCCACCAGCTGTGGAGGCAAATAATTTTGAGATTAAGCCAGCAATCCTGCATATGGTCTAGAGCACAGTTTAGTTTGGTGGGTTGCCCTCTGAAGATCCACATATGCATTTGGCGAACTTCTTGGAGATCCATATATGCATGGGCAACAACGCATCCTCTGAAGTGCTGGAGGTTGGAAAGGTGATCCTGAAGATGACTTCTGGAAAGGAGCTCACTGTAAATGAGGCGATACATGTCCTGAGATTAGGAAGAATTTAATTTCAGGTCCTGTATTGGTCAATGCTGGTTTTAGGCTAGTATTTGAGTCCAATAAATTTGTAATCACCAAGAATGATACTTTTGTTGGAAGAGGCTTCGTCTGTGAAGACCTCTTCAAAGTTAACGCCCAGTCTGTGATGCGTCCAAGCAATAAAATTGAAGTTTTTTCTTGCTTGCTTGAGTCTTATAATTTATGACATCATAGATCATGACATGTTAACTATAAGTCCATCCAAAGGTTGGTGAAGTTGGAGTTGTTACCTTCTATCGACGTAAACCCTCAACATAAGTGTGAGGTGTGCATAGAGGCAAAACTCACAAAGACTCCTTTTCGATCTGTCGAAAGTGATACCGCTCCTCTAGAACTTGTTCACATAGATATATGTGATTTAAAGTTTGCATAAACTAGAGGGGGGAACAAGTACTTTGTGACATTCATCGATGATAGCACAAGGTATTGTTACCTTTACTTATTGAAAAGTAAAGATGAAGCCTTTGGAGCATTCAAACGCTACAAGGCAGAAGCTGAAAACCAACTAAGCTTGCGGATTAAGGCAATTCTTAGTGATAGAAGGGGAGAATACGCAGCACCGTTTGAGAAATATTGTGCCCAATCGGGCATTGTTCATCAAACGACGACTCCTTACTCACCTCAATCGAACGGTATCGCTGAACGCAAGAACTGTACATTGAATGAAATAATAAATGACTTGCTCGTCAATTCCGGTCTTCCTCACAATATGTGGAGTGAAGTTGTCCTCACTGCTAATACGATTCTTAATAGAGTCCCACATAAGGGTAAGAACAAAACTCCATATGAATCATAGAACGGAAAAAAACCCACTTATAAATATTTGAAAGTGTGGGGTTGTTTGGCAAAGGTCGAAGTGCCTAAGCCAAAGCAGGTCAAGATTGGGCCTAAGACTGTAGATTGCATTTTCATCGGATATGCAAATAACAGTAGTGCTTATTACTTCTTAGTGCATAAGTCAGATATTCCAAATATCCACGGGGGTACAATCATGGAATCATGGAATGCTCAATTCTTTGAGGATACCTTTCCTAGAAATGAAAGAGGTGCAACTTCTCGTAAATGAAGTTATGAACATAGCTCTCATGGCCTACAAGAATCAGGAGTGCCTAACTACCCGGATCTAGACGGTTCAGATCTAGTGGACTCGGAAGTGGCTGATTTTCCGGAACTAAGTGTTCTAGATACTCAGAACTTGGAGTCACAGAGGCTAAACTAAGACGAAGCAAAAGGGCTAGAAAGGATAAGACTTTTGGTCCTGACTTTGTAGCTTATGTGGTCGATAACGAACCGAGGACAGTTGCTGAAGCATTTTCTACTCCAGAAGTATCGCTCTGGAAAGAAGCTATTAAGAGCGAAATAGACTCTATCCTGCAAAACCACACGTGGGAGTTGGTTGATCTTCCTCCGGGAAACAAACCGTTGGATTGTAAATGGATACTCAAACAGAAGTATAAAGCAGATGGTTCTATAGATAAGTACAAAGCCAGGTTGGTAGTCAAGGGCTATCGACAGAAGGAAAGCCTTGACTATTTTGACACGTACTCCCCGGTGTCTAGAATGACGTCCATATGAGTATTCATTGCGATCGCAGCGTTGCGTGACCTTGAGATACATCAAATGGATGTCAAGACAGCCTTCCTAAATGGTGATTTGGAAGAAGAAATTTATATAGAACAACCCGAGGGGTATGTGGTTCCAGTGCAAGAGAAGAAAGTTTGTCGACTTGTCAAATCTCTGTACGGGCTTAAACAAGCTCCGAAGCAATGGCACGAAAAAATTAATAGTACCCTACTATCGAAGGGTTTCTCCATTAATTAGTGTGATAAATGTGTCTACATGAAAGGTAACTCTGATTCGTTCGTCATGATATGCCTGTACATAGATGACATGTTGATCACATGAAGCAGTCCTAGCTTGATCCTAGAGACTAAGAACATGTTGAAATATTGACACCCAATTTTGTCCCGTCTTTTCCGATTTTATTTTTTTATTTTTAATATTTTGTACACATCAAAAACAATATTAAAAATAATATATATATATATATATATTATTTTTAATATCATTATTTATTATTATTATTATTCACATGTTTTACTATCATTTGCCTTTTTAAAGTCATAATCATAATTTTACCCTAATATTCTATGTTATTCTATTTCTCCGCAAAATGGTATCACATTTCTATTTTTTTTATCAAGCATTAAGCATTTCACAAATATTATGTTTTATTATTATCACATCGTTATATCTTATTTTAATATATATATATATATATACAATTTGCATTTCTTCAAAGCATTTTTATTATTAAATCCTTTCTTTTATTTTTTATTTTAAACTCATAACCCATTTTATTTTCCAACCCAAAAACAATTTCTACCCAAAACAAAATCCCATTTTCGGCCAACCAAATCGACCCAACCCATCGGCCCATAACCCATTTCCCTTTAATCCCCTAACCTAACTAACCCTAAACCCAAACAAACCTCCTTCACCAAACAACACACCCAAAATCCGCCGCACCTCACCCATGCCCCTGACCCCACACATCGCCGGTCACCTCACCAGACACCACCACCAACCCCCTCTGCCCTGACACCCCCATACCCTATCCCCTAAAATCCGCGACCCATACCCCTAAAATCCGCAACCCATGCCCCTTCAAATCCGCGATTTTTGGCCGCTTTTATTGAAAATTCGAACTCGTTCTTGAACGTTGAGGGGTCCTAATCCACCTATAAAATCCCCTTTTTTTCTTCACACCAAAGAGAAAGAAGAGAAAAGACGAGGACCGGGACCGAAAATAAAGAAAAAAATATATGTTGTGTTCTTGATTTTTAGCATTCGTCTTCCTTGTTATTCAAGAAATAAGTCCAAAATCGGAAGGAAAAGGGGTGAGTTTCATTCTTAAATTTTGGGATTAAATACTTCTATTGGCTTCGTGAATCCCAATCCGAAAATCTTTTTTGTTTTGTTGTTGTTCTACACTGAATTAGGTTTTTCGATCCGGGTCGGGTCGACCCGTTTCGAGTATGATTTCCAGGTTTATATGCTTGATATTTTGTTGTTGGTTATCTGACATTTGGAAAGAAGTCGATTTGGGTTGAGACCTCTGATTCGGGTCGGGTCGACCCGATTTGGGTATATTTCCAGATTTTGTGTTTTACATCTTATTTGTTGGTTATTTGAAAAATCAAAAAATTTGATTCCGATTCCGGTCACTGCTTCGGGGTGCATTTCTTGGGTCAGGTCGACCCGAAATCTGGGTCGTCTATCCGAGTCGTCTATCCGGGTCTGTTTTCAGCACCGGGTCAGGTCATTGTTCCTGATTCGGGTCATTGTTCAGAATTCGGGTTGGGTTTTCATAAACGTTCTGAATCCTATTTCGGTTAGAAAATTTCAGAATTTGGGTCGGATATTTTAATTGCTTACTGTTGGTTTACTTTGGCACTTGAACATCCGTTATGCGGCTATGTTGTTATTTTGTTGATTTGAACTAATACTGCATTTAGGCCAATGAATTTGAATTCGAGGCCGCGTCTCTTCGGAAGTCGCTTCTCTGTTTCAGTTTGGTTTGTGGCATTTAAACATCCGTACACGAATATCTTACTATTTTACTGATTTGAATAAATACTGCATTTAGGCCAATGAAATTGAATTCGAGGCCGCGTCCTTTCGGAAATCATTTCTCTGTTTCAGATTATTGCTTTGATATTATTTTGCTGATTTGAATAAATACTACACTTAGGCCAATGAAATTAAATTTGAGGTCGCGCCCCTTCGGAAATTGCTTCTCGGTTTCAGTTTGGTGCTTTTGGTTTATTTTATTGATTTGAACAAATACTACACTTAGGCCGATGAAATTGAATTTGAGGTCGTGTCCCTTCGGAAATTGCCTCTCGATTTCGGCTTGCTGCTTTGGTATATTTTGCTGATTTGAACATGATACTACACTGGCCGATGAAAATATCTATCGATTTTGAGGCCTCCACAGTTGGAATGATGGAAATAAAACTTCTGGGCTAGGATGAAAACTTAAATCTTTTTTTTTTCATCCGAGAAATCAACATGTTTAGTAGGCGAGGCAACTAAAATGACCAACGAGTTATATGTTCGCAGCCACGACATGATTGGAATGATCTTTTCTTTTTTCATTCGAGAGGTCAACATGTTTAATAGGCGAGGATACTAAAATGACCAACGAGTCATATGTTCGCAGCCACGACGTGATTGGAATGATCTTTTCAAAATTTAAGTCTGAGCCCTCCGTAATAAAAACATTTACTATTTTGGATACGGATCCGAAGTTATTTATAATCAACTGTTTCTAACCGTTTGTTCTTGACAGCTTGCAAGGAAAAAGGTTAAAGAAGACAAAATACCCCTCGGAGATTATCTATTTTGTTGTTGTTCTTAGTTTCTTTAATTCAGCTTTATTTTATTCGGTATTGTAATATTATTTATTGTACTTATTTGAAATGTTTAGAATAGGTAGACTTAGAATTAATTAATAGGGTGGTCTAAAACTGGAAACCCGCCGCTAGCTTATTTACTTGTAGGCTCGGTTAGTTCAAACTTAGAAACCCTCCGCAAGTTATTTATTTTTAGGCTCGTCATGTATATTCAAAACTTTCAAAACAACTTTGGTCATCTTCTATTCACCCTATTAATCATACAAACAAGTTTATCTTTTTTCAATTTGCAACTCAATGATTTCCAAAAAAATTACTTCTTTGGCATTATAAATAATTCATTTTTCTCCTTACTATTAATTGTTACAAATGCATATTTTTTCAACTTTACATATATTTTTCTTTAATATCATACAAATGCATACTTGGTACAAAATGCATTCTTTACTAAATACTTGCAACATCATTTTAAGTTTATATACTTTTAAACATACATTTTCCTTAGCAGAATAATTAACCTGAGTTTGACCGAATAACCGCAAGTTAGCGGATCTTAAAGGATGTCTAACCCCTTCCCTTTAGGATAATAAAGAACGCTTACCTAGAATCTCATTAGTTTTGCAGACCATAAAACCGGAGTTAATTTGCAGCATTTAGCTAACATTTAGGTGTCCTAATTCACCGTAAAAAATAATTAGGTGGCGACTCCTTAATCCAATCCAGGAATCACCAATATGTTGTACTCCACTTTGATCATGGTTAAAATGGGATATGACAATGGGTATCGCAGATGTCATCTTAGGGATAAAGGTCTCTAAGACGTCTGACGGTCTGGTCTTGTCTCAGTCTCACTACATTGAGGATGTGTTGAGAAGATTTGAAATGTGTGACAGTTCGCCTATGAAGTCACCACTGGATATGAATCAAAAGATTGATAAAAATCGTGGTGCACCCGTATGCCATGAGCGATATGCACAGGTGATTGGGAGTTTGATGTACATAACAAACTGCACCCGTCCTAATATCGCTTATGCAGTCAACAAATTGGCTAGGTTTACCCGTAATCTAGGAAATGATCACTGGAAGGCCTTCAATCAGGTACTACGGTACCTGAAATACACGCTAGCTTACGGATTACATTTTTTGAGATATCCAGCTGTACTAGAAAGGTACAGTGATGCAAATTGGATATCTAATATAGAGAGCACCAAGTCCACCAGTGGGTATATATTTACAATTGAGGGTGGAGCTGTGTCTTGGAAATCCTCTAAACAAACTTGCATCGCCCGATCCACGATGGAGTCAGAGTTTATTGCTTTAGACAAAGCATGAGAAGAAGCTGAGTGGCTTCATGACTTCTTAGAGGACGTCCCGTGTTGGGACAAACCCGTACCTTTTGTAATGATCCACTGCGACAGCCAGCCAGCTCTAGGGAGGGCATGCAGTTCTATGTATAATGGCAAGTCTTATCATATTCGACGAAGACATAAGACCAGTAAGCAGCTGATCACCACGGGTATTATCTCCGTTGATTATGTAAAATCAAAGGATATCATAGCAGACCCTTTGACTAAGGGCATACCCAGAGATCAGATGTTCTACATGTCTAGGGGAATGAGCTTAAAACCCAAACAATAAAGGACTGATACGGTGGTAACCCAACCTTACTAACTGGAGATCCCATGAATTAGGTTCAATGGGAAAATTAAGCTGTAAAGGTTCTGTTGAGTGCTTCGGTGAATGCAAGAGCACTTCGGGTTATGATTTTTGTAAAGAACATAAACCCAAAGCCGTTCCCGCGATAGACATTAATTGCTATCTGCAATCTGGGTAAATGTTAAGTTTCCAAAACCTTTAATGATCCTCAACGGTTGAAGTTAGGCTTGGAGAAATTTTTAATGGTTCCTAACACTGGTGAAGTGGGGTATAGCAGGATATCTTGTAGGAGACCACCTATTTAAGTGCGAGGACAGGCCGCCTCAAATGAACGCACCTAAGAATCCAAGAGTGTTCACGGCCACAACGGACAAAACATTAAGAAGAACATAGTAAGGGAAGTTGTTGTGTTGGTGCCATTGTTTGGGCTTACATTAAACACTGACGGTTCAAGACATCACATTCACCGCGCAGTAAGTAAGTCAGATGGGATTCAACTAGGGAAGGCTCAAATCGGAAGCTACCTCTCATGATGCAATATCTTTTCGCTGAAAGATTGCTGAAAGTAACCACCTTGTTTGTGCGCCAAAATCTCTTTCAAGAGGGGATTGTTGGAATTTTACTAATGTAGAATTAAGTTTATCCCATTATTTATGACTCGAACAATTGGGGCCCCGCACGTCAAAAACGTCATTTCCACACACGTGCACTCGTAGTGCCAAGTATCGTAAATTTCGTTAGTGAAATAGATATTGGTACGTAAGTAAATGTTAGAGACGTAGAATAATGGACGGTTATTGGCTAAATGACAAGTATTCCACGTTGGTAAACGAAGGAAGAAGTGTGCATAGTATAAAGATGGAAAGGGCCGCGGAGCCGAGAAGGGCTGCGGCACCAACCCCGTCAGGACCGCGGCGCCGGGGCGCTTCCCTGGCAGAAAGTCTTAGACAAAAATCTGATTTATTGGAGACTTTTGGGCTGCCCTCAATGGCATTCATTCCAGCATTAATCAACCATTATTTGGGGTAATAAATGGTTGCCATAACTTGGGCAATTCATTGCCATTACATGGGTGATTCAATGCCATTACTTGGCACTTGAAGAGACAATTCTTACACTATAAATTGATGCCTTTGGCTCAATTGTTAAACTACTTGAGAGAAAATCAAACTAGAATTTCCAGAAAACTTCTTCCTCTCTAGCACTCTTTCTATATTCAAGTTCTTCACTAGAAGCACTTGAGTTTTCTTTGCTCATTTGTTAGTTGTTATTTTATCTTGGGAGACTATTGCCCACTAACGTAAAAGGATATATATATGGGGCAATCTTGTCTTAAAGACATAATGTAATCACTCGACTCAGCCAAGTCACAAAAGTTTATATTTGTTCTTATTTCCAGTTTTGTGAGCAAAAGATTATAAGTTTCTCGTTGTAAACTTAGTAATCTTTAGTGGTTTATCCTTTCTAGGGATTATAATATTTACCTACTTCCCATTTCCTGCACTTGTTGTACTCACAGTCTCTTCATTCGCATATTTCACAAAAAAACAATAACTATCGTCATCCAACAAAAAAAACATATGCTCTCTTATTTCAAACGAATTGGTAGTTAATGACAAATATGTTAGTGTATCAAAATTCACTAACTACTAAGTTAATTGTATTCATAAAAAATCTGAAAACAAATACTAAGATATTAGGAAAAATCATTTTCTTCTATTCAAATTGTATAGTCATAGATAATTATTTCCTATAAAAAAGAGGTTACCTGAACTGTCACTTAAAAGAAGACAATTAGTCCCATAATGATAGCTTGAAACCAGTTCCTTTTCCTATCATATGACCTGTGATATTCGATTTCTACCCGAACTGAATCATGAGGTTCAGTAACTACAAGGATTATGTGATGCATTCATGAGGTTGTTGAAAGTATGTATGTCCTAGAGACAATCATTATTAGGGACAAATGTACTTGAACACATTCGTATTATTAATAAGATTAATATTTATGGCATTTGCGATTATTGAATTATTATTTGATTGTTTGTAAATATTCATTAATGTGCATCCCTTGAGCTTACGTTGTCATTAATAGAGTGAGATATTGATGATAGAGCGTAACTCTAAAATAGCCTCGACTAATGATCATCGAGAATGGGATATCGATGATATGTTATAAGTCGACATGTGGTATGCATCACATTCTTAGAGAATGTAGTATGTCTCACCTGCTACTAGTAATGATTACTAGTGATGGACACATGGATACTTTTGGAAAGTATTGGTATACCCTACTGATATACTATTTGTTATACTTGTCTAAAGTATGATCAGCGTGTGGGAGATAGAAGTCCTTAGATTTGAGGTCAATGCGCACCTTGTCTACAGAGTAATATGCTTTGATCCTGTCCTAAGCTCAAATGCCTTATAGGCTGAGATACGGCTTGTATTGGGTACATTACGATGTGGATTAAAGGTGGCAGTTGAGCCAAGATTAGGATTCATTCCTCGAATGTATATTCGAGAGAACACTCAGCTTTTCAGTGATATTAGGTCAACCAAGTCATTGGCTAATGCAAGAGACATATTTAGAATATGGTCTAGTTGTTGACTAATATAGATGAGATAAAATGATCAATCCATTTGGATAGACACATGACAAATCCTAAGCTTGATCGAGTGTGTCGCGAATGAAAGAAATTTATCATCTCACATAAAGGTTATGTTTGCTGGATTCATGTAAACGTACTTCACATATTGAGTTCGTCATACGACGCAGTCCAGGAGTTCTGTATGGATCTTAATTGGATTATTGTCGACATGTAAAGGCCTATAGGGTCACACTATGTCGATTGTCTTTTCGATCTAAGGGTGTATTGAGAGAATATTAAATATTCGATTTGGAATTGAGATATTTAAATTGATAATAACTATGGGATAATTTCTATTAGATGGAAATTATTTAATTAAATCAAAATTGGATTTTGGATTTAATGTGTTGATATATATATATATATATATATATATATATATATATATATATATATTAAATGAAAACGGAAATGGATTTTACGTAGGGCGCTGCGGCGCCGACCCGGCAGTGAGCCTAGTCAGACTGGCCCACTGCATCTCAGGTTTTGGGCCAGGTTTAAGCCCAACCCTAAAACATTTTCTAACCTAATTACAACTATAAATACAGCACTAAACCATAGTTATTAACACATAAGAATTACACTAATTCTCATAAACAATTCTAGACTTAGAGTCTAGGATAAAACTCGCTCAAACCTCTGCCGAGATTTCCTGGCTTTCTTGACAGAGGAATACACCATAGCATAGTGCTTGCAGTCGAAGGGACAGTCGCGTGTAATCCCTAAGTAAAGACTCCAGATTTTATAACCTGTAAGTGTTCTAATTTTACGTTATAAGTTTTGATTGTCATATAATCATAGCAGAAGAATTTGTTGGGGTAAGTAAGAACAAAATTTTAAACTTCAGTTGTGTCTTACTTACGTGTTTTGAACTCAACAAAACCCTACAGTTGCAACTGTAATTTGGGCTTAATCTTGCATGAAAAGTCAAATTCACAATGAGTTTAAGTAATGTATTGTTAGTGTAGACATCTTTTACACTAACATGTCATCTTTATTTATTTCAACAAGTATTATATCTTATTTTTAAGATTTTAAATCTCACATTTTGAGAAGGTTTACCTATATATTAATATCCTTTAAATGACTTGATGGTGTAAAAAGTAGCTCGCACTAACTGTTTATAAAACTTGAACAGTTTCACAATTTTTAATAAATTGGAGGAGGTAGATTTGAAATGTCTTTAAGATGAAAAGTCAAATTCCATAATGAAGGAGTATATTTCTTGAAGTGTCAATTTATTCATGAAAATGCTTTAAAAAAATTCAAATCAAAATGTCATATATAACAATCTTATTTTGATCAGATATATATATATATATATATTCTGCTTTCTAGCACATGGCATGTCCAAACTAATCAACTGGCAAGAGTTTAATTTGTGGTATCAACACTTGGTCATGTTGATATAGTATATACATATTTAAAGCAATCAAATGTTCAAGCCTTTTAAGTTTTATAACTCCCAACCACACAAAAATACTCACAGCAATTATGTTTGTACTAACTTATGTCCAATAATGTTGAGAATCTTGCTTCAATTAACATTTTTGGGACCTGGCCTTTTCTATTATAAGGGGAAACCACCATTAAAATTCATAAAGAGAAAAAGAAAGAGGAAGAATAGCATTTTTCCTCTAGGCCTCAATTAATTTACGGAAGTACCCTTGGTCGTACCAAGGGCTAACTCTTACTAAGAAAAGTTAAAAGAGCAACAACAAAAAGTTTTTTTTTATTGAAAATAGCATTTTTGTTCCATTCCTTAGTGATAAATTATTATTTTGGTCTTTGTGGTCTATATAATTAAAAATAGTTAACCTTCAATCAATTATAATTTGTGTGTTTGGGTCCTTTTGTGATGGAAATATTTTATACTTGGATTATTTTAGAAGTACATTACCCTCAAATATGATGATATCTAAAAGTTTAACATAATACATAATTAATTAAACAGTAAAACATTTAATAATTTCAAAAACTTGTGAACCCATAAACTTTAAATTCAGGGTCTACCTATATGCGATAATATACTCATGTAGTGAAAACTAATCAGAAGTATGGGCTGATCCAAAAAATTAAGTTTATGAGTTATGTATTCTAAAATAAAATTGCTTATTAGATTCTTGATAAATTGATTATACATATTAGGTGAATTGTTAACAAAATATAAGTTTTGACCAAAACTATTAAATTTTACTAAACTCGTAACAAAATCTCTAGCTCAACCTCCGATTAGAAGTAAACTTAGTGCAAAGCCAAACTTGTAAACAAAAACTCTAACTCAACCCTTGATCAGAAGTAAACTTGGTGCAAAATTAAACTCGTAACAAAACTCTAACTCAGCCTCGATCAGAAGCAAGCTTGATACAAAACTGAACTCGTAACAAAAATTCTAGCTCAGTCTCTAATCAGAAGCAAACTTGGTGCAAAGCACAATCTTTACAAATATGAAAGAACAGAGTTGGTAAGTTCTTTGGAGATGTGATGGGTACATATAGTTTGTGGGCAAGAGCCAGCAGCACCAATAATAAATAAATTGCAATAAGTTAAAATTTGATTTGATGTAAATATCAAATAGAAGTAGATATTTATTCGTGACTACCCTCCACAAACTATTCCAAAAATCGCCAGTGACCTTTTAGTATAATTAAATTATTCTACTAGTTTCTTTATTTGACCCTATTTTAAGTAAAACTAATTAAGACCAAAGTCATCTAAAAAGTAAAAACCATATGTACAATCTATTGAAAAATTGATAGTCTAACAAAAAAGTAACTTGGTTCTTTTTTGTTTCTCTCTCACACAAGGTTTTTATGCATATACAGTGGTGCTATATTGGTTTTCTTTTATTTTTCTCCCCATCAAACAAGGGTTTGTAGAACTAAATTAGAAACTATGAGATAAAAAAGGTTCCAACTCAAGGCTCAAAGGAGAAAGGAAAAAATAGAACAATAAATCACTATCATGAAATAGACTCAATTTAATAAATAAGTTATTATATTCTCATCGTAAAAACAGATTACAATACCTTAATTCCAAACAAATTGGAATCAGTTATATAGATCTTCACTGACTACAACTCATTTTAAACTCCGATAACAACGGAGTAGAGAAATATAAAATGCAGGACATACATCAAACTGGAAAGGAGAAATCACGTTAAGGCAATACAAAACACAAATGACCATAGTCTTAATTTTTTTCCATTAATTATTGGAAAAAAATTAATTTCCCTAACTTAATATTTAAGGGCATTTGGGTTTTCCTTCTTGAGTCTTCCAGTTGTTGTAACAAGGGCATGTTTGTTTGTTGCCATAAACACCAGCAGGAACACACAAGCATGTAGCACAGCATTTTTGACAAAAGAACATGCATGGCTTCTTGTGTGATGTTGCTGAGCATCGATAGGTACATCTTGGCTTGCAATCTATTAACACACCACATTCAAAATAAATTAATAAAGAAAAAAGTATTAAAAGTCTTATTACTACTCGATTAATTAACTAAACATCATCATCACTATATCCAGATTCAGAATTTTAAGTCAATGGATGAAACTGTACATCAACTGTATATATATATTTCGAGTGGTCAAGAACCTATTAGCCTCGACTTGAACTATATATATTCCGTAAAAATTATGACTAAGTTACATATAATATTGGCTAGCACCCTTGCATAGAAAGATGGACCAAGACGTCGTTTTTTTTAGGGGGAAAGAGGAAGGAGATGCAAAGCTATTGATCTGGGGTTTGAACCCTTCCCCTTAACAATGAAAGGCAAGGACCCCATCAACGAGTTAACTATCAACCTCGATGTATGGGTTTCAAATATGATGTGAAGCGTTCGTCTAAAAAATTCCTAATACTTCTTCTTATTCTATCGAGCGCTAAGTTCTTTTTTCTTTTCTCTCGATATTCATAACTTTAAAATCCTTGATAATGTATAACCATTTACTCCATAACAAGTAACAACATTTTACTATACAATAAAGATTAAGGAAATAGTGAAAGTTTATACATTACATACCCGTAGGGCGGAGCCTGTTGTAACCCTGCCAAAACAAAGAGAAATAGATACAACATTAAAATGGTTTGTCAAACAAAATCTACATTGTCCTTTTTTCTATTAATGACTTATAATGATTTTTTTTTAAAAACTTATACCTCAACCACATTGGAGGAAATGAGCAATATCAAGAACATTGAGATGAGCAACAAGATGCTAGCATTGTATACACTCTTTGCCATTTTCTTCTCTTCAAAAGGAAAATATTTGAAGAGAAAAGGAAGATCTAGTAAGTAAGACAAAGAGAAGAATTGAAAATGGTGGAAGTAGAAGAGTGAAGTGGGAATATTTATAGACTGATTTTAATTTCATTTTAAGTCCCTCAAATACAGATAATTTCAATTTCGGTCCTTATCATTTCTGATTAATCACATTTAACCTTTAATTAATTAAAATTTATACTTTTGAACCATTCGTCGACGGAGAATCTTCACATTTTTAACAAATTATTAAGTCATAAATCATTTGTTTATTAATGTATTATGTTACATTTATAATGTTGATCCATATTCGAAGGTAGTTCTAAAAATTATTTGGGTATCACGTATTTTCAGTATTAACATTAAATGACCAAAAATACATATTTTAGTTAATTTTAAAGATTACAACTATTATCAAAGGGTCCAAAACTGCAATTATCTCTTGTAATTTCGAGGTAGCAAAAGAAAAAGAAAACAAAAGTGGGCGAATATTATGGCGTAAAAATGGGAACAATCTACAAGAGAAGTCCATGTTAAATTGTTAATTGATTGATAATTATGGAAAGGGATAAGCGGTGAAAGCGCCGTGTTTGCCGTGTTATAATTTTTGTTTTTGTTTGGATTATCTTTTTGTCAACTTTCTTCTTTTATGGTTTCTCACCCTGTATTTGATATTTATATGAAGGTTTATTAAATTGAAAATTGTGCTGGAAAGGAATCGAAGCGAAGAAATTCGTTCATGCCACAATGATCTATATGAAAGCGTTTCCTAATAAAGGTGACTATATACCTAATAAAAATTCAAACTCAAAACTTTTAATTAAGGATAAACAATTACTTATTACTCCATCCCAACATTGATTTGTTGTTTTGTCTAACTTTTTCTACTAGCATATTAGTTGAGTCGTTTTCTTGGATCTTGCAATGTTAAGACAAATAGAATGCCCATTTCTTCTGTAGCTTTCTCTCTCATTAATTTCTCAATACTGCCAAAATTGATGATATTTTTTCAAGTTAATAGTCATTCTATTTTTTTTAGTTTATATGTTCAGTATTTGAAGTCCACTAGATCGATCAAGTTGAATTCATATCAGGTAAGTCTGCTAAGAAAGTAAAACAATCTATTTCATAGCTCGAACCTCAAATCTCGATTTAAGAACGAAAAATCTTTACTAGCTACTTCACTACAACCTTCGATAATAATATAACTAGTTAGTATAAATTAATTTGTCTTTTCAAAATTAAGAATTTCCAGCTAAGGATTTTTTTTTCTAAGGTGGCATAATTGCTAGTATTTGCCTAAGAAGCTACCCATTTTTCCCTTTCTAGAGAGAGGGAAAGAAGGAGAGCAAATAAAAATCTAACACTATATTACACCTTAGAATGTAAAGGATCGGAATACATTTACCACTCACAGTTCAAGTAAGGTTTTACTCACATTTTTTTTTGGTCTAACAATATTATGGTTGTTTGTGTAAAGCTGCATATGCATGAAATATAACTGTAAAAAAAATTTAGTAAAATGAAATTATCGTGTAAAAAGAAGTTAATTTTATATTGGAAGAAAGATAGATCAGTTTTATATTTTTGACTTTAAATATTCATCACATGCCGGGATTATATGGACAATGAAAGAAAAAAAATATCCAAATGGTCACATGAGGTAACATGGCCCTTATACATAAATCTTTCTTTTGTCTCTTCAAATTGGAATACAATAATAATTAATTATCATCGATCACCGAAGGTTGTGATAGAATAGATAAGATCTCATTATTTTAGTTAAATATTTTGAATTTAAGCTATAAAAATAAAATAAAAAATTGTAATTTTTTTTCCTTTTTTAATAAATTTAACACAATATAAATCTAAATTAGTCCGAACACAAAGATACTAAACACTTGACGGAAAAGAGAACTACCACCGACTAATAATGCAAGTAGAAGTCGATAACGTGCAGTAGAACCTAATAACTACATGCAATGTACGGACGTCATGCCTTATGACAATTTGGTATAAATGATGTATATCATTAAGCTATGAAAATAAAATAAAAAATTGTAAATTTTTTACAATTTTTTATTCTTTTTTAATAAATTTAACACAATATAAATCTAAATTAATCCGAACACAAAGATACTAAACACTTGACGGAAAAGAGAACTACCACCGACTAATAATGCAAGTAGAAGTCGATAACGTGCAGTAGAACCTAATAACTACATGCAATGTACGGACAATTTGGTATAAATGATGTATATCATGCACTAATAGTATATTTCCATAATAATTAATTATAAATCTTCTATATTAGGTATAATTATATTTCTTTTGTAATTAGGATTGATTAATTACCTAGTTTGTAGCAAAGTAAATATTTCTGCAACACTATAAATATATATTGTAAATCATTAATCAATAAAAGGAATGAAGAATATTTCTTACATGGTATTAGATTCTAGGAAAATATCCTAAACCCTAAACTTTTCTCTCAATACCGTAGCCCCCCTCCTTCTTCCTTGCGCCGCCGTCCTCCCTTCTCCGTCCGACAGCCACGTCTGACTCGAAATCCAATTTTCACCTAGCCCTTGCCGTCTCCAACATCAAATCTCATATCTCCATCACTCTTGCGATAAAAAACGTCCATTATGCGACATTGGCGAAACTCTTTAAAATCCATTGTCGCTCACACCTGGTTATCCATCACATAATTCCGTCGGAAAACAGCAAGGGGAAGGTGCCGAAGACCGATGATGAGAAGGAATTATGGTTGACCCTTGATGCAACAGTCCTCCAGTGGATCTACGCCACAATCTCGAGTGATTTACTTCATACTATTCTTGAGCCTGATTCCACGGCTATGGAAGCTTGGGAACGTTTACGTGACTTATTCCAAGACAATAAGAATTCCAGGGCCGTCATAGTTAAGTAGGAATTTTCCACCACTGATATGGCGGATTTTTCCAATGCGTCTGCATACTGTCAACGACTCAAGGTTCTGTCAGACCAACTCAAGAACGTCCGGACGCTGGTAACTAATAATCGGCTCGTGTTACAAATGGTTGTCGGCCTTACTGACGCATATAGTGAAGTAGGTACGCTCATCCGTTAAAGCAATCCTTTTCCGTCATTCTACCAAGATCGTTCTATGCTTATCCTCGAAGAAGCGGGCTTTGAAAAGAAGACAACCACCGTGTCAAATTCTGCCTTGGTTGCCGCTCTGTCCGATGATTATTCATCACAATTTAAAAATTTGCCGCCAAATCGTAGCCAGAAGGGCATTAACAACGGTAACTGAAGCAAAAACGGTGGCGGTGGTCGTAATGGTGGAAAAGGCGGTGGCAACCGACGTGGTGGAGGTGGCAACGTGGCGGCGGCCAGTAGAAACAGCCAGCCCAGTGGCAGCCGCCAGCCCAGTGGGGCAGTAGGCCGGTACGTGGGCTTGGCAGTGTCCCTAGGCCGTGCCTCCCTTCCCATTCTCCGTAGGAAATTGGGCTAGGCCAGTAGCCCAGTCACAACAGACCAGCCCAGCAATTCGGTGCGGGAATCATTGGGCCACTACCGAGCCAGTGGCAGCAGGCCCACTCGGCAGTGGCGACTCCGACAGATATCGAGGTCGAGATGCACACTCTTGGGCTTACTCCGCGCGACGCAAATTGGTATATGGACACTGGTGCAAAGTCTCATATGACGTCCTTAGAAGGTAATCTCTCTTCCTATTTTAATTTGAGCAATAATTGTGGTATAATTATCAGAAATGGTCATTCAATTCCAATTCATGGTTATGGTATTACAAACTTGTCTCCCACGAACCCATCGTTAATTTTGAAAAATGTCCTTCACACACCTCAATTAATTAAAAACTTGATTTTAGTTAGAAAATTTACCACTAATAATTGAGTTTCTGTTGAATTTGATCATTTTGGGTTTTCCGTGAAGGATTTTCAGACGGGGATGCGTCTAATGAGATGTGATAGTTGGGGCAAGCTTTATCCAATCACCACAACCAAATATCAAAACAAATTAACATCCACTTTTGCAGCTTTAGCTTCTTCTTTATGGCATGAACGTTTAGGTCATCCGGGAGCACCTGTTTTTGCTTCCCTTAAACAAAATAAATTTATTGAGTGTAGTAGACCTCGTAGTTCTCATGTTTGTCACTCTTGTTCTCTTGAAAAACATGTTAAGTTATCTTTTGTTGCTTCTAAATCTCGTACTATTATGCCTTTTGATATTATTCATAGTGATATTTGGACATCTCCCGTTTTGAGCTCTTCGGGCCATCGATATTATCTTTTGTTGTTGAATGATTACTCTAATTTGGATGTTTCCTTTGTCTAAAAAGTCATAAGTTTTTCCACATTTCTATCCTTTAGAGCATACATCCGCACTCAATTTGAATGAGATATTAAAAATATTCAGTGTGACAATGGTAGAGAATTTGATAATGGGCCTTTTTGGAATTTTTGCAAAACTAATGGTTTGTCATTTCGTCTCTCGTGTCCACATACATCATCTCAAAATGGAAATGCAGAAAGAAAAATTCGAACCATTAACAATATTGTTAGAACCTTACTTGCCCATGCATTTCTACCACCATCATTTTGGCATCATGCGTTTGTACAAATGAGAACCTATCTTTTGAACATACTTCCGAGAAAACAAATAGCCTACCAATCCCCACTCAAAAATTTATACCAAAGGGACCCATCATATTCTCATTTACGGGTTTTGGGGTGCTTATGCTATCTTTTCTTTCCTTCTACTACCAACAATAAACTTCAATCCCGGTCAACTCCGTGTATTTTTTTGGGTTATCCGTCAAATCATCGTAGTTACAAATATTTCGACTTATCCTCTAATAAAATCATCGTAAGTCATCACGTAATTTTTTATGAAACAAATTTTCCTTTTGCCAAATTACATTGTTCCGGGCCTCCTACCTATGAATTTCTTGATGATAGCATACCCCCATATTTGACCCATATATTAGACCCCTAAACAAGCCCAAAGTGTCCCTGTGTCTCAGCTAAATTACCGAGCCCCGCGATTGCTGGCCTAATTAAGCCTCTCGCTGGCAGCCCACTGCCGAGAGGCCCGATGGCGGCGGCGATCCGTCCGAGTCTCACCACTATCCACTCGGTAGCCCACCGTCACCCGGCCCATCGCTCGAAGTCCGATCCATCGCCCCCCTGCCGGGCAGTTCGTCACTCTCATCCGAATCGACTCCAATTCCAGCCCAATGGCCTATCACTCGTAGTTAACATGGGATTTTTAAGCCAAACAAAAAATACGGTCTTCATACCCATGTTGCCAAGTCATCGTTACCCTGTAATCTTGTGTCTGCCCTTAATGACCCGAATTGCAAAATGGCTATGAATGATGAACTTAATGCTCTTATTAATAATAGGACGTGGGATTTGGTGCCCCGTCCCCCTGATGTTAATGTGATTCGGTCTATGTGGATTTTTAGTCATAAAGAAAAATCTGATGGTACATTTGAGAGGCACAAAGCCCATCTTGTAGGTGCTGGGAAGACTCAACAGGTTGATGTAGATTGCGGTGAGACTTTCAGTTCGATGGTCAAACCGGCAACTATTAGGACGGTCCTCAGTCTAGCTCTTTCGAAGGCATGGTCGCTTCATCAGCTTGATGTCAAAAATGCCTTCCTGCACGGAGACCTCAATGAAACAGTGTACATGTATCAGCCCATGGGGTACAGAGACCATACTTATCCTAGTAATGTGTGCCTGCTGAAGAAATAATTATATGGGATCAAACAAGCTCCTAGGGCCTGATACAAGAGGTTTGCAGATTATGTTTCACATATTGGGTTTTCTAACAACATGTCTGATCATTCTCTATTCATCTACTGTCAGGTAATTTTATTGCTTACATTCTTTTGTATATGGATGATATTATCTTAACTGCCTCACCTGATGTCCTTTGCAAGTCTATCATGTCACTTCTTGACTCTGAGTTTGCAATGAAAGATCTAGGGCAACTGAGTTACTTCTTGGGGATAGCTGTGACACGTCATGCAGATGGTTTATTTTTATCACAAAAGAAGTATGCAACAGAGATTGTTGAACGATTTGGCATGTCATCATGTAGGTCGTATGCCACTCCGGTTGACACTAAATCGAAATTGAGTGCTTCTTCCAGCAAGCCATATGTCGATCCATCACATTACCGCATCCTTCCGGGACCTGCAGTATCTCACATTCATGAGACCCACATCTCGTATGTTGTGCAACATGTGTTGTCTATTCATGCATAACCCGATGGATGACCACATGCATGTTTTCAAACATATTGTGTGTTATATTTAGGGTACTCTCGATCAAGGCTTGCATTTATATCTGTCTTCGACAACCATTCTTGTTTCATATACAAATGTCGATTAGGGTGGTTGTCCGGATACCAGACGCTCCACGTCTGATTATTGTGTATTTCTTTGTGATAATTTGGTCTCTTGGTCCTCAAAATGGCAAGCAACCTTGTCTAGATCCAGTGTCGAAGCAGAATACCGAGTAGTTGCCAATGTGGTGTCTGAATCTTGTTGGCTACAGAACCTTCTTTTAGAGCTCAACTTGTTTCCGAAAAGGTTGCTCGTGGACAAGTACACGTCTTACATGTCCCATCACGTTATCCGATTGCCGACATTTTTACAAAAGGTATTCCGCTGGTTTTATTTGAAGACTTTCGGAGTCTCAGCATACGCCGACCTCCCGCTTCGACTGCGGGGGTGTAATAGAATATTTCCACAATAATTAGTACATCTCCTATATTAGGTAGAATTATATTTCTCTTGTAATTAGGATTGATTAGTTACCTAGTTTGTAGCAAAGTAAATATTTAACACTATATATATTGTAAATCATTAATGAATAAAAAGAAAAGAAGAATATTTCTTACATGCACACAAAAACCCATGTTGATGCATTTATTGCAATTTGCAAGATCTTAGATCATATTAACACTCCATAACAAAAAAATCCAAAGTGGAGTATAATGGCAGATCTAGGAACGAATTTTACGGTTCAACTGAATTCATTATATTTTGTTTACATAATTAAACTTCTAATTATTGGTGGTTCTTTCGCTCGTTGCTTTAGTAGGCAGTTGTAGTAACTTGCACATGGATTATAATTTCGTAGGAGCTCAACCTGCAGTGGAGCAACCCTCCAACCTGCCTCCCAACCTGGACAACCATCGTCGGAAGCCTCTCCGGGAAATTCGGCAGGTTCTTCCGAAGCAAGCGTAAAACCAATCGCCTCTGGTCTGAGCTCCATTCTCCTCTTCTTGATGACGACACTGTGTAGTGGAGTTCGCTAGTCGATTAAACACTATATATATTTCTCAACGTAACTTATGCAAAACGAATAATATAAGATTGAATCAATAAGATCATAGTATAATCTTCTAAATGCCATAATTTTTACTTTCTGATGAATGTCTCCACTTTAAAAAACAATATTATTCCACTTTCAAAATGGTACATTTGCTCGAGATGTGTGTGAATGTATATATATGCAATAATTTTTTTTTAGAGATATATACATATAATAAAATCATATTCATTCTTAATTCATTGACTCTGAATCTCAAATATAACTCTTATAAGTGTGGTATGTCAAGCAATGCGGACTTAAAATGTAAGTCATGAAGTAACATTTTATTCTACCTACGTCCAATCGTAAGTAATTTCTTTAATATCATATACATTCTATTTTTCATGATGTCATATTTGGTATTCCACCATATAGCAAATGAACAGTTAAATTTTAAGATTAATAATACCTGTTGAATCCCAAAAAAGAAAATCACAAGTTGATGTGTGAAATTAAAGTGCATGAGGTCCTTGTGGGTCCACAGTAGAGTAAAAACACCGATAAATAGTTCAGTGAATATATTAAGATGCTTCGATATGGAAGTTAGTTAATTAAAACGAATTCGTAAGCAAGATGATAACGTTATGTATCAACTCAATCCACTAGTAAAATTTTGGAGTTAGGTACATACGATTTTAATTGCGTTATTGGGATCTAATGCTTGTTTGTTTTACATAACCTAGTAGATCTCGTGCATAGCGGGAGCTTAGTACATCGGACTGTCTTTTTTAACACAACTTTCTCATACACCTCCTTAGAAACTTAGCGTCTTCAATAAAGTTTGTCCTATCATTATCTCAAATATGTGTAATACGCCTAAACTCAGTAAAACACTAAGATTACCATCTGTAATAGTTCAACGCATTAATAATATTGTCTGCTTTGACCTAAATTTACAGAACTTCAAAATACGTCACTAGAATTTAAGATTTGTTTCCTTCTGTTAATGTGGAATATACCACGCTTTAGCTCGCTGAAATTTTGAATTTTTGCTTTTCTCAGGGTCCTAATGCAAAGATTTTAGGATTCGGGAGATAATTTCTATTGTAATGATGGAAGGTATGTGGCTTGTGCAATAATTTTATCTAAAAATTTAAATTATTAGAGAAAGTAAATTTTTAATTATTACTTAATTATGTCTTTAGTATGCCCCTTTATGTGTATTTATACTTTTTCAGGATTCATCACGCGTGTGATGTTTTTTTGGATATATTATGGATGATAGTGAGATTTCAACTTATATCATTTCAATATCATACTAAAGTGTGTGATAATTTCATATAAAAACTTAGTTATCTGAGTAAACATTCCTATATTTACGTAATTATATCAATGATAAATTTATCTAAATTTTTCTATAACTTGCTCTAGTAAAAAATTAAGTAAAAGGTGGAGATTATTATGATTGGACTTGTGTCAGTTTAGTATCTGTAAAATCATAGTAGTATCTAGCAATCATTGTGAAGTGTATAATATGGTACCTTCAGAAGCAATTTATAAGCAAAAAGCATCAGTCATATATCTTGTTAATCAAGCTAGTAAAATTTTAATAACATGCTTAACATCGTTGTTGTGTGGTGGGTAAAAAATATTTTTTGAAGAAAATGTCTTTCGAAAAATATTTCTCAATAGAAATTTTGTTTTACTATTCAACGTAGTCATCGGGCAAAAATATAAGGAAGAAATTAGTTTTCCCTTTTAATGAAAAAAATCGGGAAAAATATTTTTTGATGTTTGGTTGTCAAAAAAATGACTTATTTTCTGGAGATCACTTCTTCATACCAAATGCAAAGAATTTTTAAATTTCTTTTTTTCTTCTTTGAAAGGACAGATGTAGTATATAAGTTGCACCCTCTGGCTCAACTTATAAATGTGTAAGTTGATATCTTTTGGCACAAAGAATTGATAGATTTTAGTAAAATCTTAGATTCGCTTTGCTTCTATTTCTTCTTTAGCCTATCATTGGAAACTAGTGATGTTTTTGGTAAAAATTATTATTAGTGTAAGTTAATCATACTTAGTGGTTTTTTAAAAATTGTATTTTCTGCGTATACGAGAGAAAGAAGGGTTTATAAAGAATAAAGAGTTAATATCGGAGGAACGCCTTCTAATCGTCTTCCATTTGGAAATAAAAAATAAGCAAGGATTTATTAAGCAAATAAAAATAAAAAATTCCTCACCACCATAAGTTTACGATCAAACAAAAACCTAACAAAAATAACTGTCGGAATACAAAGTGTATATATAGGAGGTGCTTTCTAATTTCGATTCATAACATGCTAGAATAGACACTTTTTATTCTTCATTAGAAACTAACTAGTGTCCGATCTAGAATTTCTACCTTACTATCAAAAAGGGAATAGGTAAAGCAAACTCTATCCTAGGATCAACGTAGACGTAGTCGAGAAATAACGAAAGGCCAAAAAAGGAGAAAAAACATTTAAAAATGAAAAAATCAGTTGAAATCCTCATTGCTAGTGCTATTTGTTTGTTCTCCCTGTTAGGGATTACACAAGCCTCTAAAGTATCTCAAAAACCTCATTTTTTTGTAGAAGGAATTGTCTATTGTGATCCTTGTCGTTCAATATTCAAATCCAACCTTAGTGTGCCCTTAGAAGGTATATTTAAAATTTTAAATTTTTCCTTCACTCCATTATCATTTTCTATTATTTTCAAAAGTGAAAATTAGTTGAGATGAGTTATATATATAATAATTCCCTTGACTTGAATTTTGTTTTTTACAATACGATGTAATTCGCAATGATATATTCATTTGTTTCACTTTTATTAAATATTAACACCCCTTACGAAAAATCCTTGCAGCTGCTGGTGTGCGGGTTCGTTGCACAGATCCTAAAACTCATAAGGTCACCTTCGATATGCCCAGCGTAACCAACTCTACCGGATTTTACCGCGTACGGGTAGAAGGAGATCACAAGAATGCTATCTGTAGTGTCCTATTGATGGAAAGTCCTATGGAAGATTGCAATGAGACTCCATGTGAAAAACTTGAATATGAAACATTTAATATTACTCTCACTAATAACAATAACAACGACAATAATGAAATCATAGGTAGAGTCAACGATTTCTATTTTTTCGCCAAAGAAGAATCACCAAAGTGTAAACGAGAATTCGAATATATTAAAGGTAACCCTAAACTTAAACACGTGATCAGGTGTGGACCATTCACGTACATGTAATTTGATCTTTTAAATTTGCCAAATATTTGACGAAGATAAAAAAAATTCAATATATGACAAATTTAAAAGATTAAAAATGCTCATGAGCCTATTCAATGGACTATATATTTTAAATATACCACCAAACATAAGGGACTATTTTGTCTCATTTTTTACATTTAATTTTCTCATTTTGCGTTGTTTAATTTGTGTTAATTTTGACATTGATATTGGGGCTTAAGGGCTTTGTAAACTTTATTCATTTAGAGCTTAATTTGTAGCACAGATTTTCAATCAATCTATTATTTCGAGGCTCAAGTGTATGTAATGTGTTTTCTCATAAGAAAAAAGAAAAGAACAATATAGCACCTCATTTTGGTTGACTTACTTGTATAATCTTTATGCTTCTTTAATTATGTAATTTTCTCCCAACTTTTTTATTATATATTTTCTCAGTCGTTTTTTTTTATTTTTTTGCTTTAAAATTCGAACTCAACGTTCGTTAGGAGACCTTGAATAAGAAAAAATTGATCAAATCAACTAATTGGCTTTAATGGTCAATGCAACGTATTAATCTATATCTGTATAGTAATATAACTCTTGTAATATGGAAGGTTGGATGGCATCTCTTTGTCAAGAAAAAAAATATTTATCTTTTTTCTTATTTTCCTGGCTTTTTTTCCATTTGGGCATTTACTTGATTTAAATAGTCCAATATTAAGATAAATAGAAGAAAAAGAAGATATTGATTCATACAGAAATTCATAAACTATAAAGAGATTTTTACCTAGAAATGTAAAATTGTAAATTAGATTTTTTCGCCCTTGTATATCGTGTATAGGTAGCAACCAATCTTTCGCCCAATTTATAAAAATGAACCAATGTTAATTGTATTTATTCATTAATATTAAGTTCATAACTATTGACACAAAGGATAAACAGATATTAGAATTTTGGATTCGCCTTTACTTCTATTTCTTCCTTTTCTTGTTCTTTGAAACTAGACCATGGAAGGGAAATGAAGCGAAACAACAAACCAGAAAAAGAAATAGGAAAGAAAAATACTGTAGAACCAAGAAACAAAAAGTGTTTTTGAAAATGACTTATTTTGTAAAAAATATTTTTTGCAAACTGATTTTTAGTGTTTTGTCGGGAAGTGAAAGATATATTATTGTTTTTTTTGAAAATGACTTAGTTTGTGAAAATTATTTCTAGGAAAATAATTTTTAGTGTTTGGTTGGAAAGTGAAATGTATTTTTTGGAAAATACCTTTTCTTGAAGAATCAAAATTATTTTCTAGGAAAATGATTTTTAGTATTTACTGGAAAGTGAAATGTATTTTATGAAATAAAAAAAGCTTTCATTAAAGCTTTTTTTTTTCATTAAAGATTGATAATAATGATATCAACTCGATTAATATTTTGATGAAACTTGAGTAGGGAAAATTGATGAAACTTTACCTTTCAAAAAAAAAAAAAAGATTGATAATGTGTACCAAAACTTGATATTATTGTAAAAGAAAATGACTGACTTCCACGTAGTCATTTTATCCCCTTTTTCCCTAACAAAAGGCCCCCACAATATGACCAGCAATTACCCTCCAAATACCTTTAAAATAGGTGGTCTTGAATTTTTAATCCCTGCTTACTCATGGAAAAAACTTCAAAACCACGGACGTCCAAGTCAATTTTTGTAAATCACCCAAATATGACTATGGTCCAAAGAACCTATTACTGTCATAATTGTATATGATTTCAAGACTAACCTCTAGTCTCTTTATAGTTAACCAAATTTCATTCTCTAGCATGGTCCAACTTTTGCTTGCAGGAATGTTGACCATAAAGCCCAACTTCTCAGAAGTGAACAGATGTGCCAAACTGCAGGCTAAAATAGACCAAACTCAAGGGAAAGCTTTTCAAGAAAAGCCATCTTACCAAATCATACCAAACATATAATTCAAGCCAACGGAACTCGATTACTTAAATAGTTTTGTTTCATAAAAAAACTAAACAAACACAAACCCTGTAAAATGAGGCCAAAAACTTTGGCATCATATCTACTGTATCTAAATTTTATTCTTTCTAAAACAACTCATTCTCTACCCATTGTGTTATGGGCTGTGCTAGCTTCTCTGCGCCGGGACATAATTTAGACATATAACAAAGTAAGGTAGGTGATTTAACTTACAACCCTCTACATCGGCCATTTACCCCACTTCCCTCCAGATTTCATCAAGTGGTCATGCTAGAGACATAAAAAGTCATGGATAATTAAATTATGAGATCCTTCCGAATGAGCTAAGAGAATCTTATTTAATGAGAGGGGAAGTATCAAGTCAAGTTGAACTCTGCCAACAGTTTCTTGAAATCCAGGGACTGCACGTGATTGCAGAGATCTGCCAACAGTTTCTTGGGATCCAGGGACTGCAAGTCATTGCAGCGATCAGCCCACAGTTTCTTGAGATCATCCAGGGACTGCACGTCCTTGGAGACAAAGGCAGCACCGACAACCATTGTGAGACTGATAAGGAGTAGAGCCTTCATGCATCCGTTGCCATGGGATAAATGTCCAAGTAAAATCTTGCAGTACTTCTGCACTTCCTTCAAGGACGCTTGACGGGCAGCATCTTCCACACTGGCCAATGCCTTCTCACTCTACAGTATCATGAAGAAAAACAAATCAGCTGAGTAACAACAGCTTATTAAATAATGATTGATAAATTTCATTGCATCATTCAATTATAAGATGTCCGTCAGACTACTAGTTTCCTTTCATAGAGAGGACCATTTTTATTCTACTTCGATGTTTCGTTGACAAAGGTATGCCAATTAGTGACTGAATGATAAACACAGAAATGACACAACATCAATATAAATGTGGAAAGAATAGCAATGATGTCTGGCCTTGTAGGCCCCTTCTAATGATTCCAAAACGGAAACTGTGAGCCATAATTACCTTTCCTTACTGCAAACAGGCTTTAGATACAAGAGTAACCAAAAACTTTTAAAACTTTTGCCGCACAACTCTATATTTGATTTGTTCATCTTTTGTTCGACAAATATCGCTCTGGTATATTCAACTACAGTAAGATTAACATACCTTAAGTCTGAGACTGCTTAAGGTTGCCTTCAACAGATCAAGATCAGGTCCCTTAGCAGAATGCACCTTGAACTCTGTGGACAGCTTCTTTATTATTATTAGACTTGCTTCCACATTGTCCAGATAAATATTGTCCTGTTACAATCACAAGGGAAAGATGACACAGCAGTCATTAGACATTTAAAGAAAAAAGGGACGAGTTCGGAATCACTAGACCAACAGAGAAAATATCAAGAACTAAGATTTCTTACCCACAGCTTGTAACAGTCAGGGTTCTGAGTCAAACACCAAATGGACAGCTCAGTAGCTTCCTTTGATAGAGCAGGGACATCTATAAAACATGAAATAATGAGGATTATATATAGCTGTATAAGCAATCACTGACAAATCTGAAACAAGCAAAGGAGCTGCAAAGCCATCATACAGTCGAACTTCTTGCTTTTACCTGACGCAACGGCTTTGATAGCAAAAGGCATTATCTGCTGGGTTAACTGCTTCATTGCTTTGCTCCCAGGGGCAGCAACAAGAGCTACCTCTTTCAGTGTGGGATAGACAGCTTCAAACCTTTCAGTGGCCTGAACATAACAAGCATCACAAACTACTCCGACACAGAAAATATACTTTTTTTTGGATGCAGAAAACATTTATTTATAGCAACTTATTAGAATATTGAGGCAATAAAGTATAATGACTGCAGTAATAATCACCTTAATACGAGCAGAAGCTGCTGGGAAGGTGATCCTCATCAAAACCTCAAGAGCCGATGGAGGCACAACACGTTCTCCCTTTCTTACTGCACCATTCGTGAGTATAGCACGGGCTTTAGGCAAGGATACAATTCTGAAAGAACAAGGAACCCACATTACCACTTGAAGAGCTGATCAAAGACCTTTCCAATAAGCTTAAGAAGAGTATAAATATGTACCTCTCAGCCAACTGTAAGATTAAGTCTCTTGACTGTGGATTACTGTTCGATTTACTGCTTAACATTGGTAAAAGAAAATGTACCCACATGAACACTCCCACGATTAAATCACCTTGGCAAGCCTATAGGAATTGAGACAAGTTAGTACAGGAGACAACGATAAGTGAAGGAGCATTGAAATGATAGATGATGGAAATATCCCAAAGATTATCTAGAAATGAGATCATACAAATGAATGATATATTTTACCTGAGTGATCGCCCAAATCATGACTGGAACCTTATCTTGTCCTTGGTATTTCCCATTTTCAGTCATTATTGGTAAGAGACTGATCAAAACATCAGGTTTCAGTCGCAATACCATTGCAAGAACCACAAACATGGCAACCTGCAGTTGAATAACATATATCAACTATGATCTGAAAAGGCTGAAGTACACAATGATCAAGGTAAACATTCTGAAATTTTTGGGTTGATATCAATTTGAGAAGATAATAAGAAGTTGAAATGCAGAACATGTAGACAAGCAAAGTATGATCTGAGGCATTTGCAACCTTACACCCCCCCCCCCCCCAGGACAATGTTTACGTAGGCAGCTGCATGCTATTCTGTAATAAAATATTTCCCACAGTAAAACTGCGTCTGTCGAGAAGTAAAAAAGGAATTGGAAGAAACAAACAAGTTCAGCAGAAAGTCGGAAATTCATTAGTTAAATGAAACAAGCACGAAAGGATATATGCATAACCGTCGAATCATTGATATTCCATAATATAATTAATTCATAGTTCAATAACATTCTAATCCTGCAAATGACATGCCATCAGCAGCATAAAGAAGGAAATTCATAAAGAAATCTTCCTCTGTCTAGAACTTGAACTATTCTAATTATTTTTAGTAAGTACAAAGCTTTTAGTTATATAAGGACCTAATTCAAACATCCACAAACTATAATCACATTTATTCTGGATATATTCCAATTAGTCCCTGCTAGCACCTTAGGGTTTCAAACCAATATTTAATACAGATTGCTGTGGAGAAACACACCTCAGTATACAAATGAACTTGTAATGGAAGGTGGTTAATCAACTTGAGCTCTTACCATTAATATACTGTTATACTTGTCCTAGAAAGAGATATTCAGAATCACTATAACTTTTGACGTTGTGTATTTTATCACCCTAGATTCGCTTTAGTAGCGACAATTAATTCAGTAGCAACATTTACTCTGTTCACTAAATTACCTTACCAAACTAAGGCCATAATCCACGTATTGTCAGTTAATCGGGCATTAAATATTAATTACCGATGATGCCGCTCAACTCTAGATTGTATTGGACCCCGATATACCCCTTCCGCGGTCATCCTTTTCCTTTCTTTTTTATGGTGGGGACATGATTCATCAAAAAAATAGCTTCATTTAATTCCAATCACACACATGCAACTGATTCTTTCTTCTTTCACCATAAAAAGACAACAGTAGTTGAATCACTGAAATCACATTACACATGTCACAAAACTCTCAAATAACATGCAGAAAAGACAGCACAAACAAAAAGTGAAAAGCACTACCTGAGATTTTGAAGCTACTTGCTGGACCACCTTTTTGGATCCCTTTGGAGCTCCTTGATGCTGTACAAGATCAGCAAGAATGCTATCCAATGACCATAACACAAAGGAACCAAGTGCATCAAATGATCGCTTGTTAAGCCAATCAACTGATGTCTTATAAACATCATCAGAAATTTGAGAAAGAGGGACCTGTTCAATATCAACAAAGTTAACACATTAAAAGAAGCAGCATTACCAATAAGACAATAAATTGGTTACTCAAAAATCGAAATTTGCAGGCGATATAGCATTCAGACGATTAAACTCACTGGCAATAGAAGAGTGGGAAAAAGAAACAATAAAGAGAAACAAGATTATTCACTTGGATTTCCAGTAAATCAAACTAATATTTTTACCCAAAACCCCAAGCAAAGATTATCAAATTAAAATTTAAGGACACCCATCTACTGATATAAAAATTATTTGGAAATTTTATGTAATTTCTACTCCTCTCTCCCATTTTATATGACACACTTTCATTTTTAGTCAATCCCAAAAAAAATTACACATTTTCTTATTTGGCAATAATTTAACTTTAAACTTTACCTTTTACGTTCAACGAAATGATTTATAACCACACAAATATCAATGGCTTGTTTTAGACCACAAGATTCAAACGTATTTCTTATTTCTTAAACTTCGTGTCCAGTAAAACTACATCATATAAATTGGGACGGCGGGAGTAGTTTCTAAAGAAAAAAAGAGCAGCTCGGTGCACTAAGCTCCCGCTATGCACGGGGTCCGGGAAAGGACCGGACCACTGGGGTCTATTGTAGACCAGCCTACCTTGCATTTCTGAAATGCAAGGTAGTAGTTTCTATCCCAATAGAATAGTAAAAAAAAAGTACAAGACTCAATCTTTAGCTTTCTGCACATTTTACATGTCAAAATTCTATCATTTTCAGAAAGAAAAATGAAATGTTCCTAAATAAGCATGTTTTGAAAAGCAAAAAGATGAAACCTTTAAGCAAATAGCAAGTCAATATAAACATAATAGAAAAAAGAGAGCAACTCACATCAATCATCTTCTCAACTGAGGATTCCCTGAGAATCTTCATCCATGGGAACTGAGATGAACTCACTTTCGCAAATGCACGGCCAAAGTAGTCTGCAAATCGCATTAGCTGTATATCTTCCTGCTTATCAAACGACGCCTGCAAAATTCACAACAGAATTCCACAATTAACATTCACAATTCAATTCACCAATGAAACAACAGATCAGATTTTTAAAATTCAAAACTCACCGATGTATCAACGAGAAAAACAGCGAGATCAGAGTTGTCGATCTTCGCAGCAGCCTCAGCAACAGTAACCTTCGGTTTCTTCACCTTCTTCACCTTACTCTTCTTCTTCTCAGCAACATTCTCAGCGTCATTCTCAACATCGCTATCGTACTCGCCGTTGTCAATGACGGCGGAACTTCCACCGGAAGCAGCAGCTTCATAGAGCCTCTGAGACTCAACTATACGCTTCCGTCTCTCCTCCGCATGTTCCTCGATCGATCGGAAAACATCACCGGAACTCTCACCGGCGTTCCAGTTGCCGGGAAAATCCTCCTCCGCCTCCTTCGACTTACCTGACTGCTTTTTGTTCTTCTTTTGATACGACACCGTTTGCCATCCCTGATCAGCTTCATTCACACCGTTGATTTTCTCCTCAATCAACATAGAATCATATTCCTCCATGGTGAAAAGCACAAAAACAAATGAAATTTCGTAAATGAAATGGAAAACAGAACAGAATTCCTCTCACTGTTTCGTTTGAAAAAAATTAATGGAAAAATGACGGTTTAGCTCGTCGGAACTATCGCCGACGGGAGAGAGATCGCGGCGAGAATGATCGGAGCATTCAGAGGAGGTTGGTGTTTATAAATCGGGTCGGGTTAAGAAGTGGACAAGAAGAGGGAGTAAGAAAAGAGTTTCCACGTGGATGTGTGAAGCCACTTGAGCATTGTCTGTTTTGCCCTTATCTTATTTGATAAATAACGTGTATTGCCATTGTGTGTCAGGCTGAGATTAGGCGATTTGGTTTTCATCTGGTGTTGTGACACCCCACGATAAGCTGTCATTGCAACAAATCCAAACCCTTAAAAGTTTTGATCGTCAAAATTGACTCGTCTAGTTATAAAAATAAGGTAGAATATTATGACCCTATTTTAATACCGAAACTTTAGGTCAATATGACCTAAATTGTTCACTTTATGACTTCAACTTGTCAAAGTGATTCAAAGAGATTTAATGAATAATGAGAAAAGTTAATCACGCATTGACATGTATTGAAGATGAGAAAAGTTACATATTATAATTATTTATCATGAAACCTAACTATTATGTATACAAGTGAAAAATGTATGTATTAAAGGTACAATAATTTAGCTAAATATTAGCCATTTTAAGACAACATTATTATGTTGGCACAGTATGATAACAATAATCGGATAAGGCAGATAATTTACTATCAAGTTGGATAAGATTCTATTACGAATTTGTCATGAGATCTTTCTAATAGGCTATTGCGTGATTTAAGGCAATATATATATTGGACTCATTGTCGGGGCTTGCTGCTTGGGGTCGACCCATATTTTATTTATAACTTTGTCGGTGCTAAATCTATTTAAAGACGCCTAAATCTTACAGAAAATAAATCCCTTTTTCTTTTCGCATTTCCTTGAAAGCGGTAGAGGGATGAACTGATGATTATGTTGGGCGTTATCTTTCTACCTCTTTTCTAATCGGCTGGTGTGGTTGCAGGGTGGCGTTGGGGTTGCGATGGTGACACGGAAGTGGGGAAGGTGACCGAAGATGGTGCTGAGATGTTTGGCCGATTGCCAGTGACCGGAGTGGCAATCGGCGGTGACGGTGACGGAGAGCAGGTGGGTGGCAGAGACGCAAAGTTGCGTTCTATGGTGGCGCGGTAGGTAACGGAGATGGGTTGACGGCGGGGGTACAGGCTGGAGGGTTGCCTGACAGACCGCCGGTAGTGGCAGTGGCGGGAGGTGGTGGTGATAGAGTGCTGACTGCTACCGGAACAGTGGTAGCATGCCGGAGAGCTTGGTGGACAAGCGGTGATGTGTCCAAATCGTCAAGAAATCTGTAATCAGTGACTCAAAATTTTTGAATGTTGTCAAAAGGGAAAACATACTCAACAAAAGTGATGTGGCGTGAGATTATGATTTTGTCGGTGGATAGTTCATAGCACAAGTACCCCTATGTTGGGAAGCCTAGGAAGGTGCACAGAGTAGATCTGGGTGCCAATTTGTGTAGGGGGGCGTGGATGTCAGATTAGGATAACACATACAACCGAAAATTCTAAGATGGTCATAGATAGAGGTCTAATGGTAGAGAATTTTGGTGGGTGTCCTATTTTGAATTGCACGGGTATGTAAAATGTTGAGAATGTGTTCTACCATTTTTAATGCATATACCAAAAAAGTAGGGGGATAGACGCATGAAAAGAAGGGTACGAATCATATTATTAATGGTGCGTCACGAGAAACGAACGATCATGCCATTAGCCGCACAAAATTTATGAAATAGGGAATTATTGAACTCACGACCATTATCACATTAAAACGTTTTTATGTCTTTTTCAATTTGTGTTTTAACCCGTGTACGAAATTCAATTAATTTGGAGAACACTTGAGATTTGAGTTTGAGGGGATAGAACTAAAGAAAGTGAGAGAAATCGTCCAAGAATACCATATAATATTTGTGGCCTAAGTTGTTAGTTATGGGAGAAGTTTTCTTCTGTTCCAAGTTCGAGTGTTGGTTCATAAGAGATCAACGATTGAAAGGCAAGGTCAATTAGTTCATTCCTTCAATATCTCTTTCTTGCTCAAATACATGATCAATAGAGCATTTATCTTCTGGATTACTGATTCCTTATTCCTCCTTTCATAGGCCGATTTCTAGATCTTCTATCCGTGCCTCGAATGCACCATATGAAATATCCACCTAGCGCCCAGAGGAGCAAAGCTCATTTTCCTTTCAGGGTAAAGTGGCGCATAAAAAGGGCTGGCCCGTCAAAAGTCTGATTTCTTCGTGAACGAAGTTCAGAATCAACAAGGCTTCGTAGAACGAAAGAAGTGTATAACTGGGATTGAATTCCACTTTTTAAGTGTCAGTAGCGGAACGTTCTGTCAATCGGGGAAGGTTTTTGGTGACAAGACCTGGAGATATCAGAAGTTAGAATGCTGACATGAGTAAAGAAAAATCATGTGAAACCATAAATCTGTATGAATAATATCAAAATAAGAGAAAGTAATACTCATAGAAGGTTTAAATGGTAGTCTAATGTGTTTCCCTAGATGACACGAGAATATGTGAAAGGTTCCCTTTATTACATTAGATTAAATTTCGGTTTCTAAGGGAATAAAAAATGTGAGAACCCGGATGACCAAGTCCACTATGTCATGTTGAGGGAGATATTATTGTTAAAACGGTGGGAGGAGTGACGAGGGCAGCTAGAGATGTGGGAGGGGTGACATTGGTACTAGACGTGGATAGGAAAGGATAGAGGCCCCCCTCACTATTGCACATCGTAAGGAGTTTTCCGGTACGGAGGTACGTTACAGAAAACCTAAATGAGTCAAAATTAATTGAAACAGAATTATCGGTGGAAAATTTTCTAATGGAGATTAGGTTCTTGATAATGTTCGGGGCATATAGGACGTTTTTAAGAAATAAGTGGAGATGCGGTGGTGGGGTTAGTGAATTGGAATGTTATGACTGTTTCCAACCATAATAGATTGCAGAGTATTTAAATTATGCATTAGAAGAAGATTACCAGAATTGTTTGTGAGGTGAGACGTGACGCCCGTATTCATATACCACGCATTATCGGGCTTCCGATGAGTCAATGTGCCAAAAGTCTGACCCAAACTGGATTGGGGAAGGCCCAGAGTAGAGAAGTGGGCCGTAGGAAATTGGGTCTGGCATCTGTGGGCCGTCGAATGGGAACCCAGACTGCTGGGCCATTGTTGGGCAGAAGGTTGGTGGGCCGGATGGCCTTGGCCCAACAGTTGGTCGAACTGCACTGTTGCTGGGACTTGGGCCGCAGCTTCTGGGCTATGTCTGATGGCCACAGCTACTGGGCTATGTCTGGGGGGCTGCTGGGCTCAAACTAGAACTGCTGCCAGTGCTACACCTCTGTCCACAGCTATATCTAGGGATGGCAATTGGGCGGGACGGGTGCCGGTACCCCTTCCCGCACCCGTACCCGCCAGAAAATTTTATACCTGTCACCTACTCGCCACCCATAGCGGGTACATTTTCAACATCCATATCCACATAGGCGGGTATATTCCTAAATCCACACCTGCTCCACCACCCAAGTGAATAACCGCCACCCGCCAATACCCGTCAACCATATTTTGTAACCAATTCATTTGTCATTTTTTCAACCTGCCAATTCATTATTATTGGGCTTATGGACTGCTAAAATTATGTGTGCCAAATTATTTGGGCTTTAGATAAATAAAAAGTTGTACAAATAAAATTATAGTTGGCGGGTATAAGGCGGGTAGGTGGATTTGGGGCGGGCGATTGGATGCGGGGCGGGGCAGGCGGGAATAACTGCAAATCCACTACCTACCCATACCCGCCTACTACCCGCCAAAGTTATACCCATACCCGGCTACTACCCTCCAGAGTTATACCCATACTCGCCTTAACTGGGGCGGGTGCGGTGCGGAATCCGCAAAATTGTACCCACCTGCCATCCCTAGCTATATCCGTGGTAGTTTCCGACCATGGTGGCTGCGGGAGATCGGGTAGGAGAGAGAAAACAATAAGGGGGTTTAGGATGTATACGAGGCGTATATAAGGCAGACACAACCGTAAACTAGGTGTATAACGGCTTAGGAAGGTTGTATTGCATAAAAGGAGTCAAAGTAGTGGATGTTGTATACGGGTAGTATATAGTGGCAGAAATGGTATATCAATCATATACAGAGTGTATATCAGCGTGTATAGGATGTATACAAGGGGTATACAACCTGTTGGAGAGATAGGGACAGAGGGAGGGTTGTATATCAGCAGTATACCATGGTATACAGGACTGTTTAGCAGAATTGGAGGATTGGCAACTGTATATCAGCGTTTATCAAAGGTATACCGGCGGCCAGAAAAAAAAGGGAATGGGCGGCCGAAATTAGGTTTTGGGTTATGAAGAATTGTTGGCTTCTGATACCATGTAGAATTGTATTAATCTCTCTTCAGAGTCTTTCACATTAATACAAATATACATAGTGTACAATGTGGAATCCTAATACAATAAGGATCATATATCTATCAGAATTATATATTACTAAATATTACATAATATATGAGATATATTTTAATTATGGTACAATGTGGAATGCACGTTAATAATGATGTTATTTAAAATAAATACAAAAGTAGACTAAGTCAATGGCTTTTGATTGTTTCATTCCTTAAAATCAAGTAGCCATGCAAAGTAGTGTTGGAAATTTGCCTTTGGTGGGGAGGTGCATCCACCCGTATTTAATAACTTAAACACTAGGATTCTGTATGTTGGAGGCTTTGTCTCTTCACACGTGCATAATCTACTAAGTGAGTAGATGATCGTAGGGCTAAGAATCGTCAAATTTCATTGAGAAATGAAAGAGATATTGGTCCACTAAGTAAAGTGTTTGAGGCATGGAAATATAGTGTGGGACAAATCTACCACATCAGTGGAAAAATGAAGAATTGTTCTCTTTATAAGTCTCAAAATTGGCTAAGGGTTTGGGACCCTAAGGGGTAACCCATGTATTTGAAGGAGGGAGAACCTAAATGTGCTTGGGTTCAAGGCTAAGTCCACACGCGCGCCGCCGCCGCGCGCCCGTCCCGTCCGATCCGGGCTCGGGTCGTGAGTCGTGGGACTTGGGCTTCTTCTGATATTATCTCTTTGGACCCCCAAATTGCTTAATATTTACAGTTTGGTCTCTGCAGTTTCTGGAAAGCTAAAATTGGAAACGACGGAAGGGAGAAAGAATTAACTCCCTCACTAATGGCCATAAACAACCATTACTTTGTAGTTAAGGAGTCCCTTCCCTTATGCTATATATTTGTGTCTTTTGGCACAATTGTGGAGACTACAAGATATACTACACAGAAGAGAGAACAACACAAATTCTGTCCAAAATGTGACCAGAAACAGTGGACAAAAATAGAAAACTCTTCCTTCTTTTTCTATTCTTCAACAAGTCGTTTCGTGTTTGTTTTCTTCGTCAGAATCAACCTATTTGCTTTGTAGTGTTGATTAGTTGTTGTTTTATCTTGAAAGATTATTGCTCGTTAACGTAAAAGCATATATACGAGGCAATCTTGTCTTAAAGACAGAGAGCCATCTCTCGACTCAGCCACATTTGTAACAATCCAGATTTAGTGTTTCTTGATTTCAGGTTATCAAGATTCAAGAATCAACAAGCTTGCGCCAGTTCTGAACATTGGCTTGTTTGTTTATCATTTCGAACACTTGTAATATTTATTTAATTTCCGTACTACTTTACATATCCAACAAGTTTAAGACAATATTTGTATTAGTGTTCGAAAGATGTCGGTCAAAAGATGTGTGACCAAATCTGGATATGGCTGTGGTTTTCTGGTAGAAGAGAGTTTTTATTATGCTGTTGAAGATCAACGTGTTCATGGTATCACCGCTCCTGAGAGTGGTGGGAACAAGCACCCAAGAGAGGCTGGGGATGTCAACTGTTCTATCTTGTAGCAGAAGGCCTATATCTGTCCCAGACAAAGGATCCAAATTATGATAAGGAGGAAATGGACACTCAGTCCGACGAAGTGACTGAAGTGGGCCAGAATTCGAAATTGGGATAAGTAATATTTCTTCGTTGTGAAGAATAAAATTAAATGATGTCTGATTAAAAAAGGCTTAAAGTAAGGAGGAATATGAAAATGTTTTCACGAAATAATTTATATTCCTTACGCTTTAAAATCAGAAGTTTAATCTCATTTTCAGAATTTAAAGATTAGATTTTGTAAACGACTTAAAAAATTCGTTCTTTTAAGTATAATTATTAAAAGTGTGTAAAGTATGTTCGCACATACGAGGGAAAAAGATCCACTTACTGTGCAAAAACTGTTACCACTCTTAATTGAGCGCCAGGGATTTCCCTAGGCACCAATCATAAGGGAATAAGACTAAAAGCTAAAGACGTTGAGCCTGTCACACTATTTGGCAGAATATCCTTCATAGGATGATATTGGACACTCAGCCGTACAAAGTATACGGGCGACTGGAGTGGGCCAAAATTCATTTGAAAGATGATATTGGACACTCAATCATACAAAGCCTACGGGCGATTGGAGTAGGGACAAAATTCCTTTGATAGGATGATATTGGACACTCAGTCATACAAAGCCTACGGGCGACTAGAGTGGGGCCAGAATTCATTTGATAGGATGATATTGGACACTTAGTCGTACAAAGCCTACGGGCGACTGGAGTGGACCAGAATTTCCAGAGTCTTAAATGATCTGAAGGCCAAAAGAAAGGCAGAAAAGTAATGGACACCTAGTGAGGTGGGCTAGAGTTTCCAGGTCTTAAATGGTCTGAAGGCATAAAGAAAGGCAGAAAAGAAATTGGACACTCAGTCTGCCAAAGCACCTAGAGTGGGCCAGAGTTTCCAGGTCTTTAATGGTCTGAAGGCCTCAAGAAAGGTAGAAAAGAAATTGGACACTCAGTCTGCCAAAGCAACTAGAGTGGGCCAGAGTATCCAGATCACATATGCTCCGGTTACGCCCTAACCACGGGCAAGGGATTGTTCATGTGAAGCAACGACACCTCTAAAGTAGAAGGGGTTGGAGAGGTTGTCCTCAATAGGACTTCAGGAATGGGATCACTCTAAAAAAGGAGGTGATACATGTCCCAAACTTGGTTTAAGGGACGATGTTGGTCAAGCTGGTTTGAGACTAGTCCAACAGGTCTATAAGAACTAAGAATGGTACAGTATGTCTGTAGCCAAATGAATGATATATTTGTAGTTCGTGCATCTATGCCATCATAGATTAAGACACGTTAAATAGAAAGTCATTCAAAAGCTAACAAAGTTGAGATTGTTGCCTTCTGTCGACATAAACCCTCAAAATGAATGTGAGGTAGGCGAAGAGGCAAAATCACCTTTCCATTCCGTCAAAGGAATAACGAAAGAAGCACCGCTCCTCTAGAACTTAGTCACACCTACATGGGTGGTTTGAAGTTTATACAAAATAGAGGGAGGAGACAAGTACTTTATGACCTTCATTGATGATGGTACAACATATTGAATCCTTTATTTGTTGAAAAGCTAAGATGAAGTTGTTGAAGCGAATAAGCGCTACAAAGAAGAAGTTGAAAATCAACTAAGCCTGCGGATTGAGGAATTCGTAGTGAAAGAGGGGGAAAATGTGAAGCATCGTTCATCAAACGACTGCTCATTACTCACCTCAGTCTAACGATATTAGCCAAGCGCAAATCCGTACGCCCAAATTATGTGGGGCAAGGCGATCATTACCACTACTGCGATTCTCAACAGAAATACGTATAAGGATAAAGATAACCCTCCGTGTGAGACATGGAAAGGATCTCACATACAAATGTTGTGATGTGGGGTGGCTTGGTGGAAGTTGGAATACCGAAATAGGTCAAGTTGGACTGAAGACTGTAAATTGCATTTTCACTGGATCTGCAAATAACAGTAGTGCTTATCGCCTCTTGGTGTCAAAGAATGCTGAATTCTTTGAAGATAACTTTCCTTGAAAAGGAAAAAGAAGTAATTGCTCAAGGTTAATAAGAACCCGCGAGTGCCTGACTGTCTGGAACTAGATGTTCCGTATCTACAGGACTCGGAAGTTGTTGTCTATCCGGAACTTAATATTCCAGATCTACAGAACTCTGAGATTCTAGATGTTGAACCGAGATGAAGCAAAGAGGGGACAAAGACTTGTTCCAGGCCTTCTAGCTTGTATGGTTGAGAACGAACCATGTACAATTAACAAAGAATTGTCATCTCCAAAAGCGCTGCTTTGGAAAGAAGCTAAAGAGAGAAATAGATTCCATCATATAGAACTATACTTGTGTAATGGTTGATCTTCCTCCGGGAAAAGAACCTTTGGGTTGTGAAAAAGAATACTCAAAAGTGAGTACAAAGTAGATGGATCTACTGACGAGTATAAGGCCTCGGCTACTTGTACATGTGCTTCCCTGTGAATAACTTAACATCCAGGGCCATTGCAGTCTTGCGTGGCATGGATGTTGAAACAGCCTTCCTAACCGGAGAGTTGGAAGGGGAGAATCAGAGTTGGTTTGCTGGACTGTTGGGCTTCTTCCTGAACTTTCATTTTGGTCCCTGAAATGTTTACATTTTAGTCTTGGAAGTTTCAGATAAAATAGAAACAATAAATCTGACCACAGAAACATTGACTCCGAAGTTAGAAAGCCAACAGTTGGAAAACCAACAGTCTGAGAGTGTAAGTTATATTGAAATAAAAGATATGGGTATCACAGATGATATCTTAGGAATTGGATTTCTAAGACATCTAACGGACTGGTCTAACTCCAAACTCAGTTGTGAGATAATTGACAGTCTTGTTGAAGCCACCAATGGATATGAATCATAGAACTGATTGAAATCATGGTGCACCCATAGACAAGGAGCGATATGTGCAGGTCACATGTAGTTCAATGTATTGTACACACTACAACCGACCTAATATCGGCCGACAAAGCAGATCAGTTGAACTAAGGTTCACTGATGATTTTAATAAATGATCAATAGAAGGCGTTGAGTCGGATATGACGATATCTGAAATATTCGCTTATCTACGGATTATGGTATTCTGGATGTCCAACGGTTCTGGGAGAACACAGTGATGTAAATTGGACATCAGATGTAAAGAACACCAAAGCCACAAGTAAATGTGTATGGTGGGTCTTGGAAAATCCTCTAAGCAAACTTGCATCGGCCGATTCATGATGGAATCGGAGTTTATCACTTTATACAAAGCATGAAAGAAGTTGAGTAACTTCACGACTCTTTAGAGGACGTCCCTTATTGGGAGAACCCGTGCCTTCAGCAGTTATACAATGTGGCTAACCGGTCGGCTTCAGGAAAGACACGGATGACGGCGTCTGGACATATCTGTCAGAGACATAAAACTGTATGGTAGTTGATCATCACGGGTGTCACTTCCTTGATTACTAATCAAATGATATAGCGGACCCTTTTAACTAAGGGACTACCCGGAGATCAAGTGTTCTGCATGTCTAGGGGAATGGGCTTAAAATCCAAACTATACAAACCTTTGTGGTGGTAACCCAACCATACTGACTGGAGATCCCAAGAATTTGGTTCAATGGAAAAACTAAGCTGTAAAATGGTTCAGTTAAGCGCTTCGATGGAAGCAAGAGCACTTCGGATAATGATTTTCTGTAGGAAAACATGAATCCAAAGTTGTTCCCGCGATAGACATTAAAGTGCTACCTGCATGGTGGGTAAATGATAAGCTTCCAAACCTTTAACGATCCTCAAACGGTTGAGGTTAATGTTGGGGAAACTTTTAATGATTCCTAACACTTGTGAAGTGGGGTATAACAGGATACCTTATAAGAGATCACCTATTTAAGTGCGAGGACAGGTCGCCTCAAATGAACGCACTTAAGAATCCAAGTGTGTCCATGGCCACAACGGACAAAATAATAAGAAGAAAACGAATAAGGAGAGTTATTGTGTTGGTATCATTGTCTTGGCTTACACTAAACACTGACGGATCAAGACATCACGTTCACCGCGCAGTAAGTAAGTCTGTTGGTATTCAACTAGGGAAGGTTCAAAGTGGAAGCTACCTCTCCTGATGCAATATCTTTTCGCTGAAAGATTGTTGAAAGTAGGCACCTTGTGTGTGCGCCAAATTTTTTTTCAAGGGGGTATTGTTGGAAATTTGCCTTTGGTGGGAAGGTGCGTCCATCCGTATTTAATGACTTAAACACTAGGGTTCCGTATGTTGGAGTCTTTGTCTCTTCACACGTGCATAATCTACTAAGTGAGTAGATGACCGTAGGGCCAAGAATCGTCAAATTTCATTGAGAAATAAAAGAGATACTGGTCCACGAAGTAAGGTGTTTGAGGCATGGAAATATGGTGTGGGACAAATCTACCACATCGGTGGAAAAATGAAGAATTGTTCTCTTTATAAGTCTGAAAATTGGCTAAGGGTTTGGGACCCCAAGGGTAACCCATGTGTTTGAAGGAGGGAGGACCTAGATGTGCTTGGGTTCAAGGCTAAGTCCACACGCACGCCGCCGCCGCCCGTCCGGTCCGGGCTCGGGTCTTGGGCCTTGGACTTCTTCTGATATTATCTCTTTGGACCCCAAATTGCTTAATATTTACAGTTTGGTCCCTGAAGTTTCTGAAAAGCTGAAATTGGGAACGACGGAAGGCAGAAAGTTTCTGCCTGCCGTTTGAGTTGATTTTTGGAGCGTAAAACTCCATTAATCTGCACTTAATCTCCTCCCTAAAAGCTCATTTATGTTGCACATTAAATCAGTCATTACTTGGCTGATTAACTCCCTCACTAATGGCCATAAACAGCCATTACTTGGCAGTTGAGGAGTCCTTTCCCTTATGCTATATATTGGTGTCTTTTGGCACAATTGTGGAGACTACAAGATATACTACACAGAAGAGAGAAAAACATAAATTATGTCCAAAACGTGACCAGAAACAGTGGACAAAAACAGAAAACTCTTCCTTCCTTTTCTATTCTTCAGCAAGTCGTTTCGTATTTGTTTTCTTTGTCAGAATCAACCTATTTGCTTTGTAGTGTTGATTAGTTGTTGTTTTATCTTGGGAGACTATTGCCCGTTAACGTAAAAATATATATACGGGGCAATCTTGTCTTAAAGACAGAGAGTCATCTCTCGACTCATCCACAGTTGTAACAATTCAGATTTAGTGTTTCTTGATTTCAAGTTATCAAGATTCAAGACTCAACAAGCTTGCGGCAGTTCTGAACATTGACTTGTTTGTTTATCCTTTTGAACACTTACAATATTTATTTACCTACCGTACTGCTTTACATATCCAACAAGTAGTTAATCTATATGATTAGTCTTTTAATAAATCCAACAATTGGGGACTAAAGTTACAATTTTTTAATTATTCCACAAGAACCATACACCGTACAGCCTCGACATAGCATAGCTCCACTTTTACTCCACGTTCTATATTTAAATAAAAATAATTAAAAATATCAGTAAATGTAAGTCAAAGGAATTATCAAGATCCATGGCATTTCTGAAAATAAACCTAACTAACAGGGACAAAACAGGAAGAACATAAAGTGCGATATTTGCAAAGACTTCTTTTCCCATCTCTTGATGGGACCCAGTAATGGGTAGTAGTTTTGAGATAAATTTGAAATTAATGGTTTGGTGAGGATATTTTAGTAATATTCATAAATAGATTCATTAAATCTCATAATATTGGCAGTTTGTTAGAATTTAGAAAATTGACATAAATGGTCTACTATTTAAGGGAAAATAATAATTAATATTAGATTGCCTAAATCTCTATAAAGGGTAATTAGTTTTCTATATGATGTGGACATGACATCATAATTGTTTAGGAAAATAAGGAAGTGGTCCTTTTGTATCAAAAGGAAAAAGGTTAGAATTTTTTTCCAATTTGTATTCAACTGACTTTTCTCTTTTTAGGAAAAGGGAAAAAATTTAAATTTGTCTAGTATACATACTAACACATGAGAAAGAACAATGTTGGAATTAGTAAAGAAATTGAAAGCAATGTCACTCTAAAAAAGAAAAAAATTAAAAGCAATGTCATTCTGAAAAAGAAAAATATTGAAAGTGATATCAATAATTTACTAGTAATCTAATTAAATGTAGCCGATATATATATATGTGTGTGTATTTATTATAATTTGATAATTTAACTTACCAGTCTCATCGATTAACTTTTCGCGGTTTAGAGAAGAGTGAGAAGGAGCCTTTGATGATCATATATTAATAGAAAATTTGTCGTTCGTTTAATTAATATTTTTTATTTTTATTTTTCCCATTTCTACTTGTTCGAATAAATTGTTATTCAAACTTAGTCGTCTTTCTTTAACTTCGTTTTCTTATTTTTGCTTACTTCTTGTTTTTTCATTAAATCGTATATTTTCGTATAACTTAAATGGGTTTAATGAACAGTTTGAGATAATCTAATTTAATATTACAGTAAATTCACTAAAATTGATTTTGATATAAACATGAATATAATGTTTGGCCGAAGAGATTTTCATAATCTTAAAATAAATTCAATATAATCTTATATTAACAGTTTGTTAGATTTTGAAATTTGAAATAAACAACTTATTTGTAATAGTTTGATAGTTCAAAATCTCGACGGCTATTTTTATCATCTAGCTTTTGCGGTTTGGAGAAAGAAAGAGGGAGCCTTTGATGATTGTATATTGATTGAAAAATTGCGCTTCTTTTAATCATATTAATTTATATATTTATTTATTTTCTCCTTTCTCCAAAATATTTACTAGTCTAAATAAATTGTTGTTATTCTTTCCTTAACTTCTTTTTCTTTTTCTTTTCTACTCTTCTCTTTCTCTTAAATAAATAGTATATTTTGATATTACTTAGAGCGACTAGATAAAAAGTTTGAGATAAATTAATTTAACGTTATAATAAATTCGATAAAACCTCATATAAGAAGTTTTGAGATAAATCTAAATTTAAAGGTTAGGTAAAGAGATTTTTGTAATTTTAAATTAATTCAGTGAAACCTCATATTGAAAGTTTGTTTCAAATTTGAAAAGTTGAAATAAACACTTATTTTAATGGAAAGAGTAATTAATATTGGTTACCTAAATCCTAAAAGGGAAAAACATTGGTTTTAATTCCATTTAATGTGGATATGCACATCATAACTGTTTAGGAAAATAAAGAAATGGGTCGGGAATCCATGACCTTTTCCCAAAATTTTGTTAATATAATTTAATTAATGAACTTTTTTGTTTTAAAGAAAAGGAAAAAAGTGAAATTTGTCTAGTATACATTATTTTAACACTTAAAAGGGCAACTTTGGAAAGAACATAAGAATTGAAAGCGATATGGTGTATATTTACTACTAATGCAAAAAAATAAAATTAGCGGAATACATATTTAGGTATTTATTGTTGTTTGATAGTTCAAAATATCATCCTCACCAATTATTTTATTATATTTTTTAATCTAAAATACAGTTCACAATCAAACTTACTGTTAATGTTGGATTTTGTATTGTGACATTTAACCCAACATATCTCCTAAAGTATTGATATGAATGTGTAAGTATGTTGGGACAAATGTTGCACAACATTCAGACCAACATTTTCTGAACATATTTTGTCTTACTTCACGCGATGCAGTAATATTTGTGTAAATATTACTATGAGGTAAAAATTCCAACTTTACCAATCTTTGGATGGACTTGTAGTTGACATGTCCTAATCTATGATGCCATAAATTAGAGGACTCAAGCAAGTAAGATGAAGAGGCTTCAATATTATTGCTTTTACGTAATACATAAATGGTGTTCACTTTGAAGAGGCCTTCACCGACGAATCCTCTTCCCACAAATGTTCAATTCTTAGTGACTACAAATTTATTGGACTCAAACACTAGCCTAAAACCAGCATTAACCAATAAAGGACATGAAATTAAATTTCTTCTAATATCAGGAACATGCATCACTTCCTTCAGAGTGAGCTCCTTTCCAGAAGTCATCTTCAGGACTACCTTTCCTACCCCAGTACGTAAGAGGAAGCGTTGTTGCCCATGAACAACTTCTTGTTTATAACCAGTGTATAAGTGGAGAAGGCATCTCTGTTGGAACAGATGTGTCTTGTAGCACCTGTGTCCATCCACCATTGCATAAGACCCTCAACCAGGTTTTCTTCTAGCACCACCGCTGAGAACTCCTCAATCATGTCATCCAGAAACTGGTCCTTGACAACGTTAACCTGAGCTTTTTCCTTAGCCTTGGCCTTCTCTTGTTGCTCGGTCTTGAGCTTGCGACAGTCCTTGATCATATGACCAGGTTTCCCACAATGGTGACAGATTCCTTTGAATTTCTCCACTGCTTGGGTTTTTCCGTCTTTCTGGAGCTTGCGCTTATTGCTTAGGTTCCCTTTGGCCTCAACCAGATTTTCCTTTGCCTCAGCGGGTTGTTTACCCCTAGGCAAGGCCTTCTTATTATCTTCCTGAATTTAGAGTTTGATAATAAGTTCTCCAAAGGTCATCCCTTTGTCTTGAGCTTTAAGTAGCTCATAAACTCATTCCACGAAGGAGGTAACTTTTCAATCAGTGATGCAACCAAAAACTGCTCGTTTGGCTTCATACCTTCCAAATCCAGGTGATGTAAACTCATTTGGAATTCCTGGACTTGGGACATCACTGTCTTATTATCCACCATTTGAAATTTCAGAAATTTTCCAATAATGAATTTCTTAGTAGCTGCATCTTGTGCGTTGTACTTCTTTTGTAGCTTCTCCAACAACTCTTTAGCTGTGCCAACGGTGCAATACACCGTGTAGAGGGGGTCTGACAAGTAGTTCAATATGTAATTCTTACACATGAAATCACTATGACTCCATGCATTAAGAACCATGCCATTAATGACATTGATACCTAGGCCCCCTTCACCCGTTTCAGAAGGCGGAGGGTCCATTTCATCTCCAGCTTGTGGAAGATCTTCTGTTAGGAAACGTGTCATTCCCATAATAGTCAGATAGAAGAGCATCTTTTGAAGTTTAACCCCATGAACTTTTCAGGGCGTTCATGGTGAAATTCAGCGGGTAGAGGAGCAGCAACATTCCCTTGAGCGGCAGCAAAGGCGTTGGATGAGCCTTGAGCAACCGGAAAGGCATTAGGAGTGCCTTGAGCACTGGGGAAGGCAGAGGGATTGCCTTGAGCAGCAGCAGAATCAGAAGCAGTTTGATTTATATCAGTCATTTTTCTAACTTAGTTACTTACAACAAAATCTTGTCTTAAAATTGGGATACAATTGTCGTAGAAACGGGAAGTAAGTAACTATTACAATAGTAGAAAGGATAAACAAACTATTACAATAAAACTGGAAATTAAAACCTTAACAAACTGCTTGTGTGATTTGCTGAGTCGAGTGATGGCACTCTGTCTTTAAGACAAGATTGCCCCGTATATCTCCTTTTACGGTATTGAGCAATAGTCTTCCAAGATACAACAACAACTTTAACAAGTGAGCAAATGAAACTCAAGTGTTACTCTTGAAGAACTTTGAGTATAGTAACTTTGCTAGAGAGGAAGAATATCAACTCTGAAAATTCTGGAGTATTTTATAAGTGTTGAGTGTAGTGTCTTTCAATTGAGCCAAAGACCTCAATTTATAGTGTAAGTAGAAGACCTCTCAACTAGCCAACTAATGGCCTTCAATAGCCATGTAATTGCACTTGATTGAGGGGTTACATTAAGCCAAATAATGGCTGAATTCATGTGACAAGTAATGGAGAATCAATGCTCCAAAACCAGCCCAAACGTCAGATTTTTTCAACTTCCCGTCGTAGCATTCTGCCTCTGAAGCATCGCGGCACTGTGAATCAGCACCGCGGTGCCGTGGCTCCGGTAGTTGACCAGCTAATTTGCGCCGCGGTGCAGCCTGGGAGGCACCGCGGTGCTCTGGCGCCTCTGCTCCGACGGTTGTGGCGCCGCGACCCTTCACGGCTCCGCGGCGATTTCTGACTCGTTTCATTTTACACTTTGTACACTTCTTCCTTCATTTACCAACTTGGAATACTTTGTCATTTGGCCAATAACCATCCATAATTCTATGTCTCAAACGTATAACATACGTACCAATATCTCTTTCACTAATGAAATTTGCGATACTTGGCACTACGTGTGCACGTGTGTGGAAACGACGTTTCCGACGTGCGGGCCCAATAGTCCGAGTCATAAATTAATGGGATATACTTATTTTCACATTTAGTAAATTTTCAACACTAATCCATATAGCAAGAGGGGTAGAGGGTGTTCTGCTCAATGTAAAGCTGATAAATAGAGCGTTATCGACTAATAGAATTTATTCTAGAGGTTTGGTTCAAAGTCAAATCTCATAAATAGTTTAAATAATGTTGTGACTAAACGAAATTTAGAATTGATTCATTAATGACTAAATTATTTTAGTACCTTCTTGAAATGTATTTAGGTTAGTATATTTATTTGCCTAATTTTTAGTTTGGAAATCCTAAAAGGTTTTGTAGGTTCAATTTTCTACTACTTGTTATTTTTATTTATAAAATTTTGACATGATAAATCATTCCAATACGGTGAAATTTATGAACAATTTAATAAGATAGGTAGTAGATAGATAACAATATATATCGTTTGTCTCAATAACATTTTGTTTTATTGGTAGAAGTAATTATTTCTCCTTTCTCAATTTATGTGAAGGGATTCTAAAATTAGCATTTAATTACTCACTAATCAAGATTTAATCATAATATTATAAAAATATAAATAAATTAATCTGTGTCATTGTCCTGAACGACGCTAATGTTATCGTATTCATCTGATTCTTCCTCTTCCTCATTGTTGGCATCGTCATATTCATCCCCGCCACCGTCCGCCGCATCTTCACTGTTAGGTGAACGATTCCCTCCCATTCGAGAGCGTCGTAGTCCAAGTCCAAAACTTCGCACTGTTCTCTTTGTTCATCACTGTCAAATATCCATTTCTTCATAAGGCTTTTGCAGCACCAGGGTATCCCTCAATTCACACTTTCTTGTAAATGTTTCTCTAGGTCGTTCCACTCCGGCATGTCCGGGTAGGTGGTGCAACTTTTGATTTTCCAACACTTCCTAACATGTTTCATCAGTCCCTTCGAAATTAAGGTCTTCCAAAGCATGATGGAGATCTAGAATTTTCTCTAACTCCAATATCTCCTTGTATGAAGCCATAATAACCAGCTCTTCGTCCTTTAGATAGTTCGTTTGGTAGGTTGTCAATATTACTTGGACGACCAGAAGACCATGTCAACGACATAACACCTCGTAGTCACACCGCTTGGAGTATAACTCCACCCACTTGAGTTTTTCTCTCCATATGCCTACGCCGTGAGGTTTGCAGTCGTGAACCTCTCATTCGATGATATGTCTGGCGCCTCCTAGCGGTTGTGTGATATTTATTGGCTCATTCTTCAAGGGGCGAAGAACACCGTAGTATTTTTGTTGATGCAGGCTAGTATAACAACCAAGCATGGATTTGTTTCCTAGGTATGGTGTAATTAAATTAAATTTTTCGTTTCTCCCATTTGGATTTCTTAAACTCCCCTCTCCTTTCTGTTTCTTTTTAAACCAGTCGCTGAAGAAAGATTTTTTAAACATTTTAGAAATAATCGGTGAAAGTATAGAGGAATGAATACGAAAAATACTCGTTGAATCGTTATATTTTTTAGTTGAAGTAGTCCGCTTATTTATAGATGGTTGAATGAATCTCAAGTACTATTGAATACATCATCATATATTGCATGCGGGTTACGTAGGAGATTGGAATATACCATGGATAATGTGACAACTCTTCTCACTTTTATGACAATACGTATATGACATAATAGTTCACGTGCTTAAAGTTATTCATGTTAGGCGATAAATAATGTAACTTTATGACATCTTACTTGACGTTTTTATTTGACTAATTTTTAATATTTTTAACTTTTTTGTTTATAGGTATGGATCTTCCACAAATGACCCTACATTCGGGTCTAGAAGAGTGTGATGTGCTAATAATACAGGAGAAACATCAATCACATGGTGTGTGGGATGGAACCTTGGCAGGACACAAAGCGTACATATCTCCACGTCGTGCGAATCGCGAATTCTAGAAGCACGTGAGGCGTCATCCTTTGCATCCTTGACTACTTTGGCAAATCCTACCTCTACTATTGGTGAATTAGGACACCTAATTATTAAACTCCTGCAAACTAAAGCTTGAGATAAAATTAGTGTATAACTGCTGAGAAAAAATTGTAGAGAATATAACTTGGAAATACCCGCATTTGGAGGTGGGCGCCTGACTGAAATTAAAATACCCGCATTATAAGGTGGGCGCCTGACTGAAACTAAAATACCCGTATTATGAGGCGAGTGTTGTGTTGAAGACGTCGTTGTAATGTTGTTGATGTCGCTGCAATGATGTAAAAGATAGTTGTGCTGCCGTAACGTCGAGGACGTTGTTGTAATGCTGTAAAAGATAATTGTTGTGCTGAAGACGCCGTTGAGTAGGCGTGTTGTTGATGATGTTGTTGTAATGCTGTAAAAAATAGTTGTTGTGTTGAAGACGTCGTTGTAATGCTGTTGACGTCGTTGTAAAGCTGTAAAAATAGCTGTTGTGCTGAGGACGTCGTTGTAATGTTGTTGACGACGTTGTAAAGCTGTAAAAATAGTTGTTGTGCTGCAGTAACGTCGATGACGTTGTTGAAATGCTGTAAAAGATAGTTTTATAGGCGTGTCGCTCGGATTGTCATAAGGAGTTCCATGTTGGGCTGAAGTTCCTGCAAATTAAAAACTCCTGCAAACTAAAGCTTAAGATAAAATTAGTGTATAACTGTTGAGAAAAATTGTAGAGAATATAACTTGGAAATACCCGCATTAGGAGGTGGGCGCCTGACTGAAATTAAAATACCCGGATTATAAGGTGGGCGCCTGACTGAAATTAAAATACCCGTATTATGAGGCGGGTGTTGCGTTGAAGACGTCATTGTAATGTTGTTGATGTCTCTGCAATGATGTAAAAGATAGTTGTGCTGCCGTAACGTCGAGGACGTTGTTGTAATGCTGTAAAAGATAATTGTTTTGTTGTAGTAACGTCGATGACGTTGTTGTAAGAAGTTCCACGTTGGGTTGAAGCTCCTGCGAAATTAAAGCTCCTGCAAACTAAAGCTTGAAGCAAAATTAGTGCAGAATTGCTAAGACAGAAATAACGGAGAATGAGTACATAGAAATGCGACCCTGTGAGTCAAAATGACGCCCTTGAACAAACGTAGTACGACGACGTTGCTGTAAGGACGTAATGTTGATCTCGTCGTTGCAAGAATGTAATGCTGATGACGTTGTTGCAAGAATGTAATGCTGTTTGTTGTAAGAGATAGCTCCGCGTCGCGTTGAATCTTCCGCCGATTCGAACTCCTGTGGACTGTGAATTAAAATGTCGCCTTAGTACAGACGAAAATGTGATGTGACGTCCTTGTCGTCGCTTGATATAAATGACGTTCTTGCCGTCAGTTTGATGTAATAGCTGGTTTCACGTCGGTTTGCTGTGTTCAAGCTCTCTGTGATTAAAAATCCTTGTGCAGACATAATGGTTGGGACCGTGTAGGTCAAGATGATGTCTTCGTATGGATGCAAAACAGGAACGTAATCCTTGTAGTGAGTTGTGATGTCGAAATTCTTTGGGAAATTGATCATAAGTGATGTGGCTTCCCTGCTTCTTTCAACCTGAAGAACCTGTACTCAAAGAAAATTTGTGAGTTTGGGGGAGGGGCGGTTGATTCGCGTTGACTTTGTAGCTTTGGCTCTTGATAGTTGCATGTCCCGCCGATTCGGACTGTAGCCCCTATCTAGTTTCCGCCTTGGCTAACCGCTAATGGAAACTGTTGAAACACAATTTGTTTATAAGAAAGTAGGCATATCGGTAAAAAAAGTTCTTGTCGAATTCTAACGAAAATATTTGTTGAAAATAATTTACTTATAAGAAAGTAGGCATATCAGTAAAAAGTTCTTGTCGAACTCTAACGAAAATATTTGTTGAAAATAATTTACTTATAAGAAAGTATGCATATCAGTGAAAGTTCTTGTCGAACTTTAATGAAAATATTTGTTGGAAATAATTCGCTTATGAGAAAGTATGCATTTATGTAAAAAGTTCTGTCGAATTCTAACGAAAATAATTTGCTTATGAGAAAATATGCATTTATGTAAAAAGTTCTGTCGAGCAGTGACATGCGGTGAAACAAAGCAAACGTCTTATCCAAAATCCTTCTTCTCGGTTGAAGATTTAGTTTGCCGATGCTTTTCCATGTTTATCGGCATCCTCTGGCAGTGATCCCTTAAAAATGCCCCAGTTTTCGATATGTGAGGATGATGAACTTTCGAACGGACAACCGAGTCTTGTGTAGATTGTTTGCCTGTCCTATCAGGGTGATTAGATGGGTCCATTTTGTCATATGTGAGAAAAAAAGAGAAAATATTTCCTAATGGTGGGACCGAGGCCGATTTAGGCCGCCTACGTATCCCGCCGAGGGAATCAGGTCATGACGTAGTTCATTACAAGCAAAGGAGATTGTAAGGGTTTTTCTAAAAATGAGACCGAAGCCGATGTGGCCGCCTACGTATCCCGCCGAGGGAATCAGGTCATGACTACGTGTTACAAGTGAAGGAGATTGTAAGAGTTTTTTTTAAAATGGGACCGAAACCGATGTGGCCGCCTACGTATCCCGCCGAGGGAATCAGGTCATAACGTAGTTCATGGTACAAAAAAAATGTGTTTTGGGGGAAATTTGCAATCTAGGAAACGAAACCCGACATGGGTTCTTTGCGTATCCCGCCAGAGAGCGCAACTTTTACAACATAGGAAAAGTATTACATAGAGAACAACTAATCTTAGATATGGTATCTCTTCACTGCATCTGCATTGATGGTTTTTGGCCATTCTATTTTGATAAGGTTGCCCCGAACAATTGCGTCCATCTGCTTTCCATCAATCAGTCTCTTAGTATATGATTCTGTATCCACTTGGCTGCGAAAGACATAGTATTGCCCCAATAGAAGTCCTGATTGTAGTGCGGTAGCCCAAGAATACAAATGGCAAACGTCCGTGCCGACACTTATAACTATCATCCATCTTGATGTTTCATCCAAATCTGGCTTTGACTTATTAAAAAAAAATGCCCCAATTCTTCCGGTCGTGAGTCTTCCTTATATTCTTCGAAGCCTTACTTGTTGTTTGGGACCTTGTTTGCTTGTTTCATTATATGTCACATATTACCGACAAATTAGTTTGCATGATAAAGAAAAGAAAATTATTGAACAAAACAATTTTAAAATAGCAAAAGCAATGCAGATGTGTCATTTTGAGCTTTCAAAAGGTGGAGGTAAAACATATTAAATGCATAGATGTGGTTCAGGCCTCAATCTGAACCGCATTGTTTCATTAATGCAGTTAGCTAGTTTCCGGGAGAAATGAGGCCGGGGCACAAGTCCAGTTTTTCAAAACATCTCCTTGCTCTGTATCCCAAATGGTTGAGCCTCTAGCGTAATCACTGAGAATCACATTGCATTTTGCTTCTTCTTCAGCAATGAAAAATCCTTTGAATCCCTTCACGAGGTTGGCTTCATTGTCCTCCTTTGATTCCTGAGTGGCGCATGCTTTGACGAATGACTGACTTAGAGGCGGAACAGACTTTGGTAAAGGAGCATCTCTCTTTCTTCGGAGATTGGTTGACAAGACTTTTTCAGGAAAAGACGGTGCCATGATCCGCCGCTTTGGAGGAAGTACTTCTACTCCAAACGGTGCCCTCACTTGGACTGTAATCATAGGGGTGATAAAGGTCGATGATTCAACATTTTCCTTTCCCTGGACTGGCACAATAGTCCCTTCCAAATTGTGTTCTTCAGCAACCGAAATCATGTTCATATCGGCATCGTCATGATTTGGCAAAGGGTTATCGTTTACATTAGAGGAAGATACTTTCAATTGGATAACTCCTTCTTTGATCAATGCCTCGATTTTGTCTCTGAGGGCATAGCAATTTTCAAGTGTCATGTCCAGGGATTCCCGAGTGGTATGCACAATGCTTAGTCTCATCATGCCATTTGGGAACAGGATTGGGGACATTTCCTGGGATGGGCTGGAGTATTCCTACGGTTCTCAGTCGTTCATACAACTGGGCTCGAGGTTCGGCTAAAGGTGTATAGGTTTTGGCTGGCTTTCTTTCGTGTTTTGCGCGGGGTCTGGGTGCATTTGGTGCATGGACTTGTGGATGAGGTAAGTATGCGGGCTGATATTGTGGGAGATTCGGATAGGCTGGCGCTTGAGGCAGGCTATATATTGGCTGAGTATGGTAGACAGGGTAGGGAGCAGGTGGGTATTGATAGTAAGGTTGAGGGATTTGAGCGTATGTGCAATAATAAGAAGGCTGAGGACTTTGGTTGTTTTTATTGTAGTAGGGAGGCTGGGGTGATGGCATTTGGTAGGTTGACATTTGATTTGGCCTATGTTTCTGAACTGTCACCACAGAGGACACTCCGTCTCTCTTCCTCTTTACTGCTCCCTCAAATGAGTCCGACGGGATTGTCTCACTCGTTGCTTGCAATGCTACAAAGTTTGTAATTCTTCCTGTTCTGATTCCCTCTTCTATGAAATCTCCCATCCTTATAACTTCAGAGAAACTTCGTCCTATGACGCTCATCATTCTCTCATAGTATGTTGCATCTTTCAAAGATTGTACAAAGAGAGTGGTCATCTCACTTTCTGCTATCGGGGGTTGAATTTTTGCTGCTTCTGCCCTCCACTTCATGGCATATTCTCTGAAGGTCTCTGTGGACTTCTTTTCCAACCTCATCAGATAAAATCTGTCCACGAAATCTTGTGCCATCGTGCCCCAATTACGCCATTTTCACGGGTTTTGGCTCGTGTACCAGTTGAGTGCTTCTCCTGTTAAACTCCTTACGAACAACTTCATTATGATGGCCTAGTTTTTACCTACCCCAACCAGTTTGTCGCAGTACGATCTCAAATGAGAGTAAGGATTTTCTTTCCCATTAAACAAGTCAAATTTTGGCATTTTATATCCGACAGGCAATTTAATGTCGGGATGCATGCACAGATCTTCGTACTCGAGTCCTTCATGCCCCTTACTGGTTTGGATATTCTTGAATGCTTCTTTTAGGCTGTGAATCTCTCTCGCCACACTTTCATCGGTTCTTATCCTTACCCGCCTGTCCATTTCTTCACACTGACCAATTTTCTGAAGAGCCATGTTTGGTACTGTGGTAGTAAAAGGTTGAGCTTCCGTTGCATATACTGGTGGCACATGCTGCTCGTTGGGATCAGCGACGTGTGCCATCAATATGTGTGTGGCTGCCCGGTGATTTTGCGTGGAAGGGGTGCTTTGGATGAGTGGGGTAATTTGGGTATGTGGAGTTGTGAAGGATGCCGGATCATTTTGTAGCGGGCTTTGTTGTGGACTTGCTTGCGGGTTAGTGTGTTCTGGATTAATTTTGCTTAGTGGCGAATTTTCGGGGAGATTTTGAGAAAATGGTTGTTCATGAGATGAAAAAGTTTGCGGTGCAGTTGCATTCGTCCCTTGTTCAGGGAGTGGGGTATTGGCGCTAATGGACAGGTTTGTGAGATTTTAGAGTCGCTCTATCTCAGTCTGCATGGCTGCCATCTGTTGTAACAGTTGGGCGATGTATTTTTCTTGGACGGTAGCATTTCTATTTTCCGAAGCCTTTGGTTCATCTCTTGAAAGAGTGATAAGTTCCAGGCCAGTCTGTTCGGATGCATCTAAATCAGTCATTTTGCTGAAGGATTGTGCCTTTGACCTCGTGAAGTAGGGATGATCCGCCAGTTTTAGTCAACGCAAATCAACCTTTGGGAAAAATAATCTAGGCAAAATAAATCTTCTAAAAAAAATGAAGGAAATCAAATTAGTATAGGACGAGTAATTATTGCTTCAAATAATATGCACAGAGTGAAAAAGCAGGAGAAAACAACAAAATGATTGTAAGGCAATTAAATGCGCATCCTAATATGCATGGGGCCTCCCTTATGCCGGAGGTGGGCCTAAACGCCAGATATGCGGGATTACGACAGATTTGATCCAAGCTGCTAAACTGCAATGCTTTGTCGGAAATGAAACAAAATGAATGTACATTTTCTAATTTCAGCATGTCATGATTAGTCTATCATTATCACACTACACATAATATGCTGATTGATCGTTGGGTTGTGAGACCCGTAGCCATTTCTGGCGGATTTCTTAATTGTGGAGTCGATACTAAGGATCGACCCACCTAAGGTGTATGCATGCATGACGTAAAATAAAGGGTGGTATAGCTCTATCTTAAATTTTCTAAGATTTGGCTGACTAGACTCAAGGTTACCGAGCGGACTGCTCGAGTGAGAAGGCTACGCGACCACCGAATGGTCCGGTCACTCCGCGCATACGCCAACTCTCCTAAAATTTGGTAATTTGAAAGAAATTTGCGGGTGCGCAAAACACACCTCGCGTGTAATGTGTGATAGTGTCAATTTTCCAGAGTGGAAGAAATATGAACGGAATGCCAATTTAAGGAAAGCAGTAAGGGAATATAACAATTAAAGCAGTTATGCAGAATTTTACAAATGAAACATATCAAAGCATTAAACTAAATAAGGAGCAAAAAGCAAAGCACAATAATAATTAACCTGGGTTTGCTATGGTTAAGAACCTGAAATTTCCCCAATGGAGTCGCCATGCTATCGCGCCCGATATTGACCGACCCCGCGAGAGGTCTTTGCGGAGCACAGACTATTCAATTTTTCCTAGGTATAATGTTAAGGGTTGAGGAGTCGCCACCTAATTATTTTTATGGTGAATTAGGACACCTAATTATTAAACTAAATGCTGCAATGTAAACTCCAATTTTAAGGTGTGCAAAACTAGTGAGATTCTAGGTAAGGGTTATTTATTATCCTAAAGGGAAGGGGTTACGCATCCTTTAAGATCCGCTAACTTGCGGTTATCCGATCAAACTCAGGTTAATTATTGTGCTAAAGAAAGTGCAATTTAAAAAATAGAAAAGTTAAACTAATATTGCAAATATTTAGTAAAAAAATGCATTTTATACAAGCATTGCATTCGAATGAGATAAAAAGAAAGATTGCATGTAAAGTTTTGGAAAATATGCATTTGTAACAATTTGATGTTAAAAATAAATTATTTAATTGCCAAAGAAGTAAAATTTTGGATATCATGAATTGCAAATTAACAAAAGATAAACTTATTTGTACGATTAATAAAGCAAAGATGACAAAAGTTGTTTTGAAAATCTTAATTATGCATGACGAGCCTAAAAATAAATAAACTAGCGGAGGGTTTCTAAGTTTGAATTAACCGAGCCTACAAATAAATAAGCTAGCGACGGGTTTCCAATCTTAGACTAGCTTATGAATTAATTCTAAGTTTGCCTATTCTAAGCATTTCAATAGTTACATAAGTGCGATAAATAATATTACAATACAGAGCCGGATAAAAGCCGAATTAAAAAAAGTAAAACAACAAAATAGATAAACTCCGAGGAGTATCTGCCTTCATTGACTTTGTTCCTTGCAAGCAGTCAAGAACAAACGGTTAGAAACAGTTAAATACAAATAACTTCATATTCGTAATCAAAACAGTGAATGTTTTGATCACGGAAGGCTCAGACTTAAATTTTGAAAAGACCATTCCAATGACGTCGTGGCTGCAAACATATGACTAATGTGGTTATTTTGATTGCCTCGCCTACTAAACGTATTGGTCTCTCGGATGAAAAAGAAAAGATCACTATAATCACGTCGTGGCTGCGAATATATAACTTGTTGGTTATTTTAGTCACCTCGCCTACTAAACATGTTGATCTCGGATGAAATAAAAAGGTTTAAGTCTCATCATTTCCCATAAGTTATATTTTCCGTCTTTACGACTGTGGAGGCCTCAAAATCAACGGATATTTTTCATCGGCCAGTGTAGTATCGTGTTCAAATCAGCAAAATTAGATTGGAAAAAGTAAGTGGCAGTAGTAGGCAGTAAACAGTAAGCAGAAAAACAGAGGCAAATTCTGAAAAGACGCGGTGTTTAGTTTAAAACAGTAAAACAGTAAATATCCGTTGCATGGATATTTAAAACAGTAAACTGTAAGCAGTAGGCCGTAGCAGTAAGCGGTAGCAGTAGCAGTAAGCGAGGCAATTTCCGAAAAGACGTCATGCTAGTTTAAAACAGTAAAACAGTAAATATCCATTGCACGGATGCTCAAAACAGTAAACTGAAAAACAGAGAAACAAAGCGCGGCCTCAAATTTAATTTCATCGGCCAGTGTGGTATTTGGTTTAAAACAGTAAAATAATAAAACAGAGAAACTACAAAAAAAAGTGCGGCCTCGAATTCAATTTCATCGGCCTAATTATTCTGAATATTCTAACAATCACACAAGCATTAGATAGTTATTATAGACCCAAATAAAAATAACGAAAATAAAGAATAACAAATGAAAGGGAACTAAAGCGGATGACGATGTCATCTCGCCCTATTTGTTTGGAAATCCCGAGGCCGAAGAATGCAAGGAATGCGGATGCGGGTCTTCATTTTAGACGAAGTCATGATGAGTCTCATAACGAGACTCTTCGTTACTCCCGATGCATTTCATGTGAAACGAAAGAAAAGTAAAGGATTAGTAAATTTTAATTTAATAGTTGGCAAGACAAGGAATGAAAATAAAAATGGAAAGATAACAGTCGACAACCTTCTTAAACCAACACAGAGGGTTCATGCTTTCAATCAAAAGTAAAAAAAGGCTAGTCTCAATATTTTTCAGATTTCACAGAAAACTAACAAGGGAGGGAATCAATCCAAGACAACTATAGCACCTTAACATATATCAAGGAGACTAGACAATAGTGACACATCAAATCTTGGATCATTTCCAACATATCTCATGTTTAACAATTTGTTTTATATAAAATACTAGGCATTCTCACATAGACAGATTCATACAGTTATAGAAACAAACACAATAATCCTAAGTAGATAATTTAAGCATGTGTGCACAACTAGCAACAGACCAAGGCATTTTTATTCCTAAACATGTCCTACTCAAGCCATTTGCTCGATTTCTCCATTTATAGTTAGATAATTTCAATACTAAATTATTCTCTATACATGTCTTACTACATGAAACCCTTCATTATTATCTAAGTGTGAATGCAACAGAGGCTACAACCTGATATGACACAAGCAAATCAGGAAGTATATCATGCTAATGCAGATGTTGATTCAATCATTCAATATACAAAGCATGTGTGTAACCAGTTCAGTAGACATATGAGATAATATAAATGGGAAATAAACACTTAGAGGTAGCATTCAGATGAGCAGAGTCTCTTATGTATGAGCTAAACCTTATCACATTATTCATTAGGCATAGTAAATATTGACACCTCAAAACAGGGTGTATATAATCAGGTTGATGATCAAGCATGTGACAAGTCAACTAGCTTAGCATATCACATCTAATAAGCAACTAATACCCTACAAGAAGTGAATAAGTTAAGGAACTCGACAGGATAAAGCATGGTTCAATATTATCTAAGCCTAGCATAATCAACAAGTAACCAGAGAAAACATCCACACAACACAATACTTTCTCCATCTCACTTTTCACTACTCCAAACTCATACACACAGATTTACAAGCATATTGATAAATTATCAATGCTGAACCTATATTATACTACTCATTGGATCATAGAGACACGCAAAAACAGGCCACAATAATATATTCAGACCTTAACTACCACAAATCATGATCTTTAAAGTAAAACGAGCATCACATGTATCACTATACTAATCACGAACTAATCTACATTATAATTTCACTAAGTAAATACTAAAACAACACACAGCATAAATTAAAGAGAAAAAAAAAGACAGAGAGGGATAAACCCTTACCTTCTCCGGGCAGCGACCGATGCGTCGTTTCGAATCGTCGACCCGCTCAGAGAAGTTATTGTTGGAATTCTGATTTTTGGAATTCGGTTTTCTGATTTTTGGACCTGGATTCTGACCCGACCCGAAACAGAAACAAAAGGGATTTTCGGATTGAAAAATTAGGAACTAAAACAGAGAGTATTTTTGGATTTTTCTTCTTGTTCTTTCGATGCTTTTCTTTGTATTTTTGGACCCGAAAAGAAAAAACAAAAAAACCCCCTTTTAAGTGAAGAACAAAAGAGGTTTTATAGATGATTTCCCCCCAAGAATCGTTCACCCCATACCCCTTTCAATTTCGAGTTTGAAATTCAAAATAAAAGGGGCAAAAGTGACGATTTTAGAACGGATTTTGGGGCGGATTTTGAGGGATAGGGTATGGGTGAAGTGATGGGAGGGGTGTTTGGGGGTGTCAGGGTTTGGTGGTGAGGTGACCGGAGGTGTGGGTGTAGGGGTTGGCGTGGTCGGCGGGTTTTGGGGAATAGGGGTGTGGGTCGGCGATTAGGTTTTGGGGAATGGGGGATTTGGGGGTTGGTTTTTTTTTTAAAGGGTGTTTGGTCGAAAGGGTGTTGGGCCGGTTTTGGGGTTTTAGGCCGACGGGTGATGGGGTTTCGGTTGGCCTTGGTAAAGGGGGGGTTTCGGGTTGGGGCCTGGTCGGGTTTGGCCGACTGGGCCCTATTTTTTTGTGGGATTTGGGTGTTGGGGTAGAATAAAAAGGGTGTGGGAGTTGGGCCGGTTTAGGGGGTTTTTCGGGTGGGCCAAAATAAGAGAATGGGAAGTTGAATTGTTTTGGGTTGGAAAAATAAAAATGGGTTATGGATTAAAATATAAAAAGGGGTTTAATGAAAATATTATTTTTGATTTGTAAAAGATGTGAATTATTTAAAATAACATAACGATGTGATAATAATAAAATATAATATTTGCGAAATGTTTAATGCTTAATAAAAAATGGAAATGCGATGCAATTTTGCGAGAATAAAATAACATAGAATTTTCGAATAAAACTTATGATTATAATAAAAAAAAATGCAAATGATAGTAAAAAATGCGAATAATAATAATAAGGGAATAATATATATATATATATATGCATGTACGTATATAGATTAAAATTGTTTTTTGAGGTGTTAAAAATATTTAAAATTGCAAATAAATTGGAAAAGACGGGACAAAATTGGGTGTCAACAGTGATTTTATTTAATTCTTCATTTTATTGTTATAATCTTTATATTTTTTTAAAATTTTAAATATAGGTCTGACCTTGGGAGAGACTTATATTGATGCAGCCATCACCGCATCGTCAAGCACAATATCCATCTGAGGCACACACGGCTCTTACACAGAAGTGGACTCATCGTAGAGTCCGCGAAGATGAGACGCGTGATGTGCTAGCCATATGTAAGGATGTATTGGACAACCTAACAGAGGGCCAGATATTTTATCATAATTATATTTGATATTGGCGTTTTGATCTCATAATAGGTATTTTATCGTAATTTATTTCTTTTATTATCAAGTAATATAATGTTATTTCCATCATAGTTTGTTTGGGAGCCTTATTCAGAGACCATCATTAATGGACTCCCCGAGTGGTGTTGGTGTGGCCGAGGTGTTTGGATGGCGCAAGTACCCCTCATTTATGGGATCTACCATGAGTGGCACATGGTAGATCACGTTCTCAGACAGTTTGGTAGGAAGCAGCATATTCTAGGATCATGTGATAAGTTTGAGCCTTTTCATTTCAAACGTGACAAGCGGTATGCTTTAAAAAAGTATAATCAACAGTATTTTGAGTGTACGGCTAGTGAATGGGCAACTCGTCGAGTAAGGTTAGATGAAACCAAACTTATGACTAAAGACCTAGAGGCACTATCAGAGTACTTTAGTTGGTATCGGTAACACTCGCGCACCTTCAAAGAAAATCCAGCGCATAATGTGTCTAGGGGATACCAACACATGGCAGGCAGGCATGAGGCACTGGTACGTACATTACATTGCTTTAGATGTTTGATGTTTTTTTACATGTCGTAGACCATTGCCATATCTTATTATTTTATTTATTTTAGGATTTAGGACATGAAGTATCGTACAGGTTGACTTACAAAACAAGCCAAGATCCCACCATGTCTAATTCAGAGAAGGTATTGACAGAGAAGTTTAGCCGCATTAATATATAGTCTATGATTGTTGCCTCTCTGGGATGATGTTGAGTTTCATTCAACATTATATACCACCAGGAGAGTACGAGGAATCGCCTATTATGCATGTTTCGCGACGTCCTAAGGAAATTGTACCTAGATCTGAGGTGCGTGGTAGAGGACGTTAAAGGAAGGTGGTAACAGAAGGGGTCAAGGATTACCAGTTGGTTGATCAAGATGGTGTTGTAGCTGATCATGGCCAAACGCGCCGGCAGCAGATATGCCTAGCTCATCGATGTATGTTGTTGATCCATATTATCCGGTAATGAATTTTGATATGCATAGCTCATTGATGTCTGTTCATGAGGTTCCTCATTACCAAACAACAATAATTGTCACTCCAGATGGGACTTTCAGGCAATGTGCATCGTCTGAGCCTTTGAGCTTCACAAGTTTGGCCCAACATTTCACAACTGATTTACCTGCATTCGCCAGACATAACTCTCCAACAGGGAGGAGACTGAGTTTTACTGATGTGAGTACTCTAACCATTCAAATAACTTGTATCTTATTCAATTTTATTTATTTAATGTATACCTTATGTGTATATTATTTATTTTGAATAGTCTTCCATTTCATGTGATGTTGTAACCTGTCACCTTTCTACGACATATTTAGGGGCCTTAGAGCCAGATGTTTGTTTTTTATTCAAATTATTTAGCTATTTTTTTAATTGCAGTATAAAAATAACTAGGATGTGGCAGAGACACAAGTAGCGATTGTCCAACGTAGATCTAAAAGGGAGCGTCGGGCAATTCATTGTGGCACGAGTGGACATAGATATTAGTCTTAAATATTATGTTTTAAGTGTCTAGACTACTATATCAAACTTTATATTTTCATATTTTAGTATGGTGGCAGTGGTTTCATATTTTTGATGTTGGTCTTAAATATTATAATGGACCAAATATTTATATTTCTCTTTCAGTATTTTTTTTATATTTCTCTTTTCTATTTTCGATGTTAGTCTTCATTAAATTATATATCGTTGTTTAGTATATGACTAACTATTTTTTTTAATTAAAAATGTGTTGCCATGCAGTCGTCCAATCAGCCATGCAATAATCAAACTGCGGACAATATATATTTTTTTTTAAAATTAAATTATAAATCATAGGCAAGTACACGACTTATTATTTTTCTTTTATTAAAGTTGACGATGCATGCATTTGATGATATAAAGTTGACGATGCATGCATTTGATGATATAAAGTTGCTTAGTCATGTAGTCGTCAAATCAGTCATGCAATAGTCAAATCGGACAGTAGCTTTTGTTTTCTTAAAAAAATAACTTATAACTCGTAGACTAATATACAACTTACTATTTTTTTTAAAAAAAATTGAGGATATAAAGTTGTTGAGCCATGCATTCGTCAAATCAAACAATAATTTTTTCTATTCAAGATTTCCATTATAACATATAGAATGTTAGCAATAGTAGACAAGTCCATGAGTTATTTTCTTTATATTAGTTGATGATTCACCACAAATATAGGGTAAGCCCCGTCTTTCATAGCAATCTACTTCGCCACATTTGAGTTATCTTGAAAAAATATGGCAGAAAACTATGTAAGAGTAAAATTTATATTGGGGTGGTGAAGTTGTGTACGAAGCAGGTTTGGTAAGTTATAACCGTCGTCCGGAGACGGTACAAAGGTTCTCAATCTCCCTCAAATACGATCGTTTGAAATGCGTTTTTAAAAGCAAAATGAAATTAACTGATCCTAACCTTTCGGTGATTATCACTGGACGATATCCAACGTCGATTACGGCTAGAGGGTTTCCCATTTATGAGGAGATTCCGATTTCGAATGATGATTCCTTCTCATTATTTCTTCGAAGTCCTGAGATTTTTAGCAATCACATCAGCATAATGACTATTGGCATGTATGCAACTATTGAACGCTCTACCCATGTTGAAGAACCTGTTGACGATGAGTTCAATCTTCGAGGTAGTACGTATCTTTCCACTATGAATATTGGTCTGAAATAGGATAACTCAACAAGAAACAATGGTAGGTGTTGGTAGTCAATCACATAATACGAGTAACTATGACACACAATATGACAGTGTGGATTCAAGGCGCTATCATAACTTCGATTGGAGTGTGCAAAGTTGAGATATTGAGGGACCGAGTAATGCTCCTACACAGTTGCATAGTCCTGCTCTAATGGAGTCAACATGTAGGTAAATATAATGATGTTTTATTTAATTAAATTAGAAGTGTTTAACTAATTGTGATGACATTTGAACGCCTTGAATTTTGCTATATTTGTAGGTGTAACGATTTTGAAAAAAAACCCGTATTGACTCAGCTCACACAAATTGTGAGCAACAACGATGTAGCTAATGATCGATTAGATGAGTCGGATAGTGATAGCCCATTAGATCATGATGGGACGGATGATGAACAATCATCTGATGATGATGGTCGTTCTTATGAAAACGTTACCACCTGAGGTGATGGTAACATTAGCTATTATTCTAATGCAGTTTTATATTTGGATAACACATAAGAAGGTCCGAATGATTTTGCCTTCACGAGAGATGATGGTCCAGTTCGGCCTGCACTTTGAAATCCTAAAAAACTAGACTTTATCAAGTCAGGTTAGTATGGTGGCAATGAATTTTCAAAATGTATTACTTTATATCTTGGCCCATTGTAAGGGGGTTGATAATTTTTCTTGTATATGTAATTAGGTATGTTATTTCAGATTAAGCAGTAAATGAAAAGAACAGTAAGACTATACTGTCTCAAAAAAAATAAAGAGGTCATTTTTTATCAGTCCAAAGATAAATTTTGAAAGGTTATTTGTAAGTGACATATGTTGAGATGTGAGTGGATGGTTCATTTTAGAGAGATTTCAAGTGGTATATGGAAGACAGGAAAAATATTTGAGCGACACAACTGTCTCACAAATGATTACAAGGAGGATCATTTCAATTTGAGCAGCCACCTTATTCTTACTATGTTGATCCCATAGATTATGGTCGACGCACACATCAATATTAAGACGGTTCAGAAAAAAATAAAAGGGTTGTGTCAATTTACTCTTAGTGATAGAAAAGCTCAAAAAGGACGCAAGAAAGCTTTTAAAATGGTATATGGAGATTTTGAAAGTTCTTTCAAAACATTGACCCGATACATGATTGTCCTACACTTTTTCAATCTGGGGACCGTTGTTGTGTGGGAGCACCAGTCAACTACAATGCAAGGCGATCACATCTTCAAGTTTCTTTTCTGGGCTTTTAAACCAAGCATCGATGGATTCATAAATTGCGGGTCGATGATCTCGATAGACGACACTCATCTCTATGGTAAGTATGAGATGAAACTGTTAATTATTGTTGGAATTGATGCGAACAATAATATTTTTCCACTTGCATATGTTGTTGTTGCACGCGAGAGCTTTAAGTCTTAGACGTGGTTCCTTGAGTTTTTGTGGAGACATGTTGTTTGTGAGAGAAGAGGAATTTGACTTATTTTTTACCGTCATCAAGGCATCTTGCAATGTGTCCAAACACATAAATGGTTGTAACCACCATTCACATACCATAGGTTTTGTGTTCGGCATTTGAAAAACAACTTTAATAAAAGTTTCTGAACAGTAACCTTGAGAACCTAATGTGGTTGGCCGCTACAGAGCACCAGAAAAAGAAGTACAAAATGAGGATGGCACAAATCAAAAAGTTGTCACCTCCAGCGTATCTATGGTTACAAAATCTTCCGGAGGAGAAATGGATATTGATTAAGGACGAAGGTCATATGTGAGGGGCTCTGATAATGAATGTCTCCGAGTCTTACAACGGTTTATTGAAGAAAGCTCATTTGATTGCCTATTACTGCCATAGTCCGTTTGACATTTAAAAATCTTGTTGATCGGTTTGATCAAAGAAGCTCCCTTGCTGCTTTATTAATTGCGGATAATAAGCTTTGGTCGCTCGTTGTGAAAAGAAGTTCCAAGAATATGTGGAGAGGGCTCAAATGCACACTGACATACAACAATATAATACAACAGATGGGGTCTTTGAGATTCTGACATTTGCACACGAAGGTAAGGGCGGAAATATTCATAAAGTCTCCGTTGAAGGGAAAAATATTCGTGTGGGAAGTGGAGAAACTACCATATTTCATGTTCACATGCCATTAAATTTTATAATATCCGTGGCATTCAGCCAAAGACCTATGTTAGCAAGTACTACAGTTGCAGGTATTACAAACAAATGTACAATTGAAAATTTTAACCCTTGGGTGATGAGGCATATTGGCCACCTTCTCCTTTCAATTTAGTTGCAAACACTGAATACGAGCAAACCCCAAGAGAGCGGAGTACAACTAGAAGGAGGAATGAAATGGATATAGCTCATGCTCGCATGGCTAGAAAGTGTAGTACGTGCAAGCAAACATGTCATAACAAAAATCGTTGCCCCACGCGGACTCAGTAGTTGTTGTTGCTTGGTCGTTATTATGTTTATTCCTAAATTGTACGTTGTTGTTTCCTTATGTAATCTTCTACAAATATGTTGTTGTCCTTATTGTAATAAATATATATTTTGTGGATTTTATTGCATATTTAATTTAACATTTACTATTCATATAACGTGTAAAATTTATTTGACTTGTATTTTTGTGTTTTTCGCATGTTCACATATTATTTCACAAATTTTTAATTATTGTATGACTTTGTTAGTTTCGGATTGAGTTAAATATTTTTGAATATTAATGTGTCTACAAATTAAAAAAACATAAAAAGTGTCGTATACAACATAGTAAAATATTTTTTTTTAAAAGTTATTCCTTTTGCAAAACTGGAGATGTCCACAATTTATTTTTTGACCTTTTGCAAATCGTGGACCTCTCCACGTTTTGCGAAGGATTTTTTTTTTAAAAAAGACGTAATTTACCTTGCACATCGTGGACCTCCCAACGTTTTTAAAGTAAAATTAAAAAAAGAAGAAATTACTTGACATTTGACGGATGACAAATGGAGCCGTTAACATTTGGGGTAAATCGTGGGCTCCTCCTACGATAAATCCATTTTGGTCTATTATGGAGACCACGACCCCTTTTGACAATATGACTTAGAAAATGTCTCATTTAGGCTCCGGACTCAGATAATGAAAACTACTTGGAGTACTTTACTAATGAAAAAACACTAATAAAACACTCACAAAAACCTTAAAGACGACCACTATACTACTAACCTAACATTTAAAAATGAAAAAAGATCCAAATTAAAGGTTTATAATATCTATGTTGCTTGAATTTTCAAAACTAAATAATTTGTGGAGAACCAAACACACACATGAGCGGAGATAGGAGCGGCTGGAGAGTAATGTAATTTATTTGAATCTTTTTTATCAGAAAATTACACTCTATAGACTATATATCATATTAAAATTATTTTTATGCAATAATAATATATGTTGATATTCTTGGACTTCTTTACTTCTTTAAAATCTGAATTCCTTTAGTGAATTCTTTATAATCTGAATTCCTTTACCAAAAATTTTGAGCCCACTAGACACACATCCAACATTATGAACAAATATATGTTGGGATAAATAAAAGAAAAACTCATAAGTACTGCATCCACAACATAATGTGATATAAAAGTTGGTAAAAGGAGTCTCCGGGCATAGTTGGATGGCAAAGGAGGGGAACTTAAAATCTAGTTGGAGGCCTGCAGCGTGAGTTCGAACCCTGGTAGGAGCAATTTGATCTCTTCTGGGGTAGGACCTTGTAGGTTATATCATTTGCTCTGTTCTCAACACTAGTCATTCAGCCACATTCGCGATTTACTGGTAGTAGTGCTGAGGAACCGAGACTACTATATTGGCGTAAGCCGATAAGTTGGATATAAAAAAAAAAGTTGGAAAAAGGCAATAAGAGAAAGTGAACTACAAGTAATGATGACATCAAGTCAGGCACTTTGGGCTTTGGATTTTTTTTTTATATTCAGCTTCCAGGCTTACGCCAGACTATTTCTGTAGATAGTAGTCCCGGTCCCTCAGCACTACTACCAGTAAATCGCGGGATGTGCCTGAATGATCAGGGTTTGAGAACAGAGCAACTGATATCACCTACAAGGTCCTACCCCAAAAGAGAGCAAATTGCTCCCAACAGGATTCGAACGCACGCTGCAGGCCTCCAACTGAATTTTAAGTTTCCCTCCTTTGCCATCAAGCTATGCCTCGGGGACTTGGCCTTTGGATTCTTGATCTATATATTCTGCATTTTCCATAAAATTTCATAGTACAGGGAATCTAAAACTCAAAAAGTGCTTAATAAAATATTTTATCGAGTAAAAAACAAACAAGTACTGCGTACAAATCATCCTCTCCAGACCCCACTTATGAGATTATACTGAATTTGTTGTTATAGAGACTATTGGACTCGAACTTCACCATATTGTGTGAGAGGTTATTAATGATATAGTTAAACCTTTTTTATGTAGGTTTTTTGTTTTTAAATTGTAAGCTTTTGTCTTAAAATTGTAGGTAAAAATCGGGTTAAAGTGTATTCGAAAGGTTAAACAAAGAGAACGTTAAGTCGAGAGATGACTCTCTGTCTTTAAGACAAAATTGCCCCGTATAGATGCTTTTACGGTATTGGGCAATAGTCTTCCAAGATAAAACAACAACTAATCAACTGTACAAAGCAAATACAGTTGATTCTAGCGAAGAAAATAAATAAGAACAGATTGCTGAAGAAAGACTTCTGCTTTTTGTTTCTAGAACAAATTAGAAGAGACTTCTCGTTTTCTGCTTCTGTGTGTCGAACAGAATAGAAAGGAAAACTTTGAGTAATTTATTGTGTGTTCTATATTTCTTGTTTCGTGCTCTTTTTCTCTCCTTTGTCCTTAAGAATTGAAAAGAAATATTATATTTATAAGAGTGGAAAAGGAAGACAAACAGTCGTGTCTTCAAGAACCATTAAACTGGGCTTAGCCCGAACCCAAGCTCACTTAAGTCATCTCCCTTCTAAACACACGGGTTATCCCTTGAAATTCCAAACCTTTACTCAAACATAGAGTTTATATATTGCATAAACTCTCATTCTTTTACCAACGAGGGAGATTTGTCATTTTTGACAAAAGATCCTCCATCTTTTCATGTCTCAAACACCTTACTTTATGTACCAATATCTCTTTCATTTCTTAACGAAATTTGACGATACTTGACACTAACATTATCTACTCACTTAGTAGATTAGGCATGTGCGAAGAAACGATGTTTCCGACATGCGAGGCCCACGTGTTTAAGTCATTAAAAATATGATAAACTCAATCCCACATTTAGTAAATTTCCAACATTTTATAACGATATTTGTCTGGATAATTTTTGATAGTTTTAGCAAAATGCCGAGGTAGAAAATATATAATGTAACATTGTTATAATGAAATGTTGTAACATGTAGGTCGGATTGTACTACTGAACTTCCTCAAGTATCACGATTTTTTATTTTTTAAAGCTTTTTAATTTTAATACATTAAAGGACGAGGAAAGATGAAAGAGAACGAAAAAAGACAAATTTTACGTATGTGGTGTTAAGAGAATATTACTGATATGTAAAGCTCCAAAATTTTTATAACTAATTTAAGAACTTAATGGTTGTAGTTAATGCAGAATTATAATAGTGTAAGAAACTTAATTGAAGCGATAAGATGGCTTAAGGAACTCAAAAATAGGAAGAAAGAAAATACCGCATGACCATCACTTCGGAGATTGATTTTGTAACAGCGAGGTAAAGGGTCATCCACGTGAGAGGAAATCATAAAAATTTCAACACCCAACCCAACAACTAATTAAGGGGTACTAGTATTTTATGCCAAATTTCAATTTCAAATAATTGTTTCCATTTTTAGCGAAAATTTATTGCGATATTGATTAATCTCAGGAGATTTTGATCAATCAAATTTGAGTTTGAAATGCAAATGTCAAAGGATTGTTATAACATGATGTTTTTTTTTCAAAAAAAAGAAAAGAAAGTTGACATTAAGAAATAGTCACCAGCAAAAACTGATTGATTGTTAAAAAAGCTAACAGTTAGGCAAGAAACACATCCAGTAACAATAGAAAATTAGGTGGAATGACCACTTTTTAGACTGTTTATTACTAGTATTTAGAGAATAGTTAAAATATCATTAATAAATAAATACTCTTTTGACACGAATCTTTTTTAGATATAAATACCTCTAACTAAAGCACATAAAAACTCCATGAAAATGTGAAGTTCGAATTCCTGAAATAGTTTATAAAATTTGAACCTATATTAGAATTATTCATCAATTTTTATTAATCTTGTTAATTTCTGGAGTGTCATTAATCTTATCATCGTAAACGTTCGATGGTGGCACCGTGGCGAGCGCCTTCTGCATCGTTTACGACATTAGTTTCTATGAGGTCTCCAACACCAATCATAAACAACCAAAATTTCTCATGTGAGAATATGGAGCAGAGGCGGAGTAAGAGATTTTGTTATCTTCTAGCTTAATCTGCTATAACTATTGTGACAAATCCAATTCTCTCTGGATGCGTTCCTCAAAAAATTCAATTTTATAGAATATGAATTTCATAATAACGACTTTAAATGCTAATAACTGTGTTTTAAATCTTATATGTGTGCACATTTCATTAATTTTTTAAACATAAATATATTATTTAAGCAAAATCTACTGAATGTGCGGAACTCATAGCCGGGTTTCTACCTCCGCCCTGTCTGAGAGCCTTACCATATAACACTTGAAAAGGGGGGGACTAGTCATGCAATCAGCAACTTGGGCTGTTCTTGTATGCTTGGACTTGTTTCTTATGTGGCCCGATACTATATAATCATGGGCAATTGGCACTGTTGCCCCTATTTTGGAGTGGTGTTTAATTTTTGTCCCTTGAATTGGTGGTCTTTAATTTTTGTCCTTCGCTTAAAAAAATTATTGAAAATACTTCTGAAGTTCTGGGTTCGAACCCCAACAGAGTTAAAAAAATCACAAGGCAAGATTTACCGTTTTGAAAGGCAAGATTTTGATAGAAATTATGCCTAGTCGCAAAAAAATAGATAGAAATTATGTCGGACAAGGCATAATTTCTATGAAAACTTGCCTTGCGAATTAGTACTACATAACTATGCCGGACAAGACATAATTTCTATGTACCTTGATAGAAACTGAAAACATGTCTTGCGATTATTTTTTTTACTCTGTTGGGATTCGAACCCAGACTTTCTGATTTTGTGGTTTATAAGTAGTTACATAAGAACTATTCACGTTAAGGCATAATTACATAGAAAATTAAAATTATGCATTGTCTGGCTAGTTACATAGAAACTATGCCCCAAGGGGCATAATCGCTATACAACTTCGATCGAATAGGCATAGTTTCTATGAAAATCTTGCTTTGTGAAATTATTTTTCTTTTTTACTTTTTTGGGGTTTGAACCCAAACCCTTTGATTTTGTAGACCACCAAATTAAGGATACTTTCACGTTTACATTTAGCCCATAATTTTTTACTAAATGAGAATTAGGGACAAAAATTAAAGACCCGTAATTTAAGGGACAAAAATCAAAGACCCACCCAAATGAAGGAAATCCACGCAAAAAAAGTATAATCATCATGTCCAACAATTATTCTTGCCATCTTTGTAACTATCTGAACAGGAGTATTAAGTTTGGAGATCTCTTGTCTTCTAGGTAAATAATATTTTTTTTTGCACATATTTCCCTTTAAACGCATTGGTCTTTAATTTTTGCCTCACATCAGTGGTTTTTAATTTTTATCTATGCTACTTAGTTAATGAAAATATTCAGGCCTACTTCATAAGATATAATTTCTATAACATATATTTTTTATCTTCAGAAACTGAATTTTTATTTCACTAAAAATAAATTTTATAAGAATAAGTTATGCAACATAAGTTATGAAATTACCGCCACTATACTACTATTTTAATTTTTTTCCCAACAGATGGAAAAAGAGTTGCTGTTGAAGGGGATAGAGAAGATAGAATCAGTGACCTGCCAAGAAATGTCCTAGATCTTATCCTTGAACTCTTGCCGGTTCAAGACGCAGCAAGAAGTAGTATATTGTCCCGAAACTAGAGATATATTTGGGCCACACTTCCTAATTTGGTGCTGGATTACTGCTTCCCTCTTAATTTTACAAACTGCAAGAATGTAAGAGTGTTAGAACTTGAAGTTAACCGAGCTTTTGATAATCCAACACATGATAAAGTATCAACTTCGGAGAAGCTTCCTCTTACCTTTCCTGCACTTGAGGTACTGCTTTTTGAAAAGCTATTGCTTTCTCGCGCTCCCTCTCTGCTAAGTATGCGCTCCATCTCAGCAATTGAACCGTTTTCGCAGAGCTTCTCCATTCTCAACCTAACTCTTAGGATTTTAAGTCAGTTGATGTGTGATTTGAGGGTAGGACGGCAGGTTGACGTTTATTTGTTGCCAATTAGTTTTGTTAAATGAAAATATACCATAATATACATGCATTATATACACGGTATACACATCGTGTATATGATGGTTTTGGTAATAGGTTTTTGTATATTTAATGCATTTTACACTTACCATAATTATAGAATTCTTGTACAAATATAATAGGGTTTTGGGAGTAGAATAGGAATAGAATTTTCCATATTATGGAAATTGTAAATTGTATATATACTCATTCATTAATGAAAATAATTAATGGATTATTTCTTTCATGGTATCAGAAGTCTAGGTGTAACTACCGATTTTCCTCTCTTCCGTTGCCTCGATTTTCATGTCAAATTCTCGGCAACCGTGCATGTTACCTCATCTCTTCCCAAATTTTCTTCTGAATCCCTCTTTCACCTATTGTTCTTTCGTCATGTCTACGTCAAAGAACATGTTTCATCATGCCCTTACTGTTTCCAACATCAAGAACCACATCCATATTGTTCTTGAGATGGAAAACGTCCAATATGCGACGTGGGCAGAATTGTTCAAAATTCACGCAATTTCACATCAAGTCCTTCATCACATAATTCCTCTTGAAGTCCCTCCACCCGCGAGGGATCCTCAGTTATGGATCACGTTTGATGCTACCGTCCTTCAGTGGATTTCTACCGACCTTTTACAGACGATCATTGAACCAGACACTATTGCGTGATATATTCCAGGACAACCAACATTCCCGAGTTGTCACCCTTGAGCAAGAATTTTCACAAGTACGCATGGAAGATTTCCCGAATGTTTCGGCCTATTGTAAATGGCTCAAGGAATTGGCGGACCAACTCCGTAACGTTGGCGCACCTGTTACCAATAATCATCTTGTTCTACAAATGGTTGCAGGCCTATCTTAGGCCTATAATGGCGTTGGGACTCTCCTTCGTCAAAGTAATCCGCTTCCCCCTTTTTATCAAGTCCGTTCGATGCTCACATTAGAAGAAGCCGGCTTGGCAAAGAAGGCGTCTACTGGCGCCAGTTTCGTGGTGATGATGACTTCATCCAATAATTCTCACAGTTTTGTTGATAATTCGAGCCAAAACCACAACAACGATGGCGGCAAGAAGGGTCAAAATCATAAAAATATTAGCAAAAATCATGGCGGCAACAACAGCGGTGGGCCTCGGGGCAGTGGGCAGCAACCCAATTAGTCTCAGCAGTGGGTCCCCTACACCGGAATTGGGCTAGTGGCCCCTGGCCCAACAATGGCTATTTTCCTCCCAGCCCTTACCCGGCAATCGGGCCCGGCCCAAAGAATGAGCCGGTGCCCGGTTTCTCGGGTCCGGCTTCAGTGACAGCTTTTCTTTACGGGCGGAGCAAAGAAGCCGGTTTGCTTGGGCCTCGGCCACCGCATGCATTCTAGGCAGTGGGTCCCACACCAACTCCGACAGATATTGATGACGTGATGCATACGCTTGGATTAAATCATCCAGACCCGAATTGGTACATGGACATCGGCGCGACTTCTTACATGACGTCAGACCAAGGTACTCTCTCGTCTTATTCAAATTTGAAGCAAAAATCGTGGTATTGTTGTTGGTAATGGCAATACAATTCCAATTCGTGGTCGGTAATACAACTTTGTCTCCCTCACATCCACCTCGTCTTGAAAATACCCTTCATGCCCGGAACTTAATTAAAAATATGGTGTCTGTCCGAAAATTCACCACTGATAATTAGGTTACTGTTAATTTTGATCCTTTTGGGTTTTCTGTGAAAGATTTCAAAATGGGATACCTCTCATGAGATGCAATAGTAGGGGAGATCTTTATCCAATCACGCCCGCCTCAAGTGTCTCGAGTCAAGCCATGCCATCAACATTTGCAGCTCTAGCTCCTTCCTGCTGGCATGCACATTTAGGTCACCCTGGGTCGTCTATTGTTTCTTCTTTGCATAAAAATAATTTTATTTCTTGTAAGGATACGCGTATACTCCAAGTTGTCATTCCTTTCCTTTAGGAAAACATGTTAGATTACTATTTGTAGCCTCTACGTCTCATACTTTGATGCATTTTGATATTATTCATAGCGATTTATGGACTTCTCCTTTTCTCAGTTCTGTGGGCCATCGTTATTATGTTCTATTTTTGGATGATTATTCTAATTTTTTATGGACCTTTCCGTTAGCGAAAAAATCACAAGTTTTTTCCACATTCTTAAAATTTAGAGCATTCATCCGTACACATTTCGAAAGGAAAATAAAAAATATTCAATGTGATAATGGCAAAGAATATGATAATGAGTTGTTTCGGGATTTATGTGCTGCTAATAGTATAGTTTTTCATTTCTCTTGTCCTCATACGTCCTCACAAAATGGGAAAGCCGAACGAAAAATTTATACCATTAATAATATTGTCCGAACTTTATTAGTCCATGCTTTCGTTCCCCCTTCCTTTTGGCATCATGCTCTACAAATGGCTACTTATCTACTTAACATACTTCCTACCAAAGGGTTGTCATATGCATCTCCTCTTAAAATCCTCTATAATAAGAATCATTCGTATTCACATCTTAGGGTCTTTGGGTGTTTATGCTATCCACTATTTCCGTCAACTACAATTAACAAACTTCAAGCCCGTTCTACCACTTGTGTGTTTTTAGGTTATCCGTCTAATCATAGTGATTAAAAATATTTTGGTTTGTCGTCTAATAAAATCATAATTAGTCGCCATGTTATTTTTTTATGAAACCCAATTTTCATTTGTGAATGTGAGTAGTCTCGTGCCTAGTTCGTATAATTTTTTAGATGACGTAGTCTCACCATACATTATGCAACACTTAATGGGCCAATCCAGTTACCATGCACCGCCAACAGGCCCACTGCCTTTTGGCCCGCCACAGTCCACTATTTCTGCCCCAGTTTCTGCTATTGGGCCGATTACCCAGCCCACTGCCTAGACAGTTTTTGGCCCAGTTCCTGCTCCGGTCTAGCCTACTGTTTCCAGTTTTGGGCCAGTAGGCCCACTGCCTGCTGGCCAATCCGTCACCCATCCAAATTTTCCTCAAAATCCACCCGCTTCCTCCTCGAGTCAAGGACCAATTACTCGTAGTCAAAGGGGGTATTTTTAAACAAAAACAACATTTTAATCTCAATTCTAATGTCTCTAAATCTCCTCTACCATGTAACCCACTGTCTGCCTTAAATGACTCGAATTGGAAATCGGCTATGAACGACGAATTTAATGCTCTTATTGAAAATAAGACGTGGGAGTTGGTCCCCCGTCCTTCTGGTGTTAATATTATTCGGTCGTCATGGTGACCATGTCCGACTATTCTTCCTCTGTCTCTAATAATTCTGGCCAAAATCGAAAAAATGGGGGCGGCAAAAAGGGTCAGAATCGCAAAAATAATGGAAAAAACCATGGTGAAAACCGAGGTGGCAATGGGCCTCAAGGCAACGGGCCGCAAGACAACTAGCCACATCCCCGGGGCCCATGGCCGTGGAACTGGGCCCAACAGCCCCTATTACCCGTCACTGAATCCTTACCCGGGAAACTGGGCCCAAACTCCCAACAACATGCCCAGTTTCTCAAGTCAGCAGTGGTACCCGAGAGGCAGTTCTGGGCCGGGGTAGCAAGCAGGTGTGCTTGGGCATCGGCTTCCGCAGGCCCACCATACAGCGGGCCCTACCCCTACCGACATTGAAGCCATAATGCACACACTTGGATTAAATCTCCCGGATGCAAATTGGTACATGGACACCGGAGCCACTACTCATATGACGTCCGACCAATGTACTCTCTCGTCTTATTCCAATTTGAGCAACAATCGTGGCATAATTGTTGATAATGGCAACTCAATTCCAATTCGGGGTTACGGTCATAAAATTTTGTCTCCCCCCCATCCACCTCTTGTCTTGAAAAATGCCCTTCATGCCCCTAACTTAATTAAAAATTTGGTGTTTGTCCGTAAATTTACCACTGATAATTGGGTTTCTGTTGATTTTGATCCTTTTGGGTTTTCTGTGAAGGATTTCAAGACGGGAATTCCTCTCGTGAGATGTGATAGTAGGGGAGATCTTTATCCTATCACGCCCGCATCTGGTCCCTCGAGTCAAGCCTTGCCATCTACTTTTGTAGCTCTAGCTCCTTCCTTATGGCATGCACGTTTGGGTCACCCTGGGTCGTCTATTGTTTTGTCATTACATAAAAACAAATTTATTTCTTGTAAGGGTACGCGTAGTACTTCAATTTGTCGATCATGTCCTCTAGGAAAACATGTTAGATTACCGTTTGTCGACTCTACTTCTCGTACTTTAATGCCATTTGATATTATTCATAGCGATTTATGGACGTCTCCTATTCTCAGTTCTTTGGGTCATCGTTATTATGTTCTATTTTTGGATGACTATTCTAATTTTTATGGACTTTTTCGTTAGCAAAAAAATCTCAAGTGTTCTCCACTTTTTAAAAATTTAGAGCATTCGTACCCATTTCGAATGGGAAATAAAAAATATTCAATGTGATAATGGCAAAGATTATGATAATGGGTTGTTTAGGGATTTTTGTGGTACTAATGGAATAAATTTTCGTTTCTCTTGTCCTCATACGTCCTCACAAAATAGGAAAGCCGAACACAGAATTCGTACCATTAATAATATTATCCGCACTTTATTGGTCCATGATTCCCGTATCCTCTTCCTTTTGGCACCATGCTCTACAAATGGCTACTTATCTCCTTAACATACTTTCTACCAAAGGATTGACATATTCGTCCCCTTTTCAAATCCTCTATAATAAGAATCCTTCGTATTCACATCTTAGGGTCTTTGGGTACTTATGTTATCCACTATTTCCGTCAACTATCATTAACAAACTTCAAGCCCGTATTACCCCTTGTGTGTTTTTGGGTTATCCATCTAATTATCGTGGTTACAAGTGTTTTGATTTATCGTTTAATAAAATCATCCTTAGTCGCCATGTTATTTTTTATGAAACTCAATTTTCGTTTGCTAAAGTGAGTAGTCCTGGACCTAGTTCGTATAATTTTCACCTTATATTATGCATCATCTGCTGGACCAATCCCGTGCCACTGTTCCTCCAACAAGCCCAATGTCTGCTAGCCTACTACCGACCCAGTCCATTCCCAAGTCTGTCCCGCCCTCTTTCGGTATGTCCAGTGGGTCGTCTGCCCAGTCTAGCCTCCCGACCTCTGTTCCTGTTTAGCAGGACCACTGCCTGTTGGCCAGTCCGTCACCATTCTATCTTTTTCATAAAATCCACCCAATTCTCCCCCGAGTCACAGACAACGGGGTATTTTTAAACCAAAGAGACATTTTAATCTAAATTCTAATGTTCTTAAATCTCCCCTACCCTATAACCCAGTGTCTGCGCTAAATGACCCGAATTGGAAATTGGTCATGCACGACGAATATGATGCTCTTATTGCAAATAAGATGTGAGAGTTGGTACCCCGTCCTTCTGGTGTTAATATTATTCGGTCTATGTGGATTTTTACTCATAAGGATAATTCTGATGGTTCTCTTGCGAGGCATAAGGCTCGTCTTGTAGGTGATGGTAAGACTCAGCAGGTTGGCGTGAATTGTGGTGAGACGTTTAGTCCGGTGGTCAAACCGGCTACCATTCACACTGTTCTCAGTCTGCCTCTTTCGAAAGCTTGGCTCATTCATCAGTTAGATGTGAATAATGCTTTCTTACATGGTGATCTTAAGGAGACCGTTTACATGCATCAGCCCATGGGTTTTCGTGACTCCAAATATCCTCATCATGTTTGTTTATTGAAGAAGTCCTTGTATGGGCTTAAGCAGGCCCCACGGGCTTGGTATAAGAGGTTTGCAGACTATGTTTCCTTTATTGGGTTTTCACACAACAGGTCTGATAATTCTTTGTTCATATATCGTCGTGGTACTTCCTTGGCATATATTCTCTTGTATGTGGATGATATTATTTTGACAGCTTCTTCTGATGATTTACGCAAGTCCATCATGACATTACTCGGTTCTGAGTTTGCTATGAAGGACTTGGGGCCCTTGATTTATTTCTTGGGGATAACTGTCACTCGTTATACAAGTGTGTTGTTCTTATCGCAAATAAAGTATGCTGCTGAGATAATTGAGAAAGTTGGTATGTCCTCGTGCAAGTCTACTTCTACTCCAGTTGATACTAAACCCAAGCTTGGTGCTGCGGTTGGCTCACCTTACGAGGATCCCACCCACTATCGCATTCTTGCAGGGGCACTTCAGTATATCACCTTCACGAGATCGGATATCACGTATGTTGTGCAGCAGGTGTGTTTGTTTATGCATGATCCTCGGATTGAGCACATGAATGCGCTCAAATGTATTATCAGGTACTTACAAGACACACTTGATTATGGGTTGCATCTATATCCATCGTCGGTTTCGACACTTGTTTCTTATACAGATGCTGATTGGGGTGGCTGTCTGGACACCAGACGCTCTACCTCTGGTTATTGCATGTTTCTCGGTGATAACTTGGTTTCATGGTCTACAAAACATCAAGCTACCTTATCCCACTCCAGTGTCGAGGCTGAATATCGAGGGGTGGCCAATGTGGTTTCAGAATCATGTTGGTTACGTAATCTTCTCTTAGAACTTCACTTTCCCATTCAAAAAGCTACATTGGTTTATTGTAATAATGTTAGTGCAATATATCTTTCTGGGAATCTGGTCCAACATCAACACACTAAACATATTGAGATGTATATCCATTTTGTTCGCGAAAAGGTAGCTCATGGATAAGTACGCGTCTTACATGTTCCTTCCAGGTATCAAATTGAAGACATCTTTACGGGGGAATAGGAATTGGGCTAGCTCACCCTTGTGAGATCACAACCTTTTGTCTGATACATTATAGCACGTTTGTCGCCTAGCCTTGGAATTAGATTCAGTGTTTTGTTTGTGAGATATCTAATGAAATTATTTGTTGAAATTGAGATCTCATTGAAAGAGAGATATTGTAAATATTTAGAGTTTCTTTTTTTTTATATTATATGGATGATTTGACGGCAAGGATCATAATTGAGAATTGTTTGATTGTCCTTTTTTGAGGAAAAAATTGAAATAGAATCAACTTTAATTCGGGATTACTATTCGAAAGTTTAATAAAATTTAATTACTTTAATGCGATAAAATAATTAGATGACTTTATTGTTATGGGAGATAGAGTTCAACGATCATATGTAAAGTTAACAAATTATATTCAATGTATATATTCTTTTTTTATGCCGTTATGATCAAAACTTAAATTCATGGAGACCAACAAAACCGTTTGGAAAGTACCTGGATGATTTAATCTAACCATCGAATTGCAAAAAAATGAGAACGTAATAAACAAGTACTAGAAGCTATTTTAAGTATTCTAATTTATAAATAATGATAACTTTGTCGCTTGACTAAAGCATATTCTTGAGATCAATAAATTGGATAACACCTCCTAATGTATATAGCTAACATTAGGCTGATTGGTTTGGTAAAAAAACAAATACAAAGGGGGAACTTTTTTTTTTTTTTTGAAGAAATAGAATATTTTACTAATAAACATGTGCATAAAATTATTTTATTCTCTTGATTCTTTTCTCCTAATATTATCTCCGTAATTCGAGGGCCGTTAGTAGCATATTTTCTTAACGTAGAATAATTCGAACCTCCTTGAGATGTATTTGATCACCAAGAACGTCGGGTAGGACTTCGCTATTTTGAGTTGAATGATTGATCTCTGTGAATACGCATGAGTTTATGTGATATTTGAAATAGGAGGAACTAATTTAATACTATATTACTGTTGTTAAATATAAATATAATCGAGGGTGTGGTGTGATAGATGGAATCACTTCACCTTTAACCAGAGATCTGTTAGGATTTACCGTCCAAAATCCTACCTAATCAGAAAACAGTAAATTAAACGAAGAACAAATAACACACAGATTTATAGTGGTTCACCCTCAATGCGAGAGCTAGTCCACTTGCCGCTGCAGATTTTACTATAATGGAGTTTTTTTGAGTTTACAATTCTCTCTTTCTCTCTTTGTCGACTACACCATCGACTACGCTCAAAAGACCTCTAAAAAAACCTCTCTAGAAAACCACACAAAGAAAGACGGCACCCTAGACTATATATAGTGAAAACTAGGGCGAACATTATACAAGCCTAAAATTTTCAAAGTACCCTCCACTAATACCATTACACCGACTGATGCCAACCCCCAACGATCGGCTAAATCCAACCCTCTGTGTAGGGTCTTCATAGTGTCGGTAAATGAATTAGGCTCCACAACTCAATAATCTCCCACTTGGAGACTAATTTCAATCATCTGTCTCCATCTCCAGCAGCGACTCCGATTCTCATCCAAAAAGTCCAATTGAAGTTGCACACAACTTCAGTTTATCATTCGGCACGGCCTTCGTCAGCATGTCGGCTGGATTCTGACTCTCTGGAATATTCTTAAGCACTAACACTTCATCTTCCAAAGCTGATCGGATGAAGTGGTACCGAAGCTATATGTGCTTTATGCGAGCATGGTAAACAGGGTTCTTTGCCAAATGAATGGCACTCTGGCTATCACAGTATAGCACACTCCCCTCGTGGTCCTGATCCAATTCCCGCAGAAAAGATTGTAGCCACATCATCTCCTTCGTGGCCTCAATCACGGCAGCGTACTCAGCCTCACATCTAAAGAGAGCTACTATCTTCTGCAACTTTGAAACCCAGCAAATCGCAGTACCTCCGAAGGTGTAAACATACCCGGATGTGCTCTTTCTACTATCGACATCACCACTATTGTCAGCATCAACATATCCCTGCAATCATGTCTCTGACTTTCGGAAACACAAAGCTAAACTCGAGCTGCCCTTCAGATATCTGAAAATCCATTTCACAGCCTCCCAGTGTTGCTTTCTCGGATTGCTCATAAATCTGCTAACAACTCCCACTGCATGTGCAATGTCTGGCCTCATACATACCATCGCATACATAAGACTGCTAATAGAAGAGGCATAAGGCACCTTGTCCATATGCTTCATCTCGTCCTCGGTTATCGGCGACTGATCCTTTGACAAATGAAAGTGTCCAGCCGATGGAGTCCTGACTGGATTTACATCATCCATGTTAAACCTCTTGAGCACGTATTCTTCTTGTGATAGCTTGATGCCCTCCTTACTTCTGATGATTCTCATCCCAAGGATTTGCTTTGCAGCTCTCAAATCCTTCATTGCAAATTCTTCTAACAACTTCTTTTTCAGCCGATCAATCTCATGTAGGTCTACTCTTACAATCAACATATCGTCAACATAAAGAAGCAGTATCATGTATGAGTCTTCAAATCTCTTGAAATAACAACAGTGATCTGCTTCGCACCTTACGAAATTGGCTTTCTTCATAAAGTTGTCAAACTTCTTATACCACTGTCTTGGAGCCTGTTTTAGTCCATACAGGCTCTTTTGAAGCTTGCATACTAGATTCTCTTTCCCTTTGACCTCAAATCCCTCAGGTTGTTTCATGTAGATTTCCTCATCTAAATCACCATGAAGGAAAGAAGTTTTCACGTCCATCTGTTGAAGATATAGATCTTCCTTTGCTACCATCCCAAGAACAGTTCTAATTGTCACCAACTTGACTACGGGAGAGAAGATCTTCATGTAGTCAATGCCTTCTTTCTGTTGAAATCCTTTCACAACTAGCCTTGCTTTATGGCGCTTACTTCCATCGTGTTCTTCCTTTATCCGATAGACCCATTTGTTCTGCAATGCCTTCTTCTCATCTGGTAACTTAGCTAACTTCCAAGTATGATTTGACAACAGTGAGTCCATCTCATCTTTCATTGCCAACTCCCACTTGATCGATTCATCAACTTGCATTGATTCTTCGTAACATTCCGGCTCCCCTCTATCAGTGAGCATAATGTAGTTGAGGGACGGAGAGAACCTGTGAACCGAATTACTGATCCTGGATGATCTGCGTATTTCTGTGATCGGCATCCGCTGATTTGTTTCAGGATCAACATTTTCATCAACTCCGTCATCACTGTTTGTTCCTCTGCCTCAGTAGTACCTGGTTGTACCTTGGCTGCTGAGAAGTCTCTCAAATCAGCTATATCTGATTCCTTGTTCTTACATTCTGAACTCTCCCGCAACTTGTCCTTGTACAACACATGTTCATTGAAGGCGACATCCCTGCTTCGGATGATCTTTCGATTTTGGCCATCCCAGAATCTGTAACCGAACTCGGTGTCACTATAGTCGATAAAATAACACTTCTTAGATTTCGTATCAAGTTTACTTCTGGCAGCAGCATCAATATGAACATAGGATAAGCAACCAAACACTTTCAGAAATGAAAGATTTACCTTTTTTCCACTCCAAGTCTCTTTTGGAATTCTAAAACCCAAAGAAACAGACGGTCCTCCATTAATTAAGAAGGTTGCGGTATTGATTGCATCTGCCTAGAATGCCTTGGGCAGTCCAGCGTGTATTCTCATGCTTCGTGCACGCTCGTTCAATGTTCGATTCATCCTTTCCGCTATTCCATTTTGTTGGTGCATTCCAAGAATAGTCTTCACCATCTTGATTCCATTATCGGACAATATCGTTTGAAGTCACCATCAATGTATTCTCCACCGTTGTCGGACCTCAGGCTCCTTAACTTGAGGTTTGTCTCATTCTCGACCAAGGTTTTCCACTTTTTGAAGACAATGAACATGTCAATTTTATTTTTCATAAAATAGACCCATAGCTTTCTGTTTGAATCTTCAATGAAGGTCACGTAGTAATGTGATCCTCCGAGTGAGGGGACAGTGGCAGGTCCCCACACGTCAGTGTGCACCAATTCAAGCTTCTCGGCCTTCAATTCCCTACATGCATTTGAAAAACTTACTCGTTTATGTTTTCCGAGAATGCAGCTTTCACACATATGATGTTCCACCGACTTCAGCTTTGGAATTAAGTCGTTAGTCACTAAAAGCTTGTCGCACCCGTTTTTAACCCCCCCCCCCCCCCCCCCCGCGAAGAAGAGGGATCCAACATGGTTGTGACGTATTGGTAATTCCTAAATTAATTAAAGCTTAATAAGTCGCCACCTAATTATTCTACGGTGAATTAGGGCACCTAAATATTAACTAAACGATGCAAAATAAACTCCGATTAATGGTTCGTTAATCTATGAGATTCTGGGTAAGGATTCTTTAATATCCTAAAGGGAAGAGGTTAGACATCCTTTAAGATCTGCTAACTATGGTTATCCGATCAAACTTAGGTTGACTATTATGCTAAGGAAAAATACATGTTTAAAAGTATAAGGTTAATTTGAAATGATGTTGCAAGTAGTTAATTAAAAGATGCATTATGACAATGTAAAGATTTTTTACCACTTATATTCTTTTTGAGGAGTCTCACAAAGGTGATTGCGGTTCTGAGACATAAATTCCCAGCATAAAATCTGAAATAAGTATGCATGGTATTGTTTATAAAAATACATGTAAAAATTGAATTTTTTTTTGGATAAAAACATGCATTTGTATGGCATTGTCCATAAAATACATATTTTTTTTACAACTGATAGTAAGGAGAAAAGCAAATTATTTGTAATACAAAAAAGTGATTTATATGAAGTCATTTTAAATCGCAAATCGGATATAAACAAAACCTTATTTGTATGATTAATAATGCGAAAAAAGGATGATCAAATTGTTTTGAAAGTTTTAAACATGCATGACGAGCCTAAAATGAATAAACTAGCGGCGGATTTCCAATTTTATACTACCCTTTTAATTTATCAATTCAAGGCCTAATTATTCTAAGTATTCCCGTGATCGGCCAAAGTTGAGTAATTAAATTACAACAGAAAAAAATAATAGTGGCGGGATTAAGGAATTAAAAGCAGCGACTAGGGAAGATGACGATGTCATCCGGCCTATTTGTTTAGAAGTATCGAGGTAGGAGAATGCAATGAACGTGGATGCGAGTATTCGTTTGATAATAGTCATGATGAGTCTCATAACGAAACTCTTCGTTGCTCCCGATGCATTTTATGTAAACGAAAGAAAAGAAAAGGATTAGTAGACGGAATATGAAAATATATACATAAGAAAATGTAAATAAATAATTCATGAAAAGTAATATGTTGTTGGGCATCAGGTTTGATACACAACATAGATAACAAGAAAGGAAAAGAGAACAAGGAAAGGGAAAGGCTTGCATATTTGGGTCTAGATAGGCACAAAATAGGCTAGGGATAATCATATATAGCTCATTTATATTCAAACCCTTAGGCAGTTTCGATATCCTAACAACACCTATACATACTTACATGAAAACAGAATTGTAAACCAAAGGTATGCAAATAAGAACTTACGATTTACATGATGTAAGATGCTAGCACATATATCATTTAGCAACCCAATAGACATAACATGATATAGGACTTAGGGGAGTACTACATGCTATCGTGGAAGCATTTTTATGGTGGAAACAGACAGGACAAATACACAACCAGCTTAATAGGCAAAATATGATACCATATGACCTAAAGGACTTCTCATGCTAACATGGAGGCACTTTTACACTTAGACAGGTAAAGGTAAGCAGATGATCAATTCAACAAACATAGAAGACATACAAAGATGATTAAATGTCTATTTAGGGACAACACTTTGGGTATGCAGGGCTATTTGATGCCAAATTTAGACATATACAATCATGGTTATCAAACAGGTCCTAAGTCAACTAACCATCATATCACAATTAAGCCACATCTAGGACATGGTAAACTAAACAAAGATTCAACAGAGAAAAACATACTTCCATATTCCTTAGTCCATGGCTAATCCATCCATTTAAAAACCTATCAAGCATACATAAGGCTAATATTGACTATCACATATTTATTACATACAGATTCATAGGCATGCTAGTGAATACGCGAAACTAATATGCTTCACACTTGTTTCAAACCACAGAAAACACATGAACACATAAAATACATAGGTATCTAAGTTCATAAAGCATCTAATAAAGTTTCATCACTATTTAGCACCATCTCAAACATATATTAGAACCAAGCAGTGAACAAAATTTCCAACCTTAAATTAGCGCAGAATGTGATAACAAGCCATCATACTCATGATGCCTACCAAAATAATATATATATCACATGACCTTAAACTATAAACCTAACATATCATACTCAGGTATAAACAATCAACTGAACAAGCAATACATTATATAACCTCTTAACTAATTAACATCACATGCCTTCTAAAAGACAGGTTGATAACCCCATTTTAACACACTGCATATAGATCTACTAAATAACTAAAAACATGATTATTTAGGAAGATTAACCAAACATCATACCTAGACATTTTCTAGTCCATATCAAGACTTTACTAATAGACTATAACATATCAATCAGGAACTAAGTAAAACATATCTAAATATTGTTAACTTACTTAAACTAAACAGGTTATCACACTTAATGCAACTTACATTTTTAACAGCAACAAGAATAACTAAACTGAATCAATTAAAAAAAACACAATACATAGAACAAAAGTAAAAGGGATTGAGGGGAATTCGAGTTTACTGACCTTCTCCGGGCAGCGAACCGAGGCATCGTTTCGAATAGTCAAATCCGCTCAGGGAAGTTATTTCAGAATTCTAATTTTTTATTTCGGACTCGGATTTTGACCCGATTCTTCTCTGATTTTTATTTTATTTTTTTCAGACCCGGTTTTCGACGACCCGACCCGAAACGAAACAGACCCGAAACAAACGGGGCCAATTTCTTATGATTGAAACTAGTATTCAAAGGGGATTTTTTGATTAAAAATTAGGAACCAAAACGGAGTATTTTTAACCAAAAATTAGGAACAATCAATCCATTTTCTTTCTAATTTTCTCCTCGTTTTCGATGTTTTTTTTACCTCCTCAAAATAAAGAACAAATGGGGGGGGGGGGGGGGGGTATTTATAGCTGGATTCCCCCCCCCCCAAAAACTGTTCACCCCCTACCCCTTTCAACTTCGACTTTGAATTTCGAATTAAAGTGGCAAAGGCGATGATTTTGGAGGCGGATTTGAGGGGTGCAGGTTGCGGGTTTTGAGGGTAGGGTAGGGGTGAGGTCCGGCGTAGGGGCGAAGTGATGGGTGTGGTGGTGGTGTCAGTGATGGTGGGTGAGGGGTATGGGGCTGCGTCGAATTTTGTTGGATAGGGTAGGGGTTAAAGAAAAGGGTGAAGGGTTTGGTTTGGGTTAGGTTTAGGGCATAAATGGGGTGTGGGCTCTGGTAGGTTTAGGTTGGGTCTAGATGGCCGATTGGGTATTGGGCGAAATGGGGGGGGGGGGGGGGGTTGAGCTTGTTTTGGTGGATAAATGGGTTGTGGGTTAAAATATAAAAGGAGTTTATTATTAAAAAAATACTTTGAAGAAATGGAAATTATTTAAATAAAATTACGATGTGATAATAATAAAATATAATATTTATGAAATGCTTATTGCTTAAAAAATGCGACGTCGTTTTGCGAAAATAAAATAACATAGAATATTAGGGTAAAACTATGATTATGATATTAAAAGGCAAATGATAGTAGAAAAATATGAATAATAATAATAATAATAAATAATGATAGTGAGAATAGATGACGATATTAAAGGCCTTATATATATATATATATATATATATATATATATATATATATAAAATTGTTCGAGTTTGTCAAAATATTTTAAATCGCAAACAAATAATCAAAAAAGAGGGTGACAAAATTGTGTGTCAACAAAGCTTCATTCCTTTCTGGCTCATATGCCCCAGCCTGCAGTGTTACAACTCTGTCTTCTTTGTGTTGTCAACAACAGCGACCATATCACGACAACTTGTCGTCATACAAAGAGTACCCATTTTCTTACCTCGACCAACCACCATAGCGCCCTTCATCACCTTCCAGGACCCGTTACTAAAGTTAACATTATGTCCCTCATTATCAAGCTGACCCACTAAAATCAGGCTACGCATCAGCTTCAGCACATGTCTGACCTTTGTGATATTCCATACATGTCCATTTGACATCTTCAAATTAATGTCTCATGTACCAACAACGTCTAAAGGCTCACCATCTGCCAAATAAATTTTGCTGAGATTCCTAGCAATGTAATTCATCATTATATCACGATGTGGGGTGGTGTGGAAAGACACTCCTGAGTCAAGCATCCAAGAGTCGATCGGGATGTCAACCGACAACAACGCATCGCCAATGTCTTCAGTGGCTACATTAATTCCACTCCCCTTGTTATCCTCCTTCTTCGGTGTCCTGCATTTCTTCTTGATGTGACCCGATTTCCCACAATTCCAATACTCAAGTGTTCGCCCGGATCTGGATTGACCCATGTCATTCCTTGACTTCAACTTGCCCTTATTTTGGTTGTGGTTCTGTCATAATATCTGCCTCTGTTCTCAACATTCAAGGCAGAACTTGTTGATGCTTCTCCAGAATCTATCATGCGAACCTCCTCGGCAAGGATATGATCTCTAACATCGCTGAATTTCAGTTTATCACTGCCGACAGAATTACTAATCGCTACTCTCATATGCTCCCAACTGTTTGGTGAAGACGCTAGTAAAATTAGGGCTTGTACTTCATCTTCAAACTCGATTGCAGCAAATGACAATTGATTAACAATCGTGTTGAATTCATTCACGTGCATTGCAACAGGAGCACTTTCTTCCATCTTTAGATGAAAAAGTTTCTTCATGAGAAATACTTTGTTGTTAGCCGAAGGTTTCTTATACATATCGGACAGAACCTTCATCATGCCGACGGTGGTCTTCTCCTTCGCCACATTGTGAACAACGTTCTTCGACAGCGTCAATCGGATTATTCCCAGAACCTGTCTATCAAGGAGATTTCAATATGCATCATTCATCTCCTCTGGCTTCGGGCTCAGCGGTTGATGAAGCTTTCGACCGTACAAATAGTCTTCAATCTGCATTCTCTAGAACGCAAAATCTGTACCATCGAATTTACGGATGTCGTGTGCCGAACCATCTTCGCCTCCCATTGTTTTTTGTCTGTCACTCTGATACCAGTTGTTAGGATTTTACCGTCCAAAATCCTACCTAATCAGAAAACAGTAAATTAAACGAAGAACAAATAACACACACAGATTTATAGTGGTTCACCCTCAATGAGATAGCTAGTCCACTTGCCGCTGCATATTTTACTCTAATGGAGTGTTTTTGAGTTTACAATTCTCTCTCTCTCTCTCTCTCTCTCTTTGTCGACTACGCTCAAGAGACCTCTCAAAAAACCTCTCTAGAAAACCACACAAAGAGAACGACGCCCTAGACTATATATAGTGAAAACTAGGGCGAACATTATACAAGCCTAAAATTTCTAAAGTACCCTCCACTAATAACATTACAAACCGACTGATGTCAACCCCCCCCCCCCCCCACACACACACAATCGGCTAATTCCAACCCTCTGCGTAGGGTCTTCATAGTGTTAGTAAATGAATTAGGCTCCACAACTCAACAAGATCTGGTGTTTATGCCCTAGCTATTAATGGAGAAATCTTTGACAGAGAGTGCTTCCCTTTTAGTGGACCACACGCAGTCAAATTCAAAGTAGTAAGCCAATGAATGTCTGACATCAATCATGTTTAGGGATGGCAACGGATCGGATCTGGACCGGATCCTACTAGATCCAGATCCAGATCCGTTTTTCATACCTGAATCCAGATCCAGCGGGTCCATAAAAATCATATCCAAATCCGGATCCATCGGATCCGCCGGGTCCACGGATCGGATCTAGATCCACATGTAAAAAAAATTACCTTGCTAAAATGTAACCTTGCTAAGATTTTTTTTTTGAACTGACAAACGATTTTTACTTAGCTAACAGTTTACTGTTTTTCAATTTTGAAATGTTCATATGAGATATTTTGTTCGTTGTCTCGTTTTGATTGTGAGCTATTAATTAAAAATGTTGGACAATGACAATAGTTGTGGAAAATGATGACTAGTATTTCCACAATGCAGAACTTGCATGTGCTTGGAATCTTCATAAATGAAGTGAATATAATTTTAACTACTTGTCTATGGAGATGCTAGTCATTCACTAATATAACATTGATTTTATTATCGAAGTTACCTCTTTATTTTTTTGTTTTTGAGTTAACGCGGGGATAAATTAAACTTGTTTTGAGAATTAAACTTGCAAGGATGTGCTTAGCAATTTTAAGAAAATACTTATAAAATTACATTCTAGGTTATGAATATATTTAATAAAAAATAGATCCACGGGTCGGATCTGGACCGGATACGGATCTCAAATACAAGATCCAGATCTAGATCTGATCCGTCAGAAATGGATCCGGGTCCGATCCGGATCCGTCGGATCCAAATTTTGAAGATCCATATCCTATAAAACGGATCTAGATACACTGGATCCGGACCGGGTCCAGGATCCATTGCCATCTCTTATCATGTTGTTAAACTATATGTTTTTCATATTTTCTTCTATTTTATTCTATCTTTTATGTGGTGTTAGTATAATTGTCATGTTCCACGAACATACGTACTATTGTGTGTATTATTTTCCACAAATCTTGATCAACTCATGAATTTGAGAATGTGTCCTCACTTGAAAGTCGTATAACTCTACAAAGTCAAGTTGAAATTGACACTTCATAGAATTGATCAAAATTTGATTAAATCTTCAACTTGCGAATTTTAAACTTAAGAGCGTCCTCACTATAAATGAAGCAATTAACTTGTACAAAATCAAATTGACATCTTTAATGAATGAATAATTGTTGATCAAATCAATTCAAACTCGTGAATATTGTTTCTTTTCCTTCTTAACCAAGTGTGATTACTACGTAAATAGATGAATTCAAACTTCTTAATTAGTCTAAGTACATACCAAACTATCTATCAGTCCATCTAAAAATAGCACACACATCATTTACGCCACGAAAATACAACCGCCATAATAAAAAGCAGGTGAAGCAGTTAAGAGTATTCGATTTACGCTCTTAAATTATTATTTATGAATTACTTGAAAAAGTCAACAGGAAAAGTCAATTTTAACTTCATAGAGCTAGTGCTAAATGGTTTTTGTTTTTCTAACAGACGGGAGTGTTTTGCTTAAAACACCAATTTCCCTTCGAACGTACCCATACCCCCAATAGAGTCATTACTATTAGCGAATATTCTCTGAATATTCACAGTAGATTTTGTAATTATGATAGGTGTATATTTAAGGTAACCTAGGATTCTTACTGTATTAGAAATTAACCTCTGTACAACTATATATATTGTGATTAATGAAAGGAATCCCTAAGGAAAATTATTCCAATCTTACATGGTATCAAGAGCCAAACCCTAATCCCTACTCTTTTCTTTCTCCCAAGCCGCCGACCACCACCCAAATTCTTTTCCCTTCCTCTTGGCCGACGGCAACGCCATTACCACCATGTCTCGCCCTACTTCCCCCACAAATTCCGGTTCCTCCACTGGCACTTTTGACAACTCCCCTCAACGTTCATCGTCTTCTTTTCATCCGACATTCGCCGTTACCAACATCAAGAATTTTATCCCTATAATTCTTGACCAAAAAGACTGTCAATATTCCATGTGGATAGAACTGTTCTATATTCATGCATGTGCGTACAATGTGCTAGATCATATTGATGATTCTGTTCCTCGTCCCACCGATGTTGCAGACTCGACATGACGTCGCCTTGACGCCATCATCAAACAATGGATATACGGCACCATCTCAAAGGATTTGTTGTGTACTAACATGAAAATAGGTGCTACGGCACATGAACTCTGGGTACGGTTAGAAGAAATTTTTTAAGATAATAAAAATACTCGGGCCGTGTATTTGGAAGAGCAATTTAACAATACACGTCTCAATAATTTTTCCAACATGTCCGAATATTGTAAACAACTGAAACTCATAGCCGACCAACTTTCCAACGTAGGGACATCTGTTTCAAAAACCAAGATGGTACTTCAACTAGTTGTTGGTTTACCGAAAGGTGAATACGATACACTTGCGACGATGATTCAGCAGGCCGACCCACTACCAAGTTTCAACAAGGCGCGTTCACAACTTTTGTTGGAAGAGATCCGTCGTACTAAACAAGAGGAGCACAATCAGAAGGCATTAGCCATTGAAAGCACACCACCGACGGCCACCCAGCCACCACCGCCAGACCACCAACAGCAGCAGTCCCGCGGCGGCGGACGTGGCGGCAGAGGCCGTGGTAGAAACAACAAAGGAAAGGGCCGCGACAAGGGCCAAAGGAACCAACAACTAGTCCCAGCACCTGCTCCCTAATTTCAGTGGGCTGGACATCCCTCTTGGCCCAATACCGAGAACTGGCCCTCGCCTGTATACCCCTACCCAACATTAAGGGCCTAATTCCAGCAAGGTTGGCAGTCAAGCCTCTTGGGCTTCACCCCAGCCAATCGGCAGGCCCACTAGCCCACACAACAGGCCCATCTGGTAGCAGCCAATCAGCATCCGCAAGGCAGCAGCCTGGCCCCCACCGATTTGGGCCAGGCTTTCAACACCGTGAACCTTCAACAGCCCGACGATAATTGGTACATGGACACCGGAGCCACATCTCACCTCACTCGGTCGTCGGATAACTTATCTCAAATGCTTCAGTTACAGTGTCCTCAATTTATTATTGTTGGCAATGGACATCGCATTCTAATTGAAGGTTACGCTAACACATATACCAAACATCCCCACCCGCCTTTGTCCCTAAATCACGTCCTTTACACCTCTAACATCATTAAAAACTTAATCTCTGTTAGAAAATTCACTCACAATAATTCTGTGTCTGTCGAATTTGACCATTTTGGTTTTTCTGTGAAGGATCTCAATACGGGGAAAATTCTTATGCGCTGCAATAGTGTGGGAGACCTCTACCCTTTCACTCAATCTTCCGCTGTCAGACCGCAATCACATCTATCCCTTGCGGTTATCTCTCTCTCAACTTGGCACAATAGACTCGGACACCCCGGAGACCCAGTTTTTACTTTTCTTAGGACTACTAAGCGTATTCAATGTAATAATGAAAAACTTGTCCAACACTGTCTTTCTTGCCCGCTCGGCAAGCATACTCGTCTTCCATTTATGTCATCAAATAGTGTTACTTTTTCTCCTTTTGATATTGTTCATGCTGATTTGTGGGCATCTCCGATTGTTAGCTCCTTGGGTCACAAATTTTATCTAGTATTTTTAGATAATTTTTCACATTTTGTCTGGATTTACCCACTGAAATTCAAATATGAAGTTTTTGCCAAATTTCTTGAGTTTCAAAAATTCATTAAAACACAGTTTGAAAAATCAGTCAAATCATTCCAATGTGATAATGGACGTGAATTTAATAACTCGGCATTTCACAATTTCTGCTCTAAACAAGACATGGTTTTTCTTTTTTCCTGTCCCTATACTTCCTACCAAAACGGAAAGGCTGAACGAATTATACGTACCATCAATAACATGGTTTGCACCTTTCTATTTCATGTCTGTCTACCACCGCCTTTTTGGGTCTATGCTGTTAAAATGGTAGAATCTCTTCTTAATATTTTACCAACTAGCACTCTCCAAAACAAGACCCCTACCGAAATTTTATACCGTAGACTCTCATCATATGATCATCTCCGTATTTTCGGCTGCTTATGCTACCCCAACATAGCCTCCAATGCACCTCACAAACTTGCCCCTCGCACCCTGCCTTGTGTCTTCGTTGGTCTCTCTCCTACTCATCGGGGCTACCTGTGCTATGACATTGCCACTCGCAAAATCATCGTCTCCCATCACGTCACCTTCGACGAGACAACCTTTTCTTTTTCAAATCTCCAAAAATTTCAGACCACCGATTACATCTTTCTCGATGAACCGAGTCTGTCCCCGGCTATCCAAACTCTATATCAACAGCAACCCACTGTTCCGACAGCCCCATCCCCGACAATGTCTGTCACCACCCAAACAAATCCCTGCTCTCGGTCGAACAACCCACCAACACCCCTGTTGTCTCCCAGTCCAGCACCCGTAAGCCTGCAGCTTCCCAGTCCAGAAACAGTAAAACATGCCACCTCCCAGTCCAGACCTCCCACTGCTGCCTACCCATCGCATGGAGACTCGTGCACAACACGGGATCTTCAAACCCAAGATTCACTTCAACCGCTCCACACAAACCTTATCACCCATTTTAAAAATTTCAAAACTAGCAAAACTGGACCATAATTGGAATGCGGCCATATGCGAGGAGTTTAACGCTTTAACAAAGCAAAATACTTGGTATTTGGTACCTAGACCAGACGGTGTGAATGTTATCCGGTGTATGTGGCTATTTCGTTACAAGTTCAGAGATAGTGGTGACTTGGAGCGGTATAAGGCAAGACTAGTTGCCAATGACACTAATTAGCAGGAGGGTATTGATTGTGGTGCGACATTTAGTTCGGTTGTTAAACCGGACACTATTCGGACTGTTCTCAGTATTGCTATGGGCATGCATTGGCCGATTCATCAGCTTTTTGTCAGAATGCATTTCTTCATGGGGATTTGAAAGAAACTGTGTACATGCATCAGCCCCCTGGCTTTGTTCATCCGGTAGTTCCGCAGTTTGTATGTCATCTCAGAAAATCATTGTATGGCTTGAAACAGGCACCCCGCGCTTGGTATGATCGCTTTGTCAGGTATCTTATACATATCGGTTTTGTATGTAGCAGGTATGATAACTCTCTCTTCACTTTTCATCAAGGTAGCAGCACTGCTTATTTGCTATTATATGTGGATGACATTGTTCTTACTGCCTCATCTGACGATTTGAAGAATGAAATCATTACTTTACTCAAAACTGAATTTGCTATGACTGACTTGGGCAAGCTGAGTTATTTCTTGGGTATATTAGTGACCAGATCTGCAGCCACTATGTTTTTGTGTCAGCGTAAATATGCAGAAGAGATAGTATACAGGGCTAAGATGGCAAATTGTAAAATTATGCCAACTCCGGTTGACTCAAAATTCAAGCTCAGTGCCAATGACGGTGCGCCAGTTTCTGATCCCACTTTATATCGGAGTCTTACAGGTGCCCTGCAGTATCTTACATTCACTAGGCCTGATATATCATATGCCGTTCAGCAGGTGTGTCTGTTTATGCACGACCCCCGAGAGTCCCATTTTGTTGCCCCAAAATGTATTATTAGATACGTTAAGGGCACACTGGACTTTGGATTACATCTCTACCCCTCTGGCCCAACCAAGTTACTCTCCTACACGGATGTAGATTGGGCAGGATGCCCCAACACACGTCGCTCCACCTCAGGCTACTATGTATTTCTTAGGGATAATCTTATCTCATGGTCCGCCAAGCGGCAGGCCACGCTATCCCGTTCGAGTGCTGAAGCAGAATATCGCGGAGTTGCTAATGTCGTTGCTGAGATCTGTTGGCTCCGAAATCTTCTTTTGGAGCTCCAGTGTCCACTACGAAAGGCGTCTATATTCTATTGTGACAACATATCTGCTATCTATATGTCTCATAATCTGGTCCAACATCAGCGGACCAAGCATATTGAGATGAATATTCACTTTGTGCGAGAGAAGGTTGCCCGTGGTCAGATCAAAATATTACACGTGCCTTCCTCCTATCAGTATGCAGACGTTTTCACAAAGGGACTACCGAGACAGTTTTTCACCGACTTCCTATCCAGCCTTAGCGTTCGGCCTCCTCCCGCTCTGACTGAGGGGGAGTATTAGCGAATATTCTCCGAATATTCACAGTATATTTTGTAATTATGATAGATGTATATTTAAGGTAACTTAAGATTCTTATTGTATTAGGAATCAACCAATTAAGGTAAGTTAGGATTCTTATTGTATTAGGAATCAACCTCTGTTCAACTATATATATATTGTGAATAATGAAAGGAATCCCCAATGGAAATTATTCCAATCTTACAGGATTGTTTCACATTTCTTTGCGAATTGTCTTTGTGATTCAGTTTAGGTACTGCTTAACCACACAACATGACACCAAAACATAACCAAGAATGCATAAAATTTCTATTTTTATTATTGTTTCTCAGTTTTAGTTTGTTTATCCTATTCCTTAACACTATTTTTCTTGCCCGCTTGGCAAGCATACTCGTCTTCCATTTATGTCATCCAACAGTGTTACTTTTTCTCCTTTTGATATTGTTCATGCTGATTTGTGGACATCTCCGGTTGTTAGCTCTTTGGGTCACAAATTTTATCTAGTATTCTTAGATGATTTTTCACATTTTGTCTAAATTTATCCACTGAAATTCAAATCTGAAGTTTTTGCCAAGTTCCTTGAATTTCAAAAATTCATTAAAACATAGTTTGAAAAATCTATAAAATCTTTCAAATATGATAATGGACGTGAATTTAATAACTCGACATTTCACAATTTCTGCTATAAAAAAAGGCATGATTTTCCGTTTTTCCTGTCCCTATACTTCCTCCCAAAACGGAAAGGCTGAACGAATTATACGTTCCATCAATAACATGGTTCACACCCTTCTGTTTCATGCCTATCTTCCACCGCCTTTTTGGGTATTTGCTGTTAAAATGGTAGAATTCATTCTTAATATTTTACCAACCAGCACTCTCCAAAACAAGACCCCAATCGAAATCTTATACCGTAGGTTCCCATCCTATGACCATCTCCGCATTTTCGACTGCTTATGCTACCCCAACCTGGCCTCCACTGCACCTCACAAACTCGCCCCACGCACCACGCTCTTTATCTTTGTTGGTCTCTCTCCTACTCATCGGGGTTACCTGTGCTATAACATAGCCACTCGTAATATCACTGTCTCACGTCACGTCACATTTGACGAGACGACCTTTCCATTTTCAAATCTCCAAAAATTTCAGACCACAGATTACACCTTTCTCGATGAATTGAGTCTGTCCCCTGTTATCCAGTCATTATGCCACCGGCAGCCCATTGTTTCGACAGAGCCTGCACTAGCAGCTCCGTCCCCACCACTGTCCGATGTCGTCTCCAACCAAGCACCTCTCAGCTCTCGATCGAACACCCTACTGCTCGACCCAACTATGTCTCTTACCCAACCAGAACCACTACTGCCTCCAGAACCCGCTAGCCCGCAACCACAAAACCCAGACCAACCATTGTTGCCTACCCACCGTATGGAGACTCGTGCACAATACGGAATTTTCAAACCCAAGGTCCATTTTAACCTCTATACACAAACCATATCACCTATTCAAAAATCCAAAACTAGCCAAACTGGACCCTAATTAGAATGTGGCCATGTGCGAGAAATTTAATGCTTTAACCAAGCAGAACACTTAGGATTTGGTACTTAGACTGGACGGCGTGAATGTTATCCGGTGTATGTGGCTATTTTATCACAAGTTCATAGACAGTGGTGACTTGGAGCGGTATAAGGCAAGACTAGTTGCTAATGACACTAATCAGCAGGAAGGAATTGATTGTGGTGAGACATTCAGTCCGGTTGTTAAACCGGTTACTATTTGTATTGTTTTCAGTATTGCTATGGGCAAGCATTGGCTGATTCATCAGCTTAATGTCAAGAATGCATTTCTTCATGGGGATTTGAAAGAAACTATATACATGCATCAGCCCCCTGGCTTTGTTCATCCAGCAGTCCCGCAGTATGTATGTCGTCTCAAAAAGTCCCTGTATGGCTTGAAACAGGCACCCCGCGCTTGGTATGATTGTTTTGCCAGATATATTATGCAGATCGGGTTTATATGTAGCAGGTGTGATAACTCTCTCTTCACTCTTCATCGAGGTAGCAGCACTGCTTATTTGCTATTATATGTGGATGACATTGTTTTTATTGCCTCATCTGACGGTTTGAAGAATGAAATCATTGCTCTACTCAAAACTGAATTTGCTATGACTGATTTGGGCAAACTGAGTTACTTCTTGGGTATATCCGTGACCAGATCTGCAGCTACTATGTTTTGGTGTCAGCGCAAATATGCGGAAGAGATAGTGTACATGGCTGAGATGGAAAATTGTAAAATTATGCCGACTCCGGTCGACTCAAAATCCAAGCTTAGTGCCAATGATGGTGCGCCAGTTTCTGATCCCACCCTATATCGGAGTCTTGTAAGTGCCCTTCAGTAACTTACATTCACTAGGCCTGACATTGCATATGCCGTTCAGCAGGTGTGTCTGTTTATGCACGCCCCGCGAGAATCCCATTTTGCTGCCCTCAAGCGTATTATCAGATACATTAAGGGCACACTCGAGCTACTGTGTATTTGTAGGGGATAATCTTATTTCATAGTCCGTCAAGCGGCAGGCCACACTATCCCGTTCGAGTGCTGAAGCAGAGTATCGATGAGTTGCTAATGTAGTTGCTGAGATCTGTTGGCTCCGAAATCTTGTTTTGGAGCTCCAGTGTCCACTGCGCAAGGCGTATATAGTCTAGTATGACAACATCTCTGCCATATATCTGCCTCACAATCCGGTCCAACATCAGCGGACCAAACATATATAGATGGATATTCACTTTGTACGTGAGAAGGTCGCTCTTGGTCAGGTCAAAATATTGCATGTGTCTTCCTCATATCAGTATGCCGATATTTTCACAAAGGGACTACCGCAACAGTTGTTCTCCGACTTCAGATCCAGCCTTAGCGTCCGGCTTCCTCCCGCTCCGACTGAGGGGAAGTATTAGCGAATATTCTCCGAATATTCATAGTATATTTTGTAATTATGATAGGTGTATATTTAAGGTAACCTATGATTCTTATTGTATTAGGAATCAGTGTATATTTAAGGTAATCTAGGATTCTTACCGTATTAGGAATCAACCTCTGTACCACTATATATATTGTGATTAATGAAAGGAAATGACGAAAAGAACCTCTTACAATTCCTTATATGAAATGACGAAAAGAACCTCTTACAATTCCTATTATTATAACAGTATATTCAATTTTTTCTGCTTCTGTTTAAGAAAATAAACCATCCCTTGTGACAAGATCCATCACATCTTCTACATGCTAATGTCTCTTTCCTTTATAAAATAATTCTTAATTTTCATGTTCTTTCGTATATCTGATTCTAAAGGTTGATGCATCTAAAGTAGCATCTATATAGTTTTGGAGTTTTTGAATTGAAATCTATTGTTTATTTAGCCCGTCTCTGCAGGCTATGGAATCTCTGGGATTTGCTGCTTACTTTCTATTTTAAATGATTTTTGCTTTTCATTAGGTGCTGATATCCTCGTAAAACATATACACATTCGGGTATTTAGATCAAATCATATTAATTGAACATAATTAAGGAACGAGTTGACGTGAGACATTTATTAACTACGATTTAATAATGCTAGTATTGTATACAAGCAAACATTTTCATCGGGATGGTGTAAACATAAAAAAAAAAATCCTGATGTTACTCATGGCCATAACTAGGCTGAAGTGAACGGATACTTAGATTTTGGGACCACCATTTAAGTCATATACATAGTGCACAAAAATTCGCATGTCTATCCACTTTGAAACACTTCAGACATGCGGTATTTGAAATTGTGCTTATGGCTGGGACCACCATTTAAGTCATATACACCGTAAAAATTTGCATGTCTATCTAAGTTTGATTTTCAAGAATACATGGAAATGAAGGCAATCAAGGTAAACAAAGCACTAGATGAGGCAATACCAATGCAAGAGCCTATAAAAGTTCATGAAGCCATGAGGTACTCACTTCTTGCTGGAGGAAAATGCGTCCGGCCAATCCTCTGCATGGCTGCTTGTGAAGTTGTAGGAGGGGATGAATCCTTAGCTATTCCTGCAGCTTGCGCGGTTGAGATGATCCACACCATGTCACTCATCCACGATAATCTTCCCTGCATGGACAACGATGATCTACGTCATGGCAAGCCCACAAACCACAAAGTTTTCGGGGAAAACACTGCAGTTCTTGCAGGGGATGCACTTTTGTCTTTGGCCTTTGAACATGTAGCTACCAAGACTCGAAATGTGACACCCCAAAGAGTGGTTCAGGCCATTGGAGAATTAGGCTTAACCGTAGGCTCGGGAGGGCTCGTGGAAGGGCAGATTGTGGACTTAGCTAGTGAGGGAAAACAAGTGAGCCTAACTGAATTGGAGTATATTCACCATCATAAAACAGGGAAGCTTTTGGAGGCTGCTGTGGTTTGTGAGGCAATAATGGGAGGAGGAAATGAAGAAGATGTGGAGAAATTGAGGAGCTATGCTAGGTGCACTGGGTTGTTGTTCCAAGTGGTTGATGATATCCTTGATGTTACTAAATCATCAGATGAGTTGGGAAAGACAGCAGGTAAGGACCTAATGACTGATAAGGCTACATATCCTAAGTTGATGGGGCTAGAAAAGGCTCGGCAATTTGCCGGTGAGTGACTGATAAGGCTACATATCCTAAGTTGATGGGGCTAGAAAAGGCTCGGCAATTTGCCGGTGAGTTGATGGCTAAGGCCATGGATGAGCTGAGCTACTTTGATGCCGCCAAGGCGGCACCTCTTTATCATATTGCTAATTATATTGCATGTCACCAGAATTGACAGGCTGAACAGTTATGATGAAGGCAGTGTATATATATACCTTTGGAAAACCATCTGTGGGAGTAAAGATAAATGTGATAGAACTGAACTGTCATATTTCTACTTATGGAACCAGGTAGAAGAATATGAAACATGCGATATAATAGGGAGTCCTAAGATCCTAACAGCTAACCCCGGTAACTAAGTGAGGATTTTTTTTTGTGTGGGGATTCAGTGATCACAACGAGCTTTGAAAGTTAAGAGATTCAATAATCACACTATATCTGCATTTTGCAGCGTCATTCACCAAGAATTTTTATCTTCCTGCCAATTAAATGACAACAAGCAACTCCGCTATTATGGCTATTTTCTCATTTTGGCCAACGTGCGCACATTTTAACTATTCCACCGCTTATCTATTACCTTCCACCAGTACATGTACTAAGTAACTTTAACAACCAAGGCTTAGACAAATGAGAAGCGGGATCTTATCTCATCTAAACTAGTGGATGAAGAAAAAACGTAATTTCAGCGACCAAATGCTGATCAATGAAATCTTCTACCACTGAACCACATGGTATAAACAGAGGTGGCAAGAAGGTAACTATCCTCCCCACCCACAACCCACCCCCCAAACCTCCATCTCAAATCCCAAAGAAGTTGAACATTCACAACATGTAGACTGACAAACCCAGCTTTTGGTGGGTACTGGACATGCAGATTATTAACATGGATGCTACCGAGTGACCAACATTGATGTTTTGTTATTAACATTCCTGACCTGACAAAATAACAACTTTTGCATACACAAAAGCATCTGGAAGTATGCATTACATATATATTGAGTCAAATAATGACATGTGTTTTAGTCAAAATATACATGGCAAAGAACAGTCATAGAGACTTCCAAATGCTAGCTTACTATACCTTGCGACAAAAAACCTAATCCTCAAAAGTGCAAAAGATGATGATATAGTCTGTCTAACCCATAACTTTTAGGTAAGAAAAATGTGACGTGTGTGTCAGCCCAATTTGTTCAGGCATACTGGTTTATTAATTTTCCTGCATTTGGCTAAACTAGACAGAAGCAGATCTAAGATTGGCCCGATCCAACAAATTGCAACTAAAACAAGGGGGGAAACCATCTTTAACTAACTTCAGCAGCATTTTTTATAAAGCTAAAAGCATAAAAAGGTGACAAGGTCCGTGTGATTTGAAGAAGTAAACCGCTCACTTCTTAAAAGTAATCTACAAAAAATTTAAACTACTTACATATTTGAATTTAGAACTTTAATAGTCAAGTTTCAATTAGAATAACTAATATGAACATCCATTATATAATAATTTAATTTAGCTCCTCAAAGTTGAGATCCAAAGCTTACTTATCAGAAGCGCATCTCTGGGTGATTGACCAAAATGATACCAGTTAAACAGGAAGAAGAGCATACTTAACATTTAGTTAATGCATGAAAAAGACTCATGTAATGTTTCCAAAATACTATTATTTCGACAGGAAACACACTACAGATGCACATTTTCATCGGATCCAAGTAGTCATCAATTTCTGGATCTTGGCAAAGGCAATTAAACTTTGTCAAAGCCAAGAACAACCCAATTACAGAGTGCTGGAGAAAGTTGCATTTCAATTTTACTCGATATGCTGATAGGTGATAATCACTTCTATGTTTATTATCCAAAAGAGCTTCTTCCTTAATCTTTCCAGCAAAAATCTAACTAGAAATTACGAACAACCTCAATTGAATACTCTCTTATCATTTCTGTAAGCGTCAAAAAACATAATATTATGCTTTTGACATGATGAAATTTTTAAAGCTCGGCCACCTTTCTTATTCTCAATCCAGGCCTGTCGCCTACTCGGATAGACTAAGAACGTAAAAATTGAAAGAACTTGATTGTTCAAAATGTAAGGGATGCTCTTCTCACCCTAAAATTCGTAAAGAGGAAAATATAAACACAAGCATCTTGCACATATACAGATCAAATTCAATCACTTACATTTTCTTTAAGGTAATCACTGAAAGATGTCTGCTCATCAAGTATAGCCTGCTCTGTTCCATCACTGGGGTCTTTGCTTTTCACAAAAGCAACGAATTTTGGGAAGATCTTTGATCCACTATAAGAGTAAAAAAGATAATGAGAAACAATTGTGCACTAAAATGCTAATTACTTCGTAATTAGATTCTTCACAGGCAGACACAATAGTGAACTAGCAGCATAAATATGGCAGACACAATAGTGAACTAGCAGCATAACTATGGGTACAAAGTGAAGCCAATCGCAGAAACAGACATCTTCGTTGATAACAGTGGAAGTGAAATTTCCAAAATTGATTTTTCAAGTCTGTGACTGACCAGCTTTTACTCTTTAGGGCCTAAAATGGCTCTTAGATGGATCCGGATTTTGGATTGGATATTTAATTAATTTGAATAAATTCAAAATTAGCTAATAGAAATCACGCCACATAATAAATAAATTCATTAATTTTAATTTCAGAGAGAGCCATTAAAAATAAGGTTATTTTAGAGCCAAAAGGTTGATGGCGGGGGCATTTTTGGCCCGAAAGGTGGATAGTTCGGAGCATTTTAGGCCCTTTTCCGATCAGGAAAATAGTTCATTGTTTAGGAGGAAACTAAGGGTCGGGTCGTCAGGGTAATTCTCTGCAATAAGAACAATGCTAACGTATGGTATGTAATGGAACAAAAACACAAATATGTCATAAGGGGTAAGAAAATTTGAAAGATGATGACAGATTCAGAAAATATTCAACTCATATTATTGATTTAATCATCATATAACTGCAGGAGATGAATAGGAAAAGTTTAATTCGGAAAGGAGTTTGAAAGTCAGCTTCAGCAATAAGAAACATATGTATAAATGCATGCTTTATTTCGAAGAGAACAGTGTACATCAATATTACAACTGGTGGAACCTACAAGGATGCCTTCTCAGGAGGTGTTGTCAGTGGAGGTTCAGGAAACTTCTCCTCAAGTGCCTGTGTGATGACACCTGAATCCGGAACCCATTTTTCGTCAAGCTTAATAGATCAGTTGTTATTATAACAATTTCAGTTACTTAAAAATATCATCAAATGTGGCAACGACTTGGATGAACTTAAAAAACTAACCAGTCAGGCTTGTTTCTCAAATCAACATACTTCATTTCATACAGTAGGTGCTTTTCCTCCAAGGTAAGCAAAACCCTCTGAACGAAAAAAATAAAGCATTGTGACTCCAAAATCTCAACTCAAAATGTTGTTTTTTACTAACGCCGCACAGAAAAGTTGATTAACTGACATGTTCAAACTACAGTTCCCCAATGAGCACTTCATGTACTACACCTGGCCGGTTAAACAAATTTTAACAGAAAATTGTTGCTTTGAAGTTCTTATTGCACTTCCCTCTTCTTCTTTCAAGGTCACTTCTACATAGGTCCAACGGACCTCCGCCTATGTAAGCTTCACAAAGCATAACCATTCTCAAACCCAGATAAAGGAGGAGAATTGCATAGGTTACTGACTAGTATAAAGAAAATGGATACATACAATTCAACCTATGAATACCGGTTTGAATAAAGCGAAATGGATACAGAATATCAATTCCAACCCCAACTAGTTTGGGGGGGTAAGGCCTAACTGATTGAGTATGCATAGCTATACAATGCCACGAGGGTGGACCGGTGGAGCTAGAAGCCCCGATACGGGTTCAGCAAGACCCAATAGTCTTTGCTCAAACAGTGTATCTGCATTAAGAAATTTATTAAATATGGACAAATTTATTAAAACCCAATTATTTACCAATGGTCAGGGGTGGAGCTAGAAGTCCGGATACGGGTTCAACCGGATATGGTAGCGTTTGCTCAAAAAGTGTATCTGTGTTAAAAAAATTATTAAATATGTACAAATATTAAATTTAGAACCCAATTGGTTCAATGGGCCTGAATTCCGGTTTCCAACACTAACAGTGGATACCGAGCTGTGAAAAAATATGTTAGATACGGGAGCTTATCATCATCCAAAGAATCATAAGTGTGGGTCCCTATTTCATGTATCTTGGCAAATGGAAACATAGTTTCATCAAAAATTACGTGACGACTTATAATTATTCTTTTGGAAGAAATGTCGTAACATTTGTAACCGCGATGATTAGTAGGATATCCCAAGAAGACACATGGAGTAGACCGGGTTGGAATTTTGTAATTGTGGTGGATGGAAATAGGGGGTAGCAAAGGCAACCCAACACTCTTAAATGAAGATAGGAGGACACTCGTAAATAAAGTATTTTTAGTGGAGCTTGGTAAGACATATGAGACGTCGCTCTGGATACCAATTTGAATCCGGTGGATTTAATCCCAGGGTGTGCATGGCGGACTCAATATCTGTGGGGTGGGCCACTGCTGAATGGGCCTCCTGCCACTGGGTCGGCAGTGGCCCAACACTGCTACCTGCTGGAACAGACCCAACAATGTGGGCCTGCTGGGGCTGTCGTTGTTGCTGTCCACTATGGGGCTGGTAAGACGTGGGCTGAAACTGGGCATTAGGCCTTTGGTGCGGCCTGGTCCAGTTTTCGATTGGGGGCTGGGCCGGGCGTAACGTACCCAAGGCCACTTGCAGGCCCCGGCTCCACCCCCGCCCCACCGTGTTGCTGCCACTGTCCATCATTTCTGCCGCCGTGCTGCTGCCACTGCCTGCTGCCGTGTTTGCGTTGCCGTCATTTCCGCCGCCACCGAAAGTCCGGTGGCCTCCACCTTTGTTATTTCCCGAATTTCCACCCTTATTCTTATTATTATTACATCATTTGTGTCCCTTATTATGTTGAGAAGGGTCAAAGAAATTACCATCATTTGAGTAAGTGGCAATCATGGCGGAATTTGAAGTAGTCGACGCCTTTTTAGCAAAGCCTGATTCTTCAAGTACAAGCATTGATCGTGCTTGATAAAATAAAGGTAGATGATTACTTTGACGAATTACATGAATCGACATAGTGTGACCCTATAGGCCTTCATATATCGACACTAATCCAATTAAGGTCCATACAGAACTCCTAGACTGTGACGTACGACGAACTCAATATATGAAGTACGTTTACATGAATCCAGCAAACATAACCTTTATGTGAGATGATAAATTCCTTTCATTCGGGACACACTCGATCAAGCTTAGGATTTGTCATGTGTCTATCCAAATGGCTTGATCACTTTATCTCATCTATATTAGTCGACAACTAGACCATATTCTAAATATGTCTCTTGCATTGGCCAATGACTTGGTCGACCTAATATCACTGAGAAGTTGAGTGCTCTCTCGAATATCCAATCGAGGAATGAATCCTATTCTTGGCTCAATTACCACCTTAATGTACATCATAATGTACCCAACACAAGCTGTGTCTTATCCTATAAGGAGTTTAAGCTTAGGACATGGTTGAAGTACATTACTTTGTACACAAGGTGCGTATTGACCTCAAGTCAAAGGACTTTTATATCCCACACGCTGATAACACTTTAGACATGTCTAACAAATAGTTTATCAGCAGGGTATACCAATACTTTCCAAAAGTATACATGTGTCCATCACTAGTAACCATTACTAGTAGCATGTGAGACATACTACATTCTCTAAGAATGTGATGCAGACCACATGTCGACTTATAACATATCATCGATATCCCATTCTCGATGATCATTAGTTGAGGCCGTTTTAGAGTTACGCTATATCATTAATATCTCACTCTATTAACGACAACGTAAGCTCAAGGGATGCACATTAATGAATAATTACAAACAATCAAATAATAATTCAATAATTGCAAATGCCATAAATATTAATCTTATTAATAATACGAATGTATTCAAGTACATTTGTCCCTAATAATGATTGTCTCTAAGACATACATACTTTCAATAGTCGCAGTCTATGAAAATTTGTCAGTTTCTTCTCCTCATCAAAATCAATTCCATGCATTCGAGATCGAATGTAGAAAAAATCGCATATAATGTTTGATATCAAATTTGATATTTTTTTCCTAAAGTTTGGCTTGTTAAGGGAAAACTTTTAAAAGTTGTACCTGAAATTTGATCTACCAAGGTCAAACTTCAAAATACGTATGTCTGGAGTTTCATACGTATATGATCAAGCATGAAAGTAGTTTTATGAGGTTTGAACTATAATCTTCATCTCTATCAATATTTTCAAGCTTTTCCAATACACTACTTGCTTTAAACTTAGTTTATATATTCGAAATTTAAGACTCACTTCTTTAAGCTTATAACATGATGATTTATCAATATTTTAAACTTTTCCAACAATATCACTTAATTTAAACTTACTTTTCATTGCTCGTAAAATGAGTTTTTGCTACTTCAATCTCATATACTGAAATTATTCCTAAAGTGGTTAGACTTACAAAAATTTATAAATTTCTGTCATGACTTAAATAATAGTCTTAAAATCAGCTATATTTGCACTTCCTCCTATCATAACGAGCCCGGCAATCTGTGTTTTGATCCCTTTGTCTACCCAATAGCCTTGTGGCCTTCATTGGATCCATTTTCCATCTTTATACTTGCTGATTTCTAAATTATTATTTTTTATATTTAGCTTTCCGGCTTACGCCAAATTATTCCTAGACATAGTAGTCCTAGTTCCTCAACACTACTACCGCTAGTTCCTCAGCACTATTACCACTACCGGTAAATCGTGGGATGTGCCTGAATGACCAGTGTTTGAGAACAGATCAATTGATACCACCTACAAGGTCCTATCCCAGAAGAGAGCAAATTGCTCCCACCAGGATTCGAACCCACGATGTAGGCCTCCAACTGAATTTTAAGTTCTCCTCCTTTGCCATCCAGCTATGCCCGGGGGACTACTTGCTGATTTCTATATTAATTTGTCAACAAATGACCGAATGAAAAAGATTATTAAACTTATTAAGCTAATTAAGCACTAGATAAAATTAAAGCAGGCTATATTACATGCAGATTAGATTACGTTAACTTACTTGTAATTGATTTTATTAATTTAATTGGTCTTTGATAAACATGTGATCATGAGTCTAGGATAATTTTGATGATTCATTGTATAAGATAATTATTTACAAGCTTGGAAACCTTAAAAGTAATATCACTTTGAAAAAATTAAAACTTAGTTTGTCCGTGAGTGTTGAATAACAAGAACTTTTTAACACTCTACTCAAGGAAGAAAAAAACTTTACTTCATCACCACAATTAAATAGAATAAAATAAGATAAAGATGAGATTCATTGATCTTATCCTATGATAACTTAGGCCATAATTAAAGTTGTTAATTTTTTATTAGCATGTTAGGCAACTACTTAAACTACACATGCACATTTTAATAGGGTATTAATGTTGGCCTAAGGTTAACTTTTCTAGTCCAAAGTCAATAATTATGGTAAGGCAAATTATGAAGTTTGAAAAGAAATTACATCAGTGATTTTGACATTTCATGAATTTGGAAAAAAATATTTCAGTAAAAGTTAACACTTCCCTGCCAACTTTCATTCATTTATCTTTTACCTATCAATAGTTAAAAGAATTTAGCAATTTTGTTTGGTAAAAGCAAATGATGGGTCCATATTCAGAACTTCTTGTATCCAATACACTGTAACTACAACATGCAAATTTACTTTGAAGTTTGAACTGTTCAACAATGTTTAAAAAAAAAAAAAACACATGAAGTATTCTGCATTTACAAGATTTGGGAAAAAGTCATACTCCAACGAAGTAAGATGTAGACGGTCTATTCTAATATAAATATTAGTGGCTGACTCCACAACTCGAAGTAATATACGAAAAAAATTTACAATTCCATGGATTCGGTTTTTTTATTAAATATATCAATAACCTAGAATGAATTTGGGTAAAAACATCGAGCATCAGATAGATTATTAATAAGTCTTTAATATACCAACGGATGCTTTTGACAGTTTTAATCTTAGTTCTCTCAAAGTTGAAGGGGTTAAACATTTTCCAGAATGGCATTTATCTGTTTCATTTTGGGACAAACTTGTTGTGGTTTCAAAAAGCAAAGCAGGATGTTACAAAAAAATCTTGACCATTGGTTTCACCAAGAACCAGAAAGGCAAGTCAAAGTTATTTCTTTTGGTTGTTCTCCACCTGCTGGGCTGTTTCTCAAATTTCTCAAGTCTTCTTGGCCCTTTGTGTGTGTGTGTGTGTGTGTGTGTGTGTTGGGGGAGATGAAGTTCCATCCGCAGATTAGTTAGGCTTAATCTCTTTCTAATATTAGATGATGTTGTGTACCGATTAGGATTAGTTGGAATTAATTAGATTGATTCTTTCTTGTAATCAAGTAGTCAGAATATTTTCTTTCCTTTTTTAGCGCTTGTACATTCAGTATTTAAACTCGATTGCTTGATGTTCTTGTCTTATTTTCTCACACAAATATTCACAATTACTTTTAGAAAACAAAAAGAAAGATTAATTTCTAAAACCAAAACAAAAAAACGATGCATTTTGAAACCCAAACAACACCAATCGAACAGCAGAATAAATAATATTGAAAATGGTGAGACTTCTTGCTCCAATATCAAGCTGCACCAGAGCGAAGTGGTGCTCCAGCACCAGCAAAGCTCTTTGACAGAGTGGAAACCATAAATTGCAAAACCTTTTGAAGAGAGAAAGATAACTAGATAAGAGACAAGGAAACAAGCGAAGGATAACATCAGTTGATATGGAGTAGTTGTTTTTCTGAATATTATTCAATACACGTGGATCCGGATCCATCCAGATCCGATCTGTGGACCCGATGGATCCGAATTTAAATTTGATTCTTATAGACCTGATGGATCTGGATTCAGGTATGAAAAACGAATCTGAATCTGGATCTAGTAGGATCCGGTCCAGATCCAATCCGTTGTCATCCCTACCAATGAGCAGAGAAAAGACTTTTTTTAAAACACAAAATCAGATTTGGCCCCAAGTCCAAACCAGTCGGCCCAAGTTCAAACAATCCCCCTCTTTAAACAAAAAACAATTTTTTTTAATTTAAACACAAAAAACAAATTGTACTATACATTTATTTGATGTTTTGATCAATAATTTTTTTAATATTGATTAATTAGTTAATTTTAATTTTTCATGTAAATAAAAATGATATCTTTTTGTTTCTCGCACCGGACCCTTAAAAGTATAGTAACGGCTCTGGTTAAAACTTAAAAGTAATATCTAAAGTTGTTGAAACATCGTAGTAAAAAAGGTACTCCATTTAACTCAATGAATAGTAATTATGCCATATATATTGTAGTACATATAATTCACTTCACTAGCATAGGGAGTAATTGAACAATTCAAATTAAATTTCTGAATTGAAATGTGACTTGTTACCTATTCTAACTAGGCAAAATTCATCACATCAAGGTAAAATTTTTGGGAGGCAACAAAATATATCATGTAGATCTTGTGTGTTAGGGGACCCAAATGTCCAAAATCACACATGAAGAGGCATGTGCAAAATTTTTAATGTGGGGATATCCCCAATTTTGTACCCAAAATAGTATTATAGAGCCCCACATTCCACATTATATTATATCTTTTTTCTTTATTATAGAGCTAAATAGTATTATAGAGTCCTCCGGGGCATAGTCCAGCCCAAGCAAAGCAAGGGCGCTATAAGCGCGCTCACGCGGGGGACACATGCTTCGATTCCCCGCAAAGACGAAGAAATTCTCGCATGTTGGGGAATTTGACCTTGTCTCATTGATCGGTTGTACGCTCCCGTAAAAAGCCGGCCACCGGAGCACATCCCGCGATTTACCTGGTAATAGTGTTGAAGGACCGGTGCTATTACCTCCAGGACGTCTGGGTAATACCAGTGAAGTAGTCAGCCGCAAGCCTTGAAACTTGGATTATAAAAAAAAAATAGTATTATAGAGCTAAATGTTGCCTGGACAACAGTGAACACTCAAGTATGTGCCCCCTTCCCACCCCTTTCTTTTTTGTTGGAGGGGTCCCTCAAATTAAAAGGCACATACACAATGAAAGAAATGGAAATTAATGCTTTCTAGTTTCAATTTTGAACCACTAAAATTTGCGGGATTTAAGTCTTAGAGTATAAAAATTACTTTTGGTAGGGACTAGGGAACACTTTGCGCCTAATATAGGACTTTTCTGTGCGAGACCGATTTAATCAATCTTATGGGAAGAATACATATTTCCTCCTCCCCTAAGTTTGACTCGGAAAAACTCTTTTACATTTAAACTCTGCTGGTGATCCTTTACCCCTTATCTTGCCTTAAATAAACCTATTACTACCTTGTTTAGCGACGACTTGGCAGAAAAAGTGTAAAATAATCATGCGACATACCTAGTTTGAATGAGACAGAAATTTAAGAAATAAAGAAAGATTTTTTAAACTTATAGTATTAAGCATGTCATTAGATTAATTATGTAGCTATAAAATCACATGAATAAGAATAAAATAAGAAGTTTGAAGTATAGAAAATTAAACTTCTATTCTTTTTTTAACATACTAATTAGGAAATAATATCACACGATCATTTACTCCAAATTATTTAAAATCCAAAAAAGAGGCAAAAATAAGTTTTAAAGCTACAATTACTTACAAGTGAACACTCAAATGTGCGCCCCTTTTCACCCCCACCACCCCTTTTTTGTTGTTGGAGGGGATCCACAAAAGTCACATTACAAAGAAAGAAATGGAAATTAATGCCTTTGTGTTCTATTATGATGTCTCAACAATTAATAATCGTATAGGAAAACATAGTGCACATGGGAAGAGCATGGTTCATTGACCTTGTAGATTCCTAATGAGAAGGCATGTTGTACCTAAATAGTATAAATGGTGTAAATGAGGACCTATCTACTTTATTTCTTTTTCCTTCAGTTATCTTTCTCCAATTATGGAAATTCATTTTGTGGATGTAAATATATGATACGAGTATAGTGAATTCAAATTTACATTCTTGATCACCTCATTTTTCAACCATGAATTAAGATATGACTAAAAGTAACTTGCAAAAGCAAAAGTGAATTTGATTGTATTGCCAAACTCTCTAAACCTAATAGAGTTCTGCCTATCAAGACTAAAGTTCATATCATGGTTGTTACATTGTAATTATATGACATGTATGGTTCGCTTTAACTCTATCGGCCTCACAAATTTATATATTCGAATACATTATTATCGAGTTCAAGAATATGCGCACCATATGAACTTATGTTATATCTTATAAAATTCTTCACTTTTCTCTTTTATTCCGATGTGTGATTTGGCTAAGATATCATGTGCATGCCTTCTTTAGAAACTTACCAACCAATATGACATCTCTTCTCTTTGACCCCTTGTTGGCCCACCCTGAGTGCGTTACAATGACATGACGGTAAGAAATAAATCGGTCTAGTCTCTCGTCCAGCATTCTTTTCTTCAATAGCTAAGTCGAAGCATTTCTTATTCTTTTTAACCTGACATTAAGCTATGGTCTTCTAATACTCTTGCATTTTAATATAAATGTAAGAATATTTAATTGCTTATATTCAGTTATTAGAAGGGTTAATTTTCTTAAAAGAAAATTCCTTCTGGTTACTCTTCCAAGAATAAATCCGGAAAAAAGTTTTCGTAGAAATCTTATATGAACGTCGGAAATGATATTTTTGTAACGGGTATAATTATAGATTGTAGTTTTATATAGTATAATTCGTGTTTGAGATTGATCTCATTATTTAACTAATGAAATCAATTCAAAAATCCTGTAAATTATGTGTTTGATTTAATTCATGACTCTTTGGCCAAAAGCAAGTAATAAAATACATTAAAAAAAGATGAATATAGTTTAGGTTGCACACTAGAAAAAGTCAATCTTTTTCCATTAATTATTTTATAATAGGAGAAAAGGAGATTCCACTTTTGTTAGGTACAAATTAACTACTTTTAGAAGTACCAAGTGAATCGAGTTCTTAACAAGATTTGTAGATGTACTAATATATAAAAGGAACTAAACTTGGACCAAAAGCTATTTGTTAGCCACAAAAAAGTACCCAATATGGTTATACGAACAAAAGTACGGACCATTTCTCTGTCTTGATGACACAAATGAAAAAAATTATCAAGGTTATTTTGCTATATTAAGCAACTCACATGTCAATAATCATACAAGATATTGATGGCAGAATAATCCATCACTCATTTCATTAATGTAAATTATTTATTTATTTATATATATGATTTATAATTACGAAAATTAAAAATCCACCTAACTAATATAAAATATTGCTATAATAATTACAAATATACAAAATCACTAATTATATCAAAAGAATATATTTGCATATATTCTATCACACCCCCGCAGTCGTAGCGGGCGATCGTCGTATGCTGAGACTGACCCTAAAATCTTCAAACAGAACTAAGGGAAGGCCCTTAGTAAATATGTCAGCAATTTGATAACGTGAGGGGACATGCAAGACACGTACTTGTCCACGAGCTACCTTTTTGCGAACAAAGTGAATATCCATCTCGATATGTTTAGTGCACTGATGTTGGACAGGATTCCCCGAGAGATATATCGCACTAACATTATCACAGTAGACCAAGGTAGTTTTTCGAATAGAAAATGAAGCTCTAAGAGGAGGTTACGCAACCAACAGGACTAAGACACCACATTGGCTACCCCTCGATATTCGGCCTCCGCGCTGGAGCGCGACAAAGCAGTCTGGCCTTTAGCCGACCAAGAGATCCAGTTATCACCAAGAAACATACAATAACGAGATGTCGAGCGCCTGGTATTTGGACAGCCACCCCAATCAGCATTTTTATAAGACATGAGAGAAAGATATTGATGATGAATATAAGTGTAAACCATAATCAAGAGTGTCATGAATGTAACACACAATATGTTTAAGAGTGTGCATGTGTTCTTCCATCAAATCATGCATGAATAAACACACATGTTGCACTACATAAGTAATATCGGGCCTCATAAATGTGAGATATTGAAGAACCCCCGCAAGACTACGATAGTGGGAGAGATCCTCGCATGGTGTGCTAGAAGTAGCACTTAGCTTCGGTTTAGTGTCAACCGGAGTAGAAGATGACTTACAGGATGACATGTCAGCCCGTTCAATAATCTCTGATGCATACATCCTCTGAGATAGAAATAGACCACCTGCATGATGAGTTACAGCTATACCTAAAAAAATAACTCAAAGGCCCCAAGTCTTTCATAGCAAATTCGGAGCTGAGAAGAGATATGATAGACTTGCACAGTCTATCAGATGAAGCAGTCAATATAATATCATACACATATAACATAATGTATGTCATAGAAGTACTGTGACGGTAGATAAACAGAGAATGATCAAACCTGCTGTAAGAAAAACCAAGAGTATAGACATAATCTGCAAATCTTTTGTACCATTCCTAAGGAGTCTGTTTTATCCCATACAAGGACTTCTTCAGCAAACACACATGCTTAGGATGATCGGGTCCATGAAACCCAGGGGCTGATGCATGTATACAATTTTCTTGAGTTCGCCGTGTAAAAACGCATTTTTCACGTCCAGTTGATGAATGTGACATGTTTTTTAGAGAGCTAGACTGAGAACAGAGCGAATAGTTACCACTTTGACCACCAGACTAAATGCCTATCCACAATCCACGCTAACCTGTTGAGTTTTGTCATCACCAACAAGACGGGTCTTATGCCTCTCAAAACAACCATTAGATTTTTTCTTATAAGTAAAAATCCACATAGAATGAATCACATTGACATCAGGTGGACGGGGCACCAACTCCCACGTCTTATTTTCAATAAGAGCATTATATTCATCATTCATGGCCATTTTCCAATTTGGGTCATGAAGGGCAGACACAGTGTTACGTGATAGGGGAATTTAATGCCATTAGAGATGAGATTAAAATGTCGCTTTGGTCTAAAAATATCCCGTTGTCTACGAGTAAGGGGCTCTTGTCCCGAAATAGAAGTGGGTAGATAGAAGTAGAAGCAGTGGGCTGGCCTAGTGCCAATTGTGTGGCGTTGGACTGGATTTGGGTTGGGATTACATGGGCTGATTGATGGTTGGATGTGTTGGGCCAGCAGGCAGTGGGCCTGCTGGCAGAAGCTCAGGGACGACAGTAATTGAGCCAGCAGGTAGTGGGTCTACTGTCAGAATTTATGGACGTGGGACTGTTGGGCCAGCAGGTATTGGCCCTTCCGGCTCCTGCTGGTCTAGATGCCGAGAAGTGGGCTGGACCAAATGTTGGACCACATACGGTGAGAGCCCATCATCTAAAAAATCATACGAATTTGACGCAGAATTATGCAACTTAACACACGGAAATTGGGTTTCATCAAAAATGACATGGGGACTAATGATGATTTTATTAGAGGATAAATCAAAATATTCGTAACCACGGTGATTCGATGGGTAACCCAGAAACACACAAGTGGTAGAGCGAGCTTGAAGTTTTTTAATGGTCGTGGAGGAGAATAGAGGATAACATAAACACCCTAAGATGAGAATATGAAAGGTCTTTTGATAAAGAATTTTGAGTAGGGAAATTGGTATGCTATTCCTTTGCTAGGGAGTATATTAAGAAGGTAAGTTGTCATTTGTAAAGCATGATGCCAAAATGAAGGTGGCAATGATGCATGGACTAGTAATGTACGAACAATATTATTAAGTGTGCTGATTTTTCTTTCGGCTTTTCCATTTTGTGATGACGTATGTGGACATGAAAATCGAAAAGATATACCATTAACCTTAAAAAATTCTCTAAATGGCCCATTATCAAATTCTCTTCCATTATCACATTGAATGTTCTTAATATCTTGTTCAAATTGAGTACGGATGAATGCTCTAAATGATAGGAATGTGGAATAAACTTGAGACTTTTTAGATAACAAAAATGTCCACAAAAAATTAAAATAATCATCCAATAATAAAACATAATAACGATGGCCTGAAGAGCTCAAAACGGGAGATGTTCAAAGATCACTATGAATAATATCAAATGGCAACAAAGTACTAGAATTTGAGGCAACAAACGATAATTTAACATGTTTCCCAAGCGGGCAAGAAGGACAAACATTAGTGCTACGAGCACTATTACACTTAATAAATTTATTGTTTTTAAGGGAGGAAAAAACAGACGCTCCCGGATGACCCAAACGCGCATGCCATAAGGAAGGTGCTAAAGCGACAAACATTCACGGCGTGGCTTGTTTAGTGGTGATGGTGGTGGTGATTGAATAAAGCTCTCCCCGACTATCACATCTCAATAGATGTATCCCCGTCCATAAATCCTTGAAAAATAATTCAAAAGGATCAAATTCAACAGAAACCGAGCTATCAGTTGTAAATTTCCAAACATACATCAAATTTTTAATTAATTGATTTTCAAGGATAAAGGTGGATTCGGATGAGACAAATTTGTGTGATCATAACCACTAATTAGAATTGAATTACCATTAATAACAATTATGCCACGATTTTTGCTCAAATTGAAATAAGACGATGGATTACCTGGCGCGAATGTCATATGAGAAGTAGCACTAGTGTCCATGTACCAATTTGCATCCGGAGGATTTAACACAAGTGTATGCATTGCCACCTCGATATCCGTGTATGTCGGAGATACAGATGGGCCTGCAGCAGCGAAAACATGTTGTGGCTGAGGCCCAAGCAGGCCGAGTGATTTCGAGGCCCAAGCCCATTCTGGGCTTGCTGCTGCTGTTTCCGCCACTAAGACTGGCCCAATTTTGTGATGGGTGAGGGCAGGGTGGCATGGGCCACTTCCCACTGGCCCAAGGCAGGCCCCATGGCCACTGCCCATTGGTCCAAGCATGCTGCCAGGGGTGCTGTGGCCCGACCCCTACTAACCTCTATTGTCGCCTCCACGCCCGTTACTGTCGGCACCGTTGCCGCCGCGGCCACCACTAGAGATGGCAGTGGATCTTGGACCCAATCCGGATCCGGTGGATCCAGATCCGTTTTATAGGATATGGATCTTCAAAATTTGGACCCGACGGATTCGGATCGGACCCGGATCCATTTCTGACGGATCGGATCTGGATCTGGATCTTGTATTTGAGATCTGTATCCGATCCAGATTCGACTCGTGGATCCATTTTTTATTAAATATATTCATAACCTAGAATATAATTTTATAAGTATTTTCATAAAATTGCTAAGCACATCATTGCAAGTTTAATTCTCAAAAATAAAAAAATAAAGAGGTAACTTCGATAATAAAATCAATATTATATTAGTGAATGACTAACATCTCCATAGACAAGTAGTTAAAATTATATTCACTTTATTTGTGAAGATTCCAAGCACATATAAGTTTCTGCATTGTGGAAATACTAGTCAACATTTTCCACAACTATTATCATTGTCCAACATTTTCAATTAATAGCTCACAATCAAAATGAGACAACGGACAAAATATCTCATATGAACATTTCAAAATTGAAACACAGTAAACTGTTAGCTAAGTAAAAATCGTTTGTCAGTTCAAAAAAAATTCTTAGCAAGGCAAAATTTTTTACATGTGAATCCAGATCCGATCCATGGACCAGGTGGATCCGATGGATCCAGATTTGGATCTGATTTTTATGGACCCGATGGATCTGAATCCGGATATGGATCCAGGTATAAAAAATGGATCTGGATCTAGTAGGATTCGGTCCAGATTCGATCTGTTGCCATCCCTAACCACCACCCTTGCCACCGCCACATCCGCTACCGTGGTTTTTTCCAAGGTTTTGACACTTTTTTCCACCCCCATTGTTACAGTTTTGTCTATAATTTTAGGAGAATGATTGAGAGTCATCGGTTTCGCGGGACGTGACCACCACCAGGGCGGAATTGGCTCCAGTTGCAGCTTTTCTGGACAACCCTGCTTCTTCTAAGGTGGGCATGAAACGTGCTTGGTATAACGGTGGGAGATGATTGATTTGGTGAAGAAGAGTTCCAACCCCATTATATGCCTCGTAGAGGCCTGCAACCATTTGAAGAACGAGACGATCATTAGTGACGGGCGCGCCGATGTTCTTGAGTTAATCCGATAATTCCTTGAGCCTTTGACAATAGGCTAAGGCTGAGGTATTCAGAAAATCCTCCACATTTATGTGAAAGAATTCTTGCTCAAGGGTTACGGCACGAGAATTTTATTATCTTGGAATATATCACGCAACATATTCCAAGCTTCCATTATTGTGGCGTCGGGTTCGATAATTGTCAATAAAAGGTCCGTAGAGATGGTGGAATAAATCCATTGGAGGAACGTAGCATCAAGAGTTGCCCACAACTCTATTTCATCATCGGTGGAAGGCACATTCTTCTTGCCCTTTTCCAGTTTGACGATGTGATGGAGGACTCTATGAGACCTTGCGTGAATTTTTAAAAGTTCTGCCCACGTCGCGTATTGGACGTTCTCCATTTCAAGGACAATAGGGATGTTGTTCTTGATGTTGGAGACTGCGAGGGCAGGATGAAATGTATTCTTTGTGTTAGACATGATTGAGAAATAAGAGGAGAATTAGGGTTTGGATAAAAAAAAATGAACGAATGGCCGAGGGTTTAGAGGGCGGCGTAAGATTAGTGGAGAGGGAAAAATTTGCCCTAGACTTCTGATATCATGAAAGAGAATAATATCTTACTAATTTCATTAATGTAAATGATTTATATACATGATATACAATAGTAATTCTAGGCTATAATTACGAAAATTAAATATTCACCTAACTATTATAAAATATTGTTACAATAATTACAGATATATAAAATCACTAATTATACGAAAAGAATATATTTGGATATATTCTATCAATGACAGACAAACTTAATGGTTTTCAATTCAATAACGATATTTTTCATTGTTTAAAAAAAAAAAGAAACTTGGTGGTCTTGAAGTAAAAGGATTAATATAGACTATAGTTTGAGTCAATTTTTACTTGGAAGTAGAAAATATAATATGAAAGGGATACCAATAGAGGTGAATTCAGAATTTAAATTTTATGAGTTCAATTTTTAAGATTCTTAGTATTGATTTAATTATAAGTTTAAATCTATTATTTGTTGTAATTTTAGTGATTCTTTATACGTAAATTAATGATCCGACATTAAAAGTGTCGTTAAGATGAACTATGTACTTGCATACTACATCCGCAACTGACCATTGAGGGGTGATATGGGATGAATGTGATTTCTCCAACCTTAATTAAAGGTTTGAGTGTAAGCGTGGGAATGGAGAAACATATGTAAGCTTTTCCTTTTAAACGACACGACTTTTAATTAATCTAACCTGTGAATTCTAAATATCAAATAATTATATTTCAAAAAATATGAAAGGGAAGACTACTTTTATGCATATGATTGATGAAGGACTTTAAGAAGTATAAGGTTGACAATTGAAGCATAAGAATTAAATAATAATTGATTCACGCGTGTGTGTGATTTTGATAAGTTATCTACGAGTCCTAGAAAATAAGTACAATTCAGTTGACAAAGGTAAAATTAAATGAGGAAGAAGAAGAAGAAGAAGTAATCACTACACTATAGACTTGAATGTATTACTCCCTATTTGGCTTTTTAAACTTCTTACTGTTGGACACTATATATTACTATTAAAAAGTTTATATAATTGATTTAAAATTCAATAATCTAATTTTCTAAAATTCAAAATTCACAATTCAAAATCGTAATTTCGCCTCTCATTTAAATACAAAAAAATGACTCAATAAAAATCTTTTTTTATTTTATTTATCGATCTCTTTGTTATATCTTAATAATCTCTTAAAACGTCATATAATTAAGAGTACATTCTTAACCAGTCATAAAATCGATATCATGAAGAACATGTGCTTATTTTAGTCAGCGTAAATATATATTCGAATTAAAAGAAGAAAAAGAAATTTTACCATTCTCGAAGAATTATGACACTGTAAACTAAGAGAAAGAAACTTAGAAAAATAATTATTTATTTCACAACTCCCAATCAGCCAAATGAAAAGTTTTTCCCCAACTCTAGCCATATTTTATTGCGGCCAAGTATACATACACCTTGACATACAAATTAGTGCGGGGTGGGGGGATCTAACCAACACACAAAATAAAAAAATAAAAAAACAAAACTACAACAAAAATATAGAGTGGTGAAAAAGTAAAAAAAGAGGCTGACTTATAAATAAAGTGGTTAGAAAGTAAAAGACATGATTTGACTCATTTTTAGGCACGTCTCTCTCATTGTCTCTCCACATTTCAATCACCACCCACCCACACCAAGTGGGGTACCCTACCGACTTGACTCAGTTTCCTCACTGAGTTAACTCACTACAACTCGCCATCGCCGCTGTGAGCTGCCACGCGGAGGTGGCGATGAGCGGCCGTGTATGCCAACCGAGCATCAAACAACCGTCGTTCTCCTCCACTCTATAACCGTCGCCGCCGGCGAACAGAGCTAAAAGCATACTCGCTTGTTTAAACGCATTGGATCCGAGATGAACCGGATCGAATCCCGATAAGTTCATCCTAACTCGCCATTGACTCAGTGTTTCGTGCCGTTCGACTCGGTCGGAGCCTTCACAAGTTACCACGTTACATATTTGCCGCCCTAAATAAACCTCCGACATCACCAAATCCTGATTGTTAACCGGTTGAGTTAACGAACTCTCTAACGAGTCGAACATCGTTGAGTAATAATGCAACGCCTCGTTAAACCGGTCCAGAAATACCACCGCGTTATGATTCGCTTCCTGTTCAACAATCGTAACAATTTTCGGATTCATCCGTTTAATCGAATTCAACACTTTTTCGATTGCTCCAGGTCTCGATAATAATCGATGAAGCTCGAAAACGGAGTTAACAGCTACTGCTTCCGTTTCACTTGGCTTAATATCGAGAATCGAAGCATCTAGATCTGCTAACGAATTCGCTACGAATCCACGAAATTCGAACTCGACTCCGATTGTTTCTGCTAATTGAGCTAATTTCCATCCAACTTGTTGCAAAGCATCGGTGTTATCCGGCTGTGGAGGGCCAATTCCGGTGAGCCGAAATGCTGGCGGTCCACCGGGCCGTAAAGCTAAAGCTTGAATTAGTGCAGGCCATTGCATACCTTGGTTTAAACTGAAATCAACAACATGAACTTTATTGCAATTTGTAAAAGCTTCGAGAATCGCTTGATTAGCAGTGAAATGAGCGAATTTGAGATACGGACAAGTTTCATAAAAGTGCATCTGCAACACATCTGTGTAAGATGATTCAATTGAATTATCTGGTGGATAAATTTTGTAAATTCTTCTCGCTAATGCTTCAGCAAAATAAGTTGCAACTTTTCTCATAGCACCAGATTGAGAAACAGCAAGTATTCCGATATGTCTAACAAGTGCATCAGCTAAATTAAAATTCTCTTGTTGAACAGCTTCAGCACATGCCATTAAAGTATGAACAAGTCGAACACCAGTTTCTTGTGAATCAACTAGTACAACTGGCCTCGCAGAATCTATGATTGGACTCGATCTCAACCGTTTATTACTAGTACTACTACTACTACCACTCTCTGATGATAATAGATCTGGTTCGTTGAGTTTGTGAATGTTGTTGTTGAAAACAGCACCACCTGGAATTGCTCTTAAATCATCATCAGAAATGATTGTGGTACGATTTTGTTTATTCGACTCAACTAATCCGTTCTCATCAAAATTCGTTGAAATCGAAGTATTATTGAGCTCAGATAACATGCTTTGTACCCAACCGGAAAGATCTGAAGGGTTTTTATGAACTGTATCAGTTGAAAGATGAGTAATTCCATCTTCCATAGTTGTACCCATAGCCATTTCAAGCTGTTCAAGTTTGTTTGCAACTTCAGCCATATCTGAGGATTTAACTTTATAGCCTAAAACAGCTAAAAGTTCATCCATACACGCATCTTTTTCTTCTTCTTCTTCATGTTCCCAAATCTTAGCTTTACCAGAAGAATTTCCTCCATGGATTTGTTGAGTTTTTTCTCGATCGCGATCTCTCTTCATTTTTTTTTTTTTTGTTGGGGGAATTATTGGGTGGGTTTGACAAGTGCTGGAATTTGAGAAGCAATTGGTTTCAAGAAAGCTGGGGATTGATTTTTTTTCATCAATGGGGGAGGAGTTTGAAAGGGGAAAAAGTCTGATTTTTTTGCTTGGTTTTTTGTATCAACTTTCAGATTTTTGGGGACAGCTTTATTTTTAATATTTTTATATGTTTTTTTGAATAATTATTTTTTGGGGGGTTGTGAGAGAGTGAAGAGAAGAAGTGCTCGTGAAGAGGGGCGCGAGCTTCAAGAGAGGAACAGGGAGGGGAACTGGAGAAGATAAGGAAGAGAAAAGAGGGCCAGCAATAATATGGGCTTTATTTTTATTTTATTTTTCAGAAATTTACAATAACAAAAAAAGGTAAAATATATAGATGACATATTAAACTATATATGAAATATTACGTTCACCCTCTAACTAATTAGGCGATCTAATATTTTTTAAATAATTAAAAAATAAATTTATTTACCTTTTGATACACCAGTTGCACATGGAGAAGTATTACACACTCTACTTTTTTTCAAATTTCACCTATTAAATTATATTATATATAATATTATTATTATAGAGATTTATAAAAATATAATAATAAAGTGCTACTTTTGATGTCTTATTTTATGAGATACTATATAAATTAGCATTTGGATGGAAAAGTGTTTGGGGATTTTTTACAGTAAAGTATTTTGTGAAAAGCTATTTAACAGCTTTTCCACTCAAATGTCCTCAATGGAGTTTGGTTCAAAAAGTTGAAGAAGAACTTTTACAAAGATCTTTATTTAATTTTTTTTTTTTGTAAACACAGATTGTTACTTATTTGAGCCAATCATCTATGAAAAACATTTTTTATTTATTTATATGAGATAGGGATAAAATCGTTATACATCTTATCATTTTCAGACTTCATAATAAAATTATATTATATATATTATTATTATAAACACATATTTTACATTTTTAACATGTTCGGACAAATTTCCAATTATTTACTTTGAAAATGAATTGCATTTGATCAATCAATTTAAAATTACATTATTGATATTATTGTAATTGCTTTATGTTTGACTAATATTTCAAGTATTTCTAAGAGAAGCTATTTTCTCACAAGCGCTTCTATTAATATTAAAAATACTTTATTTTTAATTATCTATTTAAAAGAATGACATAGTTCTAGTTTTATCTTTAATAATATCTATCTATTAGTTATAGATGTGTCGTGACATATTTAAAATCATAAATTCTATTAATATTTATAATGTGTCAAAAAAAGTCACCCTAATATTTTTCCTAGAGTGTAGTTGGCTCTCACAACGAACTCTAGATAAAGTATAAATTGATGAACCAATAAAAATCATGATAAAGTAATAAATATATTTTTATTCTTAACTAGAGATTTCAGAATTGAGCCTTATCGAATACATTACCTTTTTATTAAAGAGCATTTTATCTCACAAAACTTCTCGATATGAATTTAAATTTAGTCAGATCTCGAGCCAAATACTAAACATAAAAAAAAAGGAAAAAAAGTATAAAATGATGAGCTAATAAAGGGGGCCACAAATTCTCTGGTGCTTGTAAGACATAGTAATGGTGAGCCTTGGGGCATCTATTTGTGGGCTGTGGACATCTCTTTTTAAGTTCATTTGCGGTGCTGCCACGGCTCTTTGTTGCTTTTATGTTGCTGACGAGACAATTCCCCACCTTTTTTACAAGAAAAAGAAAATCATTTATAACAAACTATAGTGAACTACTTTCATTTTTGTCCGAGGAACATATAAGTTTGTCAAATAAAACCGTTCAATTCTTATAATATCTATGTTTTGTTATTGTGGAGGAATGAGATTAAGCTATCCGAAAAGGATTTTCATGAGATGAGAAATGAAATATATAGTTATTATATAAAAAGTTATGACTAATGTGATTGTCTAATAATGAGCAAAGAATATTTATTTTTCTGTTTAATTAAAAAGATTAAATTCATAATTTGTTAGACGGTTTTGATGAATGTCAACTGAACCGCGTAAGTAAATTGATCTCGACCGTTTAATCATTTAATAACCAGAATATTTTTTAATAAATGATTAAGGTGGATCTGACTTAAAAGAATTATCAATCCTATTTTTTTTTATTTAAGATGAAGAATGAATCAATAATTCACTTTTTGATAAATATATTTATATTTGTATGAAATTTTATTTGTTGTTCCTCGATATCTATCTTTCTGCTAAATAAGATATTCGTTGATCGTCTTATGAATATTAACTAAATATCATAAGTAAATCAACTCTGCCCATTTTATCAATTTTAAATAATTCATGTTTCATTTGATCAATCTTATTTCCTATAATTGAGAATAAAAACTAAATCAAGAATTTTATTATAAATAGATATTCCTATTTGCACGAATTTCACGATCCTTCAACTTCACATATTATTATCCAGGCATATGAATATATGTGAAATTAATTTTTAACATCTCAGCCTACGTGTCTCTTAATCGCGGTAATGTGAATAACACGTCGGCTAGTACTTGACTAGAGAAGAGAAGAAAAATGTTTTTTTTTATTTAAAAAAACAAAAAAACAAAGAGGGAAAAAAGAAAGCCTAGGCCTGTGGCTGGGGCTTGGGACAAGGTGGCGGTGAAGTTTTATTAAATTAAATAAAAAAAGACGAGTGGGGTCCACAGCCACCTGCAAATTGCAAAACGCAAACACCTTGTTTGGATGGTATAATATTGTACTTTATTATTTTAACGAATACAATGTTTGGATAGATAGTGTTTTTAATTATAGAATAATGACACATGTCATCAATTTGAAAAATAAATCTATAAGAAAAATATTATAAAAAGACAGAATAAAAGAATGAAATAGGATTATTAGATAATGTAAGCAAAACACAAAATAAAGAATAAACAACATAATGATGCGATCAATCAAATGAACGTTACATAAAATGAAAATTTTCACAATTACATAATGATCAATATAATATATAACAAGCAAAATTAATATCATTCCATGTGTCTCATTTTGAGTGTCTTATGTTTTTTCGATCTGTTCTAAAATGAATGATTTTTTTTAAATTTAGTAAGTTGACAAGTTAAACATTCCGCATGACAAGTTTTTAGCTATAAGATTCAAATAACTTTTTACTATTTTACACATCCTTAATTAAAAGCCATAAGATTCTCAAGTCTCATTTTTTTTAAAATTTTATACTAAATTAAATTAAAATACTTAAATTGAGACGGATGAAATGTTGTACAATATAAATTGATAACAACCATCCAAACAAACTGTAAGGTGACGCATAGGGCCGTGAAGGGATTATCGGAAAGGGAAAAAACTGCAAGAACGACGCCGTACTGACACATCTACCACTATATTGGTCCATTCAGCCATGTGATTGATTCTGCTATTTTCCGATTCCTCCTTTCATTCTGGTCCCTCCTTCCCACGTTACTCTCCTCAATTTCATACTAGGCGCTATTAAAAATACGAATAATGTATCTTCTATTCTTCTATGAGTCTTGACGATTTCTATTACTTTGCTTTGATTTGTTTGCTTTGCTTGTAATTATATTTTGTCTTGAGTCACTCCCGAAAATAGTCAATCTATCTATTAAGATAAAAATAAAATTTGTGTAAACTTTATCTTTTTCAGACCTCATGTTATAAAATTTTATTAAATATATTATTATTATATCCCAAAATAATAAGATATTATTTTTGTTGAACTAAATCAGATCAAAGATACACTCAATATAATGTAATAATATCCGTTTAGAACCAATTATGAAGAAAAGTCTTTTACCATTAAGAGTATCCCTACTCATCATATGTAATAACTAATATCTCAATTTTTTCAATTTCAAATGTGAATTTTTATTCTATTTTCTCTCAAACTAAGTTTATGAGACCCATCATCACGATACAATCTGCGGGTCCCCCACTCAAACTAAGTTTCACGCAACCACTACATGATTAGGCGTCAAATTTTGGAATTTACTGTCTCATCCATATGACAGATCATTTTTTTTTGCCATCGAAGTCTAAAGCTGAATTTTTGTTGTGGGTGTGCGCTTTCAAGCTACCTTTGGCATGATAGAGGTAAACTGAGCCACCCGCTATTGTTTTGCAATCTCCACACTCGTCTCATAGAATCATTTGGTATGGCGCCAGTTATTAGGCTAAGTCAGCCTAAAGATACTCTAACATATTGTATAATGTACGCTTTAGATCAAGGCCGTATGATTTTTTCTCCCTAAAATCTCACACTATTAAGAATATTCTTATACCTTACATGTAGTTTTTAGATTTTTTTAACTATCAATGAGAGACGTTTTTTTACATATTTAACTATTTTATATAACAATATTTAACGGAACACCAAATTTAAGAAAATATGAATGTCTTTTAACACATGTGAAAAGTAGTAGCCTTAGAACTTATGGTTTCAAACATTCTGCCACATTTATGTATCTATAGAATAAATCTTTAATGGTGTAAAATAAAAATGTTAACAAATCTCTTAATATAGAAATATTATTTTTTTGTAATAGACTAAAAAAATTCATATAAAATGAAATAGCGGGAGATATATCTTATCATTTCTTGAAATAATTTTTCTTTTCATTTGTTCAAGTTATTAGTAATTGTAACTACATTTCCCTCAAATTTTAAGAATCATAATAAAACCACTAGCAATAGAATATTTATTTTCTGTTTTTAAGTTCGGGGACAAATACATACAAGGACCTTAAAAAAAAAAAAGCATGAAGAAGTAATGATCAAAGTGAAATTTATAAATAGAATATATACTCCACCTAATTCAATAATATGAACCGATAAGCTTTATACGTATTTTGACAATGACATGAAACGAATCTATTAAAAGTAGAACAAGAGAATAATTAAAAGTAGAACAAGAGAATAGAGTTTACAAGAATTATTTTGACACCTCACCTTTCTTCAAGTAATGGCTCGTCTCAACTAGAATGTGACAGTTAATAGTACCAATATTTTATTTATGGAATTCAAACATGGATTAAAAAAAAGTATATTTCACCCTATGTTAAAGAATTTGATCTTTTTAAGTTATGATTACACGCGAATTCAAAATTTGAAGTTTATAATTTTTCCAAAACAGTCTCAAATTAATATATATAATATAATTGAGTTCAGTCCAAATTTATAAATATTTAATAACTTTTGTTAATAAAACTATAAGATTTGCGCAATAGCTAATGAATGGTCCGTAAACCAACGAATATGCTATAGATCTACAATTGTCCATGATAACAAACTATTAAGAAGAGGAATTTGCTAGAACATTGAACTACGGTTTCGAGAGAAAATAAGAAAGGGGAGAGATTTTTATCCAGAGAGAAAATGAAAAATGAGTTCGTACCCTATCTAGTAGGACCGATGGGTCCTTATATACAATGGGCTAAAATACCCAATACAAAAATGGACTTTGTCAGCCAAAATTAACTAAGTACAATTACAAATGGGCTAATTAAATACATATGAGAATTGTATGCACTCTTCACGTGGGATCCACCACTGCTGACTGTGTATTTGCAATACCACGTGTGTTATGAACTCCAACACCCCCACCCCCACCCCCACCCCCTGCAAGTTGGAGGGGCTTTGAACACCCAACTTGAGCAATATGGAATGGTGAGCAAGACCAGTCAAAGGCTTGGTGAACACATCAGCCAACTGTGAAGAAGTAGGGACATGGAAAAGCTCAATCAAACCATCAGCCAGCTTAGTACGAGTGAAATGACAATCTACCTCAATATGCTTGGTGCGCTCATGAAAAATCGAATCCTTTGCAATGTGAATGGCTGCTTGATTATCACAAAACATAGGAACATGGATTGAAACTGCAACACCAAAATTAGAGAGTAATCGCAATAACCATATTAACTCAACAACAACTTTACTAACTGGCCTATATTCATCTTCAACTGAAGAGAGAGACACAACAGACTATTTTTTTGCCTTTCAAGAGATAAGAGAACCACACAAAATCCAATAACAGATCTATGAGTGTCTGGGCAAGCAGCCCAGTCACTGTCACAATAAGCAGTAATGGAGAAATCAGGGCCATTGGAGAAGTAAACTTCAACATCTGAAGAGCCTTTCAAGTATCTCAGAAGATGAAGAGTTGCTTTCATATAGAGATGTGTGGTCTTTTGAAGGAACTGACTTATATGCTGAACAACAAAGGACAAGTCAGGTCTGGTGTGGGTTAAAAAATTCAACTTCCCAATCAAGCTCATATAGGATTCAGGAAATGGAAGTGGATCACCAAGATCAGCTTGTAATTTGATAGTCAAGTCAAGAGGGCATGTTACAGGGGAGACTACATCACAATGATGCTCCTTAAGTAGATCTCTGATGAATTTCTTTTGGTGTAGCAACAAACCAGAATGGGTATAACACACCTCAATGTCCAAAAAATAATTTAGGGGTACCCAAATCCTTTATTTTGAACTGGGCATCTAGGAAAGACTTCAATGAAGTTATTTCAGCCAAATCATCACCAAAGAGAATAACCTCATCCACATACACAACAAACAAAATAATGGAAGAGGATGATTGTTTAATGAAGAGTGAGTGATCATTTGGTGAATGAGAATACCCCCTAGAATGAAGAGCATGAGACAATTTTGCATACCATTTCCTAGAGACTTGCCTCAAACCATACAAGAATTTTTGAAGATGGCAAACTAAAGAGGCAGAATTAGTAGAAAAACATTTAATAGACAAACATGGGATAATTTCATGTAGACCTCCTCATCCAAGTCACCATGCAAGAATGCATTGTTGACATCAAGTTGGAAGAGAGACCACCCATTCTTTACAACCACATCAATAGGGCACTTCACAATAGTGAACTTGGCTACATGGGAGAAAATTTCATTGAAATCCACCCTTTCAACTTGAGTATCACCCCTAACCACCAATCTAGATTTGTATCTCTCTATAGCACAATCAATTTTGTACTTAATCTTATAAACCCGCTTACATCCAATAAGTTTCTTACCAAATGGCAAAGGGACAATGGACCAAGTATTATTGACTTGTAAAGCCTCAAATTCAGCTTGCATAGCCTGTTGTCATGCTGGGATAGCAACTGCCAGTTTATAAGATGTAGGATCCAAGGCAATAGAACTATATAAGTGATTATTATAAGTGGAAGTAGAACTAGAGCCACATATAGAAAGAGGTAGGTCACAAATGATCTCAATGAGGTGAGAAGAGAGATTGTGAGATCTACCATACCTTCTAGTAGGTGGAGGGGTGACAAATGCCTGAACATGATGAGTAAGAGTCAAGTTGTGTGGAACAAAAGGGTCTGAAGAGGAATCAAGAGGAAAATTAACAGAAGGATTTAAAAAAGCAGGAGGAGAAGTAAAAGGATAGGAGAACTCGTGGAAAACCACATCCCTGGAAACCAAGGTAAGTTTAGTGGTCAAATTGTATAGTTTGTAACCTTTTTAGATAAGGGATAGCCAATGAAGACACAAGGATCAGCCCTAGGCTGAAACTTGTCCTTGTGACATTTAGGAATAGTTGAGAAACATAAACAACCAAAAGTTCTAAAATGAGAATAAGAAGGGAATTTCCCAAGTAACAGTTTAAAAGGTGTTTTGTTGTTGAGTAATTTTGATGGAAACTTGTTAATAACGTAAGTTGCTATAAGAACACAATCCCTCCAAAATTTTAAAAGCAATTTATATTGAAAAGTAAAGCTCTTGAGGTTTCCAACAAATGTCTATGCTTTCTCTCAACCACACCATTTTGTCATGGTATGTGAGAGCAAGAAGTTTGGTGAATTATTCCATGATCAATAATGAATTGAGTGGCTAATGTACTAGAACCCAGTTCTAGTGCATTGTCACTTATGACAGTTTGTATAGAGGCAAGAAACTGAGTTTTGGCCAGGACAATAAAAGCTTGTAGCAAAGGAAATGAATTACTTTTGGATCCCGTGAGATGAGTCTATGTTGCCCTGGTGAAATCATCAATAATGGTCAAGAAATACCTATGACCACTATAAGTAGGAATGTTATAAGGACCCCAAGTATCCATATAGATGGGTTGAAAAGGGTGATCAAATTTAATTGAGCTATCAAGGAAAGAAAGTCTAAACTGTCTAACTAAAGGACAAATAAAACATATGAAAAATTGTTTAGAGGAAAATTGACAAGGCAATTGAGAAATGTCTTTCATTTTAACAAAAGGCATGTGCCCAAGTCTGTTATATCATAAAATCACAATTTTATTCACAGTAGATGGAACAATACACTCAGAATGGGACAAACATTGAGAATCAGAAGTATTTACATCACTGGAAGAAACAATAGAAGGTGAAAAACTACTAATAGAACCAACCATCACATGAATATATTGTTGGTGAATGAGAGACAGATGCTTGCACAAACTTATAAAAATCATTTTACAGCTTATCAATCTCCAGTGGCCTCTTCATTGAAGGAACATGTATAATACATAAAATATTGTTAAACAATTCAACTGTGAAATAAGCTTGGAAACAGAAATGAGATTGAATTGAAAATTGGGTCTATATAACACATGACAAAGAGTGAGGAAAAGAAACTTAATGAAACCAGTATAATTGACCTTGATCTTATAATCATTAGGAAGGCTAACTAGATAGGAACAACTAGAGGTTGGATATAAAAAAACAAGTCAATATTTGAGATCATGTGGTTAGTGGTCCAGGAATCAATGATCCAAATGCATTTTTATACCTTAGGGATCATACATGCACCATAAGATATATTTCCTATACAATCAAGCATGAAAGGAGGAACATTACCAACAAAATGGGCAGAGGTCATGAGGTTGGAATTAGAATATGAGAGATGATGTGCATGCAACTTGTGCATGGCTTGCTCACACTGCTCTTTGCTCAGGTTAGCAAGTGAGGAAGTGAGAGCATCAATACTAGGTGAAAGAAATAATCCCCTTGATTATTTTCATTAATTGAATAGGTATATATACAAGTTACAAAATAGGAGAATCCCATTCTATTCCTAAAATCTTATTCTACCATAATTCTAACTCTACAATTATGGTAGTGTATAATTCTAATTTAGGTAACAAATACATTACAATATACTACACATATATTTTCCTAATATACAATATTTTTACATTGTCTACTTACCATAAAATGAGCAAAAAACCGAGAGCCCAATCTGCCAATATGGGTAGAATCCGAAGTGCTTAATAAGGCAATATACACATGTATATTGTGTGTATATTGCCTTATTTAACACACCCCCGCAGTCATAGCGGGCGGTCTTCGAACACTGAGACTGTCCCTAAAATCTTCAAAGAGTACCGAGGGAAGACCCTTTGTAAAGATGTCTGCAACTTGATATCTTGACGGGACATGATATACGCGTACCTGTCCCCGAGCAACCTTTTCACGGACAAAATGAATGTCCATTTCGATATGCTTAGTGCGTTGGTGCTGAAACGGATTACCTGGGAGATAGATGGCACTAACATTATCACAATATACTAAGGTTGCCTTCTGAATGGGGCAATGAAGCTCTAAAATCAAATTACGTAACCAATATGATTCTGAGACCACATTAGCTACCCCTCGATATTCTGCCTCTGCACTGGAGCGGGCTTTGCAGACCAGGAGACCAAGTTGTTGTCAAAAACATACAATATCCTGACGTAGACCGTCTGGTGTCCGGACAACCACCCCAATCCGTATCTGTGTACGAGACAGGTATGGATGTAAAAGACGGATACAAGTGCAACCCATAGTCCAGTGTCCCCTGAATATATCGAATGATGCGTTTGATTGCATTCATGTGCTCAACTATGGGATCATGCATGAATAAACACACCTGCTGAACATCATACGTAATATCTGGTCTGGTAAAGGTAAGATACTGGAGGGCCCCTGCAAGACTGTGATAGCGGGTTGTATCCTCGTATGGTGCACCTGCCGCGGCACTAAGCTTGGGTTTTGCATCAACTGGAGTGGAAGTGGACTTACAGGATGACATCCCAGCCCTCTCGATGATCTCAGCTGCATACTTTCATTGGGACAAAAACAAACCACCTGAATGACGCTTGATGGCAATCCCCAAAAAGTAACATAAGGGCCCTAAGTCTTTCATAGCAAACTCTGAACTGAGCATGGCCATGATAGACTGGCGCAAGGTATCGAAAGAAGCAATCAAAATGATATCATCCACATACAACAGAATGTAGGCCAAGGACGAACCACGACGATAGATGAACAGGGAATTATCTGACCTGCTGTGAGTGAACCCAATAGTCGAAACAAAGTCAGCAAACCTCGATTACCAGGCCCGTAGATACTGCTTAAGCCCATATAATGACTTCTTCAATAAACAGACATGATGAGGACAGTTTGGATCCTTGAAACCCAACGGCTGATGCATATAGACTGTTTCCTTGAGATCACCATCTAGGAAAGCATTCTTGACATCCAACTGATGAATAGGCCACGTCTTTGAAAGAGCCAAGCTAAACACAGTGCGAATAGTATCCGGCTTGACCAGCGGACCAAACGTCTCCCCACAATCTATCCCAACCTACTGAGTCTTACCATCACCCACAAGCCGCGCCTTATGTCGAGCAAATGAACCATCCGAATTCTCCTTATGAGCAAAAATCCACATAGACCTGATAACATTAATACCATATGGACGGGGCACCAACTCCCACGTCTTATTATCAATAAGAGAATTATATTCATCAGTCATAGCAATTTTCCAATTAGGATCATTTAAGGCGGACACATGATTACGGGGCAAGGGAGATTTAGAGACATCAAAATGTAAATTAAAATGTCTTTTAGGTGTAAAAATACCCCATTGACTACGAGTGACTGATCTATGACTCGAGGAAGAATTAAGGGAATTTTCTGGGCTCGGGACGGACTGGCCAGCCGGCAGTGGGCCTGCTGGCCCAAATCGTGAAACTGTGGCGTGAACTGGACCAGTTCCAGACTCACCGGACCGGCCCAATTGCTGGAACTGTTCCAGTGGCTAAAACTGGGCACGGGACTGTGGGGCCAGCGGACAATGGGCCCGCTGGAGAATTTTGGGTGCGAGAGATGTCCGAAAAATTCTGAATAATATACGGGGATATTTGGTCATCGAAAAAATTATACGACTTAGGCTCGGGAGTATGAACTTTCGTAAAAGGAAATTGGGTTTCATCAAAAATGACATGGCGATTAATTATGATTTTCTTGGAAGATAAGTCAAAGCATTTATAACCACGATGATTCGACGGATAGCCCAAAAATACACACGGGGTAGACCGAGCTTGAAGTTTGTTGATTGTGGTGGATGGAAATAACGGATAACACAAGCATCCAAAAATCCTAAGGTGAGAATAAGACGGGTTCTTATTATATAGGATTTTGAGGGGGAAGAATATGTCAGACCTTTAGACGGAATTATGTTAAGAAGATAAGTGGCCATTTGTAGAGCATGATGCCAAAAATATGGAGGTATGGAGGCATGAATTAAGAGAGTTCGGACAATGTTATTTATGGAACGAATTTTGCGTTCGGCCTTTCCATTTTGTGAAGATGTATGAGGACACGAAAAATGAAAATTGATCCCATTATTAGCATAGAATTCCCGAAACTCCCTATTGTCATACTCTTTCCCATTATCACATTGAATATTTTTTATTTCTCTTTCGAATTGAGTACGAATGAACGCTCTAAATTTGATGAAGACGGAAAACACTTGTGACTTATTCGCAATTGGAAACGTCCACAAAAATCTAGAATAATCATCTAAAAAGAGAACATAATATCGATGACCCATTGAACTAAGAACAGGAGATGTCCATAGGTCGCTATGAATAATATCAAATGGCATTGAAGTATGAGAATTGGAGTCTACAAATGGCAGCTTAACAATTTTTCCTAATGAACAAGACTGACAAAGTGGAGTACGACTCGTACTCTTACAAGAAATAAGGCTATTTTTATCTAAAACTGATAAAATAAAAGATCCCGGATGACCCAGACGAGCATGCCACATGGAAGGAGAGATGGCTGCAAAAACTGACGGCAAGACTTGACTCGATGGACTGAAACCGGGCATGATAGGATACAGATCCCCCCTACTATCACACCTTATGAGATGACTCCCCGTCTTGAAATCCTTAACAGAGAAACCAAAAGGATCAAATTCAACGGAAACGAAATTGTCAGTACTGAACTTTCGGACATACACTAAATTTTTAATCAATTTAGGAGCATGTAAAGTATTTTTCAAGAGAAGGGGTGGATTGGGGGGAGACAATGTTTTCTGACCATACCCTAGAATGGGAATAGAACTGCCATTACCAACAATTATCCCCCGAGGGGTGCTCAAATTGGAATAAGATGAGAGAGTACCTGATTCGGAAGTCATGTGAGTAGTGGCACCGGTGTCCATATACCAATTTGGGTCCGGTTGAGTTAACCCTAATGTGTGCATCGCGGCCTCGATATCGGTTTGAGTGGGGCCTGCTGCATGATGGGCTTGCGGAGGTCGGGGCCCAAGAATTCCTGTCCGTGATAGAGCTGGGCCGTAGCTAGCTGCCGCCGCCGCCGCCGTTGGGCCACCGCCGCCGGGCCGCCACCGCCGGGTGTTGGGCTTGAACTGTTGGCCAGCCCACTGGCCGCTGGAATTTCCTGCTGCATGATAAGGGCTGCTGGCCCACGGCCTACTGCCCCAGCCCCACTGCCATGGGCCCCACTATTGGGACCAGGGAGTGGTGGGCCACTGTTCCCTGGTTGGGGCCCACCGCCTGCTTGCTGACCACCAGAACCGTCGCGTTTTCCCCCGCGGTTTTTGTTATTATTCTTACGATTATTTTTGCCGCCACCATGATTATGGTTTTGGCCTTGAATTATTAACAAAACCCGAAGAACTTGGAGAGAACGCCACCATGACGATGGGGCTTGCTCCGGTAGCCGCCTTTTTAGCCAAACCGGCTTCTTCCAACGTAAGCATGGAGCGGGCTTGAAAGAAGTCCGGAAGAGGGTTGCTTTGGCGAAAGAGAGTTCCAACACCATTATAGGCCTCCGAAAGACCGGCAACCAACTGTAGAACGAGATGATTATTTGTTATCGGTGCACCAACATTACGGAGTTGATCTGTCAACTCCTTGAGTTTCTTGCAATATGCAGAAACGGTTGGAAATTCGTCCATTCGAACGAGAGAGAATTCCTGCTCGAGTGTGACGACATGTGAATGTTGGTTGTCTTGGAATATGTCACGCAATCTATTCTAGGCAGCCATAGCCGTGGTATCCGGCTCAATAATCGTCTGTAGAAGGTCCACTGAAATAGTGGCGTAGATCCACTGGAGAACGGTAGCATCAAGAGTAATCCATAACTGAGGATCCTCCACGGGAAGAGGTATAGCTGGAGGAATGATGTGATGAAGAACTTGATAGGAGATAGCGTGAATTTTAAACAACTCCGCCCACGTCGCATATTGGACGTTTTCCATCTCAAGGACAATAGGGATACTGTTCTTGACGTTAGAAACCATGAGGGCAGGATGAAAATTGTTCTTAGACATCTTGAAAGAACAAAGAAGGAAGGGAAATTTAAGAGAGGTTTTTGACAGCGGAAGACGAATTTTGGAAGAGAAACCCGAGGGGGGGTTGGGGTGTCTCGGCCGAAACAAAGAGAGGACAAAAGTTGGGAGAGAAAAACTTTTGTTTTAGACCTAGTCTCTTGATACCATGAAAGAAATAATCCCCTTGATTATTTTCATTAATTGAATAGGTATATATACAAGTTACAAAATAGGAGAATCCTATTCCTAAAATCTTATTCTACCATAATTCTAACTCTACAATGATGGTAGTGTATAATTCTAATTTAGGTAACAAATACATTACAATATACTACACATATATTTTCCTAATATACAATATTTTTACATTGTCTACTTACCATAAAATGAGCCCAAAAACCAAGAGCCCAATCTGCCAATATGGGCAGAATCCGAAATACTTAATAAGGCAATATACATATGTATATTGTGTGTATATTGCCTTATTTAACACTAGGAGCACTGAGAGAAAGCTAAATAACTTCAGGACTATGGATTGTGACCTCTGTAGTTGCAACCACCTTTTTACCCTTGGAATTAGTAAATTTGAAGTCAGGAGGAAATTCATGCAATATGTAGCACTTTTCCATCAAGTGTCCAGTCCTTTTGAAATATTTGCAATACAAGAAGGACTTATCCTAGTCAAAAGCAAACTTAGTATTGTATGTTTGTTTAGTACGATAGTTAGGGACAACAACTCTCTTATTGAGGTTGGCATGGAAAGAGGCAAACTCAGGTGTAAGGTAAGTTGGAAAATTTATTTACCTTTGCCTTGCATCCTAAAGTAGGACATTCTATGCAGAATCAAGAGATGAAAAAGGTTGGGGCATGAGTAGGTTGCTTCTGACCCCAATGTAGGTGTCATTCAGCCCTATAAGAAATTGGTAAACCTTATTTTCCTCATCATCCTTCTGAAGCCCTGTTCTAGCAGCACACGTGCAAGAGTTGATGTGATTTGTGCACAAAAACCTCAATTCATCCCACAATTTCTTGAGTTTATTGAAATATGAGGCAATATCAAGAGATCTCTGACTAGCGGAAGCTAACTTTTTCTTTAATTCAAAAACTTTAGTTCCACTAGCAATTCCATACCTCTTGCACAATTGAAGCCATATTCTCTCAACAGTATTAGAATATTATACACTTTCAACAATGCCTGGGGTTAAGGAACTAGCCAACCAAGAAATGATCATATTGTTGCATCTATCCCATTACCTAGAGTGAGGAGAATTCTCATCTGGCTTTGAGAAATAGCCATCAATAAGGCCAATATTGTTTCTAGTAGATAAAGATACTATCATGTTTCGTTTCCATACCCCGAACCCAGTACCAGAGAAAGGAACTGGTACGAGAGAAATCCCAGAGATATCAGATGAAGACAAGTACATAGGGCAAGAATAATCTAGGGTTGTACTAGTGGAAGTTCCTGAGTGCCAGGGTTTGTATTCGAGTTGCTAGGGTTCACCATGAAGTCTACGAGATTCGAAACAATCACTAACAACAGATACGCACTCGAAATACCAAACTAGAGTATTTCAAATCGAAGACAAGAACAAAGTAGGATAATCATAATATCAAGCCACTATATGAGTAAGGAATGAGTTTACCCGTCGTTTTACTACGGAAAATGATAACCGCCTTTAAATTCCTCGAAAACACCAACAATAATGAGATTCAGTCACCGGAGTCATCGGAGAAGTTGCCGGAGTCGAATTAACCTCACGAAGCAATGAACAAATGAGCGGATCTCTCAGATCGAGAGATAAAAATCATGAACAACTCTGAAATTGCAAACCCTAATAGAATCGTGTCAGGTAAGATCGCCAGGTGGGAAAACACACGGAGAACCGGAATCTCCGCTCTGATACCATGTTAGGATGCAGAATTTGCTTGAACATTGAACTAGGGTTTTGAGAGAAAATAAGAAAAGGGAGAGATTTTTATTTAGAGAGAAAATGAAAAATGAGTTCGTACCCTATCTAGAAGGACCGGTGGGTCCTTATATACAATGGGCCGAAATATTCAATATAAGGAAAAATAAAGAATGGGCTTTGTCAGGCAAAATTAACTAAGTACAGTTACAAATGGGCTAACTAAATACATATGAGTATTGTATGCGCTCTTTACGTGGGATCCACCACTGCTGACTGTGTATTTGCAATGCCACGTGTGTTATGAACTCCAACACAAACATGCAAAGATGATCAGTTTTACTTAAATTATATGAACACAATAAACTTGTCTTTTTTACTCCCTCCTTTTTATTTTTATATTATGATGTGAGCACTAGATTTAATAAAAAATGAACACGTCGTGACATTTTTACGACTATAAATGCATGCCATGAGCAGTAGCGAAGCCAGAAATTTTATTAAGAGTGTTCGAATTTTGAAGAAGTAAAAAAACAACCAATGTTGGATGTTCAAAACTTAATATATGTATCCATAGTAAATAAACTTTTATCTACCTATAGAGTATAATTTTCCGGAGAAGGGCGTTCGTCCGAACACCCTTAAATTAAGGTGGCTCCGGCACTGGTCATGAGTACCAAAGTTTGTGGCGAGTGATAAATATAAATCTTTCAATCCTTAATCAGAGGTTTTGAATTCGAGTCCATGAAATGAACTCGTCTTTGATAAGGAACACTTACTCTCTAAAGTGAGACATTTTCATGCATTGCAAATTAATCGAGCCCCAAAATTGATAAAACTGAGGGAAAAAATATTTTAAAATAAAATTATTTTCAAATATAACATGATAGTGATTCTTTCTGAAACATACTAAAAAAAAAATTGTCCATGAAACAAAGAGAATAGTTACAACACTTTAATTATTTATGAATAAAAGACGTCAAACCATGGACATCTCTACCAAAGCAAAAGGAAATTTAATTAATACTTAGATAATTAGATTAGTCCAAAATGTGTTAGGACATCTGAACGTGTTACGTATTTCCTTCTTAATGATTGTGCTTAGTTAAATATGGATAAAAAATCTGTACTTTGTAGGAATTAAATAAAAGATAGAGACCTTGAATTTTTCATACGACTTTATCAATTTGTGTGGTAATAATAATATAATAATTACTACTAATAGAAGTACTTTGAGTTTTGATTTACTACTATGTTATCCTTTGACCTCGTTTTTCATATCACTTGTTGATAAAACTCTCCACTTAATTCGTGGTGTAAATAATTTTCCTTATCCAGTTTTTTGTTAGCCACTCTGAGTTGTCTATTTTGCCAGCAAACACTTACACAGTCCATATAATTTTTCTTTTTCTTTTTCCTTTATTAATTCTTCGAGTACTGAATTTTTTTGACATATATAGTCTATATTTCAAGAACCAATAAGTTAAAAATAGATACAATCCTCTATGGAAGATGGGTTATTTAAATGTAATTATTAGTTTAGGAGATTTAATTATATTACAAGTTTCTCCATGCGAGGCGGCCGGATCCAACTTGAACTATTGATCATAGAAATTATCACAAAACGGAATAATTCCTTAGTTTTGCAGACCTGAATAAATTATCACAATGCGGAGAATCTTCTCACTTTATAAACCCTAGCTAGCCGTTATCTCTTGATGAAAAAAATAAATCTTCTTAACACCTACAAATGATATATTTATAAATAATTGTTTAATATTTAGGTGATTAACTATTTAATTAATGATCTAACTAGCGCCTTTATGAGTGAACTCGATTCAATAATATTTTCTAAAAATTTGAACATCAAAGCCAAAAAGCTTGAACATGAACATGAATGATAAGAATCACAATTTTATGTTTAAATATGTACATAAAAAGTAGGAGTAGTTTCTTGTACTAAAGCAGGACTAACCTGGACGGCAAACCACATTAATTAGTTTAATTAATTAATTAACTAATTAATTAGTCCTTATGTATAAACTTCTTCTTTGTTGCTTCATCGTTTCCTTATCCATTTATCATTAACTTTCATGCAAAAAACATTTACTCTACCTTTTTACCGTCGTTCTATAAATAAACTTATTAATGGAAAATCTGTATTTAATTAGAGAAAGTAACATGATGTCCCTTTTAGAACTCAATAATAAATTTAATAAAAGTATTTGATCAATTATTAAGCCTTTAAAATAGATTTTTTATCACCATCTTAGCTTAAGCCTTAATGCACGTAACTACGTATACGTCCACTTCATTTTATAAGGGGACTTTTTATAATTTATTACTTAATTCTATTCTTATATGCTACTACTATTTGTTAAATAATTTGTTCCATCAATATTTTAGCCGGCATGGACTTCTAGATAAATTAACAAAGAGGAGATATCCCCCACCAAATGTATGAGTGGTGAATAAATTAAACTATAAACGGTTTTAATTTTTTAATTAAATTAATTAATGTTAGATGAGTAATTTAATATATGTGAATTAGTCTACATACCAAATTGACATGATGGAGGAGATCACCTTGAAAATAATCGGAAAGTTGACCCACAAGAAAATGGAAGTGATAGCGATTTAAATGATTTTAATAATTTGTTTATCTTGTGGAAGGTCTATTTTTTATTAATTTCATTGTGACACTCATTAATTATGAGTGGAACATCTACAAATCACTCATTAATTTGGACTATGATCTGACGAATATTCCAATTTTCAAATAAGGGGATTCCATTACAACGTCATTTTCCATGCACTACTTGAAAACATCACCGTCGAAATCGTCCAAAAAGAAAATATTAAGGGACTTTTAATAAATATAAATTAAACTAATTTTTCAATATGTGCTTTGCGTGTGTACCTAATATCAACAAATACAAACTTCATAAAATTCACATATTTAAAAGAATTAAAATATTATTAAATATACAATAAGAATAACAATATGAGTCCTTAAAATGATAAATGTCGATTATATCTATACAACTCCATTCCTCAAATATCCTATTATTTGAATTTTGTTAGGGATATAGATCTATGTTCTCTCACCATCCTTTTTAGGCAAATTCGATCATTTTCATAATGAAGAGATTATATATGTACAAAGACCCGAAAGATTCTAATAAAGAAGAAGAAGCTCAAGAAGGATATTCTGGAGCCAACATAGCTCTGCAACAACGTTCGCAACGCCTCGATATTCTGTTGCTGCACTTGAACGCGAAAAGGTGGCTTGCCGCTTGGTAAACCACGAAATAATATTATCCCAAAAAATACACAATAGCCGGACGTAGAGCGACGGGTGTCCGGACAGCTTGTCCAATCTGCGTCTATATAAGAAAGCAACCTAGTCGATGCAGAGGGATATAGATGTAGTCCATAGTCAAGAGTGCCCTTAACGTACCGAATGATATCTTTAAGAGTTGTAAAGTGAGGCTCCCTAGGAGCGTGCATGAACAAGCACACCTACTGAACAACATATGCAATATCAGGCCGAGTTTATGTGAGATACTGAAGAGCACCTGCGAGACTCCTATAAAGAGAGGGATCACTGATCGGATCCCCATCACCTGCACTGAGTTTTGACTTTGAGTCGACAAGAGTGGACATCATCTTGCAGTTTGCCATTTTAGCTCTGTAGACAATGTCATCTCCATACTTATGCTGACATAAGAACATGGCATGTGCGGATCTGGTGACTGATATCTCCAAAAAATAACTCAACTTACCCAAATCTGTCATAGCAAATTTGGACTTGAGCAGGGCAATGATCTCGTATTTCAGTGTATCAGAAGAAGATGTCAGAACAATATCATCCACATATAAAAGAAGATAAGCCGTGTCAGAACCTCGATAAAAAATGAACAGGGAATGATCACACTTGTTGCACACGAACCCGATCTGTATGATATATGTAGCAAACCTCTCATACTAAGCCCTAGGGGCGTGTTTCAAACCATATAGTGACTTACGAAGACGACATACATAATGAAGAACCTCTGGATGCACAAAGCCAGACGGTTGATGCATATAAACGGTTTATTTCAAATTCCCATGTAAGAAAGCATTTTTTACACCAAGCTGGTGAATAAGCCAATTTTTTCCCATAGCTATGCTCAACACTGTGCGAATGGTGGCTGGTTTGACCACCGAACTAAAAGTCTTACCACAATCAACTCACTCATGCTGACTAGTATCATTCGCCACAAGTCTTGACTTATGGCATTCAAGCTTTCCACTATCTCGAAATTTGTGACGATAGAGCCACATACAACGAATCACATTCATCCCTTCTGATTTCGGAACAAGATACCAAGTGTGCTAATTGGTTAACGAATTAAACTCCTCACGCATGGACGCATTCCAATTTGGGTCAAGTTTGGCTAATTTTGGGTTTTTAGGAATATATGAGATGGTTTGTGTGGATAGGTTAAAATTAACTTTTGGATTGAAAGTCTCGTGTTGTGCACAGGTTTTAATGTAGTGTGTGGGGATGGTCACGGGTGGGGCAGGGGGGTTGCGCAGTGATGGACTGGACTGGGCAGTGGGGTGAGGCAGTGGCGGGTTGTGTGATGGGCAGTGGGGTGGTTCAATGTGGCGGGTGTATCATCCGGCAGGGACTGGGCAGTGAGATCGACGGGACGAGTGTGATCGACGGGACATGTGGGGTCGATGGGACAGGTAGCGGTACGGGCTGAGGGTGTGGATTTTGTAGTGTATTTTAGACTAGAGGTGAGTAGACGTGTCTAAATCTCGGGTCGGGCTGGGTCAAGTGGCTTTTCTTTTCTGCTTGCCCGACCCTGACCCTATTTTTTTTAAAATTTTCCGACCCTGTCCCTGACCCTTCGGGGACCCTATGGGTCACAGGTCGGCCCTGATCCGCTCTACAAAAAAAAATAGTAAGCAAACTTCTACCCAATCCGTTATTCGATATAATTTGTCACCAATTAAAAATTACAACAAACAGAAGCATGAAATCATTAAAAATTACTCCAAAAGAACTGAAGCATCATAAGTATCATCATCGTCATCATAATCACTAGATTCTTCTTTATTTGTCCCTTCACCTATATAAGTAAAAAATAAATATTCATAAAATAAAAAATAATATAAATTATATTAAAAGACACGCAGGTCGGGGTCGGGTCGGTGATCAGGCCGGCTCGGGCTGGATCAAGTGGGTAAAATTTTTTGACCCTGGCCCGACCCTACATATGATCGATTCCCCGCTTTTTCGGGTGAGGTGGCTCACGGGTCAGATATAAGACCCTGACCCTGGTTTTTTCGGGTCGGGAGGGTCCCCGACCCGATGGACAGGTCTAGAGGTGAGGTGTCCGAGTCATCAAGGAATCCGTAATCAGTGGGCAAAATTGGTGGATGTTGTCAAAGGGAAATACGTTCTCCTCAAACGTTATATGACGTGAGACTATGATTTTATATGTGGACACGTTATAGCATAAGTACCCCCTATGATTTGACGGGAACCCCAAGAAGACACACAGAGTGGAACGGGGTGCTAATTTGTGAGGGATAATGGATGCTAGATTCGGGTAGCAGAGACAATCGAAAATACGAAGATGATCATAGGTAGGGATTCGATGAAATAGTAACTCAGTAGGGGTCCTATTTTGGAGCGTATGGGTAGGTAGTATATTGAGAAGGTATTCTGCCATTTTTAATGCATATACCCAAAAACTGAGGGGGGGGGGGGAGATGCATGAAAAAATAAGGTACGAATCATATTGTTAATGGTGTGTAGAATTCGTTTGGCTTTACCATTTTGAGGGGAAGTATGAGGGCAGGAGAAACGAAAGACCATGCCATTAGCCGTACAGAATTTATGAAAGAGAGAATTGTTAAACTCACGACCATTATCACATAGAAACATTTTTATTTCTTTTTCAAATTGCGTTTTAACATACGTACGAAATTCAAGAAATTTAGAGTAGACTTGAGATTTAAAGTAGAGCGGATAGACCCATAGGAAGTGAGAAAAATCATCCAAGAATATTAAATAGTATTTATGACCCAATTTGCCAGTAATAGGAGAAGTCCATAAATCTGCATGAATAATACCAAAGGGAGAAAACGTAATACTCAAGGATGACGTAAACGAAAGTCTAACATGCTTTCCAAGATGGAAAGAATATCAATTTTGTGTAAGGTTCCCTTTATTACATTTAATTAAATTATGATTTCTAAGAAAATAAAAAATATGAGATCCGGGATGTCCAAGTCTACTATGCCACGTTGAGGACGAGATTGCAGCTAGAGATGTGGGAGGATTAACACTGGCAGCGGGCGTGGACAGGAAAGGATAGAGATCCCCCACACTATTGCATCTCGTAAGAAGTCTCTCCGTACGTAGGTCCTTCACAGAAAAATCAAATGGGTCAAAATCAATAGATACAGAATTATCAGTGACAAATTTTCTAATAGAGATTAGGTTCTTGATAATGTTAGGGGAATATAAGACATGTTTAATGGAGTAGTGGGGGTGCGGTGGTGGAGTGAGTGTGTGGCCTAACCCTTGAATTGGAATGCGATGATCATATTCGACCATAATAAATTGAGGAGTATTTAAATTGCGTAGTGGAGAAAGATTACCAGAATTGTGAGTGTGGTGAGACGTGGCGCCAATATCCATATACCAAGCGTCATCGGGCTGCACAATATTCATCGAGCTATAGGCCTGTGTCAATTCGGTTGGGGAGAGAGGGCCCGTGATGGGATGTTGTTGTTGAGCTGCTGCAAGGTGGGCCTGGTCGGAGGAGGCCGCTGAACGTGAGCCTGGATGAGGGCCCAACACACTGGGTTGTTGCCACTGGCCCAGTTGCTAGACCTGCTAGAACTGATAGGAGCCGTAAGCAGTGGCCCAATTTCCCCAAGGCATGGGGCTGGCCCAAGTTGCTGGATAATGGGCCTGTAGTGGTAGGCCATTGGAATTGGGTCTGCCTCTACGGCCCTTGCCTCTTCCACCGCGTCCACTGCCTCGGCCACGCCCTCTGCCTTTGCCTCGTCCACCGCAGTGGTGTTGATTTTCGGTGGGTGTCGGTGGTCTATTGGGTGTGGTGGCAGTCGGCGGGACGGTGGCTGCCAACGCCTATTGGTGATGTCCGTCTTGTTTTGCTCATCTCGTCTCCTTCAATAGCAATTGGGATCGCGCTTTGTTGAAACTCGGTAGGGGATTGGCCTATTGAATCATCATTGCAAGTGTGTCATATTCGCCCTTCGACAAACCATTAATCAATTGCAGAACCATCTTCGTGTCAGAAATTGGAGTACCCACGTTGGATAATTGGTCGGTAAATTTTTTTAATTGTTTACAGTAGTCAACCATATTTGCAAAATTCTCAAGACGGGGGGTGTTGAATTGCTCATCGAGATACACAACATATGTATGTTTGTTGTCTTGAAAAATTTCCTTCAACCGTGTCCACAACTCCTGAGCCGAAGCTCCGGTCTTCATAATTGTATGAAGCAAATCCTTGGAAATAGTGCCATAGATCCACTGCTTGACGATAGCGTCAAGCCGTTTCCACGTCTTGTCATCGGCGTCGGATGGGCAGGAAAAATTGATATCAATGTGGTCAAGCACGTTGTAAGCACATGTATGAATTTGGAAAAGTTCAACCCACAATGCATATTGTCCATCCTTTTGATCAAGAGTCAGCGGGATGAAGTTCTTGATATTGGTTACGGCGAAAGCCGGATGAAAGGTGTTGGGGTTAGGAGAGGGAGGACGATGTGTGACGTTTGGGGTTGATGAAGAGGAAGCGAGAGAAGCTATGTGGGCCGCGGGTGACGCCATGGGGGCTGCCGAAAAATAGGTAAAGAAAAGATGGGGGTTCGGGACATATACGAGGTGTATATGAGGCAGTATCAGCCGTATACAAGGTGTATATCGGCCTAGGGATGATGTATATCGCTGTATACGGGTAGTATATGATGGCAGGGATGGTATATCAGTTGTATACGGCTTTCGGGTTGCTGTATATCACTGGACGCGTGCTATATATCACTGTATACGAGCAATATATGGTGGCAGACATTGTATATCGGCTGTTTCCAGTAGGATTTGGCGTATGAAGAGAAGAAGGGGGGGGGGGGGGACCCGAATATGGTTAGGATTTTTAGGCTCTTGATACCATGTAGAATAATGTAAATCTCCTTGAGTGGAGTCCTTTCATTAATACAATATATATAGTGTACACAATTGTAGTTCTAATGGAATAAAGATCTCTATTTTACATAATTACACTAAAATATTAATTACAGAATATACGGTGAATATATATATCAATATGGAATGTTTGAAGGTTAACTTTTAAAGACTCCAAAAATATTTATTTAGTAAGAAGAGGAGGATGAGATTATATTAAACGTATTTTTTCAAAGTAAAATTTCATTATCCTATAGCTTACTACCATATTCACCTATACAAACCTTCCGAAAATAAAGACAACCTTAGTGGTACTATAAAATTAAAATTACGAAAAAGTTCAGCACATACACCAATCTGCTCCAGCCATCTACTTCTCTTAGTCATCTAATCATGAAATTATCATAATAATATTTACAAAATAAAAAAGCTCGATAAAAAGTTCTAAATTTTTTGGCCAAAATGCTATGACGAACTTCACACAAATACTACGCCCACATTAAAAAAAAATATAACGAAAATTTTACCTAGTAGTTGTGATTTAAGTCTGAAAACTTGTGATCTAACTTTTAAAAATGTAAGATCCAACAGAAAAAACAGGTGATTATAATCAATTTCTCACTCCTTCTGCAATCAAATTAACTGACATCAATTGAAGCTCTCTTAGTCATCTAATCATAATATATTATCATAATAATATTTACAAAATTAAAATGGTTGATAAAAAATTATAAAATTAATTTGGCCAAAATTCTATGACATACCGCAACACAAATATAGCGCCAACATAAAAAAATTGACGAAAACATTTATCTATTATTTGTGTCTCAAGTCTCAAAACCTGTTATTCTAGCTATTAAAAATGTAAGAAACAACAGAAAAAGGTGATTTACAAAATAAAAAAAGCTTAGAAAATTCAGAAATAATTTGGTCAAAATTCTATGACAAACCTCAATACACATATTGCGCAAACATAAAAAAAATTGACGAAAAGATTTATCTATTAATTGTGCCTCAAGCCTCAAAACCCGTTATCTAGCTATCAAAGATGTAAGATCCAACATAAGAAGTATGTAATTTACAAAATAATAAAGCTTGATAAAAAATCATAATATTAATTTTTCCAAAATTTTATGACAAACCACAACACATAAATTGTGTCAACAAAAAAATTAACGAATTTTTTTACCTATTACTGTGCCTCGAGTCTCAAAACCTCTGATCTAGCTATCTGTTAAGATAATTATGTATCCAATTATAAATCACCAATGTAATTGTATATATAATTAGGATTCATATTATTAGAATGATTAGGATATGATTAGATAAGATTTATATTATTAGAATAATTATGATATGATTAGATAAGTCTTCATTAATATTAGCCATAAAATGATCTTGTACACCATTATATAAATTATAATCTTGGAAATGAAATAAACTATGAGATTAATTTTCTTTCATGGTATCAAGAGCCACAAAATAACTCCCCAACTTTTTGCCCTAATTCTCTTTGGCCGCCCCTCAACCCTACCGGGATTTTTTTCGCAAAACCCTAGCCGAAACCATCTTCTTTTTGGCCTAAAAACTAAAACCTAACCCTAAAACCACTAACCATAAAACCACTCATAGACAAAAACCCTAATTAGGGTTCTTCATCTCCCTTATTCTACACACCAAAATATTTCTTTTCTACATTTTTTTTTCTTTCCTTGTATTTTCTTGGGCAACAATGGCTGACAAACAAAAAATTTATCCCGCTCTTGCCGTGAACAACGTCAAGAACTTTATTCCTATTACCCTTGAGATGGAAAAAGGACAATACTATTTTTGGGCGGAGTTGTTTAAAATTCATTGCCGAGCATACGAGGTCATAGACCATATTATTCCTTCTAAGTCTTCATCGGAAACCATCATTGTGGACCCAAGTTTATGGATTCGTTTAGATGCTATGGTCCTTCAATGGATTTACAACACAATCTCCAATGACCTTTTGCACACCATTTTAGACATTGAGCAAGCCATGAACAACATGAGTATCAATGTTCCCGATGACTCATGGTACATGGACACCGGGGCAACCTCACACATGAAGACATCTCAAGGTAATCTCTCGTCTTATTTTAATATGAGCAGTAATAAAAATATTGTCGTTGGCAGTGGACAAAAGATTCCAATTCATGGTATTGGCCAATAAAACCCCCCCTCACCCACCTTTACAATTGAATAATGTGCTACATGCACCCAAACTCATTAAAAATTTAATATATGTACGTCGGTTCACTACTGACAACAATGTTTCAGTTAATTTTGATCCGTTTAGGTTTTCTGTGAAGAATTTTCAGATGGGGATGCCAATAATGATGTGTAATAGCACTGGGGATTTGTATCCCATCACCGCCACTACCAACAACCAAGTCACCACTCCATCGACTTTTTCTCCTCTTTCTCCTATGTTATGGCATAATCATTTGGGGCACACGGGAGCACCGATGTTAAATTCTCTTAGCAAAAATAAATTGATTGATTGTAAACGGCGTTTGGACTCTCATGTTTGTCAGTCTTGTGTTTTCGGGAAGCATGTTAAATTCCCTTTTTCTTTATCTTCGTCAAATACTATTATGCCGTTTGATATATTGTATAGTGATTTGTGGACATCTCCGGTTTTGAGTTTGGCAGGTCAAGTACTATATGCTTATTTTGGATGATTTCACAAACTTTTTGTGGACATTTCCAATTGGACAAAAATCACAAGTTCCCACTATTTTAAAATAATTTAGTGTCTTCATCCAAACCCAATTTGAGAAGTCCATAAAATATTTTCAATGTGACAATGGGAGAGAATTTGTTAGTGACCAATTTAAAATTTTGTCACAAAAATCTTTAAATTGTCATTACACCTCTCATGTCCACATACTTCTTCTCAAAATGGAAAAGCCGAAAGAAAAATCCGCACAATCAATAATTTAATGCGCACACTTCTTGCGCATTCGTCCATGCCGCCATCTTTTTGGCATCATGCTCTTCAAATGACCACATATCTTCTAAAAATTCTTCCTAGCAAGTTACTCGCAAACATATCACCCACCCAAATGATGTACCATCGTATTCCATCCTACACACATTTGCGAGTTTTTCGGTGTTTGTGCTATCCATTATTTCCATCCACAATAATAAACAAACTTCAAGCCCGTTCCACTCCGTGTGTATTTTTTAGATACCCACAAAATCATAGGGGCTATAAGTGTTATGATATGTCTAATGGGAAAATAATCATCTCTCGTCACGTTGTGTTCAATGAGTATACGTTCCTATTTGCTACCTCTCACACATCTTCCCCAACTTCATATAATTTTTTGGACGACAGGATGAATCCAATATTGAGATACCATTTACAAAATCCATTTGCTACCTCTCACACATCTTCCCCATTGCACCCTTCTTGTTGTCGGTCTAGCTAAGTGACTGGACTTGACCGGCCCATTTACGACAACAAACTACCTCGGTCCAGCGAAATCCCTGGACTGGGCCAGTCTAATTAAGGGAGCCCACTGCTCCCTCTTCCGTGCCATCGGCCCAGTCCGCCTCACCACCCCTCTTGGCCCAAATAAGAGAGCCCTCCAACACTACACAAATCCATCTAGTGAGCCCAGCAACCAAGCCCAAACTGTTAATTCTTCTCAGCCCAACACTGTTTTCGAGACTCTACTGCTCACATCCCATGTTTTAGCCCATCATCGGTCCATTGAAAGTCATGCAATGCACGAGATTTTTCAGCCCAAACATCATTTTAATTTAATATCCTCAGTTCAACCATCACATATTCCTAAAAATCTGAAAGCTGCTCTAACCGGCCCGAATTGGAAAGTTGGCATATTAGACGAAATTGATGCTCTTATTAAAAATAAGACGTGAGAGTTGGTGCCTCGTCCACATAATATAAACATAATACGTTCTATGTGAGTTTACTGTCATAAAAAGAATTATGATGGTTCTTTTACGAGACACAAAGATTGTCTTGTTGGTGATGGCAATTTGGCGTGGATTGTGGTGAGATGTTCAGCCCAATGGTTAAACCAACGACTATCAGGAATGTTCTCAGTCTGGCATTGCCAAAAATCATAGACCATTCATCAGCTGGACGTAAAGAATGCATTTCTACATGGTCACACACAGAAAATAGTTTACATGCACCAGCCTTTGGGTTTCTGAGATCCGACTCATCCATATTATGTCTACTTATTAAAAAATCATTATATGGTTTAAAACAAGCACTCAAGGTATGGTATAACAGGTTTTCGGGGTTCGTAGCCACATTGGGGTTCTCACACAACAAGTCTGATCAGTCTTTGTTCATTTATAAGAAGGGTAATGACATGAAATATAATCTTCTCTATGTGAATGACATTATTCTCACAGCATCTTCTGTGTCACTTCGCCAGTCTATTATGACTTTCCTTGCTTCAGAATTTGCTATGAAGGATATGGGTCATTTAAACTATTTCTTGGGCGTTGTTGTAACTAAATATGCAGGTGGTTTGTTTCTCTGTCAAAAGAAATACGCTGAGGAGATCTTTGAAAAAACTGGCATGTCCTCGTGCAAACCGTCACATATGCCGATTGATACAAAAGCAAAATTGAGTAACTCTACGAGTTCTCCATAATGTGACCCAACATATTACCACAGCTTAGCAGGAGCATTACAGTATCTTACTTTCACGAGACCTGATATCTCATATGCAGTTCAACAAGTATGTTTACATATGCATGGTCTGAAAGAAGAGCATATGGGGGCACTTAAGCGAATTATGTGGTATGTTAAGGGTATTCTTGATTTTGGATTGCATTTTTATAAGTCCTCCATTTGGAGTCTCTCATCCTATACAGATGTTGATTGGGGTGGTTGCCCGAACACACAACGTTTCACCTCTGGTTATTGTGTGTTTTTGGGAGACAACCTCATTTCATAATCGTCGAAACGACAGCCGATAATGTCTCGGTCAAGTGTTGAATTAGAATACCGAGGGTAGCTAATGTGGTCGCTGAATCATTTGGCTCGCTAATATTTTTTTAGAACTCCATTGTCCGATTGAAAAAGCAATCGTGGTTTATTGTGATAATGTGAGTGCGATAGGTAACCCTGTTCAGCATCAACAAACAAAACACATAGAAATCGATTATCTTGTTTGTCCGTGAAAAGGTTTCATGTAGATAAGTCCGTGTTCTCCATGTACCATCCCGTTATCAGATTGCAGATATTTTCATGAAAGGGCTTCCGCGCGTACTATTTGATGATTTTAGGGTCAATCTCAGCATACGAGAACCTCCCGCTAAGACTGCGGGGGACTGTTAAGATAATTATGGATCATATCAAATCACCAATGTAATTGTACATATAATTAGGATGATTAGAATATGATTAGATAAGATTCATATTATTAGGATAATTAGGATATGATTAGATAAATCTTCTTTAATATTAGCCATAGAATGATCTTGTACACCATTATATAAATTGTAATATTGTGAATGAAATAAACTATGAGATTAATTTCCTTCACTATCAAAGATGTAAGATCCAATATAAAATAATAGGTGATTTACAAAATAATAAAGCTTGATTAAAAAGTTTAAAATTAATTTGGTCAAATTCTATGACAAACATCAACGCAAATATTGCGCCAACATAAAAATAATTGACGAATTTTTTTACCTATTAGTTGTGCCTCAAGTCTCAAAACTTGTAGCTATCAAAGATGTAAGAATCAATATAAAAAAACAGGTGATTTACAAAATAAAAAAAAGCTTAATAAGAATTCTAAAATATTTTGGCCAAATTCTATGACAAACCTCAATATCACTTATTCACTCTTTTTGCAACGGACCATATCCATGAATATATAAGAACACAAAGGTTTACAGGTGTTTTCACTATCTTCAAAGCTTCTTCTTGCATCTTTAATCATCAGCCGCAAAAAAATATTTTTTAATCACAATATATTTGCAACAAAACCTTTCATAATATATATTAGTAGTCCTAAATAAAACAAATAAAGTTGAAAGTGAACCAAACTAACTAAAAAACATTAATACTCCTAAATCTAAATGGAGTTGTACGTATAAACAAATAGAGTTGAAAGTATACAAACTTTTCTACCAAAAGAAATATATATTAAATGACTTGTAATAATTGACACTCTTTCCATAATATTTCCTAAACATTAGGTAATAATGTTAGTTGGTAAATAAATATATTTTATTTGGCAGTTTTATTTTGCCAAAGCAAAAAAGGATTCCTACGATTTTGCTGAAAGTAATGGTGAGTTTTTACTTTTCCAAAAATATTTTTATAGTAAAAAAAGACTCCAAAAATAAAGGTGGATATCCAAAGTCAAAAAGACTCGTATGGAAGTTATTATATTGCCAAAAATTAACGGTGGGTTTTTTATCTTTTCAAAAAACAAAATATGTGAAATATTATAAAGACAAATAAATAATAATTTGAGAAAAATAGTAAATGACAATTTTGTCTATCGTAGAGTTTTTTAATGAATGACAAAAAGTTCAATCAACATTCTAAGTTCAATCAATCAACTCTTTTCCCTTTTTTGTCTCTCCATCCCTTTCACTTATGGAATTTTCGTTTGATTATTCCTTTTTGGGATAGTTGTTTAGTAAACAATCGTCTTTTTACGTCTCTTGCAACTTATATTTGGACCTTTTAGATTACGATTTAAAATTTTCTTTTCGGTAAACTAATATTTTTTAATGATAAATCATTAGACAACAACCTAAAAATTCATAAGTTATTGCAAATATTAGACCACAATCTAATATTTTCTCAGCATATGAGCAAACATTAGATGTGATTATAACATTGTCTGGAAGGATAATTTCATTAAGGCAATATCTACAACACTTTTAAAATGCAACTGATGCAACTCCGTTCCGACGCCTCAGAAGCTACTTTCATTTTTCTTTTATTTTGAAATGAAATTAATGGCTAAGCGATTTCATAACCTGAGCTTATTTTTCTTCAAACCCCCTAATCCGCTCTCGCTCACCGCTGTAAATGAGATCTTGGTTGATTTCTCATCTTTTTAATTACTAAGATGTCTTAGTTCGTTAAGACAAAATCTAAATGATGACCTAAAAAGGAATATTTGTGAAAATCAAACCTTTCACTTTGAAGCCTTAATTGAATTCACTAGCAAAAGTTTGACTATTAGTTTTTGTAACAGATATAAGACTTTTTAATTGATAAAACAGAGTTTCTTGTTTGAATTAATTATTTCATGATTAATACATTGCCAAATGCTAAGGAAAAGAATAATTATAATAAATTGCTATAGTAGATTTGGGACTTCTAATGTAGCGGGGCTAAACATTTATTGCGGTGCGTCGCTGACTTTAGATTATTTATTTTTGAGAAAATTAGTTGCCTATTTTGTTAAGGTTTTCAAATTGAATTTTGGGAAACCATGGAATGAGTTGACACACGCTAATGCATCGGATTTCATCAGAACTTCAGAATCAAACGTATTTGAATGAAAACAATATTAGAATGGGTGGTAGAAGGGTAACAATCTCGTCCATCATTAACTAGAAGTTTTGGTATTCGAATTCCTGACAGCAGAGTCCTCTTTGATAGATTGTGCTAGAATTCTGATAGTGGAACTTTTTAAAGACGCCAATTTAAATAAATCGGATCGGCGAATTCCATACACTACATGGTTGAACAGAAAAATATGTGTTCACTAGGGGTGGAGCTAGCATAGTGAGTATACAGGTCATGCAGAACGGTCAATAATTTTGGTCTAAATCTTATTTTTTGAGTCAAATATATATAGCCATATTTTTTTTTATCGGAAGTGTTTGTTTTGCAGAAAACTTTCTTTAGAAGCATTTCTTTTCCTTCCAAAAAGCACCTAGTGATCTATAAGGTGAAAAAAACTCACAACGGAACACAATATTTTATTATGTGTATGGTATAATTAATTATTTTTAAACATATGATCTATATATTTATAAATACTTCTACTTGTTACTCGTCTTCTTTCTTTTTATTTTTAGAAAGGGGTTATATAAAATCCGAAAGTACTACTATATTACCAAACATTATCGTTATCCTATTGTCATGAGGCATCACTATTCCAAAAAGTCAGGGAATTCGTCATTATATTATTTGTGTTGGAAATTTGTCTTTGGTGGGGAGGTGTGTCCACCCGTATTTAATGACTTAAACACTAAGATTTCGTATGTTGGAGGCTTTGTCTCTTCACACGTGCATATCTACCAAGTGAGTAGATGACCGTAGGGCCAAAGATCGTCAAATTTCGTTAAGAAATGAAAGAGATATTGGTCCACGAAGTAAGGTGTTTGAGGCATGAAAATATGGTGTGTGACAAATCTACCACATCGGTGGAAAAATGAAGAATTGTTCTCTTTATAAGTCTCAAAATTGGCTAAGGGTTTGGGACCCCAAGGGGTAACCCGTGTGTTTGAAGGAGGGAGGACCTAGATGTGCTTGGGTTCAAGGCAAAGCCCACACGCGCGCAGCCCGCCCGTCCGGGCCAGGCTCGGGTCACGGGCTTTGGGATGATAGACCCCAAATTGTCTAATATTTACAGTTTGGTCCCTAGAGTTTCTGGAAAAATGAAATTGGGAACGACGGAAGTTTCTGCCTTCCGTTTGAGTTGGCTTTTGGAACGTTGCACATTAAATAAGCCATTACTTGGCTGATTAATAGTCATACTAATGGCCATAAACAACCATTACTTGACAGTTGAGAAGTCTCCCCTTATGCTATATATTGAAGCCTTTTGGCTCAATTGTAGAGACTACTACAAGATATACAACACAGAGACAAACAAAATAGAGAAAATTCTGTCCAAAACGTGAGCAGAAACAGTGGACAAAAACAGAAAACTCTTCATTCCTTTTCCATTCTTCAGCAAGTCGTTTCGTCTTTGTTTTCTTTGTTATAATCAACCTATTTGCTTTGTAGTGTTGATTAATTGTTGTTTTATCTTGGGAGACTATTGCCCGTTAACGTAAAAGCATATATACGGGGCAATCTTGTCTTAAAGACAGAGAGTCATCTCTCGACTCAAATTTCACGCTTGTAACAATCCGTATTTAGTGTTTCTTGATTTCAGGTTATCAAGATTCAAGACTCAACAAGCTTGCGGCAGTTCTGAATATTGGCTTGTTTGTTTATCATTTCGAACACTTGTAATATTTATTTACTTCCCGTACTGCTTTATATATCCAACAATTTGTTTGTTATTGTGGCCAACAAAAAATTATTATATCACTTTAATTCATCAGCTACAACAGAAACAAATAGTATAAGTTATATAACCACCGCATTCCCCTTGAAAATCTCATCGCAACTTATTGTCCCTATACTTGGAGGTCACAACTGTCATTTTTACTGTTTTTTTTTTGGGTTAGTAATGGTAATATTTAGGTTAGCTTGCATGCGTCTACATTAATTCCACAAATTCCCTGGTAGGTAAATATCATGATACCCCATTTTGGATGAGTTCATAAACGAATATAATGATATGTATTAAAGTAAGAATTTATCTGTCAAGCGTTTATACTAATTTTTCTTGAAAAAAGTACACGTGCAAATACGTGACATGCATATATATGCCGATACAAGTGAGTTTATTTCCCACTAGAATAGGTTTCAGTTTCATCCATCATGAAAAGAATGACGGATTTTTAATATGATGATTAACATTTCTAATTTAGTTATGAGTTTATACATAAATTTTAATTTTCTTGAGTCTAGCTAGTTTATACACTTAAAATATGTCACCTCATTTAATTCCAAGTATTAACGTCAATTTGAACAAGCTTAAGATTTTACGACTTATTAAGGATAATGCGTATAATTAAAGGATATGATACATTTTGATTGATAAACTACATAGCGGGCTCTTAAGAAGGCGTTCAAAACTTTGAGCCGAAGATATCTAATAGATGCTCAATTGAATCAAACTAAATTAAAATTACCAACATATTTAAGGTACCGTCTATGTGATCGACCAATTTCTTCCTTGTTTAGTTTGTTAAAACAAGTGTTATTAGTTGGAAATTGGGAACCTTTCACACTTGACTGCTAATTAGTAATGAGTGAGTGTCATGTCGAAATGTCCAATCCATTTATACGCATAATCGAATCGCAGATTTATAGCAACAAACAAAATGGGCCATCAGAGTAGGGCCCAATTTTCTGAGGCCCATTCGTTTACCGGCCTGCCGTCTGTATGACAAAACCTCCATTGGCGGAATCATTTTTTTTTTATATTCAGCTTCCTGCCTTGCTAGACTAATTCTGGAGAGAGTAATCCCGATCTCTCTCCACTATTATCAGTAAATCACGGGATGTGTCTAAATGATCAGGGATTGAAAACAGAGCAACTGATATCACGTACAAGGTCGTACCTAAGAAGAAGAGAGCAAATTACTCCCATCAGAGTTCAAACTCACACTGCAGACCTTCAGCTGAATTTTTAGTTCTCCTCCTTTGCCATTCAGCTATGTCTGGGACTGTCAGAATCATTTTTCCATGTGAACAAAGCGAAGGGGCTTTAATTTTAATTACTAACAAAGATTATGGCGGTTCCAGATTTGAGAATGAAGTAGCCTTTAATAGAGAGAATTTTAACTTTAAAATAGAATTTTCTGACGCGATTTCAGATTACTCGAGCCTCAAACGTGAAGCCTACACCTATCAAACACTCATTTATCAACGCTCATCTTTCACTCAAAGATTCAGCCATGGAGACTGATTTGCACAATGAAGAAGACGACAACACTCACTCACAGTCAACTGAGATACAAACATCGTTTGTATCGAAGTGAATGAGTCAAGGCAACTGGGCCAAGAATAAAAGGTCTTTAATTTCAAATTCTTACAAAGTAAATATCAGCCAGACACCGAGAAATCAATGGAGGGGCTTTTTGGGTATGGATTGGTTGGATCATTAATAACCACTCATATTTCAACTCAATTGTTTTTCTAATCTTCTCTAATGAGACGGATAAGACCGTTTTACTTTTAATTAGAATTTTGAAACAGAGATATTATTGGTAAAGTGTGCTTCTTCTTGTCATATATGAGCGAGTTTGAATTAATCGTGCCAATAAATTTCAATTATAATTAAAATAATGAAAGAAAATTTAAAAGTGGGGGTTGTTGGAGGATCTAAATCCTACATATGTAGACAGTTGCACTTGACAAGCATGTTCAACAGGGAGAAGGAAGATTTAATTAAACAACAATGACGACAAGGTTATTGCACACAAAAAAAATATGAGAGATTATTAGCGAATATTTTCCGAATATTCTTCGTAAATTTTGTAATTATGATAGATGTATATTTAAGGTAACTTAAGATTCTAATTGTATTAGGAATCAACCATTTAAGGTAAGTTAGGATTTGTATTGTATTATGAATCAACCTTTGTACAACTATATATATTGTGAATAATGAAAGGAATCCCTAAGGGAAATTATTCTATCTTACATGGTATCAAGAGCCTAAAACCTAAACCCTACTCTTCTCCCTTCTTTTTCTTTTCTCGGCCGAAACCACCAATATTCCCTTCCCTCGGCCGGCGGCAACAAGGCAGCCACCATGTCTTCCCCCACGAATTCTGGTTCCTCCACGGACACTTTTAACAACCCCTCTCAACGATCATCATCTTCGTTTCACCCGGCTTTCGCTGTTACCAACATCAAGAATTCTATTCCTATAATTCTTGATCAAGAAGACTGTCAATATTCCATGTGGACGGAACTGTTCTATATTCATGCATGTGCGTACAACGTGCTCGACCATATTGATGACTCTGTTCCTCGTCCCACCGACATTACCGAACCAACATGGCGTCGCCTTGATGCCATCGTCAAACAGTGGATATACGACACCATCTCGAAAGACTTGTGTACTATCATGAAAATAGGTGCCACGGCACGTGACCTTTGGGTACGGTTGGAAGAAATATTTCAGGACAACAAAAATACTAGGGGCCGTGTATTTGGAAGAACAATTCAACAATACGCGTCTCGAGAATTTTAACAACATGTCTGAATATTGCAAACAACTAAAACTCATAGCCGACCAACTTTCCAACGTCGGGACATTTGTTTCTGAAACTAAGATGGTACTCCAATTAGTTGTTGGTCTACCGAAAGGTGAATACGATACACTTGCAACAATGATTCAACAGGCCGACCCACTACCTAGTTTCACCAAGGCACGTTCACAACTATTGTTGGAAGAAACTCGACGTGCTAAACAAGAGGAACATAATCAAAAGGTGTTAGCCGTTAAAGGGATGACATCACCGGTGACCAACACCACCCCGCCACCACCGCATGACCACCAATAGCAGCAGTCCCGTGGCGGAGGTCGTGGTAGCAGAGGCTGCGGCAACAACAACAAAGGCAAGGGCTGCGGCAAGGGCCAACGCAATCAGTGGACTGGACAACAGCCAGTCCCGCAACTTGCGAATTTCCAGTGGGGCGGACAAAGAACCAAAGATGGCCCAACCAAGAATCGGGCCTCGCCGCATGCCCATACCCGACCGCAGGGCCTGGGCCCAAAGAACTCGCATAGTCGACTGGCCTATTGGGCCCTTCTCCAGCCACTAGACAGCCTAGCAAGAAGAACAACAGCCCACTGGTCACGGTCCCAAAGAATAAGAGCCTCAAAGAAATTGCCCCCCCGGCCGATTTAGGCCAGGCCTACAACACCGTGAACCTTCAACAGCCTGACGAAAATTGGTACATAGACACTGGAGCCACATCTCACCTCACCCGGTCGTCAGGTAACTTATCTCAACTACGTCAGTTAAAGTGTCCTTAATTTATTATTGTCGGCAATGGTCATCACATTCTAATTGAAGGTTACAATAACACACACACCAAACATCCACACCCGCCTTTCTCCCTAAACCACGTCCTATACACCCCTAACATCATTAAAAACTTAATCTCTATTAGAAAATTCACTAGCAATAATTTTGTGTCTGTCGAATTTGACCCTTTTGGTTTTTCTGTGAAGGAACTCAATACGGGGAAAATTCTTACACGCTGCAATAGTGTGAGAGATCTCTACCCATTCACTCAATCTTCCGTTGTCATACTGCAATCACCTCTATCCCTTGCGGCGATCTCTCCCTTAACTTGGCATAACAGACTCGGACACCCCGGAGACCCAGTTTTTACTTTTCTTAGGAATTCTAAGCATATTCAATGTAATAATGGGAAAATTGCCCACCACTATTTTTCTTGCCCACTAGGCAAGCATACTCGTCTTCCATTTATGTCATCAAACAATGTTACTTTTTCTCCTTTTGATATTGTTCATGTTGATCTGTGGACATCTCCGATTGTTAGCTCTTTGGGTCACAAATTCTATCTAGTATTCTTAGATGATTTTTTACATCTTGTCTGGATTTACCTACTAAAATTCAAATCTGAAGTTTTTGCCAAATTCCTTGACTTTCAAAAATTCATTAAAAGACAATTTGAAAAATCTATCAAATCATTCCAATGTGATAATGGACGTGAATTTAATAACTCGGCATTTCACAATTTCTGTTCTAAACAAGGCATGGTTTTTCGTTTCTCTTGTCCCTATACTTCCTCTCAAAACGGAAAGACTGAACGAATTATATGTACCATCAATAACATGGTTTGCACTCTTCTGTTTCATGCCTGTCTACCACCGCCTTTTTGGGTCTATGCTGTTAAAATGGTAGAATCCCTTCTTAATATTTTACCAACTAGCACTCTCCAAAACAAGACCCCTACCGAAATCTTATACCATAGACTACCATCATATGATCACCTACGTATTTTTGGATGATTATGCTACCCCAACATAGCCTCCACTGCACCTCACAAACTTGCCCCTCGCACTCTGCCCTGTGTCTTCGTTGGTCTATCTCCTAATCATCGGGGCTACTTGTGCTATGACATTGCTACTCGCAAAATCATCGTCTCCCATCACGTCACCTTTGACGAGACCACCTTTCCTTTTTCAAATCTCCAAAAATTTCAGACCACCGATTACATCTTTCTCGTTGAACCAAGTCTGTCTCTGGCCATCCAAACACTATACCAATAGCAGCCCACTGTTCCGACAGTCCCACCACTGTCCGCCACCACCCAAACAGATCCCTACTCTCGGTCTAACACCCCAACAACACCCATGCTGCATCCAGGCGAGTCTCCTGCACCACCAGCAGCCTACTAGTCCCCCAGTCCAGAAAATAGAAGCTCGCAGCCTACCAGTCCTGCAATATTGCTGCCCACTGGTCCAGAACCAGTGGACCTACAACCTGCCAGCCCCGACATCCCACTACTGCCCTCTCATCGCATGGAGACTTGTGCACAACACGGGATCTTCAAACCCACGGTTCACTTCAATCTCTCCACACAAACCTTATCACCCATTCCAAAAAATCCAAAACTAGCAAAACTGGACCCTAATTGGAATGCGGCCATGTGCGAGGAATTTAACGCTTTAACCAAGCAGAACACTTGGGATTTGGTACCTAGACCAGACGGTGTGAATGTTATCCTGTGTATGTGGCTATTTCGTCACAAGTTCAGAGACAGTGGTGACTTAGAGAGGTATAAGGCAAGACTAGTTGCTAATGGCACTAATCAGCAGGAGGGTATTGATTGTGGTGAGACATTCAGTCCGGTTGTTAAACCGGCCACTATTCGGACTGTTCTCAGTATTGCTATGGACATGAATTGGCTGATTCATCAGTTTGATGTCAAGAATGCATTTCTTCATGGGGATTTGAAAGAAACTGTGTACATGCATCAGCCTCCTGGCTTTGTTCAACCGACAATTCCGCAGTTTGTATGTCGTCTCAGGAAGTCATTGTATGGATTGAAACAGATTCCCCGCGCTTGGTATGATCTTTTTGCCAGATATCTTCTGCAGATTGGTTTTGTATGTAGCAGGTGTGATAACTCTCTCTTCACTTTTCACCTAGGTAGCAGCACTGCATATTTGCTATTATATGTCGATGACATTATTCTTACTGCCTCATTTGACGGTTTGAAGAATGAAATCATTGCTCTACTCAAAACTGAATTTGCTATGAATGACTTGGGCAAGCTGAGTTATTTTTTAGGTATATCGGTGACCAGATTTGCAGCCACTATGTTCCTGTGTCAGCGTAAGTATGCAGAAGAGATAATGTATATGGCCAAGATGGCAAATTGTAAAATTATGCCAACTCCGGTGGACTCAAAATCCAAGCTCAGTGCCAATGACGGTGCGCCAGTTTTTGATCCCACTCTATATCGGAGTCTAGCAGGTGCTCTTCAGTATCTTACATTCACTAGGCCTGATATTGCATATACCGTTCAGCAGGTTTGTCTGTTTATGCACGACCCCCGAGAGACCCAATTTGCCGCCCTCAAACGTATTATCAGATACGTTAAGGGCACACTAGACTTTGGATTACATCTATACCCCTCTGCCCCAACCAAGCTACTCGCCTACACGGATGCAGATTGGGCAGGATGCCCCGACACACGTCGCACCACCTCAAGGTACTGTGTATTTCTTGGGGATAATCTTATCTCATGGTCCGCCAAGAGGCAGGCCACGCTATCCCGTTCGAGTGATGAAGCAGAATATCACGGTGTTGCTAATGTCGTTGCTGAGATCTGTTGGCTTCGAAATCTTCTTTTGGAGCTCCAGTGTCCACTCCGAAAGGCATCTATAGTCTATTGTGATAACATATCTGCCATCTATATGTCTCATAATCCGGTCCAACATCAGCGGACTAAGAATATTGAGATGGATATCCACTTTGTGCGAGAGAAGGTTGCCCGTGGTCAGGTCAAAATATTACACGTGCCTTTCTCTTATCAGTATGCAGACATTTTTCCAAAGGGACTACCACGACAGCTCTTCACCGACTTCCGATCCAGCCTTAGCGTTCGGCCTCCTCCTGCTCCGTCTGAGGGGGAGTATTAGCGAATATTTTCCGAATATTCTCCGTATATTTTGTAATTATGATAGATGTATATTTAAGGTAACTTAGGATTCTAATTGTATTAGGAATCAACCATTTAAGGTAAGTTAGGATTCGTACTGTATTATGAATCAACCTTTGTACAACTATATATATTGTGAATAATGGAAGGAATCCTAAGGAAAATTATTCAATCTTACAGAGACTATGTTTTGCAAACAAGATCATACCTTACATAGCAAACATGCTAATTAAAATCAATTTATTAATATTAGAATTTAGATGATTAATACTAATTATTCAATAAATTTGTTTGGTTGATACAAGTTAATTTTCTGTTACGGTAAATTGATGAAACAATAGCCAGTCCTAACTTGAAGAGAGAAGCAACTACTACTTCTCCATCAAAGGAAAAAAAAGCATCGACTAAATAGAACGCTGTAATAATATTTGGGCCATGAGAGACTCTTTTAAGTATTGCAAAAGAAAGGGCCCGCTGATAGAGCTGGGCGGGGAGGCGATACTTATTATCAGGTCAGAGAGAGGCATGGCCTGTAAGCTGGCCCCCTTAAAAACCTATTACTTAATAAGGATTTGTTACGGAGAGCACTTTTAGTATGCGCTGGTGAATGGAAGCCCCCCTATCAAGCAAGAAGGAAGCGACTCTTCCCACGGCGGAGTCACCATTGACTCTATTTATTATTATGGTAAATCAGTGTATCAAGATGTACACCCGATATTTATTTATATCAAAATAATGAATATATATATATATATATATATATATATATATATATATTACATACATAACAACAAAAATAAATGCAGTGTAATTTCACAAATGAGTTTTGGGAAGGATAAGATGTACGCGGATGACAACAACAATAACATACCCAGTGAAATTTCACAACGTGAGGACACATACCTTACTCTTTTTTTTTTTTTGAGATAGAAACGTTGTTTCATCTTTTACATATATTTGTATCATTTAATCATGATAAATGAATGAAGTTTGAGGTAATGTGAGAATATTTTTTCCATCACTGAAATATGAACTTGTGCGATGTAATTGAATTATGATTTATGATCCTGTTGGTACTGGATTGTCTTATTTGGAATCTGTTAAGTATTGGTTGGACATAGAGATTTCCTGCTTTGTCATTTTCAGCGTCATTCAGTGGTTACACAAATCATATGAATTTACCACAATTCAATCATAATTATTTAAGGTTAAAATGTGTATTAATTGGCTATAGTTTAACGAAAACTTTATGTGAAGACACTCGTCATGATTAATTAAATTGGATTAAACATTGCATGCATGTGGATAAATTTTTACGTTCAAGATATCTCCCCTAAATAAAAAGATAGAAAAAGCAAAAAAAAAAAAAAAGAGAACTTGAGTTTGGCTTCCGGGCGTTAGTTGTTGAAGAAGAGTTTGCAACTTGAAGGGAGTAAAAGCAAACAGACTTGTCGAAGTCTATAACATGTTAAGAGTATACTAATAAGTTTTCATGATCATTTGTTTACCAAGATGATAATGTTGTGATTTTAAGTGATAAAACAAAATTATATGACTTCGATGCAAGAAAATTATAGTAATTATGTAATCGTACTAGAAATTTAGTTCATTGTATAACGGAAAAGATGAACCAGCAAGAACTTGTCGATGAATTATTGTTTAACGTTATCTTTCTGTCGTGGTACTCAAAGACGAATTCAAGATTTAAACTTGGTGAGTTTAGCCGTTAAAGTCTTATCACTGAAATTATTACACTTGTGAAATTATACGATTCAAAGTACAATATTTATTAAATTTCTAATGTTTCACGTATATACATATCTCATATTGAATACTAGATTCGATTGAACCCGTCGCTAATAAGCTAAATTATCATCTAGACGACGTGATAGTACTTAATTATGACATTCGTTATTATTACCGATATAAACTGCTGATATTTGACAGAAACATCTCTTTTTCTTTTTTTGAATGTAGGAAAAAAAGGAAGGAAATATAATGAGAAGTAAAAAAAGATCAGCATATTTATTATTTATCTATAATTTACCAATTTCAATCTTATAAAAGCTTAATTAAACCGCATGTATTGAGAGGACTAGCCAACTAGAGCAAAGTAAACAACCCTCAACAGAGAGGTATGCAAGTAACTTCTTCTTTATTTCTTTTTGGAATAATTTCATATATGATCATTGAACATATTGAATTCAAAATATTTCATACTCTGGAAATTTGAAACTATCATAAAAAAGTTTAAATTGTCCTACATTCTCGTTGTGTACTATTAATTCGTTTTTTAAAATTCTATATATGTCGGGATGGGGCGTGGGAGACACTGAATATAATTAAATTATTGTTAAAGTGCGTGATGCTTTTAAATGGATTTTATAACAGTATAACATTATATTATAGAAGGAAACGATTTAACTTTATGTTTAATTTTCATCTGTTCTCAAAATGGATTTTCGCGTGTTTGAATCAAATAAAATGTTCTAGCCCGCATGTTGTGTTCTCAATTCTCCTTTTTTTTTTTTTTATGATATGTTAACAGGTATATCAAGTTTCTAAAAAGATATTTGATTTAATAGTACAAGAAATTAATGATATGGATCTATGGTCATGTTATTAAATATTTATGATTCTAATCCAATATTTTTTTCATTTAAATCGAGTAAAAGTGCAGATGATATGAAAGAATAAGCAAATAAATGTACAGCTTTTGGAGGTTACTATGGTTGCTTTATTATTCTTATTAGTAGCTGATTGTCATCGTCACAATGGGTTAGTCTCTATTTCTTTTATTTAATTTCAATATGTTACTCTTCATTTAATTTGATAGCAAAATTGGTCTTTGAAATGAAATTTAATATGCATTTTGACTTGTTATTCTTGATTTGTTCTAAACACAGGCGAAAATTGACAACAATGCCTGCAGTCAATTTGGAGATACAACCTAATTATGTAAATCTATGTCTAGCAAATATTTGTTCTATGTTTACCATACTTATGTTGTATTAAATCAATTGAACTTTATTCATTATGACATTAAAGTCGTAAAATTATTTTTGTCATATTAAAGTAACTAAATTATACCCATAAATAATAGTAAAGTCCCAAAACATTACCTGCTATAGGCGTGTTTGGTATGGATTTTCTCATATTTGATTGACTTAAATATTTGATTTTTATTCTTAATAAGACATTTTTCTATAATTTCTGAAAAACTAACTTCCCTAACAAGTCATCAAGAGAAGTCATTTTCCGCAACTCTTCCATCCTACGCCATTTCCAACAAATAGTTTTTACCCCGCACCCTACCCCTCACTCCTCAAAAGTTAGTAACTGTTACATACGTTATAATTTTTGAAAAATAATTTTTACTTACCAATCATCAGAGAATACATTTTCCAGTAAAGCCGTCTTGATAGGTAGGTTTTGTTATTACAGTTATTAATTTTGGTAGCCTTAGGCCCTTAGTGTTATAGAAGATAAAGTTCAATTAGACAAAAAATAGTTTCATGACTTTTCATTATAGTACAATTTTCATTTTTTTTTTGGGTTCTGACATTTTATAATGCACTCTTTAGGCTACATTGAGCAATGCTTTTGCCACTGTTACGATATCGAAACCAGGTGGTCATGTAACGAACATATCCTATGGTGGTATCAATAATCTATTAGACATTAAAAATGTCGAAAATAATAGAGGGTATATACTTACATATTTATATATGTTTTTAGGTTTTTTTAATGAAAAATATTATTAACAGTAATACTAATTACATTCTGACGATTTTTCAGGTTTTGGGTTACTGTTTGGAATGTTACAGGAGCTCAAGTAACTCAAAATAAGTAATTAATTTTTACCTTCTGCTCTAAAAATTTTTAATTAATGAAATCAAATTTGAGACTAAATTTTAACGGATTCTCATTTCGGTCATAAATTTGTGATATAATTGTGACAAACCGTATTTTCCTCACAAATGTGTAACTGAAATTGTGAAAGATAATCATGTCCTCACAAGTTTTGTTCACATTAATGAATTCCGTCATAAAATTGTCACAATTTGTGACGAATTGTCCGTTATAAATATTCTGTCACATATTTGGGTATTTCTTGTAGCGATTAGAAATTAAGTCCTTAAACTTTGGTATATTTTGCAGGTTACCAGCAACAAGTTTTGAGGTCATAGTGAACGACGGAAAAACAACGGAGCTTTCATTTAATTTTTTTTGGAATGCTTCTCAAACTGATGAACCTCCACTACACTTCGACATAAGGTGAAGTACAATGTAAATGCTCAATTTTATTTTCTGGTGAAGTAGAAGATAAGTTTTATACTCAATTTATTTCATTTCGCTTAGTATACTATTTTATTATAGTTACCGTTATTTGACATGCTTTGTTATTGCTTTATTCTGAGTCAAGAGTCTATCAGAAGCTTTCTACCCTTTCCATTGCAGAGGTAAGGTCTGTGTATACTCTACCCTCCCCAGACCCCATTTGTGGAATTACACTGAGTATGTTGTTGTTGTAGTCTTCCTAATTGAGTGGGGGCCGGCCAGTTTTTCAACCACACCTCCCTAAAAACAGTAAGTGCGGGTCACCCTGCGTGAGGCTCACGCTATTTGAGGTGGCCCAACTCCATATTTATTTGCAAATCCTATAGTGAAATTGAGACCGCTCAACCTCGGAAGTGATTCGCGTGAAGGAAACCTTGTTTGTCGTATTTGTTGGGTCCGAGGCTACGGATAAGCAAGAATATGTAAGAATAAAACCGTAACAGCTAGAACAATTCAAACAGTTTCTGGATGTTGCCTTCAATGTTGTGTCAACATCTGAGGCAACATTGTGATAAAACAGCTTATAAACCTTTATAGAGTAAATGCAGCGGAAAAGTAAAGAGACACAAGGTTTATATTTTCAAGGGTATATATTAATATATCTCTTGATGGTCAATGACCAAAGAATTGTATAAATTATATACAATTTCAAATGAATTTCTTTTTACAAGGTTGAACAATAAATGCGAAAAAGAAATTACAAACAAAAATGAAGTCGCAGATGACTTCAGCCTAAAGTTAAAAGATCTAAAAAGACAAATACAACATCTTCATTACTATTGCTTGAAATATAAGCTTGATCTAGAATCTGGGCAGCAATAGTAACGTGAGACTAGATGTTGTTATACTACTTTAGGCTAAGTGTGTTGATCCAGTTTCTAAGGTGAATATGCGAGAGCTCTCTTGGTAATTCTTCTCGTTTAAATCTGGATATCGATACTCTGAAGTTCCCCTCTATTTATAGTGTGGAACTTCCCTTGAAATCCTCACTGGTTGGTTGCGGAGGCTGAGTAAAAGAAGGCTTCAGCTTGGACCGGTTCTTGCTCCTTAAAAAGCTCAATGTTCTGGACTTGGTCTTCACGCTGCTTCCTCACCAAGATTTGACTGTTTCTTTTACCACGTTTTAAACACAACATCATTGTTAGCTGGCCTAGGTCATTTTTTACTCACAGTAACACAACCTGTTTTGGCCGAAAGAATAGGCAAAATCGTTACAGAAATGTTGTCACAACATCGCAGGCAACATTCTTATTTTCATAAGATGTTGTCCTGAGCATTTACAGATGTTGTCACAACATCCATCCAACATCAACAGTATCGTTGAATCTATCTATTCACAAAATTTTCTTGTATTTCATCTTGAGTTTTATATAGGCTCGCTCCCTCTTTTTCCAAGAATTAATAGCAGATAATATACCTTATTCTCCCGATTACTAATTTCACTTATTATGGATGTTTACTTGCTACTACTCAGGCAACTTGTTCGTGTAAACATTCTTTTAAACATAGACGTTAAACTCTTGCTAATATTTGAATAACCACTTTTTCAGGTATGTAATGCTACACGACACACCAGGATTTTATACTTATGCTATTGTTGAACGTTTAGCACAATTCCCCCTACGATTATCCAACAACTCAATGTTGTGTTCAAGCTTCAAGAAGACATGTACGTATTTTATCTTAAATTTCTTTTTGTTAAATTAAAAAAACAATTTTTAAAAATTCTATTTTCAATTAAAAAAAGTTGGATGGATATATATAGTTTATTGAAATTGAATATGCTATTTATGAATAGGTTTCATTAAATGGCTGTCTCGGGTGAGATATAATATAATCTTTCCATATAGGTTCGGAAAATAACCTCTCTACTCCACAAGGTAAGGATAAGGTCTGAATACACCCCATCCTTTCCAGACCCCACCACGTGGAATCATACTGGATATGTTGTTGTTGTTGTCATATATGTATATATATATATGTGTGTGTGTTTGTGTTTGAAAAAGTTGGGACATACTCCTATAACGGGGGCGGGTTGATGATGAGGGCCGGTCAAAAAGAAGGAATGACAAACTTCTAGGTTGATAAATTGTTGATGAAGGGTGTAAACATAGGTTCACATGATACACACATTTTTGGATTTGAAGATAGCATAATCGAAGGATCAAATTCGTGAAGTATGTTGAGCCAAAATACATAACATGAGTTTAAGTTGTGACAAAAGTAAAATTCATATGTATCTAGATGGGATTACTACGGGCATATATAGGCAGGCAGGAGGACAAAGTTGTTGGAAATTTACCTTTGGTGGGGAGGTGCGTCCATCCGTATTTAATGACTTAAACACTAGGGTTTCGTATGTTGGAGACTTTGTCTCTTCACACGTGCATAATCTACTAAGTGAGTAGATGACCGTAGGGCCGAGAATCGTCAAATTTCATTGAGAAATGAAAGAGATATTGGTCCATGAAGTAAGATGTTTGAGGCATGAAAATATGATGTGGGACAAATCTACCACATCGGTGAGAAAATGAAGAATTGTTCTCTTTATAAGTCTCAAAATTGGCTAAGGGTTTGGGACCCCAAGGGGTAACCCATGTGTTTGAAGGAGGGAGGACCTAAATGTGCTTGGGTTCAAGGTTAAGTCCACACGCACGCCGCCGCCGGCGGTCCGGGCTAGGGTCACGGGTCGTGGGCCTTGGGCTATTATCTCTTTGGACCCCAAATTGCTTAATATTTATAGTTTGGTCCCTGGAGTTTCTGAAAAGCTGAATTGGGAACGAATAAGACAGAAAGTTTCTGCTTGCCGTTGGAGTTGATTTTTGGAGCGTTAAAACTCCATTAATCTGCACCTTAACTCCTCCCTACCGCTCTTTTATGTTGCACATTACTTGGCTGATTAACTCCCTCACTAATGGCCATAAAACTGCCATTACTTGACAGTTGAGGAGTCCCTCCCCTTATGCTATATATTGGAGCCTTTTTGGCTCAATTGCAGAGATGAATATATACAAGACATATACACAGAGAAAAATAGAAGAGAGCACAACACAAATTCTGTCCAAAGCGTGAGCAGAAATAGTGGAAAAAAATAGAAAAATCTTCCTTCATTTTCTATTCTTCAGCAAGTCGTTTCGTGTTTGTTTTCTTCGTCAGAATCAACCTATTTGCTTTGTAGTGTTGATTAGTTGTTGTTTTATCTTGGGAAACTATTGCCCGTTAACGTAAAAGCATATATACGGGGCAATCTTGTCTTAAAGACAGAGAGACATCTCTCGACTCAGCCCATAGTTATAACAATCCAGATTTAGTGTTTCTTGATTTCAGGTTATCAAGATTCAACACTCAACAAGCTTGCGATAGTTCTGAATATTGCCTATTTGTTTATCCTTTCGAATCCTTGTAGTATTTATTTACTTCTCGTACTGCTTTACATATCCAACAAAAGTTGTGTCGTCCATGAATCACTAATGGTTGAACTAGAGAGGGGATCCATTATGAAGCATTCCCGCTTCGAAATGAGAGGATAAATTTAGGATCACGTAAAAATACATTCATTTAATTTTGTAAACTAGATGGTCGAATGGTATTTGACTCTATTTTCCCATACTATAAAATTAGCAAGAGGATTATTTTCCGCGGAGTTTAAACTTTGTGAATTCAAGTTTGGGATTTTATTCTACCACAAAACTTATTTAGTTTAAGTTCAAACTACTAGGTTTGGATACATTACAACCGCCCTGTTTACTAGCTTGATTTTTCCACCTATAAATGTATATATATGCAGGTGGATGACAAGTACTGTAGGAGACCTTTGGCGGGAGTTACGACCGACCAACTTTAACGGCTTAAACACTAGTGGTACGTATGTTGGAGAATCCGGTTCTTCACACATGCATGATCTACTAAGTACGTAGATAACCGTAGGGCCAAGAATCGTCAAATTTCATTGAGAAATGAAAGAGATATTGGTCCACGAAGTGAGGTGTTTGAAGCATGGAAAGTGTGGTATTGTGTTCAATTCTCCCTCATCGGTAGAGGAAGAAAGAATTGTTGTGTATATAAGACTCGAAATTGGTTTGGGGTTTGGGACCCCAAGGGGTATCCCATGTGTTTAAAGGAGGGAGGACCTAGATGTGCTTCGATTCGAGGAAAGACCACACGCGCGCCGCCGCCGCTCGCCCGTCCGGCTGGTTCTGAGTTCCGGGTTCTCGGGTCACGGGTCACAGGTCACGGGTCACGGGTCATGGGCTGTGGGTATAATATCCATTGATTACATTAAGTCAAAGGATAATATAGCAGACCCATTGACAAAAGGGCTTACCCAAAGATCAGATGGCTTGCCTGTCTAGGGAAATGGGCTTAAAACCAGTAATTTGGTTCAATGGGAAAACTAAGTTGTAAAGGTTCAGTTGATCGCTTCGGTGGAAGTATGAGCACTTCGGATAGTGATTTCTGAACAGAAACACCGACTCCAAAGCCGTTCCCGCGATAGACTTTAAGTGCTATCTGCAGTGCGGGTAAAGGTTAAGTTTTCAAAACCTGTAATGATCCTCAACAGTTGATGTAAGGTTTTGGGAAACTTTTAATGGTTCCTAACACTTGTGAAGTGGGGTATAGCAGGATACCTTGTAGGAGACCACCTATTTAAGTGCGAGGACGGGCCGCCTCAAAATGAACGCACTTAAGAATCCAAGACGTTGCCCATGGCCAAAACCGACAAAACATTACGAAGAAGAGAGTAAGAGAATTTGTTGTGTTGGTACCATTGACTTGGCTTACACTAAACACTGATGGTTCAAGACATCACATTCACCGCGCAGTAAGTAAGTCCGATGGTATTCAACTATGAAAGGTTCAAAGCTGAAGCTACCTCTCCTTATGCAACATCGGTCCGCTGAAATATTGCTGGAAATGGAAAAGACACCATGTGAGTGCGCCAAAATCTCTTTCAAGAGGGGATTGTTGGAAATTTGCCTTTGGCGGGAGTTGCGACCGACCAACTTTAACGGCTTAAACACTAGTGTTACGTATGTTGGAGAATCCGGTTCTTCACACATGCATGATCTACTAAGTACGTAGATAACCGTAGGGCCAAGAATCGTCAAATTTCATTGAGAAATGAAAGAGATATTGGTCCACGAAGTGAGGTGTTTGAAGCATGGAAAGTGTGGTATTGTGTTCAATTCTCCCTCATCGGTAGAGGAAGAAAGAATTGTTGTGTATATAAGACTCGAAATTGGTTTGGGGTTTGAGATCCCAAGGGGTATCCCATGTGTTTAAATGAGGGAGGACCTAGATGTGCTTCGGTTAGAGGAAAGACCACACGCGCGCCGCCGCCGCCCGCCCGTTCGGTTCAATTCCAAGTTCTGGGTTCTCGGGTTCTCGGGTCACGGGTCATGGGTCGTAGGCTGTGGGCCTTCTGATATTATCTTTTTGGGCCAGAGAACTTTGCCAGAAGTACAGTTTGATCCCATAAGTTTCAGATGTACAGTTTGGACCAGAATTCTTTCAGATGTACAATTTGGTCCCTGAAGTTTCAAGATGTACAACCCTCCTTCACCTATATAAACAGCCCTCCTTCACCTATATAAACACCCCTTACACCATTGTTGAGGCACACTTAAAATATACTTGCAATATATACGAAAATACACAAGCAAAACAGTTTCTTCCTACACCTTCCTTGCATCATTTCATTGCTCAATATTCTTCAAGGTAGCTCTTGAGTTTCCTTTGCTCAAGTGTTCCATTGCTGTTTTATCTTGGGAGACAAATTGTCCAAGTCGTATAAAGGATACATACGGGACAATATTGTCTTAAGGACAGAGTGCCACACTCGACTCAGCGAAAAACCGTTTTTCAGTTTTTCTTGTTCATCTTTGTAATTTTCAGATTTCTAGTTGAATTGTAATTTCAATTCTTACATTAGCAGTTACTTGTAATCCCCGTTTCCTGCAACCTTTGTAATACCCAACAACTTAAGACAATAGTCGCTTACTGAAACTGCTACAATATGGCTGGAAATATGACCGATGTTGCTGCTACTGCTGCTGCCTCTCGAGGCAACGTTGCTGCCTTCCCCGCCACTGTCGCTACTGGCCAAGGCAGTAATGCTGCTGCTGCTGCTACTGTTCAAGGCAGTAACACCGCTGCCTTCCCGACTGCTGGAGCTCCACATTCTTCATCACACCACCATGATCGCCCTGAAAAATTCATGGGATCAGAATTTAAAAGATGGTAGCAAAAGATGCTGTTTTACTTAATAGTTATGGGCATGGCCCGGTTCCTTACGGAAGATCCTCCACAAGCTGGAGATGAAATGGACTCTTCGCCTGCTGAATCGGGTGAAGGGGGCCTTGGTATCCATGTCGTTAACTGAATGAAGATGGTTCGAGATGCATGGAATCATAGTGATTTCATGTGCAAGAACTATATACTAAACTGCTTGGCAGACCATCTCTACACGGTCTATTGCACCGTTGGCACTGCCAAAGTGTTGTGGGAAAAACTGCAAAAGAAATACAACGCACAAGATGCGGGTCTAAGAAGTTCCTCGTTGGGAAATTTCTAAAATTCCAAATGGTGGACAACAAAACAGTGATGTCCCAAGTCCAGGAATTCCAGATGATTATACATCACCTGGATTTGGAAGGACTGAAACCAAACGAGCAGTTTTTGGTTGTATCGCTGATTGAAAAGTTACCTTCTTCATGGAATGAGTTTATGAGTTACTTGAAACTCAAGACAAAGGAGATGACCTTTGAAGAGCTTGTTATCAAACTGCAAATCCAGGAAGATAATAAGAAGACCTTGCCAAAGGGTAGACAACCTGCTGAGGCGAAGGCGAATCTGGCTGAGGCCAAAGGGAACTCAAGCAAGAAGCGGAAGTTCCAGAAAGATGGCAAAGCCCCTGCAGCAGAGATGTTCAGAGGTAATTGTCATCACTGTGGGAAACCTGGTCAGAGGATCAAGGAATGCCGCAAGCTCAAGACTGAGCAACAGCAGAAAGCCAAGTCAAAAGGCAAGGCTCAAGCAAACGTCGTCAAGGACACGCTCCTGGATGACATGATCGGGGAATTCTCTACAGTGGTGCTAGAAGCCAACTTGGTGGAGAATCTGATGCAGTGGTGGGTGGACACAGGTGCTACTAGGCACATCTGTTCCAACAAAGATGCCTTCTCCACGTACACACCAGTCGCTGACAAGAAGCTATTCATGGGCAACAACGCTTCTTCCGACGTGATGGGGGTTGGAAAGGTGGTCCTGAAGATGACTTCCGGCAAGGAACTTACTCTGAATGAAGTGATGCACGTCCCAGAGATTAGAAGAAATTTAATTTCTGGACCTTTATTGGTTAATGCTGGTTTTAGGCTAGTATTTGAATCCAATAAGTTTGTACTCACTAAAAATGGCACATTTGTAGGGAGGGGCTTCGTATGTGAAGGCCTCTTCAAAGTGAATGCCATGTCTGTATTGCGTCAAGGAAATAAAGTTGAACCTTCTTCTTATTTGCTTGAGTCTTCTAATTTATGGCATCATAAATTAGGACACGTAAACTACAAGTCTATTCAAAGGCTGGTAAAGATGGAGTTGTTGCCTTCTATCGACGTAAACCCTCAACATAAGTGTGAGGTGTGCGTAGAGGCAAAACTTACTAAGCTTCCTTTTCGATCCGTCGAAAGGAATACCGCTCCTCTAGAACTTATTCACACAGATATATGTGATTTGAAGTTTGCACAAACTAGAGGGGGAACAAGTACTTTGTGACATTTATAGATGATAGCACAAGGTATTGTTACCTTTACTTGTTGAAAAGTAAGGATGAAGTCTTTGAAGCGTTTCGACGTTACAAAGCAGAAGTTGAGAATCAACTTAGCCTACGGATTAAATCCATTCGTAGCGATAGAGGGGGAGAATATGTAGCGCCATTTGAGGAATACTGTGCCCAAGAAGGCATTATTCATCAAATGACGGCTCCATACTCACCTCAATCAAACGGTGTGGCGGAACGTAAGAACCGCACATTAAATGAAATGATGAATGCCTTGCTTATCAATTCCGGTCTTTCCCAAAACATGTGGGGAGAAGTCGTCCTTACTGCTAATATGATTCTTAACAGAGTCCCACATAAGGGTAAGGACAAAACTCCATATGAATCATGGAAGGGAAAGAAACCCACCTACAAATATTTTAAGGTGTGGGGTTGTTTGGCAAAGGTTGAAGTACCCAAGCCAAAGCAGGTCAAGATTGGACCTAAGACTGTAGATTGCATATTCATCGGATATGCAAATAACAGTAGTGCTTATCGCTTCTTAGTGCATAAGTCAGATATTCCAGATATCCAACAGGGTACAATAATGGAATCAAGGAATGCTCTATTCTTTGAAAGTATCTTTCCTAGAAAGGAAAAAGACATAACCTCTCTCAAACGAAGGTATGCACAAAGCTCTCAAGAACCGGGAGTCCTTGACTGCCCGGATCTGAATGGTTCAGATCTAGTGAATCTCGAGGTGGCTGAACATCCGGAATCAAGTGTTCCAGATTCTCAGAACTTGGAGACTCCAGATATGGATCTAAGGCGAAGTAAAAGGGCTAGGAAGGATAAATCCTTTGGTCCTGACTTTGTAGCTTACATGGTTAATGATGAACCTAGAAGAATTGCTCAGGCGTTGTCAACTCCAGAAGCACCGCTCTGGAAAGAAGCTATTGAGAGTGAAATAGGCTCCATTCTGCATAACCATACGTGGGAGTTGGTTGATCTTCCTCCGGGAAATAAACCGTTGGGGTGTAAGTGGATACTCAAACGGAAATACAAAGCAGATGGGTCTATAGACAAGTACAAAGCCAGGTTGGTAGTCAAGGGCTATCGGCAAACAGAAGGCTTTGACTACTTTGATACCTACTCCCCGATATCCCGGATGACATCCATACGGGTATTCATTGCGATCGCAGCTTTGCGTGACCTTGAGATACACCAAATGGACGTCAAGACAGCCTTCCTAAATGGTGATTTGGAAGAAGAAATTTATATGGACCAACCCGAGGGGTACGTGGTTCAAGGACAAGAGAAGAAAGTCTGTCGACTTGTCAAGTCTCTGTACGGGCTGAAATAAGCCCCGAACCAATGGCACAAAAAATTTGATAGTACTCTACTATCGAAGGGTTTCGCCATTAATGAGTGTGATAAATGTGTCTACACGAAAGGTAACTCTGACTCGTTTGTTATAATATGCCTATATGTAGACGACATGTTAATCACAGGAAGCAGTCCTAGGGTAATCCTAGAGACTAAGAACATGTTGAAACAATGCTTCGACATGAAGGATATGGGTATCGCAAGATGTCATCTTAGGGATTAAAATCTCTAAGACGTCGACGGACTGGTTTTATCTCAGTCTCACTACATCGAGGATGTTTTGAGAAAGTTTGAGATGTTAGACAGTTCACTGATAAAGTCACCAATGGATACAAATCAAAAGCTTGATAAAAATCTTGGTGCACCTGTATACCATGAGCGATATGCATAGGTGATCGGTAGTTTGATGTATATAAAAAACTGCACCCGACCTGATATTGCTTACGCAGTCAATAAGTTGGATAGGTTCACCCGTAATCCGAGTGATAATCACTGGAAGGCGTTGAATCGGGTATTACAATACCTGAAATACACGTTAAATTACGGGTTACACTATTCGAGATATCCAACTGTACTAGAGGGGTACAGTGATGCAAACTGGATATCTGATATAGAGAACACCAAGTCCACCAGTGGGTATGTATTTACAATTTGTGGTGGGGCTGTGTCTTGGAAATCCTCTAAGCAAACTTGCATCGCCCGATCCACAATGGAATCGGAGTTTATCGCTTTAGACAAAGCAGGAGAAGAAGCTGAGTGGCTTCATGACTTCTTAGAGGATGTTCCGTGTTGGAACAAACCCAAACCTTCGGTAATGATCCACTGCGACAGTCAGTCGGCTCTAGGAAGGGCACGGAATGCTATGTACAACGGCAAGTCTCGTCATTTTCGACGAAGGCATAAGACCGTTAGGCAACTGATCACCACGGGTATAATATCCATTGATTACATTAAGTCAACGGATAATATAGCAGACCCATTGACAAAGGGCTTACCCAAAGATCAGATGGCTTGCCTGTCTAGGGGAATGGGCTTAAAACCTAAAATATAAGGACCAATACAGCGGTAACCCAACCTTACTAACTGGAGATCCCAGTAATTTGGTTCAATGGGAAAACTAAGTTGTAAAGGTTCAGTTGATCGCTTCGGTGGAAGTATGAGCACTTCGGATAGTGATTTCTGAACAGAAACACCGACTCCAAAGCCGTTCCCGCTATAGACTTTAAGTGCTATCTGCAGTGCGGGTAAAGGTTAAGTTTTCAAAACCTGTAATGATCCTCAACAGTTGAGGTTTGGTTTTGGGAAACTTTTAATGGTTCCTAACACTTGTGAAGTGGGGTATAACAGGATACCTTGTAGGAGACCACCTATTTAAGTGCGAGGACGGGCCGCCTCAAAATGAACGCACTTAAGAATCCAAGACGTTGTCCATGGACAAAACAGACAAAACATTACGAAGAAGAGAGTAAGGGAATTTGTTGTGTTGGTACCATTGACTTGGCTTACACAAAACACTGACGGTTCAAGACATCACGTTCACCGCGCAGTAAGTAAGTCCGATGGTATTCAACTATGGAAGGTTCAAAGCTGAAGCTACCTCTCCTTATGCAACATCGATCCGCTGAAATATTGCTGGAAATGGAAAAGACACCATGTGAGTGCGCCAAAATCTCTTTCAAGAGGGGATTATTGGAAATTTGCCTTTGGCGGGAGTTGCGACCGACCAACTTTAACGGCTTAAACACTAGTGTTACGTATGTTGGAGAATCCGGTTCTTCACACATGCATGATCTACTAAGTACGTAGATAACCGTAGGGCCAAGAATCGTCAAATTTCATTGAGAAATGAAAGAGATATTGGTCCACGAAGTAAGGTGTTTGAAGCATGGAAAGTGTGGTATTGTGTTCAATTCTCCCTCATCGGTAGAGGAAGAAAGAATTGTTGTGTATATAAGACTCGAAATTGGTTTAGGGTTTGGGACCCCAAGGGGTATCCCATGTGTTTAAAGGAGGGAGGACCTAGATGTGCTTCGGTTCGAGGAAAGACCACACGCGCGCCGCCGCCGTCCGCCCGTCCGGTCCGGTTCCGAGTTCCGGGTTCTCGGGTCGTGGGCTGTGGGCCTTCTGATATTATCTTTTTGGGCCAGAGAACTTTGACAGAAGTCAGAAGTACAGTTTGATCCCGTGTTTCGGATGTACGCTTTGGACCAGAATTCTTTCAGATGTATAATTTGGTCTCTGAAGTTTCAAGATGTACAGTTTGGTCCCTGAAGTTTTCAGAAAGTCAGAATTTTGACGGTCAAAACAGAAACGCCCAAGCACTCAATTCAGCAATTTATTTTGGCTGAATTACTCCTCCTATAATGGCCAAATCCGTTGGTCATTCACCATTTATTTTGGTGGCTTTACTACCTCCATAATGGCCATTATTTGGCCAATAATGACTGTTATGGAGGCAGTTAAACAGCCCTCCCTCACCTATATAAACACCCCTTACACCATTGTTGAGGTACAGAAAAATATACTTGCAATATACACTAAAATACACAAGCAAAACAGTTTCTTCCTACACCTTCCTTGCATCATTTCATTGCTCAATATTCTTCAAGGTAGCTCTTGAGTTTCCTTTGCTCAAGTGTTCCATTTCTGTTTTATCTTGGGAGACAAATTGTCCAGGACGTATAAAGGATACATACGGGGCAATATTGTCTTAAGGACAGAGTGTCACACTCGACTCAGCGAAAAATAGTTTTTCAGTTTTTCTTGTTCATCTTTGTAATTTTCAGATTTTTAGTTGAATTGTAATTTCAATTCTTACATTAGCAGTTATTTGTAATTCCCGTTTCCTGCGACCTTTGTAATACCCAACAAGTACTTCTATGCAAGTGACAACAAAGATGTTAAAGTCCATGTTTGGGTCAGTACTAATCCTCCTGTAGGATTTTGGATGATTAATTCAAGCAATGAATTTCGTACTGGAGGACCTTTTAAACAAGACCTTACTTCACATGTTGATCCAACTGTTCTTAGTGTAAGTGATTAATTAGTTACTCAATTAAATTCTATAATATGTTATTTGACCCTTAACTATATATATATATATATATATATATATATATATATATATTATTCTTAATATGATGCAGATGTTTGTGAGTACACATTATGCTGGAGAGGATTTAGCAATTAATTTTAAACATGGGGAAACATGGAAAAAAAGTCATTGGCCCTGTGTTTGTTTTTCTTAACTCAAATACTGCAGCTAAGGCAAATCCTACCATACTATGGAATGATGCAAAGAAAAGAGTATGTATTAATGAATTACTACACATATTAATTATTATGATATATAGTACTTTTATATAGTAAAAAAACTCATTAGCCTTGTGTCTGTGTATCTTAACCCGAACCTTGCCACGTAAATTGGTACAGAGGGCATGCGAAGAGTTAGGAGGCGCAACAGGACTCATTCAAATCTCCTTTGCTGAAAAATCATACTGTATATATAATATAATAATTATTTTTATGTATATATTAGATGCTGAATCTCTTTGATTTTTTTATCTGTTTTTTTTTTTAATATTTTAAGCTGAGTACAAGGTTTGAAAGTTTTCAAAAGTAAATTTAGTAAAGCATTTTTTCTGACGAGTGATTAAATTCACATGTGAATCAAGAAGTTGCAAGTTGGCCTTATAACTTTATGTTGGGAAGAAACGAGCAATAATCAAATTGCACGACAAGATAAATGCATAAGAATATCCAAGTCAAAAAACTTTTCACACTATTTGAACAAGAGGAGCAAACTAATTTCATGCACAAACAGATATATGGACACCAGTTATACCAACAATAAAATACCAAAGCAAACAAAAAATAAATCGAATGCAAGAGACACCAAATTTACATGGAAAACCCCCTTCAATGTGAAGAGGAAACAACCACGTGACCTCCACCCACAAAAGCTCCACTAAAATCAACAAGAGTTACAACATTGTTCTCCAAATGGCTACAACATCAACGCCAAAGATGGAGCAACAATACATAAAAGATAGCACCAAAATTAATGAAGAAATGAGAGAAATCACCCCAAAAATGAGCTACTATTCATGCTCGAAAACTAGAGCTACAGACCAAAAAATAAAATCTCTACCATTGAAATTGAAGAACCAGATGTTGAGAACCCCCAGTTCACATTTGTGTACGATCCAACAGTTAACGAAACAGAAAATGTTGTTTGAAGCGGACTGCTGTAGCAGATTTTTAATGTGCGAAAATCAACTTCTCTCTCAAGTTTTCTCTCTATATGGCTGCTATGAATTCACTCTTGTATATATGAAATAAGAGCTAAGTTGATCCTATATATAGTGAGTTTTAGGATAAAAGTGGGTTGGTCCAAACTGGATTGAGTTTTATTAATTCAATTACATATAGGAAGGGAAAACCTAAAAACCCAATAATTCTCCCCCTCCCGATTATGTGGAAGAAACCGACATCCCGACGATCAAGCAACAATCCTCAAACTTTCCTCTTGGCAAAGATTTTGTCAACATATCCGAATCATTATCATTAGTGTGAATCTTCTCAAGTTCAAGCAACTTAGAATCCAACACATCTCTAATCCAATGGTATCTCACATCAATATATTTCGACCTACCATGAAAAGTAGAGTTCTTACCAAGATGAATAACACTCTGACTGTCGCAATAAAGCACATACCTCTCTTGAGAAAAGTCAAGTTCCTCCATAAATCTCTTCATCCAGAGCAACTTTTTACAAGCTTCAACGACATCAATAAGCTCAGATTCTGTCGTAGATAGAGCAATACATTTTTGCAACCTAAATTGCCAAGACACAGCTCCCCGTGCAAAAGTAACCAAGTATCCTGAAGTAGACTTGTGAGTATCAACATCATCGGCCATATCAGAATCAGTGTAAGAACAAAAAATAAGCTTCCCTATCTCAAAACACAAACTCAGACTAGAAGTACCACAAAAACATCTCATAATCCACTTTACAGCATTCTAATGCTCTCTTCCTGGATTAGAAAAAAAATGGCTAACAATACCGACAACATGAGCAATATCTGGTCTCGTACAAATCATCGCATACACCAAACTGCCAACAGCTGAAGCATAAGAAACTTTCTTCATATCTTCCTTCTCATCATCACTGGAAGGACACTGCTTTGTGTTCAATTTGAAGTGCATAGCTAAAGGTGTACAGACAACCTTAGCTTTATCCATGTTGAACATGCGAAGTACTTTTTGAATGTACTTCTCTTATGATAATCACAACTTCTTGACCTCTCTGTCACGGACAATTTGCATGCCAAGAATATGTCTTGCTGGTCCCAAGTCTTTCATGGCAAAAGACTTATTCAACTCTTGCTTCAATTTCTGAATTCTGCAAGCATTATGACCAACGACAAGCATGTCATTAACACAACACAATAAAATGATAAAGTTACCATCAGAGAATTTTTGCACAAAACACAATGATCTGAAGAAGTCTTCTTGAAGCCCCGTTGACTCATAAAAGAACCAAATTTCTTGTACCACTACTTGAGAGCTTGTTTCAAACCATACAAGTTTTTCTTCAATTTGCAAACATAATTCTCTTTTTCCTCCATCATTCTAATAGACAATCAATGCAATCAAATATAACTACAAGTTCTGATACCACTTTGTTGGGGAAATGAGCAATAACCAAATTGCACGACAAGGTAAATGCGGAAGGATACCCAAGTCAAAAAACTTCTCACACTATTTGAACAAGAGGAGCAAACTAATTTCAAGCACAAATGGACATATGGATAGCAACTATACCAATAATAAAATAACAAAGCAAGTAAAAAATAAATCGAATGCAAGAGACACCAAATTTACGTGGAAAACCCTCTTCAATGTGAAGAGAAAATAACCACAGGACCTCCGCCCACAAAAGCTCCACTAAAATCAACCAGAGTTACAACAATGTTCTCCAAATGACTACAACATTAATGTCAAATATGGAGCAACAATACATAAAAAATAGCACCAAAACTAGTGAAGAAAAGAGAAAAATCACCCCCAAAAATGAGCTATAGTTCGTGCTCAAAAACTGGATCTAGTCAACAAAATCCAATCTCCACCATTGAAATAGAAGAACCAGATGTTGAGAACCCTCAGTTTAAATTTGAGCACGATCAAACGGTTAAAAAAATGAGAAACGATGTTTGAAGCGGACTGCTGTAGCAGATATTCAATGTGCGAAAATCAGCTTTTCTCTCTATATGACTGTTATGAATTCACTCTTGTGTATATGAAATAAAACCTAAGTTAATCCTATATATAGTGAGTTTTAGGATAAAAGTAGACTGATCCAAATTGAATTGTGTTTTTATTAATTCAATTCCACGTAGGAAGGAAAAACCCAACACTTTTCACTTTCAAAAGACTATGTCAAATCTAATCAAAGAGGAACAGTTACAGGCCAACTCTTTGTTAATGACGGGTTCTTAAATTCCTATTCTTTGTTTAATGTGTCTATATATACATACCATAACACATCCAATGTAATATCAATGTCTATTTCGGATAGACCCTTGACTCTATTCATATTTCTACTATATATATATGAATGATTGGAGCTAGTTGAATTGAGTAAAGTATAAAGGACTTATATGATCGATCTTCGTTGATTTGGAATTAAAATATAGTTGATTGATTGACTGATGAATAGTTTTTATTTTTTAAGGTTTAAAAAAGATGTACCGGCGTCCCATGCATATGTAGGGTTAGCATCGCCAGGAGATGCTGGATCCTGGCAAAGAGAAAACAAAGTAAAGTGTAAAGGGATTTATATACTTTTTTTTGTATAAAGCTCATAATTTTTTTTCTAATGTTGTTTTAAATTTTCACGGTTATCAATTTTGGACTAAAACAGGTCCTCATGGAAACTTCATCATAAAAAATGTCATACCTGATACATATATGATATAACCTATATGCAACAGTCTCAGGAATTATTGGAGATTATCTTCCAATATAAAAGTTACTCCAGGTGCTACATTCTTACTTACTCATTTGTTATTCCCTAACTCTAATCAATAGTCTCTAATCTTATCTAATCTTTTTTGTTGTATTTAATTTGTACCAAAATACAGGTTCTAATATTAACTTGGGGATTTTGGTTTATAAAACTCCAAGACATGGAGCCACAATTTGGGAAATTGGTGTGCCAGATCGCACTGCTGATGAATTTTTTAATTTCAAATCCACCCCGTCAATATAAAGTTCACAAATACCAAAACAAGACTGAATCAAAGTTCCTCAAATTAATTGGGGTTAATTTTACTTAATTATGGTCCACTATAATAATAAACCATTAAATTATTTGGCCTCATATTAAGGTAATTAACTCTACCAACTACAATAATAAAGGCGGAGAAACTTTACCTACTATTACAGTGACGTCATATACTATTTTTCATACTATAGTGTGCTCATCTTATTTTGTCAATGTAGCATTATATGGTTCAAATTGTAACTCATTTACTCCATTTTGTCTTTGTAGATTTAAACAGTAAGGTCTATGGGAGCAATATGGTGCTTTATATCCTAAAAAGGATCCCGTCTACAATGTTGCGACTAGCCAGTATTCAAAAGATTGGTTTTTTGCTCATGTTACAAGGTATGTTATTATACCCTTCATATAAATGTATCTACGTATGTATGTATATAAGGACGAATGTAGTTAAGAACTTACAGATTTACTCAAATTCAATAATTTTAGCTCGGATTTTATATATATGTTAAAAAATTCATTAAGTAAAAATATTAGAGTCTAAAAAGTGGAATCAGAACCTGACCACAAGAGTCGATATTCTGAATCTGGAATACTAGCTGCTCTTTCATCGCTAAGTGGTGCTGCTTTCCCACTCTGCCCTAACTCAAAATTTCATAGAATAGACACACCAGATCATAACTGGGCCAAAGAATAAAGTTTCAAAATTGGTTCTCAAGGCCCAGAAGCTAGGGAATTGAATACCCATATGTTCCAAGCGACTAGTTTGACTAGTGATGTGTTCACCTACTTGCAAGCACGAAATCCTTAGTTTGCTCGAGAACTCCTTGACTTCCAGGCTTAGCTCTTTTTTGGTGTAGATAAATAAATCTGTATTTTCTCTTTGAGTTTCTGTTCGATCATCCTTCTCTTCCCTTTTGTTTTAGCAACTTATCTTAAGGAGAGCTTTCCGGTGACGATAGAGGAAGCAAACGAGTGAGTAAATTAAATGAGTTGTGGTAGAATTCTCAATTCAAAGCCATCAAGGAACGAGAAACTCAATACCACTATTCTTGAACACTTGGAGTCCTGCCTTCTTTTCTTACTATTATGAATATGAAAATAATGGTCAAAATCAAATTCAATTGTCAACTACCCCTATAAAAAAATAGGATGTATCACAATGTAGAAATCTTGAATCTCTCTGTATGTCTATGGATAATTATTACTATATATTTCGACATCTTCCTTTTTTCATTTTTTTTTTCCTGATAATCAATGTATATCAGATTTTAATAACAATATATAGATGCTGGAATTTTATTTTGCAGGAATGTAGGAAAAGGCAAATTTGAAGCTACCACATGGAGTATTATATTTAACCTTGGAAATGTTAACAAGGCCTCAAATTACACTCTCCAATTGGCTATTGCAGGAGAGCATGACGCTTTACTCCATGTAAGAAATTAAGTTTCAGGTATTGGGATATTGTTTGGGATAACACTGTGTTAAGTTGTGGAGCCTAATTCATCGCCGACACTATAAAGATCCTACACAGAGTGTGGAACGCTGATTTTGGAATTTTTAGGCTTGTATTATGTTCGCCCTAGTTTTCGCTATATATAAATTAGGGCGCCGTTTTCTTTCTGTGTGGTTGTGTTAGAGAAAAAGATAGAATTGTAAACTCAAACTCCCTATTTGATTATAGTAAAATCTGCCGCGGTAAAGTGGACATAGCTCTCGCATTGAGGGTGAACCACTATAAATCTGTGTGTGTTATTTGTTCTTCGCTTATTTACTGTTTTCTGATTAGGTAGAATTTTGGACTCAAATCCTAACACTGGACCTCAAACCATTCGAAAACAGTAAATTTTACCTTCTTGTCTCAAATTAACTTTTGATGAAAACAATTGAAAATTATTATCATCTTTTTTTAATATATTTTCTCTACTAAAAATGTGAATTTCTGACAACATTCCCGTTCTGTCATTGGAAATAGATGGAAATTCCATGAGAAACATTTCCGACAAGTCAATTTTTAAGGAAGAAATATTCTCTACCATATACTCATGACATTATTAATTTAAATTCGTGTTGTGTAGAGCTTATTTAAAAAAAAATATTCTCTACGAGAGAATTTTCATCATCAAAACTCGAACTCAAGATATTTAATTAAAGGCGAAAGGATCTCATTCATCGGACAACCGAAAACCTGAAAATTAAGTCCAATAATCTTTGTGTGATGCAGGTTTTTGGGAACAAATTTTGAGGTGATGTTGACAATGAAAATCTCACAGAAATATCATTTAAAAGAACGTGGAATACTTCTGAATTTAATGAACCGCCGCTAAACATTGACAAAAGGTGAAGTATTTCTATTTTATTAAGTTATCTTTTAGGTGACTTTAATAGATTAAAAATAACATTGCACTATTAGAATTTACAATCAAATCTTTTTATAACAGCTTTGGACATTGCTATATCAAATCACTGTTATAGAGAATATATAATATAATATAATATAATGTGAAAATTTTCAAAGAAAAATCAGTTATTATGTTGTTACCGAGGATGATTGTTATAGAGAAATCTGACTGTATACAACAATTAAACTTTTTTGGATATATATGGATGTTGCGTTTTCTAATATTAGAGAGACCAAATTTAATTTCAGGTTTATAATGCTACGTGACACACCGGGATTTTAAACTTATTCGATAGTTGAACGTTTAGAAGGATGGCCCCTTATGTATATCGAAAATCTCAGGATTGTATTCAAGCTTCAACAAGACATGTATGACTTTTATCTAAAATTTCTCATCATTTATGAAATACAATTTTTTAAAATCTATCTTCGATCACTGAACTGGATTTGTACATATATATAATTTTGAAATCGCATTTATTTATGAATAGGTTTCACTACATGGCTGTCTCTGATGAGAGACAACGGGTCATGCCAACGGAAGTGGATAGAAAGACTGGCCAAGTGCTTGACTACAAAGAAGCCGTTCTTCTCACTAATCCGATTAATCCAAATTTAAAAGGAGAGGTAGGACCTATATTATAGTATACACATTTTTTTAATAATCGTGATGTCCAGTCTAGCTTTCACGCTCCTGATGCATTTATTTGAAAGAATTATAAACCATTTGGTATTTGAAATTTACCGGCCAACTAGCCCGAATTCGCGCCTCATAAGTCTGATTGAAGGGGAAACAATTCCTACCATGACTTTCTACATTCACAAGGCTCGAATCCAAGACCTCAGGTCTAATGCGAATTCAGAAATTCAATTTTATGGGTTCAAGATGGCACTAAATCCACTTATCATTTAAACTTTGTTTGAAATTTAATATTTTTACATATTTAATATATTTCTTTATACATATATAGGCGGGTGGAGATTTCTTAATACATATATATTGTGTGGCAAAAAGCTATTGAGTTCACGTGAATTCATTTATCAGTATATGTTAATTTGAAATTGTAGTAGTAATCCCATAAATTTCAAATATTGAATCTGCCTCTGTAGGTAGAGTTTGTTCCGTAGCTAGCTACAAGGTTCCTCTAAATCCATAGCTAAAAATATACATCTACCACTGTATGTGGTCAGAGGTGAATGAATCTTATCCATCCCATCATAAACTCTTGATACCATATATATACTCTGACATAGTATAAAAAACTTGTATACTAAAGCTAGTCACAAGCAAATAAATTTTGAAGCTTGTATTATGGATAACTCAAAAGGATTCACTTGAGAGTTTGGGAAAGTGATAGATCATAGATTGCATTATGTTGGAAATTTGTCTTTGGCGGGGAGGTGCGTCCACCCATGTTTAATGAATTAAACACTAGTGTTCTGCATGTCGGAGGCTTTGTCTCTTCACACATGCATAATCTACTAAGTGAGTAGATGACCGTAGGGCCAAGAATTGTCAAATTTCGTTGAGAAATGAAAGAGATATTGGTCCACGAAGTAAGGTGTTTGAGGCATGAAAATATGGTATGGGACAAATCTACCACATCGGTGGGAAAAGGAAGAATTGCTCACTTTATAAGTCTCTAAAGTGGTTAAGGGTTTGGAACCCCAAGGGGTATCCCATGTGTTTAAAGGAGGGAGGACCTAGATGTGCTTGTGTTCAAGGATAAGCCCACACGCGCGCCGCCGCCGCCCGTCGGTCCGGTCCGGGCTGTGGGCTGTGGGAACTTTCTGATATTATCTTTTTGGACCCCAAATTGCTTAATATTTACAGTTTGGTCCCTAGAGTTTCTGAAAAGTTGATTTTGGGAATGACGGAAGGCATAAACTTTCTGCAGCATTAACCAGCCATTACTTGGCTGTTAACTCCTCCATAAACAGCTCTCCTTCAATGACCATAATCAACCTCTCTAAATGGCCATTAACAGCCCTCTCTAATGCCATTAACAGCCCTCACTAATGCCATTAACAGCCTTGTTTGTGGCAGTTGAGGAGTCCCTCCTCCATGCTATATATTGATGCATTTTGGCTCAATTGTGTTGTACATAAAAACACGAAAATAACAGCACATACAGTGACGAAAAAAACTGAGGAAAGACACATATACACCAGATATACACAACAGAGACACACTATAGACACAAAGACAAAACATGAGAGAAACTCAGTCCAAATACGTTGGACGAAAACAGAAATTCTTCCTTCCTTTTCCATTTCTTCAGCAAGTCGATTCGTATTTGTTTTTTTCGTCAGACTCAACCTATTTGCTTTGTAGTGTTGAGATTAAAGTGTTGTTTTATCTTGGGAGACTATTGCCCGCTAACGTAAAAGCATATATACGGGGCAATCTTGTCTTAAGGACAGAGTGCAATCACTCGACTCAAAGACACGCTTGTAACCATCCAGATTTAGTTGTTTCTTGATTTCAGGTTATCAAGATTCAAGACTCAACAAGCTTGCGGCAGTTCTGAACATTGCCCATTTGTTTATCCTTTTGAACACTTGTAATATTTATTTACTTTCCGTACTGCTTTACAATAGCACCCGACACATTATGATGTTAACCGAGCTGGATCCATAAGGGCCTGTGTGCTAGAATTGGTGAAGGAGACTGATTCAGTTGGGATTAAGGATCAATTAAAATATTGGAAAGTTTTATTTGAGATCCAGACCCAATTAACAACTGGTTAAAAGGATTGTGTGTTAGAAAGAAGAGTTACATGCGTACTATGAAGAAAATGTATGTTTCTCTCGTCCCTTTTCCCATAGTCTAAGCTTCTTATCTCACTTTCTTCTCTATCACTCACATTTCAATTCAATCGTTTAACCGTTCAGTAGTTTACATATATTGAGTTGAGTTGTAATTCCTTTTCATTGTTGAAGTAACAGAAGAAGTATCTGTAAACTGTTTTTTTACACATTATCTTGATCATAGTCTAAAGTTTTGTCACTATTTATCATGATTTTTTCCACTTAATTATGCAGGTGGATGACAAGTACTTCTATGCAAATAATAATGAAGATGATAAAGTTTATGGGTGGGTGAGTGCAAATCCTCCTGTGGGATTTTGGATGATTATTCCAGGCAATGAATTTCGTACTGCAGGACCTCTTAGACAAGACCTCACCACACATGTTGGTCCAACTGTACTTAGTGTAAGTGATGAATTAATTACTCATTTCATTTCCATAATGTCGAGCTTCTCTTTTACTTCCTTTTTCTCAATTTAGAACATTTTTCTTTTAGTGTGTATTAAATGGAATGACATCTTTTTATATGTAAAAATATTTCAACCTCAATGAAATGATTAATAGCTACACAAATATCTGTAGCTTATTTTAGACTAAAGTCTCGAAAGCTTTTCTTTCTCTTTTAGATTTTGTATCCAATCAAAATGCATCAAAGTAGGGACGATGAAAATAATGTAATTTTATGTATTAACCTTGACTATATTTATCATAATTGCAGATATTTGTGAGTACACATTATGCAGGAGAGGATTTAGCAATTAAATTTCAACATGGAGAACCATGGAAAAAAGTTATTGGTCCTGTGTTTGTTTATCTTAATTCAGATCCTTCAGCTAAGGCAAATCCTTCTGTACTGTGGAATGATGCAAAGAAAAGAGTATGTATTAATGATCCTCTGTTTGAATTTATGTGGCTATTTTTTTATTTTTGAAGTTAAAAAGATTCTTCTTTAATCACATTCCTGTTAAGTATTGTTTATATATTTTTAAAATAGATTGAATTATGTACTAACTATTATTATGACTTACAATACTTTGAATTTCATATTTGTCACATAAAGAGGAGCGAAGGGTACTAATTTTGGTAGTTTTTAGAAGTAGAGTTTAGTAAAAAAGTTTTTCTAACGAATGATCAAATTGACAGATGAATCAAGAAGTTGCAAGCTGGCCTTATGATTTTCCAATTTCAAAAGACTATGTCAAATCTAATCAAAGAGGAAGAGTTAGCGGCCAAACTAATCGAGCTCCGTTTGATCTCCCATAAGCGGAAGCTGAATCAATTGAACTGTTTGTTAATGATAGATACGTCTCTTTTATGGTATTCATCATTTATTTAATTGACTGTGTAGTGTATGTTGGGATAGATGTTGATTCTCATTGACGATATTAAATGTGTATGTTGAGCTATAATCTGTTGATTGTGTCGCTACAATCGCTACACAATTGCTCCTACTGGACATTGGGTTGGCGATTTGTATTGTATTGTTGATGAATTTGTGAATCTAGTAAATGTGCCCATTTAATAGAGGATGATGGAGATGGTGAACCCTTTAAAGGATTTAATTCATGCTCCAATCCAATCCGAACAGAGTTAAATTAGACTTGATAAGTTCTATCTCCATTCTGACCTTAATCATACTAGGTCGAGTTTTATAATCTGTAGCCATATTCATAGTAAGATGACTCCCAACTAGTTGAGATTATAATAGTTATCCATGTAGAAATAAATGCAAGACTTAAAGATCTCATAATTTGTCTTTTATGACAAATACTTAATATCAAAATAAATGAAGCTAAACAGCATGCATATAAATGATTTATATAGCCGACCTAATTGATATAGGATTGATGCATAATTGATTGAATGACTAATATTCTTTTGTTTTTATTTATAAGGTTTATCAGTAAACAAGATGTGCCAGCATCAAATGCTTATATAGGATTAGCACCACCAGGAGAAGCTGGATCTTGGCAAAGAGAAAATAAAGTAGGGTAACATGATATATAAAGTTATAAATAATAGAAGAATACTTTAATTATATAAATTAATTTATTTATTTGGTTTATCTCTAGGAATATCAATTTTGGAGTAAAACGGGTTCCAACGGGAATTTCACTATTGAAGATGTCATATTTAGTACATATAACTTGTACGCAACAGTTTCAGAATTTATCTGGAATTACAAATACACTTCAAAAATGTACAAGTAACAGCAGGTTATACATTTTTACCTATTGATTCTTTAATTCTAAATAATCAGCTCGTTCAAAATTACTGTGGCCATATTTGTTTTCTATGCTACACTTTTCAGTAATCACTTACTATATGTCAAGTTATCACAATCTTTTGTGTTGTGGATTTTGAACTTAAATCTTTTATTTTGTTTTAAACCTCGAAATGATATTTTCTATTTGCATCATTTTCAGATTAAAATTGGTCAAAGTCAACGATACCAATATCCTAAATGTGAAAAACAATTAAGGATATAATATACTTGAGAATTTGTTAAGAAAGACTTGCAATTTTTAATATACTGATATATATAATTGAATAAAACTCTTTTTCTTCATTCTTGTTTTCCCCCAAATACAGGTTCTAATATTGAATTAGGGTGTTTGGTTTATAAGCCTCCAAGGAATGGAGCCACACTTTGGGAAATTGGTGTGCCAGATCACACTGCTGCTGAATTCTGTATTCCTAGTCCACCTCAATTTAAAGTTCACAAAAAACAAAACAATTCTGAATCAATGTACGTTTCACAAATTTACTTGTTAAAAACTTTAAATTCTTAATTAGCTGCAAAAAATTGTTGCTCATTTGCTCTATTTTTGTTTGCAGGATTTGGTCAATATGGTTTGTGGAAACAATATAGTGTTTTGTATCCTGAAAATGATCTTGTCTACAATGTTGGCACAAGCAATTATTCAAAAGACTGGTTTTTTGCTCATGTTACCAGGTATTTCCTCTTTTTTGTGTGTGTGTGTGGGGGGGGGGGGGGGGGGGGGGGGGGGATCGAGAAGTCTCATATTAGCGGTAAAACGCTCCCTAACAAGGGGCGACTCCATACCTAGGTCTTCGAACCCGAGACCTCTAGTTAAGGATAAAAGAGTACTTATGATTCTATCACAACCTTTGTTCGGGTTCTTATATCACTATATACATACATGTGTGTATATATCAACATCTATTCGACAACTACTTTTTTTAATTTTTCCACTTGTATCTGATATTCACTTTGGGCCCAATTAATCCAAATTCGAGCCGAAAAATCCTATTTTGGAGTGGGGTGAGGTGTAAAATGCTCCCCATTAAAGGCTACTCCATTCCTTAGGACAATCAATAAATATAACTTTTTTAAATTATGTATACTATGCCTTGCTGGATCTTTTGCAGGAATGTAGGAAACAAGACATATAATGCTACCACATGGAAAATTATATTCTACCTTGTCAATTTTTACAATGCCTCAAATTACACTCTTCAATTGGCTCTTGCCGCAGCTCATGAAGCTGAACTACAAGTATGTACTTACCCTTTTATATATATATATATATATATATATATATATATATATATATATATATATATATATATGTTGCTCACGTCTTTTAAATTTTTTTATTGGATTTGTGGAGGCTTCTTCACAAATTATGTAATTTTGAAGAATCCGACATAAGTGCAATAATATTTTTAGATGGTGCGAGCTACGCACGTGTGTTTGTCACAATATGATACGCATGTCTGTAACTAGCCTAACATAACTAGACAAATTTTATTCGATAAATTGACTTACATAAAAATTCTTTCTTTTTCTCTTAAGGTTTGTGTCTGTAAAGAATAGATCTTAGGCATAACTCAATCCCAAAAGCTTTGTGTCGGTAAAGAATAGATCTTAGGCATAACTCAATCCCAAAAGCTAGGCCCAAGATCCATTCTTTATATGGTATCAGAGTCAGGCTCATTTCAATTCTTTGTTCACCGATGTTGGACCCCCAAATTATACCACGCTCCAGTTAACAACATTTGGGCCTGCGAGGGAGTGTTAAGAGTTCCACATCGGATATGGAATGGGAATATGGACTCCTTCTTATGAACTTGGACAATCATCAGCCTACAAACTACCTTTTGGAGTTTAGTTAGGCCAAAATCCATTCTTTACTCTGTCAACGATGAAGAAACGCGAGAACCTCATTTTACAACAGGATTTATAGGGGGAAGTAATGCAATTGCAAGACATGGAATTCATGGATTATATTTTCTTTACATCATTGGAATTCAAGGCAATTTGCTTGTCAAAGGAACAAACCCTATTTTTCTTACACAAACAGTATCTCTCACCCCTTGTCAAGGAGTTATGTATGATTATATTCGTTTAGAAGGACTTCATCAATAATAAAATGATTATTTTATTTGATTTTTTGCTATAGACGCTATATTTAAAAGCAAAAAACTCAAAAAAGAATGACAAGGTCCATGAGACTTGATCAAAAAGCGAAAAGTGAATCGCCCTCTAATTCTTTCACATGAAGTGCTCAAATTACGGGAAAAACACTATTAAACGTATATAGACTTAATACGTATAATAATATACTTTAAGAACAAGTAAAATTATTAATATTAATTAGCATCCAATATATACACAATAAAGATGATATTATTTCAACTCCTTATGGTAATTAATCATTCTAAATAAAATTTCGTTGTGACTTTTTTGGGCATGAGAATCTAAATGTTTTTTTTGTTACCCATTTGGTTTCTAAAATTCGTTGGTCCAACCAATCCGGATTCACGCAATTTTACTACCAGAAGAATTGCTATCTCCGATGGAGGTTGTCGGAAATGCATAGGAATATGGCTCATCGGTAACGTTTTCAACGGAATTCCGACGATTTCCCGACTCATACATCAGAAGTTTCCGTTTTTCTTGGTAGTGTATAGGATCCATTAAAGAGGGAAGTGGCCCCTACCAGAAGTTTTTCCATTTTTAAGGCTTGAATCCTAGACGTCTAAATAAAGGTCGAAGGATCTCCATACATCTCGCCACACCCTTTAATTGTGAGAATCGATATATATTATGTGAGATTGTATTAATCTCCCTTGGGAAGCCTTTTTCATTAATACAAAATATATATGAGTGTACAATGTTGAATCCTTCTATAATAAGGATCCCAATTCTACCATAATTACACAATACAAAATATGGTAAATATACATAATATGACACCTATACAACGTGTGCTAATACACCCCCTCAGTTTGAGCGGGAGGAGGCCGGACGCTGAAACTGGATCTGAAGTCAAGGAAGAGCTGTCTGGGAAGGCCATTTGTGAATATATCTGCATACTGATAAGAGGAAGGCACATGCAATACTCTGACATGACCGAGAGCAACCTTTTAACGAACAAAGTGAATGTCCATCTCAATATGCTTGGTTCGCTGATGTTGAACCGGATTATGAGATAGATAGATGGCAGATATGTTATCACAATAAACCAAAGACGCTTTACGCAGCGGATATTGAAGCTCCAAAAAAGGTTTTGAAGCCAACAAATCTCAGAAACGACATTAGCAACGCCTCGATAATCTGCTTCTGCACTCGAATGGGGTAGGGTGGCCTGCCTCTTGTCAAACCAAGAAATGAGGTTGTCCCCTAAGAAGACACGGTAGTCGGAAGTAGAGCGTCGCGTGTCTGGACAGTCTGCCCAATCAACATCCGTATATGATAACAACCTAGTCGATGCTGAGAGGTATAGATGTAATCCATAATCAAGTGTGCCCTTAACATATCTAATGATAAGTTTAAGAGCAGTAAAATGAGGCTCCCTGGGGCATGCATGAATAAGCATACCTGCTAGACAACATAAGCGATGTTAGGCCTAGTGAAGATAAGATACTGAAGTGCACCTGCAAGACTCCTATAAAGGGTGGGATCAGACATTGGGTTATCATCAACAACACTAAGCTTTGATTTAGAGTCAACTGGAGTGGACATGATCTTGCAGTTGTCCATTTTAGCCATATGTACTATCTCATCTGCATACTTGCGCTGACATAAGAACATAGTGTCTGCAGAGCGAGTCACTGATATCCCAAAAAAATAGCTCAACTTCCCAATAGCGAATTCAGTTTTAAGTAGGGGAATAATCTCGATTTTCAACACATCAGAAGAGGCGGTAAGAACAATGGCATCCACATGTAACAATAAATAATCAATGCTACCACCTCAATGTAAAGTAAAGAGAGAATAATCACATTTGCTGCAGACAAACCCAATTCGCATGATGTACTTTGAAAGCGATCATACCATGCTCGAGGGGCTTATTTCAAACCGTAAATTGACTTACAAAGATGGCAGACATACTGAGGGGATGCTGGATGAACAAAACCAGGTGGCTGGTGCATATAAACATTTTCTTTCAGATCACCATGTAGAAATATAATTTTTATATCAAGCTGATGAATAGGCCATCGTTTACCCATAGCAATACTCAGAACTGTGTGAATGGTAGCCGGTTTCACAACCGGACTGATCGTCTCACCACAATCAATACCCTCCTGCTGATTAGTGCCATTAGCCACAAGTCGAGCCTTATACCTTTCTAAGTCATCATTGTCTCTGTATTTGTGACAGAAAAGCCACATGCATCGAATCACATTCACCACGTCCGGTCTAGGAACCATATCCCAAGTGTGTTATTTTGTTAAAGCATTAAACTCCTCACACATGGGCGCATTCCAATTATGATCTAGTTTGGCTAATTTTGGATTTTTAGGAATTGGGGATATGGTTTTTGTGGACAGATTAAATTGGACTTTGAGTTTGAAAATCCTGTGTTGGGCACGGGTTTCCATAGGGTGTGAGAGGGCAGGGTGGTTATTTGTACTGGTTATTGGGTTTGAGTTACGGTGTGGGGTTGGGGTTGGGTAATGGTCGAAATTATGGGGACTGGTATGGCTACGGATGGGGCAGTGTTTGGGTTCGACGGGGGGTTAGGTGAAGGTACCGATCTGGGTAGATCGAGATGGGGTGTGATGGAAGAAGTAAGGGATGATGATGGTGGGGGTTGGGTCTGTTGTGGTGGTTTGGTGTTCCAATATCGGTGGTGCGATGTGGGTTTGTAGTGGCCGTAATGGATGCGGGTTGGCCTTGGGATGATGTCGGTGACATAGTGGGAGGGGTGGTTACTGGTGGTGAAACTGAGACAGTAGGTATGTTGCCGGTTGTGGCAATCGGAGTGCAGAACGGTGACGGGGAGTTAGTGATGTGGTCGGTAGTGATGGCAGTAGGTGGCAGAGCCGCAGATAGGTCGGCGGCAGTTGGTGGTAGTGGCGGAGTTTGGGTGGTGGACTGACACAGTTCGCGGAGAATGACGGGAGAGATGTCTGACTCGTCAATAAAGGTATAGTCCTTTTTGCAAAAAAATTTAATGTCCAAAAAAGAAATGTGGTTTCGTCAAACGTGACGTGACGAGAGACGTGAATTTGACGTGTAGATAAGTCATAGCACAGATATCCCCTATGATTGGACGGAAAACCTACGAAGATACACGGAGTGGTTCGAGGTGCCAGTTTATGAAGAGCGGTGGAGGCCAGATTGGGATAGCATAAGCAATCGAAAATCCGAAGATGATCATAGGAAGGTATCCGTCGGTATAATATTTCAGTTGAGGTCATGTTGTGAAAAGTGCTAGTAGGTAAAATATTAAGGACGTATTCGACCATTTTGACTGTATAGACCCAGAACGAGGGAGGGAGGGAGGCATGAAACATGAGTGTACAAACCATGTTATTTATGGTGCAGATGATTCATTCCGCTTTGCCATTTTGAGACGAGGTGTGGGGACAGGAGAATTGGAAAACCATGCCATAATTTCTAAAAAAATGATGAAACTGCGAATTATTGAATTCACGACCATTATCACACTGAAAAGATTTTATGGCTTTCTCAAACTGTGTTTTAATAAAAGTACGAAACTCGAGAAATTTGGCAAACACCTCTGATTTAAATTTGAGTGGGTAGACCCAAATATAATGAGAAAAATCATCTAATAAGACAAGATAATATTTATGACCGAGTGAACTAGATATAGGAGATGTCCACAAATCAACATGAATAATATCAAAATGGAAAAACATAACACTTGAAGATGATTTAAAAGGTAGACGAACATGTTTGCCTAAAGTGCAAGAAACACAATGTTGGGCAAGTCTCACATTATTACAATTAATAAAATTATTGCCTCTAAGAAAATTAAAAATTAGAGCTCCTGAGTGGCCAAGCCTATTATGCCAAGTTGACGGAGAGATAGCAGCGATAGATATGGGAGAGCATGATCTGGCAGCGGAGGTGGATGGGAATGGATAGAGATCCCCGGTGCTATTGCATCTCGTAAGAGGTGTCCCCGTACGAAGATCCTTTACAGTAAAATCAAAAGGGTCAAAGTCAACAGAGACGGAATTATTACGAGTAAATTATCGGACATAAATTAGGTTCTTAATGATGTTTGGGGCATATAGGACATTAATAAGGGAAACGGGAGGATGAGGCGGTGGTGTGTGGGCGGTACCATAACCCTGGATTGGAATGCGATAACCATTTCCAACAGTAATGTATTAAGGATGCTTTAAACGACACAGTTTGAGAATATTACCTGCAGAGCGGGTGAGGTGAGATGTGGCGCCCGAGTCATGTACCAATTTTCATCAGGCTGCTGCAAGTTTAGATTGCTAAAAGCCTGGCCCAAGTCAGTGGGGGCCAGACCAGAAAGAGGCTATGGGTACTGTTGCTGCATGAAGTAGGCCTGGTGTGTCGAATACTAGGCTGAGCGAGCTGCTGGAGCGAGGCCCAATACCCCTTGTTATGGATAAGGGTATTGGGCCGCTGGGATGGCGTGATGGGGAGCCTACTGACCCGTCTGATAGGGTACAACTGGGCATGTCCAATGGGCCAACGAACTGGACTGCTGCGGCTGTGTGGTTTACTGCTGGTCGCGACCCCCTTTTCACGCCCTTTGCCGCCACGTCCATCGCCTCTGCCTTCCTGCCGCCGCGGTTCTGCCGCGGCTGATTATTTTCCAGCGTAGGCGAGGTAGCGGCGATGTTATTTTGCGGAGATGTTTCCACTTCTAACGCCTTCTGATTGTGCTCATCCTGCTTTGCACGTCGGGTTTCTTCTAACAATAATTGTGAACGTGCCATATTGAAACTGGGTAACGGATCATCTTGCTAGATCATAGTGGCTAGAGTGTCATACTCACCTTTTGGTAGGCCTGTAACTAATTGTAGGTCCATCTTTTTTTTCAGAAATAGGTGCGCCGACGTTGGACAATTGGTCCGCTACGAGTTTCAACTGCTTGCAATAATCAGACATGTTAAAGAAATTTTCAAGACTTGTATTATTAAATTGTTCTTCCAAATACACAACACGAGTGTGCTTATTATCTTGAAAGATTTCCTCCAACCGAATCCATAACTCACAGGCCGTGGCGCCGGTTTTCAGAATAGTAATGAGTAAGTCCTGAGAGATAGTACTATGAATCCATTGTTTGACAATGGCGTCTAGATGATGCCATGTTGAGTCATCAACTTCAATGGGACGAGGGAGAGAGTCGTCGATATGGTCAAGCACGTTATAGACACATGCATGAATACAAAATAGTTCAACCCAAGGAGAATACTGACCGTTCTCTTGATCAAGAATTATAGGGATGCAATTCTTGATGTTAGTAACGGTAAGTGCTGGATGAACGGAGGATGATTTTGGTATGGTGGGGGTAACGACAGAAGATGATGAGGTTGCGATGGAGGTTGTGGGAGGAGTCATTATAGTGGATTATAGGTGTGGAGAAATCAGAAAATAAGACAAGGAAGAAATTTGGTGGTTCTCGGCCAACACGAGTGGACGCCGCCATTGGTGTAGTAATACCAGGGAGGGTGGCGGAAAAAAAGAAAAAATTTAGGGGTTTAGGGTTTGACTCTTGATACCATATGAGATTGTATTAATCTCTTTTTGAGAGCCTTTTCTCATTAATACAATATATATATGGGTGTACAATGTTGAATCCTTCCATAATAAGGATCTCAATTCTACCATAATTACACAATACAAAATATGGTAAATATACATAATATGACACCTATACAACTAGAGATGGCAGCGGATCCTGGACCCGGTCCGGATCCGATGGATCCAGATCCGTTTTATAGGATATGGATCTTCAAAATTTGGACCCAACGGATCCGGATCGGACCCGGATCCATTTCTGACGGATCGGATCTGGATATGGATCTTGTATTTGAGATCCGGATTCGGTCCAGATCCGACCTGTGGATCCGTTATTTTATTAAATAGATTAAACATTTATACATTATCTCTTTAATCTTCTCGGCCAGGCCCAAGTCCATAAAGGACCGAAGGCCCAGCCCATGCGTTTTAACTGTTAGCCAATAAATTAATCTTCTCGGACAGGCCCAAGTCCATAAAGGACCGAAGGCCCAGCCCATGCGTCTTATAATTGTTAGCCAACAATAGGGTAAATGAAAATGCCTAAGCGGCTAAGCCTAACCTAAGGGAAAAGATCAAAAGAAGCCGCAAGTCTCCTCAGTCCTCAGTTCACTCCATCTCTCTTATGTTCTTCATAGACAGTTCATTTACCAAAGACGAAAACTCTAGTCCCTAGCCATCTTCTTTACTTGCCAACAGTCCATGTCCACCCCCTTTCGATTCCAAGGTAGTAAGACAAATCAGATTCAATACTTTCTGCTATATTAAACGGTGAGTTCGATTTTTTTTTGGCCTTTTAACCTCTATTAGTTCTTCTTTTTTTTAGTTCTTCTTTTTGTTAGTTTTATTTTTTTATTTATATAATATTTGATGTTTTGGGATTTTGAAAGATATATTAACAGTCATTTATATAATATTTGATGTTTTGAGATTTTAAAAGATTTATTAACAGTCATTTATATATAGGGTGTGTGAATTTCTGGTGAAGGAAAGATAATGTGTGTGTGTGTGTGTATTATTGTTCTTTAGGAAAAATGATGGAGAGTATGTGAATCGAAGGTAATGGTGGCAGTGGCACTGGTTTAGTGTGTGTGTGTATTATTGTTCTTTAGGAAAAATGATGGAGAGTATAGGAATCGAAGGTAATGGTGGCAGACTGGCAGTGGCACTGGTTTTCTGGTGAAGGAAAGATAATGTGTGTGTGTATTATTGTTCTCTGTTATGTGCATGATATTGATACTTCTCTGTTATATTATATACAATGCACTGGTCAAGAGTATATATACAATGCACTGGGTTTTTTTACGGTATTGAGATTTAAAAAATGTTAATTGGACTAAAATGTGCATGATACTTCTCTGTTATGTCATATGTGGTTAAGTAATGTATTCAAATATTTTCTTGTAGGAAATGGATAGTGAACAATCTAACAATAATGCAAATGCTACTAATAAAAGTCATGCTGCTTCTTTTAGCCCACCTCCAGTGCCTCTGCTTTGTGGAGTGGATGATTTAGAAATGGATTCAGAGGGTCTTATTGAGGTTGGAGTAAAAGAAAATAGTCAATCAAGTAAACTAACAAGCAAGAAACTCACTTCCGAGGCATGGTAATCTTTTGATAGGGTCGTAGTGAAAGGTATTACAAGAGCAAAGTGTAAATATTGTACATCTTTACTCTCTTATAATGGTGCGAATGGAACCTCACATCTTCTTAAACATTCTAAGAAGACATGTCCGAAAAAGCATTTGCGGATTGGAGTTAGTGGTCAAACACAATTGAATGTTAAAACGGAAGCCAATGGGTCTACTACTTTAGAACTTAAAGAAAAGGGAAAGGAAAAGGAATTTGATCAAGACTTTTCAATGAGAGAATTGGTTGGTATGGTGGTGATTCATGAGTATCCTTTATCTATTGTAGATCATATAGGTTTTAAAAGGTTCGTGAGGAGTCTAAATACTCATTTCAAGATGATTTCGAGGAACACTTTGAAGAGTTACATTTTGAAAAAGTTTAATGAAGATAAGGGTTCTCTTAAAGCTCTATTGGAGCATAATGAGGGTAGAATTGCAATAACTACCGACATGTGGATGGCTTCCAACCAAAAAAGGGGCTACATGGCCGTGACATCTCACTTCATTGATCAACAATGGTTTTTACGCAATCGAACCTTGAGGTGATGAGCTTATTCTTATTTATAAATGCTGATTTTTTAGGTTTATTGTCTGTGTTTAATGTATGTTTTTATTTAGGTTTTGTTTTGTGCCATGTCCACATACAAAGGGGGTTATTGCAAAGATTTTGATGGATTGTTTGTCTCAATATTCTTTGGAAAACAAAATTTCATCGATTGTAGTTGATAATTGTACCACTAATGATGCAATGATGAATGTTTTATTGGAGAAATTGGAAAGTAGGTATCTAATGTTAGGTGGGGAGTTTTTGCATATGAGGTGTAGTGCGCATATTCTAAACTTGATTGTGAAAGATGGTTTAGAAGTAATTGATCCGGCAATTGAAAAAGTTCGAGATTGCATTTTATTTTGGATGTCTACTCCTAAAAGGGTTGAAAATTTTGAGGAGGCTTGTCGGCTTTTGAATATTTCTAAACCTAAAAGAGTGGTTCTTGATGTCAAAACTAGGTGGAATTCTACTTACTTGATGCTTAATACCGCTTTGCCTTTTCAAGATGTATTTGCTAAGTTAAAACGTATGAATAAGAAGCTCAAGTTAGTTATTCCTAGTGAGAATGATTGGATGATGGCAAAACTTGTTTGTGAGAAGTTGGAAATTTTCTTCAAGGCCACTAAAGTGTTTTCCGGTAGAAATTATCCTACTTCTAATTTGTTTTTTCGAAAAGTGTGTGAGATAAGACTTGCTTTGAGGCGTTGGGTGGAGAGTGATGTTGAGACCATTAGAATGATGGCTAAAAATATGATTGACAAGTTTGACAAATATTGGCATAATATTAATGAGATGTTGGCGGTTGCTTCAATTTTAGATCCAAGAAATAAAATGGATTGTGTGGAGTACTATTTTAAGAGATTGTACAAAGATGATACTGATAATGAAGTGGCAAAGGTTAGAAAAAATCTGGATAAACTTGTGGTTGAATATCAAATGAGAAGTGAGGGAAATAAAAGTCAAGAACCTTTTCCAAGTGGTAAACGAGGAATTTCAGAGTCTTGTGATAATGATGAGGATGAATATGCTCAAGCTAAAAGAACAAAGAAAAGAAAGATGAATGTGAGGGGTGAGGTGGAGCATTACTTGGAGGATGATCCTATACCCGAGAATGATGATTTTGATATACTTAATTGGTGGAAAAGAGATCAAATGTATCCTACTTTACAGAAAATTGCCAAGGACATCCTTGCAATTCCTGTCTCTTCTGTGGCTTCGGAAAGTGCCTTTAGCATGGGTGGAAGGGTGATTAGTTCTCATCGTTATAGGCTTCACTCTAAAACTGTGGAGGCATTAATGTGCTTGCAAAATTGGATGATCGAAGACATTAAAGGTATCTATTATTTATGTATTGATTATTCTCATATATGTTAATATCAATTTTTCCCCTAACATGAACCTTCTATTTATTTTTCAATTTCTTTCAAATAAAGGTACTTTGGAGGGCACACATGCTTGTTCGATAGTTACTGAAGATTCTGAAGAAGAAGGAGAAGTAGTTGACTATATTGATATGGTAAATGATATATTTAATCATAAATATTTATTGAGATAATTTTTTTTTAGTAATCTCTTTTTAATATGATTGTTTCTTTGTTATTTTAGGATGTTGATGACGTTGAAACTAGTGATTTCGAAGACTAGTTTATGAAGTTTGGCAAACTGGAAATCTCAAACTGGAAATGCCAAACCGAAAATCCCAAACTGGAAATGCCAACTCACTGGACAAGATCTTTTACCCTTGTTTCTTGGGAGGTTGTAAACTAAAAAATCTTAAGCTTTTGGCTTCTGAAATCATGTAATAGTAATAGTAGAAGAAAATGATTCTGGGAGGTCAAGGGAAGCGAAGTCGCATAATATAAGTAGAAGAAAATGATTCGGGAGGTCAAGGGAAGCGTGTCGTGCAGAATATAATGTTCGCTTTTGGTTATTTGGTGTTCTTTTCGTATTTTGGTTTATAAAATTTCATTTGACAATAAATTATTGAAGTTTTCAGGTGTTAGAGGAAACACTAGGTTGTTTGTAACGGTGGCTTTGGACAAACTGTTGATGTTTTTACTTTGTTTGTGTGCTTAAGTAAACTGCAGCCTTCCTATTTGTCTCCGCAATTTGAGTTTTTGAACATGAAGTAAACTGCAGCCTTCAAAAAATTTTACATGTGAATCCAGATCCGATCCGTGGATCCGGTGGATCCGATGGATCTGGATTTGGATATGATTTTTATGGACCCGATGGATCTGGATCCGGATCTGGATACAGGTATGAGAAATGGATCTGGATCTGGATCCAGTAGGATCCGGTCCAGATCCTATCCGTTGCCATCCCTATATACAACGTGTGCTAATATATTATTTTCTTAACTTGATTAATATGTTCAGGAGAAGGGAAATAGTGAATTATTTGAAATAAATTAATGCAGAAATGTCATAAAATAAAAGTAACATAGCCGAAACTGAAAGCAAAAGAAACAAAAACATGAACAAGAAAAAGGCATAACAAATCTGTCACAACAAATTGTTAGCTAATATTGTACCACTCGAAACTTGCAAGCCAACCAACATCTCAACTACCAAATACTATAACAAATTGTTTCCTACTTCTTCCTTTCGTTCGGTACCTAAAATATTTGTTACTGTTACCAACATAAGCAGCACCGGAAGAAAATAATAAACTTGAATGTTAGTAATCCTATATTATACAAAAAAATGACTGCCTCTTATTAAAATAGGAGAGATAAAAAAGTGTTTAATTCCTAGACGGTGATAGTGCAAAAGAATTTTACACGATTAGATAACTTAAAAAATAACTATAGGCAATTGTTCATAAAGAAATGTGATTAGTAACTTAAAACATTAGGAAGTTTACTTGCTACACTGTATAGAGTTAGAGCATGTAAGTTAAATCCGATTAGAAAACGATTATTTTTTATACAAGAAACCTATTATAATTGGGTACGCGAGCGGAAAATGAAATACTCATATACAATAACATATCCAGTGAAATCCCACAATGTGGGTCTGGAGAGAATAGAGTGTACGCATACCTTACCTCTACCTTGGTAGGTAGAGCGGCTGTTTCCGAGAGACTCTCGGCTCAAGACAGAGCATATGCACAAGCAAAGTAAAAGCAAAGCAAAGCAAAAGTAAAGCAAGCAAGAGTAATGGTTCGGGAAAAATTTAAAATTTTAAAGCAGTATGAAAATGTTGGTATCAAAGCGCATACGTCATGATAACGCATTTCGAAAAAGTAAGTATTAACTAGCGCATGTAAATAAGCTAAACAAAGTACACTAAGTGATACATATCAGTAGAAAACCAGCTACATGTTACTATAAAGTCATAATGTGCCTATTTGTATGATAGGCTAAGCAGACCTACAATACTAATATTACCACTACCAGTTTGCAAGCGTAAGTAGGACTACGCTCGATTATCTATTACCTTTCTACCCTAATTCGGTGTCCTCCGCCACCCCCTATCTAAGATCATGTCCTCAGTAAGTTGCACATGCGTCATATCCCATCTAATCACCTCTCTCCAATACTTCTTTGGCCTACCTCTACCCCTCCTGAACCCGTCCATAGCCAACCTCTCACAACTCCGCATATATTCCGTAACAAGTACTATATGTTTTTTCAAAATGCTTGACAAATAAGGAAGGTATAATTCTAGTTGAGAAAACAGAAAGATTAGCATATTGATTAATTTACTATTGAAGAGTGACATTTAAATTTCCATTAGAAAAGAGATGACTTTTGCTTCGATAACTTAAAGAACCTTCCTCGTAGATACTTGTAAAAACTAAAAATCATATAGCAATAGTAGAATACCTTTAAAAATCTACTTAATTGGTAGTTTTGTTTATATAGTATGTGTTGTTTACAATGGTGCAGGAAACGAAAATGAGTAACTGCTAAGTATTACAAGAAAAATGAAATTACAACAATCTGAAATTTCAATAAACTGGAACAAGAAACTAATTTCGCAAGTAGTTTGATTTGCTGGGTCGAGTGATGACACTCTGTCTTTAAGACAAGATTGCCCCGTATATATCATTTATACGTTCTGGACAATAGTCTCCCAAGATAAAACAGCAACTCAACAAATGAGCAAAGGAAACTCAAGTGTTACTTTGAAGAACTTTGAGTAAGAAATGATGCTGAAAAGTAGTAGGAAAAATCTGATTTCGTTTGTGTGTTCTCTTGTCTCAACAATTGAGCAAATGCTTTATTATATAGTTGAAGGAGGGGACTTATCAACTTTCCACATAATTGATGTTACTGGCCAAGTAATGGCAATTAATGGAGGTTAAGCCCACGGCCCGAGACCCTAGCCCGGACCGGACGGGCGGCGCGCGTGTGGGCTTAGCCTCGAACCAAAGCACATCTAGGTCCTCCCTCCTTCAAACACATGGGTTACCCCTTGGTGTCCCAAACCCCAAACCAATTTTGAGACTTATAAACTAAACAAATCTTCCTTCCCCCACCGATGAGGGAGGATTGGTCTTTACCACATTTTCATGCTTCAAACACCTCACTTCGTGGACCAATATCTCTTTCATTTCTCAACGAAATTTGACAATCCTTGGCCCTACGGTCATCTACTTACTTAGTAGATTATGCACGTGTGAAGAATCAAAGTCTCCAACATGCGGAACCCTAGTGTTTAAGTCATTAAAGATGGTTGGACGCAACTCTCACCAAAGGCAAATTTCCAACTGTATGTGTTGAACCATGATCTGATATTTAATAAATAAATACTCCAATATCAAACATATAAAAGGGTAACTGTTGCGTATGGTGCTACTAATCTCTCCCCTACTTTTTTTCCACAAGAAAGATATATGACAAATTCAGGAGCAAAGCAACAAAGATTCCAGATAGAGGTACACATTTGTTTTTGTATAACCATCTGATGTTCAAAACATACTGACCCGATTAGTTTAGATTTACGCTGCTGCATAAGGTCCATAATTAAAAGCGAAAGCCTTACAACAGATCAAATTCGAGAAATCTGGTTAAGGATGAAAAGAGAGGTACGTACAGATACTCATGACTCATGGCAGACTCCCATATAACTTGTTCTGCTTATATTTTTACTTATTCTGTTTTTCTCTCTTTTGCTTTTCATTTTAATTCACCTTTTAGCTCTCTGTTTCTTTTCTGTTTTCTTTTTGGTCTTGAGACACTAATCTTTTTGTCTTCATTGTGATATTCATTGAGATGTAAATGCATTCATGCTCCTATTGGATGGTTTTTCTTTCCTATCAAGTCTTAATTACCAGATTTTTCACAAAAAAAGAAGAAGAAGAGATAGTAGAATTTATTTTCTTCTTTACTATCATTATCTTTTGATTTCAGACCACAATATCTTAGTAGAAATTTGAAAGCCATGAAAAAGAAAGTTGCAAAGTTTAATCTCTCTCATCGTTTTACTACTAATTGGTAATATTTCTCATTCTATAAGCTTAAGTTATAACAGGTTGCGTGGTAACTAGTTCTGCTTACTGTGAACAAGTATGATAGTTTTCTTTTAGACGACCTTATAATATAAAAATATTTTAGGCTATGATGTGTACATTATAACTAAAATTAATTTCATAAAAGCTATATTTAGCAAAGTAAAAAAGGTAGAACCTAATTAACTAGATTTGCTGTCCTTATGCTAAGTACGCCCGTGACTATCTCACTGCAAATTTTGGCGTTACTACTGGTGCTACCTACTGATTTCCCTTATTATAATGAAAATAATCAAGGAATTATTCTCTTTCATAGTATCAGCAGTCTAGAGAAAACTTCTCCTTCTCCAATTTTTTTCACAGCTTCTGCAGCCCTCTGTGCAGTGGCCGACGGCCACATACCTCCCTTCACAAATTTTTCCTCTTCCAACATCTCCTAAATTCTTCTCGTCTTCTTTACCTATGTCTACTTCTAAGAATACGTTTCATCCAGCACTTACAGTCTCCAATATCAAGAATCACATTCCTATTGTTCTTGAAATGGAAAACGTCCAATATGCGACGTGGACAGAATTGTTTAAGGTTCACGCCCGCTCGCATCAAGTTCTACATCACATCATCCCCTCGGCCACATGCAAGGAGAAGGTGCCTACCCCGGAGGAGGATCCAGTGCTATGGACAACACTTGATGCAACTGTTCTTTAGTGGATTTATTCCACTATCTTTACCGACCTTCTACAAACAATCATTGAGCTCGACGCTACGGCAATGGACACTTGGAATAGGGTGCGTGATATTTTCCAAGATAACGAAAATTCTCGTGCGGTCACTCTGGAACAAGAATTTTCCCATGTCTCTATGGAAGATTTTCCGAATGTCTCAGCCTATTGCAAAAGGTTGAAGGAGTTGGCGGATCAACTCCGGAATGTTGGGGCACTAGTCACCAATAATCGTCTAGTTCTTCAAATGGTTGCAGGCCTATCGGAAGAATATAATGGTGTAGGAACCCTCCTTCGTCAGAGCGACCCACTTCCTCCGTTTTACAAGGCCCGATCTATGCTCACGCTTGAAGAGGCCGGAGTGGCTGAAAAGGCCACCACCTGAGCAAATTCGGCCATGATGACGGAGACACCCTCTAATTCCTCTCCAAATTGGAATAACAGGGGCGGAAATCCGACGGGAAATATGGCGGTGACGGAAACAGTGGCGATAACAGGGACTCTGGCAACAGCAGGCAGTTGGGCCAGGGCAGTGGCATGGCCAGTGGACCAACAATGCCGTTGGCCAGTGGGCCTGGCAGTGGGCCAACTGGTCTGTCCCGCAATTTCCAGCAAACTGGGCTGGTCCACAGCGGCCCAATTTCCCCAGCTTCCAGCACCCACCTCGGTCCAGTGTTACGCCTAGCCAGCAAGCCTTCGCGGCTGCGGGCCTAGTGGCATACCCGACCCCCACAGATATCGAGGCCACCATGCATACACTTGGCATAAATCCCCCTGACACAAATTGGTACATGGACACCAGAGCCACCTCACATATGACGTCGGACCAAGGTACTCTCTCGTCTTATTTCAATTTAAGCAAAACTAAAGGTATAACTGTTGGTAATGGAAATACAATTCATATTCGAGGTCATGGTCACACAAATTTTCCCCCTCCACATCCGCCCCTAGTCCTCAAAAATGTCATTCATGCCCCTCGCCTAATTAAAAATTTGGTGTCAGTCCAAAAATTCACCATTGATAATTGAGTTTCTGTTAATTTTGACCCGTTTGGATTTTCTGTGAAGGATTTCAAGACGAGGATACCTCTAATGCGTTGTAATAGTTGGGGTGAGTTGTATCCAATCACCACCACCACCATACCCACGAGTCAAGCCTCACCTTCAACATTTGCTGCTCTTGCTCCATTTTTGTGGCATGCCCGTTTAGGTCATCCGGGGTCGTTGATTTTGTTATCTCTTCGTAGTTATAATTTTATTGATTGTAAAAGTATGAGTAGTACTCATATTTGTATGTCATGTCCATTAGGGAAACAAGTTAGATTGTCATTTGTAGCTTCCACTTCTCGTACGCTGATGCCTTTTGACATTATTCATAGTGATTTATGGACATCTCCTATTTTAAGTTCTATGGGCCATCGTTATTATGTTTTATTCTTGGATGACTACTCTAATTTTTTGTGGGTTTTTCCTTTGTCCAAAAAATCTCAAGAGTTTTTCACCTTTTTAAAATTTAGAGCCTTCATCCGTACCCAGTTTGAACGGAATATTAAAAAAATTCAATGTGATAATGGCAGGGAGTTTGACAATGGGTTATTCCGTGATTTTTGTGATAATAATGGCATATCCTTTAGGTTCTCGTGTCCTTATGCATCTTTACAAAATGGGAAGGCCGAACGTAAAATTCGTACCATAAATCCGCACATTACTAGCCCATGCATCCTTACCCCCTTATTTTTTGGCATCATGCTTTACAAATGGCTACATACCTACTTAACATTCTCCCTCAGAAAGAATTGGCTTATAAATCCCCGCTTCGAATTCTTTACAATAAAGACCCCCACTTCTTCAGTCCACTACAATTACCAAACTTCAAGCCCGGTCTACCGCTTGTGTCTTTTTGGGTTATCCATTTAATCATCGTGGTTACAAATGTTTTGATTTATCGTCCAATAAAATCATAATTAGTCGTCATGTTATTTTTGATGAATCTCAATTTCCGTTTGCTAAATTGTATACTCCCGTGTTGTGCTCCTATAATTTTTTTTATGATGGGCCATCACCATATGTCGTCCAACAGTGGGCCCATAATTTACGTCACCACGGATCCCCTGTTTCGAACTGCCCAGTCACATCCAGGCCAGCGGGCCAACCATCTGCTGGCCCAGATACCTCACTGCCCGTTGTACCATCCAGGCCAGCAAGCCCATTGCCTGCTGGCCCAATACCCGCGTCGTCCACTAATTTTTCCAGGCCAGCAGGCCCACTGCCTACTGGCCCAAATCCCTGCCCGGTCAGTCCACCCGAGAGTCCACCTCCTCCTTCTTCGGTCATGCCCGTTCCTACCCCGAGTCATGGGCCCGTTACTCATAGTCAACGTGGTATTTTAAACCTAAACAACATTTCAATCTGCATTCTAATGTTACTAAATCACCCCTACCATATAACTAGTATCCGCCCTTCATGACCCGATTGGAAATTAGCCATGACATATGAATATAATGCTCTTATTGAAAATAAGACGTGGGAGTTGGTGCCCTATCAATCTGGTGTTAATATTATTCGGTCGATGTGGATTTTTACTCATAAGAAAAATTTTGATGGTTCGTTTGAGAGACATAAGGCCCGTCTTGTAGGTGATGGTAAGACTCAGCAGGTTGGCATCGATTGTGGAGAGACATTTAGCCCGATGGTCAAACCCGCGACCATCCGCACAGTTCTCAGCCTGGCTCTCTCGAAAGCCTGGCCCATCCATCAATTGGATGTAAAAAATGTTTTCTTATAAGAAGATCTCAAGGATACAATATACATGCATCGGCCCCTTGGTTTCAGAGACCCCAGTTACCCTACTCATGTCTGTTTACTCAAAAAGTCCTTATATGAGCTTAAGTAGGCCCACGGGCGTGGTATAAAAGGTTTGCAAATTATGTGTCTACAATTGGATTTTCTCACAGCAGGTTTGATCATTCTCCGTTTATCTATAGACGTGGTACTTCTCTGGCATACATTTTATTATATGTTGATGATATTATCCTGACTGCCTCATCGGATACTCTGCACAAGTCTATCATGACCCTTCTCAGTTCAGAATTTGCTATGAAAGACTTGGGACCCTTGAGTTATTTCCTGGGGATTACTGTCACTTGTCATGCAGGTGGTCCCTTTTATCACAAAAGAAGTATGCTACTGAAATTTCTGAGAGAGCTGTCATGTCCTCTTGTAAACCCTATGCTACTCCAGTTGATACCAAACCAAAGCTCAGTGCTACTACTAGCACCCCATACGAAGATCTCACCCACTATCGTAGTCTTGCAGGGCCCCATCAATAACTGACATTCACCAGACCTGACATTACTTATGCCATTCAGTAGGTTTGTTTGTTTATCCATGATCCACAGATAGAGCACATGCAAGCACTCAAACGCATTATTCGATACGTACATGGCACATTTGAGTATGGGTTGCAGTTATACACCTCCTTTGTGTCTACTCTCGTATCCTACACAGATGCTGATTGGGGTGGCTGTCCGGATACCAGACGTTCGACGTCTGGCTATTGTATGTTTCTGGGTGATAATTTGGTCTCGTGGTCAGCTAAACGTCAGGCAACATTATCGCGTTCAAGTGCAGAGGCCGAATACCGTGGGGTAGCCAATGTGGTGTCTGAGTCATGTTGGCTACATAATCTTTTATTAGAACTTCATTTTCAATTCACAAAGCTACCTTGGTTTATTGTGATAATGTTAATGCAGTCTATCTCTCAGGGAATCCATTCCAACATCAACGCACTAAACATATCGAGATAGATATCCATTTTGTTCGAGAAAAGATAGCTCGTGGTCAGGTACGCGTAATCCATGTTCCTTCCCGCTATCAGATTGCAGACATCCTTACGAAGGGTCTACCATTAGTTCTATTTGAAGATTTTAGGGACAGTCTCAGCGTACGCCAGCCGCCCGCTATGACTGCGGGGGTGTGACAGAAGTACTCGATATACACGGCCCCACATGTATATTGACATACCGAATTGGAGTATATTCTTTACCATATTTGTGAAGTCATTGTAAAATTGTAATTATGGTATTAGTCTTTGTATTAGGAAAATATATTAGACTTATAGTAGAAAAGGTAGATTTAATTTCTTGAATTAGTTTTGTATATCTCATATATATATATATATATATCTTTTCATTAATGAAAATAATTAAGACTTTCAAATTCTTCTTGTGCCTTTAATTTCTCGGTTTCAGCCATCATGGCAGATGTTATATCACTGGTTGTATGCAACAGCCCTTTTTCGAGCCCACCAATCTTATAATATCTAAGTCTAACTATGGGTAATGGTTTAGTGAAAGTGAATAATCGTGTATACACTGTCTTTCATTTAGGCCTAACTGTCAAGGCATTGTCTGTTTTGGCACAACCTTTGGTGCCTCACGTTTTAACCCAAAAAACAACTCTGATAGTTAAATTCCTGAATCGGTTTTATACGGGCTCTAACTTTTTCATATTACTTCAACGTGTGATTTTCCAAAATCAAGTTTCACAAAGAATGTCATTTCTGTTAGAATATTATGTTAATAATATTAGGATTTTGTAATAATGTAGTATCATATTATATATGGTAGGTAGTAAAATGTTAATTAGGAATATTATGTAAGTAATGTAGAAGATTATTAGGAATTGATTAGGAAGATTAGGCATGATTGACTCTTCCTAATTGATGTATATTGTGTATATATTGAACCTTTGAAAGATGAATACATTGAGGAAAATATTCTACTTATCCTAGAATTCTTACAATTTCGAGTTCAACTGCCAACATTTCGTGGATTGTTACACTGCGCTTCGTTTACACAACTTGTGTTACCATATATCCTTTTCTACCTCTGAAATCCCTTCACTTCTTGTTATATATGTCTAATGGAGCATAGTCGATCAAGGCAAGGCGCAAATTTTGTTAGAACTTGGATGTAGTAATTTGTGAATAAATTTTGAAATTAATTTACATTATAGAATAATATGTAGGTCATGTTCATGTGATTAGATCAATTGTGCTAATTAATATTCCTATTGTGTTAATGCTGCAGGGCTGATAAAGAATCCCATATTTTGAGTGAAAATGCAGATAATGTGGATGAAGATATATGTCATGGAGTTTACCATGATTGCTTTTACATTCTTCGTAGTAGCTGATTATCGTCCTCACAATGGGTCAGTCTCTGTATCTTTTGTTTAACTCCCCATCATATATTATGGTGGGTAGATAGAGTTATCTCGTATCTTATATTCCGTGGAGTTAGCAGGTAGAGATGAAAAAAATACTAGCTAGGTTTTTTTTTTATTTGTCTAAGTCTTGGTTGTCAGAGTTATTCAGTACTTACATTCAATGGAGGTAGCAGGTAATTAATAGAATAGTCGAGATGTGTGTAAAGCTAATTCAATAAAAAACACTAAATGATTTTTCTGTATCAACCTAAATCTTGATGGACATAATTATTATTATATGATATTGTACTTGTAATTAGTGAAAATAGCAATTGCCAATAAAATAATAAAAAATTTAATTATAAAAGGTAGCCGATATTCTATGAAAATAACAATAGGCATCAATGAAATAATCGAGCTATAAAAAGTAACAAGAATAAATTGAAATGTGCCCAGAAGTTGGGCACGCCAATATCGTAAAACAAATAGTGTAATAATTAACTAATTATTAAGGGGAAATTTCAGACTGACGTACAATACAAAAATATAATTTAAAATTTACATTGTAAAAATATAACTCCAAAATACTTTTATATAATATTATACGCTTATATATAAAAAAAAAAAACTGGTACATTATGTAGATGTGTATGAGAAATTGTATAATTTGTGGGTATATATATATATTTTTAAATTATATAATATTATACATGAAAATACGTAGTTATACACAAATATATAATATTTTATAAGTGGGTATAATACATAAATTTGGATTGATTTTTAATAAAAATTGCACTTTTATACAACAGATACATGTGTATATGGGTGTATAAAAATGTATAATAATGTATATGGATGTATATATATAATATTATACACTAGTATATAAAAATTAACCCCAACACCAGACAAAGCAGCAATCGCTATCACCGGAGTTCTGTTCTCCGGCGAACTCCTAGACCATCAACGACCGACGAGGGCGAATCGCAGACCCACAACTCCGGCGATCTCCAACGCCATAATAGCAATAGTCTCCTCTCCCCACACAACGACACACCACCATTACACATTCACCAACGACCCCAATCACCACTCGTTCTCCCTCTTTGTTCATTTCTACTTTTACCTTGATGAGATCATGCCAGAGCTCCGACAAAAACTACCAGCTACACCACCTCATTCACCATCACCAGACCTGAGAAAGAGAGAGTCAGAGAGGGATGTATTGCGTCAGAGACCAGATCTGAGAGAGAGTCAGAGAGAGGATGCATCACGGAGAGAGGGGAGGGGAAGTGGGCCATTTTTTATAATATTGAAAAAAATGGATTAATTTAAGTAGCATTATTGTGCTAAATTTTAGGGTAATTAACTCAATTATTAAAGGTGAAAAATAAATCACATTTAAGCCCCCAAAACCTCTCTTAAACCTTTCAAGCGAATAACCACCAATCCACCACCACTAACCACCGTGACTTCCTACAACGCGACCGCCCAAATTTTGATAATCTCCTCTTTGAATTCCTTCATAACGGATTCATTAAGTGAAATACAATGCCCAGTTGGCAAAATTTGATTCCCTCAAAAACCCAATTATGTTGCTATATGCATCGGGTTAGTATAGTGGTTCGGGTTACCGGGTCTGGCAATGGCGCTGGTCTTATCATGCTTTTCAATTAGCAAAATGGGATGTACTTGGAAAGAGTCAATTGTTATTGGAGAAGAGAAGAAACAAGATGAAAGTTGGAATTTTGGGGTTAAGAGAGTTGATAGTTGAATGATGAGGGTCGGAGTGCAAAATTATCATTTTTTTTGGTTTCCTTTCGATGAACTCTGGTCAAGGATGAAGGTAAACTTACCGTGCAACACAACTTTTGGAGAATCTTAGTAGCTCAGTTACTAGTCTATTGAACTTTCGCCTTGTTGGCGAGAGTTGGATTTCCTATTTTGTATACGCGTTTTCCCTTCCAAAAAAATAATAAATAAAATAGTAACATTGAAAATTACGATCTTGAATTGTCGGAAGTTTTGCATTGAAAAGCAAATGAGAGCTCCTGCTTTTCTTTAATCCACTCTTTTTTTTCTTTTTCTTTAATTATTAGTACTACTTTTTAATAAAATTGTCAACCATGGTTAAGTAATAATTGTCTATGTCAAAAACACATGTCACATATTCATTGATTTAGTGTAAACATCATGTGGAATAAAATTGAAAACCTCATATTACGAAATATCACAAAGGTTGGAGTTTGATTATGTTAGAGATTTCTTCTGTATAAATCTAAAGCAGAGTATCATGTGCGTGCAATTTAGTCTAAGCTATAACATTTTTGTTATCATCTCTATGAATTTTTTTATACTGATATTCTATTTCTTTGTTCTGAAAACAGGCAAATATTGACAGAAACGCCAGTAGTCAAATTGGATATACGGACTGAACAAGTAAATTTACTTTTAGCAAAGATTCAATTATTAGGTGTCTAAATCTTGCATGGTTAAAATTGAGGTTCCTTCAACGGTAGTTCTTATAGTGATGTATAAATAATGTAAATCTTATGATACAATACCAAATATCTCTAATTGTATTCACTTCCAGCCTAGATGGTGTTGTAAATTTGTTTAAGTTTTTGTACTTGATTTGATCCATGATATTTTCATGTCTTTTCTCATTTTTATGCATGTCTTTTCAGGTGACAATGAGCAATGGCATCGCCAATGTTACTTTATCAATACCAGATGGTCTCGTGACGAGTGTATCATATGGTGGAATCGACAACTTACTCGCCACCCAAAATGTCAAAAATAATAGAGGGTATAACCTATAAACATACCTATTATTTTAAATTTTCTCTAATGAAGATATTAACTAATAACAGTATTACATTATGTCATTTTTCAGTTATTGGGATGTTTTTTGGAATCGCACAGCATCTCGAAGAGTTAGAACAAAGTAATCTTTACCTTTTGGTCACAAATTAACCTACATGAAATTTGACCATCCAATATTCAAGTCTATTTTTGGTGCCAAATGCAGGTTTCTGCGAAAAAGTTTCGAGGTAATCTTGGACAGTGAACATCAGGTAGAAATTTCGTTTAAAAGTACATGGAATACTTCTGAATCTGATGAACTTCCATTAAACAGTGACATAAGGTGAAGTGCAATTTAAAAGGTCAATTTTGTTATATGTAGTTGTATAATTTGAACTAAGATAAAGAGACGAATTTTCAGGTTTGTGATGCTACGAGACACACCCGGATTTTATACTTATGCTATATTTGAACGGTTAGAAGGATGGCCCCTTGTATATATTGAAAATCTAAGGGTTGTCTTCAAGCTTCAACAGGACATGTATTAATCTAAATTTTCTCATCATTAATTTAAGATATTATCTATTTTTCCCTCTATGTAGTATAAAGCTGCATGTTTTTATTTATAGGTTTCATTACATGGCTATCTCAGACGAGAGGCAGCGGGTCATGCCAATGCAGGTGGACCGAGAGACTGGAAAGGTGCTTGACTACAAAGAAGCTGTTCTTCTCACTAACCCTACCAATCCAGATTTAATAGGAGAGGTAGGATCCTATTATTAGCTACTTTACATATCTATATGAAAACGTCAAGGCCAAATCCTTCATATTCTAGACCATATATCTCTTGAATTGGTGACAGATCATTTTAAAGCCTATAGCCTGATTGGCCAAGCTTCTGAGAATGCAGAAGTGCTTATTTTAGAGAGTTGAGGTGTTTGGCCAAGCTTTTACGTAAACATTAGTAAGTGTTTTGAGTGGTAGTAGAAGTTGTTTTCAGAAGCTAAAAGAGTAGCTTTCCCCCCGAAGCACTTTTGGAACCTTGACCAACCACAAATTGCTGCTCGAATATTAGCAAAAGTGCTTTTAAAATGGATTAGCCACACACAAACTGCTATTATCCAATAGTACTTATTTTCGAAAAGAACTACAGGCAAAAAACACTTTTCAAAATAAGTAGATTTTGGAAGCTTCGCCAAACAGGCTATTAATCTATTAAGGATGAGACACTATTATTTACTTAATTATATTTTCAATAGCATTTAGGAGAACGAAGTTGTTTATTGTATGAACATGTTAACCTTTGGCTTAGAGAGGGCAGTGCGAGCTATACATTTAAAATCAGTAAATCAAATTTTGATGCAAGATAGTCCGGGCAAGTGATAGGGTTACATTTAGTTAAAGGATCAACATTTTTATTCATTATTTACCTTGATGTTGAATTAACATCTACAAAATATGCAGGCGGATGACAAATACTTCTATGCAAATGATAACAAGGACGATAAAGTTCATGGTTGGGGAGGTGCTAATCCTCCTGTAGGATTTTGGATGATAATTCCGAGTGAAGAATTTCGTACTGGAGGACCTTACAAACAAGATCTCACTTCACATGTTGGTCCAACTGTACTTTCTGTAAGTGTTGAATTAATCAAATTCTAGTATGTAGCACTTATGTTTTATTTTTTGGGGATGTTTAATATTTTAATCATAATTTCAGGTATTTGTAAGTAGACATTATGCTGGAGAAGATCTGGTAATCAAATTTCAACAAGGAGAGCCATGGAAAAAAGTGATTGGCCCTGTATTTCTGTATCTTAACTCAAATGATTCAGCCAAGGACAATCCCTCCATACTTTGGAATGACGCAAAGAAAAGGGTAACATATGGAGTAATCTTTTACTATTTGCTAATAGCAATTTGGGATATTGCCTCGCGGGCTTTAGTGTAGTGGTAAGAGCAAAACACGTGATGTATGGGGTTGTCGTATATTACGGGTTTGAAACCTGCCGCAACAAAAACTTGGTCTTTTAGTGGAGAAGGGTAGTAGAGTGGACCCATTATCCACCGACTTTCGGATAAATAAATATATTGCTGAAGCAATTGCTCGTCGAATTTACAGATGAATCAAGAAGTGGCAAGCTGGCCTTATGGTTTTCCAGTTTCAACGGATTACATCAAATCTAATCAAAGAGGAACAGTTAAAGGCCAACTTTTTATTAATGACAGGTACTTTCCTATGGTATTCATAGTTTAGTATCTGCATCCATATTATTTATGCATCATAATGGAAAAAAAGAGTGTCTTTGAGTACTGCGGATTCGATGTATAACCTGTTTTAAATCTGTGTTGTACAAGTGTAGATGCTATTGTGCCACATAAATGGCATGGTGTTGTTTTATTGCTAAAATTTGCACTAATATCTAAGATCTATAATCTGTATTTTCAGCACTACTGATTTAGTACCAGCATCCAACGCTTATATTGGGTTAGCACTACCCGGAGATGTTGGATCTTGGCAAAGAGAATGCAAAGTAAAGTTTTATGATTCATATATCTATAAATAAAATAAAATGGTTTTTTTTTATGTAGATTTAATAACTTATTTTATTTTGTTTAATTTTCAGGGATATCAGTTTTGGACTAAAGCAGATTCTTGCGGGAATTTTACCATAGAAAATGTTATATCCGGTTCATATAACTTGTATGCAGCCATCCCTGGAATTATTGGGGATTACAAATACAATTCTGATGTACAAGTAACTCCAGGTTTTTATTTCTGACTTACCCATTTTGTTAGTAATTGTTTATTCTAAGTTCGTTTAGAATGAGACTCTTGTGAGACTAATATTTGCTAATTCTGATGCTCTTATCTCATAGTACCTATTTTTTTTTCTTTCAATTTTCATGTGTATCAAAAATACAGGTTCTAGTATTGAATTAGGGAGTTTGGTTTATAATCCTCCACGAAATGGAGCCACGCTTTGGGAAATCGGTGTGCCAGATCGCACAGCTGCTGAATTCTTCGTTCCAACTCCACCTCCTCAATTTAAAGTGCACATATACCAAAATAATTCTGAATCAATGTATGCTCATATTGAAACTAATTCCAGTATCATCTACTTCCTAATTTTTCTTAGCCTGCACTTTGTAGGAATTAGTAATTTTTTCAGATAATACTTTTTGAATATTTACTTGTTATCTTAACTGTAGAAAGTTGTAGCTCATTCACTCCATTTTTGGCTTGCAGATTTAGACAGTATGGTTTATGGGAACAATATAGTGCTTTATATCCTGAAAATGATCTTGTCTACAATGTTGGAACTAGCAATTACTCAAAAGACTGGTTTTTTGCTCATGTTACTAGGTATTCTCTGAAGCTCCTTTTGGCTCTTGTTTTCGACTTATATATTGTAACAGTCCAAGGGCCACTGGTTGTTGAACTCGGAATGGGGTTCACGTTGAAGTTTTTCTTAGGCAAATTCCACGTCGAAAATGGGAGGGAAAAATTAGGTCGTAAAGGGCGAGTTCAGGATCTAACTTGTAATTTTTCCTGCAACAGTTGGATCCTGAACTTGCCCATCTATGACCTAACTTTTATCACCCATTCCAATATGTGATTCACCTAACACAAACTTCACAGTGAATCCCCTTTCAAGTTCAACCAATAGCGGTTCTTGAGTTGTTTTCGATATACATTTAAGTTTCATTCTCTTTATGTTTTCCTGTTTTCGGGGCAATACTATACACACACACTCTCTCTTTGTTCCAATTTATGCGACACTTTTTGCTTTTCGAGATTCAAACATCTTAATTTTGACCTCATACTTGGGACATATAATCTTTTAGTTTTTTCGAAATAAAATTTACATATTTGAAAAACTACGTCAAAAGTACTACAATTTACAATAATTAATCATTCAAAATATTTAACGGGCATATGAAAAAATTGTGGTAGAAAAGTAATTTGTTTGACTCTCGAAATTCGAACACTGTCACATAAATTGGGAGACGGATGGAGTATCAGATTTGAATAACGACCTCACTTCGGGAAAATTGTTCTGCAGGAACATAGGAAACAAGACTTATGAAGCTACCACATGGAGAATCGTATTTAACCTTGAATGTGTTGACAATGCGTCAAATTACACTCTCCAGTTGGCTCTTGCAGCAGCTCAGGGAGCTGAACTACAAGTATGTAACTCATCCTTGATTCCTTTGACATATCATTTCAATTAAATGATACAGGAAAATTGACTTTCTTGAATATTGTTTTGTTGCTGTTATCTTTTTCATTAAGGTTCGTTTCAACGATGGAGAAATAGCAGCACCACACTTTACGACAGGGAAAATAGGGGGAGATAATGCAATTGCAAGACATGGTATTCATGGATTATATTTTCTTTACAGCATTGGAGTACAAGGCAATTTACTCGTAAACGGAACAAATAAAATTTTTCTTACACAAGCAATAGCTACTAACCCCTTCCAAGGAGTCATGTATGACTATCTCCGTTTTGAAGGACCTCATCAACGCTAATCATTATTTATTTAGATTTTTCTTTCAAAATCTATTCTCTTGTCTTCTAGGACCCTATTTCTCGCTTTCTGTTAATGGTTACACATTGTTTCCGAGGGTGAATCTATCAAATTTGATCAACCATTAACGAGTAATACTAATGTAGACGGATTTGGTCATGGAGAGTTTTAGAGGAGTAATGATACATAATGATGGTGAAAGTATGGAGGTACAAAAAAAATACAGGCACATACATTTAGCTAATTGATGGACAATAGAGAACAAACTTATTATGATTGATCTCAAAATTATACTTGTTAATATTCTAGGTGAAGGAAAAATAATTGGATACCCTTTCATTCATCCATACAATCATATATATATATATATATACATCTCTAGGACCCTAAGAATATATTACATGATTAATATGTTATCCTAAGAATATATGATTAAGATATGAGATTTACATCCTAATGATATGATATGATAATATGATTATGATATTATTCTAATGATATGATTATGATATAATTAGATTATCCTAATCAATATTACCCTAATGATTGATATTGATTTTGTCTAACACTATGATTATTAGTCTGTTTTACCAATAGAACTTTGGCCAAATGATCAAAGGTAATGCCATAACCCTAGTCCCTAGGTATAGATTTAATTTTTGGCTGAAACGGTAACAACATTGGTTCAATTGTTAAGGTATTGTGTTTTTTGGACCTACAGATTTGTCCCTTAGGTTTTAATTAAGGCTGGCTAATGGGTCGGGTCAGCCTGACTCGGCCCAACCCGATACCTCCCCCGCCCAGAGCCCCCTTAAAAAAAATGGTGTCGGGATCAGGGCTCATCCTGTCCGTCCCGATCCCAATTCGACCCGCCCCAACCCGACCCCGCCCCATGCCGACCCGGCCGCGCCCTTTGCAAAAATAATCATTGCAACAATGATCAAATTTCGATTTTGGCCATTGTGCAACAGCTATAATGGTCATTTTTGTCCCCCCCCCCCCCCCCATAAACCCCCTACCCCCTTAATATTTATTTTTAACCCCTAAGCTAGTATATTTACACTTTAACCCTATTTCTCAACTATAAATACTTCATTTTTCTCACAAATATTCCTAACATCTCTCTCTACAACTCTACATTGCCTACTGAATTTTATATTTTATTTGCTACTTTATATCAAAGTTCAAAAATTGGGCGTGAAGTTGGCAACTAGCTTGAGGATCATCCATCGAGCAAAGTTTCAGTTTTCAACCTCAATTACACGTCGACGTTTGGTACCTTCGTTCCTTCTTTAAGTTATTATTGTTACTTAATTTTAATTATCGCACTTAATTTCATTTACTTTAATTATTTGCATAATTATAATTGAACGCCTTGGACGTATGATTAAGGGTAAGGGTACGGGTGCTTCTTCTAGTAGGGGTAACAAGGGTAAGGGTACTTCTTCTAGTAATCATATTCCTAGTCCCGATGATTTGATTGATTTCACTCATATAGATGAAACTACTTTTTTAATGATATATCATTAGATGATGAGGTATATTCTGCATCTGAATCAGAATTTAATTTTGACGATAATGTAGATGACACACCCACTAATGCACCTCAACCTCATGCTCAGACTTAGTCTCAATCTCAAACTGAAACTGAAATGTCTCCTCTTCCCCTAGTATGAGTCGAGGCCCCACACAAGGAAAATTAAAATCACCTACATGTATTTTTTTATAGGGACAAAGAGAATCAAGTAGTTAGATGTAAAATTTGTCAAAATGTTTATAAATTTAAAATCGGAAAAGGTCAAGGTGAGACGAGAGGTTTATTGAGACATGTACAAAGCGATCACACATCTAGGTGGAATCAATACCAGACTGAAACATCGGGTGTGCTCATGCCCTCTGAGTCGTGACAAGGTTCACATAGTGTATCCGACCAAGTACAGGGTCGAATTAACCCGACGACGGAGGGAATTATAGGTCCTAAATATGATAAACACAAAGATTGAGAAAATATAGAAAAATTAGTTGCGGTAGAGGGTTTGTCTTTTGCATTTCCTTCCTCTCCTGATTTTATTTATTACGTTAGAGAAATGTATAATCCTGCTTTTAACGGTTTTTCTAGATCAACTGTTAGACGAGACGTTTTTAAATTTGCACATGAATATCAACAGTATTTACGTTATGCACTATATCATTTTAATGGCAAAGTGGCTCTCACTTCTGATATAGGCCGTAGTACTAACGGTAATGATTATTTAACTGTTACATGTCATTGGGTAGATCAGACTTGGTCTATGCAAAAACGTATTTTAGCATATATATATATTAATGATAGGCACACTGTAACTTTTATTGCACAAAATATTAATGATATTTGTGATTATTATGGAATAATTGATAAAATTATGACTATTACATTAGATAATGCTACTTCTAATTATTATGCTACAAGACTTTTAAAAGTTCGATTAACTCCATCTTTTTCTGATCATTTTCATATAAGATGTGTGTGCCATAATTATAACTTAGTTGTAAAGGATGGCCTAAAACTTTTTGAAAACATTCTTGATAAAATACAATTTGTTATAAACTTTATTTTTAAATGTAATAAAATACAAAGACGCAAAGAGTATAAAAAAACTTGTCACGGTTGTGGATTACCTTATAGAAAAATTCCTGAAGAAGTACCGACTAGGTGAAATTCTCTATATAAACAATTACTTATTGCTTACGATTATAGAAGACCTATAACTTTATTATTTAACGCCCATAATAAAAATCCAAGAGATATGCTTGTAAATAATGATTGGTAATTGTTTTAGAACTTATTGGATTTTTAGAGAAATTTTTTCAAGCTACTAAAAAAAATTCTGGTATTTATTATCCTACTATTTCAATTATGTTATTTTATATAGCTCTAATGTTTTTGTTACTTAATGAATATATGGAAAAACAAACTTATACGACATATATTAAAAATGTTTATAAAATTAAAAAAAAACTTTTTTCCTATTCCCACTATTTATATTATTGGTGCTGTATTAAATCTGACTATTAAAGTAGACGGTTGTAAAACACTTGTTGAAACGATTTATGATTGTATATCAGTACTTCCACCTCCAAGTCCAAATGAAGAACCAACTCACAAACCAACTAAAGAAGAAGTTACATCTAACATACACATTGAATGCAAAAAAGTATATATGTATTACCAATAACAAAGTGCAAATAATCAACCGGCTTCTGTACCATCTTCTACTTCGCTGCAACCTTATAAAAACACATGCGGTTTCTGCTGTTAGTATTCAAGGCCTTAGAAATAAAATGTTTAGTGGTTCAACTTCTTCACAAGTTAGCGAATTTGATGTTTACTTTGTTCGCGAAAAGGTAGCTCGTGGATTAGTACGTGTCTTATATGTTCCTTCAAGGTACCAAATTGCTGACATCTTTACTAAGGGTTTTCTCTCAGTTATGTTTGAAGATTTTAGGGACAGTCTCAGCGTACGACAATCACCCGCTATGACTGCGGGGGTGTGATAGAAATCGTGTGTGTGTATATTTGTGTATATTTAGGTTACTTACCATATTTTATAGAAGTCTTGTACAAGAGTAATTAGGATATTAGTATTATAGCAGGAATATGATTTTCCATATTTAGAGATTGAATATTGTATATATAGACCTCTTCATTAATGAAAATAATCAAGGGATTATTTCTTTCATGTTAAGAGTCCCACATCGGAAATGGAATGGGAACATGGACTCCTTATATGGACATGGACAATCCTCACCCTACAAGCTAGCTTTTGGGGTTGAGTTAGGTCCAATATCCATTCTTGATTATTTTCATTGATTGAAAGACTATTTATACAAGTTACATATTTCCATAATTGGAGAATCCTATTCCTATTCTACTCCTAAAATCTTATTCTACTTGGATACTAACTATACATTTATGGTAATATAATTATTATGGTAAGTGTACAATACTAATTACATTACAACATTACCTAAACTAGGATACTAAATATTTACCTAACTACACGGTACAAAGGGGACAAATTCGAGAGCCAGCCGAGAGCCCAATATACATATGTATATTGTGTATATTTAACACACCCCCGCAGTCATAGCGGGCGGTCTTCGAACGCTGAGAATGTCCCTAAAATTTTCAAAAAGGACCGAGGGAAGACCCTTTGTAAAGATGTCGGCAATTTGATATCTTGATGGGACATGGCAGACGCGTACCTCACCACGAGCAACCTTTTTGCGGATAAAGTGAATGTCCATCTCGATATGTTTAGTGCACTGGTGCTGAACTGGATTACCAGAAAGGTGGATGGCACTAATATTATCGCAATAAATCATGGTTGCTTTCTGAATAGGTGAATGAATCTCCAATAGCAAATTACGTAACCAACATGATTTCGAGACCACATTAGCTACCCCTCGTTACTCGGTCTCGGCACTGGATCGGGACAATATCGACTGACGTTTGGCAGACCATGAGACCAGGTTATTGCCAAGAAACATACAATAGCCAGACGTAGACCGTCTGGTGTCTGGACAGCCACCCCAATCAGCATCCGTATACGAGACAAGTGTGGACATCGATGAAGGATATAAATGCAACCCATAGTCAAATGTATCCTGAATATATCGAATGATGCGTTTGAGTGCATTCATGTGCTCAACTCTGGGATCATGCATGAACAAACACATCTGCTGGACAGCATACATAATATCTGGTCTCGTAAAGGTAAGATACTGAAGGGCCCCTGCAAGACTGCGATAGCGGGTCGGATCCTCGTATGGTACGCCGGTCGCGGCACTAAGCTTGGGCTTAGTATCAACTGGAGTGGAAGTGTACTTACAGGATGACATCTCAGCCCTCTCAATGATCTCAGTTGCATACTTCCTTTGAGATAAGAATAACCCATCTGAATGGCGAGTGACAACAATCCCCAAAAGTAACTCAAATGCCCTAAGTCTTTCATAGTAAACTCAGAGCTGAGCATGGTCATGATAGACTGGCGTAAGGCATCGGAAGAGGCAGTCAAACTAATATCATCCATATATAACATAATATAGACCAAGGACGAACCACGATGGTAGATGAACAAGAAATTATCCGACTTGCTGTGAGTGAACCCAATAATCGCAACATAGTCTGCAAACCTCGTATACCAGCCCCGGGGAGACTGCTTAAGCCTATATAAGGACTTCTTCAACAAGTAGACATGATGAGGATGTTTGGGATCCCTGAATCCCAAAGGCTGATGTATATAGATTGTTTCCTTGAGATCCTCATGTAGGAAAGCATTCTTTACATCTAACTTATGAATAAGCCATGCCTTCGAAATAGTCAAGTTAAGCACAGTGCGAATGGTAGCTGTCTTGACCACCGGACTAAAGTCTCGCCATAATCTACACCAACCTGCTGAGTCTTACCATCACCCACAAGCCGCGCCTTATGTCGAGCAAATGAACCATCTGAATTCTCCTTATGAGCAAAAATCCACATAGACCTGATTATATTAATACCAGATGGACGGGGCACCAACTCCCACGTCTTATTATCAATAAGAGCACTATATTCATTGGTCATAGCAATTTTTCAATTCGGGTCATTTAAGGCAGACACAGGATTACGGGGTAAGGGGGATTTAAGGACATTAAAATGTAAATTAAAATATCTTTTTGGTTTAAAAACACCCCGTTGACTACGACTGACCGGTCTATGACTCGAGGAAGAATTGGGCAGATTTTGGGAATTTGCTGGGCTCGGGATTGGCCCAATTGCTGGAATTGGCCCAGTGGCAGTACTGGGACTGGCAGTGGGTGGCAGACCAGTGGGGATAGCGAGCAGTGTGCCCGCTGAAGAATTTTTGGTGCAGGAGACGTCCAAAAAATGCTGAATCATATACGGGGATATACCATCATCCAAAAAATTATACGAACTAGGCACGGGAGTATTAACTTTAGCAAATGGAAATTGGGATTCATAAAAAATGACATGACGATTAATGATGATTTTATTAGAGGATAAATCAAAGCATTTGTAGCCACGATGATTAGACGGAAAATCCAAAAACACACACGGAGTAGACTGGGCCTGAAGTTTGTTAATTGTGGTTGACGGGAATAACGGATAACACAAACACCCAAAAACTCGAAGATGTGAATATGAAGGAATTTTATTATATAAAATTTGAATGGGGGAAGAATATGGCAAACCTTTGGAAGGAATTATGTTAAGGAGATAGGTAGCCATTTGGAGAGCATGATGCAAAAAAGACGAGGGTACGAAAGCATGAATTAATAAAGTTCGGACAATGTTATTTATGGAATGAATTTTGCGTTCGACTTTCCTATTTTGTGAAGACGTATGAGGACAAGAAAAATGAATATCCCATTATTAGCACAGAATTCCCGAAACACCACATTGTCATATTCTTTGCGATTATCACACTGAATATTTTTGATTTCTCGTTCGAATTGGGTTCTAATGAATGCTCTAAATTTTAAGAAGACGGAAAACACTTAAGATTTTTTCGCTATTGGAAACGTCCATAAAAACTTAGAATAATCATCCAAAAAGAGAACATAATACCGATGACCCACAGAACTAAGAACATGAGACGTCCATAAGTCGCTATGAATAATATCAAATGGCATTAAAGTATGAGAATTTGAGTCTACAAATGGCAACTTAACAATTTTCCCTAGATAACAAGACTGACAATTTGGAGTACTACGCGTACCCTTACATGAAATAAATCTATTTTTATTTAATGACTACAAAATAGATAATCCCGGATGACCAAGACGAGCATGCCACAGAGAAGGAGAAATGGTTGTAAAGGCGGATGGCAGGGCTTGACTCGATGGATCGGAACTGGGTGTGATAGGATAAAAATCTCCCCTACTATCACACCTCATGAGAGGACTCCCCGTCTTGAAATCCTTCACAGAGAAACCAAATGGATCAAATTCAATAGAAACGGAATTGTCAGTAGTGAATTTACGGACAGAGACTGAGTTTTTAATCAATTTGGGAGCGTGTAGGGTGTTTTTCAAGATAAGAGGTGGATGAGGGGGAGATAAAGTTTTATGACCATAACCACGAATTGGAATAGAATTACCGTTACCAATAATTATGCTGCGAGGGTTGCTCAAATTGGAATAAGATGAGAGCGTATCTGAATCAGATGTCATGTGGGTAGTGACACCGGTGTCCATATACCAATTTGGGTCCGGAGGATTTAAACCAAGCGTGTGCATTGCGGCTGCGATGTCTGTAGACGTGGGTGCCGCTGCGTGATGGGCCTGCGGGGGTCGAGGCCCAAGTACCCCTCGTTGTCGCCTCGGCCCGATGATCGGGCCGTATGTGGTCCAGCGAAGGGTGGGCCGGATCGTTGCTGGGCCGCCCACTACCAGTGGGGTGAAACTGGACTAGGCCCAAACTGTGGTTGTGGGGCCCAATGCCACTGCATAGATGCCCACTGTGGGGTCCAGAACTGCTGTTGCTGCTGCTGACCACCGCGAGGGCCGCCACTGCCACCACCATTCTTCCTGTTGCCGCCATTGTTGCCATCGCGGTTCTTGCCATTTTTCTTATTTCCACCCTTTTTGCTGCCACCGATGTTGCAGTTTTGGCTCGAGTTGTTGGAACCGGTAGGATAAATCGTGGACTCGGTCATCATGACTACTGACTAGCATCGGTAGCCGCTCGAGTGTAAGCATAGAACGAGCCTGATAAAATTGCGGAAGTATTGCTTTGCCGAAGAAGTGTTCCAACACCATTATAGGCCTCGGAGAGGCCGAAAACCATTTGGAGGACCAAACGATCGTTCGAAACTGGCGTGCCAACGTTGCGAAGTTGGTCGCCAATTCCTTTAATCTTTTCAATAAGCTGAAACATTAGGGAAATCTTCCATATTTACTAGTAGACCTGTTCAAAGGTCGGGTCAGGTGACTTTTTTTTCCTCCTTGCCCGACCCTGGCTCGACCCTGACCCTATATTTTCTTAAAAATTCTGACCCTGGCCCTGACCCTACGGGTCACGGGTCGGCCCCTGACCCGACGAATTTTTTTGGCGGGCCATGGTCGGGTCGGGTGGGGCCGGGTCGAGTATTTTTTTTAAAGAAAAATGAATTTCCAAAACTGAAATTGGTATTCACCCCTACATTACCACAAAATTTCGACGTTGAAATGTATTGTATATCGTGAGATCTTGACTAAAGAAAAAGAAAATTAGATATCGATTTGGGGAAAAACACAAATTGATTGGAAGAATGAACATTTTTCTAAAAATTGGCAGTGCCAAACTGACTTGCGGCGTTTGGGCCCGCCCCTTCTCGAAAAAATACTCAAAATCAAAAAAACAATCGGGTAAAACGGACATCCAAGCGTAGAGTTATGAGCATTTAAAGTTTTACCAATTTACAACTACTTTCTCTCCCTACATTATGCTTCCGTGATATTAACAAAATGACTAATAATATAAGTATATAATTAATAATCAGCTACCGTTTTATCTTATTTTATGTCGAGCTCAATGTAGATTAGAGCAATACATATATATATAAAAACATGCATTATATCACTTATTAATGACAAAAATATATATAAGTACAAAATAAATATTAATGAAGGAAAAATAATATAAATTATATTAAAAAAATATGCGGGTCGCGGTCGGGCCGGGCCGGGTCAGACGTGTAAATTTTTCTGACCCTGGCCCGACCCTGACCCTGACCCTGATCGGGTCCCCGCTTTTTCGGGTCGAGTGGCTCGTGAGTCAGCTTTTAGCTGACCCTGGCCCTGGTTTTTTGGGCCGGGTCGGGCCGGGTCGGGCCGGGAGGGTCCCCGACCCGGTGGACAGGTCTATTTACGTGGGAGAAATCCTGCTCAAGAGTAACGGCTCTAGAATTTTGATTATCTTGGAATATATCACGCAGTCTATCCCAAGTTGTCTGTGCCGTAGCGTCATGCTCAATAATCGTTTGCAAAAGGTCGGTAGAAATTGTGGAATATATCCACTAGAGGACAGTGGCATCAAGAGTCGTCCACAACTTAGGATCATCCTCGCATTTTGTCACCTTCATATCCTCAGGAGCTACGGGGATTATGTGATGGATGACTTGATGCGAGCGTGCGTGAATTTTGAACAGTTCGGCCCACGTCGCATATTGGACGTTTTTCTATTTCAAGAACGAGAGGGATGTTATTCTTGATGTTAGAAACTGTAAGGGCATGATGAAATGTGTTCCGGGATGTAGACATATTGATAGAACAATATGTGATTGAGGGATTTGGAAGGAAAATTTGGGAAGAGATGAGAGACCGTCGGTATGAAAAATGAGACAAAGAGGGCTCGGAATTCGAGGTGGCGACGGGAGTAAGAGGATTTTTAGAGAGAGGATTTTAAGACCTAGATTTCTGATACCATGAAAGAAATAACCCCTTGATTATTTTCATTAATTGAAAGACTATTTATACAAGTTACATATTTTAATAATAGGAGAACTCTATTCCTATTCTACTCCTAAAACCTTATTCTACTTGGATACTAACTATACATTTATGGTAATACAATTATTATGGTAAGTGTACAATACTAATTACATTACAACATTACCTAAACTAGGATACTAAATATTTATCTAACTACACGGTACAAAGGGGACAAATCCGAGAGCCAGCCGGGAGCCCAATATACACATGTATATTGTGTGTATATTGTGTGTATTTAACAGTATCAGAGCGAGACTCATTTCAATTCTTTGTTAACCAATGTTGAGCCCCCAAATTATATTATCCACGCTCCAGTTAACGAGGTCTGGGCATGCGGGGGAGTGTTAAGAGTCTCAAATCGGAAATGGAATGAAAACATGAAATCTTTATATAGACTTGAACAATACTCACCCTACAAGCTAACTTTTGGGGTTGAGTTATGCCAATCTCCATTCTTTACCCTAATTATATGATTTATATCATGAAAGAGAGGTTTATTTATTTTACCTATACTAATTCTGTTAATTTTTCTTTCTTGAAAATCACTAATGCTTTTGTTTTTTTAGTTCTTCGTTAAGAAAATTTCTTTTTATTCTCTTCTTCTAATTTAATTATTTTTGTTTTATTAGATCCTGATTCCTGACATACCTTTACCTAAAAGCCAAGCAAACTCCACTATAGTGCGCATGGGCGGCACAGCAAAGAACCCCAGCCTCTTTTTCTTCTTCTTTCTTTTAAAGGAAAAAAAATCAAACTTGTTTTGTTTGTTAAAACTTTGTTCTAACATTAATCCTGTCGTTATTAGGACAAAATATGTCATTTTGCTCTTGACTCCAACGAAGTTTTACTCTAAAGGTAACTTTAATCTTGATATTTTTTTCGGAAGAAATTGTACATGTGAAGTTCAATAATTTTACGCTAAAACTCTGTTTATAGTATAGATAAATACGAGACAATTTACGAATGATGAATAGAGTACTTGAATTCATCAATCTATTTGCCTATGATAAATAACTTACTCTCGAGATTAATTAACAGCTCTCCTTATGCATAGAGTTCAAACTTATTTAATTAGTTCTATTATTCCCTTCGCCTCTATTTAATTGTCTTTAATTTTCTTACGCCCATTAAGAAAAATAATAAATACAAAATATAGTTTACTAAATTATCTCTATTTATTAGATGTTTTTGAGAATTGAGTAATATTAAAAATGACTACTTCTTTAATGTTAAGAGTATAATTGAAAAAAATTGCCAACTTTGATTTTGAAATCGTAAAACAACATTTATTTTGGGATAACTTTTGAAAGTTAAATCGACAGTTAAAATCTGATGGAAAAAGTATAAAAAACGTTTGATATATTAACGTTAGTGTGGTGTCTATTTCGAGGGAGTCATGCTAATCACGCTAATCTTTAGCTCTTAGTTATGGCATTATCTGTATTTAACATGCATAATAATCACAAATTAGTTTGTTACAAAACCAAGACCTTGCTTCGAAACCAACAAATCCTTCTCTTTAATCGAGACAAGAAATTTTAATCACTGCAAATATCAAAGTTAATCCCTTCCCCATATTATTAGTCCATATTATTTGTCATTTAAAATGTTTGCACTCTTAAGCAGATATGAAACTTAGATTTAAACTAAATAGGTTTGATTTTAATGTTCTTATAAATAAACACAATGTATTTTTGAAAAATGATATTAGATATAAAAATTGTTGCAATGTTAGTAGATTTTCACATTTATATTTATGCTATGTGTTGAAAATATTAGAATTTGAATGCATCTGTCGAAGTGTTGCATGTAATAATCTTAATAATGCATGTAGTTATTTATTTATACTAACCTTTTATTTTTTTCCCCTTAAAGATCTCATTTAATTAGCGCTCCAGTAATTAAGTGAAACAAAAAAAAAGAATAAATTTGAAACAGAAAGAGTTATAAATGACTACTTAATTTTGTTTAAAATACCAATATTTTGAAACAAATTTAATTTATCAAAATGACTAATATTTGAAACCAGAAGTAGATTAATACACATTAATGTCAGGGTTGTCAAAATCAAGAAAAGCCTGTTGAAAATTAAAGCAAAAGCGTCATTTTTTTGAGTTCCCCTTATGAAGGAGATAAAATCCTATTAATTCTAGACGTAAAATACGATTAATTGCTCATTTAATTTGATACTTTTTACCCCCCAAAAAAACTGTAGTTTGATTTTACACATTGAAAGTCTTCAATTTTTTCCTTTTCTTCTTTCATAGTTTGACAAGACGAAATATTCATATGTTGGTCCCTATGCTAATTGTCTTAACACATAATATTAGGTGAATATAGTCAAGGTTTAAACCATAAAACCAACTACCCCAAATTTTAGTATTTGACAACACAATTGAATTACCAACTACATTATTAAATATAAGCAGAATTAATAGCCAAGGAAGCATCAATTACTGAATGATCTATCCATTTCATAATAAGTGGTGTTTTTAGCTTATGCACACCCCTTAAGAAATTACCACTCTTAGAAAATTATGAGTGTTTTTAATAATTTATCCATAATTAATCATTAGAAAAGAAAATCTTATTTAATGATTCTTGATTATGTAAATAAGGATAATTTTGGAAGAATACGGTCAATTTCTTTTTGAAATCCTAAAGCACTACTTATTTTTTGAAACAAAATGAAAAGCCTAAAAACCCACTTATTATGAAACAGATGTAGTCTATGACATAGGGCAGGCAGATGAGGGTGGATCAAGAAGGATTGACAAGCTTCTAGATTGTCAAGCTTCTGGATATGAAGCACATGATACATTAGGCGAACCCTGCATCGGAATTAAAGAGAAAAATGAAGAGCTTTATAAGTATTTCATGATTCAAGTTCACTACACATGTGGGGCTCGAATTGGGGTAACATGAAAGAGGTTCGTGCAGACCTAGGCCCAAAAAAATAATATTGTAATGACTGGGTCATGAAAAATATGATATCAAAACGAGTACTCTCTCCGTACAATAATGTGACAAACTTCAGCGAGGAAGCTGAGTCATAAGAGGGGTGTATGTATTGGCATGTATTAAAATCATTATTGTATCTTGAATTTCTTTTAGGACTTAACTCAGATACATTAAATATGTAAAAAAAATTACTCTATTATAATATTTTAACTTATTTTAGCAGGATCTGATCATGTTTCACCTTAATTGCTATTTGAACAATTAAAATTTTTGTCTTGGTCGGAATGAAAATAACATTTTTATTTTGCATGTTCATGAAGTTTTGAAAATTCAAACATCTCATAAATAGATAGAGAGGTAGTAATTTTTCAAAACCCGCATTTCTTTATATACGCCAAGAGTCTATTGATGATATAGAGAGAATTCACTTTGAAGAAACTGTCTTTTAAATACACATATCATGTTATTTCATAATTGAATTAATTTAATTATTTTAAAACTAAAATTAGGAATTTATCGATAGGTAATGCTACGACAATTCCCATTCAAAGGGCGATTGATATACCAATAAAAAAGACAGTCATCGCTACTGGACTACGAAATGAATTTTGAAAATTATTAATACTTTTTTTAAAAAATTAATAATTTTTTAATGTCGCTAATTTCCCTTATAGCCGGTTAACTATTGTTACCTTTTTATTAAAAATACTTTTCCTTATCACCAAAGATGTGGTGGGATGAATAAGATCTTGAACGGAGAAATTACTAGTGAGGACATTCCCCTTAAATATGCTCTACTAAATTAATGATAATGGGGAAGGAAGTTGGGGGATAGTCTTCCATGAGAAGAAATTTTGAATGGAATTAACCATTCAACCATAAGTTAAATTTAATGATTCGTTAAAACACCAATAAATGCTTGATTAGCTCTATAGTCTATATAAACCCAAGAAATGAGCTCAATTTAACTCTCAAACAAACCTTGTAACGCTTTTACTACTCTTTTAACATTTCACACTAAAACTTCTATAAAAAATTTTACTCCACCATCTCTGCTTCTTCCTCCACCCCCCCCCCCCCCCCCCAAAGAACCACCCACCCCCTAGTAAAAAAAGAACAAGACAAGAAATCTCACAAGCATCACAAGAAAATTATTCTTTAAAAAAAAAACATAGAACATTTTGCTTCTTCTTGTTTTTGTCTTCTCCACACTCTATACACAACAAAAGGTATATGCATTGTCTTTTTCTTTTTTGTTTCTTTTTATACTATTTTTTTTCCGTTATACACGAGAAAATAGTTCTTTCCTAACTAATGTGTGTGTGTGTGTGTGTGTGTGTATATATATATATATGTGTGTGTGAAAATTTTGTTTTGAAGGTGAGAAAATGAAGAAGAAAGAATGGAGCTGTGTTCTTGGATTGTTGGGAATTTTGCTTCAGTTTTCGTTGCTGGCTGAATCTTCATTAACAAGAGAGTTAGTATTCTTTACTTTTCATTTAATTTAATTTAAATTATAATAACTCCATTTTTAGTACTCTGTTATTTGACCTGCATTAAATTAAGAATGGGTTAAGATTTTGTCTTTTTAATGTTATTGTTTCTGTCAACTTGTGCTTTAACTCAACACATTCAGGCAAAGTAGAGTTTATTGTCTTAGTTGAGCTGATAATTTTGTAATAGCAATAGAGGCAGAGTAAGAATTTAAAATTTATAGATTCATAATTCTAGTCTTTTTCTAAATTTATATATATTCAATGAATTTTTAAAGGTAAATACAGATTTTGGACTAAAGTAAATGAGTTTGGTCGAACCCAATAACGTATAAACTAGCTCTGCCCCTGATAACAGTAGCGTCAGAGTTAGCTAGCGCACCTCGACTATTTCAAAAATTATCTTATATGTTTTGCTATCATAAAAATTGTATAACTCCGCCATCAAGACTTTTGACAGCTCGGAAAAATAAATACTAAAATGATCATATTTTAAGTCTTTGTTGGAATTTAAACAAAAGTTTTCATAATTGTACCCATTTCATTACCTACTAAACCACTATTCGTTAAGCACAACGTAACTGCTATTCTGTTTTCGTGTTTCCAATACAATTTAACTTCTAGTTTGAAGGGCGACTATGGAAAATTCACATTTCACACTTGTTTTTTTCCCTTCCATCCCCTTTATTTCCATATTTATTATTCTTTTTTCCTCTTTTGTTCTTTTTCTTATTCTTTAAATTAGGTATTCCTTTTTTATACATTCCTCCCTCCACTCCCACAAATCTTAACAGTAATTTCATAATCAAATCGAAACTTTCTTGTTCCTTTTTTTTCTTCCAACTTTTTTTTAGAAATTTTCTGTACCTTCTGCATTTTCTTCTCCTTATTTGTGGTTTTGTCCACACTCAAAGAATTTTGACAAAAAATAAATTTTTTGTTCTTATATATTTTATTATATTTCTCTAAATATAAAAATAAGTGGTTTAGAACTTATAAAATTAAAAATTCTATATAGATAATTTTTAAAAATAAATTAAAGAAATGAGCGAACGACATTTGTAAAGTGAATGTGCGATGGAAAGACAGAAGTGATCTAACAATTTGCCATTTTCACACACATACACTTCTTTTCGTTTTATATGAATAACTATGTCATCATCTTTCCATTGAAAAGATTCACCTAATTTATATATGGCCCTATCATCTCGTGAACATGTCTTTAAAATATAAAAAAGGAGAAAAAAAGATTTTTTTTTATTTCAAAAACATTCTTCATCTAATTCATTCAACCACTTTGTATTTACACGTGCACATGTAAGAATTGATTCCTTGATTATTCTTCTCTCAAATATACAATATATATACATAGATCATATGCTTGATTAATGAAAGACTATTCTAAAAGTACTAATCATCTTTTCCTAATTTACAAAGATCCTAGGAAGACTATTCTAGTAGACTAATCATCTTTACCTAATTTACATGGATCCTAATTACAATTACAATAATAATAATAATGGGAGGAGGAATTATGGGATATTTCCATAATTACTTTAACAGTCCCCCGCAGTCTTAGCTAGATGTTCTCGAATGCTGAGATTCTCCTTGAAATCATCAAAAAGTACGCGTAGAAGACCTTTTGTAAAGATGTCAGTTATTTGATAACGGGACGGTACATGGAGAACACAGACTTGATCACGGGCAATTTTTACTCGAACAAATAAAATATCCATTTCAATGTGCTTCGTACGTTGATGCTGAACAAGATTGCCAGATAAATAGATAGCACTCACATTGTCACAATAGACCACTGTTGCCTTTTCAATCGGACAATGGAGCTCCAGTAGCAGATTACGGAGCCAACAAGATTCAACAACAACATTTGCACCCCTCGGTATTCCGCATCTGCACTTGACTGAGATAGTGTGGACTGACATTTGGAGGACCATAAGATAAGATTGTCACCTAAGAACACACAATAGCCGGAAGTGGAACGACGTGTGTCTGGACAGCCACCACAATCCGCATCAATGTAGGCAGACAGACTCGAGATGGAGGACTTAAACAGATGTAGTCTGAACTGAAGATTACCATTAACATACCACATAATCCTCTTGAGAGCCCTCATATGTTCTTCCTCTGGGTCATGAATGTGTAAACAAACTTGCTGGACCGCATAGAAAATATCAGGCATCGTAAATGTGAGATACTGCAATGCACCTGCAAGGCTGCGGTAATGTGTGGGGTCATTGTATGGAGTACTTGAAGCGTTGCTCAATTTTGCCTTTGTGTCAACCGGAGTATGGGAAGGTTTGCACGAAGACATCCCTGCTTTGTCAAGTATCTCCTCGGCATACTTCTTTTGACTGAGAAACAAACCACATGCATAGTGAGTGACAACAATGCCAAGAAAATAATTCAACGGGCCCAAGTCCTTCATTGAAAATTATGTAGTAAGAAGGGACAAAATAGACTGGCGAAATAAAGTCGAGGATGCAGTAAGGATAATATCATCAACATACAGAAGTATATAAGCCATATCAATGCCCTTCCTATAAATAAACAGAGACTGATCAGACCTGCTGTGAGAGAATCCCAATGTGGAAACAAAACTGGTAAACCTGTTACACCATGCCCGAGGGGCTTGTTTCAGACCATATAAGGATTTCCTCAATAAACACACATGATCTGGACGGGTAGGATCACGAAATCCCAACGGTTGATGCATGTATATTGTTTCCTGCAAGTGGCCATGTAAAAATGCATTCTTGACATTCAGCTGATGAATGGACCATGATTTGGCCAGTGTCAGGCTAAGAACGGTTCTGATGGTTACAAGCTTGACTACCGGACTAAAAGTTTCACCGCAATCTACCTCCACCTGCTGAGACCTGCCATCACCAACAAGACGAGCTTTGTATCTTGCAAAAGAACTGTCAGAATTCTTTTTATGGCAAAACACCCACAGACCAAATTATGTACACATAGATGGTCGTGGTACCAAATCCCACATCTTATTTTGAATAAGAGCGGTAAATTCATCTAACATGGCAGCCTTCCAATTCGGATCTGATAAGGCAGCTTTAAGATTTTTTTGGTATTGGTGAGGGTGTGACGGAGGTGGTTAGGCTAAACTGGTTTTTAGGTCGAAAATCCCGTGCATGGCACGGGTTTCCATTGTCCGTTTAGGAGTTGTACCATTGGATGATGTTGTGACTTTGGGCCAAACAATGGGTAAGATGGTTTCATTATTTTGGGCCGAGGTAGGAGGTCTGGTACTGGTCTGGGCCTGTGAGTTACGGGAAGGGGGTTGGTTGACACTTAATGGTGCAGGGTCTGGTAATGTCCCTAAATTGTTATTTTGAGAGTTTAGATGATACCTCAAAAGTGGATGAATTCCGTCATCCAGAAAATCATATGAAGGTGAGGATGTCGCTCGAGATGTTGCAAACGGGAAAGTTGACTCATCAAAGATGACATGATGAGAGATAATAATTTTTCCTGTTGACATATCAAAGCATTTATATCTTTTATGATTTTGAGGGTATCCCAAAAACACGCAAGGAGTAGATCGAGCTTGAAGTTTATGAATGCTGGTGGACGGAAACAATGGATAACACAAACACCCAAAAACTCGTAAATGTGTAAACGAGGGGATACAATTGTATAATACTTGAGTAGGGGAAACATTGGAGATTAGTTTACTAGGAAGAATATTTAAGAGATATGTCGCCATTTGAAAAGCATGGAGACAAAAATTTGGTGGTGTAGATGAATGCACAAGGATAGATCGAGTCATATTGTTGATTGTTCGAATCTTTCTTTCTGCTTTTCCATTTTGAGAAGATGTATGTGGACAGAAAATACAAACATTCATCCCATTTTGGTGACAAAAATTCTTAAATTGGGCATTTATAAATCCCCCCCCCCCCTCATTATCATATTGAAAACATTTAATGGTTTTTCTAAACTGAGTTTTGATAAACACACTAAATTGTTTCAAAATGGTAAAAGTTTGTGATTTTTGTCCTAAGAGAAAGGTTCACAAAAAAATTAAAAAATCATCAAGGATAAGCAAATAATACTTATGACCTGCAACACTTAAAACGGGTGAAGTCCACAAATCACAATGCAAAATATCAAATGGCATAATAGTAGTAGTAGTAGTAGATGCAGAAAATGGAAGTTTAATAAGTTTACCAAACACACAGGTTTGACAAACAGAAGAGTCCAAAGTTCTATTACAAGAAAGTAAATTATTCTTCCTAAATTGACTAAAAACCGGTGCTCCTGGGTGCCCCGGCCTATTGTGCCATAGACTAGGAGAAATGTCTGAAAAGGTGGATGGTTTGATCCTGCTATCGGTGGAAACAGAGGTGATGTGATATAAGTCCCCCGTGCTGTTACATCTCATGAGCGGCATCCCCGTCTGAAAATCCTTCACAGAAAAATCAAACGGATCAAAATTCACAGAAACATTGTTGTCAGTTGTAAAACGTCTAACAGAGATCAAGTTTTTGATCAATTTTGGTGCATGTAAGACATTTTTCAAACATAAAGTTGGATGGGGAGAGGGTAGTGTTACCTGACCAATACCACGAATTCGAATTTTCTGCCCACTGCCGATAACACTAATTTTATTACCGCTCATATTAAAATAAGACGAAAGATTACCTTGAGATGCCTTCATGTGTGACGTAGCCCCTAAATCCATGTACCACGATTCATCTGGAATATTGAAATTCATGTTACTCATGGCTTGTTCAATATTCGTGGGTGCATATCCAACCGAAGATGGTGCCTGAGCTGCAAACGCATGTTGCGGACGAGATCCGAGAATACCGGGTTGGCGATTTGAAGAAGGAGGAGGTCAGGCCCATGAAGAGGTCGGAAAAGGACACGACGGGGCAGCCCACTGTGGGGCCCAGACCCACGGTGGGTACTGCCCCCACTGGCCGCCGCTGCTGGCTGGAAAAGTGCCGCCACTGCCCAGGCTGGCTGTTGCCGCCGGCGGTTTGTCCCCCGCCACGTTCACGTCCCTTTCCACTATTATTTTTACCTTTATTGTTTCGATTTGAACCTCATTTTTGCCCATTATTTTGACGAGTATTTTGGCCACCCGAACTAGAATTTTGGGGCTCCAAATCAGCTAAAAAATAGTTGGTAGAGACGAGAGTCGTTCCACATGTGGTTGTGCCTGATTGCTTTGCTGAATAAACGTAGCAACACCATCATATTGTTCATTTAGCCCCGCAATTAATTGAAGGACTAACCGTTGATTTGTCACGGGCGAACCAACGTTGGACAGTTGGTCCACAAGTATTTTTAATTCTTGACAATAGGCGAAGATGTTAGAAAATCATCCAATTTAATATTTGTAAATTGGTGTTCAAGATAAACGGCCCTAGACATTTTGTTATCTTGAAAAATACTCTCTAATCTTTCCCACGCCTGTTTAGCCGTAGAATTAGGTTCTAAGATAGTATGAAGAAGATCATTCGAAATTGTGCCATAAATCCATTGAAGGACAATAGCATCTAAGCGGGATCATAATTTCTTGTTTACCGTAGTGGTATCCGACGGCGACTCAGATGGAAGAATATGGTCAATCACTTCATAAGCATGACAATGAATTTTGAAAAGCTTTGCCCATGAGGTATATTGCCCTTTTTCCATTTCATGAGTTATGGAGATGAAGTTCTTAACGTTATTGACGGCAAGAGCAGGATGAAAGGTTTGTTTTTCGGCCATAGTTTCCACTTAGAATCAACAAGAAAAGGAAGAGAAGGGAGTTGTGTTTGGATGAAAGTGGATTGGAAAAAAACCTAAAAGAGTATGCTAGACGAGGGGGGTGGGTGATTTGTATTATTTTCGGTTAGGGTTTTAGGTGTTTAGAATGGTAGTTTAGGTTTAGGGTTTTTAGGATGACTAAACCTAATTGAAGTGGACGAAAAAACAAAGTGAGAGCAGAGGGCAAATTCTCGGCCAAGAGAGGGAAAAAGAGAAGAGAATTAGGGCAAGAATCTTTAGGCTAATGATATCATGTAAAAATTGATTCCTTGATTATTCTTCTCCCAAATATATAATATATATATATACATAGATCCTATGCAAGATCCTAGAAAGACTATTCTAGAAGACTAATCATCTTTTTCTAATTTACAAAATCCTAGAAAGACTATTCTAGAAGACTAATCATCTTTACCTAATTTACATAAATTCTAATAATAATAATAATAATAATGGGAGGAGTAATTATGGGATATTCCCATAATTACTTTAACAGCACTACCCTAACTTTAGGACATTCATGGTACATGACATAGTTTTCTTATGCATAGAGAAATGTATTTTTTACCTTGAGATGACATTTATTAATATGTTATTTTCTTAGTGATTAGGAAACAATTCTCTTTTGCCTAAATTAAGTGATTGCTTAACTCTAACATAATTTTTCTTCGTTGAAAAACTACACGATATTGATAAGTAAATTCTTTTAAGAGAAAATATATCATTACCCTTCAGAAGTATGACATTTTTTTTCAAAAAGATACTTAAACTTTGCGGGAGTCCTATTAACCCCTAAACAACTTTGAAGTGGTTACCTCCTTTTTAGTTCAACCCCAATTTCTCAAAAATATGTGTTAACCACGCACCTATCCTCACTTGACACGTGTTAATTCAATTAAAATTAAATTTTGTAACTTCCACCCCATCCGCCCCCCGCCCCAACCCCACCAATCCCCGAACCCAACCCAATGTTCTTGTTCTTCATCAACCTTTCTTTCTTCTTTATTCTGACCCCCGCCAATACTGACATTAAGATGCGCGAAATGTTCCTAATGCATATAGTTTCCTACAATTTGTTGAGTTGTTGATATTAAAAATTAATACATTCTTCTTTTCTTCAAGTAAATTCAAATTTGGTAATATCATCAAGTACTTTATCTCTTTTTCATACAACTTAACACAATTAAAAATTAAGATTTTGAAGAGAATCAATGAGTTTCTCAAAATTTACAAGGGGGTTGGGCTGAAACTCGAATAAAAAATTAATAAGATTTTGGAGGGTGTAGTGTTGTATTCTCTCTTCTTTTAAATACACCTCTTTATAACAATCATTATCTCTAATAACATTTCACTATAACAATTAATTTTTTCTTTGAAATCGATTTTCAAGTTATATCGACTATATGTTCTCTATAACAATATTTTGTTATTGCAAACTAAAAATATACGAACATACGACGTTGTTATACAAAAATTTGACTCTACATTTATTATAATTTGAATCTTCTGATTTTTTATGTGTCTACTTTTTATTTATTTTAGCTCTTTTTAGTGAAAATTATAATTTCATCGCTACTTAAATTGATAAATTGAGTAAAACTTCATTATAGTACGAAAGAGCTATTTAATCAACAGAGCCAGATGAGGTTATTAAAGACAAGAAGAAAGAACCCGTGAATGAGGAATGGTCACTTTTTTTTGGCACTTGTGACTCTCTAGTCCAACTTTTGACTAAATTTATACTTCTCCCAAAACAATATTAAAATAAATAAATTAGGATCTCAAAAATGTTAGAGAATGCCCTTACCTTTTAGTATATTTTTTACCCTTTCTGTTAATAATGATTCATGTGATTTTCTCCAATTTATTTGGGATTGAAGCTTAATTTTCTTATTGGTAATAGTTTAACTCTGCATTCCTTTTTGTTCCATCATTTTCAAGATTCTTTTTATAATCATTTAGTATTTGATATTCTTAGTCGATTAATTTAAATTTGCAGCAAGTAGAGCATATTAAAAGGAATAGTGCTTCCTGTCACAGAGTATATTAAAAAGGATAGTGCTTCCTGTCATTAGTCTATCCATTCCTGAAACTCAAGCACGACACTTTTGTTTAAGGAGCGGAGAAAATTTCATCCATTCCATCACATCTCGTCTGTTGTTATTTTCAATATTCCTTATTTCCTTATTGATTGGTTCCTAATTTTTGTTCTTTTACATTTTGGGAATTGTTTTGCAGGAAAATATTTAAGAAAAACAGCCAACTAGACCAACAGTCTTTTCCACCAGTCCAATTGCTTACAGTGGATGATTATGTAAAATCTTCTATTACCACTTTTTAAAACTTTCTACTTTCTTTCTTTCTTTTTTTCAAGTTTACTCTTTCTCATAAATAAACTAGAGAAACAAAGAGAAAAAATGGTGGATGTTGAAATATGGAAGCTTGATAATTACAGTTTCAAAAATATTTTTAGAGTCTAAATTGCAAGAATTCCCATTTCCCACTCTCTTCTATGTTAAATCCAAATATTCCGATCATTAAAGAAAAATAATTCTGAAATTCCCCTAAATTGTTTTAAAAGTCAAGTTATTTAGGAGCTAACGTCCATGGAATTTTTTTCTGGAAAAAAAATTTTGAACATGAGTTTCAAGTGAATTTTTTTTCGCACAAAATTTAAATTTTATTTTTCAAGTTAAATGCATGTCCCAACATAATTTTAATTTTTGAACACACTTTTCAACCTAACTTCAAATACTACTCCTTTTTTCTTCTTAAAATACACATATTTTAATTTTAGGTCCACACACCTGCTTAGTATATTAAAAAGTGGACGAGTAAATTATAATTAATTTAGAATTTAAATAAAGTTGATTGATATAATATATATTTTTTATTTTAACAACATTTTGTTTTCCTTCTTATTCAATTTTTTTTTTTCCTTTTGAAGGTGATTGTGGATAATGGGTTATTTAATATAACTTTCTCTGTTCCTGGTGGAATGGTCACTGGAATACAGTACAATGGGATTGATAATTTATTGGAAGATGAAAATGTAGATGATAACAGAGGGCAAGTATTTTACACCTTCAATTTACTTCATTTTTCAATTTTTTCCTTAGTCACAATATTCATTTTAATTTGATTACTTGAAAATAAAATTAGGTATTGGGATATTGTTTGGAACAAACCACAACAAACAGGGATTTTTGACAAGTAAGTGTTCTTGTTCTATATATTATTTAGTTTCCACAAAATTTGAATTGTTAATGTAATTAGAAAAAAAAGAGTCAAATTGAGCATAACCTATTCAATCTTTATTTGAATCATGATAAACTAATAGTGTTTCTATGTCATGTTGGTATATACAGACTTAATGCAACAGATTTTAAGGTTATTATGGAAGATGAAAATCAAGTGGAGCTTTCATTCACAAGGACATGGGATTCTTTAAATGCTTCACATCTTTCCATGAATATTGACAAAAGGTGCTAATGTTTATTCCACCGGTACTTTTATATCATTATAGTTTTACCATTTATAATTTTCTTAAAGGATCGAAAATTAAATGTTTTTTTCTTATTTTAGGTTTATAATACTAAGAGGAATTTCTGGATTTTACTGTTATGGAATATTGGAGCGTTTAGAAGGATGGCCGGATATTGATGTTTACCAAGGAAGAATAGTCTTCAAGCTCAAGGAAAAATTGTATGTAACATAAACAATTTATATTGTTTGTTAAAGGCTTTTTATTATTTATTCTACTTTTAATTTCCTTATTATTTTTTTATTTTTTTGTAAATGCCTGTTTTACCTATTTTATGTATTTTCCATGTGTTTTCCTTTTTGTAATTTTGTTTTCGGAATAATTGAAGTTAATAGTTTTCAATTATTGGGCCAGGTTCCAATATATGGCAATTTCAGATGAAAGGCAAAGGATTATGCCAACGGCCCACGATCGTGAAATGGGCCAAAAACTTGATTATCCAGAAGCTGTTCTTCTTACAAACCCAACTAATTCTTTCATCAAAGGGGAGGTAAATTTCATACTAATCATTTAGCTCATAATATAGTATTGTTTTTTTTATTTTGGGACAATTGCAGTCAAATACCATTGGGTCATCTAGATTACAAAATATGTACACAATGTATAGGTAGTGTATATTTTATATACACATACATATACACTCTTGAGCTATCGAAAACAACCTCTTTACCTCTCAAAGGTAAGGGTAAGGTCTGCGTACATCCCACCCTCCCCAGACCCTACTTTGTGGAATTACACTAGGCAGGGCCCATAAAACAAGACCTGCAACTTATGGCTAATACTACTTAATAAAAAATGAAAAAAAGGGGCCCATAAAATTTTTCATTTTTTAGGGGTCCTGTGCGGTAGCACAGTTCGTACGGGCCCAAAGACGGCCCTGACACTAGGTATGTTGTTGCTGTATACACATACATATACAATCGAAGTGTATGATTAGTGTATACTTCGGCCATGTTGGTAAACTAGTTGGCCGAAGGACACATTTACGTAAGTCTCCCTTTATTTTTTTGCATAAAAATTATGAAATTATCTACTGGCAATCATGTGTTTTAGGTTGATGACAAATATCAATACTCTTGTGATAACAAGGATAATCGGGTCCATGGATGGATAAGCCCAAATCCAGGAACTGGGTTTTGGATGATCACACCTACCGATGAGTTCAGAACTGGTGGGCCTGTTAAACAAGATCTTACTTCTCATACCGGCCCAGTAAACATGAATGTAAGTAACTTATTCATTGGTAAAAACATGTTTTCCCAAAACCAGTATATCGTGTGACATGTATTTGCATTTAAACTTTTCAAACTTAATTATGATTAATTTAATATATATTATCACCTTACCATATTACTTTAACTATGCTAAGTTGCTATGGTTTGGTGTAATTAATTTTTTATCACGATAAGAACGCACATCGCGCCCAAACTTTGGGACGCGGTGATATTGTGGGACGGATACTGGCTTCCCATGTGCCACGAGCTCACGGCCGGCTTAAATGCGAGTCCACGAAGATGATCGTCACTGCAAGTAATGGTTGAAATTCAACTCTTGTGCATGTCACATAAACAAGGATCAACATCTTCTTATTCTCTTTTGATAATATTTTCATATGCCCTATTTTCATTTTTCTCATGTAGAAAAACAAATTTCAAAGTAAATTGAGTAAAATATTAAGTTTTAATATTTTCTATCATGATCACTCATATTCCTATAACGAGTCGGGCTCAATAGACTCTGATCAATCCTATTTACTATCGTTGGGATAAAGAACTGAATTTTATCCTTATGGTCTGACATACGGACCAGATTATTTTATCGTGTACTCAAATTCTTAATAACTTATTTAACAGATGTTCTTTAGTACACATTATGCTGGAGAAATTTTGGGACTGAAATTTAGAGATGGTGAGCCCTGGAGAAAGGTTTTTGGCCCTGTTTTTGTTTACATAAATTCTCTATCATCTGACGAGCAAGATACTCTAACCCTTTGGACTGATGCAAAAGAACAGGTATTTAATTACAACTTTCTTAAAAAGTTTCTAATAATCTTTTTAAGTGCAAACATCTAACAATTCTTTTCAATCAACTTTACAAACAGATGTTTATAGAAACTGAAAATTGGCCATATAATTTTCCTCTTTCGGAAGATTTTGCTCGAGCTGATCAACGGGGCACTGTAAGTGGCAGACTACTCGTCCGAGATAGGTAATTTAACTTAAAATTGCTCCACTATTATATAAGAATATATTTGTCATTTTGAAGCTCTAATTCTAAGTTTTTCGTAGCTATGTTAGCCAAAGTCTTATAACTGCAAACTCCGCTTTCATCGGACTGGCTGCTCCAGGAGATGTTGGATCTTGGCAAATAGAAAACAAGGTTAATTTTTATGTTAATCTTTATTCTCCCTTTATTTTTACAATTTTTTAGCTTTTACTTTAAATTGAAAAAGAATTAACGATTTTATATCTTTGTTCTTTAGGCTTATCAATTTTGGACTCAAGTAGATAGTGAGGGCTATTTCTTGATCAAGAATGTCATTCCAGGGAACTATAGTTTATATGCTTGGATCCCTGGACATATTGGAGATTACATGTACGATCCGTTCATCATTGTCACCCCAGGTTAGCAAATACTCTCTGTTTCAATTTATGTAATGTAGTTTGAATTGGTATGGAGAAAAAGAAAAACGAAAACTTCTGAAACTTGTTTAAAACATTTGTTTAGCTATATAAATTTCGGGAGGTCTTAAACATGTCGTAAGCTTCTCATCATTAAGGGTAAAATGAGAAGTGTAAAGTTAACGTTTCCACATTTAGAAGTGTGTTGTCATTCTTTTTTGAACTGATTATATACAAAAGTGCGTCATATAAACTAGAATGGTAGAAGTTATGTTTTAATTAATCCTCTATTTGCATCGAATGGTGAGTTGATGATATCTCAAAGTCACAGGTTGTTTTTACCTCGATTGTTAGACTTCGGTTAACAAAATAAGATATTTGATCTGAACAGAGTGACAAGCAGATGCGAGTCCAGGATTTAAATATGATGGGTTCAATATTTATGTTTTCACAACTAAATCCATTGCACTTTTACAATTATAGGATTAGAACTTAATATGTATCAAGATTTTAGTGACGTTCACATATACATTGATGCTCTCCTTAAAATGTTGGATTCAGTTAAACCTGTTGTAACTATATTGCATCCATCTCTGGCTGTAAGTAGTACTAAGTTTTTTCTACATATCTTATATCAAATATTGTTGTATAAATCAGGATCAAGAAAAAGGTTAGAAACTCTTATATATGATGCTCCCAGAAATGGTCCAACATTGTGGGAAATTGGAATTCCTGATAGAACTGCTGCTGAATTCTTCATCCCTGATGCACAACCAAGACTCTTAAACCAATTATATGTTGTAAATAATGAAGGAAGGTTAGTAAAATTCCTTTCAAATAGTTAATTTTGTGTCAATTTTATGTTGGTTTATTTTGCACATTCAGTAATTTTTTTGTTGGTTTTTTCAGGTTTAGGCAATATGGATTATGGGATAGGTACACAGAGATTTACCCTGATGAAGACTTGGTTTATACTGTTGGATCAAGCAACTATCAAACAGATTGGTTCTTTGCTCATGTCAATAGATATATTATCAAGTATGTTCACAACATCTTTACACCCTTTAGTGTCTTTTATCCTATTTTGCTCAAACCCTTCAACAATGTTGCCACACATGTATATCGATCATCCAGAAATGTATAGCTTTTGAAGGATCCGACTCACAACCCGGTGATATTTTTATAGAGTTTGAGCAACATAGTTTTCATCGTTAGGACCTTCCCTTTGCATAATATGTGAAACTTCTGAGCGGGCTTAGTATGATAGAAGTCATTATTCATAAAAAATGTTTTCCTGAAAAATATATTTTTGTAATCAAACAATAATTACTTTCTAAAGAATATGGACCTTATTATACCAAAAGAGAGCTGAACATTGCATATAGACAATTTACTGCACCCACTAACTTCACCAGATTTTCTATCAATATTTTGGTGGGGTTTAATTGTTTCAAGATCAGAATATGATGTACTCTAATTGAATCTTGTTTTTTACTTTCATAATTCAGTGATGATGGAAACAAGACTTGTGTACCAACAACATGGAAAGTTCTATTTGATCTTGAAGATGTTGACCAATCATTAAATTATACTCTTCAACTAGCATTGGCCTCAGCACATGAAGCTGAACTTCAAGTATCAACTAATAATCTTCTCAATCATTTTATTTATAACTGCTTAATTAAGTATATTCAGGTTAAAATTTACAAATATTCACTTTTCAACACCTGTAATTGAGAAATAGCTATTGTCACGGAGTTTCAAAAATCCACAGGTGAAACATTGAAATGGAGTTTCATCTGTGGAATTTGAAACTTCACGACAATGACTATTTTTCCAAAACAGACATAAAATGACCAGTGGGGTTATTTATACAAAAACCTAAAAATGGTTAGTGGATGCTATTTCTACGTATTTGTATAATCATAGTTTTTTTCGACTAAGTACATGTTCGTGCCAACATTTTAGGTTCAATTCAATGATCCAGAAACAGATGCTCCTCACTACACAACAGGCTTGATAGGCAAGGATAATGCGATAGTAAGACATGGTATACATGGATTATACAGGCTATATACTATAAATGTTCCTGGATCTCTTCTTAATTTTGGAACCAATGTGTTGTATCTCAAGCAAACTAGAAATGAAGGTACTTTTAGAGGACTCTTGTATGATTATATTCGTCTCGAAGGCCCTCCAGAAAGTAATTAATTGATTGGGCTTAAACTTTTAGATGAAGTAGAATGGCTAAATTTCAGGGTTATACATGTTGATATAAGAATTTAAGGCTCGAGATGGATGTTTAAAGTGTACGTAATTAGCTGTTGGTGGCTGTTTTAATCGAGCAAAGTGCCTGTAAATTTAATTGCGGTAGCTTAGTCTACTAATCCTGAAGTGGTCAAATTTAAATGATATTATTCTGCAACTACTTCTTGTTTTTTTTTTTTTTTTTGATAATGTCTTTTTGGATTTCTAAAAAATAAGTTCTTCAAATTCCAATCGTGTGCATAACTAATAAAAAATTGGTCCACTACCGGAATTTTTTTTACCTACATCTCATATCACTTTCAATTTTAGGATTATCTATCATATGACTCAGTATCGGATACACCCCTTGTATTATAAAATTAGACGCATATTCCCCATATACTATAGGTGTCATAAGTTTAGGCTTTTCGTAATATCGACACCATCGTCGGACCACCAGCTGCAGAACAACCGCGGTGGCGGCAGAGGTGGCAGAGGTCACGGCGGCAAGGGCCACGGTAAAGGAGGACATAACGGACAGTAGTCCAGCCAACAACAAACTGCCTAGTGGGTCGACCCAAATTCGTGGTCCAACCCAGCAAGTTGGGCTCCCCAGTTCGGACCCCACAGCCACCCCATTGGCAATTTCCATCAGCAGTTGCAGCTTGGGCTCTTGGGCTATTGGGCTAGGCTGTCCAAGGTCGACGACCTCTATTCCCCAGCAAGCCCACTTCATGCAGACCCACAATCAGCAGCAGGCCTTTAACACATTGAGTCTCCAACAACCCGATGAAAATTAATATATGGATACGGGGGCCACATCCCACCTCACCAATTCTTCAGGTAATCTCTCCCAACTGTTTCGTTTAAAGTATCCTCAATTTATTACTGTCGGCAATGGTCATCGCATTCCGGTTTAGGGTTATGGTACCACTTACACACAACCACCTCACCCACCCTTCTCCTTAAATAATGTCCTGTATGCCTCTAACATCATTAAAAACTTAATCTCAGTTAGGAAATTCACTCGTAACAATTCTGTGTCTGTTGATTTTGATCCGTTTGGTTTTACTGTGAATGATCTACATACGGGGACACCTCTTTTGAGATGCAATAGCACAGGGGACCTCTATCCTTTCCCATCCTCCTCCGCTGCCAGTTCCCGCTCACACACCTCCCTCGCTGCTATCTCTTCGTCAACTTGGCACAATAGGCTTGGACACCCAGGAGCTCCTATTTTTAATTTTCTTAGAAGCAATAATTTTATTCGTTGTAATAATGGTAAAACTTGCCCAAAATGTGTTTCTTGTCAGTTAGGCAAACATGTTCGCCTTTCGTTTAAGTCATCTCTTAGTGTTACGTTTGCTCATTTTAATAATGTTCATGCTGATTTATGGACATCTCTCATTACTAGCTCAATGGGTCATAAATATTATCTAGTTTTATTAGATGATTACTTACATTTTATCTGGATTTACCCATTAAAATTCAAGTCGGAAGTTTTTGCCAAGTTTCTTGAATTTCGCATTTTTATCAAAATCCAATTTTAAAAAGGCATCAAATCGTTTCAGTGTGATAATGGTTGTGAATTTAATAATTCCACGTTTCACAAATTTTGCAAAAATAATGGCATGGTCTTTCGGTTTTCATGTCCCCACACCTCCCCTTAGAATGGCAAAGCAGAACGAATCATCCGCACTATAAACAACATGGTTAGTACTTTCTTGTTTCATGCCTTTCTCCCTCCATTTTTTGGGGTTTATGTAGTCAAAATGGTAGAATACGTCCTTAATATTTTTTTACCTACTAGTACTCTTCATAACATGATCCCAACTGAAATATTATACTGTCGGATTCCCTCCTATGATCACCTATGGATTTTTGATTGCCTTTGTTATCCGAACCTTACCTCCATCGCCCCTCATAAATTAGCACCCCGAACCACTCCGCGTGTCTTCGTAGGATTCCCGTCTAATCATAGGGGCTATTTGTGCTATGACCTGTCCACTCGTCAAATTCACATTGTTACACCTCGTAAGATTAAGACGATAATTAAGAACGTCATTAAGGAAGCAAGATTCGGATATTGAATATAAGAAACGCTTACATATGTTAATACGAGAAATTAGTGTATAAACGGATGCTATCCCGGAATAGTATTGTATAAAAAAAATTATGACATTGAGGATACGAGGCTTATGAAATTCTCGGGAATTAAAAGAAGTGGGTTTGAGATTTACTAATTGAAGAACTTGGGGGCCAAAGTGTAAAGGAAAAAAATCAGATTTTTCATATAACCTTACACCAACCTCTTCACCTTCTTCCTACACTTAAACAAAAAAACCAAACTCTCCTTTCATTCTCTCCTCCAAACTAATCCGAAAATCACCCTCCACCCATAACCAAAATTAAGGTTGTTATCTTCTCTTCCTAGACTACATTTTTCACCAAAAATTAGAAGCAAAACAACACCAAAAACAGTGGCGAAAACAGTGGCAAAACAGCCACTGCTTCGGCCGAAATCTGCCCAGAATTTTCGAATTTTTGGGATGAAATTTTGGAAGAAAAACGTGTAGGGATGATGGCTTAACATTGTAGAACACTTGCATGTCAATTGGAGTTGAAGAAGTGAACAAAAAGGAGGAGAAAAATTACAAAACAGTGGGAATTTTCGGACAAACAGTGGCAGAAAATTTGCGGACTGTTTTGACGAATTTGAGGTATAAAAATTCTTCTTTTTATGATATAATTGGAATGCATGTTGTTAGAATTAAGGTAATGAATTTGTGTTAAGGAAGAATTGGAATTTAAGCATTGCATGTGGCCATTTTGGGCTAGTTGCCAATTTGGGACAGATTTTGGTGTTGTTGGATTCGTTGGTTATTGTTGTTATTATTATCACTAATTGCATGATGAAATTGAAAGGAAACATGGAGATTTAGTTGGAATTAGTTATATGGAAGTATTAAAATCCGAAATTGGATTATAGGAATTAAGATAAGAGTTATCAAATTATGACATGGTGTGGCCAAGAACTTGCATGAAATTGTTGGACATGTTGTGATGTATATGGACTATTTTAGGGGCTGTTTTGTGGTGTTATAATTCTGAAAATTTAGTCACCATTATGCATGTTTAAGTGTGGTAATTTCTAAGGTAAGTCCTAAAGGAATAAGAGTGTAGAAAGGCTTCACATTCTACCCTCGTTGTTGTTGAAACATGAGCTGTTTTGTGGGCTGTTTTTAAGGTGGATTAAGAGGCTAAATTTACATGAGAAGTGGGTGTGTAAATTCCCTTTATTGTTGTTTTGGTTGTGCCCTTAATTGGTGCTTGTTTATTGATGTTATTAGCCTCGTTTGGAAGTTGTGGAAACATGTATAAACGGGGGAAGTGCTGCCCGAATTTTTATAGAATAGGAAGTCGTTATTCGATATAAAGTATGCTAGCGAACATAAAATTGACGAACGTATTACCATTATTATAGATTGAAGTTCTAAATCGAGACGTACTCTAATATAGAGTTGATTAGTTCGTCTAAGAGGTATGTGAACTATTCCTTCTTTCTTTGGCATGATTTTTATTTAATGAAGGTACGGCGGACGTACTTGATTCTTATACAGTTTAATTCCTAAAGAGGATTGTTATGCGAAGTACCTATGATTTTTCAGCAAAGAGTTTATTATGACATTATATTAATGATTTTATTAAGAGTCAAATGATAAATTTTACTTGCATATGGTTACTCATGATATCTACTTGTGCTAAGTGTTACTACTTCACCTCACCGAGTCCCGGGCCGGGTTACGATTCGTGCACAACCTTGCATTGTTCACCGAGACCCTCACTAGAGGGTCGGGTTACGTAGGATGGATCCATAGATGAGATATGACTTTACCGAGTCCCAGCATGGGCTGGGTTATGATATGATTCCACCGAGTCCCGCATTAGTGGGCCGGGTTACGTTACGGTATATATATGTATATGGACAGGGCATACATGTTTTCCTGACTTGACTCTCATGTTTATAAGGCACAACTGACTTTTATGGTTTATGGCACAGTTGGATTTGGATCCTGAGTTTTATACTGATCTCCTGTTTCTGTTGGCTACTTATGATCTCTTTTACAGCTTCATGTTTTACATACTCAGTACATTATTTCGTACTGACCCCCCTTTCCTCGGGGGGGGGGGGGGGGAGGGGTGCGTTTCATGCCCGCAGGTACATGCTCTCGCCAGTTTGGTGAACCTCAGGCCTAGGTTCCTACTCAGCAGGTTGGGAAGCTCCTTTGATCCAGAGCTTTGTCATTTTGGTACCGAAACTCTTTTAGACTTATGTTTGTATTTAGGGGCACGACGGGGCCATGTCCCGTCATATGTCGTTGTTCTTCTTATAGAGGTCTGTAGACAGTGGTGGGTTGTACTTATGTAAGGGTTATAACTCTGTTTTGGTCAGCCATATCATTGTACTCTATGTTGGGGGTGTTCCCGTGTATATGTTATCTTATCTGTTGGCAGCCTTGTCGGCTTTCCTGTATATTGTGTTGGCTAGTTGTGACTCCTCAGGAGCCAGGTACATTCGGGGGTAAAGGCAGCCTTGTCGGCTCGCCTACCCTGGCATATGTTGTTATTGCAGCATTATGCTGCCGAATTTCAGACTCATTAAGTGTTAGTTGGATTATGTGTGACAAGTTAGTGTAATGACGTCATTAGGGCGGTTAGTCGCGGCCCGTCGGGTCGGGTCGTGACACACATCTCTCGTCACGTCACATTTGACGAGACGATCTTTCCTTTTGCAAATATTCAAAAATTCCGAAACACAAACTATACCTTTCTAGACGAGTCCGACACCAATGTCACCGTCCACAACCATTACGATCGGTCAGCCTCGGTCACCTGTCTCTCCGACCAGTCCCGTCGTCCCTCCGACACCACTACCTTCCCCTGTGTCATCTCAATCATCCGCCGACGTTTCGACCAGCCCAGAACCAATAAATACCCATCGGAATAATCCCAGTACCATCATCCAAACCTATATCCCACCACCGCGACCCTTCCCATCTCGTCCTCACCGTCGCCTGAATTGATATCGCTTCACCAAACCCCACCTGTTTCGACCACACCACCGACCCCACCCAACCTCTCATAGTCACCCGACACAACCAACCATATCCCTCATTCTGTCGTGACGTCTCTCCACCCACTGTCGCCGATCAACCCTTCACAAAACCAGAACTACAATATACCCAGAACCTGACACCCACCCAAACCTAGATCCCACAACACAACACTGATCTGACCCCCAACCTACACCCGCACCTACACACCGTATGGAAACCTGTGCCCAACATGAGATTTTCAAACCCAAAGTCCAGTTTAACCTATCCACACAGACCATATCCCCAAAAACCCAAAACTAGACCCCAATTGAAATGCGGCCATGCGTCAGGAATTTAATGCTCTAACGAAACAACACACTTGGGATTTGGTTCCTAGCCCGGATGGGGTAAATGTGATCTGTTGCATATGGCTATTTCGTCACAAATTCAGAGACAATGGTGACTTAGAGCGTTATAAGGCTAGACTTGTGGCTAATGTTACTATTCAGCATAAGGGTATTGATTGTGGTGAGACATTCAGTCCGACTGTTAAACCGGCTACTATTCACACAGTTCTGAGTATTGCTATTGGTAAGCATTGGTCGATTCATCAACTTGATGTGAAAAATGTGTTTCTACACGGGGATTTGAAAGAAACTATTTACATGCACCAGCCGCCTGGCTTTGTCCATCCAACAGCCCCTCAGTATGTATGCAGTCTTCGTTACTCACTTTATGGTTTGAAACAGGCCCTTAGAGCGTGGTATGATCGCTTTGCACATTACATTATGCGGATTGGGTTCGTATGCAACAAGCGTGATACTTCGCTATTTTATTTTTCATCAAGATAGTAACATTGCTTATTTATTGTTATAAGTGGATGACATTGTGCTTACTGCCTCCTCTGATTTGTTGAAAAATGTGATCATCGCATTGCTTAAAACTGAATTTGCTATGATTGACTTGGGGAAGTTGAGTTATTTTGGGGGATTTCAGTGACTAGATCTGTAGATACTATGTTTTTGTGTCAGCGTAAGTATGCACAAGTGATAGTGTACATGGCTAAAATGGAAAACTGCAAGGTCATGTCCACTCCGGTTGACTCTAAATCAAAGCTTAATGCTATTGATGGCGATCCAGTGTCCGATATCACTCTTTACAGGAGTCTTGCAGGTGCTCTACAGTATCTTACTTTCACCTGGCCTGATATTGTTTATGTCATTCAACAGGTGTGCTTATTCATGCATGCCCGCAGGGAGCCTCATTTCACTGCCCTTAAGCGTATCATTCGCTACGTCAAAGGCACAATTGATTATGGGTTGTATCTATACCCCTCATCACCGTCCAGGTTGTTATCATATACAGATGTTGATTGGCAGGTTGTCCGGATACGCGACGCTCCACCTCTGGCTATTGTGTGTTCTTAGGGGCCAATCTCATCTCCTGGTCTGCCAAGAGGCAAGCCACATTATCTCGTTCGAGTGCAGAAGCAGAGTATAGAGGAGTTGCAAATGTTGTTGCTGAGATCTGTTGGCTCTGAAACCTTCCTTTGGAGCTTCAGTATCCTTGCGTAAGGCGTCCTTAGTTTATTGTGATAACATATCCGCCATATATTTATCTCATAATCCGGTTCAACATCAGCGAACCAAGCATATTAAGATAGATATCCACTTTCTTCGTGAGAAGGTTGCTCTCGATCATGTCAAGGTATTGCATGTGCCTTCTTTGTATCAGTATGCGGATATTTTCACAAAAGGTCTTCCTAGACAGCTATTCCTCGACTTCAAATCCAGTCTTAGCATCCGGCCTCCTCCCGCTCCGACTGAGGGGTGTATTAACGTATATTCTAAAATATATCCCATATATTTTGTAATATTTAGTGTTGTATAATTATAGTAAATTTAAGATCCTTATTGTATTAGAATTCCATATTGTACACACTATATATATTTGTATTAATGAAAAAGACTCTTTAAGGGAGATTAATAAAATCTTACAGTAAATAATAATAAAAAAATTAAAGTAGGGAAGAAATTTTCTTTCTCTAATATTTCCGCCGACATTTTGTTGAATTTCCTTATTTGTTTAACAAAACATTCCATATGTATTATGCTTATATTCAAAGAAGTATAGACTGAATGACTTTCCTTATTTAACAAAACATTCCTTATGTATTATGCTTATATTCACGTGTGTATATTGTGTAATTTTTCCAAAGTTTGGACTAACTAACAAAACCAACTTTGACAAGTCTACTTAATTACGACTTCAACTGACTCTATTACCCATAACAAAACAAATGATGTTCTTTCACATAAATTGACAATCATATGGTAACCTTATTTATTTTTCCAGCATCTGCCTTGTGTTGGCAGAAATACTACTTTGTATGCTGTTTTCCTCAAAATAAAAAAATAAAGTGCAACTTTCCATTTTACAAAAAAAAAAAAAAAAACTTTCCATAATACCCGAAGTTAAATATGGAGAAATTAAATAAGGAATTAAACCGTAGTATACATAACCATTTATTACATATTACACGCTACAAATTCAACCGGTCTATAAGGTTGGCAAGCTTCTATATATACCCACACAAATTAGTGCCTGCTCTTTTCACTTATTATTATTATTTTGTAATTCCTCTCTTTGATTTTTCAAGTTTTGCTTTGTCTTAAGGTTCTCTCCTTCACCTTTTTAACTCACTTTTTCTGTGTTATTGTTTTTATTATAGCATGGCTTGTGATAATATTAATTGCTTCTCCGTTAGAGCTTAAATTCTGTGCGCTTGCTAGCTTATAATGTATACCTTTCTTTTTACACCATTTAAGATTACCTACGATAATAGGTAATTCTTCATAGTTTAACATGAAAAGTAGAGCAATATCCTGTTATAGCCGGTTGACGTAAAAATTCTTCATATTGTTATAGTATATAAGTTAAATCCTTTTTAATTCTTCACTCTCTTTTATTTTGCATGTTTTTTTGATATTATTCATGCATGGACTTTTTTTAAACGTTGATGTTTTTGTGTTGCAGTGTGTGGAAACATGGAAAAGATGGGTTTCAAAAAGCAAAACAAAATAGTTTTGTGGTGGTTCGCTGTTGTTTTCCAATTTCTCTTGCTTGTCAATGGTTCAAGGGTTCACCATGATAGGTGTTACACTAAAAACTTCCTTATTTCGGTCTTATTTTATGAAATAGTCGGAAGCTTCCGTTGAAGTTGCATACATCGTTAACGTCAGTGTAAATAATTTTTATCTATTACAATAGATAAAGATGATTAGATGGTGTAAACTCACCGACGATGCATATAATTAACTTAAACTTAGTTGTTTAACGTATTTATAGATACAATATTTGGATTAATTACTTGAAATTTTTGACTCATTTATTTTCTCTTCTAATTTCAGGAATACTCTAACCAATGGTAGTCGCAAATTGCAACAAGTTTCTCCTCCTGTCACAATGACTATTACAACTGGCTATGTAACTACCTAATTCTTTTATACGATTACTTAATTGTTTAGCATCTCATAATCAACGTTTATTCGTGATCATTATTGTCCTAATATTTATGTTTTACCAGGAAAAAATTGTCAATTACTACTTGTTTATAAGAAGTATTAATTAATTATTAAGTTAATTAAAAACTATAAGTTTGAAGCTTTCATGATAAAGGTGTTAATGAATTTATGAACTAATATTTTACCTAATTATCAGGTGGTAATTGATAATGGTATTGTGCAACTTTCTTTAACTAATCCCACTGGAGCAATTGTTGGAATTAAATATAATGGGATCGATAATCTCCTTGAACCCTTACAAGAAACACAGAGGGGGTAAGCTACATTGTTTTTAGAGATTAAGAAATTACTTGGTTATTAAATTAATTCTTTTAATTTATTAAAACTGCAGATATTGGGATACTGTGTGGAGTGGTAAATTTGACACGTAAGAATCTTTGTTTTTACATTCTTACGTTATATAATTTCTTCAACTAAATAACATAACACAAATATTTTTCTTTATTTTAAAAAAAATGAATTTTATATACATTATTCTTTATATTTTGGCAGGCTTTTTGCGTCAAAGTTTACTGTGATAGCACAAGATGTTAATAAAGTTGAAGTTTCTTTCAAAAAAACATATGATCCTTCAAGTGGTAACAATCCTCCTCTAAACGTTGACAAAAGGTGAGATTTATTTTAGAAAATTAATGGCACTTTTGATAATATATTGAAATTACTTGAATTTTTTTGTTGATTTGTATTATAAAAATAAAAATATATAGGTATGTGATGCTGCGTGGGAGTTCTGGATTTTATTCATATGGAATATTTGAACACCTAAAAGGATGGCCTGATCTAAACTTGGATGAAGCAAGAATTGCTATTAAGCTCAGCAAATCACTGTAAGTTCATAAGTCTATATATAGTTATCCTTACAATTATTAATCTTTAATTTAATGCTTTCAATTTTTTTATGAAATACTCAAAATAATTGAAGATTGTCTCTCCATGACACATGTCTAACTATGGTGGACATATATCTGGTTGAACCGAAATAACCGACCGAACTGATTTATTTTTAAATTCGATTTCGGTTATTTAGATATTTCGGTTTTAAGTTTTAAATATTCAATTTTTCGGTTCGTTTTTCGATTTTCAAATATTTTAAATTCGGTTAACCGAAAAAAACTAATTTTTAGGTTATATATGTAACATTTACATGATACATATTCTGTTACTTATCCATATCCACAACCAAAAATGAAATAGGCCCAAATACAAAATACTGCTCTTGTAAACATTATTGGTATAATTGGAACTGGAGCTTTGCATAAGTTTCTGAAATCAAAGTGTAGGCTTCATGGAAACATAAATTGAGAAGGTGGTGAACAAAACCAACGACAACTGCATTCTGTTCGAGGAAAATTTACCGAAAGCAAGATATGAGTTTCTAGTTCATCGTTTGGTGGGCATATTAAAGCAATTCTATATGTTCTGAAGAAAAATTTCTAAACTCCCTTCTTAAGTTTTTATGTATCATATCAAGAGATCGTTATGGGCTCTAAGCAAGTCGGTTTTGTAAAACCTAACTGAAATAAACCAAACCAGAATTGCAAAAACCGAACTTGAACCGGAGTTATTTCAGTTCGATTTCGGTTACCATTTTTATCAAATCGAAAATAAAAAAATCGAACTGAATCGACCACCCCTATGTCTAACTTCTCATTGTGTGTATTTGTTTGCGTGCGTGTGTGACATTCTCAAGTTCGTTCGGATATATTAAATTAAACACTACCAGAAATAGAGGTTTTCTCCACCGGCATTCAGTGTGAAATTTATACTATAAAACATGATTTTTCCATCGCATTCCCACAGAACCAGCTCATGGTGGAAAATAAATTCTCATTGGAAAAAAACTTCTTAATTTGTTCATTTAAAAACACTATTATTTAGGTTTTTTCCACTGACATTTAGTGAGAAATAAACACTGAATATTTTTTAGTGAAAAAATAGATAATTTTTAGCAGTGAAAGTCTTTTGCATAATCAACATTACTAGAACACATGCAAATTACTTATGAGACGTTCTCGTAGAAATGTCAGATTTACTGATGGAAAGTCCGTTAAACCCTCATAAACATTTCCGACAAACACACTTTCGAAATTCTATGGCAAATTCGCAAGTTTCTAGAAATGTAAATTAAAGGGATAATACTTATTATTTTGGATTTTAACTTGTGAAATATTTGCTGATTCTTTTTCTATTTTTTATGACTAGGTTTCACTATATGGCAATATCAGATGATAGGCAAAGGGTAATGCCATCAGAAGAGGATCGTACAAGTGGCCAAGTTCTTGATTTTAAAGAAGCTGTTAAACTCACAAATCCATCCAATCCTAAACTCAAAAACGAGGTAATATATTTTTATCAAGTTCCTGTTTTGTGCACTAATAATATAAAGAATCACGTTAATATGACTTATAATAACAAATACGGAGTAGTAACTTCTTATACCAAATTTTGTACCGAGAGCGCAAAAATCTTTTATATTATCTTGCTAATTTTAAGTGTTTTGTTTATCTTTTAGGTTGATGACAAGTACCAATATTCGGATGAGGTTAAAAATATTAAAGTTCATGGGTGGATTAGTGATACTCCACACATGGGTTTTTGGGTAATTTCACCAAGTTATGAATATTGCAATGGTGGACCTATGAAGCAAGATCTTACCTCTCATGTTGGTCCAACATCTATGGCTGTAAGTACATATAGCTACAAATTATCATATAACCATAACGAGAAAAAAAAATTTAACTAATATACACGGACAGTTTTAACAAAGTTTACATTATTTCTATGAAAGATAATATATGTATATATATACTACTAATGCTACTAAATAAGAGTGAATTTTAAATTGACGTTTCCATCGGTAATATCGGACTTGGCAGTGTAACGAATTTTACACTATCATGTATAAAAGTTAAACTCTATGAAAAGATATATACACCACTACTACTACTACTAAAAAGGAGTGAATTTTCGATGGACGATCCTATTAAAAATATGGGATTTACCGCGGAAAATCTGTGGAAATTTGCGTTTTATTAATTAGTACTATTTTTGTAAGTAAAATAGTTATAAATGTTTGAGCGATTTACCTCCTTTATTGTACAGATATTTTTCAGTGGCCATTATGCAGGGCCACAATTGGGAGTTTCACTAACAAATGGAGAGGCATGGACTAAAGTTTTTGGACCTGTACTTTTCTATGTTAATTCAGATTCTAGTAATGATCATAGCATACTTTGGGAAGATGCCAAAAGACAAGTAATCTCCATTTACAATATTGTTAATTTCACTTAATTAATAAAATTTTCTACAAAAAAATGTATGAGTAAATACTATTTTTTGTCAAATTAACAGATGAATGAAGAAACTAAAAAATGGCCATATGATTTCCCTGCATCAACGGACTATCTCCATGCAAATGAACGTGGCTCAGTTAGTGGTCAATTAATGGTCCATGACTGGTAATTTTCTTAGTTATTCCCTAGTTTGTGGGTATATTCTTCACACTGATGGTGTATATATTTTTAGTGATTTATAACTTGATATAATAAAATAGCTAAGAGATTATCATAAATAGCCGACAACCAATATATAGCCGGTAAACATATAATATATATATAAAATATACGTATATACTATGTATATTGACTAAAGACTGTAAATATATTTGACCGAGCAGCCAATTGTGTAACTTTCCCTGTGATTAAAGTTTTTCTTATTTCATAAATGTTGTTTAATTAGGTACATAAACAAAGATGCTTTTCCTGCAAAAGGTGCATATATTGGACTTGCTGAACCTGGAGTTGTTGGATCTTGGCAAAGTGAGACCAAGGTAATGCCTTTTTGTTATATCTTTTTATACATAGAACTTGAATATATGGTTATCAGTAATTTAATTACATCAAAATGAAGTTTTACTTATTTATTTATTATTGACAGGGTTATCAATTTTGGACTCAAACTGATAATTCTGGTAACTTCAAGATAAATAATGTTAGACCTGGAATTTATGGATTATATTCTTGGGTCACTGGAGTTATTGGGGATTACAAGTTCTCTTCTAATGTGCTCATCACACAAGGTAATTTAACCCCCCCCCCCCCCCCCTCACTTTTTTTTAATTTTCAAATGTATTCTATCTGCTTCATTTTATATGACGGTATTTAACTAAATAATTATAAAATTTAAGAAAAAATAATAGAACTTTGACACATGTCAATAGCATCTTTAGAATTTCTAAACATAAACATGCAATGACGTTTCTGCAGCCAAAGGTGAATATGTCCAAGATTTCAAGTTTATAGGTTTTGATTTTAGCTTTTTAGAGTTATTTGGTTACGTTCTAAATTAATAATCTATATATTAAATGAATTCTTAAGATAAATACAGGGTTTGGATCTATGCGAAACTCGTGCCTTCTACTTTACCTTTGCCTCTGTCTATAGCTATACGAGCATAATAACATGTCTAAGGATAAAATAAAAAGTTTAACTTGTAAAGAGTTTTTAAATTTTTTTAACTGAACAAAAAGAAAATATTATTATATAATATAGAACTAATGAAACACTTTGGTATCATATAATTTCTAACATAAATGATTTAATTGTTGCAGGAAAGGACACAAATTTGGGTCCAATAATTTTTGAAGCTCCAAGAAATGGTCCAAATCTATGGGAAATTGGATATCCAGACAGAACTGCTGCTGAATTTTTTATACCTGATCCATTGCCTGGTCTTCAAAATTATTTGTACATTAATAGTACTGTACATAAGTAAGCTTTAATTAATTAATTAATCCTAATTTTATTTTACATAAAACAAAACTCTAAAAAATTGTTTCATATATAAGAAAAAACCAATTTCATTATCATTTGTTTGCTAATTACAGGTTTAGACAATATGGTTTATGGGATCGTTACACGGATTTATATCCTAATGGAGATTTAGTATACAAAGTTGGTGTTAGTGATTTTCGAAAAGATTGGTTCTTTGCTCATGTAAACAGGTAATTAATTAGTAATCAATAAGATAATATTGTTTCTTTAATTATTTCTTTGTCTAATTATCTTAGTAATTAATTGTATGTTTTTAATATTTTTCAATTTTTTAAAATAAATTGCAGGAGAAATAAGGATAAGAGTTTTTCACCAACAACATGGCAAATTTCATTTGATCTTACAAATGTGGATAATGCTGGCACTTATTATCTTCGTATAGCTTTGGCTTCTGCAACATATGGCCATTTGCAAGTATGGTCCCTCACCTCTGTTCTCACTATCTTTTAGTTTTAAAATGGGATAATAACATTTTTGGTCCCTTAATTATTGATAAATTTTTATTTTGGTTTTCATGATATATGACTCAACTTCTACCTTGCATTAGTTAAATGTGTATTATTCGTCCTTTTATATAGAAAATATGTTATATTTAGACTATTTTCATAAGTATTACCCTTATATATGAGTAACAAGATAAGCTTAACATAACACTGAGTTAAGTGTGCTTAGTTAAAAAATGTGTGACTATTCTCAAGTAAATGGAGAAAAAATGTATATTTGAAGTCCTTAAAGATTAAATGTGCTCAGTTAGATATTACAAGAACTAAACTCACGGTTACCAATAACCGAGGGACCAAATATCAAATGAGTTTAAGTTTTATGAACTGACGATGTAAAAAGTATTACTTATAATCAAGTCATTATAAGGTAATTACGTACTCTATTTTTTTGTTATAACTGAATAGTAATATGGTAAAAAATGTAGGTAACTTGCCATAAACAAGTTAAAATAGGAACTAGTCTACTTTTATTATTATTATTATTTTGTCCTTTATACATTATCTACATAAAATTAAAGGTAACATTTTATTTAATTTCTGAAATATAGGTGTGGATAAATACTCCCTCAAAACCAAGGCCATGGTTTGATAGTTCACAAGTTGGGATGAGTAATACAATAGCAAGACATGGAATTCATGGACTATATATGATTTTCGATATTGAATTTCCAGGGACTGAACTTCACATTGGTGAAAATATAATATACTTGAAGCAAGCATCAGTTTATGGTCCTTTCACTGGACTAATGTATGATTATATTCGTCTTGAAGGCCCTTCATAATAATAATAAAAAAAAAAGGGAGATGTTGAGAATTAGAAGATAGATTTTATTTCCCAAACAATCATTTTTATTTATTTATAGTTAGTCATATTTTTTTTATTTTGATATTCAATTTTTTTTATTGAGAATGGGTATTGTTCTCGAGAATAATGTTTTTATTACTACAGTCTAATAATATTTTCTCTCTTCCTTGGTATTTTAGTTTTGTTTGTTTAGTTTTCTCTCTTCTAATGTGGCTATTACATATGTTTTTATGTGATTAGGACTTGTTAGTTTAATTCTTTTTATGATCTTGGAGGAAATGGTCAAAGTTTATTTTAGAAGGATAATATACATCAGTTTATTTTAGTTTTGTTTGTTTAGCTATCCACTTATTATAAAAATGGGTAGAAACCCAGAAGTTATGTTTAGCTAACTTGCTGGAATTCCTTTAGATTTGCTTGAATGAAAATTTTTGCTAGTTGGATTTCTCCCATTATAAAAAAAGAAAAGAAAAAAGATTTCAGTTCAAATTAAGGGACTAAAAAGATAACTAATTAAATCTAATTAATTGTATATGTGCCAATTAAAAAATGACACAGGTATGAATTAATCAGTTATAATCTTATATTTTGCCTACACTTTCTTCGCCATCTCAACATTTTGGGGGCTTATTTGGCTATTTTCTGTATGATCTTGTAAAGCTTATTAACAATTTTCGAAAGGACAATTCAATGATTAAGAGGTCATAATTTGAATCACGGTATTACAAGTTCAACTTTTTTTTTTTTAGCTCAAATTGTGGATCGATCGTTACACTACAACTTCTGTATTTCGTACTCTCATGTTAGCTCTATGGGAAAAAAAGTAACATAACTGTTAACAAAGACATAATTTTTGACCAAGTACTTACATACCTAAATGTCTGTCCTTTTTGACTAAATAGTACTTCCAATTTATACTAAGCTGATTGGCTATATATAGAATTTCAAAAAACTAAACTTTCAAATTTTGTGATTTAAAATAATCATAAATAAGTGTATAGCTATTATCATCTCATCAAAGTTAAAATGGAAAATTTAAAATTAAATTATTTTAAATATATTAAAAAGATAACATTATTTTTAAAAGACTAAAAAAGAATATGGCACATATAATGAGATATAGAAATGTTAAAATAAACTGTAAAACAGAACCAAGCCGATAAATCAAATCACCAAAAATTCGACTTAAATTGGTTTGGTTTGGTGATAAACTAAAAAGAATCAATAATATTTGATTTGCTTTGTTTGAACAAAAAGAAAATAATATTTGATTTGATTTGTTTTAACAAAAAGAAACCCGGACCAAATCGAATCTAAAAGTCATGAAGTCCTTCATTCTTTCGTTTTGCTACACAATCCAAATCCGACATCAATCAATTATCAAGAAGAAAAGTTGTAGCCCATTTATTATTTGGTAAAAGTGAAAATAATAGGTATCCGAATGTGACATTTTCTGAAATATTAGGTTTATTTTGATTATTTGGTAAAACTGAAAATAATAGGTGTCGCGCCCGTTTTTAACCAGGGGTCACGACGTGATGGATCGATTCCCTCTGGATCGGATAAAAAACGCTTGCTTTGAGGAGTCGTCACCTAATTATTCTAAGGTAAATTATGGCACTTAAATGTTAACTAAATGCGGCAAAATAATCCAATTTTGGTCTGCGAAACTAATGAGATTCTAGGTAAGAGTTCTTTATTATCCTAAACGGATATTTTTTCATCGGCCAGAGTGCAGTATTTATTTAAATCAGTAGAACAATAAAGAAAACAGAAACTGAGAAAACAATTTCCGAAGGACACTGCCTCAAATTTAATTTCATTGACCAGAGTGCAATATTTGTTCAAATCTGTAAAACATTAAGATATCCGTGTACAGATGTTTAAATGCTAAAAACAACAAACTGAAACAGAAGAGCATTTTCCGAAGGAGCACGACCTCAAATTCAATTTCATTGGCCTAAGTGTAGTATTTGTTCAAATCAGTAAAACGGTAAGATATCCGTGTACAGATGTTTGAATGCCAAAATAAACCAACAGTTTGCAATTAAAACGTTCGACCCGAATGCTAAAATTTTCGGACCGAAGCAGGGTTCGGAAGGTTTCTGAAAACCCGATCTGGATTCTGAAATTCGACTCGACCCGGATATTCACAAAAACAGTAAAGAAAATTAGGTATTTCGACCCAGTTCCGAAAAAACAAACCCGGATAGATGACCTGGATTTCGGGTCGACCCGACCCGAGAATTGCAACCCGAAACAATGGTGACCCGGAAATAATTTTTTTTGCATTTTTCAAATAAGCAACAATCAGGAAATTTACCCAAACCGAGTCGACCCGACCGGGATCGGTGACCCGACCCGGATCAGGGGGTTCCGACCCGAATCGATTTCGTTCCAAATTTCAGATAACCAACAACAAAATATCAAACATATAAATCTGGAAATCTATCCAAACCGGGTCGACCCGGATAAGTGACCCGACCCGAATCGATTTCTTTCCAAATTTCAGATAACCAACAACAAAATATCAAGCATATAAATCTGGAAATCTTACCCAAATTGGGTTGACCCGACCCGAACAGTGAACCAAATCGGAAAACCCGAAAACAGTGAAGAACAACAACAAAAGCAGATTTTTCGGATTATATTTCAGACTCTTCAAGTTGAAGAACATATGCAAAGAAGAACAAATACCCTTAAGAAGATTTCGGGTTTCAAAACTTAATGCTCGATTTTCGGACCTCAAAATTCCACCAAAACAGACCAAAAACTCCGACCCCCAAAATAGTGAAAAAAGGGGGGTTTATATAGATGGATTCGGACCTCAAAATCCCCCCTAAAACCGAGTTTGAAATCGAAAATAAAGGGGCAAAAAGTTGCGGATTTTAAGGGTTGAAATCACGGGTTTTGGGGGTGTAGGTATGGGTGAAGTGATGGGTGCGGCGTAGGTGATGTAGGGTGGCGGTGACCGGCGGGTTTCGAGGGTGTGGGGTATGGGGGTTGTCGACCGAAAGGGTGTGTTTGGTGAAGGAGAGAGAGAGGAGAGTGTTTTTTGTGTAGGGTTTGGTTTTTGGGGAATAAAAGGGGTTGATCGAATTGGGCTCGGGTAGGTTGGGCCGCCGGTTGGGCCTCGTGGGTTGAAACAAAGATGGTGGATTTGGGCATCTTTTTATGGGTTAATTGTTTTGGGTTAGGAAATGAATGGGTGTTGGGTGAAATTGATTTGGGTTAAAATAAATAAAAAGGGGTTTAAAATGTTTTGAAGAAAAAAATGTAAATTATTTAAATAAAAAATAAAAATATAATGATGTGAATATAATATTTACGGAATGCTCAATGCTTAATTAGAATTAAAAAAAAATGCGATGCAATTTTGTGAAAATAAAATAACATAAAATATTAGGATAAAGGTATGATTATGATATTAAAATGCAAATGACAGTAAAAAATATAAATAATAATAATGATGATATATATACATATATATGCCTATATTTTAAAATTGTTTTGAGGTTTCAAAAATATTTAAAATTGCAAATAAAATTGAAAAAGATGGGACAAAATTGGGTGTCAACAGATGCCCCTCTTTGGCCGGAGACGATGAAAGAGTTTTCGGACAAAGAAGTTGACTGAGTATCCAATTTTGTCCTGATCATCGGGCTTTGAACGAGGAGTAGGGATGCACGGGTAGAGATAGAACTCCGAGGGAGAAGAAAATGCAAAAATTGGTGCAGATTCAAGAAATATTGCCCCCAGTGTCGAATTATGATGACACTCGTTGCAGATGTGGCAAAATACTGGGGGAAGGGCGGAACAACGTTCGAAGTACTTCCTCAATGCAGATGATGTCGTTGCATAGGCGTAATGAGATGACGTCGTTGCTTAGACCTTATGCAGATGGCGTCGTTGCATAGGCGTGATTGAAATTAAAATACCCACATTAGAAGGTGGGCGCCCGACTGAAATTAAAATACCCGCATTATAAGGTGGGCACTTGACTGAAATTAAAATACCCGCATTAGGAGGTGGGTGCCTGACTGAAATTAAAATACCTGCATTAGGAGGTGGGCGCCTGACTGAAATTAAAATACCCGCATTGGAAGGTGGGCGCCTGACTGAAATTAAAATACCCACATTGGAAGGTGGACGCCTGACTGAAATTAAAATACCCGCATTAGGAGGTGGGCGCCTGACTGAAATTAAAATACCCGCATTGGAAGGTGGGCGCCTGACTGAAATTAAAATACCCGCATTAGGAGGTGGGCGCCTGACCGAAATTAAAATACCCGCATTTGAAGGTGGGCGCCTGACAGAAATTAAAATACCCATATTAGAAGGTGGGCACCTGACTGAAATTAAAATACCCGCATTGGAAGGTGGGTGCCAGATTGAAATTAAAATACCCGCATTAGGAGGTGGGCGCCTGACTGAAATTAAAATACACGCATTAGGATGTGGGCACCTGACTGAAATTAAAATACCCGCATTAGATGGTGGGCGTCTGACTGAAATTAAAAATACTCGCATTGTACGGACATAGTGCAGTTGGGACCTTGTAGGTCAAGAGGGTGCTTTTGTACAGACGCCGAACAGGAACGTGATCCTTGTGGGCTCAACTGTAATGCGGAAGTTCTTTGCCAAATTAACCACACACGTTGTGGCTTCCCTGCCTTTGTCCACCTGAAGACCTGCACTCAAAGAAATTCGTGAGCTTGGGGTAGGTGCGGTTGATTCGCATTGACTTTGTAGCTTTGGCTCTTGACGCTTGCAAGTTCTGACTAGTTTGTACTGAAGACTTATTTGCCCGACGCTTTTCCATGTCCATTGGCGTATTCTTGCGGTGAACCCTTAAAATTTGCCCCAGTTTCTGGTATATGTGAAGGTGCTGAACTTCCAACTGCACAAAACCGAGTTTGTGTAGGCAGCTTGCTTGTCCTATTAAGGCGATCATGTGGGCCAGTTGTGTTGTGTGCAAGATAAGGGAATAAAATTTCCAATAGTGTAACTGAAGCCGATATAGGCCGCCTACTTATTCCGACAAGGGAAATCAGGTCATAACGTAGTTCGTTACAAGCAAAAAAGGATTGTGAAGTTTTCCAAAATGGGATCGAAGCCGATGTGGCCGCCTCCGTATCCCGCCGAGGGAATCAGGTCACAACGTAGTTCGTGTGGCAAAAGGAATTTGTAAGGGTTTTCTAAAAAATGGAACAGAAGCTGATGTGGCCGCCTACGTATCCCGCCGAGGGAGTCAAGTCATAACGTAGTTCATGTGGCTATCGGGGAATGGAAATCAAATTCTGGGTTGTTTATCCGAGACTTTGTGGGAAAAAGGAATTTGACTTTGTAAAATGTTTTTTGGTAAAAGAGAGTGATTAGAGTTTGAAAAATAATGCAATATATTTTGCAAGGTTTTTTTAAAAATAAAATAAAATATGAAAAAGACAGAATCACGTCTTGACTTCAGTTGGTACCAACAATTAGTATTGTGCTGATGGGCTCCTGTTATTTGCTTTCTGTTTAACCGAGACTGACTACAGGGTAATTCTTATAGCTTCAGATGCTACCTCAGACATACCTGAGTATCGACACTTGCTTCAAGCCAAGGTTTCAACATATACGCATCTTCATGTTTCAAATGCCCTCACTAAAAGAAAGTCCCTTTCTCACATGTATTTCTTTTTTGATATTGTGGGGGTTTTTTGACTTCTTCTTTGTGTGAAGTCGTCCTTTTGTTTTGTTTTGTTTTGTTTTCCTCTTTTGGGAACATTGCAACTTCAACTCGGATCTTTTTCAGCAATTTGCATATTTCTGATGCGCTCAAGGAGGTCGGGCCAAGAGAGGGATAGTGCGTGTATGCACTTAGAAAGGGTATAGGCATAAGATGTGGTTGTTAAAAAAATAGGTTTTAGGCTCAAAAGGGAAGTGCTACGGATAATGTTATTTGGTACGCTGGAAAGGCTCAAACGGATCAAAGAAAGCCTACGATCATTTCCTATACCAAGTGTTACTCATGATTTCGCCTCAACAAACATTCGAGCCAAGTTCTAGATCACAATGCAATGCAATTGAACTTATTCTAAAACTCACCACACAATGCATATGAAACGATGAGGTTGGTTTTATTCATATCTTGGAAGTATGCAAAGAAATTTTTCAAGTGTCGCCATAGGCGTGAATGAGAGGTACCAAAAGAATCTATGGTTTACCACGAAGTCAGTCTTCTCCGCTTGTTCTTTCCTATGCACACTCCTAACTGTGTTGGTATTCAACCAAGTCAATCAATGACGCTTAAAATATTTTTGTATATATATATATATATATATATATATATATATATATATTTTTAAAGGGTATCGAACCCAAGTAGGGTTGCCTACGTATCTCATCTTTGACGAGAATCAGGTGTGCGTAGTTCGTTCAGATAGGTTATAAAAATGTATGCTTGAAAAAAAATTCATCCACGATAGGATAGTAAGAGTAAAAACTGTATAAAACAGATGATTGTTCACTATGGGACGAATGTAAAGTAAAATTATTGTCCACGATAGAATGAATGCAATGATAAAATGATTGTCCATAATAGGATGAATGCAATGAAAAAAAAAGATTGTCCACAATAGGATGAATGTAATGGAAAAAAAATGATTGTCCATGATAGGATGAATAAAAGATGGGTAAGCAAGATATGTCTCTTTCTAAGGTGGACAAGGCGAGTACATCCATTGTTAAGGTGGATGCGGAAGTATGTCCCTTTCTAAGGTGGACAGAGAAGTGCATCCCTTTTTCAGGTAGACAGGGAGGTGCGTCCCTTTGGCGGGTTCGTTCCACTTTCGTTGGGTAGCATTGCGCAAGGACTAGATTTACATTTTGGGGTGTCGAACCAGAGAAGGGCTACCTATGTATCACACCGCAGGGTGGGAATCAGGCACACGTAGTTCGTGAGGATATGTTGTAAAAATGTATGATATAAAGGAATTGTGTAACGAAAATTAAGCATATCAATTGAATTTACAAATATGTAAAAAAAAAAGTATAGACAAACTCAGAGTGATGTCTCGTTGAATCTGGTGTTGGCTGACTTCTTCCATTCAAAATATCTCCCTATCATCTTTGTGAAAGCTTTTTGCTTTGTTCTTTCCTGGAGTATCTCCAGGGATAATGTTTTAGAACGACCGCCCTCGACTGTTCCCGAGGACGGTCTTCCTGCAAAAATAAAAGCACTAGGTGAAAGGAGAAAAATTACGAATAGAATAATAAAATATGGGAGTGTGACAGTATAGTCAAAGACTCCCCTAATTGATTTGTTCGGACTGGAGGTCGGATGACTTCTTTAAGTCAAAGTACTTCCTGGTTATCTTTGTAAGAACTTTTTTTCCCTCCTGGAGTATCTCCAGGGATGATGTTTTATAACGACCGCCCTCGACTGTTTGCGAGGAAGGTCTTCCTGCAAAAATGAGAGAAATTGATGAAAGTAGGAAAGTCACAAAAATAATAAAATGTAGAAGTGTGACAGTATGGTCAAAGACTCCCCTTATTGCTTCACAAGGTCCGAGTCTTGATGTTCGAGAACACTTTATCCTCACAGTTTCTGTCCCGATGACCAAAAGATATGGCGTTGCCCCAGTAAAAGTTGATTGTAGTGCAATAGCTAAAAATTGCAAAGGACAAATGTTCATGCCCAGATTTGGAAGCGACATGACATGATATGTACAGAGTTGAAGTAGATAATTATTGCATTAAATAATATGCACAGAATGAAAAGCAAAAAAATAGCAAACAAATTATGCGAAAATTAAATGCGCGTCCTAACATGCATGGGGCTTCTCCTATGCCAGAAGTGAGCCTAAGCACCGAATATGCGATATTATGACGGATTAATCCAAGTTGTTAAACTGCAATGTTTTCGTTGAAAATGAAAACAAAATGAATGTACATTTTGCAATTTTGACATGTCATGATTATGCTTGGATTCGTCTATCATTATCACACTACACATAATATGATGATAGGTCGTTGGGTCGTGAGACATGTCGACAATTTGGGCGGTTTTCTTAATTGTGGAGTCGATACCAAGGATCGAACCACCTAGGGGTGAGCACGGGTACATGGTGCCCAGATACCCGATCGAAACTGATACTATCGGGTAGGTTTCGGGTAGATATATTATAATAACGGGTAGGTTTTGGGTATTAAAATTAGGAACCGATCAATATCGGGTCCGGTTCCGATTCTGGTAAATAGAGACCGGGTACCCGGACCCGGAACCGATACCCGGACCCTATGAACCTACCCCCATTTAAATTATTTAGTTTTGGGCTTTGGGGCGTTTAAGTTTTGGCCAGTCCGGTTATTAGGTTCCGAGCAACCCCTATTTAAATTATTAGTTTTTGGCCCAGTCTGGTTAAAAGGCCATATAGGCATATACAGTACACTACGCAGGTCGCCCTAATTTACTCTCATACTTTTCAATTTTCATTTAGAGGCAGAGGCAGGCAGCTCGCAGGTTCGCACCACTCGGCACTACTACGCAGCTCGCAGCCTCGCCATCGCCAGTCGCCATTACGTAGCTCGCAGTAGCCTCGCACTCGCAACCTCTACTCTCTCTTATTGTCACTGTTTCTCACTCCATAAGCTTGACAAAGGTTGCGGCGTTGCGCTCGAATTCCTCTCGGTCTTGTTAAAAGTAATGAATAGCCCTTAAAGTTGTTGCATAGTGAAGAACATTAGATTTTTGCATGTATTGGCTTATTCAAAACTGCATGAGATAGATCTGGTCTTGTGTGTGTTAAATAGTTCAGATTTCTGATGATTCAATAGAGAATATTCTGAATTAGTTTGGGTTGATTTTTGTTAGTTTAGATTGAATTAGTTTGGGTTGATTTCTGTTAGTTTAGATTGAACTAGTTTGGCTTGATTTCTGTTAGTTTAGATTGAATTAGTTTGGCTTGATTTCTGTTAGTTTAGTCTGAAGTAGTTTCGCTTGATTTCTTCTTCATCATAATGTTATTGTTTTTTATTGTTTGTTGTTAGTATTTGGGTTGATTTCTGTTAGAAAAGCTAGTATTTGGGTTGATATTTCCCTTTTATTGTTTGTTGTTATGCTCAATTTATTGGAGTTGTTGTTTTGTTCTCTCCTCTCATAATATTTTGATATTTAGAAAATTGAAAAGCTAGTATTTGGGTTGATTTCTGTTAGAAAACGCTAGTATTTGAGTTGATATTTCCCTTTTATTATTTGTTGTTATGCTCAATTTATTGGAGTTGCTGTTTTGTTTTCTCCTCTCATAATATTTTGATATTTAGAAAATTGAAAAAGCTAGTATTTGGGTTGATTTCTGTTAGAAAATTGGAGTTGATGTTCTGTTTTATTTTATTTTGATACATTTTTTTTGGTAGATGGCTGAGGCTAGCACGGCATCCACAACTCGTGCACCATCGAAAAAGAAGGCAACAAAATCTGAGGCTTGGGAGTATTTTGTTAAAGCAATAGATGAGAAAACTGATAATGTTGTTTCTATCTGTAATTATTGCAATGAAGGCTTAGCTTATAGTGTTAACAATGGTACTTCATCCATGTGGAAACATTTGAGAAGTTGCAAAAAGTATCCTCACAATATTGACAAGAAGCAAAAATTGCTTGGTGCTCATTTTAAAGGTAGTATAAATGGGGATAATGAGCATATGCTTAGCACTTGGAAATATGATAAAGATTTTTGTAGGCACATGTTGGCTAGGATGATTATTATTGATGAGCAATCATTTAGAACGGTTGAACGTGAAGGTTTTAGGGGGTTTATGTCTGCATTACAACCTTTATTTAAGCATATTTCAAGATTCACAATTGCTAGGGATTGCATGAAACTTTATGTTTGTGAAAACTCATGCTTAAAAGATAAGTTGTCATCTCTTAAATCTAGGATTGCTCTCACCACTGACATTTGGACTTCCATTCAAAATTTGAGTTACTTATGTCTTACCGCTCACTTTATTGATGAAAATTGGAATTTGCATAAGAGATTGCTAAACTTTGTTGTTATGCCTAGCCATAAAGGTAGGGATATTGGTAAGATGGTAGAAAAATATATAATTGAGTGGGGAATTAGAGATCGTATATCAACAATTACAGTTGATAATGCGAGCTCTAATGATGTGGCAATTGCTTATTTGAAGGACAAGTTAAGAAATACCCTTGTTTTGGGGGTGAGTTTTTTCATATGAGATGTGCAGCTCATATATTGAATTTGATTGTGAAAGATGGGTTGAGTGAGGTTCGTGAATCATTTAGTCGAATTCGAGCTGCAGTAAGTATGTTAGGAGTTCCCCAAGTAGAGCACAACAATTCTAAAGTTGTATAACTGAAGAGGGCATAACTTATAAGGGCTCTGTTTGTCTTGATATTAGTACGAGATGGAATTCTACATATCTTATGTTAGAAAGTGCTAGTAAGTTCAAACAAGCATTTGTAAGACTTGAAGATGATGATATGGCTTTTGTGACTGAGCTTGATTGTGGTGTCCCGAAAGATGAGGATTGGGAAAATGCATCCTTGTTGTCTTTATTACTGAAAAATTTCTATGAGGCTACTATTAGGATGTCAGGAAGTCTCTATGTGACAACTAACCATTATTTTCATGAAGTTATTAGCATGTTTTCAACATTAACTGAATGTGAAAGCCAAAATAATAATGAAAACCTTAAGGCGATGGCTACAAAAATGAGAGCCAAATTTGACAAGTATTATGGGAGTATTGAGAGAACAAACATGATGGTGTTGATAGCCGTAGTACTAGATACTCGATATAAGTTGAGATTTCTGAATTGGAGTTGTAGAAGGATTGGTGTTGATGATGCTAAAATATAACTAATCGTTAGTAAGGTAATGAATGTATTGGAACATCTTTTTGCATTCTATGACAAAAATCATTCTTCTATGGTTGATTCTAGTGCATTGGATGAGTCTCAAGGCTCTATTGACAATGTTGGTGGAGAAAATTTTGGTTTTGTTCATCCAGCTTCACTTGTCAAAGACCAAGATGAACTTGGTGGGGATTTAAGATCTGAATTGGAAAGGTACCTTAGTAGTCCTCGTGAGCCCAAAAATGAAACATTTGATTTAATGATGTGGTGGAATGCTGCTAAGTCGACTTACAAGGTTCTCAGTTTGATGGCTAGAGACATCTTAGCCATCCCCGTATCCACGGTAGCCTCGGAATCAGCTTTTAACACATCTGGTCGAGTGCTTGATCAATTTCGCAGCTCTCTAACTCCTAAATTTGTGAAAGCTTTGATTTGTTGCCAAGATTGGTTGCGCTCAACTTCAAAATCCATTAGTGTTGAGAAATATATGGAAGATGCAGAAAAATATGAGGAAGGTAAGTCAATAGGTCTTTCTTTATTTTTGTTTTATGGATTTGGGTTATTTAGAATTTTTATTTCTGTGTATTATCTTTTGTCTTGGAATCTCACAATAGTTTAATTTTATTTTTGTAGAGCTTACTTGTGTCACGGAAGACATAATAGCGGATTAGTATGCAAGTGGACGTGTGACATTTATGGGCGTTTCTTTAGAAGTTGTATTTTTGTTTTATGTTTATTTGGAATTTTGTAATGTATTCTTCATTTAGTGATTGTATTGTATCCTGTTCCTCCATTTCAGTCATTGATTTCAGTCATGGGAGACCCATTTTAGATTTTCAGTCACTGATTTCCTTCATTTTAGGCTCAAAAGCAGATCTGCAATTTCAGTAGTTTTGCAATGTTTTCTTCATTTATTCACTGGAATACTGGATTATGCAGATCTGAAATCAGCTCATATATTTCTGTTAAATGTCATTGGATTATGCAGTGTAGTTTTGCAATATTTTCTTCATTTAGTGATTGTGTTGTAGTCATTTCAGATTCAGTCACTGTGTTGTAGTCATTTCAGTTTTGCAATGTTTACAGGGTACCCGGGAACCCATTTCACGGGAGACCCATTTCAGATTTCCGTCCGTCACTATTTCCTGCATTTCAGATTTAGTCACTGATTATGCAGTAGTATTTATGACATAAATGATTTACAGGGTACCCGGGAACCTACCCGGAACCGCAGGGTCCGGGTAGGTTCCAGGTAATGATTGCTATGGGTAGGTTCCGGATAGTAGATTTAGGAACCGATCGTTTACTGGGTAGGGTCCGGGTAGTTCAAAAAAGTTAGGGTACCGGGACCCGCTCACCCCTAGAGCCACCTAAAATGTATGCATGCATGACTTAAGATAAATGGTGGTATAGCTCTATCCTAAATTTTCTAAGATTTGGCTTACTAGACTCAAGGTTCCCGAGCGGACTACTCGAGTGAAAAGGCTACGCGACCACCGGATGGTCCGGACACTCCGCGCATACACCGACTCTCCTAAAATTTGGAAATTTGAAAGAATTTGCGGGTGCGCGAAACATACCTCGCGTGTAATGTGTGATAGTGTCAATTTCCGAAGTGGAAGAAATATGAGCGGAATGCCAATTTAAGAAAAGAGTAAAGAAAATAGCAATTAAAGCAGTTAAACATACAAAGTTCCAAAAGGAAACAATTTAAAACAGTAGATCAAATAAGGAGCAAAATAAAATGCATTAATAATTAACCTGGATTTGCTATGGTTAAGAACCTGAAACTCCCCAGTGGAGTCGCCATGCTTTCGCGCCCGTTTTTAACCCGCGGCTCACGACGTAATGGGTCGATTCCCTCTGGATTGGATAAAAAAAGCTTGTTTTGAGGAGTCGCCACCTAATTATTCTAAGGTGAATTAGGGCACCTAAATGTTAACTAAATGCTGCAATATAACTCCAATTTTGGTCTTCGAAACTAATGAGATTCTAGGTAAGGGTTCTTTATTATCCTAAAGGGAAGAGGTTAGGCATCCTTTAAGATCCGCTAACTTGCGGTTATCCGGTCAAACTCAGGTTAATTATTATGCTAGAAAAATGCATTTTTTCCAAGTATAAAAAATAATGTTGCAAGTAGTTAACAAAAGAATGCATTTTGTACAAGTATGCATTTGTATGAAAATTGATAAAATATATGCAAGGTGATTTTTTATGGGCGACGGGCCTAAAAATAGATAAACTAGCGATGGATTTCCAGTTTTAGACTACCATATTAATTAATTCTAAGTCTACCTATTCTAAATATTTCAATAACTTCACGAGTACAATAATATTACAATACATAATGAAATAAAGCTGAATTAAATAAAGTAAAAACAACAACAAAATAAATAATCTCTGAGGGGTATTTACCTCCTTTGACTTTCATACATATGCCTTGCAAGTTGTCAAGAACAAACGGTTAGAAGCAGTTGAAAATAAATAACTTCGGACCCGTATCCAAAATAGTAAATGTATTTATTACGGAGGGCTCAGACTTAAATTTTGAAAAGATCATTCCAATCACGTCGTGGCTGTGAACATATGACATGTTGGTCATTTTAGTTGTCTTGCCTATCGAACATGTTGGTCTCTCAGGTAAAAAAAGATTTAAGTTTCATCCTTACCCAAAAGTTTTATTTTTCGTCTTTTCAACTGTGGAGGCTTAAAAAATCGACAGATATTTTTTCATCGGCCAGAGTGCAGTATTTATTTAAATCAGTAGAACAGTAAAGAAAACGGAAACTGAGAAAATAATTTCCGAAGGGACACGACCTCAAATTTAATTTCATTGGCCAGAGTGCAATATTTGTTCAAATCTGTAAAACAGTAAGATATCCGTGTACAGATGTTTAAATGCCAAAAAAAGCAAACTAAAACAGAAGAGCATTTTCTGAAGGAGCACGACCTCAAATTCAATTTCATTGGCCTAAGTGTATATTTGTTCAAATCAGTAAAACAGTAAGATATCCGTGTAAATATTTTTGAATGCCAAAATAAACAAACAGTTTGCAATTAAAACGTCCGACCCGAATTCTGAAATTTTTGGACCGAAGCAGGGTTCAGAATGTTTCTGAAAACCCGACCTGGATTCTGAAATTCGACCCGACCCGGATATTGACAAAAACAGTAAAGAAAATTAGGTATTTTGACCCAGTTCCGAAAAAACAAACCCGGATAGATGACTTGGATTTCGGGTCGACCCGACCCGAGAAATGCAACCCGAAACAGTGGTGACCCGGAATCAATTTTTTTTTGCATTTTTCAAATAACCAACAACAAGATATAAAACACAAAATCTGAAAATTTACCCAAACCGGGTCGACCCGACCAGACCCGACCCGGATCGGTGACCCTACCAGAATCAGGGGTTCCGACCCGAATCGATTTCTTCCCAAATTTCAGATAACCAACAACAAAATATCAAGCATATAAATCTGGAAATCTACCCAAACCGGGCCGACCCGGCCTGGATCGATGACCCAACCCGAATCGATTTCTTTCCAAATTTCAGATAACCAATAACACAATATCAAGCATATAAATCTGGAAATCTTACCCAAATTGGGTTGACCCGACCCGCATAGTGAACCAAATCGGAAAACCCAAAAACAATGAAGAACAACAACAAAAGCAGATTTTTTGAATTATATTTCGGACTCTTCAAGATGAAGAACACATGCAAAGAAGAACAAATACCCTTAAGAAGATTTCGGATTTCAAAACTTAATGCTCGATTTTTGGACCTCAAAATTCTACCAAAACCGACCAAAAACTCCGACGCCCAAAATAGTGAACAAATGGGGGTTTATATAGATGGATTCAGACCTCAAAATTCCCCCCTAAAATCGAGTTTGAAATCGAAAATAAAGGGGCAAAAGGTTGCGGATTTTAGGGGTTGAAATCGCGGGTTTTGGAGGTGAAGTGATGGGTGCGGCGTAGGTGGTGTAGGGTGGCGGTGACCGATGGGTTTCAGGGGTGTGGGGTATGGGGGTTGTCGACCGAAAGGGTGTGTTTTGTGAAGGAGAGAAAGAGAGGAGAGTGTTTTTTTTGTGTATGGTTTTGTTTTTGGGGAATAAAAGGGGTTGGTCGAATTGGGCTCGGGTAGGTTGGGCCGCCGGTTGGGCCTCGTGGGTTGAAACAAAGATTGTGGATTTGGGCCTCTTTTTATGGGTTAATTATTTTGGGTTGGGAAATGAATGGGTGTTGGGTGAAACTGGTTTGGGTTAAAATAAATAAAAAGGGGTTTAAAATATTTTGAAGAAAAATGTAAATTATTTAAATAAAAAATAAAAAATATAACGGTGTGAATATAATATTTACGGAATGCTTAATGCTTAATGCTTAATGCTTAATGCTTAATTAGAATAAAAAATGCGATGCAATTTTGCGAAAATAAAATAACATAAATATTAGGATAAAAGTATGATTATGATATTAAAATGCAATTGACGGTAAAAAATGCAAATAATAATAATGATGATATATATACATATATATGCCTATATTTTAAAATTGTTTTGAGGTTTCAAAATATTTAAAATTGCAAATAAAATTATAAAAGATGGGACAAAATTGGGTGTCAACAATAGGTATCTCAATGTGACATTTTCTGAAATATTAGGTATTTGAATGTGATATTTTCTCCGAAATATTTCACCAATTAATGCTTTTGTTTCAAGTAGACATTTTCTCCATATTTTATTTCACCAATATCCATGACAATAGCCAGTGAGTAGCCATACCGAGTGAATGGTGATAAATTGAATATTGTTCATCGAAAAATCATATTTTATATACTCTCTGTCCCAAATTATATGATACACTTTTTTTTAGTTAGTCTCGAAAAGAATGATATATTTTTTTATTTGACAACAATTTAACTTTAAACTTTACTTTTTACGCTTAATGAGATGATCTATAACCACAAAATTATATTTGGCTTGTTTTAGACCACAAAATTTAAAAATCTTCCTTTATTTATTAAACTTCTACCAAGTCAATCTATATCATATAAATTGGGACGGATAGAATATATTACATCTTGAATATACTTAGCAAAATTTCTCACGTTATCGCTGAAAATAACCTTTGCTCATTCTTGTACTCAAAGGCCTATCCATGTATAGAGAATGTTAACAACCAAAAAAATGTTCTCTATATTGCTACTTATTGTTGTTGTAGTACCCAAAAAATCAAGAATCACCAAAAAAAGATATGAAAAAATCATATGAAAATGAGCACCCAATAAAGGCATTTGGATAGGCAGCTAGAGAATTTCTCCTTTCAATTTCTCAAGAAGGTAATAATATTGATTATTTTCTTGAAATTAATGTTCTCTTTTTTCTATTTTTGTATGGGTCTGCATCAGGGATCCATTCTTAACCTATTTTTGTTTGCCTTGGTGATGGACGCACTGACACGTTACATTCAAGGGGAGGTGTCATAGTGCATGTTATTTGTAGATGACATTGTATATATTGATTGACGAGACGCGAAGCTGGAGGTTTGGAGACAGACTTTGAAGTCTAAAGGTTTGAAGTTGAGCAGGACTAAGACATCATACTTAGAGTACAAATTCAGTAATGTGATTCATGTAGTGGGCGAGGAAGTGAGACTTGATACTCAAGTCATCCCCAAGAGAGGAAGTTTCAAGTACGTGGATTCAATTATCAAAGACAATTGAGAGATCGAAGATGATGTTAATATTGTATTGATGGGGGATATATGAAATGGAGGTTCATATCCCTTTTTGTGTGCTATAAGAATGTGTCTTCTAGACTTAAGGGCTCTTTTTATAGAGTGGTGGATAAATCGGCTATGTTGTATGGGGCGGTAGAAAGCTCATGTCCAGAAGATGAAGGTAGTATAAATGAGGATGTTGAGATGGATGTGCGTCATACCAGGAGAGATAACATTAGGAATTAAGTGAGTCGGAACAAAGTGGTATTGACCCATGTGGTGGACAAGATGCGGAAAAAAAAGGTTGAGATGGTTCGATCATATGCAGAGGAGATGTGCAGATGCTCCAGTGAGGAGGTGTGAGAAGTTGGTAGTGGTGGAACTGAGGAGAAGGAGAGGTAGACCAAAGAAGTCTCAGGGAGAAGTGATTATGCAGGATATAACACAACTTCAGCTTACCGAGGACATGACCCTTGATAGGAGGGTGTGGAGGTCGAGTATCAAGGTAAAGGCTAAAAGGTTTTTGCGCGGATTTCCTTTTCGTACCAGGAATATTAGTATCTTTTTACGTTTGCTTTCTTGGATCTCTAATATAACTATAGCCTGATTGTTTCTTTCACTTCGTTTATCTTATTGTCTTGTTGTTTTACTGCCTATTATTACTGCTGCATCTTCATTTCTTCTTGAGCCAAAGGTCTATCAGAAACAACCCCCCTACCTTCATAAGATAGGGATAATGTTTGCGTACACTCTACCCTCTCCAAACTCTACCTGTTGAAATTATATTAGGTATGTTGTTATTGTTAATAATTCGTTAAATTTATCAAGATTCAAAGTTAGACCGACCAGAAGTGCAAATATCAATTAATTGTGTGATAGCCTTTGCTTCACACTTCACATGATACACATGCATTGTCCTTAGGCCCCTTGCACTCAAAAGGACTACATAACAATGTAACAACAACCTTGATATATGCAGCAGTACTAGCCAGCACTAAAAAAGGCCTATATAAAGATGTAACAACCTTGATATATGCAGCACTACTAGCCAACATTTATTTTTCTTAGTACTCTAATATTATTGCTTTCTCTTTCTTTGTTATTGCAATTATTGCTACATAGTAGTGCGTTGCTCTATTACTTAGTTAGTATCCAAAAATCTAGAATTACCAAAAAAAAATGGAACTGTAAGATGATATTAATCTAGAAGTCAAGAAATAACTGTCTGGGAAGTCCTTTGGTAAATATGTCTGCATACTGATAGGATGATGGAACATGTAACACTCTGACATGGCCTAACGCAACTTTCTCACGAACGAAGTGTAGGTCTATCTCAATATGCTTGGTTCGCTGATGTTGAACCGGATTATGAGAAAGATAGATGGCAGAGATGTTATCACAATACACAATAGATGCCTGACGCAAAGGACACTGAAGTTCTAACAGTAAATTTCTGAGCCAACAAATCTCAGCTACTATATTTGCAACGCCTCTGTACTCAGCCTCGGCAGACGGAGCGAGATAAGGTAGCTGTCGCTTGCGGACCAAGAAATCGATTATCCCCTAAGAAAACACAAAAGCCGGAGGTGGAGCGTCGCGTGTCCGGACACCCCGCCCAATCGCATCCGTATATGAAAGCAACTCCGTCCGTGCGAGAGGGTATAGGTGCAAACCATAATCAAGAGTGCCCTTAATGTATCGAATGATACGCTTAAGAGCAGTGAAATGAGACTCCCTGGGGCATGCATGAATAAGCACACCTGCTGAACAACATAAGCTATGTCTGGCCTGGTGAATGTGAGATACTGAAGTTCACATGCAAGGCTCCTATACAGAGTAGGATCAGAGACTAGAGCACCATCCATAGCACTGAGCTTAGATTTGGAATCAATTGGAGTAGGCACCTCTTTGAAGTTCGCCATCGTAGCCAATTTAGTGACTTACGGAGACGGCACACATAGTGAGGAACTGTTGGATGGGTGAACCCTGGTGGCTGATGCATGTAGACTGCCTCTCTCAGATCCCCATGTAAGAATGCATTCTTCACATCAAGCTGATGGATCGGCCAGTGTTTGCCCATGGCTATGCTCAAAACTGTGCGGATGGTAGCCGGTTTGACAATTGGGCTGAAGGTCTCGCCACAATCAATGCCCTCCTGCTGATTTGTGCCATTAGCCACAAGACGGGCCTTATACCTCTCAAGATCCCCATTGTCTCTGAACTTGTGACGAAATAGCCACATACAACGAATGTCATTCACCCCCTCAGGTCTAGGTACTAGATCCCACGTGTGATGTTTAGTTAAAGCATTGAATTCCTCATACATAGCTGCATTCCAATTAGGGTCTTGTTTGGCCAATTTTGGGTTCTTTGGAAATGGAGAGATGGCTTGGGCAGACAAGTTGAAATGGACTTTGGGTTTGAAGATTTCATGCTTTGAACGAGTTTCCATTGGATGGGTAGGGACAGTAGGTGGCAGAGTGGTGTCTGTGATGGGGGGTAAAGTCGGATAAGGAGAGGGTGGGGGCGAAGCCGTCGGAGGCGCCGCGGCTCCTAGATCGAGAGTCGCGGCGCTAGAAGGTTGACAGGCTTCTCTGAAGTTTGGGTGCCGCGGCTCTGACGACGGAATAGAGGATGTGAGTTGTTCGATTATGAGGGGAGAGATGGTAGACTCGTCAAGAAATGAGTAGTCTTGTTTTTGGAATTTTGGAAGATTCAAAAATGGGAATGTGGTCTCGTCGAATGTGACGTGACGAGATATGTGGATCTGACGAGTCGACAAGTCATAGCATAGATAGCCCCTATGGTTCGCGGGAATCCTAGAAAGACACATGGAGTGGACCTAGGAGCGAGCTTGTGAGGGGCGGTGGAGCTAAGGTTGGGATAGCACAGACAACCAAAAATCCGTAGATGATCATAAGAGGGGATTCTATGGTAGAGGATTTCGGTAGGGGTCATATTGTGAAGAGTGCTAGTAGGGAGAGTATTTAGAGTGTATTCTGACATTTTAGCAGCATAGACCCAGAAGGGTGGAGGGAGGGAGGCATGAATCAATAGGGTGCGAATCATATTGTTAATGGTGCGGATGATTCTTTCACTTTACCGTTTTGTGGTGAGGTGTGAGGACAGAAGAAGCGAAAGACCATGCCATTATTGGTACAAAAGCGGTGAAACATAGAGTTATTGAATTCACGACCATTATCGCACTGAAATGATTTTATGCCTTTTTCAAATTGTGTTTGAATTAAATTGCGAAACTCAAGAAATTTGACAAACACTTCTGATTTAAATTTAAGAGGGTATAATCAAACGTAGTGTGAAAAATCATCAAGCAACACAAGATAGTATTTATGACCGAGAGAACTAGGGATAGGAGATGTCCATAAATCGGCATGTATGATATCAAAAGGAGCAAATGTAACACTAGTAGATGATTTAAACGGAAGACGAATATGTTTGCCTAAAGAGAAAGAAACACAATTTTGGGCAAGTTTCCCATTACAAGCAATGAAATTGTTGCCTCTAAGAAAATTAAAAATTGGGACGCCTGGATGACCAAGCCTATTATGCCAGGTTGAAGAAGAAGCAACCTCTAGAGTGACGGGAGAGCAAGATCTGGCAGCGGAGGTGGAAGTGAATGGATAGAGATCCCCCGTGCTATTGCATCTCGTAAGAGGTGTCCCCGTATGAAGATCCTTTACAGTAAATCCAAAAGGGTCAAAATCCACGAGACGAATTATTACGAGTAAATTGGCGGACAGATATGAGGTTCTTAATCATGTGTGGGGCATATAGGGTGTTTTTGAGGGAGAAGGGTGGATGAGGAGGTTGTGTGTATGAGGTACCATAACCCTTAACTAGAATGCGTTATCCACTACCAACTGTAACATATTGAGGATGCTTTAAACAAAACAGTTTAGGAATAGTACCTGCAGACTGGGTGACGTGAGATGTGGCGCCTGAGTCCATGTACCAAGTATTGTCAGGCTGTTGCATAGATAGGGTGCTGAACGCCTGACCCAACTCAATGGGTATCATGCCGTAGGAGGGCTGCGGGACCTGACCTTGCATGAAGTGGGCCTGCTGTGGGGCTGGAGCGGGGCCTAACAAACCGGGATAAGAATATGGATTGTATGGCTGCTGGTACTGGAATGGACTTGGCGATGCGGCTCTGAACTGGGGCGCCGCAGCTCTGTACTGGGGCGCCGCGGCGCTGTAGACGAACTGCTGAGGAGCCGCGGCCCAGTTGTTCTGCGATCTCTGTTGCTGTTGCTGCTGTTGGTTCTGTTTACCGCGACCCTTGCCACGACCACGGCCTCCTCTACCGCCGCGGCCCTGCCGCTGTTGGGAGTTGTCCGGTGGCGTCTGATCTTGGGGTTGCGTGTCGACAGCTAACACCTGCTGGGCGTGCTCATTCTGCTTAGCACGATGGGTTTCTTCGAGCAACAATTGTGAGCGAGCTTTGTTAAAACTCGATAGCGGATCTGCCTATTGAATAATTGTGGCCAAAGTATCATATTCGCCCTTAGTAAGGCCAGAAATCATTTGTAGCACCATTTTATCGTCAGTGACAGGCGTGCCGATGTTGGAGAGTTGATCTGCTAGAAGTTTAAGTGGCTTGCCGTACTCAGAGACATTGGAGAAGTTTTCAAGACGTGTTTTGTTGAACTGTTCTTCCAAATACACGGCACGAGTGTGCTTGTTGTCCTGAAAAATTTCCTCCAAACGATTCCACAGGTCAAGGGCTGTGGAGTCAGATTTCATGATAGTAAGGAGCAAATCCTAAGAGATACTACCATATATCCATTGTTTGACGCCGGCGTCGAGACGATGCCAGATAGAATCATCAACCTCCGTAGGGCGCGAAATAGTGTCATCAATATGGTCAAGCACATTATAGAGACATGCATGATTGCGAAAAAGTTCAACCCAGGGAGAATACTGGTTGTTTTCTTGATCAAGAATAATGGGAATATGGTTCTTGATGTTGGAAACAGTAAGGGCGGGATGAAACGGTGGTGATGACTTTGTTGTGGGATTTGTGGAGGTAGAGGCGTCAGAAAGTGTGGAAGAATCAGGGATAGCCATCTAGAGAAGAGAAGAAAGGAAGAACAAAACCCGAAAAACAAGAAGAAAATCCGGGAGGGCCGCAGCGTAGGAGAGGCAGCCGGCGGCTGTGGAAGAGAAAGGTTTTTAGGGTTTTGTTTATTTGGCTCTTGATACCATGTAAGATGATATTAATCTCCCTTGAGGAGTCTTTCATTAATATCAAGGTATATATAGAGTACAATATTCATCCCTTATACAATAGGAATCCTAAGCCTATACAAAAGAGGAATCCTAGTCTTACCATAATTATATTTACACAATATATGGAAATATTCTAATTATGGGTAGGGAATATATTTACACATTTACAGGAACAATCACATGAGAATGTAAAGGCCTTTGGATGGGCAGCTAGAGACACCTCTGGGGTTCTTTCTCCTTTCTATTTTTCAATAAGGTAATTTATATTTTTTTCTTTCTTCTTTATAGATTTTTTGGGTTTTTTTTATTGGAAAGGTATAATAGAGGTTTAATTTGGGATTAAATGGGTACAGGGTGACTGATGAAAAAGATGTGCAGTTTAAAGTTATCTATTATGGAATTTGTCATACTGATCTTCATCAACTCAAGAATGAATGGGACAACAGAGTATATCCCATTATACATGGGTAAATTTAAATTTTATTGCTTCTTTTTATTTTATGCTCCTTATTTGCAATAATATATATACCAAAAAGTGTTGGAAACTATTTTACATAAGAGAATTTACTAGTGTAATGCTAAAGTGATTCAATAATTGCTTTAAGTTACAGCTTCGAATCTCAGGTGTGACATTCTAGCATTTTTTTTCTATTCTCTTATTAGAATTCCAGATTCCGGCACAATGTATAGTATTCACTTTTTCTTTTAAAATCTGCAAAAAATATATTGAAATTACTTTCAGTTACTATTGATTTACCAGAATAAAAAGTAGTTTAGCTTTAGGAGGAGTCTTTGTTTAATTCAAATTTAACTAGATAAGATTATTTGAGATATTTTAGGTTTTTAAATTTTAAATTATGTAAATTTTCTGTTTTAAGTTGGCTATTTAAAGCCTTTTATGCTTATGTAAACTCATTGAGAGACTTTTTCAATCAACACTTTTAACTTTTTTTTATTGCCCCATCTTTTAAAAAATCAACAAGTGGTATCAAGAGCCTCCATTGATCTTAAGTGCTCTATGAGTTCATTTAAAGAACCATTTTAAAAAATATTTTCAACCCATTTTGACACGTGCTTATTTTCAACAAGCAGGGCTATTTTCAACTAACATTGATTTTTAACCAATATCAGTTTTAACCTATTTTCAAATATAGCAAGCAACAATTTCTCTTTAAATACATAACAAATTCACTGATGAAAACTATCAAATTTGGTCAGTGAAGCTCAAGTGTTACTTTGAAACCTATGATTTATGGGATGTTGTGATGGAAGAAAAATTCTTACAATAATTATTTGCAAATGCTACAATTGTTCAAATTGAAGCACTTTCAAAAGAGCTTTTAAATAAAACAAGGTTATTGAGAGTTCTTTTTATGCTCAAAACGAAAAGAAAAATTCATGTCACAAAATTGTGCAAATCCAGAGACGCTCAAAAAATTTCAAGCACAAACAATAGAAGCAGAAATTGAGGAGGAACAACTTTTTTAAATTGCAGCAACTGAAGCAAAGGAGGAGTGTTGAAATTACTTTTAGTTACTGTTGATTTACCATAATAAAAAGTAGTTTAGCTTTAGGAGAAGTCTTTGTTTAAATTCAAATCTAACTAGATAAGATTAGTTGAGATATTTTAGGTTTTTGAATTTTAAATTATGCAAATTTTCTGTTTTACGTTGGCTATTTAAAGTCTTCTATGCTTATGTAAACTCATAAACACTTTTAACTTTTTTGGCTACCCATCTTTTAAAAAACCAACAAAATATTTGTTACTAGCATTTAGACTGCAGCCAGAGATACTACAAACATATTTATATTTGTCAAAAAAAAAAATCCTACTATGGGCTATTTTTTCCTTCTGTTATATATTTGGAGCTATGTTGCTCAGACTCTTCAAACATACCATCGAGTGTGTATTGGATCCTCCGGAATCACATACGGTGCCGCACCATTTTTGGAGGGCTCGAGCAACATAGATTTGTACTATATTGTAGATAATTTTGAACGTCAAGAAGATTATGTAAATACTTAAACTGATATTGTCGTTAACACCCAAAAAAATGGATGGAAAGGGCAGAAAACATATATTTTTACTTTGTTGGTCTGTTCTACTAGTTATTTTAAGTGGACTCTGATGTGAAATTATCTTAAATGAAGAAATGATGATTGATATAGCCACTCCTAATTTGTTTGGCACTGAGGTGTAGTTATTGTTATTGATCATTTTTTTCAGGCATGAGATTGTTGGTGACTGAAGTTGGTAACAAGGTCGAAAAGTTTAAAGGCGGAGACAAAGTAGGCGTTGGATATTTAGTAGGATCATGTCGCGATTGTGAAAACTGTGCCAATGATCTGGAGAATTACTATCCCGGTCATATAACGACAACCAATGGTACTCTATCAGACGGATCCATGACGCATGGAGGTTACTCCGATCTCATGGTTGTCGACCAGCATTTTGTTGTTCATTGGCCGGAGAATTTGCCAATGGAAGTTGCTCCTATGTTATGTGCAGGGATCACAACTTATAGCCCCTAGAAATATTTTGGGCTTGACAAGCCTCGAATGCACATTGGTGTTGTGGGCTTGGCCATATGGCTGTGAAATTTGCTAAGGAGTTCGGAACCAAAGTTACTGTTATTAGTACATCACTTAGTAAGAAAGACGAAGCAATCGAGCGTTTGGGGGCGGACTCATTTTTGGTCAGCCATGACCCTGACCAAATGCAGGTGAATATTGCAACTTTTGACTTCATATCGATTAGTCAATCAATTATGCTTCAATCTCAAACTAGTTGCATTTAATATGACTTTAGAATACTATTTTTTGTGAATATGAGCAGGCTGCTGCGGGATCACTTGATGGCATCATTGACAATGTATCTGCAACTCACCCTCTTTCTCCATTGATTAATTTGTTGAAAACTAATGGAAAGCTCGTGATGCTTGGCGCGCCAAAAAAACCACTAGAGTTTCCTGTGTTTCCCTTGCTTTTAGGTACGTTTCTTTGATCGACGATTTTACCTATGCAACTTTTGATTAAAATTGATAACACAAGTGCATATAATGTTGAAAACAGGACGGAAGCTAGTGGCAGGGAGTGCAGTAAGAGGGGTGAAGGATATACAAGATATGGTAAATTTCGCGGCAGAGCATAACATAACACCGGATGTTGAAGTCGTACCAATGGAGTACGTAAATACAACATTAGAGAGTCTTGTGAAATCGGACGTGAAGTATCGTTTTGTGCTTGACATTGGCAATACATTGAACAAGAATTAAGATGAGACTTCTTGTTCTCGCGTGTGTTTGTATTTTAGGCAAAAGAATGATGAGTTCATGTGTGGAAAACCGAACTTCTACATTTTGCCATAGGCTTATGATTTTTATATTTTGCTTGCAACTCTATGGTGTTCATTTCTTATGTTTTGGGTATCACACATTGAAGAAGAGTCAGCAAGAATAAATACAATAACATGTTTGATATTTTGAGTCTCCAAAAGAAGGCGGTCGTGCGCAAGTTGGCTGTGAAAGCACAAGCTTAACATGTCTTTCTTTATTTATTTTAAATATTTGAATGTCTTTGTCAAGTTGGAAGGGGAGCCTTGGAGTAACTGGTTAAGTTGCTGTCATGTGACCAGGAGGTCATAGGTTCAAGCCGTGGAAACAGCCTCTTGCAGAAATATGAGGTAAGGCTGCATCAATAGACCCTTGTGGTCTGGTCCTTTTCCGAACCCCGCCCATAGCGGGAGCTTAGTGCACCGGGTTGCCGTTTGTCAAGTTGGTTGGCATCATTCGCTCCTTTTTGTTCCCTCCTTTCCCGGTTGGCCCGTAATACGACACCTAAACTCAAAGCTACGATTAAATCCGATTGGATCAACTAGTCCTATCCAACCCAACCCTGGAATTTAGAACGATTGACCTATTTGGACGGTGACTTTCAAGATTTTTTCACTTTTATTTTTATTTGGTACGATGATGATTGACATGAGTTGAGCTTAAGGGAAGAAGTGAGTATTCATATAGCCGACTAGTGGCATATAGAGCCACATAGAATGAAGACTAGCCAATTGAACACCCTTCATCGAAAAATTATTAGGATACATAAAAAATTATACTGTATATATAAGGTCAAAAAATATCTCTTGTACATATATTAAACTTTGAACGTGTTAGAAATTCTCTATTTAGTGGACTCACATATTTAATATAATTGTACATAGATATGCTATCAATTAAAGACATCCGTTTCTCTGATATAATAAAGTGTTATTTTTATGAGAAGCATGTCCTTTTATTTATGATGTACCGGCTTGAATTCATTTTCACAACAATATATAAATATTATAGGTTATAAAGTATGGATTTTATATGCATAGAAACCTAGTTAACGCTTCAGTTATAATTTATAGGTTCATAACTGAAGAGTTACACATTTTTTGAAAGGTTACATTTGAAAAGTTATGTCTCTTTTGAAGAGTTGCCTTACTATTATATATATGGTTGTGGTCCCTAAGTATGTTACCAATTCTTTTCATTTTTTTTTAATAATTAAGAGAAGTGTACATAAAAAAAAATAACAAGACTTAGAAGATTCTGCCATTCTTCCGTCCATATTAGAATGGATCAAGGTAAGTGTCATTACTATTCTTCTAGTTTATTTATCAATGTCTAATGATTTACTTTCGATCTTGTATGAACTATATAAATTTTTTCAACAAATGGTATCAGAGCAAGTTTTTGTTAAATCATTAGACGTGATAATTTAGATTGCAATTTTCAAGTTTTTGGATGGCATTCTGAGACCAATTTCTAATCTGCAAAACATGCACTACCCGTCTCTCAAAAGTAACTTTTGGCTGATTTTTTCCAGAAGTTTTACTTCAATTCTTAAAATGAAATAAAAGAGAATGATTCTCAATGCATTGAAGGGGTGATGCTTTACATTTTCTGGATCACTTATTCCGGTTTTGCCGAAACGACGAGAATGATTTTGGTGGCAGAATCCTTTTTATTCTTCTATTTACTCTTTTCTAGTTTTTTTGTTTTCTTTCTTGATTAAAATAATATCAAGGGATAAAGAAAAGTCTAAAGTAAAGATGTGATGTCAAACAATGTTTTGACATCTTAGATTTTGGTTTTGATTCTGCCCACCTTCAGTTTATAATATAATATTTTTAATAAAGTATTAATACTTTCTAGTCTCTACTGATTATTCCAAATTTATATACTCTCCCCGTCCAATTTATTTGAAGGTTGATTAGTTTGGAGTTTAAATAACTTTTTTTTACTTAATTTAAAACATGAATTCTTCAAATATTTTATAATCAAATTTACTTATTTGAAAACTATATGAAAAATACTATAAGTATGCATAATTAATAATTCACAATATATGAAAAGAGTTGGAGAAAATTATAGTAAAAAAGAGTTGTTTGACTCTCAAACTGATCAACATTAAAAAAAAAATGGGGACTGAAGGAGTAATTAGGTATTGTATGTTTGGATGAATTGAAGTATACTGCAGCGTTTTTGGATAAATTTTGGGCCCCATCATCATTTATTATTTTGAAGAATCTAATTTAGAATATTGATAAAGTTACACATATTTTGATCATGTAATTCCCTACAGGTTGATGCCGCTTCGCGGTATTGATATCTGGTCTTAAGGTTTTGGAGATTTTGATCTCAATTTCATGTCGATGTCAGAATGGTATTAATTAGGGACGGATCCAATTTTATTTGAATCTTTAAGATTTTTAATATTAAATCTATTATATTTTTAAAGTTATTTCATATTTAGATTGATGTTGGGCTTATTATATTTCGTTTGAATCATAAACACAATTTTAATTCCTTAGGACCAAGTATTAAGTTACTGACCTATTTGAAACTTTTCGGGTCTTCCGAAGTTTGGTCAGGATATTAAGGAAATTATTTCATTCTTAAAGTATTGTATTGCTTGTCCAATTTGAAATAGGAGTAAATTGTAATTTGATTCACATGTTATGCAACAGATGCACAGTTTGATCCTCATTTGTGCATATCCAATTCTGCATATTTGGTTTAAGTTTATGCAATTTTAAAATATTATTTTAGTTTAAGTTATTGGTCTTTATTGGATATTTTTTGTGAGATCTAATAAGGTCTCAGGAGTAGCTAAAGCACTCTAAGATCATAAAGTACTAAGTTCGGAAGATTTTATATGGTGTATGATATTAAAATTTTGTGCAATTTTCGCAGAGCTATGTGTATTTTTTGGCAGTTTTTTTGCATTATTCTGTAGAACTTTATATAGATATTTATTATGTTTTTTTAAATTTTCTGAAGCAGTTTTGCATAAAGCTAACATGCATTTTCCAAGTTACATCTTGGGATGTCCTTTTTTGCTATTTTTTCGATGCGCATAAAAAATAGTTATTTGCTTCTTTTTTCAAATGGAATAGATTAGTCTAATATGTTGCCAAAGTAACCTCTATTAGATTAAATTTATTTGCTTTGGACATGTAACCATCCAAAAGAAGATTATTTTGGCCAGATTATGAATACCACTTACAAATTATTATTTATGTCCAAAGACTGTGTGAAGGAAAGAGTTCAGAGTCTTCTTGTGTCAATAGAGCATATTAGTACAAACTCTATTATTGCGGATCCTCTCATTAAAGGTTGCAACATAAATATTTTTTTTATGAGTTTGTAGCTTATATGTATGCCGTTGGACTCTATGATGAACCACTTCATTGGGAGTTTATTGTTTTATTTATACTTTTGACATGTTTAAGTATATTTTTTGTACAAACTAACATTTTATGAAATTTATGAATTTTGAGTGATTATTGAAAACTTTGAAAATAATGCTATTGACTTTCTACTGCAGTTTTGCATAAAGTGTAAGAAAGTGATTTTGGACTATTTAAAGTCATAAAGTAGGACCAGTTAGAAATAAGCATGACTGAGATCAATTTTACATGCAATTTTCATGCTATGCATCCATACTTGATATATGTCATTAATTTTGTTGATATCGAGACCATTGATGGGTTTAGTGACTAATATATGTTACGAAATCCTCTTTGGTCCCATATTAGTACGATTAATAGACCAGATTGCTTAGAAATAGCACATTGTGCGTACTATAAAGTTTTTGGTTATGTACAGTTTTTCAGAAATATATGTAGTCCAAGTGAGAGATTGTTAGAAATTCTCTATTTAGTGGACTCACATATTTAAATATAATTGTACATAGATATGTTATCAATTAAAGGCGCCCATTCTGATCTAATAAAGTGTTATTTTTATGAGTTATATATAAATCTTATGTTATAAAATATGGATTTTATATGAATATAAATCTAGTTAACTCTTCAGTTATAATTTATGGGTTCATAACTGAAAGATTACACCTTTTTTGAAAAGTTATGTCTCTTTCGAAGAGTTGCCTTATTATTATATATATGTTGTGGTCCTAAGTTTGTTACCAATTATTTTCCTCTCTATCTCATTAAGAGAAATGTACATAAAGAAAGTAACAAGACTTAGAAAATTCTGCCTTTCTTCAATCGATATTAGAATGGATCAAGGTAAGTGCCCTTACTATTATTCTAGTTTATTCATCACTATCTAATGATTTACTTACAATCTTGTATGGACCGTATAAAATTTTCCAAGAATGTTCTTAACCAAATTTCAATTTTCATTAATATAGCCAACTCCAACTTATTTAGGATCAAATCATTGTTGTAGTCTCAACTATCAGGATTTGTGTAGGATTGAAAAGTAGCTCAATCAGAAACAAGCAAATATTGCTTGGACAGTACACTTCAAGTTTCGTAATAATCTTATAACTACACTTTTGGAGTAAACGGAGGGAAAGAACTATTGATCAGTCCTCTCGTAATTGAAAATATTAAAATCACTAATTACTTACAAAAAAACTGTTATATAATTAACAAGTACAAAGAACGGGAATTACCATTCCTTTTTATTACTAGTATTTCCCATTTTATATGACACGATAAGTATTTGGAGAACAAATTATATTTCCTTTTACCATGATTTTTTGTGGTAATATTAAATGTTGTGAATTATAGTGTTATTTATGTAGTTTATGTATATGTAAATTCTGTTTTACGGAAATATGAAGAATATTTCGCTCGAACATCTCACATCAAAAATTATAGTTTCACCATCGGACTCGGACACACATAAAATGAACATGGACGGACTATAATTTACTTCTTGACCATACTTCAATTATAAGCAGGGACAGAATGGGAGCATCTGCTACAGGTTAGGCTAAACTCAGTAGCTTTGGTTTAAACGCTATATTTTATTTTTAAAATTTATTGAATATGCAAATTATTAATTTAAAGCATAGTAACTTGAAACTGTTAGAATTAATTCAGAATGCATAAAGTTCATATCATGTTCCCGCTTCATTTAAATTATAAGTATTGGACTTGGATTCTGAGTGAACACGTTAGTGACAAAGAAATGATTGTACTTTCATTTTCTTGTTTTAATCTAACACGACTAGGACAGATGCTTGACCAAAAAGAAAATAACCTAGGACAGATAGAATATAAGAAATTACTAAAGAAATGTAAGATTAGTTGTTTATGTAAATTTGTTGGTTCCAAGTGCTAAAATTTTGTGGGGGTGGGGGTGAAATTAACAGATATGTATATTTTGTTGAGTTATGGAGCCTAATTCATCGCCAACACTATGAAGATCCTACGCAGAGTGTGGAACGCATATAATGTAAGGTTATTTAGTGGAGGGTGAGAATTTCGGGCTTGTATTATGGTCGCCCTAGTTTCGCTATATATATATATATATATATATATATATATATTCTAGGGCGCCGATTTTTTTCTTTGTAGAGAGAAAAGAGAGAATTGTAAACAAAAACTCCATATTCTGATAATAGTAAAATCTGCAGCGGCAAAGTAGACGTAGCTCTCGCATAGAGGGTGAACTATTATAAATCTGTGTGTGTTATTTGTTCTTCGTTTATTTACTATTTTCTGATTAGGTCGGATTTGTGACTCAAATCCTAACAACTGGTATCCGAGCGACAAATTGTGTTGCGATTCAGAAAACGATGGGAGGCGAAGATGGTTCGGCACACGACATCGGGAAATTCGATGGTACGGATTTTGCGTTTTGGAGAATACAAATTTAAGATTATTTGTACGACAGAAAGCTTCATCAACCGCTGAGTCCGAAGCCAGATGAGATGAATGATGCAGATTGGAATCTTCTTGACAGACTTGTTCTGGGTTTCATTGGATTGACGCTGTCGAAGAACGTTGCTCACAACGTGGCGAATGAGAAGACCATCACTGGCATGAAGAAGGTTCTGTATGACATATATGAGAAACCTTCAGCAAACAATAAGGTATTTCTCATTAAGAAACTCTTTCATCTAAAAATGGAGGAAGGTGCTCCTGTTGCAACGCACGTGAATGAATTCAATACGATTGTCAATCAATTGTCATCTGTTGCAATCGAGTTTGACAATGAAGTGCAAGCCTTAAATTTGCTGGCATCTCTACCGAATAGCTGGGAGCCGATGAGAGCAGCGGTTAGTAATTCTGTTAGCAGTGCTAAATTTAAATTCAATGAAGTTAGAGATCGTATTCTTACTGAGGAGGTTCGCAGGATAGATTCTGGTAAAGCATCGACGAGTTCTGTTTTGAACGTTAAGAACAGAGGCAAAAATTATGACAGAAACTACAACCGAAATAAGGGCAAGTCGAAGTCAATGAATGGTAGGAGTCAATCCAGATCCGGGCGAACACTTGAGTGTTGGAACTGTAGAAAAATAGGTCACATCAAGAAGAATTGCAGGGCACCGAAGAAGGAGGACAACAAGGGAGTGAAGTCAATGCTGCCACTGAAGACATTGTTGATGCGTTGTTATTGTCTGTTGACAGCCCGATTAACTCTTGGGTGCTTGACTCGTGAGCATCTTTCCACACCACCCTACATCATGATATAATGATGAATTACGTTATTGGGTATCTCGGAAAAGTCTATTTAGCATATGGTAAGCCTTTAGACGTTGTTCGTATTGGAGACATTAATTTGAAGATGTCAAATGGAAATATGTGGAAGATTACAAAGGTCAGACATATGCCGGATCTGAAGCGTAATCTGATCTCAGTGAGTCATCTTGATGATGAGGGACATGATCTTAACTTTGGTAATGGGTCTTGGAAGGTGACGAATGGTGCTATGGTGGTTAGTCGAGGTAAGAAAACTGGTACTCTTTATATGACGATGAGCTGCCGTGATACAGTTGTTGTTGTTGACAACACCAAGAAGACAGAGTTGTGGCATTGCAGGCTAGGGTATATGGGCGAGAAAGGGATGAAGCTTCTGGTGACTAATGTCATGATTCCGGAGCTGAAGTTGGTGGATCATCATATGTGTGAGAGTTGCATTCTCGGAAAAGAGAAACGAGTAAGTTTTTCAAATGCAAGTAGAGAATTGAAAGTTGAGAAGCTTGAATTGGTGCACACTGACGTGTGGGGACCTGCTACTGTCTCCTCACTCGGAGGATCACATTACTACATGACCTTCATTGATGATTCAACCAGGAATCTATGGGTCTATTTTATGAAAAATAAATCTGACGTGTTCATTATCTTCAAAAGGTGGAAAGTCATAGTTGAGAATGAGACAAACCTCAAGTTGAGGAGCCTGAGGTCCGACAATGATGGAGAATACATTGATGGTGACTTCAAACAGTATTGTGCTGATAATGGGATCAAGATGGTGAAGACTACTCCTAGAATGCCCCAACAAAATGGAATAGCAGAAAGGATGAATCGAACATTGAACGAGCGTACACGGACCATGAGAATACACGCTGGACTGCCCAAGTCATTCTGGGCAGATACAATCAATATTGCATCCTTCTTGATTAACAAAGGACTACCTGTTCCTTTGGATTTCAGAATTCCAGAAGAGGCTTGGAGTGGAAAAAAGGTAAATCTTTCTTTTCTGAAAGTGTTTGGTTGCTTATCATATGTTCATATTGATGCTACTGCTAGAAGTAAACTTGATCTGAAATCTAAGAAGTGTTATTTTATTGGCTATGGTGACACCGAGTTTGGTTATCAATTCTATGATGACCAAAATCGAAAGATCATCCGAAGCAGGGACGTCGTCTCCAATGAATAGTTGTTGTACAAGGACAAGTTGTGGGAGAGTTCAGAAAGCAAAGTCTCTAAGAACAAGGAATCGGAAATAGTTGATTTGAGAAACTTCTCGGTACCCGGAGCTACAGTAAGGTACTGCTGCGACAGAGGAACAAGCCAGTGATGGCGAGGTTGATGAAAATGTTCACGATACTCCATTCATCCCGAATTTACTAAGATGTACCATGATCTCAAGAGAATTTATTTGTGGAACGACATGAAGAGGAGTGTGGCGGAATTTGTAGCTCAGTGTCCTAATTGTCAGCAAGTAAAAATAGAGCACCAAAAGCTAGGTGGCTTGACTCAGAATATTGAGATTCCGATATGGAAATGGGAAATGATTAATATGGATTTCGTTACGGGTTTACCTCGCTCCTATCGTAAGTTTGATTCTATTTGGGTAATTGTTGACAAACTATCAACTCATTTCTTGCCGGTCAAAACTACCTATACAGCCGAGGACTACGCAAAGTTGTATGTTAAGGAGATTGTTCGCCTTCATGGTGTGCCTATTTCTATTATATATGACTGAGGTGCTCAATTTACAGCTAATTTCCGGAAATCGTTTCAAAAAGGATTAGGCACCCAAGTTAATCTTAGCATAACTTTCCATCCTCAAACAGACGGGCAGGCCCAGCGTATGATTCAAATGCTTGAGGACATGCTACGAGCTTGTGTATTGGACTTTAAGGGAAGTTAGGATGATCATTTACCCTTTATTGAGTTTGCGTACAATAACAGCTATCATGCTAGCATTAAAATGACTCCATATGAGGCTTTGTACGGACGGAGATGTAGGTCTCCTATCGGATGGCTTGAGGTAGGCGAATCAGAGTTATTTAGGCCCGACTTAGTACACCAAGCCATAGAGAGGTGAAGCTTATCCAAGAATGGTTGTTAACCGCTCAGAGTCATCAGAAGTCGTATTCAGATGTGCGACGATGAGACTTAGAGTTTCAGGTAGATGATTGGATCTTTTTTAAGATTTCGCCTATGAAGGGTGTGATGAGATTCGGGAAGAAAGGAAAGCTTAGTCCAAGGTACATTGGACCATATCGGATAATTCGACGAATCAGCCGAGTAGCTTATGAATTGGACTTGCCTTCAGAGTTGGAGTTTGTTCATCTGGTTTTCCATATTTCTGTGTTGAGAGCATGTGTTGGAGACCATTCCCGGATTGTACCGATTGATGATGTGAAGATTACAGAGGACTTATCATATGAAGAGGTTCCTATTGCCATCTTAGATCGAAAAGTCCGCAAGTTAAGGACTAAAGAAGTAGCCTCTGTGAAAGTGCTTTGGCGGAATAAGAATGTGGAAGAAATGACATGGGAGGCGGAAGAATAGATGAAACACAAATATTCATACCTATTCTAGATCAACGCCGAGGCTCCGAATGGAACATAAGGTGAGTTCTATTTCGTAATATTATAATTAATGATTGAGGACCATGTGAGGTCTGATGTAATGATGTATGTTACATTATAAAGCCGTGGAAAAAAAATAGTAGTTGTACTTTCTGGTTACGTGACGGAGATTGGATATGTCACCCCAACATTCGAGGACGAATGTTTCTAAGAGGGAAATGATGTAACACCCTGTACTTTCGGACGATGGTTTGAGCATCTAGACGTATGCAAGTAAGACCCGAGTCTTGGAGAATTTATGTCATATTCACGTATGTAAATAAGGAGCTTAATATATAAAAGGATAAAACCCCGAAATAATTTTGAACATAGCAAGTGTGACGACGGGGATCGAAAATAATTTTGGTGTGTGCATAAAGAGATTATGAACTAGTGCTATATTGCACGATTATGACATTGAGTATATGAAGGTCTTATAAGTCATTAAGATTTAAGTGAATTGGGATAAAAAAATTAATTTTGTGTGTGATTGATTAATTGTGGGATAAAGGGATTAGTGGACATATCCACATGGGTGAGGGATAGGTAGCATAAAAAAAGGTGTAGAGGTGTCATAAATTTAGTACTCCCACCGCCACTATGGCCAAGTGGGAGACCTTCATTAATCTTAATCACTTACTTAAATAAAATATGATGTTGGACAATTGGTTCAGAAAAGGAAAACGTTCCACTCATTCTTTCACTAGGAGAAATTGCTCTATTTTAAATTCTATGTTGTGCTCTGGGAATTCGTAGCAGTACTAGATACCTTCTACAATGAGAAAGTAAGTGTAGATATTATTTGTTGGTTGATGATCTTGGAATTTTAAGGAATAATTCTAAAGTATTTCGTAACTTTGGCATGAAAACAACACATGAGTTTAAAGGTATGTTAAGACAAATTATTTCTTTCTTTTGGCATGTTCCATGTAACGAAACATAATCGTAATATTATTCCATAAATTATTCTACTCTTAGTAGTTAAGAATGTCCAGGTTATTGATTCCTATGTTAAAAGCATGTCTAAATATGTTCCTAAATCCTTATTGAGGTATATGAAAAAGATGTTAATATTCCCAATGTTAGCTAAAAGTACAAGGATATTATGTTATCCGATAAATTCGGAATGTTTTATTGTCATTCATGCATTTGCATTATATTCATGTATTACCCTGGACCCACATGTGTTATAGACACTACTATATGGTATCAATATATATATGTAGGGGGATGGGGAAAAGGGAATGACGTTATAAATGCGTCACCACCTGCAACTGGTATAGATATCACGAAAAGGAAGATGTCCAATGAGGCCAATATGATAATGGTTATTCCCACAAAGGCCGATATGAAATGATGCCCACAGAGGCTATTATGGAAAGGAAGATGCCCTTGTGTGTGTGTATATATATATATATACCGCATTTCCATTGTGCATAGCATTTACGCATATTGTGACCCTCAGAGGTGTTTACTACTGGTCGGCTGCTTCTGTCGGTTGTTATTGTCGGCTATTTCTGTCGGTTGTTTCTGTTTCTGTTTATTGTTATATTCCTGTTATACTATTGATCATGCCTGACATACTCGGTACATCAGTCGTACTGACATCCCTTTTATCGGGGGATGCTGCGTTTCATGCCCGCAGGTTCACGTAGGCAAGGAGACGATCCACGTTAGTAGGTTGTTGACCCAACGGATTTTGGAGCACTTCCCTTATTTCGGAGTGTCGGTCTATCTTGGTACGGTAATTTTTGCTTGTATATATGGGTATGACAGGGCCCTGTCCCGACCCTTATGGTGTCATGTATTATTTTAGAGGCTTGTAGATGGTGTCTTGTGTACAGTAGTCATCTATGGCCTGGTCGACCTTGATATATATATAAGTTGGGCTTTCTGGTTAAGATTTTACATAGTTATTTCTCGGCTTAGACCATGTTTAGTTGTGATTAGACGTTGAGTATATGATTAGTGGTACCTGGCAGGTAAGGTCCGGGTGCCCGTCGCGGCCCTCCGATTTGGGTCGTGACAAGTCTCAGCATACACCTATCTTCCGCTTCGACTGCGGGGGAGTGTTAGAATAAATATAATTAATGTTGTATTTATTATAATTATTTAGTAATTAGTGTAATTGATAGTAGAATCATATATATATGGTAGGTAGACTAGATAGCATGATATTAGCTAATCATATCTTCATCTTAGCATAAGTCTAGCCTAATATGATGTTGTATTTATGATATATTAACCACGCTTTTGGAAAATGATAATTGAGGAAAATATTCTTACAATAGCCCGTCACTTATTTCACGATTTTCCATAGTCCCAACACCAATAATAAATACTATATGAACCACAACTTTTTTTCCATTCAACTTTTTCATCAAAAAAAGCAAAGCAATTATTGAATTTGTTTGAAGTAGTGAGAAAGGAATTGAAATATGGAGAAATCACCAGAAGAAGTGCACCCTCTTAAGGCTTTTGGTTGGGCAGGTAGAGACACTTCTGGATTACTCTCCCCCTTTAAATTCTCCAGAAGGTATTTTATTTTTTTACGTTGCTTGGACTCTTCCCAATATATTGCCTAATATTTTTAGAGGTTCGACACGGGTGTAACAATATTTTTGAAGAATCCGAGCAACATAGGATAAGATTTTGATTTGATCAACTTAAGGTTAAAGGATCATCTTGGTTAATGTTTTGTGTTGTTTTGGTTTTGAAAATGATTCTGTTTGCAGGGAAACTGGTGATAAGGATGTGAAATTGAAGATTCTTTATTGTGGTATTTGTCATACTGATCTTCATCAGTTGAAGAATGAATGGGGATTTTCTAAATATCCTATGGTCCCTGGGTATGGTTTCAATCTTTGAGTATTGAAAATTTTACTCCCCAAATATACGTGATGCATGTTTCTTTTTAATTTGTCTCAAGAAGACATATTTCTATATTCAGAAACCATATAACTCTAAACATTTCATTTTTCTCTTAATACGATGATTTATAGTCACACGAATATCTATGACTTATTTTAGACAATAAGTTTCAAAAGTGTTTATTTCTTTCTTAAACTCAGTGTCAAGTCAAAGTGCATCATATAAATTAGAACGCAGAACGTATAATTTATGCATATGCACTAACTTAGGAAAGAAATTTTACACTATCATTATATTTAATCATATCGGAGTTGTTAACCTACCTTATTTTCCATGTCACTAATCCAACTTTTTATAGACGATTACCGATAGTTATCTTTTAAGTGACCTAATAGTGTATTACAATAAGTTTTATAGAAGTTAAACTCAAACATAAATAGTTCTTTCCTAAGGTCTAAGTGTTTTGGCTCAATTTAGGATCATTCATTGCAACATCCAAACTCAATAGCTCTATTTGATTTTCATACTTAAAACTTCGAATTTCTAACTTTATAGCTCAATATGATGGATACAGACATGAAATTGTGGGTGAAGTAACCGAGGTTGGTAGCAAGGTGGAGAAATTCAAACTCGGGGACAAAGCTGGTGTTGGATGCCTAGTTGGATCATGTCGATCTTGTGAAAACTGTTGATTACAATGGTTGCAGGAAACGGGAAATAAGTAACTGCTAAGTATTACAACAAAATGAAATTACAACAACTGAAATTTCAATAAACTGAAAACAAGAAACTAAGATTACAAGCACTTTGATTTGCTGGGTCGAGTGATGACACTCTGTCTTTAAGACAAGATTGCCCCTTATATATCATTTCTACGTTCTGGACAATAGTCTCCCAAGATAAAACAGCAACTCAACAAATGAGCAAAGGAAACTCAAGTGTTACTTTGAAGAACTTAGTGTAATGAAATGATGCTGGAAAGTAGTAGGAATAATTTTATTTTTTCGTTTGTGTAGTCTCAACAATTGATCCAAAGGCTTCAATATATAGTGCATGGAGGGGACTTGATGTGCAGGGTTAACGTTCCAAAAGCACAAGTTCTTTGTCCAATTTTATCTTACCTGAAACTTCAGGGACCAAACTGTAAATATGAAGCAATTTGGGTCCAAAAAGATAATATTAGACCCGTGCCCGGATGGGCGGGCGGCGCGCGTGGCCTCGAACCAAAGCACATCTAGGTCCTCCCTCCTTCAAACATATGGGTTACCCCTTGGGGTCCAAACCCTTAGCCAATTTTGAGACTTATAAACTAAACAAATCTTCCTTCCCCCACCGATGAGAGAGAATTGGTTTATACCACATTTTCATGCTTCAAACACCTCACTTCATGGACGAATATCACTTTCATTTCTCAACGAAATTTAACAATCCTTGGCCCTACGGTCATCTACTCACTTAGTAGATTATGCACGTGTGAAGAATCAAAGTCTCCAACATGCGGAACCCTAGTGTTTAAGTCATTAAAGATGGGTGGACGAAACTCCCACCAAAAGCAGATTTCCAACAAAAACTGCAGCAACGATCTCGAGAACTATTGTTCTAAAGGAATAGCCACCTACTGTGCAACGTACCACGATGGAACACCAACATATGGAGGCTACTCGAACATGATTGTTGTTGATGAACATTTCGTTGTTCGTGTCCCGAAAAATATGCCCTTAGCTGCTGCAGCACCTCTGCTTTGTGCCGGGATTACAACCTATAGCCCGTTGAGGTACTTCAGGCTAGATAAACCGGGCCTTCATATCGGTGTTGTAGGTCTTGGTGGACTTGGTCATGTTGGTGTTAAGTTTGCCAAGGCTTTAGGGCTAAAGGTGACCGTTATTAGCACTTCTCAAAATAAGCATAAAGAAGCTCTTGAACGTCTCGGTGTTGATTCGTTTTTAATCGGCACTGATCCGAATCAGCTGCAGGTAACTACTTCTAATATTTTAACTCTTTCTCTCTACCATCTAACTAGAAGAATACTTAATGAACATACGATACAATAACTACCAATAAAAGAAGGGACAAAATTTAGGATGCAAAAATAAAAATGGTTCTAGGCACACTATTGTGGCTCTGTCTTCATAGTAGATATATGTTGTTACTATGGTGCAACAACAAAATAACGTCCCACTCCCAACATATAACGAAACACTCAGGAATCTTCTAATGTGTACTCAAATAGAAGTTCCAGATAACTCTTACATCTTCCAACCGCTTTTGTAATAATTTAGATAAGACGCTTTTAAGGAGAGTGAAATAATAAAGAACCGAAGGATAAAGTTACGGAAAGTCAAGGTCATATGCAGGATTTATCGATCGACTCCTTGGTATGGTGGGGAGCGAAATATAACCAAGGCACATTTTAGTGAATACATATGACGTTCAAATTGTTGGTTCTCTATGGTACTTTATAAAGCAGTACGGGAAGTAAGTAACTATTACAATTGTTCGAAAGGATAGATAAATGGTCAATCTTCAAAACTACCGCAAGCTTGTTGTGTCTTGAATCTTGATAACCTTGCAAGGCCAATGTTGAGAACTGCCGCAAGCTTGTTGTGACTTGAATCTTGATATCCTGAAATCAAGAAACAACTAAATCTGAATGGTTACAACATTGTGTGTTGAGTCGAGGGATTGCCCTCTGTCCTTAAGACAAGATTGCCCCGTATATATGCTTTTACGTTAGCGGGCAATAGTCTCTCAAGATAAAACAACACTTTAATCTCAATGCTACAAAGCCAATAGGTTGAGCCTGACGAAGAAAACGAATATGACTCGACTTGCTGAAGATATGGAATAGGAAGGAAGAGTTTCTCTTTACTCTTCTCTTTTGTCTCTGTAGTGTATATCTTGTGTATACGTGAGGGTTTGATCACTGTTTTTCAGTCACGAATTGCACTGATTTTCGCCACTGTTTTGAGCAGTTTTTTGCCACTGTTTTGTGCTCTTTTGTGACTGAAATTTACTGCTATTTCGTGTATTTTCTGGTCTGTTTTCCAGTCTGTTTTTTTGTCCCGAATTGAGCCAAATGAGGCTCAATATATAGCATGGAGGAGGGGCTGTACCACTGCCCAAAAAATGGCTGTTAATGGCCATTAGGAAGGCATTAAAACAGCCAAGTAAAGGCAGTAAATGGCCATCAAGGAGGCTGAATTATGGACATGAAGGAGGGTGATAATGGAGGAGTTAATCAGCCAAGTAATGGCTGATTAATGCCTCAAAAAACAGTCCCAACGGTAGGCTTTCTGCCTTCCGTCACCTTCCCAGAAACTCTGGGGAACAAATTGTAAATATTGAAACTTCAGGGACCAAACTGTACATATGAAAGATTTCTGGTCCAAACTGTACATCTAGCAGAGTTCTCTGGTCCAAAAAGATAATATCGAAACAGCCCACAGCCCCCGTGACCCGGACCGGACTGGCGGCGGCGCGCGTGTGGGCTTAGCCTTGAACCTAAGCACATCTAGGTCTTCCGTCCTTTAAACACATGGGATACCCCTTGGGGTCCCAAACCCTTTACCAATTTGAGACATATATAGAGAGCAATTCTTCCTATTCCCACCGATGTGGTAGATTTGTCCCACACCACATTTCCATGCCTCAAACACCTTACTTCGTGGACCAATATCTCTTTCATTTCTCAACGAAATTAGACGATTCTTGGCCCTACGGTCATCTACTCACTTCGTAGATCATGCATGTGCGAAGAGACAAGGTCTCCAACATGCGGAACACTAGTGTTTAATTCATCAAAGATGGGTGGACGCATTTACCCGCCAAAGGCTAATTTCCAACACAAATATTGTGTCTTTTCAACTATAGGCACGTTAAATTTCGAATTGTCAGAGAATAACATTGTAGTACTCAATTGTGTTTCTTGTATTCATAGGCTGCTATGGGCACAATGGACGGCATTCTTGATACAGTCGCTGCTAATCACCCTGTCCTACCGTTGATCGGTCTATTAAAGACTAATGGGAAACTTATCATGCTCGGTGCGGTTGCAAAACCCCTCGAGCTACCCGTCTTTCCATTGCTTATGGGTGAGTAGATTACTCCCACTATCTAGATTTTGGTAAAGACCGTGCAAGGAATGCGTTAATGTCTCATATTTAAAATCTTTTAGTTGCTAGTAATGTAAATAAGTTGAGAATTTTACATATAATAACAGGGAGGAAGCTTGTCGCTGGAAGTGGGATCGGAGGGATGAAAGAAACGCAAGAAATGATTGATTTTGCAGCACAACACAATATAACAGCAGATATCGAAGTCATCCCAATGGATTATGTTAATACTGCAATAGAGCGCCTCGCCAAAGCTGATGTTAAATACCGTTTTGTCATTGACGTTGCTAAGACCCTTAAAGCAGACGATTAAGAGTTTTGCTTCATGTAATTCTAGTCTTTCATGATGTTTTGGGCATAAAACAGTGAGTTCGATTTCTTCTTGCGAAACATTAATAAAGAAAATATACTATTTATGAGTTAACTTCTCAAATGTTCGAAGTTATGGGAAGTCTTTTATCTTCAATGAAGTCAAATCTTTTGCTTACATGTTACCCTCTGTGGAAGATGGAAATCGATTGTATATGATTTAGTAATCCAGCGAATTTCACGCGAGGCAAAATAATTTATTATTCTCTAATAAACAAATTACATTACAAGTAACCTCGGGCCCTGGTTATGGAGTCTGCCTTTGTTAGGGAGCGCTTTACCTCTTAATGTGTGACTTCCCAATACAAATTCGGATTTAGTTGAGCCCTAATGCGGTTACCGGATACAGGGTGGGATAAAAAAAAGGTAACCAGCACGTGTGATGTTTCCATCGGATCTAACATTACATAAGAAGAAAGTGGTACAACATATTCAAGAGATTAATCCTACATAATCTGAACTACAGGAGCCACAGAATATAAATTCATGCCAGTATAGTGCAAATAAATAACAGAACTTAATTGACCAAAACAACAATTCGAAAGATAGTCCTGCCACAGCAATACTGAAGGACAGGGGGAAAACTCGACAAAGGTTGGCAGAGTTTGATGCTTTATAAAGCAAATTCAGTAATTTAGTATTCTAGTAGTTCTTACATTGAACCTTATATACATAATGTATACTTTGCAACAGTAGTTGCTTTCTCAACTGAGAGAGAAATGATTCTTTGAAAGAAGCAATGATCAACAAAACATAGTTATTGTTACCCTTGGTGGCCGAGTTACCTGGTACGTGTGCCGGTGGAAGGTAGACCAGGTACCTGGTAGAATAATTGAGTTGCGCAAGCTGTCACCGATATCATTGTCATCAAAAAAACATATTATAATTAATTGTTCTACGATTCAGCTGATAAATCTAAGAAAATCTACTATTCCATCCGACATTGATTTCTAAAATTAAGAAAAGCTGATTTATATAAAAGGCAGATACTTCTATTAAGCATTTTATCAAAGGCGTAATGCATACTGTGTAAAACATTTTACGACAAGGACATTGTTTATAACCCCGATTCATTGGGAATTATCTTGTAATTACGTTATCACAAACAAACATGCTCCATAATTTTCAAATTGTGTATTATTATTGAAAGAATATAATCCCTTAATTATTTTCATTAATGAAGAGGTCTATATATACAATATACAATCTCTAAATATGGAAAATCTTATTCATACTATAATACTAATATCCTAATTACACTTGTACAAGAATTCTACACACTATGGTAGGTAACCTAAATATAGACACTATACACGGTTTCTATCACACACCCGAAGTCATAGCGGGCGGTCGTCGTACGCTGAGAATGTCCCTAAAATCTTCAAACAGAACTAAGGGAAAACTCTTAGTAAAGATGTCAGCAATTTGATACCTTGAAGGGACATGCAAGACACGTACTTGTCCACGAACTACTTTTTTGCGAACAAAGTGAATATTCATCTCGATATGTTTAGTGTTATTCATACTATAATACTAATATCCTAATTACACTTGTACAAAAATTCTACACACTATGGTAAGTAACCTAAATATACACACTATACACGGTTTCTATCAATTCTCATAATAGGCAGTAATTACACTACCTAATAATTATACAGGATTTTCTTTTAGTCAAGAATGACTACTTTGAATTTTCAATATGGCTATGCTATTTTATCACAACTTCTTTGTCTCATTAGTTTGAACTTAAAACTAAATATTTTCTCATTTTCAAACAAAGTTATGTCACCTTTTTTTGTTGACCACCAAAGATTCATTAGAGGTTTCGGATTCGAGCCTTTAATAGGAAGCGTCTTACCCCCGATTAGGGATGGCAACGGATAGGATCTGGACCGGATCCTACTAGATCCAGATCCAAATCAGTTTTTCATACCTGAATCCAGATCCGGATCCAGATCCATCGGGTTCATAAAAATCAGATCCAAATCCGGATCCACCGGGTCCACATGTAAAAAAAAATTGCCTTGCTAAGAATGTAACCTTGCTAAGAATTTTCTTTTGAACTGACAAACGATTTTTACTTAGCTAACAATTTAATGTGTTTCAATTTTGAAATGTTCATATGAGATATTTTGTTCGTTGTCTCGTTTTGATTGTGAGCTATTAATTGAAAATGTTGGACAATGACAATAGTTGTGGAAAATGCTGACTAGTATTTCCACAATACTGAACTTGCATGTGCTTGAAATCTTCACAAATGAATTGAATATAATTTTAACTACTTGTCTATGGAGATGTTAATCATTCACTAATATAACATTGATTTTATTATCGAAGTTACCTCTTTATTTTTTGGTTTTTGAGTTAACGCAGGGATAAATTAAACTTGTTTTGAGAATTAAACTTGCAAGGATGTGCTTAGCAATTTTAAGAAAATACTTATAAAATTACATTCTAGGTTATGAATATATTTAATAAAAAATGGATCCACGGGTCGGATATGGACCGGATACGAATTTCAAATACAAGATCCAGATCCGTCAGAAACGGATCCAGGTCCGATCCGGATCCGTCGGGTCCAAATTTTGAAAATCCATATTCTATAAAACTGATCTGAATCCACCAGATCCGGACCGAATCCAGAATCCACTGCCATCTCTACCCCCGATATGGGATGAATCCTGATTAGTGGGCCCTAAAGATTTAATGCAAGTACCGAACACCGCGTGGAAAATAAAAGACCGGTCAATTATAAGGTCCATTCAATCGAAGACTTTTTTTAACTGCCCAGTCCTTATTGGCAACTCTGATAGGAAGCAAAGTAAATTTTTCAAAACTTTAGTTTTCTAAGAATTGACCAAATGTCATCAATCTATGCAATACTTATACACCATTATAATATAGAGCCCACCACTTAATCTTTTCTCCCACATTGCTATAGTTCCACCACTAAAAATACTTTAATTATACTTACATTTTAGCAGAATTTTGCAGTGAAATTGGATTTTATTTGAGGTAGTGAGAAATTCAAGAATTGGGTTATAGATAAATCACTAGAGAAAATGCATCCTGTTGAGGCTTTTGGTTGGGCTGCTAGAGACAATTCTGGTTTCCTCTCCCCCTTCAAATTCTCCAGAAGGTATATATACTTTTTTATCATTTTTTTTTATATAAATGTGGTGTCCGGAACGACTTGAGCGCATCTCGGCTAAGTGTTCTAGTTCCTGCTACTGCCACCAACATAAGTACTAAGTAACTTTGTACATCAAGGCTTTGGACAGATATTACCTCCGGTCGAATTTGAAAAAATAAACCAACAAGTACTATATGAGAGAATGTGGACATACTCTCAAATCTCTTTACTTCAACATGTGATAAGTCATAGTAACTAGTAATAGTGTGTGTTGCATATTAGTAATATCCGTAAAGACCCTAGATTTCAAATGTTTTTCAACATGTTGTTGGACAAATTCTCTAGCATAATCATTATACAACATCACATTTTCCGCTGAAGAGCCAAGATTGAGTTGTTCTCTAACCTCTTGAACGTGTTTGTTCAATAACATTGTTATGCTCATTTTCAAGGTCCACATAATTGTCGTCTCTATATGCATCATCACTTTGTGTTGTTCAATAATGTCCTCATGCTCATCTTCACTTTCCACATAATCGTCGTTTTAATATGCATCATCACGAACATTAAGAGAACCTTTAATACCAATGATAGGAGTGTGAGTAGCTTCGCTACAGCTCATGTGACTAGGAGTAAACGGGGAAGAAAAAGCTCTTAAATTGATTTTATCTAAGAAATCATTATTGTAACAAAGACAAGATTTTGTGTTGATCATATTGATTAATGTTTGTATTATTTTGGTTTCAAATTATGTTTGTAGGGCAACTGGTGATAAGGATGTCAAATTGAAGGTTCTTTATTGTGGTATCTGTCACTCTGATATTCATCAGTTGAAGAATGAATGGGGATCTTCTATATACCCTCTGGTCCCCGGGTATGGTCTTAATTATAGGTTCTTCAAAATATCATATTTCATTCGTAAGCATAATTCTTTTCCTGGTTTATGATGTTATAACACATAATTGCAGTATTTGCTTTTCATACTTAAAATTGAATTGTAACTCTTATAGCTTTAAGTGATGGATGCAGACATGAGATCCTGGGCGAAGTAACTGAGGTTGGTAGCAAGGTAGAGAAGTTCACCGTTGGGGAGAAAGTTGCTGTGGGGGGATATTGTGGATCATGTCGGTCTTGTGAAGACTGCACGAATGATCTAGAGAATTATTGTTCCAAGGGAATAGCCACCTATAATGCAATCTACAAGGACGGAACACCAACGTATGGAGGCTACTCGGACATTATTGTTGTTGATGAACATTTCGTTTTTCATGTTCCGAAAAACTTGCCCTTAGCTGCTACAGCCCCTCTACTTTGTGCTGGAATTACAATGTACAGCCCGTTGAGATACTTCGGACTAGATAAACCGGGCCTTCATATTGGTGTAGTAGGTCTTGGCGGACTTGGCCATGTTGGTGTCAAGTTTGCCAAAGCCATGGAGCTAAAGGTGACGGTTATTAGTACATCTCGAAGAAAGCAGAAGGAAGCTCTTGAACGTCTCGGTGCTGATTCGTTTTTGGTTAGCACTGATCCGGATCAGCTGGAGGTAATTACTTCTACTATCTATTGTCTATGAAATATATCGTGGTACTCAGCTTTGATTCCTAATGTTCATAGGCTGCTATGGGCACAATGGATGGCATTCTTGATACAGTTTCTGCTGATCACCCCATCGATCCATTGATTGGGCTGTTGAAGTGTCACGGGAAGTTTATCTTTCTTGGTGCACCTGAAAACCCCGTCGAGCTACCCGTATTTCCATTGCTTATGGGTGAGTATATTACCTTTATTTATTTAACGAGACTATATCATGCAAGAATGCACGGTTACTTTAGGCATGGTAGTATTTCTCCTATGTTTTTCAGGAGTCTTGATTTTATCAGAGATTTATATGCCAGTAAAAAATATAGAGAACTTCTAGTACTTTTTGTATTATATTGTTGTGCGATGAGCTTAAATGCGTGTGAGACGGTCAGTAAGGATTCATATAACCGACCCAAAACTTGCTTGGAATTGAGAAGTAGTTGTTCTTTTACTGTGAAAGAATGTGTTATTGTCTCATATTTAGAACCTCGGAGTTGCTAGAAATGTAAATCAGTTGAGAATTTTAAATATAATGACAGGGAGGAAGCTTGTAGCTGGAAGTGGAATAGGAGGGATGAAAGAGACACAAGAAATGCTTGATTTTGCTGCAAAACACAATATAACTGCAGATGTTGAAGTCATTCCAATGGATTATGTAAATACTGCATTGGAGCGTCTTGCCAAAGGTGACGTTAAATACCGGTTTGTCATCGACGTTGCAAAGACTCTTAGAGCAGAATGATTCAGAGTTTTGTTTCATGTAATTCTAGTATTTTTATGATTGTTTTGGGCATAAAAAGGTGAGTTATTTCTTCTTGTAATACATTAGTTTAGAAACGGACCCTTGGAGTGTGGCCCTTTCCCGAACCCTTAGAGTGCGGTCTGTATCCTGTATGAACATGCTTCGTACACCGGGTTGTCCTTTCTATACATTAGTTCAGAAAATATATGATGTATTATGAGTAGCTTCTCACTACTGGAAATTGTTGAATGTCTTTTATCTTCAATGCAGCAAAATCTTTCGTTTGTGTTACTTTCTCTACAAGATGGAAATTTAGTATTAATAAGATTAAACACATGTAAGTAACAAAAAACTGTGCAATAAACATGATCAAGGCACATACAATCATCACCATGGTGACCGATGTGGGCAATAAGATTAAAAACCAATAAGGTTAAAAAATACAACGTAAGAGAAACAATGTTGGTGTTGGATGTTTAGCCAGATTGTGTCAGTTATCAGAGGCAGATCTAAAATTTAAACGTTGTAAAATTCAACCTTCAAGTTCCTATTGTTGAATCCATTGCACACTTGAAATTATGGATTAAGAATTTAAAATATGTAGAAATTTCAGTACTTCCTCACATTTATATTTTCACTCGGTGATGAAAGTACTGGTTCAATTGAATCTAGTACATCGGCATCTGCCTCTGTTGGTCGGAACTTAGGAATCAAGAAAGCTCACTCGAGATATGATTAACTGTAATGCATATCCTTCACTACAATATCCTAAATATTTTATCATAAAAAATAAACATAATGTACTCAATCAGCACACCATAACAAGTCCATGTCATAATTGTAAACCGATGCTACTGTAAAACACTATTGAATCTATGATACAGCGAGTAGAACTGTTCGTCCTGGCAATCCTCCTCTCGACCGGTTTTCATCAATGAAATTCAGACTGTGTAACAGAGCTAAATCCAGATTTCATTTGACCCGTAATTGCAGCTTGGAGTCTGACCAAGTTTAGAGCAATTCCAGCAATTGCAGGAACATGACTTAGGTTGTGAGAAAATGGAGGCACGCGTATAATATCATCTAGAAGTCAAGGTTCCCTGTCTTAGAACTTCCAGAACAACTACCAGAAGTACCATATGAACTTCCACTTGAACCATCAACTGGGGCTTGATTAAGGCATTCTAAAACCAATGCCCTTCTCTTTCGCAGCTTCATTGAGAATGTTGTGGCTTCCAGAATTGCAGGGACCTGGTTAGATGTTTTGGATCAATAACAATGAAGTTAGAATTATTATCACTCCCTACCAAGGATGTTTGATTGCACTTTGAGCTTCAATACAATTATTTAATATGTTAGTTATCCAAGCCTATCATCGAATTCCACTTTACCAATCTCTATTATTCTGATAATATTCATGTACCCTAATTATGCATAAGGATTAGATAAGAAAAGAACAGAAGCCTAAACGATGGAAAACTATCTATTTTTTTCAAGTCAACATAAGAATAAAGGACAGCCCGGTGCACTAAGCTCCCGCTATGCGCGGGGTCCGGGGAAAGGCCGGACCACAAGGGTCTATTATACGCAGTCTTACCTTGCATTTCTGCAAGAGGTTGTTTCCACGGCTTGAACCCGTGACCTCCTGATCACATGGCAGCAACATGTTCTTAGAAAATGTTAAAGTTTCTTTAACTCAAAATCCAAGTATCAATGTTTAGCACATTTGTCCATTATGAACAATCACAAAATAAAGAAAAAGGTTAGTCACCTGTGTATTTATGTGAGCCACTTTGTGTACACTCACAAGGCCCAGCATGTCTTGGTAACCAGTTAAGAGCTTTGCCAATTCCTTGTCCTCATCTGGAGCAAGCTTCAGTTACATTTTATACCAGAACAAGATGAAACTTTCATCAATGGATTGGAGGCCTACCAGGAATTGCTTTGACAGATATCAAGGTATCAGCCAGATGTTGCCATCTCTTTAAAAAGGTTGGTGAGACGAGTGAGGGTGGAAAAGATATGACCGCGACTGCACCTGAAGATCGAACCATGCCTTTCAAGGATCTTATAAAAGAGAGCATATTCCACTCCTACAACGAGATGCAAATACAACATCAAATTTTGCAATGAACAGTCCCACGGGGCAATTTTTTAAGTTACTTTTTGTCCCGCAGGGCAATATGAACCCAAAAAGGAGCACAAAAACAGTTTCATCATCCATTTGTCCAATCGTGCCCCCCACCCCACAACTGAAAAGAAAAAACCACCTCTATACAAAAAAACATGATTTTGATGGCCTAGCTAGTCCCGCAGTGGCCAGTGAGTCATTACTGGAGAAAAAAATTAAAGCATAAACTAAATTACAAGTTACCAAAATTAAAAAAAAAAAAAAAAAACCTTGTCGGAGAAGTCGCACTGAGGTGAACTTAGTGATTGAATGGCAATACGACCGGCACATGTGATGTGGCCATCAGATCTGAAACTATATTAAAAGAAACTTTTACAACATATTCAACGGATAAATCCTATATAATCAGAATTAAAGGAGCTGCAGAAACAAAATTCATGACAGTATAGTTCAAACAGGTAAACAGAACTTAATTGACGAAATCAACAATTTGAAAGATAATCCTGATAGCAACAATATCGGGAAGGGGGCCAAACTGGACCAAAAATAGATGCTTCATTAACAATATCAGTAATTTATTAAAAGGTATGCTTCATTAACCATTTTCTGATCCTATTAAAAGGTATGTGTTGAGGTATCCTTATTCCTTGATTAGGCAACTTGACAAATTGCAATTTTGGTTCATAAATCACAGCCAACATGAAAACTACGACGGAGTGTACGAAAAGAGGATATGACAGTACTTTGATATTTGAGCTGAAAATGTTGAACAACGTTCAAGTAGAGGGGCTAGATTCAGAGAATCTCGAAGACTAATGCAATCAACCTGCTGCCCACTGTAGAAGTGCCTTTCTAGGGGCTTGCGCAAGTCAAAGTCATTGCAATATTCAGCCTTCCCACCTGCATATATAATGCACAAGGCTAATCTTCAGATTCAGCATAATTCTCACTTTCAGTTAACAGCACCATTACAAAAAAATGTATATACTCACACTTATTACGATTAAAGAAACATGACTCACACTTATTACGATTATTCATAACATCCCCAAAGCCTTCAAACTCAGCCTTTTTATCTTTATAATGGATCATATTATTTCCAAGAATCAAGTGGGCAGAAACAGGGAGACGAAAATCAACAGTCTACCAGATTAATAGTCAACATATGCCCCTTAGGAGTTTCTTCTAGAAGTAGATTTCATGAAGAAAACTGGAGTATCACTAATATATCCACCCAAATCCTGGACAAGAAAGTCCCAGCTGCAAGGAAATATATTATTGTGGCTTTAATACTACAAAATGTCGAATTTTTCAACAGAGACATAAAGTCTTGTTTTCTAGTTTCCCTAGGGCATTATTGAGTCAATCTCACAACAGATTCCCCTTAACAGACTCGTGCAAGATCCATTTCCTCATTCTTTACACTTTAACCAGTAAATGATATCATAGATATTTCTAGTCACCTCTTCACAAGACATGGACCAATTGAAAACAAAATTTAATCTCGGATTTTACAAGAAAAGAATTACCTTGATCAACTCAATCTCTAGAGGATAAATAACTTTTATTCATAGTACGAGTTCAAATGTGAATGAATTAAAGCAAATAAGGCGTCAAGGGCCCATACCTCTTTGGACCTCTGAATTTTGTTCCCCGAAGTACTTCATATATTGCCAAGCGATTCTTAAATTCGTGTCCTGTAATTTAAAATGGATTCAAAATTTCAAACTTCTAGGAACCAACAAGGTCTACATTATCATGTATGGTAGGTTCGTATATAGTATTCTGTTAACATGCTGGAAAGGAAGGTATAAACCTGATCTGCAGGCCGTTCATGAGACTTCTCCTCCTTAGAAGCCATTGGACTTGGCAAAGTTCCAAGAAAACCTCGTGGATCTTTTTCTGGGCTGGCATAAAGTAGGGGTTGCTTGTGAATCAGACCCTGAGACATGAAATTTCTCAGTAGAAGCATATGATGAGGTGCCTCAGGGTCTTCCATAACCATGACTAGGCTTCCCAAAGTAAAGCCACCACCCAAAATCTCTGGAAAGAGAATATAACGAACAAATTGGAAAAAAGAAAAGATCATATATATTCCATGCTTAGTAATAATAGAAAGAGCAATAATAAAGAAAATGAAAACAAAGAGAAAGAGATAAGAGGTGTAGTGGGAATTACGGTCAAGATCTGGTATGCCTGATGAAAGAAATGATGTGCCATTTGGACCAAGCTTAACTCCGGGAACCTGAGATGTAGCTGCACTAGATATATTTCGAGAAAAACTGCTGCCACGCGGTCTACTTGAAGCCATGAAAGTTTCTTACATATCAACTCTTCTAGGAAGCAAAAATGAGAACAAAATCAAGCTCAACCAAATTATACATATTTCAAATCATATGTTATGGCTAGAAAATGAAAAATTAGTGGCATCATACGAACTTATCTTAGTAGAATTTTAATAGAACATAGAGGTTAATTTTTTCTAAACTTGTCACTTCCAAGGACAAAGAGATGATCAAAATAAAACATCCTGCAGAGCAGTGGCGAAGCCAGGAATAGAGTTAAGGGTGTTCAAATTTGGGAGAAGTAAATAAAAAAGAAATCGATGAACGGGAGCTCGAAAATTAATCAAACTACGTAATATTTAGCTAATCATAAAAACTCTTGTAATAGAACTAATAACTGTATAAGTCAAAACTAGTGTAAAAAATTAACAAAAGAAATTCTACTAGTGGAAGCATAATCGAGTCCAAACCAGGCAACTATTAAAGAAGAAGAAGATATCTTTCATTAACTAATTCTGCTTACTAACTTCTAGCTTTGTTAACTTGTAATGTGTTAGTGATATCAAAGCTCCATCTCCACACAAGTTCTTATTTTAGAGGACAATGAATAAACTATTGAAACTAAAAGTTTTGTGGATATACATGTGTCAAAAGTATCATACTATACCCTAATTGAAAGCAATCTAAACAGTGAGATGCTAACTTCATTCAACAGTATAAAGCTTTGTGCAAATTGAAAAGCAAAGTCATGTTCTTCAAAGGATTTAACAAACTATTGCATTATCACCTAATGGATTAAACCCATAGCAACTTTCCCTTTCTTCAATCTAGGCATATAACAACAACAACAGCATACCCAGTGTGATCCCACAAGTGGGGTCTAGGGAGGGTAGGATGTACGCAGACCTTACCTCTACCTTTGGGGGTAGAGAGGTTGTTTCCGATATACAGAATTAAATACTTTCTAAGGTTGAATAAGAAAAAAAATTAAAGGACCACAATTGCTAGGCCTAGAAAATCAGAAACTGTACTTCTCAAAGCTAAGAACCAATAATATTGAACTAGAAAGTTAACGAGAAAAAAGAAAAGCCTTCCTATGGTGCCCAATTATAAAGACTCACAATACAAAGAAAATCCACACTCCAAACATCCATTTATTCAATATTTATAGAAAAAACTTACAATCAGAATAAAAAAGGGCAGCCCGGTGCACTAAGCTCCCGCTATGCGCAGGGTCCGGGGAAGGGCCGGACCACAATCATAATAAGCCCAAAATAAGATGGGATTTATATACTCTTACAGGTTTGCACTCTTAGGGATTTCAAAACTAGTATCCACTGCACTTGTTTTGTTGGAAGCATTAAGCAAACAAAGGAAGGGAAAAAAAAAGTAAGGGAGAAGAGAATCGAACCAAGCGAAAGAACTCCTATAGAAAGTAAGCAGAGCGTTCTTCCGTTCTTGTTATTGCGCTATTGTGATTAAGACAGAAGTTTAAAAAATGACTTTTAGCTTTAGGGATTTTTCTATTTCTGATTTTTAACTAAACCAAAAAGTCAAAACAGATCAAAGCGAGGTCACTTTGAACTTGAGAATTATTGGTCTCTTGGAACTCCTTTTGCCGTTGGAGGTGTTCAAGGTTTAATATATTACTATCGAATCCATATACACAGTATAATTTTTGGCTCCTTGTCCTAGAGTATCTTTGCCCCTGAACTGCAGAGTTATAAAGGAAACAAACCAAGCACACAACTTTTTAACAAATAATGAGCACCATCAATAGTCTCAGCATCATAAAGCAGAATGTATAAACCTAAAATTTGTTCATATACCCTCCAAAACATGCAAAACATATTGCACAAGCTAGATAATACTTGTAAATTGTAAATATATCAAACATGCTCCCATTTTCAGCATCTGAGAACATGCTGTCATCCCTAACGAATAGCATATTCAATCAGCTAGGGTAACAACTTTAATAAGATATAAAACAAATACCATATCTTCTATAGATTCTACTATTTTTATCTTATGCTTCTACATAACTTTGTTTACTAATTTCAGCACTTCACTAATCACTAATGTTTTTTACATGTCACATTACTCTACAACAACAACGTACCTGTGTAATCCCACAAGTGGGGGTCTGGGGAGGATAGAGTGTACGCAGACCTTACCCAGGAGGTAGAGAGGTTGTTTCCGAAAGACCCTCGGCTCAATAGAAAGCACAATAAAAGGGTACATGTCACATTACTCAATGGGCTACTATATATACTACTATCATACTGGGCTGGATTTTTCAGCAAATCTTCAATCATTTTACTATCAAGAATCATTGTCTATTAGCAAAGATAACATTTTCTTCACATCTCAATTTTTTCCACTAATGTATATCAATTCAAGACACCCACAAATTGGAACTTCAATTACATAAATACAACAACAATAACAACAACATACTCAATGACATCCCACAACGTGGGCTCTGGGTAAGTTAGAGTGTACGCAGACCTTAGACCTTAACTTTAACTTGGTAGGTAGAGTGGTTGTTTCCGAGAGACCCTCGGCTCGGGACATATATATATATATATATATATATATATATATATATATATATATATATATATATATATATATATATATAATAATTCACATAAGAGGTTGATACTTCTACTAAGCATTTTATCAAACAACGTGTGTGCATACGTCGAACAAAAAAAAACAATGGAATTCAACTGCGAGGTAAAAGAAATCTCCAAGGGAGGGGGGCCGAAGGCACCCTGGGTACGGGGATTAAGAAGTGTTCGAGCCCTTGTATTTCGAGTTCACCTGGTTCCAAGTACCTCTATATAAACTCCTTTCGATGTACCTGAAGTATTAAATCAAGGCCCCAGGTGCCTTTTCAATAGTTGAACCTTCCAAACGGATTCCATTCAGTCCCGGCGGTTTAACCGATCTCGCAGGAACGTCACATCTATGCTTACTATTTTTTCAGTTTGGGAACTCTGGAAGGAAGGCAATAGCAGTAAATTAGAAAATCCTAACCTCGAAGCTGTCTGGGGCAGGAGAAAACTATATGAAAGGAGTGTTTACAAGTAATGGCGCTACTGGAACTTTGTCTTCTTCGATTGAAAACTTGGGGAGTGATTGATGTTTAGAGCGGCAAAGTTAAAGTTCGTTTGGAACTTTACGAGGTTGGGGCTTTTTTTCTTAATTTTTATTACTCTCTCCGTCCAATTTACAATGATAGTAGTTTGTACTTTTGAAGTTTATGATTTAAAATAAGTTAAAATATTCGTGAGATTACAAATTTTTCGTAAAAAAAAAGAAAATATAACATTTCTTAAAATGAAAATAAAAATATACCGTATAAATTGAGGCATAGGAAGTACTATTTTGAAGTTTTTAAATAAATTGATTTGATACTTGGAAGAGATGGATCTAATGAGTAAAGTTGTCTAAATTTGAGGATCAAACTAAATTAATAAATTACTGGGTCATAGTTTAATTAAGTCATGATTAATTTGAATTAATTAATGGGTCACAACTCATTATGTTCAATTCAAATATGTGTTTTGTTTGATTTGTTTCAATTGCCAAAATTTATTCTTTTTCTTGTTTACAAAATGATTTAAAAGCGCAATTTTGGATAGATTTGTACAAATAGGAAATTTTGAGGCTAATGTTTATGTTTTGTCCCTGTTTAAGAAAAAAATTGCAAAAAGTAGTCACGATGTTACATAATAAAAGGAATTAAAAAATTATACTTGTTCAATTGGTCACAAGTTTTTTCGAACCAAATCTTGTATGTGGTGTTCAATTATTCACGAGCTTTGCCGGAAGAGCCAGTCTTGCTCAATTGTGAGCACAAGTTTTGTTAGACCGTAAAGTCTTGCCAATCCTGAAACAATTTAACACCATGGACAAATTTTATCAATCCTACAAGCTTGTCAACAATTTAAAGATAGACCGAATGAATATTGTATTAAAGTTATGACTCGCCTGACATGAGTACTTGTGAACAAGGCAAGTTTTGCGGACGAACTTGCCAATAATTTTTCATTTGTTCGAATGTAGTATAAGGGTTAATTTTACACTGATTTCTTAAATGGACACAAAAATTAAACAATTGCTTCAAATGATCCTTGCTGAAGAGCTTTGCCAATTCCTTGTCCTCATCTATATGGGCCCTCAGTTGGGCTGTGGGCTTGCCTTTTGGGCCGGCAGTCACTTTCCTAAAATTGGATCAGGGAACCTATCCTATCTCATATATTTACTGCTTCCAAAAGGAAAAAGTCAAATTAAAAATTTTACGTAAGTGTTTAATCAAATGATAAGTATCAAGCTAATAAATACATGACAAATTATTATTTTATTACTTAGCCACAGTTAATGAATATGTTGTTGTTTTTGCATAAATATATAGTTCAAAAATAATTTTATACATACACATGCACATAAGATATTGAAAATCCCAACACTAAGTTGAAAGCAATAGCGAATTCCAAGTCTTGAGAGTTTCCAGAATTATCAAGAAGGTGTCAAGAACCAAGCTAGATATAATATGTCCTTATCACTGTGTTTTAATTAATTGTGTCCAGTCTTAGTTCTTGTATTAGGTTATTGCGAGTTGTAAAGATTATTTATCTCAGAGAAGTTTGAACAAAATTTTGGGGAAACATTCCCAATCTGCTTAATTAGAAGCATTCATATGTTTTTTTTAATCGAGGAACAATTAGCTTTAAGTTTGAATACGTTAACTGTTAAGAGTCACACATCGGATATGGAATGAGAACATGGACTCCTTATATGAAGTTGGACAATCCTCACCCTACAAACTAGCTTTTGGAGTTGAGTTAGGCCCAAGATCTATTCTTTGTGTTAAGAGTCCCACATCGGATATGAAATGGGAATATGGACTCCTTATATGGACTTGGACAATCCTCACCCTACAAGCTAGCTTTTAGGGTTGAGTTAGACCCAAGACCCATTATTTACATTAACTTGAAGGGTACAACAACCGCATGATTGTTCTGGTTAAAACTTAAGAGTTAAGTCTTAGAATTACTGAACTGTAACCTGAATTTTACTTGGTTTATAACTACACGTAATTGTTCATCCTAACTCGAACTAATTACTACTCCTATAAAATAAAACGAGTAACCAATAGCTATAATAGGTTAAACTATACTAATAGTAATATTTAATAATATGTATTATTACTTACATTAATATTAGTACTATATCGAGTAATTGATACAAATAGCAAAAGTAAATGTATGTCAAGCAAGCAAGGGACATGATGAGCGAAATGGCGAGAGCGACATGACAAAAGCTAAACGACGGAAGCCAACAGAGAAAAATAAGAGCATGCGATGCTTCTATTCCAAGCCACCGTACATACCAACTCTTCTTTTTTTTTTAAGAGAAAAAAATAAGTAATAATTTTACAGCAGTACGAAGAAGAGTTTGAAGGAAAATTGGAACAAGAATCTATCAGTTATTTCAGTACTTCATTTCTCAAAATTGTGCAGTGTGACAGAAGTACTTACATTTTTTTTTTTGTTGACGAAGGAACCCGCAGCCGCTACTCTCTCGAGTGCGCACAGGGTAAACCCCGGACTGACGCAATAGCCTGCAAACCACGTCAGTCGATTAACCACACTTGGCAAGCCATGTGTGACAGGCTCAACCAAGAAGGTTTATGCAGGGGATCGAACTCGTGACCTTGCAGTCCCGCGCTCTACTGCTACACCAACTTGGCTACTATTGTGAGTTATTGCGTCAGAAGGTTTATGCAGGGGATCGAACTCGTGACAGAAGTACTTACTGATTTGCCGTTATGGAGAATTTTGGACTATTTTTGACTTAGATGTGACTTTACTGGCAAAATGGCAATCTACTTTGTTGTACTTTCATTTCTAAGTGAACTTAACTTGCCCATTCATTGACTCCCTTGACCTTACTCCTCTTTCTATAAATTATCTCTTTGTTTTAATTTACGTGATATAATTTGAATTGATATGATTTTAAAAAGAAATTATTGAGGGTAACATCAACATCCTATTTATGGTGAGATATTGGTGATGAATCGGTCAAAGTGTCATGATCGAACATATCGGTTATTGCTTGATACGGTTGATTAAAGGATAAAGTTATGCTTTTGCTATCAGCACTCTAACATTTTGGCACGATGATAAACGCTTGATCCTAACAAGTACTATCAGAGTCAAGGTCATGGACTCTATACCGAGGAACAACTTGTTGCATGTGACCTCGGTATCGAGTCCCTAACATTTTGGCATGATGGTAAACGATTGATCCTAACAAGTACTATCAGAGTCAAGGTCATGGACTCGATACCGAGGAACAACTTGTTGCATGTGGCATGTGTTTGGGAGGGATTTTGTTGGGTAATGCCATTATCCCACCTATAACGAGGCTCAAGTGATGGGTCGGGGATGGCTCGGATCTGTGTCATGGTCGAAAGTGACGTTTGTTTGATGGGCTTGGTTAAGCTTAAAACACAATTGTGCCCTTGTTATGAGTTATAGCTTTTGGCAATGATGGTAAGTATTAATTCAAACAAAAATGATGACATTTAAAACTTGTGATCTTATGAATGTCCTAATACTTGTGTCACTATAAGAAAGTATAGAATTAACAATAAAATTTTAGCAACAATAAAAATATTGTTGCTAAAAAACGTAAACGGCAACAAAATTTAATATATTGTTGCTAAAAAATAAATGGCTTCAAAAAAAAAAACTTCTGGTTGCGAAAACTATTCGCATCGGAGGTTATTGCAACAGCATACAACAACTTTTGTTGTTGCAAAAAGTACTTTTAGTAACAACATCTAATATATGACAATAAAAAATATTATTGGCAAATATTTTTCTTTTTGTAGTGTGTGACTATAAAGTTTTTGAAGCATGTAACCTTAACATGCTATATATTTATGTGACTATAAAAACTTCTTATTAAGGATAAATGAGGAATGTCAAGTTTACGTGATTTTCAATTTTTGAGTCTCTATCGGTTTGGGCTGAATTCTGGAATTGTAAAAGTCTAGAGTACCTTAATAATACTAAGCTACTAGTCGACTGTGAAAAGATTCAGAAGATTATCTAGCTAGATGCTAATTACTAGTACTAGCTAATATAAATCTAGGTATCAATGCATCATAAAACTTTTCAATAAAAAAGGATTGTAAAATATAAAAGAAATAATAATTCCAAGTTCGAAGAACTAAAGCTTTGGAAGAATTCAAATTTAAATCATGAGATGGAACCAGATGCATTCTTAAAAGAAAGCGTTTTGCGACTTTAAATCAATCATACGAATATGCTATCTCACTACCCGTCAATTTGAGTTCTCAAAAGCGATTGAACCAGCCACCCAGATGACACTCCCCCTGAAAAACATTCTTTTTCCGACAAAATCTGCCGCTAAGCTTTGACAAGTAGCTAACGTCAATAAATGAAGTGGAGGGGGAAATTTTGGTTGACACCCCATCACCAAAAATAATTAATAAAAAGTAAAATTTTAATAATCAAATACAAGCATATGATGTGTCTGTTGATGATTACTGACATAGAAAGGAAAAAAAGAGATTGATTAATACGGAAATACACCTGGCCCTCAAATCCGGCCCGTGAGAAGCTGATGCAATGTAACGTTTGGTCTGATAATATGATAGAAGGTAGACAGGTTGTTTTTATTTTATTTTATTTTTCTAGGGGAAAATATTAATAAATCTAAAATTTAGGAAAATACTATAATATCGAAAATAAGTTTAGAAAGTAGCTTAAAATCTAGATTCAGCCTCTCTATCCCGCAAATGTAGAGGTAATGTCTGCGTACATTTTATCATCCCCAGACCCACTTGTGGATTACACTTTATTGTTGATACAAGTAAATTATAGCGTTTGGCTTATTGTCTAACTAAATAATTAGTACTTCCCCATCCCAATCTATATGATGTAGTTTAACTGGACACGGGATTTAAAAAATAAAAGAAGACTTTTGAACCTTGTGGTCTAAAATAAGTCAAAGATATTTGTGCGACTATAGATCATATCGTTAAGCGTAAAAAGTAAAATTTTAAGTTAAATTGGTGTCAAATAAATAAATATGTCATTATTTTTAAAATTAATTAAAAATGAAAGTGTATCATATAAATTGGAACAGATGGAGTATTATATGACATTGAATTAGTTGTAATTGAAAAAAGTGCAATTATACTCTCCTATTCTCATTAAAAATTGAGAATTATTACATTATAATTATATGCAAAAATTATTCATTAAACGTACATATTCCTGTTTTGCTGCTCCTATTTCACTGTTAAAACTCTTGATATATTCGTTAGTATAAATATTTATTATAAGAGCGTTAATGTTTAGTTTTTGAATTTAAATACATCTATCTATGCAATAATATCGATGTGCAATCAAACGTGATGATGAAAATTACGAGTATAATTATCTTATGACCAAGAAACATGTATCTTTTTATCATAATAATTTGTAATTACAAGATTATATAATCACTCTTAGCAATTACATAATAATTACATAATGTTGTTCAGACATACCTTAAGTATTCTTTTGAAAAACACTTTCGGTTATATTATAAAAATTAGAGTCAGAGCTAGAATTTCAATTTTTATGAGAGTTAAATTTTAGAATAATTATTTCAAGTGTTAATAATTGATCTAGTTTTAAAATTAATATTTGTGCAGTCAGACTCATTTATAACAGTCATCTTCTAAAATAAGGTGTACTCCAAGTTTTCTTTAGAATTGATTTTACATGTTATGTTATATTAGATGTTATTTATAACAACATCTGGATATAGCTATAAAAAAATATCCGGATAGACGACGACATCGTTATAGAAATGTTTGACTATATATATATTTAATGAACTTCTCAACACAAATACACTAATGGCAGGAGCATTAAGCCCGATTCCGCTCTATGCGGGGTTCGGAGAAGGGTCACTATCATGTACTTCTGCAAGAGGTTGTCTGCACGGCTCGTACCCCTGACCTCCTGATTTAATGATAACAATTTTATCAGTTACACTATTTGCGTAAAAGCTACTGGTTCGGCTGAATCCATATCTGGGTTTCTACTTCCGTCCTTTATAAAATATAGTAGTTCAAGTAAATATGATTGAATTTGTCTGCACTCGTAACAAAAATTCTAGATCTGTCCTTGAACGAGGTAATGACGGTTTGGGGGTGGGGGGGAGAAGTGGGGGGGGAGGGGTTATGGATGAAAGCTTCATGTGTATGCAAAATAGTATTGTGTTTTTTTCTCACGGGAATCCAGCCATCCTTCTTCATTTCACGAGATCTTTCTTGCTCTGTCACTTAGCTCTTATTTTACGGCGTCTACACGTTTATTTTCCAGCACATACTTGCTTCAATCAACCTACAAAACCAGTTTTAGTGTGTCACTCTGTATATAATTTGTGTCACAATGTCCATCTCTTCTTATGTTAGTAGTTCTTTTGGGAGGTAGTGCCAAATCATATTTGTCACGCATTGCTTCAACTCCCCACCTCATCATTTCTTGCTTTCTTTAGTATATACTAGCAATAAACCTATGCAAAAGTTTGATGGTTGGGACCAAACTAGAACATTCCAAGATTCAAGGGGGGGAAGTTAATGTAGATTTTAATTGATTTGTTAAGGTACTTAGTACCATCTTTGAACTTGTGAAATAAAGATTTGATAAGTAACCAGGATTGTTGTGGTGTGTTAAGTACTTGTTCATCCTTAATAAGAGGTTTTGAATTTGAGCCCTGCTAAATGTTAGAATATTATGCAATCATATTATTATTATTATTATTATTATTATTATGTATTAATGTAGTATCATTTTATATATGGTAGGTAGTAAAATGTTAATTAGGAATATTATGTTAATTAGGTAGAAGTTTATTAGGAATTGATTAGAAAGATTAGGCATGATTGACTCTTCCTAATTAATGTATATGGTGTATATATTGTACCATTGAAGGATGAATACATGGAGGAAAACATATTCAAAGTTTTACATGGTATCAAGAGCTTAAGGAAAGATCCAAAATTAGTTTAATTTCTTCCAAATTTTCGGTCATCTTCCTCCCTGCCCTAGTGGCCGAAAATTTCTTCATTTTTTTTTTTACTCCATTATTGATTATCCTTCATCACAACCAATTATGTCTGAAACCAAATGATCATTTCACCCTGTCCTTGCTGTCTCAAACATCAAAACACATTTTTCCATCAAACATGAAATGGAAACTATTCATTATGTGACTTTGGCAGAATTATTCAAAATATGTTGTCGTGCTCACAAAGTTCTTCATCATATAATGCCTCCAAAATATGGTAAAGGGAAAGACATAACAAACGATGCAGACAAGGAATTGAGGGATACACTTGATGCCACAGTCCTTGGTTGGATTTATGCAACAATCTCTACTGACTTGTTGCATACGATAATGGAACCGGATTCCACAGCCATGGCGGCGTGGGAACGCTTGTGAGATATTTTTCAAGATAACCAAAACTCTCGCGTTGTTTCATTGGAACAGGAGTTCTCAACCATTGACATGACGGATTTCCCCAATGTTTCTACATATTGTCAACGACTCAAAGTGTTGACCGATCAATTAAGAAATGTTGGTTCACCGGTTACTAATAACTGGTTAGTCTTGCAATTGGTCGTCGGTCTCACCGACACGTATAGCGGCGTGGGAACTCTAATCCGTCAAAGTAATCCTCTACCACAATTTTATCAAGCAAGGTCCATGCTTGTACTTGAAGAGTCGGGCTTGGTGAAAAAGGCCTCAACTACTTCAAATTCTGCCATGCTTGCCACTCCTTCACATTATGGTAATTTTTTTGACCCTTCTCAACAAAATAAGGGACAAAAAGGACGTCATAACAATAAAAATAAGGGTGGAAATCGCGAAAATAACAAAGGTGGAGGCCACCGAAATTTCGGTAGCGATGGTAATGGCAGCAACACCAACTACGGTGGTGGACAGTGGCAGCAACGCGGCGGCAGGGGCGGCGGACAGTGGCAGCAGCCCGGCGGCAGGGGCGGCGGACACTGACAGCAACCCATCGGTTGGTAGTGGCCTTGGGCTATACCACCCAGCCCAGCCCCAACAGGAAATTGGGCCAGGCAGCCCCAAAGGTCCATTGGCCAACCTCAGCAAAACAATGGGTATTTTCCATCGAATCGGCAAGAAGAAGATATAGGCCCAAAGCAGTTCCCATTTCGCTGGGTCTGTTAACACAGGCAGTAGCAGTGGGCCTCAACCGACCCAGTGGCATGAGGCCCATTCAACATGGGCCCACCCTATGGAAATTGAGTCCGACATGCACACTCTTGGACTTAATCCACTTGATTCAAATTGGTATATGGACTCCGGAGCGACGTCACATATGACGTCCTCCCAGTAATCTCTCGTCCTATTTTAATTTGAGAAATGATAATGGAATAATTGTCGGAAATGACCATTCGATTCCAATAAAAGGTTATGGTTCTAGCAAATTGTCACCACCAAACCCACCCCTAATTTTAAAGAATGTCCTTCATGCTCCCAAATTAATCAAAAACTTGGTTTCTGTTAGAAAGTTTACAACTGATAATTGAGTATCTGTCCGGTTTGACACCTTTGGCTTTTCAGTGCATGATTTTCAGACGGGGAAGCTTCTCATGAGATGTGATAGCAAGGGGGAGCTCTATCCAATAAATTTGTCAACACAATAATCCAAGTTTCCTTCTGTTTTTGCTGCCTTGGCACCATCTTTATGGCACCAACGTTTGGGACATCCGGGAGAGGCTGTTTTGGCTTCTCTTAAACAAAATAATTTTATTTCTTGTACCCAAATACGGACTCTAAATAAGTGTCATTCTTGCACACTTGGTAAACATGTTAAGTTGCCATTTATTTCCTCTACTTCATGCACTCTTTTGCCATTTGATATTTTACATTGTGATATTTGGACATCACCTGTTTTGAGTTCTTCTGGTCATAGATATTATTTGCTTATACTTGATGACTACTCTAATTATTTGTGGACATTCCCTTTGTTGAAAAAATCACAAGTGTTTTCCACTTTTCTCATATTTAGAGCATTCATCCGAACTCAATTTGAACATGATATCAAAAAAATTCAATGTGACAATGGTTGATAATAAACAGTTTTGGGATTTTTTCAAAACAATTGGTCTTAATTTTCGTCTGTCTTGTCCTCATACTTCGTCACAAAATGGGAAGGCGGAACGCAAAATTAGAATCATTAACAATATTATTAGAACATCTCTTTCTCATGCTTCACTTCCCCCTGTATTTTGGCATCATGCACTTCAAATGACCACTTATCTGTTGAATGTCCTTCCTCATAAAAATATATCATACCAAGCTCCCCTAAAAATATTTTACTTACGAGAGCCCACATATCATCACTTAAGAGTGTTTGATTGTCTTTGCTACCCCCTATTTCCATCCACCACAATCACAAAACTCCAAGCCCAGTCTACTCCATGTGTGTTCTTGGGATATCCTACTCATCATTGCGGTTACCAATGTTACGACATTTCTTCCAAAAGAATCTTTATAAGTCGTCATGTAATCTTTGATGAAACAATTTTTCCATTTGCTAAGATACATGCCATCGGAACTCATGACTATGATTTTTTGGATGATGATAATCTTTCGTATCTAACACAATTTTTTCACAGCTCGATACCTGTTACTAGTGTTGAACACCGAAATTCAGGCCCATTGGGCCAGTCTACCACTACGGGCCCACTTCCAACTCCATCAATGCAGCCCACTAGACCCTCGATTTCTCACTCCTCAGTCAGTGGCGTCCAGTCCACTGGCCCAACAAACCGCCCGATCACCCGTAGTCAACATGAAATTGTCAAACCCAATGCCAAATATAACCTTCACACCCAGGTCTCGAAATCACATTTGCCTCGTAATCCAGTGTCTGCTCTAAAAGACCCGAATTGGAAAATGGCCATGGATGATGAATATCATGCTCTAATTATAAATAGGACATGAGATTTAGTACCTCGTCCATCTAATGCTAATATAATTCGATCTATATGGATTTTCAGCCATAAAGAAAAATCTGATGGAACTTTTGAGCGACATAAAGCCCGTCTTGTAGGTGATGGGAAGACACATCAGGTTGGTGTAGAATGCGGGGAAACATTCAGTCTAGTGGTCAAGCCTGCAACTATCAGAACAGTTCTCAGCCTGTCTCTCTCCAAATGATGGTCACTTTATCAATTGGATGTCAAAAATGGCTTCCTCCATAGACACCTTAATGAGACTGTTTACATGCACCAACCGTAGGGATACAGGGATCCTAAATATCTCAACCATGTGTGTTTGCTCAACAAATCATTAGATGGCCTCAAACAGGCCCCCGGAGCTTGGTATAAGTGGTTTGCAGATTTTTTATCACGCATGTGGTTTGCGTACAGCCGTTCAGATAATTCCCTGTTTATCTATCGTCAGGGTAATCATATTGCTTATCTTCTTCTATATGTGGATGATATTATTCTAACATCATCTTTAGACTCTCTTCGCAAGAATATCATGTCACAGCTTAGATCTGAATTCTCTATGAAAGATCTTGGCCCACTCCACTACTTTCTAGGGATTACTGTGACCCGACATACAAGTGGATTATTTCTCTCCCAGAAAAAGTATGCATCAGAAATCGTGGAACGAGCTAAGATGTCTTTCTGCAAACCTTCGGCAACTCCGGTCGACACAAAGTCAAAATTGAGTGTCATCTCTAGCAAACCTTTTGCTAATCCAACATTATATCGCAGCCTAGCAGGAGCTTTACGGTATCTCACATTCACCAGGCCGGATATTACCTATGCAGTGCAACAAGTGTGTCTATTCATGCATAATCCAATTGAGGAACATATGCATGCTCTGAAATGCATTATGTGATATATTCAGGGCACTCTGGAGTATGGATTACATCTATACCCATTCTCTGTTTCCAAACTTGTTACTTACACTGATGCAGATTGGGCAGGATGTCCGGATACAAGACGATCCACCTTCGGGTAATGCGTCTTCCTTTGTGACAATTTAATCTCATGGTCCTCAAAAAGGCAGGTCACGGTATCACGCTCAAGTGCTGAAGCAGAATATCGTGTTGTGGCCAATGTTGTATCTGACTCATGTTGGATTCGGAACCTGTTACTTGAACTTCATTGCCCTATTCCAACTGCAACAATAGTATACTGTGATAATATTAGTGCAATCTACCTCTCAGGGAATCCCATCCACCATCAACGCACTAAACATATTGAGTTAGATATTCATTTTGTACGCGAGAAGGTGGCTCGCGGACAAGTTCGGGTGCTACATGTCCCAATGCGTCATCAAATCACAAATATCTTTACAAAAGGACTTCCGCTGATATTATTTGAAGATTTTAGGGACAGTCTCAGCATTCACCGCCCTCCAGCTTCGACTGCGGGGAGTGTTAGAATATTATGCAATCATATTATTATTATGTATTAATGTAGTACCATTTTATATATGGTAGGTAGTAAAATGTTAATTAGGAATATTATGTTAATTAGGTAGAAGATTATTAGGAATTGATTAGGAAGATTAGGCATGATTGACTCTTCCTAATTAATCTATATGGTGTATATATTGTACCCTTGAAGGATGAATACATGGAGGAAAACATATTCAAAGTTTTACACTAAATACAAAGTTGTCTTTGCTTAGGGAGCATTTTACTACCAATGTAGGATTTTCTGGAAAATTCGAATTTAGTCAGCTCTAGTGCAGATATTAGACGCTGGGTGGGAAATAAAAAAATAAAACAAACAAAGATTTGCTAAGTACAGTAATAAGGGTTGTGGTGGAGTGGTACATACACCTTTATTCTTAGCCAGAGAGACCTCGAGTTCAAGCCCTGCTAGATACAGATTTGTCTTTGTTAGGGTACGGTTTACTATCAATGCACGAATTCAATTTAATTAGGATCCAATACAGATATCGAACGGCGTGTGAAAATCAAAATCAATTACCTATTCTCACACCGATGTAGGAACTCAACAAGCTAGGGTTTTATATATGTTGTCCTGAGTTGGAATATAATTAAAGATATCTCTAGCAATATGTGCTTGCTCACAATTGTTGATCCCAAGTTTGAATAAACTAGGAAAATTGCGATAGATTGACAACTAGCGACATCGAAAATTCATATATAAGTATATATGACTTACTTGAAATTTAGACAAGTTTTAAAGACATGCTCATTATCAGAAGGCAACTATTCAATCTAAATCCTGGAGAAATTAAATGCGAAATTTGTTGGAAATTTGTCTTTGGCGGGGAGATGCGTCCACCCATCTTTAATGAATTAAATACTAGTGTTCCGCATGTTGGAGGCTTTGTCTCTTCACACATGCATAATCTACTAAGTGAGTAGATGACCGTAGGGCCAAGAATCGTCAAATTTCGTTGAGAAATGAAAGAGATATTGATCCACGAAGTAAGGTGTTTGAGACATGGAAATATGGTGTGGGACAAATCTACCACATCGATGGGAAAATGAAGAATTGCTCTCTTTATAAGTCTCTAAAGTGGTTAAGGGTTTGGGACCCCAAGGGGTATCCTATGTGTTTAAAGGAGGGAGGACCTAGGTGTGCTTGGGTTCAAGGCTAAGCCCACACGCGCGCCGCCGCCGCCCGCCCGTCCTTTCCGGGCTGTGGGCTGTGGGGACTTTATGATAGTATAACTCCTCCATAAACAACCCCCTTCAATGACCATGAACAGCCTCACTAATGGCATTAAACATGCCATTATCTACCTCCCTAATGGCCATTAACAGCCCTCATAATGACTATTAACAGCCATGTTTGTGGCAATTGAGGAGTCCCTCCTCCATGCTATAAATTGATGCATTTTGGCTCAATTGTGTTGGACATACAAACACGAAAATAGCAACACAAACAGTGAGTAAAGACACACATATACATAAGATATACACAACAGAGACACAATATATACACAGAGACAAAACAGAAGAGAAAGTCATTCCAAAAACGTTGGACGAAAACAGAAACTCTTCCTTCCTTTTCCATTTCTTCAGCAAGTCGATTCGTATTTGTTTTCTTCGTCAGACTCAACCTATTTGCTTTGTAGTGTTGAGATTAAAGTGTTGTTTTATCTTGGGAGACTATTGCCCATTAACGTAAAAGCATATATACGGGGCAATCTTGTCTTAAGGACAGAGTGCAATCACTCGACTCAGCACACAGTTGTAACCATCCAAATTTAGTTGTTTTTTTATTTCAGGTTATCAAGATTCAAGACTCAACAAGCTTGCGGCAGTTCTGAACATTGCCTATTTGTTTATCCTTTCGAACACTTGTAATATTTATTTACTTTCCGTACCGCTTTACAATAGTTACCCAACAAAATTAAGGTACAAAATACAAATAGAAGTAGAGACAGTGCATAAAGGTAGAAGTTTGGTCGTATATATTAACTTTTGCGGTCAATATAATGGATCACAAACAGAACTTGATATATAGCTGCAGTTATTAACTTATTATTCGTTTTCCTAATGCATTAAATTAATTCAGTGATCGTACATTTTGCCCATAACAAAATAAAGGTACCATTAAACTGTGCCTCTTTGTCCTCTCAAGCGAAAAAATAATTCTTTTACAAACAATAATAATAAAAGAGAACAAAACGCAAAAATGTTTAGTGATTTTAATAGGAAATGAAGAATAATTATTTCAGCTCAACTTTATATATATTGCTTCCGTCTAATTAATATCTTTCATTCTGTCCCTTTGTAAAATTAAGAATTCAAATACTCTTATTTGACATTAATGGTGCGAGTTTATGAAATGCTTAATCACAATTCGACAAACATATATAAATATCTTTCTACACGAAATTATGTCTTCACTTCCTAATTGTCAAAATACCGCTCATCCAAAATATGTCTGTCGATTTCACAAAGTTAAATTGAAATAAATCCATAGAGTTTCTTCACTTTTTAGCGCTACAAGACCTTTGACTTACAAGACGAAATTTAATCAAAGATGTAAACTTCCAATCCGTGTTTTCTTAGAAAGAATGAACCATACAAAAAGAAACTGTAAAATACTTTTTCCTTCTTATTTTACGTGACATCTTTTAATTTCCTTTTTAATAATATCTCAAAAAATCAAATATTTCTATATTTAGAAATAACTCAACTTAAAATTATTTATTTTATATTTAATATGATAATAAGATGATTCATAACCAAATAAGTATCTATGGTATGTTTTAAATTATAAATTTTAAGAGTTTTTTTCAAAAATAATTCATGTACACTCAAATATCATCACGTAAATTAGGATGGAAGATGGATTCGAGCCCTGAGTATGAAAAAAATTCTGTTAGGGAGGATTTTTCCCTTAAATAGGTATTACATGACGTGAATCTGAATTAATCGGAACTCCAATGCGATTATCGGACACCAAATGAGAAACTAAAAAAATGAAATGGAAGAAGCACTACATTATACATAAATGCCTATGTAACATATTATACATAAATGCCTATGTAAGCTTGTTAATATGTGGAAGCAGAAAAGAGGTGGGGTTAAATAGAGTTAAAAGGGACATTACATAAGAAGGAAGAGACAAGGCTGTTGTCCCTGCCACTCTCACACAGCAACTGTTGCCTCATTTCTCACACAACCCCACCCTCTAGCACTGACCCTATACTCTAAGTAGTAGATCCTACTTCTACTACTACTACTACTATAATATATATATATATATATATATATATATATATATATATATGATAAATCTAAAACACGAAATTCTTTACAGACTAAAAATGAAAGTGTGATGATGTTTGAATGCACACAAAATTTAAAAAGAAACTTTTTTTATCAGTCGCGGTCTGTAATATTTTGGATGGATGATCTCTGCCAAAAAATCGCTTTAACGTTGTCGGCGAACGTTTCATCAAAAATATCTAAGCAGCGAGCCAGATTTCAACGAGATGTTTGTCGGAAATTAATGATTTTCTAGCAATGACATTGCTGTGGTTAATTATAATAGTAAGAAATTTAAAGTTAAATTGTGATAAATCTAAAACACAGAATTATTTACGGACTAAATGCGAAAGCGTGTGACGATGTCTGAATGCACATGAAATTTAAAAAGAAACTTTTCTATCACTCGCGGTCTGTAATATTTTGGATAGATGATCGCTGCCAAAAAATTACTTTAACGTTATCGGCGAACTTTTCATCAGAAATATCTAAGCAACTAGCCAGATGTCAACGAGATGTTTGTTGAAAATTAATAATTTTCTAATAATAACATTATTGTATGGTTAAATATAAAAAGAAAAAAATTAAAGGTAATTTATTTAGTTATAAATTTAGAATAACTTTTTTTTGCTTATTAAAAAGGAAAGTTTAGTGCGGATAAATGGAGTAGTGTTATAATTTCCACTTTGATGCCTACATTCTCTCCTATCACATCCATTTAGTAATTCAATGCATTAGCATGAAAAAAATTCCATTTATTGGAGACTTTCTTTAATTCCTACAATCGATAATGCTGTTATTGTTTTGCATGCATGCATGCATTCAATTGGGTGGTAGAACTAAAGCTATTATATTACTACTACCTAAGTTTACTGCAGTCGAGCTAGCTTGTGCAGTTGTCCTACTCATGAACTTGTGATTAAGTACAAGTAAAATTAGTTGTTCCTTGAAAGAAACAATTGAATTAACCTTTTTAAATATCTTTAATAAAAGTGACAATAGTAACTATATATGCTTCAATTCCACGCGAATTAAGGTTTATTGTATAAAATTATCATCGAACCAATGAAAGTAATAAAATTTGGAAGATGTACTAGTATATTAGCAACAATATTAATGTTATATATGACAAAAATAAGAAATACAAAAAGGATTGTTTTCCTAAATTCTTTTCTTGGTTATCATTGGCAAGTTTCTTTAATTAGAGAGTACTTAATCAACTTCATCCAATATCTCATGTGTCTATTATGTTTTTGATGAAATAAAAAAAGAGTTTAAGAATCAAGCTTCATCCAATATTTTATATGTCTATAATTACTTCTAATAAAATAAATGAGTTCAGGTTACACACACATCTAATATTTTATATCTATATATCTATATATATATATTTTTTAACAAATGTTTTACACAATCAAATATTTATAGATAAGACTTCTTAAGATATAAGATTTATAATCTTTAAAAAAATAAGATAGCTTACCTACTATAAATAAAGACGACTTGATGGTGTAAAAATTCTTTACACTGAAGGTGATATAATTTAAACCCATTTATATAGCTCGCGCGAGTCCATTCTTTCCTTTATATTATTTACGAATTTAAATTATATGCATTATCATTGTGTATCTTTAAACACTATCATATCATCTACATATAATTAGAATTTATTTTAAATATAAATTTATAATTTTTAAAAATAAAATATAATTATAAATTATTTGATAATATAAAAGTTTCTAATATTTAGATATGTATATAACTTAAACTCTTACTTTACTCCATTATTTTTAACCTCACTAAATTTCACTTTATTTGTTTTCACTTACATGTGTATCTCACCATTCTGCCTCATCTGTATCAGATCACCTAGTCTCTCTTTTGTCTTTTTATATATTCTTCTCTTTCTATTACCTCAGAATATATATATACCATAGTCCTTGTTCTAGTGAGATCTCCTCTCTCTCTCACATGTAACCTACTTTATTTATTCTATCACATCTCTATAATAATCAAACAACTTCACATAATTTTTTCTTTCTTTTCTCTTCACAAAGAAAAAAACCCTTAGCTTCTTGATGGAGTTCACAAGCATCCATCGACATCCTCTCATTTTACAAAATTAAAAATCCATGCATGAAACTATTCAAAGAAATCTTTGCCTCTTCCAAAGGAAACTCAAGCACAACTAATTTTCCTCTATTCCTCCACCTCTCCTTTGTTTTATCATTTTCTATAAATATATATTTATTCAATTTTATACACTGTTCATTTTAGGGTTTCTTACCTAGATAGCTCTTCACACTTGACAAAGAGAAAAGAAGAAGAAGAAGAAGAGCGAAGTCTACTCTTTGGCGAAAATCCTTCTCTTATATATGACGAGTCAAGATAACAAAGATGAAATTCAGAGTTCTGGCAGTGGCCGGAAAACTTCAGCGGCGAGGCCACAAGAACAAGCTATGAATTGTCCAAGATGTGATTCTCCTAATACCAAGTTTTGCTATTACAACAATTACAGTCTTTCGCAACCAAGACATTTCTGCAAAACCTGCAGAAGGTACTGTTGAATTGTGTAACTGTCATCTGATAATTTTTTTAATGTAGTTTTTAGGTGGCTTGTGAGATTTTGAACAATGGCATATTTCCTGCTTTGATAACATGTTTGAATTATCATGATTATTTTATCAAAAAGCTTATGTGTGATCGTCTCATCTGATGATTTTTCTTTTTTGGCTTTTTGGTTAGCTTGTGAAATTTTGAACTGTGACACGTCTAATTTAACTACTTAATTATATTATGTATCGACAGATACTGGACTAAAGGGGGAGCGTTACGCACCGTTCCGATAGGCGGCGGTTGCCGGAAAAACAAGAAGATAAAGACTTCTTACTCTTCTTCAAGATTTCCTGGGGATTCAAAAGATACAATTAGTGGCTCTTCAGATATTGGTGGGCTCAAGTTTTTTCATGGTCTTTCACCAGCTATGGATTTTCAACTTGGAGGGCTAACTTTTCCAAGATTGAGCAATACTTCAACATCTGGTGGAAGTATTTTCAACCAATTTTCTTCATTTGGTGACATTTCCACTACTAGTAATTCTGGTGCAAATATTGGATCAAGTTCTTGTTTTAGTCTTGATCCTTCTGGAAGTTGTTCAGGTTCTTTGTTGGGATTCAATAATTTCCCTTTCTCAAGTTCTATGCTAAAACAAGGTAAGAAAAGTTCATTATGTTATGTCTCAAACACACCTTTTACGTGTGAGCCTGATTGAACTTAGTACCTCTTGCTTGTTCTAATATCATGTTGAAGTATTTTGTTTATATTATGCCTCAACCTGTCTTTTCTCCGCGGACCTAATTTCTTTACATGAGTGTGGATATATTCTCTCTTTCTCTTTGTGGGTGGTGACAAAATTTGAACCTACGACCTCTTGTCCATTCGGATAACACGTTAAAGTGTCGAACTATTTTATTTAAAAATTTAATTGTTGTGAATGAATATATTTTTATTTACTAAGCTAATTATATTATGTCTCAACAGGTATAACTGGAGTTCAAGAAATGGGATCGATGGGAGTTCATCATGGCACAATGGCATCTTCCATGGAGTCTTTAAGTTCAATAAACCAAGACTTACACTGGAAATTACAACAACAAAGATTGGCCATGTTTTTTGGTGGGGAAAATCAAAAAGAGAACATTGTTTCATCATCAATCCCTCTTGAAAACCAAAACCAAATCCAAAAGCCACAGCCAATTTTGTTCCAAAATTTGGAGATTTCATCATCAAAACAACAACAAGAAGATCAAGAAGCAGCAGCATTTGGAAATACTAATATTAATTCAAGAAAAGATTGTAGTAGTGGAAGTGGGAATAATTTGGCAACTGAATGGTACTTCGATAACTCATTTGGTGTAAATCCAACTTCAACAAATAGCAGGAGTGGAAATGCAAATGATCAAAATGTCAACAACTGGAATAGTATTCAAGCTTTGAGCAATTTGAATCAGTATAGTGCACTTCCTTAATTAGCTCTATTTGATGATGAGAAAAAAATCAAAATTATACTAATCTATTTAGGTCCTCTTTTATTTGAGTTTGTTCAGTGTGGTTGAAGTGGAGATCAATATGGAAGAAAACATCTAAGAAAAATAGGAATTAGCTTTTGTTTAAATTTCTCTTTTTTCTTCTTCTTTTTTCTTGTTATTTTAGTCATGTAAGACACTGATCAAAAGTTTTTAATATTGAACTTGTTGTAACTGTTTATGAATATGATGACGATGGTTAAGTTTTCTGAAAGAAATAATCCCCTTGATTATTTTCATTGATTGAATAGGTATATATACAAGTTACATCTTTCCATAATACTACAAATCCTTTTCCTATTCTACTTCTAAATCCTTATTCTACCATAATTCTAACTATACAATTATGGTAGGTGTATAACACTAATTAAGGTATCCTTTTTATTACAATATACTACAAATATATATACCATATATACTACAAATATTTCGGCCGAGAGGCCCAACTCATCATTCTCGTTTAACACACCCCCGCAGTCATAGCGGGCGGTTTTCGAACGCCGAGATCTGTCCCTAAAATCTTCAAAGAGAACCGCCGGTAGACCCTTTGTAAAGATGTCTCGCAATTTGATAACGAGACGGGACATGGCATACGCGAACTTGACCCTTTGCAACCTTTTCACGGACAAAGTGAATGTCCATTTCGATATGCTTGGTGCGCCGGTGTTGAACTCGGTTACCCGAAAGGTAGATGGCACTAATGTTATCGCAATATACCAAGGTTGCCTTCGAATGGGACAATGAAGCTCCAAAAGCAAATTACGTAGCCAACATGACTCGGAGACCACATTCGCTACCCTCGATATTCGCCTCCGCACCGGAGCGTGACGAGTTGCTTGACGTTTTGCCGACCATGAGACCAAGTTGTTGCCAAGGAACATACGGTAGCGAAGTCGACCGTCCGGTGTCGGGACAACCACCCCAATCGGCATCCGTGTAAGAGACAAGTGTGGATGTAGACGAAGGATACAAGTGCAACCCATAGTCCAGTGTCCCCCGAATATACCGAATGATGCGTTTGATTGCATTCATGTGCTCAACCCCGGGATCATGCATGAATAAACACACCCGCCGAACCGCATATGTAATATCCGGTCTGGTAAAGGTAAGATACGGAGGGCCCCCGCAAGACCGCTGCGATAGCGAGTCGGGTCCTCGTATGGTGCACCCGCCGCGACACTCGGCTTTGGGTTTGCATCAACCGGAGTGGAAGTGGACTTACGGGATGACATCCCGCCTCTCGATGATCTCGGCGATACTTCCGTTGAGACGAAACAAGCCACCCGAATGACGCCGGACGGCAATCCCCAAAAAATAACTCAACGGCCCCAAGTCCTTCATAGCAAATTCGAACCGAGCATGGCCATGATAGACGACGCAAAGCATCGGAGGAGGCGATCAAGATGATATCATCCACATATAACGAGAATATAGGCCAATGACGAACCACGGCGGTAGATGAACAAAGAATTGTCGACTGCTTGTGTGTGAACCCAATAGTCGAAACAAAATCGCAAATCGTGTATACCAGGCACGTGGGGATTGCTTAAGCCCATATAATGACTTCTTCAACAAACATACATGATGAGGGCGGTTGGGATCCCTGAAACCCAACGGCTGATGCATATAGACTGTTTCCTTGAGGTCACCATGTAGAAAGGCATTCTTGACATCCAACTGATGGATTGGCCAAGTCTTTGAAAGAGCCAAGCTAAGCATAGTGCGAATGGTAGCCGGTTTGACCACCGGACTAAACGTCTCACCACAATCAATTCCAACCTGCTGAGTCTTACCATCACCAACCAGTCGCGCCTTATGTCGAGCAAAGGACCCATCTGAATTCTCCTTATGAGCAAAAATCCACATAGACCTGATAATATTAGTACCATATGGACGGGGCACCAACTCCCACGTCTTATTATCAATAAGAGCATTATATTCATCAGTCATAGCAATTTTCCAATTAGGGTCATTTAATGCGGACACAGGATTGCGGGGCAAGGGGGATTTAGAGACATTAGAATGTAAATTAAAATGTCTTTTAGGTGTAAAAATGCCCCGCTGACTACGAGTGACCGGTCTATGACTCGAGGAAGAATTAATGGAATTTTGGGAATTTTCTGGGCTCGGGACGGACTGGCCAGCAGGCAGTGGGCCTGCTGGCCCAAATCGGTAGATGCTGGGCTCGGTTTCTGGACCAGTTCCAGACCACCGGACCGGCCCAATAGCCGGAACTGTTCCGGTGGGCGGAACAAACAGGGGCGACGGTATCTTGTGGGACCAGCGGGCAGTGGGCCCGCTGGAGGATTTTGGGTACGGGAGATGTCCGAAAAATTCCGAATAATATACGGGGATATTTGGTCATCCAAAAAATTATACGACTTAGGTTCGGGAGTATGAATTTTCGTAAATGGGAATTGAGTTTCATCAAAAATGACATGGCGATTGATTATGATTTTCTTGGAGGATAAATCAAAACACTTATAACCACGATGATTCGACGGATAACCCAAAAACACACACGGGGTAGACCGAGCCTGAAGTTTGTTTATTCTCATGTCCCATTTTCTTTTTTCTTAGTTATTTCAGTTTAGTAAGATGTTGATTAAAAATTTTTAGCATTGAACTTATTGTAACTGTTTATGAATATGATGACGATAATTTTTTATTGCTTGTTCTCATGTTCCACTTTCTTTTTCTTAATTATTTCAGTTGAGTAAGATGTTGATTAAAAGTTTTAATATTGAACTTACTGTAAATGTTTATGACTATAATGATGATAATGGTGGTTAATTTTTCATTGTTTGTTCTCATGCTTCACTACTACTAGTAGTTTTAGTTGTTTTTTCTTTTTCTTTTTTGGCCCCTTGTTTTGTTTATATATACATGTTACTTTAATTTCTTGTCCTTACATAATCTAATAGGCAAATTAATCTATTCTTTGCTTTATTGATAACACGATTAATTCTGTGGTGCTATGTTAATCTCATTGTCTAATTGGTAATTTTCCTAGTTCAGTTTTGGGATTTGTGATAGATTTTTTGGAGTCATTCAATGGGAAAGTTATTGGGATATATTTGATTTGTTATTGTATGTTGAGTTAGTCAGGCTTCAGAAGTCCCTCTATTGTGTCAACGTGTCTCCCTCTGTTGTGTCAATTTTATGTGACAGTGTTTGATATTGTGCACGAATAGGAATTAGTTATAAAATTAATCGTTAATATGTTGTTTAATGGCAGTAGCTAACAAATTTTGTTATAATCCATTGTTAAATAGCGTTATTTTTTTATTTAGCAACAGAAGTTGTCTGTCGCTAATTCTTATTTTTTTTGTAGTGTTAATAAATAAAGAAAGACTTTCGAAATTTGGATCTAAAACATATCATAAATATTTTTGTGTATTAAGGTAAAATAAGAAGTTTAAAATTAAATTATTTTTAAATATTAAAATGATTCGCTCTTTCTAGTATATGACTACAAAAAAAAATCTCTAATTTCTAATGGACGTTCATCAGAATTTGGCTCCTCTGCGAGGAATTTTAATAGATCATTTCCGAAGAATTCTATCAAAAAAATTCGTCAAAATTTAACGACTTTCTGATAGTGTATCACATAAAATAGCAATTGGATTATGTGTAAGAAATACAACAATGACTGAGGTCCTTTGCTGAGCCTAACCTTCTACTGTTTAACTTCAAGCCTGTATATTACATATACACTGCTAGCTGCAGCTTTATTGTTGCCTATTCTCCATAATCATTTCTCTCTCTCATACACACATTGCATGAAGTTTTTCATAATAATTAGAGAGTTGCAGTGTGGTATGTGATTCGTTGGTGTCTGAAAAAGTGGTGGCTTGAAAGGGGGAGAGTGGGTGAAAAGGGTCATGAGAATCTAAGATAGAGCTTTGGGTTCTTAAAAGTTTGTTTTTTTCCTTAGCTTTTCATGTTCTTGGATAAAGTGCCCCTCCCCCTATGCAAATTGCTTCAATTTTAGTTGAGGCTAATAAGTATAATAAAAGGATGTAACATATTTTAAGTGATTACATAATTTTGTGATGACACTTGAGAATATGTGCATAAGCTTTTTAAAAATTTGAGTCAGAAGTGTCATAATATATAGAAACACTTTATCATTTGTTAAGGTGCTCAATCAGAACATACCACAATTTAAATGTCTAAAGAAATTTACTTACTAGCAAGTTTAAAGGATTGTCGATGTATTTAACCTATATTATTCATTGGATATATGTTATTATACTCATCGAGTAACTCTGTTCATTAAAACTTAAGTAACTAAGAAAGAAATCATCGAACACATTTTGTCTTTTTCTAAAATTTGAATGTTAATTAATCTCTTATGTTTTCACATACTTTGTTAACCGACAGGCCACACCTTTAAGTGCAAATTGCGAGTTTGCATACTAACTCCTCCACTAGTTTAAATTTATTTAAATTTTATGTCAAATCAAATTTTTATCGTGAGGTTGGAAGATGAAGCATCAAATTATTTTCTATATTTTGTTTCAGCTCATATATGTGGAAGAAGAAAATTAGGAAAAAAGACCATCTATTTATCGTGAACTTGAAAAGCACATTTGGAGTTTCTCTATCAATATATATATGTCCAATTAGTCATTACACAAAACTCATGAATTTCTTGCAGGTTTCTAAATTGACAGTTGAAGACTTCACAATACATATATAGACATTTGCAGTTGCAGTTCTCTTCCAGAGAGTCTTTCACGTTATTCACACCACACCCCTCTTTCTATTTGTATTTTTATTTAAAAAAAACTATTCTGAGTTTAATTTATGGGGTAAAAAATATTTATACAATCAAATAAATTATGTATTATTATCGATAAGTTATCAAGATAAGCATTAATTAGTAAATTGGTAAAAATACAAATCTGTGTTATTTTCATTACGAGATTAAGTTTTGTACGCCGTCAGTGTAAATAATTTTTTGCACCATCTAGTCATTCAAAGGATATTTATAGGTAAGTCTCGTAAAAGTGTGAGTTTTGAATTTTTGAAAATACACTAGACATTCAGTCAAAAATTTATTCTATAAAATATGATTTTCCCACCTCATTCCCACCGAACCAACTCACTGGAAAAATGCATGGCGCGAAACAGGTTCCCATTGAAACGGTGGGAAACTTCCTAATTTTTTCGTGTGAAAACACTACTTTTTAGCCACTAAACATTTTTATGGGAAATTCAATCGGAAAATAGAGATTTTTCAATAGTGATAACACATGTACCTACCTAATGGTATAAAAATATTTACACCGTCAGTTTATATTACTGAAACTCTTTTAGTATATACCTTTTTTTTATTACTATTGTTATTCTTTTTTCCATATCAAGAAAATGACAATCAAAAGGAATGCTTTGCTTTTTTCGAGTCTGTTAATGTTGGGTTTTGTGTTGTGACATTCTACCCAACATATCATTTTAAGTACTAATTTGAATTTAAGAAATATTGGAACAAATGTCACAACATTCGGACCAACATTTTATGAAAAACAGTTTTGCCTACTTCACGGAATGACGCAATATTCGTGGAAATATTACCACGAAGTAAAAGTGACTTGGCAAGGTAAATAGGAGCTGATGAAAAATGTGGGAAGAACAAGTCAAAGTTGTTGCTATGCTTGAGGAACAAGTCCAAGAAGTTAGAGGATTTTGCTCCATGATCTTCTCCAACAAACCCTACCAGCTGCCCACCTTTCCCTCAACCTCCACAACCAATCGATGAGCTTTTCAAGGAAGACTCTCTACTATAAATAGAGAGGCTACAAGAGTGAATCGATATCTAGAAACAGATTGCAAAAATATCAAGAGAGCTCTCGAAAATTCATCTCAGAAAACTGGATCACAAGTATTGTCTGAGTGTGTCGACAACATTTTGTCCAACATTACAATTGCAGTTTAGATTCTAGATTGGTTTTGCATTGTGCAATTGTAATGAGAAGTTGTCTATGTCTATTTAGGTAGATTTTTCAGGCAGAAGTCATCTGTGACTTCAACTTTTAATTCCTTTCCATTTTGTATTGTAAAATTGTAAAGAAAGGAATTTGTAATTTTGTATATAAAATATATACAATACTTTCGGTCATTGACCGTCATAGGTTATATTATGTAAATTTTAAACCCTTGTGTTCTTTAAATTTCCGATGCATTGCTCTTTAAAGTTTTCTGTTTTTACTAAAGTGTTATCACTGGTGCCGGACGACATTATCGCCGACATTTGGAAACTGAATTGACATTCGAATTTGTTTTTATTATTCCATAGCATATCCGGACCTAACAAAGTCAATGGAGAAAAAGAAAAAGTTCTTACCAACAAAAGGAGAATATATAGAAATACTAAAGTTCCTAATAAATTTAAATACAGTTATAAAAGCTATAGACTTAATTACGTAAGATTGTCAAGCTTTTTAAGGAGGTTAAGATTTTGTCTCAACTTGTTACATTGATAGGTCGATCTTGCTTTTTGTGAGGTGGGAGAATGGAAATGTTCCATAAAGCTTATGAAGATTTATGTCACTTTTACAATAAACCTTTTAGAAAAAATATATGTGTAGGAGTTCATTTATAAACTCGAAATATTAAATTTTGTTAAAGTCAAACACGTTAAATAAAATGAAACGAAGGAAGTAAGCTGCATAAAATTATGCATGAACCACATTGTTTGTCATGTCATGTTTAAACAAAGAGACTTTAGAGGTAGCATTGTTTAAATCTACCACCACACTATAAAGACCTTTATTTTCCTGTTATTTCCTGCTTCATAAAATTTCTTCATTTCAACAAAAAAAAAAGTCTATACCAAATTTACGACTTCCCCAATTTAAAACTTATGCATAGTTTTTTTTTACCATCATATAGTTTCAGCATGTATCAATAATGTAGTCGGGGTACTTTCAAGTCCCTTACTTATGTACCTAAATGATTTTTTTTGAAAAGTTCAAAGGACCGCCTACATATTATTCTGCCTAATATTTAACACGTCCTTTTTCCACTATATATTTTAGGAGAAATCAATTGACACATAGAAACATTTTCATAAAAAACTGCAGTGTCTATACATTTGATTAATACCCGTGATATACACTATATATATGTTGTGTATATCACGGCCAGATTGTTGCATAATGGACTGTTAAATCCCGTGATATACATGGTATATTCATGCCGTGTATATCACGGTTTAGTAGTCTATTTTAGGTTATGATTTGTTGTAATTAAATTAGAGTTGTACACTTACCATAATTACATAATTATATCACAAATAGAATAAAGTTTTAGGAGTAGAATAGGAATAGGATTTTCCTATTATGGAAATTGTAAATTGTATATATACTCTTTTATTAATGAAAATAATCAAGGGATTATTTCTTTTATGGTATCAGAAGTCTAGGTTTCACATACCTCCTTCTCCCACAGCTTCCGCTCCTCTCGGCCAACGCGACGTCCGAGCCACCACCTCAGATTCTGTGACCTTCTTTTCTCTTCTCTTCCAAATATTTTCCAAATCCCTTCCTTATATATTGTTCTTTCGTCATGTATAAGAACATGTATCATCCTACCTTACTGTTTCCAACATCAAGAACCACATCCCTATTGTTCTTCAGATGAAAAACGCCCAATACGCGACGTGGGCAGAGTTGTTCAAAATTCACGCCATCTCACATCAAGTTCTCCATCACATAATTCCTCTCGCAACCCCTACTCCCGCAGAGGATCCTCAGTTATGGATTACTCTTGATGCTATTGTCTTTCAGTGGATTTATTCCACTATTTCTACCGACATTTTACAAACGATTATTGACCCAGACACTACGGCTATGACTACATGGAATAGATTGCGTGATATATTCCAAGATAACCAACATTCCCGCATTGTCACCCTTGAGCAGGAATTTTCCCAAGTCCGCATGGAAGATTTCCCGAATGTTTCAGCTTATTGTAAACGGCTCAAGGAATTGGCAGACCAACTCCATAACGTTGGAGCGCCCGTTACCAATAATCGTCATGTTCTACAAATGGTTGCAAGCCTATCTGAGGCCTATAATGGTGTGGAGACTCTCCTCCGTCAAAGCAATCCACCCCCACCTTTTTATCAAGCTTGTTCGATGCTCACGTTAGAAGAAGTCGGTTTGCCTAAAAAGGCGGCTACATGCGCTAGTCCCGTGGTCATGATGACGTCCTCCGCTAATTCTCAATGTTTTGTTGATAATTCGGGCCAAAACCGTGCTCACCGCGATGGCAATCATGGTGGTTCCGGCGATGGTGGGGGTGGTCAGAACAGTGGCGGCAGTGCTCGGCAAGGTAGCAGTGGGCCACAGCCCGACTGGCCTTGCCATGGCCCCCCTGGCAGCCAGTGGGCAGTAGCCCAACAACCCTTATTTTTCAGGTTTAGTGTACCCCGGGCAGTGGGCCGGCCACCAGCCCTTCAGGCCCAATTTTCCAACTTCAATTTCAGGGTCAGGAACACTGCTGTGCCAGGGCAGCAAGGAGGCCTGCTTGGGCCTCGACCTACGCAGACATTCCCGACAATGGGCCCCACAGCGACTCCGACGAATATTGAGGCCGCAATGCATACACTTGGATTAAATCCTCCAGACCCAAATTGGTACATGGACACCGGCGCCACTTCTCATATGACGTCAGACCAAGGTACTTTCTCATCTTATTCCAATTTGAGCAAAAATCGTGGCATAATTGTTGGTAATGGCAACTCAATTCCAATTCGTGGTTACGATCATACTACTTTGTGTCCCCCCCCCCCCCATCCACCTCTTGTCTTGAAAAATGCCCTTCATGCCCCTAACTTAATTAAAAATTTAGTGTATGTCCATAAATTCACCACTGATAATTGAGTTTCTGTTAATTTTGATCATTTTGGGTTTTCTGTGAAGGATTTCAAGATGGGGATACCTCTCATGAGATGTAATAGTAGGGGAGATCGTTGTCCAATCATGCTTGCATCGGGTCTCTCGAGTCAAGCCTTGCCATCTACTTTTGCAACTCTAGCTCCTTCCTTGTGGCTTGCACGTTTGGGTCACCCTGGGTCGTCCATTGTTTCTTCCTTGCATAAAAATAATTTTATTTCTTGTAAGGGTACGCGTAGTACTCCAATTTGTCAATCTTGTCCTTTAGAAAAACATGTTAGATTGTCATTTGTAGCCTCTACTTCTCGTACTCTAATGCCATTTGATATTATTCATAGTGATTTATGGACATCTCCCGTTTTAAGTTTTGTGGGCCATCGTTATTATGTTCTATTTTTGGATGATTTTCTAATTTTTATGGACTTTTCCGTTAGTGAAAAAATCTCAAGTTTTTTCCACCTTAAAATTTAGAGCATTCATCCGTACCCAATTCGAACGGGAAATAAAAAATATTCAATGTGATAATGGCAAAGAATATGATAATGGGTTGTTTCGGAAATTTTGTGAAAATAATGGCATGGTTTTTCATTTCTCTTGTCCTCATACGTCCTCACAGAATGGAAAAGCCGAACGAAAAATTCATACTATTAATAATATTGTCCGAACTATATTGGTCCATGCTTCCATACCCCCCTTTCTTTTGGCATCATGCTCTACAAATGACTACCTATCTTCTTAACATACTTCCTATCAAAGGGTTGGCAAATCTCTTAAAGTCCTCTATAATAAGACTCCTTCGTATTCACATCTAAGGGTCTTTGAGTGCTTATGTTATCCGCTATTTCCGTCAACTATAATTTACAAACTTCAAGCCAGTTCTACTCCTTGTGTCTTTTTGGGTTATCCATCTAATCATCGTGGTTACAAATATTTTGATTTATCATCTAATAAAATCATAATTAGTCGCCACGTTATTTTTTATGAATCCCAATTTCCGTTTGCTAAAGTAAGTAGTCCCAAGCCTAGTTCTTATAATTTTTTAGATGACGATGTCTCCCCATATATTATCCACCATTTATCGGACTTGTCCCGCACCCAAAATCCACCAGCGGGCCACTGCCCGCTGGACCACCTGTTACGTCAACTCAGCCCAGTGGGCCAGTCCCTCAGGTCTCGGGTCCAGCAATTGGGCCGATTGTCTAGCCCAGTCCTGCCCCTGTTACTGTTTTCATTCCCGATCCTGCATCTCGTGTTGGGCCAGCGGGTCCACTACCTGCTGACCAGTCCGTCACCCATCCGAATTTTTCCCAAAATCCTCCAAATTCCCCCCGAGTCATAGACCGGTCACTCGTAGTCAACGGGGTATTTTTAAACCAAAAATATATTTTAATCTAAATTCTAATGTTCTTATGTCCCCCTTCCCCGTAACCCAGTGTCTGCGTTAAATGACCCGAATTAGAAATTGGCTATGAACGACGAATATGATGCTCTTATTGCAAATAAGACGTGGGAGTTGGTGCCCTGTCCTTCTAGTGTTAATATTATTCAGTCTATGTGGATTTTTACTCATAAGGATAATTCAGATGGTTCTTTTGCAAGACATAAGGCTCGTCTTGTACGTGATGGTAAGACTCAGCAGGTAGGCGTAGATTGTGGTGAGACGTTTATTCCGGTGGTTAAACCGGCTATCATTCTCACTGTTCTCCGTCTGGCTCTTTCGAAAGCATGGCCCATTCATTAGTTAGATGTGAAGAATGCTTTCCTACATGGTGATCTTAAGGAGACCGTTTACATGCATCAGCCCTTGGATTTTTGAGACCCCAAATATCCTCATCATGTTTGTTTATTGAAGAAATCCTTGTATAGACTTAAGTAGGCCCCACGGTCTTGGTATAAGAGATTTGCAGACTATGTTTCGACTATTGGGTTTTCTCACACAATGTCTGATAATTCATTGTTCATATATTATCGTGGTACTTCCCTGGCTTATATTCTATTATATGTGGATGATATTATCTTGACTGCCTCTACTGATGTTTTGCGCAAGTCTATCATGACCATGCTCACTTCTGAGTTTGCAATGAAAGACTTGGGGCCCTTGAGTTACTTTTTGGGGATTGATGTTTCTCGTCATGCAGGTGGGTTATTCTTATCACAAAGAAAGTATGTCGCTGAGATAATTGAGAGGGCTGGTATGTCCTCGTGTAAGTCTACTTCCACTCCAGTTGCTACTAAGTCCAAGTTGGGTGTTGCGACTGGCTCACCTTACGAGGATCTCACTCACTATCACAATCTTGCTGGAGCTCTATAGTATCTTACTTTCACGAGACTGGATATTACGTATGTCGTACAACAGGTGTGTTTTTTTATGCATGATCCTAGGGTGGAGCACATGAATGCACTCAAACGCATTATCAGATACATCCAGGAGACACTTGACTATGGCTTGCATCTATATCCATCATCGGCCTCTACACTTGTCTCGTATATCGATGTTGATTGGGGTTGTTGTCCAGATACCAGACGCTCCACGTCAGGTTATTGCATATTTCTTAGTGATAACTTGGTCTCGTAGTTTGCCAAACGACAAGCTACTTTATCATGCTCCAGTGCCGAGGCCGAGTATCGAGGGGTAGCCAATGTGTTTTATGAATCATGTTGGTTACATAATCTTCTCTTGGAGCTTCACTTTCCCATTCAAAAAGCTACATTGGTATATTGTGATAATATTAGTGTCGTTTATCTTTCTGGTAATCCGGTTCAACACCAACGCACTAAACATATTGAGATGGATATCCATTTTGTTCGCGAAAAGGTAGCTCGTGGACAAGTACGCGTCCTACATGTTCCTTCCAGGTATCAAATTGCAGACATATTCACTAAGGGTCTTCCCTCGGTCCTATTTGATGATTTTAGGGACAGTCTCAGCATACGAAGACCGCCCGCTATGACTGCGGGGGTGTGAAAAATACCCGTGATATACACGGTATATACGTTGTGTATATCACAGGCAGATTGTTGCATAATGGGCTGTTAAATCCCGTGATATAGTGGTATATGCATGCCGTGTATATCACTGTTTAGTAGTCTATTTTAGGTTATGATTTGTTATAATTAAATCAGAGTTGTACACTTACCATAATTGTATAATTATTATACAAGTAGAATAAGATTTTATGAGTAGAATAGGAATAGGATTTTCCTATTATGGAAATTGTAAATTGTGCATATATTATTTTATTAATGAAAATAATGTAAGAATTATTTCTTTCGAACATTTAACTACCACACACAAATTGGACCATCCACGGAACAAAAAAAGAAAAACAGGCAGTTAGTTTTGTGTTTGCTTCGTTTTTGTATTGAAGAATCTTTCTGGTCTATTTGTCTATTTGCTGACCAAACTTGTGTTCAATCAAACGTTTTCTTACAATATGGGTTGGTACTTTGTATAATCATTTTATTTTGTTTTCTTTCACTTCTGTTTTTTTGCTACATAAACATGGTTAGTTCTGCAAAAACGAGAAAAATGCATTCAACATCGTCATTTAATTTGGACACTTGTGGATTTTTTTTTGGTTAGTTCTGCAAAAAAACACAAGCAATATAACGAGTCTGTGATTCTTGGAAACCTCATACTATGTATCTATCCCATCATTACAATTTTTGGCTTTTTTTCTAATATGGAAACAAACTGAGAAAATAGTTGTTTGGATTTGGGTTGCTCCATGAAAATTTATTCTTGGTATCGAAGAATGTCATTTAGTAGTCAATAAAGTGAAACAAAATGTAATATAAGAGGCTAGGGCTTAACTTTTTTAAAAAATAAAAAAAATTAAATAATTTGATTTTCATCGGCTGAAATTGTCCTTGATCAAAGCTGATGTCATAGCTCAAGTTCATGTTATGTATTGTATGCTTTGGACCAGCTGACCTCACAGATTTGTTCTTTGAACTATGCTATCATCGAGTCCGAAAGTGCGTGTACCATTTGAACTTGTGTTATGCCTTATACATATCTTCAGTACTTTCCACTTCAATCTGATGTGAAATTCGCATAAGGTGTAACATGCGCCCCTTCTCGGAAACTTAATAGCCTAAAAGTCCTATAGTCCTTTTATGTGATCCGCCCATAACCAGTACGCTCTTCATCATGACCTCATGGAGGTCACAGCTAAGACAGCAGGTACCAGCTAAACTACACTACAAGAAGAATACATAGTTGTGATGAGATATTTACGGCGGATTTGTAACGGAATTCATCTATGTGGACGAATTTTGTTATGAATTTGTCAGTTATGTTCTCCAATCAAAAAAAATTGTGATGCTTGAATTTGTGATGAATTGTGACAGAAGAATTCGACGCAAATATTGTTTTCTCTTATAGTGATAACCTAAGATGCTTGCATACTAGCCCGGACACTATTATTACTAAAATAATTGTTTCATTTTTTGTTAGGTATGATGATCAGAAAAAAAAAACTTGTTTTTGAGCCGTGAATTTTTGTGGAGCGGTATTTGGATCTTTTCTTCTTATTCTCAACTAAAATTCATGATTTGATTTGTATCATTTTGTTCTTTGCTGACCTTTGACCACAGCACTATGAAGAAAGTTAATCAACTTTGTTAATTATAAAATCGGTTTTTACTTTGAGTAAATTCAAGTTAATCAACTTTGTTAATTATATACGTTTTTATCTTACCTCAATAATCTAGCTAATCTTTATCATCATTATTATGTCTTGTAATTCTCAAGTTAAAATCATGCTAAGGAGGGTCTACGAGTTTGAAAATGGAAGAAAAATGCATTAAAAAGAGTACGTCTAAACATCAAATGAAATTATACTCCCATCACAAGCATAGTATGCTGGAAATTTACTTTTAAAAGTTCCAAACTTTAGCCATTGCGTTGAAATTTCACCTGTGAGAAGTTTTAAATTCCAACACATTGTGTTAATTTCTTTTTCGTATTTTAGGAAAGAGTATTTTTGTCCAATATCTTTTTTCCCATTATAAAGAGTGGATAAATGATGATTAGTTTAAGGGAGCGAATTATTTATTAGCAATGTGATATAGTTATTATTTGCTCATTTCTACCATTTTCCGTGTAAAAATGACACTATGTAACCTCTTGTAGTACCGCTATTTATATCATATCAAGTTTTAAAAACTATTTAAAGTTTAGCCAGTTTTGATAAACTTAAAACCTGTTGTTCTTCTTCTTCAAGGTTTGAAGTTGGACTCTATCAAAATCTAATTTCATATCCGAAAGCTGGTTTGAAAATTAAAATTTCAAATTCAGAATTTCAATTCAGAAATTAAGCTCTGCCAGAACCTTTATGCCTGGATTTAAACTTTATTCGAAAGGTCAGAAATTTCACTTTTAAACCTGGCAATTTGAATTTCTCAAATAGCAATTTCAAATTTCTAACTGAAGTCAATTCTAGGAATATAAATTTTTAAAACTTCTTAAATTTTAGCTTTTCTTTAAATATATGAGTCCCAAAAACGGTTATTTACCATTCCCTTTCCGTCAAAAACTGAAGCCCATTGGTTGAGCCCACATTCCATCATTTCAGGCCCAAGTTTGAGCTTTTGTGGCCTACATTTCATTGTGTTGAGGTGAGGCCTTAAATAGGTTGCTGCCTGCTGGAGTTAAATTTTAACTTGTAGCCACTGAAAGTAAAATAAAATTGCTATCTTATAACTGCAATTGGATCCTATGTGCCTCATTTTTTAAATTACTTATTCCACATGCAATAAGTAGTTATATATAATTACCTTTTAAATACATAGGAGTAAAACTCTTTGGACTTATATAATACATATACTTTCTTAGGAAAAAACATGTGCCCAAATCTAATATTGTGACAAACAGTGTCATTTTCTCTACTTTCTTTTCTCTTGTTCTTGTTCGGCCAGCGTAGCTGACCTTTAATCTACATTAATTTCAAGATTCCAGTGACTTAAAGAATTATCTAAGGTTTATTTGAGTGATTTACAAGAATGACCTTGGAGGTAGGTAATCTTGCATTTTTCCTCGCTTGTCCCGTTACAAAATTTCAAGATCAACAAATTTTGACTTTTGATCTTGCCAGGTTTGTTTATCAGATAAACGAGGGTCAAAAAATTCAAGACCATCCATTTCCAAGATTTTAAGAAAAGAGAAATTGTTATCCATGAACTTTCTTAATAATATAACCTAAATTTGCCTTTCTCTAACTCACTAATATAGTAATATTATGATAGTTTAGAGGAATTGAAAATTGGAATGGTTATGATCCCCTTGTTGTGATAGAGAAAATCGATGTATGGCAGCACAATGCTCGATTTATTTAGCTAGAATGACACATTAGACCAACTCCTCCTTTGTCCAAGATAAATTAATTTTTTTTTAAAAAAAAAATCGGATTATATCAGTGTTAGATTGTGTGTAGGATTATCTCTTTTAAAACTTTTAACGAGAGTATATTTTTAATTATATTATATTTAACACGTCCCTCGTGGACTTAATTTTCTTCATGAGTCAAATACATAAAACAAGAAATATAATAAAAGTACAAACTAAGTACAAACTTCTAAGGCTTGTAAGATAAACAATCAAAGTACAGGAATCGCTACTTTTTAGGCTGATATTTAAGTTTTAACAAGGGTTTAAAGTTGATTCATCGTATAAAAAAGAAAATATCCGTCTTCTTCTTCTTAATATTCACATTAACGAGAAAGCAACAAAGCACGACTCTCAAATTATATAAGATCCGCTTACATTATTGATATAGGAGTACCAACAGAAATTTGAACACACAAATCTTAAAATTGGAATTATGAAATTTAAACTAAAAGACACAATCTCGTAAATATATACTATTTGTTGGAAATTAGCCTTTGGCGGGGAGATGCGTCCACCCATCTTTGATGAATTAAACACTAGTGTTTCGCATGTTGGAGACCTTGTCTCTTCGCACATGCATGATCTACGAAGTGAGTAGATGACCGTAGGGCCAAGAATCGTCTAATTTCGTTGAGAAATGAAAGAGATATTGGTCCACGAAGTAAGATGTTTGAGACATGGAAATGTGGTGTGGGACAAATCTACCACATCGGTGGGAATAGGAAGAATTGCTCTCTATATAAGTCTCTAATATGGTAAAGGGTTTGGATCCCCAAGGGGTATCCCATGTGTTTAAAGGAGGGAAGACCTAGATGTGCTTGGGTTCAAGGCTAAGCCCACACGCGCGCCGCCGCCACCCGCCGGTCCGGGCTGTGGGCTGTGGGTTGTGGGCCTTTCTGATATTATCTTTTTGGACCAGAGAACTCGCCAGATGTACAGTTTGATCCCCGAAGTTTCATATGTACGCTTTGGACCAAAATTCTTTTATATATACAGTTTGGTCCCCGAAGTTTCAATATTTACGCTTTGGTCCCCGTAATTTACGGAGACTTTTTCTCGCCTACCGTTGGGACTGTTTTTTTGAGGAATTAATCAGCCATTACTTGGCTGATTAACTCCTCCATTAACAACCCATTACTTGGGCGATTAAGGCGACCTTTCAATGGCCATTAACAATCATTACTTGACTGTTTTAATGCCCTCCTAAATGGCCATTAACAGCCATGTTTTGGCAGTTGGACAGCCCCTTCTCTATGCTATATATTGAGCCTCATTTGGCTCAATTCAGTGGGCAGAATATAGACGAAAAACAGGCCACAAAACAGACGAAAAAGACACCGAAATCAGCAAACCAGTGGCTGAAAAATCAGCAAACCAGTGGCTGAAAAATCAGCAAAACAATGGCTGAAAATCAGTCAAAAACAATGATCAAACCCTCTCGTATACACAAGATATACACTACAGAGACACACTATATACACAGAGACAAAAGAGAAGAGTAAAGAGAAACTCTTCCTTCCTATTCCATATCTTCAAAGAAGTCGAGTCATATTTGTTTTCTTCGACAGTGCTCAACCTATTGGCTTTGTAGTGTTGAGATTAAAGTGTTGTTTTATCTTGGGAGACTATTGCCCGCTAACGTAAAAGCATATATACGGGGCAATCTTGTCTTAAGGATAGAGGGCTATCCTCGACTCAACACACAACGTTGTAACCTTCCAGATTTAGTTGTTTCTTGATTTCGGATATCATGATTCAAGACACAACATACTTGCGGCAGGTTCTCAAAGTTGGCTTTGCAAGGTGATCAAGATTCAAGACACAACGCACTTGCGGCAGTTTTGAAGATTGACCATTTATTTATCCTTTCGAACATTTGTAATAGTTATTTACATCCCGTACTGCTTTATAAAGTACGATAGAGTACCAACAACTTAAGACAAGATTTGTATAGTATTACTATTAGTGTTCGAAAGATGTCGGTCAAAAGTTATGTGACCAAATCTGGATATGGCAATGGTTTTCTGATAGAAGAGAGTGATGATGATGAACGTGTTCATGGTGTCACCGCTACCAAGACTGGTGGGAACAAGCGCTCACGAGAGCCTGAGGATGTCAACGGGACAAGAGAAGAAGACCGAAGATGTTATTCTATCTTGTAGCCAGAAGGCCTATATCTGTCCCAGACAAAAGAACCGAATAATGGTGAGAAGGAAATGGACACTCAGTCTAATGAAATGACTGAAGTGAGCCAGAATCCGAAATTGGGATAAGTATTTTTCTTACTTGTCAAGAATAAAGATTAAATGATAAGTATTTTTCTTACTTGTCAAAAATAAAGATTAAATGATGTCTGATTAAAAATGGATTAAAGTAAGGAGGAATATGAAAATAATTCCTTACGCTTTAACAAATCAGAAGTTTAATCTCATCTTCTTTTCCGTTTAAAAATTGGATTTTGTAAACGACTTAAAAAGATCCGTTCTTTTAAGTGTAATTATTAAAAGTGTGTAAAGTATGTTCGCACATACGAGTGAGAAAGATCCACTGACTGTGCGAAAATTATTACCACTCTTAAGTAAGCGCCAAGAATTATCTGGGCACCAATCATAACGGAAGAAGTCTAAAAGTTAATGACGTTGAGCCTGTCATATTATTTGGCAGAAGATCCTTCATCGGATGATATTGGACACTCAGTCATACAAAGCCTCCGGGCGACTGGAGTGGGCCAAAATTCCTTTGATATGATGATATTGGACACTCAGTCATATAAAGCCTCCGGGCGACTGGAGTGATGCCAGAATTCATTTCATAGGAAAAGTAATGGACACCTAGTAAGGTGGGCCGCAGTTTCCGTGTCCTAGATGATCTGAAGGCCTAAAGAAAGGCAGTAAAGAAATTGGACACTCAGTCTGCCAAAACAACTAGAGTGGGTCCGAGTATCGAGATCACATATGATCCGATTACGCCCTAACCACGGGCAAGAGGTTGTTCATGTGAAGCAACGCCACCTCTAAAGTAAAAGGGGCTGGAGAGGTTGTCCTCAATAGGACTTCAGGGAATGGGATCACTCTAAGATGAGGTGATACATGTCCCAAACTTGGTTAAAGGGACGCTGTTGGTCAAGCTGGTTTGAGACTAGTCCAACAGGTCTGTAATAACTAAGAATGGTACAATATGTCTATAGCCAAATGAATGATATATTTGTAATCCGTGCATCTATGCCATCATAGATTAAGACACGTTAAATAGCAAGTCATTCAAAAGCTAACGATGTTGAGATTGTTGCCTTCTGTCAACATAAGCCCTCAAAATAAATGTGAGGTAGGCGAAGAGGCAAAATCACCTTTCCAAATTTCGTCAAGGGAATAGCGAAAGAAGCACCGCTCCTCTAGAGCTTAGTCACACCTTTATGGGTGATTTGAAGTTTATACAAAATAGAGGGGGGAGAGAAGTACGTTGTGATCTTCATTGATGATGGGAACAACGTATATAATCCTTTGTTTGTTGAAAAGCAAAGATGAAGTTGTTGAAACGGATAAACGCTACAAAGCAGAAGTTGGAAATCAACTAAGCCTATGGATTGCGAAATTCATAGCGATAGAGGGGGAGAATTTGAAGCATCGTTTATTAAACGACTGCTCACTACTCACCTCAGTCTAACGGTGTTAGCCAAGCGCAAAGCCGTACTCCCAAATTATGTGGGGCAAGGCGATCCTTACCGCTAATGCGATTCTCAACGAACTCCGCATAAGGATAAGGATAACCCTCCGTGTGAGACATGGAAAGGATCTCACATACAAATGTTGTGATGTGGGGTGGTTTCATACCTAAGACTGTAGATTGCATATCCACTGGATCTGCAAATAACAGTAGTTTTTATCGCCTCTTGGCATCAAAGAATACTGAATTCTTTGAAGATCGCTTTCCTTGAAAAAGGAAAAAGGGAGTAATTGCTCAAGGTTAACAAGAACCCGCGAGGGCTCGATTTATCCGAATCGGACGTTCCGTATCTACGGGACTCGAAAGTTGCTTTGGCTATCCGAAACTTAATATTCCGATCCGCAAAACTCGTGGATTCTAGATGTTGAACCGAGAAGGAGCAAAGAGGGGACAAAGACTTGTTCCATACCTTCTAGCTTGTATGGTTGAGAACGAACCATGGACAATTAATAAATAATTGTCATCTCCAAAAGCGCCGCTTTGGAAAAAAGCTACAAAGAGAGAAATAGACTCTATCATATAGAACCATACTTGCATAATGGTTGATCTTCCTCCGGAAAAGAACCTTTGGGTTGTAAGATGTGCTCCCCTCGTGAGTAGCTTCACATCCAGGGCCATTGCGAGTCTTGCGTGGCATGAATGTTGAATTAGCCTTCCCAACCGTAGAGTTGGAAGAAAAGAATCGACTTGGTTTGCCGGATCATGGGCTTCTTCCGAACTTTCATTTTGGTCCCCGAAATGTTTACATTTTGGTCCTGAAAGTTTCGATAAAACAGAACAATGAATCGACCACGAAACATTGACTCGGTTAGAATGCCAACAGTTGGAGAATCAACGATCTAAAAGTAAAAGTCATATTGAAACAAAGTCTCGATATGAAAGATATGGGTATCACGAGATGACATCTTTGGAATTGGATTTCTAAGACATCTAACGGACCGGTCGATAGTTGACGAGTCTCGTTGAAGCCACCAATGGATATGAATCATAGAATCGATTGGAATCATGGTGCACCCATAGACAAGGAGCGATATGCTCGGTCACGTGTAGTTCAATGTATTGTATACACTACAACCGACCCGGTATCGTCTTCCAAAGCGCATCGATTGAACTAAGGTTCACTGATGATTTCAATACATGATCAATAGGAAGGCGTTAAGTCGGATATAACGATATCTGAATTATTCACTTATCTACGGATTATAGTATTCTGGATGTCCAGCGGTTCTGAGAGAACACTGTGATGCAAACTGGACATCAGATATGAAGAACACCAAAGCCACAAGTAAATGTGTATGGTGGTTCTTGGAAAATCCTCTAAGCAAACTTGCATCGGCCGATTCATGATGGAATCGGGGTTTATCGCTTTATACAAAGCATGAAAGAAGTTGAGTAACTTCACGACTCTTTAGAGGACGTCCCTTATTGGGAGAAACCCGTGCCTTCAGCAGCTTATACATCGTGGCTAGCCGGTCGGCTTCGGGAAGGACACGGATGACGGCGTCGGACATATCTTTTAGGATCCGTCGGAGACATAAGACCGTATGGCGCTGATCATCACGGGTGTCACATCCTTGTTTACTAACTAAGGGACTACCCGGAGATCAAGTGTTCTTTGCCCTGTCTAGGGGAATTGGCTTAAAACACAAATAATACGAACCTTTGCGGTGGAAATCCAACCATACGATTGGAGATCCCAAGAATGTGGTTCAATGGGAAAACTAAGCGGCAAAAGGTTCGGTTGAGCGCTTCGGTGGAAGCAAGAAGCACTTCGGATGATGATTTCGTACGGAAACATGAATCCAAAGTCGTTCCCGCGATAGACATTAAAGTGCTGCTGTACGGTGGGTAAAGGTTAAGCTTCCAAACCTTTAAAAGATCCTCAAACGGTTGAGGTTAAGGTTGGGGAACTTTTAATGATTCCTAACACTTGTGAAGTGGGGTATAGCAGATACCTTGTAGGAGATCACCTATTTAAGTGCGAGGATGGCCGACTCAAATGAACGCACTTAAGAATCCAAGTGTGTCCATGGCCACAACGGACGAAACGTAAGAAGGAAAATGAATAAGAAGAGTTATTGTGTTGATATCGTTGTCTTGGCTTACACTAAACACCGACGGTTCAAGACATCACGTTCACCGCGCGAAAGTAAGTCCGATGGTTTCAACTAGGGAAGGTTCAAAGCGAAAGCTACCTCTCCCGATGCAATATCGTTTCGCCGAAAGATTGCTGAAATGTAGGCACCTTGTGCGTGCGCCACAATCTCTCTTTCATAGAGGGGATTGTTGGAAATTAGCCTTTGGCGGGGAGATGCGTCCACCCATCTTTGATGAATTAAACACTAGTGTTTCGCATGTTGGAGACCTTGTCTCTTCGCACATGCATGATCTACGAAGTGAGTAGATGACCGTAGGGCCAAGAATCGTCTAATTTCGTTGAGAAATGAAAGAGATATTGGTCCACGAAGTAAGGTGTTTGAGACATGGAAATGTGGTGTGGGACAAATCTACCACATCGGTGGGAATAGGAAGAATTGCTCTCTATATAAGTCTCTAATGTGGTAAAGGGTTTGGATCCCCAAGGGGTATCCCATGTGTTTAAAGGAGGGAAGACCTAGATGTGCTTGGGTTCAAGGCTAAGCCCACACGCGCGCCGCCGCCGCCGCCCGCCCGCCCGTCCGGCTCGGGCTCGGCCACGGCCACGGCCGTGGGCCGTGGGCCGTGGGCCTTCGATATTATCTTTTTGGATCGTAGAACTCGCCGGATGTACGCTTGATCCCCGAAGTTTCATATGTACGCTTTGGACCAAAATTCTTTTATATGTACAGCTTTGGTCCCCGAAGTTTCAATATTTAGAGTTTGGTCCCCGTGCAATTTCGGAGACTTTTTCTCGCCTACCGTTGGGATCGTTTTTTTTTGAGGAATTAATCAGCCATTACTTGGCCGATTAACTCCTCCATTAACAACCCATTACTTGGGCGCTTGGGCCGCCTTTCAATGACCATTAACACCATTACTTGGCTGTTTTAATGCCCTCCTAAATGGCCATTAACAGCCATGTTTTGGCGATTGGACAGCCCCTTCTCTATGCTATATATTGAGCCTCATTTGGCTCAATTCAAAGCGAGAATATAGACGAAAAACAGGCCACAAAACAGACGAAAAAGACATCGAAAAATCAGCAAACCAAGTGGCTGAAAAATCAGCAAACCGGTGGCTGAAAAATCAGCAAACCAAAGGGCTGAAAATCACCAAAACAGGTGACCAAACCCTCTCGTATACACAAGATATACACTACGAGAGACACACTATATACACAGAGACAAAGAGAAGAGTAAAGAGAAACTCTTCCTTCCTATTCCATATCTTCAAGAAGTTGAGTCATATTTGTTTTCTTCGACAGGCTCAACCTATTGGCTTTGTAGTGTTGAGATTAAAGTGTTGTTTTATCTTGGGAGACTATTGCCCGCTAACGTAAAAGCATATATACGGGGCAATCTTGTCTTAAGGATAGAGGGCTATCCTCGACTCAACACACAACGTTGTAACCTTCCAGATTTAGTTGTTTCTTGATTTCGGGATATCAAGATTCAAGACACAACATACTTGCGGCAGTTCTCAAAGTTGGCTTTGCAAGGTGATCAAGATTCAAGACACAACGCACTTGCGGCAGTTTTGAAGATTGACCATTTATTTATCTTTTCGAACATTTGTAATAGTTATTTACATCCCGTACTGCTTTATAAAGTACGATAGAGTACCAACACTATTAACATTGACAGCATCCACGTATATAACTTATCAAAAGTAGGGTTCTATAAATACAAAGTCTAATCAATGTACCCGCAAGGGTAGCCAAGTTGGTGTAGCAGTAGAGCGCGGGACCGCAAGGTCACGAGTTCGATCCCCTGCATAAACCTTCTTGGTTGAGCCTGTCACACATGGCTTGCCAAGTGTGGTTAATCGACTGACGTGGTTTGCAGGCTATTGCGTTAATCTGGGGTTTATCCTGTGCGCACTCGACAGAGTAGCGGCTGCGGGTTCCTTCGTCAGCAACAAAAAAAAAAGTCTAATCAATGTGTCAAAGTTACAAAGAAGGAACAAATTAATAATTACACACCAATTTAGAGATGGCAATGGATCCTGGACCCGGTCCGGATCCGGTGTATCCAGATCCGTTTTATAGGATATGGATCTTCAAAATTTGGACCCGACGGATCCGGATCGGACCCGGATCCGTTTCTGACTGATCGGATCTGGATCTGGATCTTGTATTTGAGATCCGTATCCGGTCCAGATCCGACCCGTGGATCCATTTTTTATTAAATATATTCATAACCTAGAATGTAATTTTATAAGTATATTCTTAAAATTGCTAAGCACATCCTTGCAAGTTTAATTCTCAAAACAAGTTTAATTTATTCCCGCGTTAACTCAAAAATAAAAAAATAAAGAGGTAACTTCAATAATAAAATCAATGTTATATTAGTGAATGACTAACATCTCCATAGACAAGTAGTTAAAATTCATTTATGAAGATTCCAAGCACATGCAAGTTCTGCATTGTGAAAATACTAGTCAGCATTTTCCACAACTATTGTCATTGTCCAACATTTTTAATTAATAGCTCACAATCAAAATGAAACAACGAACAAAATATCTCATATGAACATTTCAAAATTGAAAAACAGAAAACTGTTACTTAAGTAAAAATCGTTTGTCAGTACAAAAAAAAATTCTTAGCAAGGTAAATTTTTTTACATGTGGATCCGATCCGATCCGTGGATCCGGCCGATCCGATGGATCCGGATTTGGATATGATTTTTATGGATCCGCTGGATCTGGATCCGGATCTGGATTCAGGTATGAAAAACGGATCTGGATCTGGATCTAGTAGGATCCGGTCCAGATCCTATCCGTGCCATCCCTACACACCATACATCAAGCTACAAGACATTAAGTACTCTTATTATATTTCATCGTTAATGAACCAAATTAGTTAATCCATGCAGTGGCTCTTCATGATTCGTCACTTCTTTAGTAAGCTTCGTGCTCTCCCTGTTCCACATGATTATATATTATCCATAAATTGATCAAACTTGAACAAGTAAGATAAAATAATGCTACAAATAAGAATTATTATGAACAAAATAAGTGAGAAAATCACTTATTCTCGGGCAGATTGATTATTTATTTTTTTCTTTTTAAGGCCTTCACTTCAAGTCATAAGCCCCTGAGGTATTGGGCTTTGGCATTGACCCTGCCAATATATCCAAAGAATAAATACATATGGGGTGGGGTGGGGTGGGGTGGGGGGGTTTCAATTTTATGTAGCTTCAAGAATCAAGTTACTTATGAATTGAACACACATATGTATATAACTATATATGGCTTTGTGAATTAATAAAGTTTAATTATATAACCAACAAGGATTATGGTGGGATGAATAAGATTCCTCTGTTGTTAGCGAATACGAATTAGCTCGGGGGAGAGAGGGGGCGGGCGGTGTTCAGCCAATATCGAACACCAAATGGGAAGTTCAAAAAAAGTTACAATTACATAAATCATGCATGTCTCTAATCAACTTGCTTGATGAAATTACCTTTTTGGGAGTGATGAAGTCCACAAATTTTGTCTTGGATTTGCCTTTAGGAGACTTGTTAATGTGATGCTGTGATGATTCTCTATATCTCTTGATTATCCTTTCTCTAACAAAATTATCATATATAAAAGCAGCTCCTCTGAACTGAGGCAGAACTAGCCATGCCACAAATATCAACTTCACATCATACCATATTGGTATCCTATAATATTTCCAAATTAAAAAAGAATTGATGAATTAGTTTGCTCAACAAAAAAAAAATCTCCATATCTATGTGACATTCTTTTCTTATTAATAGTCCAAAAAAATGATATTTTTCTATGCAACAACAATAGAATAACATATTTCTATATTTAGTAATAATTCTACTTTAAATTTTTCATTTGAAACGATTTACTTACTTTTTGTCTTAATTAATTAATGTGTCTAGTCAAACATCATCACATAAATTAGGACGAGGACAGATGAAGTAATATTTAAATTTTGATTTTTCCTAAAAGTTAAAAATAAGCTCATTTACCATTCAAGAACACGTTGAAGGACCATCTCCATAAGTGTGAGAAAAGAATAAAAAATCCAATAAGCAAGCCATTGTTCATCATCCAACTTGTCAGTAGTCTCAATTGCTACCACTGATGCATACCTAATTAATAAATTAAATCACCAAAAAGAATGAAAAATCATCCTGAAAAAACAAGGAAAAATAATAGAACTTAATTAGCATAAACCTAAGAATTTAAAACACTCACAGAGGATAGAGCAACATCGTCACTGGCCTGAAATAATAGTTAAAAAATAAAACAAATCGTAAGATATCCGAAAATATACAATACTCCCTCTGTTCCATTAATTTACATAACACTACTGAAAACAGCTTAACTTTAAAATTTTATTTTAGCACTTAATGAAATATGTTTATGCTTGAAAAAATATTATCGTATGCTTAAAATCACAAATCTCAAAAATATTTACAATTCTACGTCTAGTCAAACACAACCATATAGAATTTACGTTATAATCACCGTTAGTATAAGACATTTTTACACTATCATGTTACTCGCTCAAAGGTATCTACAGGGTAAGTTGTAAGTTTGAAAATAAGACTTATTACATGCTACAATAAATTAAAGTAATTGATGATATAAAATATTTTATATTGATGATGACCTTTACCTATTGTCGCAAATAATCTGTTTTATTTCAAAATTAGGAATCTCACATGAGTCTTACACCTAATAGTGTAATTTTTTTTAAAATTGAAAGCGTATATAATTTAAACTCATAAAGTAAAACGGAGGAAGTAGTACTTAGATAGCAAATCAAAGAGACCCATAAATAAACAGTAAAATTTACCCGGCAAGAGTATGAAGATGACAAATCAAAGTCCAAAAATGACCCATAATTCCTTGTAAATGAAACCTTAATAAGAAGTTCTTATTAAAATTGCTGAAGAAGAAGAGAAGAAGATTAGGATTACAAATATATTGTCATTTAATTTAATTAAAGTGATATAAATATATGTGGACAGCAGGTTATATAAGAAAATGACATAGAGACACGTGTCAGTATCTAAGATGGTAGGTCGACATCAGGTTCTTAATTTAACGTAGTGTTCTAGGTTTTAAGATTATGGAGGGGACCAAAATCCAAAAAGTAAATGACAATCAGTTGATTAATTAAAATGTTTAATTGTATTAAAAGTAGGACGTTTATATTATGACCTAGAGTTTTACTTTATCTTTTTTTCAAGGGATATATGTACTGGCCTGATTTGGAATTAATTAGAGAAATCTTTCTTTGGTCTAAGAAGTCATTTGTTACTTAATTAAAATAATTGATAAGCTTCCAGAGTTGAATAAGCAATTAAGTTCAGATACAGATACAAGATTTGAAGTTCATGAATTTTTATAGCAATTTCAAATTAATACTATACGATAATAATTGTTCATATTTATAAATATTTATTATTTTTTAAATATATACATACATACATATGTGTGTGTATATATCCTCCTCTAATGGCATTTTAACTGAATTGTTGAAACTGATAATTAATACTCAACATTAAACAGTATCTTTGCGAGAAGAAGGACAAACATCTAAACTAAATAGAGAGTCCCCTTATTGAATATTAGGATTTTATCTTAGGAAGATACTAGGAAAAAAGTGTTTTAACATATTGAATAATCAAAAGTACTCATAGTTGAAAATCAATAAGTTGTGGATTGGTAAATAAATCAAAAAATATTTAGTAAATTAAAATTTAATTACAAGTGAGCAAAGGAGGTACGGAAATTTCTCAATGATGTTGGTGAGCAAAGGAGGTACGGAAATTTCTCAATGATGTTGATGCCACAACAACAACAACATACCCAGTGAAATCCCACAACAAAGGAGGTAGATAATTGCTTTACTCCAAGGTCCATACAGAAGCTACACATAGTTATGATGAAGTCACGTAAGGGAGTTTCTCTTGATACACTATCTTGTCCACATCCTTTTCTTGGTGTCCCTCTCTTTAACTCCTCCCTGAACGGGCTCTCTACTCGTCTTGTTACGGATCAGTGGCCTCTGAGCATTGGTGCTACTTGTAGTTGGCTTCGTTCCTCTTGCAACACCAGTAGCAACTGGTCTCAGGGGATCAGATTGCCTGGTCCTTCTATCACTAACTGATATGGCACCAACATTTTTCTGTACTTCACCATTTTTAGATAACCGCTTCCTTCTGGCCTCTTGAAGGTAATCCTGTTCAGTCCTGTTAGGTAAAACACCGTTGTTCTCTGTTTCACTATTTGTTGACGACAGCTTTCGTCTGACTTGTTGGACAGAGTCCTTTCCCTTGGGAAAATTAGACCCCACCTGACTTGCCTGGCGATTGAAAGTATTTGAGGTCTTCAAAATACGTTGCTCAATGTCACTTGTTAAATCTTCTCTGCTAGAACATTTGCCCTCATGTGGGCTCAATCTTAAAGACTTTGCATCGGAATTTGTAACCATGCATGCCAATTGTTGTTCTTGCTCCTTGATCTTGTCTTCAAGTTCCTTAATCTGTACATGACATTGTCATTTCATCACGGTTTTGCCAAGGGTTTTATAGGAGAAATCAAGTCGATAAAATGCACTTAAAAGATGTCAATTTAACTCTTGAAATGTCACTACGACAGAAGATAAAAGCAACAAACCTTCTGACGGAGTAGAATACACTCCTGTGCATTCTGTTCATTTGCTTTGAGCTTTTCCTCAAGCTCCTCAACCTGAAAAGTCGGGAAATACTATCACTTTTAGGTTCTTGTTAAATTCTATGGGAATCTTCAAGTTGTCAATATGCTTGAGAATGAGAACCTTATGTTGAAGGATGTCAGACTGGGACTCAAACTCTTGCTCACATTCTTTCAACTTGTTCTCGAGATCCTTGACCTGTTTTTATGTGCATTATTACACAGAAACTTGTGAATATCCAATGTGTTTTTTGAGAACTCATTACTCCCCCATTCACTTTTACTTGTCCAGTTTGGACTTTGCAGATCACTTTAACAAATAATAATTGATATGGTATTTTACCACAACACCCATATTAATTTGATGTTTAGTCTTAGATCTTGGGAAATAATTCGGATAAGTAATTATTACTATGGGTAAAACATGAAAAGGAATATGTTTTTCTCTTGATATGCTAAAAGTGACAAGTAAAAGTAAAAATGTATTTATGATATAGTGGACAAGTAAAAGTGGACGGAGGGAATATATTGAAATAACCAACGGAAAGAACCTTATTGTTGAGGCTTTCAGACTCAAATTGTTGTTGCTGCCTCATCTTGTTCTCTAGCTCTGAGACCTTTACCAGACGATGCGAAAGTAAAATCAGAATGACATACAATGCATACGATATGTACAAGTAAGATGAATATGATTTGATCAAAGAAACCTTTTGTTGCAGAATAGCGCAAGTTTCTTCCCGTCCCTTCAATCTCTCTGAAAGCTGTGAAAATTGTTTCTCTGATTGCCAGTGTAATGATGTCTTTAAATTCAGCTGGCTTTCCAGTTCCTTAATCTTATCCTGTTGAATTTTGTTAACGTGTTCTTTCCCTTTAGCCTTACTCTCTAAGTTCTGTAGGCTTTCCTCAAGTTTCTTCAGGGATTCATCTTTGGATTTTGCTTCCTGCCTTGCCTTATCAAGCTGCCACCAAAAAAGAACAAAACGAAAAAGGAGAGTATTACAATAAGCAGTTGAGTTCTTATAGGCATATGAACAAAAAATACCACAAGGAAAACATTCTACGAACCATTGTTTTCAACTTTTGGAGCTCGCCGGTATCTATTTGTTTTCTTACAGGACCTAACTCAATTCCTCTAACTCTTGTAGCGAAGTTCAATGAACTTATCGTTTCACTTAAGTCCTTGTCAGACGGGCTGATCTGTACAAACATCAAGGCTTTTGAATCTCCACCTGCAGGAAAGACCCAGCTAAGTTCAAACTAAGAAACAAAGTGAACTTTGAAAATCAAGAATCTTACAGCGTTGAACAGTACCTAATGAATCTTGGAGTAGATGTGTCAGCTTGGAGTTCCTGGTGACAGAAGATAAAATGTCAAGATGCATATTCATTATTCAATTCCCAACTGTAACCTACAGACGAAAACAAATCTGTAACCTACAGACAGCGAAGATCACGTGTTTACCTGTATGGAATATGGCTGCTTCTATTTGCTAAAGCTGATATCACGTCTCCTAGAGCTGAAAGTGACCTATTGATGTTTTGAGCTTCCTTCAGCCTATCACCTTGGACATCAGTCTTCGCAAGCCTCTCACTACCGGCTAAATCCACAAGCCAAAGCTTGCTCTTTGTGCATTCACCGTCAATCAAGTTCTTTGTTGTTACCATAATACAAAGCATGCTGAAAATAGTGGAAAACGATCAACCAAAAAAAAGTCAGTTAATAAAAGTAAATCAGTGAAAATGTGCAATAAGAGGCCAATTAGAAACTCAAAATCTATTTTACCAATGAGAACGGCTACTGTGCTCATTCACATTGTTGGATCCAACAGCCCGTGCGCTACTTCCTGTCTGTAGCACATTCCAGACTTCTTCTATATTCTCTACTTTAGCTTCCACAAGTCCTGGAATGTGATGAATCCCTTCCGGAGCTTGTTTTATCTCCAACCTAAAATGATTGCACAAAATTAACAGCTCAATTAAGGGATTTTTTCCTTTATAGCCCGTCGGTCGAAATTAATTATGGGCGCTAGCCAAAATATACAAAACATATAGACTGATTATGCATATAGATGTATAGTTATGTTTACAAAACATATAGACTGATTATGTATATAGATGTATAGTTATGTATACAATATGTACATTATATGTATATTTTATACTTAACATACAAAACCTATACAATTGCTAGCTATTTTGTAAATTAGATCACCGAATACAATGGACTGTAATTATCTCTTCAATCAATTAATTTGGAAAAGCAGAAATCTTATTGTGTCAAAAGTATAATAACACATTTCACTCGTGGCACAGAACTGGCTTCAATATAAGAGAAGAACTTTACTTTTTTGATGTTGTTGGTGGAGCCAATAGGTCCCTGATCTGTTCATTGTAGACTTCAAGCACACTCACTGATATGTCGTAGGTGAAAGTTTCACTCCTCTCCTTTGCAATTTTAAACAATTCTTCGAGAGTTCGATAGTTGACTCCCCTGTTCCCTTTTGTACCCTCCATGGTGAATGTTTTGCCTGTTCCGGTTTGTCCATAAGCAAAGATACATACATTGTAACCGTCTAAAACTGAAATAACCATTGGTGACGCATCGGCATAGACGACACCTGTTAAAAAGACAATAAACTATTAGAGGGAGAACACCTTTTCTATTATTTGTTATTCTCAATCTTGTATAAGGGAACACCTTGATCATCTTTGGGTGTGTAAACACGGTCAAATTTGAATGTCTTTTTCGTGGAGCTGCCATTTAAGATTCCAAGTTCTCCATCCTTGGCGACATCGAAGTCTACTACTGTCGAGCACCCATCCGGGACTTCAGCTTTGCTTAATGGACGACAACGGCAAAATACTCTGATATTCCCTGGAAAAGATGGTTTACCGTGAATAAGTAAACAAAAAGGAAGTATTATTCTATTTACTTCCAACAATGATTTAATCAAATGTTCAATGGAAAAAAATTGAACCTTTTGCCTCCTGAACTTCATTGAAGAGCTTTCTTCTCTTTGCTTGCTCTTCATTATACTTCATCTTAAGATCTTCATATTGCTCGACTGCAAATTACAGAGAGAGATTAGTTCAGTCCGTGTTCAATGTCAGGTTATGTGGTTTGAGAATAATCTAAACTTACCCAATGATTGAACTGCAAAGACCATCTTATTCAGATCGGGAATGGAATCTGCACACTCATGCGCCTCACAGGAGAGCTGGGCGTGCTCCTGTTTCATAATCTGCATTTTTTCCCCAGTATATCAGACATGCATTCACTTTGAGAATACATAGATAACCTATAAGAAACTACAAGTCTGTCAGTGTATTTTCATGAGGAATTCAGGAAGTACCTTTACTTTCATCTCGAGATCATTGATCGCCATGTGCCAATTGTTCTTGTCGCTCTCGTACTTGGTTGAGATCTCTGTAATGGTCTTAGCTTGCTTTTCAAATTTTTGATCTGTTAAAAGGTTAATGTTGCTTGAAATTATTCTTCAAAAACTACAGATTAGATCCATCAATAAAATAAAGAGATAGCTCCCCTTATAAACAGATATAAAACTTATATATTCCAATATGGAAATTGGCATGCAAATGGCCTTCTTTTCTTTCATTTTATACCATGACTATTCACTAGTTCACGTTGAAGGTTATTTGAACTTCATCCCTTTCTTTGGTATAAAGCGAAGGTAGAAATGATTCTTTAAGATTTTATAACACACCACACAGGAAATCTAACTAACAAGTATTAAAAGACCAGATTTATGTAAAAATGAGAAACGATCTTAATGTAGGAAGTAGAAGTGGCTTGACAAAACCACCCTTTCTGGAAGGTCTATATAGTCCGTTCAATTTCTTAAATTAAGATCCTATTAGCGAAACTGACATTTAGGGTGTGTTTGGTATGAAGGAAAATGTTTTCCATGGAACATAGTTTCCTAGATAATGTTTTCTTGGAAAATAAGTGTTTTTGTTCAACCACTTCAAACGCCAGCATAAATATTTCTGGTAATATTTTCAAGATCTAGCAAAGAAGCCCTTAATTGTCTCCCAGAATCATATACGAGCCCAGTTCCCAACAAAGATACCTGAACACAATAAAAGTTAGTATAGCTGTTTTATTTATATATTCCTTACCAAGTGAATAGGTATGAAATGTCTTATTGTCCAGCTCCATCCTAACCTTCTCTAGTTGCTGGTTAGCTGCAGTATAAGACATCCAAGATTGATAACATTCATCTGTCTTGCGCTCCAACAATTCACCAAGCTCCTGTATCTTTTTCTCATACTTTGCTGTTGACTGCAGTCGTGCCACTTTTTTCTGCATTCATCCAAGCGGTCAAGAAAAAGACATTAAAATTTCAATAATCTTGCTGGTGAAGGTTTTCTGAACCTATTATGTCATACTTGAGCAGATGGAAAATCTATCTCGGCTGCACAGTTTTTGCATGTAAGACGATCATGTTCTGCTTGAGAAGCTGCAGTTCAGTCAAAGATAGCTACAGAAATTAGCTCTTCCTCAACCCTTTTAATTCTATTCAACAAATTACGCAAATAGTTAAGAGGCAAATAGGGAAATACCTGACGCTTTCGGAGCTTTTCTTATGCAAATCCCACTAACCACAGGACTGCCAATAACGCCTTCAAATTTTATAACAAGTATCTCATTCTCTTTGACGGAAACCCTTGAGTCAACTAATTGTAGTGGTTTATTGGCTCCAACAACAGAGAAGACGTCAAAATCAGACAGAACCTGCATATTGTTACAACTTCTCAATTCCAAATTTAACATATAAGCACCAACAAGTAACTCTTTCTCAATGCTTGAATCAACTTGCCTTTTCATCTTGTAGAAAGACATTGAACACTCTCATTCCTTTAGGCCCATTAACATTTATTATCTCGACAAAATGAAGATCAACAAAGTAGTTTCCTGGTGTAAGATTGTCAATCCGATAACAGAAGTTTCCTAATCGTGCTGACTGGTAAATGAAAGCATGTTCACCCCCTTCCTTTATGAACTCCTCCGTTTGAAATGGTTCTCCACCTTGGTAAAAGTTATCAGCCAAAAAGCTCAAACTGGAATCCAACTCCACTGAAGTCTCAGATCCAGCATTAACAAAAAGCACAAGGTCCTCTAATTTCAACAAACCATATAAACATATGAGTGTAACTACACAAAGTAGCCTCAAAGGGTAAAATGTGAAGAGAAGAGAAACACTATGAAAAAGCAAATGTGAATAACATGAACTCCCTCTGTCTCAATTTATGTGACACTTTTCGCTTTTCGAGATTCAAACTTCTTAGTTTTGACCGTACATTTAGACATAAAAGCTTTAAATCTTTCGAAATAAAATTCATGTTTGAAAACTATGTAAATTACACACAAGGTACAACAATTAATAATTCAAAATATATAAAAAAAATGTCAAAGGATAATTCATTTGACTCTCGAAATCCGAACACCGTCACATAAATTGCGACGGAGGGAGTAGAATTATTTCATAACAATTATAATATCCCCTTAGGTTGGTTTTCTGAATACCAAGAAGAGCACATTTTAGGTAGTTAAACTAATTTTTGAAGAGGAAACTTGTCTGAACCTTAACCTAGATCAAGTCATATTCCCAACAAAATATAGAAAATTCAGCTTCCTTCTGAAAGATAGGTTCCGTCCAACAAAGGCGCAAAAATTATCCTTTTTCCACACATTATTTTCCTGAATAATTACAGATCAAGTTCCTTTTTACAATTTCCGCAAATAATCTCAAAGCTGCAGGTCCAAGTCACACAACTATGAGTCTACAACAACAACATACCCAGTGTAATCCCACAAGTGGGATCTGGGAGGATAGGATGTACGCAGACCTTACCTCTACCTTTGTGGGGTAGAGAGGTTGTTTCCGATAGACTATGACTAATTAACCACTCCTTTATCAACAAATTAAGTAATTGTACGCTCTATAAGGACATATCCAGTATTGGCAAGTTCATTTTTCAGCAATTTTTAGTGAATTTTTGGCCCATCTCACAACAGTGCAGAAATGGTACGTTCAAAAAAATTTATCAGTCTTTAACAAAGATACTAAATTACAAGTCTATTTAACAAAAAATGAACTGAAAATCCCCACTTTCCCGTGAAACGAGTAATTTGCATTTACAAAGATCCGATGTTGCAAACCATAGAGTAAACCCTAACTCTTAACATAAGAAAATGAAATAGATTAATGATTTTATCCTTTTCCCCACATTATTGTCCTGAATAATTACAGATCAGTTCCGTTTTCTTTAGCAAAAAATACCTCGAATCTGCAGGTCCAAGTCATAGAACTACGACTGACTAAATTCCTTTATCACCAAATTAAGTAAATGTAAGCTCTATAAGGACATATCCAGTATAGGCAAGTTCATTTTTCAGCAAAATCCTTACCCAAATAGCCATCCAGATTCACTGTTTTTTTTTTGAGAAACTGTTACTACACTGGTTATATTTCCTAGCCGGTAACATAGATTATGCACTAAACTATACATGCTTATACACATTCTACATTAATTATAAATCCGCCGGCTATTTTTTATTTAGTTAGTTAGGTGAGCGGCTATTTAGGTTAATTCTTCAAAATTGAAAGTAAATATTAAATTACAAGTCTATTTAAATAAAATAGAACTGAAAATCCCCCACTTTCCCATGAAACATGTAAGTTTTCCTAGCCTGTATCATAGATTATGCACTAATTATACATGCGTATACACATATTCTACGTTAATTATAAATCCTCCGGCTATATTTTATTTAATTAGTTAGGTGAACGGTTATTTAGGTTAATTCTTCAAAAATGAAGATAGATATTAAATTACAAGTCTATTTAGAAAAACTTGAACTGAAAATCCCTACTTTTTATTTACGAAGATCCAAAAGGTAGGAGTAAGGTATGCGGACATCTTACCCACACCAAACCCCACTTGTGGTATTACACTGAGTATGTTGTTGTTGTTGAAGATCCAATTTTTCAAATCATAAACTAAACGCTAAGTCTATCGGAAACAACCTCTCTACCCATAAAAGGTCGAAGTCTGCGTAGATCCTACTCCTACCCTCCCCAGACCCCACTTTGTGGGATTACACTGGATATGTTGTTGTTGTTGTTGAAGATCCAATTTTGCAAATCATAGACTAAACCTAACTATAACATAACAAAATCAAAGACATTAATGATTTTGTTCAAACCTGTACAGCTGGATCTTGTAAACCCATTAGGGATTAGTCTTGAACCCGAGTCACAGACCATCGAATTGGCTAAAAATTGAAATGTTTCATCATCTTGGTCCATAGATACTGCAATTTCTTGATTTAAGGGTTTTTCCCAATCGAAATTATTAGGTAAATCTGGAAAAGGGGTTTCCGGGTTTTGCCCGAATGAGTTTAATTGATTGCTATCCATGGAAGTATGTTGTAAAGGGTGTCTGAAAATCTGAGAATATTGAGAATTGAAGTGCAAAAAAAGCTTAAAAGGTGTCTTCAATGGAGGTATTTTGGGTAATTTTGTGGCGGAAATGTTTAATTCAAATTGCAATGTTGTGACCGTTTAAAAAAGGAAAGGAAAATGATGATTACCGTTACTTTTGAAGTCTGGGTCAACTTTTGGGCCTATTTGAATTGGGCCGGGGAAGTCCAAATGATTTGATTTTTGGGCTTGAATGTACTCGTGCTGCAGTAGGAAATGGCGCGTGTTTTCCCCAAAAGTATCCGATCTTGAATTTTTATCCCAGCTTAATAATTTTTTTTTAAAATGACATTAACTTTAAAAAAATCGCTGGAAAAACCTTCATTTTCCATCGGACATAAGTTTTAGTTTTTTCTTATAATGTATAACTTGTGGTTAATTGAGCAAGTCCAATATCTTGAAATATCTGACTTTTTGCCTTATAAGCAAAACTAATTTATGTCCACAACTTATGTTCGATGAACAACAAACCTAGTGAATTTAAGCGGAGACTATTTTTTAAAATCTTTGTTAAGTGAAGCCAAAAAATCAAGACCACCCTAATGGAGGTCATTTGTGAACTTAACCCATGCTACATGCTTAAATACTTACTTTTGATTGTATACCAGGTATTCGGTACCCGCTTTAGGACCCGTCTAATTCGGATTTGCGACAAATAGGGGATCCTATTCATCCACTACGATCCTTTTGTGATGGATTATATACTTGATCACAAAGAAAATAATTTTTCTTTTTATTAAATAAATATATAATAGGATACATGTGACTCATAAATCAAAGCAAATTTAAAAATTTTTGTTGAGCTATAATCATATTTCCTATTTGAAACTTGTTATGTTTGGGAACTTTAACAGGAAAATACCAAGTTTGATTCAGTATTGCAATTTAGTTGGACATAATCTAAATCAAATCATACCTAGATTGTGTTAGATGATTTTGTTTGACCAATATTGAGTGTTATTTGGGAAAATTTACTAAAATTGTTTGAAAGAGACTATTTTGAACCTACTACGAAAAAATAAGGGACTATTTTGGTCATTTTCCACCCTTTGTATTTAATAAGGAAAATGTGAACAATAATTCTTTAGGCCATTCGAACTGAAATCGCCATTCTCGAATTCCTCTCCAAACTCTTCTGACTTCAGGTAATTCTATAAACTTTCTATTTGACATTTTATGTGTTATATATATATATTTCAAAATATGGATTTTGCTCAATTTGAGTTGAAAAGTTTCAATTTTTTTCTTTCAAAATCCGAATAAGTTTCTGCTGATTATGATTTTGTGGTGTTAAACTGTTAATAGCTGTTTTAGGTCTGCATTTTAGTTTTTTATTTTGTGGTTTTGTGTTTTTACTTTGGTCGGCAGCTAAACAATAATAATAAAACTTGCTGAGTATTATTGATTAGGAGAGTGTTTTCGGCGTGCTGTTTTTCCCAGTTTTTTTTTTTGGAAGAATTAACCTAAATAGCCACTCATTCAACCTCTTAAATTAACATTAGTCGATGGATGGATAATATATGCACAATTCATGTATACTATGTGTATAACTGTATATAATGACTGTATAATCTATGTATATCGGCTAGGATAAGTAAACAGTGAATCCGGCCGGCTATTTGTGTAAAAAAACCTTTCTTTTTTGCTGTTTCTTGCTATTGTTTTGCTCCGGCTATAATATGTGATTTAATGCTAATGAAATCACTCTATTCGTCCTTTACGTCCGTTTGTTGGAGCTGCATGTAAGTCCAGCTAATTTATGGTATTCCCGCAAAAACAACACAACAGTGGTATTTTTTGGCCAAAAGTGCACATTTTAGAAAAAAATCCATCCTCTTGTTCAATGTTCTTAATGTTTAACAAATTTCAAGAATCAAGAGTTGAGGTGAAGGAGAGGTAGCTTTATATTTTCGTTATGAGTCACAACCTTTAAAATATGCTTAGCTCATCAAACTTCACAATAGTAACACCAAGTGCTTTAAAACGTAGAGGCATAAAGATAGACACTATATTAGTCCCACAAACTTTTAATTCGAAAGTTTAAAATGATTTTTAAAATAGTTTTAAACATTATGTCAAAATGTTTGACAAAATGCTTCAATGGCAGAACAAGGCATGAGTGGAAGACCAGCGCCAGACCCGGTGTCAGTGCTACGAGATCACCGCGCTTCTGTCGCTGACATTTGTTTTCATCCTTCTAACAACATCTTATTTTCTGGGTATGAACTTTTCAAGTTGTTTATGGCCTTTTACATTGATCGTAAGTCAAACTGATTAGTTACATACTTCAGTGACATTTCAGGTCAACTGATGGAGAATTGCGGATTTGGAATACTGTACAGCGTCGTACAGTTTCTTCTGCTTGGTGCAGTTTATAATTCCTCTATTCCATTTTATCTGACACACTTTCCTTTTCACACACGAATCTATGGAGTGTTTTCAAAAGTCTTTCTTTCCTAGACTTCATGCCGAGTCAAACACTACCACATAAATTGGGATGGTATAATGTTTTGGTTGGCTCCCGATTTTCATCATGTTTTCTGAATTTATTCTTTGCCCACTCTGATTAATTCGTATTGAGGCGTAGTAACTGTTATAGTATGAACTTTATGCAACCCAACTAGTTTGAGACGGTGGCCTAGCTGGTATTGAGAACTTACTCTTAGCGGAACCGAATTAGTTGGGGATTGAGGCTTAGCTGTGGTTGTGCTTGGAACTTCTTTTTAACCAACTAGTTTGGGATTGAGGTGTACTCGTAGTACTCTGAATTTATGCTTGGAATCATAACACAGTTGGAATTTAAAGCTAATTATTGTTGCCTGCAGGGTGCATAGTGCAGCACATGGGGTTATTTGTGTTGCTGCAAGTCCTGTTCTTGGGGATAACAAAGTTATCAGGTGTGTCTGTCTTTCTCTTTCTAATCGTTGTTAATTTGTTTGATATTTCAGTCAGTAATAATATTGTCACAATGCCTTTGAGTTTGAATGGAGGATGTTTTAGTCCCTCTCTTATTCCGGATAGGTGGGTTAATTTGATTGAACGTTTGACTTTTCTATTTCCACAGCCAGGGCAGAGATGGTACTGTCAAATGTTGGGATTTTGGAGGAGGGGGTTTGTCCAGGTATTCAGGTTTACATATTTTAAAGTATACATTAATGTTGGTGTCTTCTCGTGTTAAGTTAATACTGGATACTTTACATAGAGTCTTATTAGTTTGCATCTTGATTCATTTGTTAATTGCATAGCGGGTGGTGTGGTTCTCTTGAATGTTCACATTAAAAAGTTATTTGGTTTATGAAAGATTGCTGATTTTGTTGCCCCGGGTTCTTGGTTCAAAGTTAATCACATCCTCTTTACCATCATCACTTCTAAGAAACTAAACACATTATGCCCCCTTTTTTTCTGTAAGTTAAATCATTGTGTGTTCCTTCTGGGTGCTAGGAGAAAATATCTGGAACCCCAAACGTGGTGTCAGATCCTACATCATCCGCACCTTGATGTATTGAATTTCAAGACTATGCAGACATTGATATATTAGTCGTATCAAGAAACTAAACCTTCCAAATATTAGACCTTCTACCTCTGATTATAGCAAAGTTGATGTAAAAACGAAAAAAGTCTTGTGATCTAAAACATTTTCATGATACTAGAAGATGGCATTGGGGCTTAGCATGGGGAAGCTTTTGCTGCGGTACCACTCCCTACCAATTTCTTTCTTAAACTTTATTTACAAAACCATCTAAAAGTCTTTGCAACCTGATGGTTTTGTAGTAATAAATGAATTTGTGATATGTCAGTGTATCAGCAGAAAGGGTACTCCCAATGCATCAGTTTTAATCAAAATCAATTCGCATGAAATGCAAGGACAAATGCAGAAATTCCCAAACTTTGCTGTCATGTTAGTTTGACTTCTGTTACCCTTTGACGGTGTTCAATCTCCGATTACCTTATGATTAGGAATACTGTTGTGCTTTCAACAGGACACCGTTACTTACATTAAAGACGAACTCTTATCACTTCTGCAAACTATCGATTGCAAAGTCACCAAGTGAGGCATTGAAGATTGATGATCTGGAGATCAAAGAAAATGTTGATGACATGCAAGGAGATCAACCCACTGATTCCACGAAATCCAAAGGTCTTCTATCTCTTGCTTGCCTTTTCTTCACTTTGCAGTTCATCATTTCTTAATTAAGCTGTCTATAACTTCTGAAATTTAGATTACAGCAGATTTTGAGATATTGCCTTACTGAATGTTGCAAATCTAGATCATATTGCCCTGGCAGACTTGTCTTTAGATTTTGGGTATGGTTTACATATCGTTAGGGAAAGTTCAAAGTCAGTTCTGAAAGCCAATCCCTCCTGTGCTTAAGAAATAGACCAATACTTATGTTCTGTAAAACATGCTAATTACCAGTCATTTCTCTAAAAAGATCAAATCCTCAAATATTTATTATAAGATCTCCTCCAATTTGAAGTGTCAAATTTGATAACATCTATAGGCAACATGGTGTGAGTAGGTCTGAAGAAAGCTTCCCAAACACTTTAATCATCCAAATTCCCCTTAATGACAGAAGTTCCATCAACAATGCTTTTAGTCAAAGGTCTTTCACATGAAGCTCTGGCGAAGGCCTTCTGGTAGTTAGTACCTTTGCGGTAAGATTAAAATACCATACTGTTAAGTCTCATGTGTTGTATATAACATCAAGACGTAATATCAAGAAATGGAATTAATATACTCAAGAAAAACAGTCTGTTGTGGTTTTTGTTGTATCGCAAGACTTGACAAATGAGTGTTTTTTATACTAGCGCTTATATGTAGCTTGAAATCTTTGAGCTATTCCTTTCCTTTATATTGATGTGGTTCTCAACTAAAGTATGCTTCTTTGTTTACATGGATTTGACTGGTTTCCGTATTGCTCTAATATTGTCTGAGTGATAAGATTGTTTAACATATTGAGATTTTCAGGTAAGGAGCTCAGTGAAGGACCAAAATATGTTGCTATAGCAGGAGAACAATCTTCTGTGGTTAGTTGATGGCTATTTCTGATATTTTATCTTTTCTTTTGAGTTTGTCTTATGGAATTTACTGAACACTAACCAATCCATATGCAAAAGGTTGAGATTTGGGATGTCAATACTGCCAAAAGAATTGCACAGCTGCCTCATAGCTCTGGTAGCCTCTTAAATCAGACTCCGAACCAAAGAGGTCTGTTTTTTTCTTTTTTGTAGCTATTTTTGAAAACTAGTTTTGTGAGATCTTACTGTGGTTTGGATAACTTTGAATGATCGTTTACTTCTTAGAAGGTATGTTGAACTTTAGGATTTTTATGAGAATTAATTACTGCATTTCCATCTTGTGATATCTCTGGATGTTGGTGGATCTAAAGTAGTGGGTGAGAAGGTACTAGAAAATATTAGGTCACTGAGGTGTGACGCCTGAGTGTCAAGACTCATAACTTTTCTTAGATGACATTAGATATTTGTGATCATAGTCAATGTAGGAGCTTGTAGAGATAGCAAGAAGTAACTCCCAAATTTTTATTATTTAATTGCCAAGCCTAGGAAGTCTCTCAGAAATTTGGGTGTTACTTCTTGGAGGCATACATTGACTAGTAACAAACTCCAATTTGCGTGGTTGTTGAAAATAGCCTTATAATAGTTTTGTCGTGATAAGGTAAAAATATTATTAATAAAAACCAAGAAGGTACATAAAAGTACAACAAAAATAGCCTTATAAAAGTGCTTTAAAAAAAGGCAGCCCGGTGCACTAAGCTCCCGCTATGCGCAACATCCAGGGAAGGGCCGACCACAAGGGTCACAATAAGATAAATTGAGATGCATCTAAAGCTTCAACGATTTTCTTTCAGTAGCTTTTGGAGCACCTTCTATGGACACTTTAGAATGGAAAAAAATTTCAAAAGGGAAATTGTAACTTCTGAAATCCATGTTAGGGCTTGTACAAGTTAAACATAAAAAATGCACAACCGCATGTTATTTTTTACAGAAAGTATGTGTTGGTACAACAAAATGTTCTAGTGCTTTCCACAAATTGGAATTTCCAAACTACCAGTTCCAAGACCTGGGATAAGCAGGGAGAGGGTTGGAGGTAGAAATATTTTTTAAGATGCAATGATGTAGTACCTCATCGAGAGTTTACTGTATTTTGCTTATTTATGTACTTTCGAATTCTCTTCTCTAGCTTGTAGCATACGCTTTGGTATCTGCTTGTAAAGCTTTGGTATCTCTACCTCAGGATACTCACTGTTGTTTCGCCTTTTAATTTAATTTAAAATATCCGTTTGCATTTGCTCATAAAGTAAGTTACCGCAGGAATGTGCCTGGCAGTCCAAGCGTTTTTACCTTCTGAATCTCAGGGGCTCCTAAGTGTTATGGCAGGGTTTGTCCTCATATCTCTAATAATAACCTAATTTGACATTTTCTTGTATACGTGTATTTACATTCGTATTCATATGTCTGTGCTTCCTTGTATACTTGTATTTGCTTCTGTGTATACATATCAAAATTCCCTGAATGTTTAATGCCCCTAGATATGACTACAGAAAAGATTTCTAAACTACAGTGGAGCATTCGAAATGCTTGTATGGTAAAATCTACAATTATGCTTCTTTGATCACTCTTAGATGTGAAGTGATTCTGGGACACAGATGTTGATTTAACTTTAACAAATAACAATTTCAACATGTCCTGCAATGTGAGGAATTCTCTTTCTACTTCTAGATGACTGACTGGACTTCATTTTTTCAGTGGTTTGTTTCTAAACCCTCATACAGCCTCTTTCCGATCTCAGTCAAAGGCAATATTTCTGTCTTAGTTTCCTAAGCCATCAATCTCTCTGCCTCTTTTACTAGCATTTACAACTTCACTCTAGAACATTATCGAGAGAATGTATTCCATACTAGCTGTCCAATTGGATATCATGTGCATTGGAACCAAATAGGCCCTTAGACAAGTAACATAGCCAGAAGCCAAACTGTTATCTCGAAATTTATTTCACATTGAAGGTTTTTATATTCAATCAATTCAATATATAAAATCACGCACTGATAGTTGTCCCTGTTTTCAAAGAATTGTGAACTGGACTGAAAAATGATACAAGGATCTTCAGTTCTTAACAGCGAGATAATTTAAATTTTCGTAGTGAGATTACTGTACAATGCTTGAAAAATGATGATTCATCACATAAAAATGTGTGATCATGCTACTCTTTTCGACTCCTGACAGAGTAGGGACGTGATATAACTAGGATTCTTTCTTCGATAAAATTTCTATTAAAAAATGATATACGTGTATTTCGTCACTTGGTGATTGACTTACCAAACTAGATTCAAATACATATACCTACAGGTATGAGGATGGATCCATTGCTTGGTGGGACTTACGTAATCCGGGAGTTCCATTGACTTCAGTCAAGTTTCATTCAGAACCAGGCACATTATTCTACCATACATAAAACGCTCCATAATGCACCTTTCCTAGTTCCATTGGCATTCTTACAACAGGCATAATAGTCATCTTGTCTTCTCCGTACAGTTTTAAGCTTATGCATAGATGGATCATGCAAAGGTGGTCTTTCTGGAGCTGCTGATGAGAAAATTTTGATATTTGCATTGGACCATTCTAGGGTAACTCCAACTTAATCTCTAATTGCAAGATATTCTATTGTTGGATGGTGCTGTTGATGTGCATGTATTTTTCACATAAACTCCTCTTATAGAAAGAAAATATTACTAAACGTCTCGGTTGATGACTGATTTGAAATTGATTTTGAAATGTGCATGCCTTAATTCCATGAGGAAAATTTGATTCTGATGTTTGAAGGTCACTTGTTTGAGCTGATCATCCTTTGTAATATTGTGTTGAATCTGTGAATATGTGTAGTTTCTCTATTGCAGCATACACTGTCAGGCCAAGGAAAAACACTGTCCACACTTAGTAAATATATTTCTGCAGTTTGCAGTTATTAATAGTTATTAGTTGTGGACCTTGCACATGGTGGCTTTCATTTGTACAGAACTTCCTTTTGTATTTTATTTATTTATATATTTGCAGGTCTATTATCTGGTGAATGTAATCTTTCTACTTTTCCTGTAAACTAGGGTTCTTGTTTGATCAGAAAAGAAATTGTTTTGGAGAGACCTGGCGTAGCGGGTACCTCAATCCGTCCAGACGGGAAAATTGCTGCAACTGCTGGTTGGGATCAGCGGTAGGGAGATTCAGAGACTTTCAAACTGTCAATTTGTGTAATTTGTGTATAAAAAAGAACATTTTTTTTATAAGCGTCAATGAAAGAACATGATGTGATCGTTGTATTAAAAGTTATAGCTTCCATTAAGGCAGAAGGAAACATGAATGTAGTGTTTACGTTGTGATCTTGTTTATTAAGGTCAGACAGTGTTAAATGTTAAATGTACTCTCCTGGAAGCATCACACTTTTTTTTCAAAGTAGAAATTTCACTTTTTTGATCTTGTACGGGTATAGATTTTTTAACAATGGAGTTCGCACATTCCTTTAAGATAGGTGCTTGTGAGATATTCTACTATTTGTTGCTTTATTTGAGTTCTTTTAGCATTGTGTTTAAGCATGTCGCTGATGTATTTAAATGTCACTCTAACGTTAGCTGATTCACTTATCTTCTATTGTCAGGGTTAGAATTTACAATTATCGCAAAGGAAACCCTTTGGCTATTTTGAAATATCATCATGCCACGGTAAGCCATACGCTTTTCTCTGTCAAACTGACTTGATTCCGTTCTTTTTGTCTCTCACTCTCATGGATCCTGGATATATCCGCGTAAATTCTCTATGACACTCCTGCACAATATGTTTTTGCAGTGCAATGCTGTTTCATTCTCTGCTGACAGTAAATTATTGGCCTCTGCGTCTGAAGATACAACAGTGGCTCTATGGGAACTGTATCCTCCTAGAACATGATGTTTTATCGTAATTGTTAATCCTCTTCTAAATTAGTTCTTTAGAGAACAATGAACTTCTATACAAACAGTGCTTTGTGGGTCATGATGGTCCATTATAAAGACTTTTTCTGGGACGTAATTTTTATGTGTGCTTTTAGCCATGGAGTTCGTGATTGTATGGTTCATAGATTGATATGAAGAAGCACTTATTTATTGGTAATGTTCACTCTTTTATATTCGAAATGTACCTCGCGAAGAGCATTATAATCTGCTCCACGAATAGCCCCTATGTATTTTTCGTGGTGGATGAATAATCTTTCATAATCTGGTGTCGGACTAGCTTTTGTAGGAGTAGATCATTTTTCAGTCTTAAGATATCTTAAGATTTTGAAAATCCTTTTGACACTTGTAAGAACATATTACTAGTTTTTAAGTTAGGAAAACCTTAGCTAACTTTGGTTGCAAACTGCACATAAATTACTATAATACACATTCGTTTTTATTAATGTTTAGCTTAAGTTTGCACCTCTTTCATAAACAATCCTTATAAACAAGGTTTCATCCGGTAAAAATGTACTCGTATAAGGTGTTTACACCCAATCAATAAATGTAAAACATGTGTCTTTCATACCCCAATTAATCATCAATCATTAATCATAATTAAGTGATAATGTTATTCTTACTGCTAGATGCGGATAAATATGTACTGTTTCATCAACCTCCCTACATTATGCAATTTCACTATCCACTTGTGCCAGTTATTAATTTCGGAACATGAGCTTGTAATTGGAAAAAAATGAAAAGGGGAAATTGCTAAACTTGTCCCGCTAAAACAGTTACTACTTTTTTTGTGAACACATTTGTAAAACTCAAATCACATAATTTTTCACATTTGTACCAAGATTGATAATGATAACTTTTTGCTTAAGTAACTTATATGGTTCGGAAAAATCTACCCACACTCGATGTTTACCCACTTAAAATGGATCACTTACATGGTGATTTACAAAATGTCTTTTTTAGGCCATATTTAAATTCTAGGAAAAATTAAGCTCTATTCTGTTGAGAGAAGATATTTACGCCATGTAGTCTATATTTTGAGTTTGTTACCCGGTTTAACCCATATTTTGTATAAACACTTTTTTATACTTTTATACAAGATTGATACATTATGTGTAATGCTTTCCCAAATATAATGTTGTATAATATTGTATATTGAAGTATGCGGTGTAATATTTATATCAGATATATGCTTTTTAAAAAAATTCCTTAAATTGATCTCTATTTTAAAAAGTTGATAAAAATATAATCCTTAAAAAATTAGTCTTTTGAATAAGGTTAGACTCATGTCCAAAATTTATTCATATATTTCTCGACCTTACCGTTAAAATATTAAACTGTTGTTTAACTTTATAATAATTTATAAAATTTTAGATCGTCATTCAACATATTGTCATAAATTTTTTAATTTATTTGGAAGAAATCCTTAGACAGTAATCTACACGTCCATAAGTTGCAACATTTTTTTTAATGTCTCTACAACATAAAAGGTCAACAGCAATATTAAGCCATAATATAGAAGTGTTACTGTAATTTAAAAAAAAAGATTAAAAAAAAAACGAAAAAGGGACTTTCTTTAGAGATATATATATATATGAAAATCTACTGTAAGCAAAATGAAGCAAATCAAGAATGCAAATTTCCATTACAATGAACACTCATTGGATTTCTCCTTCCTATATATATTTCCCACAAATTAAAGCTTCAACGTTAGAACCCACAACCAAAACTCAACCATTTAGCTCAAAACCAAATTCTACAACTGAAAAAATTGAATGTTTACCCTTTAATGTGAATTCCATCACTAGTACTTCAAACCCTTTTGTCAAACACTGCCTTAAGCTTCGCCAAAGCTCTTCTTATCGACATTCTCATGGTTCTGTTCTTGTTGTCGGTTCTACCCCTATTAGGTAACTTTCATTTCCTCCTCCTAATTTTCTACTATTTTTTTCTTGAAAATTTGGATGGCAATTTAGTAATTTTGGGTGCTTATTTTTTTTGGGGGGGGGGGGGGGGGAGGTGGGGTGTTGGGAGGGTTTGAGTGGGGCGGGGTTGGGTAGTGGTTGGGGGTTGTTGGGTATTGGGTGGGGGATTGGGTGGGAGGAACTCAGAACCCCCTTGCAGGAAATTTACAAAGGTTAAAAATTATTTTTATGTATATATATATTAGATGTTGAATCGCCTTGACTTATTTGTTTGTGTATTGTTTTTTATGTTTGTAATCTGAACCACCTTGATGGGAAATTTACACCGTAAAAATGATTAATTTTTATGCATATATAGTAGATAGTGGACCCTTATTTGTGTATTTTTTTTTATGTAGTCACTCTTATCTTATCTTATGTTCTTTAAGCTTTGAGTTTGGGTATGGATTTTTCAATTTTGGGTAACAATTGAGGGCTTTGTCTTTGGTATGGGTTATTTCATCTGATTTAATCAGTAATTTTTTTTGTTAAGTAGTTTAGTTAGTAATCTTTGATATGGATTGCTGTATAGTACTCTAAAAGAATGGTTTTGCACTAATAACCATGTATGGTTTTGCACTAATAACCATGTATGGAAAACAATGAAATTGATTAATGTCAAATCAACTACTATCTAGTAGTGGTTTTAAAGAATAAAATACTTTTTAGCTTAAGTATGAATAGTTTGAAGTTTCATGCCTGAATACATGTTAGATATACAATTCTCTTTTCTCTTTGCCCATTTACGTGTTCCTTTTTCATTTTTTTGGTTTTCTTTTTCCCTATATGTTGAGAAGGGAGTCTTGGCGTAATCGGTAAAGTTGCTATTATGTGATCAGGGGGTCATGAGTTTAAGCCGTGAAAGCAGCCTCTTGCAGAAATGCAGGTTAAGCGTACAATAGACCCTTGTAGTCCGGCCCTTTCCCGGACCTCGCACATAGTGGAGCTTAGTGCACCGGGCTACCTTTTTTCCCTATATGTTGACTTTAGCTATTTCATGTCCTTAATGTGATGTCGGTAGTCCTTGTTGGTCGTCCTTCGTTAAATCCTTTAGCTTGACACATTTTAAAACCAAGTTGTTATAGTTGTTGGATTGTGAAGCCTTTGCCTTAATGCTGAGTTAGAACTTAGAAGAATATTCCGTTCCCCTTTCGAATATTCACACACAGAATTCTTGCAATTTGGTGAAGCACAGTGTAGATCGTACTTAGTCCCATAGGGACTCACTTTCTTTTGACACATAGCAGAATCTCGAAATACTCGAGCAAGTAATAGTGCAGGATGAAAATCTCATGAATTAGTTCAGATTTAAACAATGTTGTCTTGTTACTCATTAAACCAATCTATATGACCTTTCTCAGGGAGATATATAGTTTTCAAGAAAGAGTACAAGAGAGACCTATTACATTAGACTGCTTACTTGTGCTCGATGAGGCTCATATACCTGAAGACCTAAATCTTCAATCAGTTCGCCTTGTCCGCATCAGTTCAACGGTGATGAAGAAACTCTCTGGTTTACAGTCGATTGATTCTATTGAAATGATCGCGTTAATGAAAATCCCCTCAATATTTCACAGTGTTGATGATGAATTTCCAGACGAAGACTGCAGTAAATGGTTCCAGAATGCTCATCGAGTTCTAGTTCTTGATGGAATCCAGGTAATAATTTATTTAGACCCTGATCTTTAGCAGCTTGGAATCTTTTGTTTTTCCTTCCTACTCAGAAGAATCAACGGTAACTAGGACTGCTAATGTCTAGAATGAATGATACTTGATTTCTTTTAAACTCATGTTCTAATACTAATGTGAAAAAAAAAATTGTCATCTTCAATGAAGAAAGGTGAGAATCACGAGGTCTTAGCCTCTCAGGTTCAATTCCCAGAGGAGGCAAAAAATACTAGGTGATTCTTTCCATCCGTCCAATGCCTTGGTAGATAGGGTTACTCGGTATCTGTGCTTGTGGGGATAGCAGGTACCCCATGAAATTAGTTGAGGTGTGCATAAGCTGGTCTGAACACCACAGTTATAAAAAAAATATTGTTATCTTCACCTAGTGCAAATTCAAGTGTATAGGAAACTTAGAAATTGACAAATTGTGCTAAAGAATAATATTTACAATCCAATAAATGACAGTAGTTTTGGCACCGAAGGGTGTGGCGTGGTGGTCAATGAAGTGGACTAAGAATAATAAGGGCTCAGTTTCAAATCCCAGTGGAGGCTAAATGGTGTATAGAGTTATCCGGTACCTGTCCTGATGGTAGGTTACTGGAATTAATCGAAGTGCACTCAAGCTAGTCTCGGCACTACGGTTGTAAAAAAATAATAATAATTAATGGCAGTAATTTCGCTTTCTTTAGGTTGTCTTAATTTCCTTAGCGTGTAAAAGAAAAGTTCCTTGTAGCTGTTAGATACAGTGGAGGACTAATATATTACAGTATTTGCTATAACTAGTTCATGCTAGTAGTCGTAGTATTATTCTGGTATTTGTCTTTCGATTTCTGTTACTATTTATTATTTCTTGTACTTTGATTATCGTATTATTTTGTGGTAGTTATGGCTCTTTTTTTCCGTCGGCTCTATCATGCTTTCTATAGGGCTTTTATACTGCTTTGAATTACTTGTTCTTGTGCCGAGGTCTGCTCAGCGTACACTCTACCCTCCCCAGACCCCACTTTGTGGGATTTCACTGGGTATGTTGTTGTTGTATTTGCTATAACTAGTGATGCTGTCTCTTTAGGCAGCCATTTTAAAATATCAGAATCATTGAACTCATACTATTGATTGATGCAGGACCCTGGTAATCTTGGCACACTACTTAGATCAGCGATGGCATTTGGATGGGTAAGGAGATAGTTTTAATTTTTGTTTTTTGGAGATATTATCCTTTATTTCTCAGCTATTTGCCCCATTGGTCAATTTCCTTTATACTTTCTGGTTTCTAGTACAGCATCTTATGCTATTTTTTTTTGTGCATTCACATTCTCATCAGCGGGAAATGTCCCTAACTGGGATAACAGCGGAACTCCTCCATATCTGTCTTCTTGGTAGACTGGAATTTATCCTGTTCAAATTTGTTGATCGGGCAAGTTACATATTTGGCCGGTCGGCCAAAAATAATTACATTCGCTAGCCAAATATACAAAAAATATTCACTATTATGTATCAAAATGTATATTTTATGTATATTAATACATTAATATACAAAAAATATACATTTGCTAGCTACTCCTTCTGGATCAAAAAGAGTGTCCACTTAGTTATTTGCACACCTCTTAAGAAAATACTAACTTCTAGGCAAAAATAGGTAATTTAACTAAAATGTCCCTAATTAAATAAATATTGGAATTTGGTCAGCTAACACTTAATAAGGGAATTTGGAGAAAAAAATAAGGTTAACTCTTTCTTGATTTAATAAGTGAACACTTTTTTTGAGTCAAAAAATAAAGGCTAAGTGGACACTCTTTTTTATCCGGATGGAGTATTATTTTGGTGGACGGCTATTTATGTCAGTTTTTCTTTATTTATTTGAATTGAAAAGCTGAAAGAAACTAGTAAAGGTGCAGTCTTTTACGTATATCATATATACAAAAAATATACATTTGTTGGCTAATATTTGGTGGGCGGCTATTTATGTCAATGTCTCATTATTTATCTGAATTGAGGAGCTGAAAGAAACTAGTAAAGGTTCAATCTTTTGGCAGGGTGGCGCCTTTCTGCTTCCTGGCTGTTGTGATCCATTCAACGACAAGGCGCTTAGAGCTAGTCGAGGAGCTTCCTTCCAACTCCCATTAGTCTCCGGTGGTTGGCCCCACTTAGATACTCTAAGAAACAATTATAACATGAAGTTGCTAGCCGGCCACCCTGCAAACGATCAAAGGCAAAGGAGAATTTCTAGGCTCACCCGAGACTTTGCAGATTCTTTAGCAAATACGCGGTTGTGTTTGGTTTTGGGCAGTGAAGGAGGCGGCCTTTCTGAGAAAGCTAAGGATGCAAGTGAGCTTGTGAGTATTCCAATGGCGGGAGAATTCGAGTCTCTCAACGTTTCGGTAGCTGGTGGAATATTCTTGTACATGTTACAACCTGAAAATCATAAATCCTTGAGCTCTGGTTGAAGCTTTTTCTCATCTTATTTGAAGCAGCAAAGGATTTTGAAGAAAGTAGACACAAATATAGTCACCAAATGACGTAAAGTTGCCCGGAGGAAATACAAAAGCCAACCCTGGACACTTCACTTATGGATTCAAATATAATTTGCATTGTCCCTACGGATAGAAGCGGGTCCAAAATTTAAACTTGACGGCTTCAACCTTTAAAGTTTTTAACTCTAACAGCTTATTGTAACGTTGAGATTATGGATTCAGAATATATATTTGTTAAAATTTTGGTGTTCTCCACACACACATCCATGTTATGTGCCTTAAGTACTGGTTCGGTTGAACCCGTAGCTAATACGCACTAGGCAGCGTGCCTATGTGGCTAATTTTATTTTTTGTTAGGACTAAAAATAACGAAATTTAATTTTATTAATCTTTTAGTTGTTTGTTTCAACTAAAACTCTAATGAGGATTTCTTGGAGTATAGTCCAACCCAAACACATACATGTGATGTCCTATAAAAGTGGGTTCAGATATATTTTGATGACACACTGATACAACTTCTAACTAATATATATGAACATGGCTGGTTAGTATTTAATTTATGTCTTTCTTTCTATTACTCAAATAATCTTCTTTAATCTTTTATCCTTTACGATAAATCTGTTCTTTATTATCTGTTTAAGAAATAATAGTTGTCAAAGTTCATAAATTCTGAAGCATGACCTGAAATCAACTATTATTTAATGTGCTCTAACATTAATATTCGTCAATTATGCAGACGATGATTCAAACTCATCAAATTAATCTGCTGGACGTAACGCTATTTTTTGGGGTACGTCATAATAGAATTGTTTTCCAGCTACCATATGCTTTTTTTTTGTTGCTAATATTATTTCGTGTGCTCTAATATTATAGAATTGAAATATGTTTGTGTTTTTGGTTCCTCCAGTCCCACAATATGTATCTCAAATTCTTGTAAATTAAATTACTTTCCCCGAAGTTGGAAAATTCCGCTTACTCTTGAAGAGAGGAGTATAAAACATGAAACAAAAACTTTAATATATAGGTACTATCCTGAAGCGAAGCTAGAATTTTGAGTTTACGGATTCTGAATTTTGAGTTTCTACATATTAAGTGAATTTTTAAATATAAATATAGGTTTTGGATTCAAAGTTGCCCCGAACCCGTAGGCAGGCTTGTAGCTTCGCCCCTGACCATCTATATATTAATCACCAATTAGAGAGTTCAAAATAAAATTGCTCGCTAATTGGAGTAGCTTTTTAGATTTGAAGAGCTTAATTTAGAGCGATAATTTGTGAGACTCAATTTTCATACTCATATGAACAATATAAAATTTTGTATCTCCTTTGGTATATTCCTCGATTCTCTCTCTCACACATACATAAATCAAAAGGAAGATGGTGAAAGACCACCACAAAGTGACCCTCGCTCACGCCTTAGTCTTATTCGAAAACAAAAGAGGATGGACCTTCCTCAAGAAAAAAGCCAATCTGATTTCGGTATATATATATATATATATAGACTCAATTTTGATATAAATTTTTGTATCACCTTTGGTATATTTCTCGATTCACACTATATATTTCTCAACTATTTAGAGTTTTGACTCAATTTTCGTAGTCATAAAACGATATAAATCTTTTGTATCTCCTCTGATATAAATTTAATTTTTATTCAGTTTTATCATTTGGAGTTGTTGGAAATTAGCCTTTGGCGGGGAGATGCGTCCACCCATCTTTGATGAATTAAACACTAGTGTTCCGCATGTTGGAGACATTGTCTCTTTGCACGTGCATGATCTACGAAGTGAGTAGATGACCGTAGGGCCAAGAATCGTCTAATTTCGTTGAGAAATGAAAGAGATATTGGTCCACGAAGTAAGGTGTTTGAGACATGGAAATGTGGTGTGGGACAAATCTACCACATCGGTGGGAATAGGAAGAATTGCTCTCTATATAAGTCTCTAATTGGTAGGGTTTGGGACCCCAAGGGGTATCCCATGTGTTTAAAGGAGGGAAGACCTAGATGTGCTTGGGTTCAAGGCTAAGCCCACACGCGCGCCGCCGGTCCCGTCCGGTTCCGAGTTCCGGGTTCACGGGTCGTTGTGGGGCTGATATTATCTTTTTGGACCAGAGAACTCTGCCAGATGTACAGTTTGATCCCTGAAGTTTCATATGTACAGTTTGGACCAGAATTCTTTCATATGTACAGTTTGGTCCCTGAAGTTTCAATATTTACAGTTTGGTCCCCAGAGTTTCCGGAGACTTTTTCTGCCTACCGTTGGACTGCGTTTTGGAGCATTAACCAGCCATTACTTGGCTGATTAACTCTCCATTAACAGCCCATTACTTGGGCATTTGGGCAGCCTCTTTTAATGGCCTTAATAGCCATTACTTGGCTGTTTTAATGGCCTTCTTTAAGGGCCATTACAGCCTTGTTTGTGGCTGTTGGACAACCCCTCCTCATGCTATATATTGAGCTTCATTTGGCTCAAAACAGTAGGAAGAAACAGGCAGAAAAACAGACGAAAAAACCACCAGAAAACAGATGAAAAACAGGCAGAAAACAGACCAGAAAACAGCATTTTCAGCACAAAACAGTGGCTGAAAATTCAGCAAAACAGTGGCTGAAAATTCAGCAAAATAGTGGCTGAAATTCAGCAAAACAGTGGCGGAAAAACAGTGACCAAACCCTCACGTATACACAAGATATACACTACAGAGACACACTATATACACAGAGACAAAAGAGAAGAGTAAAGAGGAACTCTTCCTTCCTATTCCATATCTTCAGCAAGTCGAGTCATATTTGTTTTCTTCGACAGGCTCAACCTATTGGCTTTGTAGTGTTGAGATTATAGTGTTGTTTTATCTTGGGAGACTATTGCCCGCTAACGTAAAAGCATATATACGAGGCAATCTTGTCTTAAGGATAGAGGGCTATCCTCGACTCAACACACAACGTTGTAACCATCCAGATTTAGTTGTTTCTTGATTTCAGGATATCAACATTCAAGACACAACAAACTTGCGACAGTTTTCAAGATTGGCTTTGCAAAGTGATCAAGATTCAAGACACAACACATATGCGGCAGTTTTGAAGATTGGCCATTTATTTATCCTTTCGAACATTTGTAATAGATATTACTTTCCGTACTGCTCTATAAAGTACAATAGAATAACCAACAGGAGTTGCCTCAGCAATAGCATTCAAAACAATTGGAGCTATATTTCCTCAAAGAACTACTGCAGAAAAATCTTTTACTGGAAATGAGAAAGAGAAAATTAATCCATCTCAAGTTACTATACCTGCTATTAATATTAATATGCCTCCCAACAAAGTTGAAAATATTTCACAAAATTCTCAAAATACACCTCAACCTAAGCCTAAGTAACACTGTGTCATGTGGTCAACTGCTAGAGTTATTTAAAGATGTGAGCATATTACTTTCTTTTTTTTACGGCAAATAATTTTAACTAATGTTATTTGGCCTTTTTAAAGATATCAATGGATGCGTGTCTGATCCTCCAGAATTGATTATTTTTTAAAGGATCTGTACGGAAACGACGACATCTTTACAAGGGCCGAATAACATAGGTTATAAGCAAGTGGTTCATAAATTCTTGTTTTCAGAAAAAAACATTTACACTTGTAATCTTATTATCAACATATTTTTTGTTTTACTCCTACTGATTAATGGATAAAAGTTTCTCTTAAACTCACTCTAATGCATGTTCTTGTACATGCATGTAGTGCAAGAGCAACTACAACCCTGGTAATAAATGCGACTCCTATTCTAAGATCATGGAGCAATTTTGCTCAGAATCAGGCATTTAATTATGTTTTTATGTTTTCCTGTTTGTACTTGTATTCTGCGTGACTGGTATAGTTGTTGTCATGTGATCAGAAGGTCATGAGTTCAAGCCGCGAAAACAACTTTCAGAATAAGAATGCATGCGTAAAATAGATCCTTATTGAAGAATAGTGTAAATCTCCTTGATTGGAGTTACAATTGTAGTCCTAATGGAATTAAGATCTCTATTTTACATTAATTACACTAAAATATTAATTACAGAATATATTGTGAATATATGGAATATATTCACTATCACACCCCCTCAGTCGGAGCGGAATGAGGCCGGACGCTGAGACTGGATCTGAAGTCAAGGAACAGTTGCTGAGGAAGCCCCTTTGTGAAGATATTTGCGTACTGATACCAAGAAGGAACATGCAACACCCTAACATGACCCATTGCGACCTTCTCACGAACAAAGTGAATATCCATCTCAATATGTTTGGTTCACTGATGCTGAACCGGATTATGAGACAAGTAGATAGCAGATATGTTATCACACTAAACCAAAGATGCCTTACGTAAGGGAAAATGAAGCTCAAGAAGGAGATTTCGGAGCGAACATAGCTCGGCAACAACGTTCGCAACGCCTCGATATTCTGCTTCTGCACTCGAACGGGAAAGCATGGCTTGACGCTTGGCAATGAAATAATATTATCCCCCAAAAATATGCAATAGCTGGACGTAGAGTGACGGGTGTCCGGACAACCTGCTCAATCTACTTCTGTGTAATAGAGCAACCTAGTCGGTGCGGAGGGATATAAATGTAGTCCATAGTCGTGAGTGATTAATTTATTAATTTGACTCATTTGATTCGTCTAATTTGACTAAACTTGTTACCTTTGATGACAGGTAAGTTGAATTCCTCAATTTTATTAATAATTTTAATTATTCATATATACTTATTCATCAAAATACAACATGTCAGTTTGCGCATGCCTAAACTCTTATGAGACTTGTAAAGAATGAATTTTGGGCATAATTCAACCCAAAAGCTAACTTGTAGGGTGAGGATTGTCCAAGTCCATATAAGTTCATGTTCTCATTCAATTTCCGATGTGGGACTCTTAACACTCCCTCGCACGTCCAGACTTCGTTAACTAGAGCGTGGATAATATAATTTGGGAGCCCAACATCGACGAACAAAGAATCGGAATGGGTCTGACTGTAAATAATGGATCTTGGGCCTAGCTCAACCCCAAAAGCTAGCTTGTAGGGTGAGGATTGTCCAAGTCAGAGTCCATGTTCCCATTCAATTTCCAATGTGAGACTGTTAACAATACTCTTATTATCTATCATTTTTGTATTTGTACTATATAGAAGAGTTAGTGAGCTCGAAAGGATTGACATGTCACTTTTTTTAGGTTAAAATTTACTTTGAGGACATCTGAGTCATTTCATGTTATAATCAATTAAAAATACTCCACTTTTACTAAATGTCAATCATATATGACGTGAGTAATATTTTACGTGGGCCCCACATTTCCACCAGCCATTACTTTGTGAAGGGGAAAGTCCCGAAGGCGAAACCCCCACCTGTACCAGAGGCCCCTTGGCCAGGTGGGATGTAAATCGAGGGATATGCGCGAGTGACAGCCCTGCAAGGGAGAGGATCAACGAGACATGAACCCAACAACAGCCCTTGCAATATTTCAACAAAGACTATCACCACACGGATTCGAACCCGCGACGTCGGAGTGGTTGTACCCCAATCACCTTGCCACTTACCAACTCGCATGTGCCTCTGGGGGCTCACCAGACATTACTTTTCATAGTATAGGAAATTATAAGTGCTTGATTTTTAAATATAGAAAATGAGTTATAATAAGTTCTTAAAATAGTAAAGCTAAATTTAGAGAAAATTAATAGAATAAGTTAAAAGAAAAAGAAAATTTTAGTTGAACTAAAAAAAATACCAAGATGTGTACACATATTTCTTTAAAAAGGGATTAAAATATAGTTGGTGAGAGAGAGAAAATAAGGGGGGAAAATATACAATACTAATGAAGTTTGAAACCTTCACTTCAATCATGAAAGGTAAGGAGCTTGCCAAAGTTAGGGTTCAATTGTTAGATATGACCATAACAAATGTTTTTTGAATTGTAATTGTGTTTATGTAAAGTTTTGTTATTAAATTCATTTTCCGAGTTGGGCGGGTGCTTGCACGGCCTTGCCATATCTAGTGGTGGCCAGTGGGCCGGGCTCGGGTCTGCGGGGTCGGGGCGGGACGGGCGAAGGGGTCGGGTCTGGCGGGACTTGCTCCAGTCCCGTCCCGTCCCGATCCCGATCACGTCGGTATCGGGTCAGGGCGGGGTCGGGGCGGGGCGGGGCGGGGTCCGGCGGGTTTTCCTTCTTTTTTTTTTTTAAATAACATATGTATAAAAAAAACTCAATAAACAAGATAAGATAGTGTAATAAAAATATCTCAATGCTATTTTTGTGCCTCTTATATTATTTAATAGACATTATTTTTTTGTAATACAAATACAATTGTCTAAAATCTAAATTGCAACTTTGTGGTGTTGTCCAAAAGTTGCTAATTACATAATAAAATTGCAATTAAAAAAATTACATTCTCAAAAAAACCTGTTCTAATTGCTTGATGATTTTCTGTGGTTCTTCGGTTGGAATTGGTATTTGTTGGTCAAATTGATCAACGTCGCTTCCACTACCTTCGGTTAAGATTTCGTTGTAGTTTTCATCTTCTTCTTCGTTGATCTCCAGTTGACCACACCTTCTCCGCTCCGCTCGTATCCAATCTCTCGAATAATACTTGCAATTTCCAAGTCGTTCCTCGGCTAATGAGTGTCTCGTGGTCTCATATTTGATATCTGCCGCAGAAAAAGCGCTTTCGGACACGATTGATGACGCTTGAATGTTCAAAACATCTCGGGCCATCAATGAAAGTGTCGGAAAGGTCTTCTCATCCCCCCTCCAGTATTTCAGCAAGTCTTCATGTCCATCTTACTTGGTCCGGGACAGTATCAGTATGTGAACCTTGTCCCGATGGAGCTGGCGTTTGCGCACCCGATTTTGAAGCATGGTATTGGGCATACCTAATCGGATGAGCACTTACTACGTGTCTAATTAAACCCCCGTCCCACCGTGACCTTTTCCGCTTTTAAATTTTAAAACATTTTTACAAATTTTACATATAGCTACTTGATTATCTACGTCCCTATCAAAAAATGTCCATGCATCTGATTTTATGGTCGTTTTGCTTGGACCTCGTCTCATACTAGGGGGAATAAGAGTTATTTCAGTTGAAGGTGCACTAGTGGGTGTGTTGTCATCAACATTAGTGGGTGTATCATCTAGATCATCGTCTAAATTAAAGTCTTCTTGAGTTTCAGAAAATAGCTCCTCGTCTAAATCTAATGGTATTGTAGGAAAATGTTGAGTATCAACAAAATCATCCTGTGTAGGAATAAGATGACTAGAAGAAGTACCCTTGCCCTGGTTGCCCCTACTAGAAGAAGCACCATTACCCTTACCCTTAAACATACCTTTAATCCTTCCATTTTAATTATGATAATAAATAATTAAAGATAATAAAATTAAGTGCGCTAAATAAAATAAACAGACAATAATAATTTAATGAAGGAACGAATGTACCAAACGCCGACGTAACGTCGACGTGTAATCGAGAGGTTGAAAATTGAAACTTTGCTCGATGGAAGATCCTCAAGCTAGTTGCCAACTTCACTCCCAATTCTCAAATGAATAAATAAAATTGAATATTTAGCAAACAATGTAGACTTGTAGAGAGATATATTGAGAGATTAGAGAGATTGTAGGAAGATTTGTGAGAAAGATGAAAAGAAAATGAGTTATTTATAGTTGAAAAATTGGGTTAAAGTGTAAATATAATAACTTATGGGTTAAAAATAAATATCAAGGGGTAGGGGGGTTGGGGGAGGGGGGAGGCCTAAAATGGCTGTTGCCCAACGGCCAAAATCTAAAATGGTCGTTGGTGCAACATCTATATTTGCAAAGGGGGAGAAATCGGGCGGGGTCGGGGTCAGGACGGGCTCGGGGCGGGCTTGGGTCTAGCGGGACGAGACATTGTCCCGTCCCGAGTTCGAGTCCCGCCACCGTTTTTTTTTTCACGGGACCGGGGCGGGCTTGGGACGGGGTCGGGCCGTCCCGGCCCACTGGCCACCCTTAGCCATATCTCAGTTTATGTGATTCTTTTTAGTATGTCTAAACGAAAATAATTTATTTCTATATTTAAAAGTAATTTAATTAAATTCTTTCTATTTTATTCTTACTGAAATGATTTATAGCCACACAAATATCTATGACTTATTTTAAATCATAATTTTTTTTTAAAATCATTTTTTAAAATTTCGTATCTAGTTAAACTATTTCTTCCGTCTCAAATTATTTATCGTGATTACTAAAAATAATTGTTTTAAATTATTTATCATTTTAGAAGTGCAAGGCAAAATTAATTAGTTCTTTCTCATTTTACCCTAATAGAATTTTGTCATTAATGATGATAATACATAAATAAAATAAATATTTAATGAAAAAAATTATAACTTAGATATAAATAAGGGTAAAATATGTCAAATAATTTTTCTAATTAATATTTCTTAAGGGTGTGAAACTTAAAAAAATGATAAATAATTTGAGACGAAATAAATATCACATAAATTGTGATGGAGAAAGTAATATATATTTAAATATTGAACAGTTATGGTCTGGTTGCGTATAACATATCGTTGTGATTCGGCCTTTTTCCGAATTACGCACCAGACTGCTTTTTTATATATATTGAACAGTTGGGGAAATAAGTGGAGTCCAATATTTAACGGTTGGTAAGTCACCGCTTGCATTCTTAACGCTTCTGCAAAGTAACGCCATCTACTCTCTCTAGAGCTTCTTCTTATCTCAGGTGAGCCTACTGTCACTGTTGCTTCTGTGTGCAGACACATAAAATAACTAAAATATAATTAACCACATAGATATTTGCTTCCATTTAGAAACTAAAGAAAATCAATTCTAATTATAATATTGTTATTCATAACTTGTATAACTATTAACCAGCTCACCACAAATCTTCTGAATGATTAAAGACGCCAGCTTTATCAATTGTTCTATCTTAATCTGTAAATCTATATGCTTTTCACTCCTATTTCTGTTATAAAGAGGATTGATCTGTGAATTAAAAATATATATATGACTAGTGGGGTTCTTGAATTTATGAGTTTTGCTTAAATTCAGGCTTTTTCTTTTTGGCCGAGGTGTATTGGAAACAGTCTCACTACCTCCGAGGTAGGGAGGATAAAGTTCTGCGTACACTCTATCCTTCACAGATTCCACTTGTGGGATTGTAATGGATATGTTGTTATTGCTGAAATTCAGGGTTTTTTCTTTTTTTTGCCGAGGGTCTATTAAAAACAGTCTCTCTACCTCCCAAGGCGGGGTAATATTTGCGTACACTCTATACTCCTCAAACCCGCTTGTGGAATTATATTCAGTATGTTGTTGTTGCTGCTTAAATTCGTTTTTTTTTGCCGAGGTCTATCGGATACCGTCTCTCTACATCCCAAGTTAGGGGGTAAGGTCTGCGCACTCTATCTTCCCCCGACCCCATTGTGGAATTATACTGGGCATGTTGTTGTTGTTGCTTAAATTCAGGTTCTTTTTTTTGCCGAGGGTCTATTGGAAACAGTCTCTCTACCTCCCAAGGTAGGGTAAGGTTTGCGTACACTCTATCCTCCCCAAACCCCGCTTGTAGAATTAAACTGGGTATGTTGTTGTTGTTGTTGCTTAAATTCAGGGTTTTTTCTTTTTTGCCGAGGGTCTATTGGAAACCGTCTCTCTACCTCCCAAGGTAGGGGTAAGGTTTGCGTACACTCTATCCTCTCCAGACCCCCACTTTGGGATTATACTGGGTATGTTGTTGCATAAATTCAATTTTTTTGTTTTTGATACTCTTGCATTTCGAAGTCATGATGTTGTAAAAAAAAGTAGTTGCTTTTCCTTACAAAAAAATATGGAGTATCAAACTCTGCCTATTTCATGTGTCTGAATTTGCTTTTGGGATTTTTTTATCATTAGACTCAAAGATTGTGTTTGGGGTTTGGATTCTGATTTACCCCTTTTATGAATGAAACCAGGGCATGTTCTTTCCACAGCTCTGAAAGGAAAATTGGGTTTGTAAGAGAAAGAAAGATGCAAAGAGTAAGGGTATCATCACATCGAGCCCCAGTGCAAAGGCTGGGGGATTCACAAATGACATTGTCTCCAAAGTTTAGGTTAGCTGCAAAGCAATCTGATCCTTCATTTGAGTTAGAAATGCGGCTAAAGGGAGAACCCCTTATTCCTGGACTTCCAGATGATGTTGCTCTCAATTGCCTCCTTAGGATACCCGTTGATGACCACATGGCCTGCAGGACCGTCTGTAAGGGATGGTATTCACTCTTTGCCACTAAAGATAGATTCTTTTGTCGAAGGAAGGAGCTTGGATTTCATGATCCTTGGCTTTTTGTCTTTGCCTTACATAAAAGTAGTGGCAAAATTCAGTGGAAAATTTTTGATCTAAACAACTTTGCTTGGCATACTATCCCTGCGATGCCGTGCAAAGAGGAAAAAGTGTGTCCCCATGGATTCAGGTGTATCTGCATTCCCCATGAGGGTGTTCTCTATGTTTGTGGTGGAGTAGCCTCTGATGTTGATTGTCCCCTTAATTTGGTCGTTAAATATGAAGTCCGGAAAAACCGTTGGACTGTTATGAAGAAGATGATCACAGCTAGGTCCTTTTTTGCCAGTGGAGTTATTGATGGGATGATTTATGTTGCTGGAGGAAACAGCACAGATCTTTTTGAGCTGGACTCTGCTGAAGTCTTGGATCCTAATAAAGGGATTTGGTACCCTGTTGCAAATATGGGAACTAATATGGCCTCATACGACTCTGCAGTTGTTGATGGAAAGCTTCTAGTAACAGAAGGCTGGTTTTGGCCCTTTTATGTTGTGCCTAGGGGCCAGATTTATGACCCTAAAACGGATAATTGGGAGAACATGGCTTCTGGACTTCGAGAAGGTTGGACTGGTTCTAGTGTTGTGCTATATGGGAGATTGTTTGTAGTTTCGGAGCACGAAAGGACAAAACTTAAGGTTTACGATGCGGAAACTGATTCCTGGGACACTGTTGAAGGACTTCCACTGCCTGAGCAGATATGTAAACCTTTCTCTGTAGATTGCTGTGACAACCGGATTGTTGTAGTAGGCCGAAATCTTCATGTTGCTGTAGGACATATCACGAGCCAAGGCTGCTCATTCTCTGTTCACTGGCAAGTGGTAGATGCTCCTGAATCCCTCTCTGACTTCACACCGTCTAGTGCACAGGTTCTATTTGCTTAGTTTTCTTTGCAACTACACGGGATTGCCAAAACTGTGCGTGGAATAACTAGTATTTTATCTTATGTATTTACAACAAGGTAGGGGTAAGGTCTGCATACATCCTACCCTCCCCAGACCCCACTTGTGGGACTACACTGGGTATGTTGTTGTTGTTGTATTTCCAACAATGTCCATATACTTTTTTCTGCTGTACTTCGCTCTAATATAGTAAATCCCTTTACCATTTAGCTTTCCCGATTCTTATCATGTACTTCTTGATTAATGCTATTTCATTGAGGGACATAACCAGCTGGAAGTAGCCATTAAATGATATCTAGTTGAGATAAATTGACGAAATTACTGGATTGTGGTAGTGTAATAGTTCATATACTTTAACAAAACACATTTTTGTGTACTGATCCATATAGTTATAGGTACTTTACTACTCTATATTTTCCATCTTGGCACAAATTTATTCTCCATTTGGAAGAGAATTCTTTTTGTCACATGCTTGTTCCAACTGGCTAGGTTCTTTTAAATAAAATCCAAGTGGTTGGTGCCAACTATACCTTTTAATTATATTACAATAAATATCAATGTGACCTATGAGGTTATGATTCATAGTGAATGGGCATGAAGATGACACAGGTTGTTGCATTAGGTTAGAGTTAGCCAATTTGGTTGGCAGACTGGATTTTCCAGATCTTTGTAAGAATTAAATATACGTATTTACACTATGATTGCTATTATCTAGAAGCTATACATAGTACACTTTGCTCTGCTAATGCTGTTAAGAGTGCTTGCTTTGGAAGGGGAAAAAGTTATTCCCTTGTTTGGTCCACAATAATGCTCTTTGTTTTCCTACTTTTTAAAAAAAATTGTTTTTGGGGTTCCTTGTATCTGGAAAAAGAAAAAAGAACACGTAACATAAAGTGAACTCAGATCCCGAGCCACCTTCTCTCCTTACTGTGAAGCCTTCTTTCTTTTCAAATTAGATGGTTGCACTTTATGCATTTTCATAAGTGATGGAGGATCCATCATGAAGATAATTCATACAAATCTTTTACAACACTGCAGAATTTTTTTGTAAGTAATCTGTAGATTGAAACAGCCTCTGGCAGAAATGCTGGGTAAGACTGCGTCAGTGTTATCAAAAGCGAAAAGCACAAAAAAGCTCTAAGGTTAGTTGAGGCTTTAAGCGCAAAGCGCAAATAAAATTGATGAGACTTTGCACCTGAAATAGGACTAATGCAGATCCAGAAGAATGGTCTGGGCTTTCGATGCAGCTCCTCTCCTTATAGTCGAGTGGCTTTCGCTCCTAGTAGGCTATTCAGTTAGCTGATGAAATCTGTGTGCATAAAGGCTTCACAAATGTGGTGATTGAGACTAATTCAACCATTGCTAGACTGATCATGATACAAGAGGTGTCTGCACCGTGGGCTGTTGATACAATAGTCAGGAAAATTATTACATTGTTGAGGGATAAAGAAATTCGAATAAAACGCGGGCTTTAATGAGAAAAAGCGCAATGGTGCAACAATACAAATATATATATGTTTAGTCCAAGACTAATAATAATAAACATGAATACCAAATATATGGACAAAGAAATTGTAAAAACATTGTGATAAAGTGTAATATCAATTATCTAGTGACACATCTTCAAGAGGCTCATTGGCAAGGAAAAATATGTCTTAGAGCCTTGATGATGATACTGAAGCGCACATAAAGCGAGGCGAAGCGTTCAACACATTTTGAGCCTCGCTTCAGGGCTTAAGCGCGCCTTTGACAAAACTGGACTGCATACAATAGACCCTTGTGGTCCGACTCTTCCCCGGACCCCGCGCATAGCTGAAGCTTAGTGCACCGGGCTGCCCTTTACTCGGTAGATTCCAATCCTTGTAAGCTGCACTGCCATCTTCTTTGCAAAAGTTAATATACTTGAAGATAATCTGGGAAGTCTTTTTTCACATGAAGCAATCAAGAAAAGCTAAGGGAGGGCAGGTTGCATTCAGAATAAATTACTTGATAAAGAATTGTACAGACCAAGAGAGCATGAATTCAAGATGAGAGAGAGAGAGAGAGAGAGATCATCACCTTGGATCATGAAGTCCTTAATCACTCAATGGAACTGACAATTCTTGAAACCTTGTGGTACTCCTGCTTTCCTACAACATCAAAATTGCAGATGAGTAAGACAACGTACGCAAAAGCAAGTAGAAAGTAACATAATCCCCACTAATCCTTTCACAAACCAAGTAACCATAAAACTAGTACCAAATAGGGAATGGTACAGGAACATAAATTGACAAACTTACCTGAATTCTCCTATGCACAGTTGCCTGCAATGAAGCATTTAATAGATCTTTAGAATATAACTTAGTAGTTAAATAAATTAACATGATTTCGAAAGGAAAAGAAAGTTCTTTGAGCACAATGGTAAAGACAATTTTTCATCCCAGTGGAAAGTTCTTAAACAGTCTCACTGATGAAAGGAGATAACATATCATGTGTCTTAAGGATTTCATTTACCCTCTCATCTTTAACTGTCAAGAAAAAAATCTTGAACTCTCGCTATTTAGGCATTGCAACTGGCCAAATTACAACAACTTGAGGGCATTAAGCTTAAACCAATATCACTACCTACCTAACACCTTCAGGTAATTATCCGTTCGATTGGTTCACCCAGAAGCAATGGTGGAGTTGGGATTTTCACTAAAGGGATTCAAAATATAAAGAAGTAAATACACGAAAAAGCCAATGGGATTCAAAATCTACTATACATACATAAAAAATAATTTTGATCTTATATATACCATGCCCCCCCAACCCCAGACCCAACTTGTGGGACTACACTGGGTTGGATACATTGTATTGACTACATCTGCGGGTATTTTGGACCACGAGGAGGCTAGAAGGAAGAATGTTATTGGAAGGTTCTTGGTTTCTTTATTAAGCGACAATTACGAACACCCAGTTATGGTCTACTTTGGCCTTCATTACAATTCAAAGTTTGTTCTGAGTTTTGTTTTCCTTCAATTGTTAGTTGGGATATTATCGTACAAGATTATTAGTATTATTAGCTTGCATCAGGAGAATATATAAGTTGCTGTTTGTCTATCAGTTATCCATCTTTTACAAGTTTTTTGTGTTTTAGTGTGTTAGTTGGAGCCGATATGAACATCCTGAGCTTTTTTTATCACTGAATCAATTAGTTGTGACCTTTGTGTTAAGTCAACATCTGGAATTATTTGTCATAGCCTCTCCAATAATGCTCTTATGATATCACAATGACATTCATAGTGCATCACCTGTTTTTTGTTAAGAATTGTTTCCCTAGGCTGGCACTTGTAGATTAGTCTCAAACTTGTTTAAAAGGATATTTATATCTAAAAATATATATAAAAACGGTGTCGGGACTCGAAATCGGGACGGGAGTTGGGCTCGTCCCGCCCAGGCCCGTACCGCCCCAGCCCCGCCCCGACCCCGACCCCCTCTTTGCAAAAATGATTGTTGCACAACGGCCATTTTATATTTTGGCCGTTGTGCAACGGCCATTTTTGGCCCCCCACCCCATAAACCCCCCCTACCCCCTTAATATTTATTTTTAACCCCTAAGTTACTATATTTACACTTTAACCCATTTTTTCAACTATAAATAACTCATTTTTCTCTTCATTGTAATCTCACAAATCTTCCTACAATCTCTCTAATCTCCAACTCAATCTATCTCTCTACAAAGTCTACAATTACATTGCCTACTAAATATTTTATTTTATTTGCTCATTTGTATAATTGTATCAAAGTTCAAAAATTGGGACTGAAGTTGGCAACTAGCTTGAGGATCATCCATCGAGCAAAGTTTCAATTTTCAACCTCGATTACAAGTCGACGTTACGTCGGCGTTTGGTACATTCGTTCCTTCTTTAAATTATTATTGTTACTTTATTTTAATTATCACACTTAATTTCATTATCTTTAATTATTTGTTTGCATAATTAAAATGGAATGATTAAGAGGTATGTTTAAGGGTAAGGGTGCTTCTTCTAGTAGGCGTAACAAGGGCAGGGGTACTTCTTCAAGTCGTCCTCGTTGAATAATGTTTCTTCCTCGGTTCTCTACTATTTTATCTGGCCAATTGTTATGGGTTTACATATTTAGTCAACGTCTTCTATGTTATGTCATTGACTCGTTTTGTGCTGAAGAAACAACTAGTGGTTGGAATCTACTGATTTGTTAATCCTGTTTCTTTTTGGATGGTATTTTATCCACTTGTGAAAAGCAATTTTTGTTTTCCTTAGGACCAGAAACTAAGGTAAAAGAACAATGCCGAAGGTTCTTAGTTGCCCTAACATTAAAATCACTATCATGACTTAGCCTTCTTCATCTCAATCAACCTTGGCCATACATCTTAAGGAAAAAGAAAGAAAAAAAAAACTTGCATGTACACTACAGCCATTTCCGCCGCCCGCCATGTTTTCCTGCGTTAAGATTCCATCAGGTTTCAGAAGAAAAAAAAGAAAATAGAGATTGTGGTATGGGAAATGGCTGAAAGTGAGAAAGGAACGTGCAGTCCAATTTTTAATGGTTGGGAAGTCACCACTTGATTTCTTCATCAATCTTAACACCTCTGCAAAGTAATGCCATCTCCAAACACCTCCCTCTCCGGGACATCTAACTTTGCACTTCAGTGGATTGTAGAGCTTCTTCTTATCTCAGGTGAGCGTACTGTCAGTGTTGCTTCTTGGCAATTTATTTCGCAATTGCTCCTAGTAGAAAGCACAGTTCGTGAATTAAGATTTCTATTATATTTCTTATGCATCTTCCGACTTTTCCTACTCCATTGTTGGTTGTCAAAGTTCTTCCTCGAAGCATAAAAACTGTACCTTTAGCCTACCAGTATCTTCCAATAGGTTCCCTCTGCACAATCACTGACTCAACATTCTGACAGTTTCTGGTACAATAAATGATAGTACCTGCTTTCATGGGTGCAGTTGAATTTGTCTTCTTCGTTTATCATAATTTAAGAAGATTATTAGTATACGAACTCAATTACTTTACTTTTATGCAGCGTATAAATTTATTCTGCTGCCTTTTTTAAATAAAATTTATTCAGTACAATTTATCTTTCTCTGGCGCTGAGTTTTGACCATATAAAGAGAGAAAGAAGAGCCACTGCGTTGCTGTGTTTTGAGTTTTGACGATTTTTTTTTGACATACTTGTTATAGTTGGTTAAGGTCCATGAGCTGTTGGTTTGGAAACTTTGTACTGTCATTAGAATCACCAATGATTTATAATACGGTATGGTATTTTTCCATAGTTTCTGAACTATTTGAAATGCGATATATCGTGGTAATAAACTTGTGAAGAGATGTCTTCCAACCAAACAAATAAACATTCGTGTACAGAAGAGCGAAATTATCAGATGAAACTCAGAAAGCGCGCGATACTTATATGAAGATACAACAACATAACAACATACCCAGTGAAATCACACAACGTGGGGAATGGAGAGGGTAGAGTGTACGCAGATCTTACCTCTACCTTGGTTGGTAAAGCGGTTGTTTCCGAGAGACCCTCGGCTCAAGACAAAGCATAATCACAATCAAAGCAAGCAAAGCAAAACAAGATAAACGGTCAGACCCGAGCAAAGCAGTAAGAAAATGTTGGTATCAAAAGCGAATAAGCTATGATAGCGCATTCTGAAAAAATAAGCAGTAACTAACGCATGTAAATAAGATAAATAAAGTACACTAAAGAACACATAACAACAGAAATCAAACTACAGGGGACTATAAAGCAATACTGCGCCTATTAGTATGATAGGCTAAGCGGACCTACAATAATAACACTGTAACTACCAGTTTGCAAGTGTAAGTAGGACTATGCTCGACTACCTACTTATACGAAGATAGTAGCAGCTGATAAAAAAAGAGGCAATGTTACTACAACGACGCACCAAAGAACTGCAGCTAACAAAATGGCAATCCTCCCATAAAATCAGTTGTTGACTGCCCAGTTGAAAGAATAAAGTCTCACTGTGATCCTACATCGTCAAAACAAACTGATCTTACTATAAGAGAGCCTTCTTCGGCTAATATCCAGAGGTTGGAATGACAAACTGCTTCTTCTTTACTTGTGCTGATGTCAAAATAAAATTATCTACCTCCTTGCTAACCTAATGTGGTATGTGTTTGACATTCCACGCAGAAGGCGTCTGCCATGAAGTTAACACTTTATCGAGTCCTTCTGACCAAGGAAAAAACGTATTTCAGCCTTTTTGTTTATTTGGAAAAGGTAAGCCCACAACCTGAAGCTTTAAGTTTGTTACTGCATCATGTCTTGGGTCATTCGATAAGGTGCTAATACCACGAATTGAACAGCCACCAACCCTACCTGTTAAAAACCAAAATTGGGACATTCCAGATTCGATTGTTGAAAGTGTATCTTGTTATTGAGATTCCCATGTTTATTATTTCTGTAGCTTGTGTCTTGTACCATTTGAATGTGTGTGCTTGCTGTTTTCCTTACTGTATGGATATTCTTCAGGGATTTTACGTTTGTAGTGACTCTGTGTGCTTTCCTTTGTGTACCTGAAACAATTAACAAACTGTTACTCACTCCGTCCCAATTTATATGATACACATTTCTTTTTAATCTGTCATTTCTATATATATAAATAATTTAACTTAAAAACTTTCTGTTTTACCCTTATTGAAATGATTTACAGCCACAAAAATATATATGACTTGTTTTAGACCACAAGTTTTAAAAATCTTCATTTGTTTCTTAAGTTCTGTGCCTAGTCAAATTATATCACATAAATTGGGACGGATGGAATAGTATTCAAATCCTTACCATTCTCCTCCCTAAGGATGTCCTCTTCCCTCATCTTCCTCTAGGTTCAGTGCACTTTCTGATCCTTAGATATGGCACTTTCAATTAGTCACTATTCACGGTTGTTTTGCCCTGACTCTCCATGTCTTGAAAGGTATTGGCCAGGATGTCTCCTCTATCTGGAGATAAGTTTGCCAAATGATCAGCTAACTTGTTTCCTTCTCTATGTATAATATGATCTATCGCCACAGTTTTCCTTCCATGATCCTCCGTATTTCTTCCACCGTAGTGATAATCTGCCAAGGAACTTCCCATGTCTTCTGAATGATATTTTTCAGCAACAATGAGTAATTTTATGTAAAAGTAATTTTATTCATTATTTTATTAGAATTGTAGACTGCCCTTTAGTTTTAACAGTACTTATAACGTACAGGTCATAGGTTGAACAAAAAAAATCCATTGGAAAGATAATGAAAATCAATAGACTGATGATATGACCTTAGACAGGAAGATTTGGAGATCGAGAATTAGGATAAAAGGTTAGTAGGCCGTTGTTTTTTGCCACATTGTGTGTGAGAGGTAGGAGGCTAGCCTCTTCACCTTCTCATGTTCTTTGTAATATTATTTAGATTTCGCGTAGATTCATACTCGTATGTGTGTATTGTTATGAGTTGCCTCTTTGTTTTGTATCGTTATATCTTGTTGTCTTATTTTCTTTGGATTCCTGCATTGACTACGTTTCTTTTGAGCCGAGGGTCTATCGGAAACCGTCTCTCTACCCCACATAGGTAGAGGTAAGGTCTGTGTATATCATACCCTCTTGTGGGATTACACTGGGTATGTTGTTGTTGTAATAGACTTATGTATGACCCACTTGTGGAATTACACTGGGTATGTTGTTGTTGTTGTAATAGACTTATGTATGTTTAAAAGATGTTCCAAACTGCAAATTTTGCAATGCAAAAAGGTTTCAGTATGAATCACCTGGATTGTTGCACAAATGGGTCGATTAAGTTAGTTTCATATCAATTGCCTAATGACTTATTGGATCTGTATACGGGAAATACAAAAGAATCTATGCACTTCCGAACCTACATTAGAACATACAATAATATATTTGCGTTCACCTCACTTGGTGTAACCTATGGCAAAGCTTTAGCGAGGAGAAATTATGATATTATACATTTCGAGTTCAGGGCCAAATGTATCATTTTATACCTGATTTACTTCCTTAGGGTGAAAAGCAAAGAATCTGCAATTATACTTTTATGATAATGAAAGTGAGCTAGCTAACAGGACAGCCTGTTCAGCGGATATCAGCGAATCTCTCAAAGAATCCATATTCCATCTTTGAGAAGTCCTTGATAAACATTCCAAAAATATTTTAGTTTTATATCGCACTTAAATGTGATCCAGGTTTAGATCAACCGGCTGGCCAGTGGGCCGGGTTGGCACGGTCCCGCTTCGAATCCGACTTTTAAAAAAAAAATGCGGTATCGGGACTCGAACCGGAACGGGACATGGTCTCATCCCGTCCTGGCCCAATCCCGCCAGGCCCGACCCGGTCCGCCCTCGATCCCGCCTGAAACCCCCCTTTGCACAAATAATTGTTGCACCAACGACCATTTTACATTTTAGCCGTTGTACAACGATCATTTTTTGCCTCCCCCTTCCCCCAACCTCCTCACACCCTTAATATTTATTTTTAACTCATAAGTTATTATATTTAGACTTTAACTCAATTTTTCAACTATAAATACCTTATTTTCTCTTCATCTTTCTCACAAATCTTCCTACAATCTCTCTAATCTATCTCTCTACAAGTCTACATTGTCTACTAAATATTGAATTCTATTTATTCATTTGGGAGTGAAGTCGTCAACTAGCTTGAGGATCTTCCATCGAGCAAAGTTTTAATTTTCAACCTCTCGATTACACGTCGACGTTTGGTACATTCGTTCCTTCATTAAATTATTACTGTCTGTTTATTTTATTTAGCGCACTTAATTTCATTTACTTTAATTATTATTAGTATAATTATAAATTTATAATGGAATGATTTAAATGTATGCTTACGGATAGAGGTCAGCTTATTCTAGTAGGGACAACAAGGGCAAGGGTACTTCTTCTAATCATCCTATTTCTAGACAGAATCATATTCCTACACAGGATTATTTTGTTGATACTGAACATTTTCCTACAATACCATTAGATTTAGACGATGAGCTATTTTCTGGAACTCAAGAAGACTTAAATTTAGACGATGATACACCCACTAATGCAGATGAAAACACACCCACTAGTGCACCTTCAACTGAAATGCATCATATCCCCCCTAGTATAAGACGAGGTCCAGCAAAACAACCATTAAAATCATATGCGTGGACATTTTTTGATAGGGACGTAGAGAATCAAGTAGTTAGATGTAAAATTTGTAAAGATGTTTTAAAATTTAAAACTAGAAAAAATCACGGTGGGGCGGGGGGTTTAATGAGACACATATCAAGGGCTCATCCAGCTAGGTATGCCCAATACGAGGCTTCAAAATCGGGTGCGCAAACGCTCGCTCCATCGGAACAAGATTCACATACTGTTCCGTACCAAGTACATGGTCAAATTAACCCCACGACGGGGGAATTGTAGGCCCTAATTACAGTAAACATAGAGATAAGGAAGCAATAGCAAAATTAGTTGTTGTGGAGGGTTTGCTTTTTTTCATTTCCTTCATCTCCCGATTTTATTCATTACATTAGAGATATGTTTAATCCTGCTTTTAACGGTTTTCCTAGATCAACTGTTAAGAGAGATGTATTTAAATTTGCACATGAATATCAACAGTATTTATGTTATTCATTATATCATTTTAATGGCAAAGTGGCTATCACTTCTGATATAGGCCGTAGTACTAACGGCCATGATTATTTAACGGTAACCTGTCATTTGATAGATTATAAATGGTCTATGCAAAAACGTATCTTAGCATATAGATATATAGATAATAGGCACACTAGTACTTTTATTACAGAAAATATTTATTAAGTGTGCGATTATTACGGAATAACTGATAAAATTATGACTATTACATTAGATAACGCTTCTTCTAACAATTATGTTATTACAATTTTAAAAAATAGTTTGACTCCATCTTTTCCAGATCATTTTCATATAAAATGTGTGTGACATATATATAAATTAGTTGTAAATGATGGTCTATCACTTTTTTAAGACATTCTTAGTGAAATACAATTTGCTATAAATTTTATTTTTAAAAATAATAGAATACAACGGAGAAAAGAATATAAAAAAACTTATCACGATTGCCAACTACCTTATAGAAAAATTTCAAAAGAAGTATCCAATAGGTGGAATTCTTTATACGAGCAACTACTTGTTGCTTATGACTACAGAAAACCTATAACTTTATTTTTTAACTCTCATAATCAAAATTCAGTCGATATGGTTGTAGATAGCGATTGGGGAAAAATATTGTATTTTTAGAGAAAAATTTTCAAGCAACAAAAGAATTTTCCGGTATATATTATCCTACTATTTCAACTATGTTGTTTTATATAGCTGTAATATGTTTATTGCTTAATGAATATATGCATAAATCAGCTTATAAGGCAGCTATTAAAAAATATCAAAATAAAAAAAATATTTTATTTCTATTCCCATTATTTATATTATTGGTGTTGTATTAAATCCGACTATTAAAATAGACGGTACTAAATCACTTATTGAAACTATTTACGATTGTATATCAGTACTACCACCTCCAAGTCCCAAAAATCTAAATCATCCACCACCTATTGAACAAACTAAAGAAGAAGTGTTGTCTAGCGTAGAAGACGAATGCAAAAAAATATATAAGTTTTAGCAACAAGAAAGTGCTAGCTACCTACCGGCTTCCATACCATCTTCTTCTTCAACACAACCTCACAAAAGACATGTTGTTTCTGCGGCTAGTATTGAAAGCCTCGGAAATAGAATGTGCGGCCGTACCGCTACTAACCAAATTAGCGAGTTTGATATTTTTGTTTTGCAGGGTTTTGTACCGTACCAAGCAGTTCTCAATGAAGAAGGACGTGAAGACTTGCTGAAATACTGGAGGGGGAATGAGAAGATCTTTCCGACACTTTCAATGATTGCCCGAGATGTTTTGAACATTCAAGCGTCATCAATGGCGTCTGAAAGCGCTTTTTCTGCTGGCAGATATCAAATAGGAGAGCACAGACACTCATTAGCCGGAGACAGCTTGGAGATTGTAGTATTATTCAGAGATTGGATACGAGCGGAGCAGAGAAGGTGCGGTCAACCGGAGATCAACGAAGAAGAAGACAAAAACTACAACGAAATCTTATCCGAAGGTGGTGGAAGCGACGTGGAGCAATTTGACCAACAAATATCAATTCCAACCGAAGAACCACAGGAAATTATCAAGAAACTAGAATAGGTTTTTTTCAAAATGTAATTTTTTTAATTGCAATTTTACTATGTAATTTGCAACTTTTGAACAACAACACAAAGTTGCAATTTTGATAATTATATTTGTATTACAAAAAAAATCATATGTCTATTAAATAATATAAAAGGCACAAAAACAGCCTTGTGATGTTTTTATTACACTATCTTGTTTAATTATTGAGTTTTTTATATATATGTTATTTTTTAAATTAAGTGCCAAAAAAAAAAAAATGCCCCGACCCGATTCCGCCGGGATCGGAAACGGGACGGGACGGCGGCGAATCCCGCATGTCCCGATTCCGCTCCTCCCCCTCCCCGCCCACCCCAATCCCGCCGGTCCCGACCCGCCCCAACCCGATCATGCCGGTCCCGGCCCACTGGCCACCTATATGACATCAACGTATTTATAATTTACCATCTGCATCCGAGATAGCTGGAATATGGGCTCAAGATAATTTTGCTGATATTGCGCCACATTTCCGTATATACACCCATAGTAATAACACTCGCTCAGTAAATTATTATTATGGTTGTTATGATCCCTTACAATACCCATTATTATTTCTGTACGGTCAAAACGGATGGCATTATGGTATAACAAACTTATACGAAGAAATCAATCTTACTTTGAACATGAAGAATTACCAAGTGCAAAGAACATGTGCTCTATTGATAGAAGCTCAGAACTTAAAAAAAGGAAAACTAAAAAGAGATATAGTTTCTTGCTGTGAGTATTATTGTTACAAAATTCAGACAAGAGAGAATGACGAAAATGGAGTGTTATTTCAGCAAGATGTGTTCATAAAGCTTGAAACACAGAGGTTAGATTTCTTTTCACTTAATCAAGACCTGTTTCGGATGGTTATGTTAACAAGGAATTATCAATTTTTTGAGACTTGGTGAAACAGAAGCTTCCAAAATTGGCAAAAAAATCCTTCCTCCCTGTTACTGTATTTGGATGCTATAGCTAGTGCAACTTTTTGGAAACCTGATCTATTTTTTTTACTATGACATGTAATCCGTCTTGGCCAGAAATAAAACATCATATGTTATCAAATGTAGAATAATTGAAAGCATATATTTTGAAAAGAAAAATTGTTGGAAAAGTTGCGGCTTTTATGTACATTATAAAATTTCAAAGTCGTGGTCTTACGCATGCTCATTTTTTTTTATCATTCTTGCCGATGATGACTCTACATATTGTGCTGAGCATATTTCATATCATGTGTATACATATTATTTCGATAATACACGTACTTGTAGTGTAATATTTAGTATTAGGAAAGGTTTCACTTTTAGGCGACTAAATATGTGGTATGGATTTGATATTTCAATTGATAGAAAAAGGGGTACAAGTCTTACAGGGAAAACAATTTAGTCAACTACACCTAAAAAATGGATAATAGCATTTTCAGTCCCTAAATTATTGATAAATTCTGTTTTTGATCATTGTGATATATAACTCAACATATTTAACGTTCATTAAAATTGGTATTTTAAGTCCCTTCATGCCGAAAATATATTATATTTGACTATTTTATAATATTATATTGCCATCAAGCATGGAGTAATAATACGATAACATAACACATATGTAATTAAGTGGGTTTATATATATGATTAATTTGTGAATATTCACAAATGGATCAAAAGTACACAAGTCAACCGATTGAAGATTTAATGTGTTTAATCGAATAGATATTAAAATCAAGATGTGCCAAAAATATTATTAACCCAAAAAAAAAAACTACTGCGTACTTCCTATCTCATAGAACTTCTCAATTTTGAAAATCAGCAGACTTCACTTTGCATGAATTAAGAGTAACGTTATTGATCAAACAATTGTCATCCACGACCTTAATCAAGATTTCAATTAGAACAAAACGCTGGCTTAGATATTCACAAGAAGTTTTGGTTTAGTTAACCTTTAAACCAAAATTGATAATCCTGAAATTTTATGTTACTCCCTCTGTCCATTTGTACTTGTCCGGCATTGACTTCAAACTCTCGACAAAGAATGACAATTTTACTATATCACTCATAATTATTACTAAGTCATCTAATGGTTGAAATCAATCAAAGTAAAGTTGTGCAGTAACTAACAATTTTTTGAAGTTTCCAACCTAATAATTAATCATAAGAGTAAAACAGGTATAAAATGATAAATTTTCTCTTGATTTTCTAAATACAAATAAAGTGGACATCTATTTTTAATATAGAGGACAAGTAAAAATGAATGGATGAAGTAGTAATTTGCTTTATAAAAATCGGTAAGCAATCGCTATTTCCCAAGCACATTATTGTGATTGCGCAACTATCAATCTGGGGAAAAGAGAGCTGCAACTAGGGATGGCAACGGATAGGATCTGGACCAGATCCTACTAGATCCAGATCCAGATCCATTTTTCATACCTGAATCCAGATCCGTCGGGTCCATAAAAATCATATCCAAATCCCGATCCATCGGATCCACCGGGTCCACGGATCGGATCTGGATCCACATGTAAAAAAATTTGCCTTGCTAAGAATGTAATCTTGCTAAGAATTTTTTTTTGAACTGACAAACGATTTTTACTTAGCTAACAGTTTACTGTTTTCAATTTTTCATATGAGATATTTTGTTCGTTGTCTCGTTTTGATTGTGAGCTATTAAGTGAAAATGTTGGACAATGACAATAGTTGTGAAAAACGCTGACTAGTATTTCCACAATGCATAACTTGCATGTGCTTGGAATCTTCACAAATGAAGTGAATATAATTTTAACTAATTGTCTATGGAGATGTTAGTCATTCACTAATATAACATTGATTTTATTATCGAAGTTACCTCTTTATTTTTTGGTTTTTGAGTTAACGCGGGGATAAATTAAATTTGTTTTGAGAATTAAACTTGCAAGGATGTGCTTAGCAATTTTAAGAAAATACTTATAAAATTACATTCTAGGTTATGAATATATTTAAATAAAAACGGATCCACGGGTCAGATCTGGACCGGATACGGATCTCAAATACAAGATCCAGATCCGATCCGTCAGAAATGGATCCGGATCCGTCGGGTCCAAATTTTGAAGATCCACATCCTATAAAATGGATCTGGATCCACCGGATCCGGACCAAGTCCAAGATCCACTGCCATCTCTAGCTACAACTGAGCATTGGGCACCCCAGGACAATGGTGTAATTTCCGCCAGTTGTTCCTTTTACCGCATTTTTAATAAATGATCATCTTCATGTTCTCGTGCAACTTCTGAGTTTTTTAGATCATTATTTAAAATTTTCTTCTGAACAAACTGAATATTCTATGAAAAACATTAAATAACAATCTAAGATTTTGTAAATTATTGCAAATATTAGACGACTTATCTGCAAAATTGAGCAATACATGAGCAAAAGGGTCTAATGTTGTCAAGAAAGATAAGTTTCCAAGGATTATATTTGCACAACTTCTAAAAAAAAGAATAAAATATAAATAGTGACATAAAGAAGCACATTTGCGTAAATCAACCAAGACAATGCCCATTATTTTAGGAGAATAACTCTTATTCCCTCAATCTCAAATTATTTATCGTGGTTATAAAATAATTATCTCAAATTATTTATTATTTTAGACGTTCAAGGCATAATTAATTACTATTTCTCCATTTTATCCTTGATAAAAAATTTATCATCAATGAAGATGATACATAAATTGAGTAAACATTTAATGTAAAGAGATTATAATTTAGACATAAATAAAGGTAAAATAGATCAAATACTCCTAATTAAATTTTTTTAACGGAGTGTAAACTAAAAAAATAATAAATAATTTAAGACTGAGGGAGTATTAAGAAAGTTCTGAGAGATTTTCATTTTTCAAGAAGATAAAAGCAGTCAAAATAACAACCTACCCACTAGCTTGGGATTGAGGTGCGCAGCAAGTGTTGTAAAAACAGTCAAAAAGCTACTCCCTCCATCCCAAAGTGTCACCTTAGAAAAAAATTGTCCCAAATAAGCGTCACCTTAAAAATCCAACTATGCTCTCTTAGCATTAAAGAAGTAATCCTCTTTAATATTGCTCAATTCTCAAAAACATCTAATAAATAGAAAGTAATTTAGTAAACTCCACATTTTATTTACTGATTTCTTGTTGGACGTGATTTTGGCTAAGGTGACCCTTTTTTTGAGATAGAGGGAGTATTTTCCAATAACAATTCTTCCAACACACACATACCCTTCTCCCAAAACAAAATCCAAGCATATTGTTTTCCTTCAAAAGAAAAACAAACGAACCATAACCAAACTCTTTCCGAATCCGGTGATTGCCACCTTAAGAATTAAACTCAAAGCGGGGTTTGTGAAGTTACCCTGCTGATAAACCATACCGCTATGGTTTCCACTGTAGGGATACAAGATACAGCTAGGCGGGGTGGTGGGGGTTGGGGGTGGGGGTGGTGTAGAGGTAGATATTCAAGGTTGACACAGCAGCCATATACATGAACATTTTAGCTTCTGTGAATTGAATCTGAACGCATTTTATCAATCATACAAATTCAACTACTAGCACCAACACATAAGGACCTAGGTTGATGATACCTGGCCACATGAGATACCAAGCTTATCGTGTTTACTATAAAGTAAAAATGTTGGAGACTAACATGGCTAGCAGTGAATGGATCAAAAATATTGTTGTATTGATGTTACTTTTGAGCATTTTCCTCTTCTGTAGTTTCCTCTTCAGCATCGTCTATTTCACTGGCTAACTTCACCAGATCTTGGACGAGGATCTTTCCTTCTGTTACAAATATACCAATTAATACACACAAGGGAAAAATGATACTAGTAAGGGTACATATTACGGTACTTAAATGCCACCCCTCCTCCCCAAGAAACAAAAAGATGTTAAACCATATACAACAGCCATTAGCACCTAAAAAGACTAATAAGCAAGTATCCATTTCTGACAAAAGCAACTAGTCTCATACAATTTATTGAACTTTGGACTGGTAGGATAATGACACGTTTTGACCCGCCCAAGTTTATCTTGACCAGCATATCTAAAAATGATATTGAACAATAAGTGGTCATGGATCAAAGCTGCGTGAAAAGGAGATTCCAAGAGTCGGAATGTTTTATCAATTTTAAAGGTAGGGTATTCTCCAGTTATTTTCAGACTTTCAGTTTAGTTTCTTGGCTTGGATGGAGTAGGCAATTACCATAGAGGTTTACTCTTTAAAATAATCAGAAGTCCTAGTTAACCGTTACCAACTACGGATGAATAGAGAATGAAAATCTAGAGTTCTATTTGCTAACTACTATTGATGGGCTCTAAAATGCGACAAAAGCTTGTGGTTTTTTTGGAGTGGAACACTTGGGAGGTTACCACTTAATACTCCTTCCATCCTCACATTATGTGACACGGATACTATTTTGAAGGGTCAAACAACTTGTCCTCTAAATACAATTAAGTAATTTCAATTTTGAACTATGTGATTATTGTACTTTAGTATAGTTTCTACACATAAAATTTTCCTTTCAAAATTCAATGGCCACACCCAACCCAAAAATTAGCTTTAAATGCCTACTCAATCTCAAACATAGTTGCACCTAAAAGAATTTCTGGCATACCTACTAAACTCACAGCGAAAAAAAGTTTTTATTATAAGTACCACAAAAAGATGCTCCCTCCGTCCCAATTTAAGTGTTTTACTTTCCTTTTTGGTCTGTCCCAAAAAGAGTGTCCCTTTCTATATTTAGTAAGTTTTGGCAAATTTAAAACCACTAGATTTAAAGGACCCCACAAATCTTTAATTAAAGACCACAAGATTCAAAAATCTTACTTTATTTCTTAAACTCTGTGCCTAGTCAAACTAAGACACTTAAATTGGGACGGAGGGAGTATCTCTTTTGTTTTGTCAAGAAGCAACTCACCCAACAACTTCGAAATGCCAATCTAAATCTTATTGAGTTTCTTAATCTAGGTTATCTCTTTTATTCCCCTAGGTCCTCAAAAATACATCAGATATTGGGAGGTTTAATTACAACCATTCTTTATAACAGTTGGAAAGTTGGCAGAAGCATACGTCATAACACATAAAAACAAGAACTATCAAAGAACTTTTCGTGTCTGACCTCTGTCCTTGGAAAGGTTGGTTATTAGCTCCTGAATACCCTCCTTAGCCAATGTATCCTTGAGATATGCAGCAGCAGATGCCACCTCCTCTGGAGTAACTTTTCCATCATAATCCCTGCCGTGGAACGCAAAAGAGTTATATCATTCTCCAATATGACTTCCAGTAGAACTAAAGGCAGCAGAAAGTAATGTTGGAGAAACTAAAAACAAGATATCCCATGAATGAATTTTTTCTTTTTTGTAAGGTTGATATAGTTCAGCTAAGGAAAATAAGTAATCCTTTTATGATATGGTGAAAAGACATGGCACTTCGGCCCTAACTCAACCCCAAAAGGTAGCTCACGAGGAGAGGATTGACCAAAATCCACATAAGCAGATCACTTGTTCATTCCCCAACCAATGTGAGACTCTAACCCACTCTAACACTCCCTCCACACCTAGGCCACCAACTAGAGCATAGTAAATGTAATACAGGGGCTCAAACAAGGAAGGACCTGGCTCTGATACCATCAAAAGATATGGTACTTGGGCCTAACTCAACGTCAAAAGCTAGCTCATGAGGTGATGATTGACCAAGTTTATATAAGCAGAACACCAATACATTTCCCAACCAATGTAAGACTCTAACACACTCTTAAAAATAGCAAAGATTTTAATATTTGCACGATCCACAAAAAAGAGACTTTAATATTTGCATTAATCAACAACACAACACGCCGAATTACTCATCTGACATTTGCACCCTATGCCAGGATTAATTTCAGAAACAAAGGATATTCCAAATACTACATTATCTACGAGACAGTAAATAGCAGCAGGCTTGTGTCCCAGAACCACCATCAGTGCCAGTGGCCAACGGCCAGATCTCCTCCAACCCTAAATTTTACTCCTGATTTAAAACATGTGCATGAAAACAGCTATAAATTGATACATGACAGGTGATAATGCTGAAATTAATTCGAATGAACAAGCTCAGCAGACATGTATATAGATTAAAAAACTCAATGTTCACCTTGCAACTTTGTTATTTTCTATTTTAAGTTGAGCAGTGGCAAAAGTAGTTCATTTAACTCGGTGAAATGCCTCGTTTTAGATTTAGATTGTACCTTGGCGCAATTTATGGTCATATTACTAACTTCTCCATACATACCTATCTAGTAACCGCCAACGATCACCAATCTTGGCATCCACATCATCAATTTCCTTTTCAAGTTTTTGGAGCATTCCATCAACCTGTTGAGCGGTAATGCCAGGAGGTATATGAGCTTTCATGCATAATTTTGCAACTATAATGCGAAAACGAAATCAAGAATTGGTGTGAAATTTTAGAGCCCATAGCCAAAAAATCCAAGGATAATCATATTTACCCTGTTAATAAGTGCTGCAGAAACTTTATCATCCACAGTTCTTTCTTTAGTGTGGTCACTCTCCTCTTCCCTAGCAGCTTTATATGCCTTTCGGGCTTCTTCTTCACCTTCAGGGCCCCCTTTATCTACCATGCTATTATACAACTCTATCTGCAATTATCAATACAAAAATAACTTCAGCATTGAATATGTAGTATTTTCATTGTATTAGCATCCGCATGCACTATGCTGTACAACGAGTTCTATCAACAGTATAGAAACAACTATGAATATGATTGCAAGAGGACAATGTGACTGAAAGCAGTCAAGGAATAAACAATGTGTGACAAATGAAAGTTCACAGTTTCCCAACCATCCTCCATCCTCTTTACGGTAGTACCACATTTATCTTTGAATAATAGAACTTTGATTAAATATTGCAGTACGCCTAAAAGAACAGCAAGCAAGCAGGTTGGGTACCCGAAACATACCAAATTAGATTCCACTGTCCAAAACCTGCCTAGTGCCTACTGCTCTTTTAAGGTTTGTAATCTACCACCCTGAACATGCCCCAGTTATAAGCCTAAAACAGATAGCTACCCATAAACAAGGTGCATTGAGCAATTGAAAGAAGGAAAACCAAAATAAACACAAAATCACATTGCTGATGTTGAAAGATCAAAATAACAGAAGGCAAAAATTTAGAGTGCGCCATCACTGATATTAACTTTAAAAGGTACTAATTAAACCTCACATAATGCCGATTGACTAACAAGTATTATTACATGACATCTTCACAAAATGCCCAGTATAATCTTAAGATCGTTAATGGAAAATATATTACAAGTACGAAATATTGAAACAAGCATAAAATAATGAAGTACTGTGGTATCAGAAATCAGAGGGACAATTCAAATCCCATTGATGAACATTCCCGAAATTCATCAGAATCACTAAGTTACTGGAAATCAGAATTAAGCTAATGCGATTTAAGTTCTCAAAAGGAAATTGATTCAAAGTCCAAGTTTTTAGCAATGTTGAACTAGTAGACATGCAACAACCCCTTCAAACCAGAAAGAGAAGTAATGGAAAGACGTTCATATTATTTAAATTGTGACAAACACAATAATATGACTTCAAAAAGCAAGTTGTCCATTTTAGTTTCTTTAGAAAAGACATCTAAAGACAGCAAACAGAAAACAAAGAACTAAATTAACTAGATCTAGCATGAAATCTAGGAACACAGTTCCGTTTTGCTTAAATTCCTTATCAGGTATGTTACAATATGTCAGAATGGTAATAGCTCAAGCAATAATATGTTACCTCTTTTTTGACAAGTCTCAAAAACTCATGACGCTCCAGGCTTACAGACTGAAAGGATAAGCAACAAAGCAGGTCATGATCAGCAAAGGTCCAATGTACAAAAGAAAAGCTCCAGCCAAGTACTTACAGAAGCTGATGCTAAAACAGCCAATGCACGACTAAGCTCACAAAGCTGCTCTTGTTGATCCAAAGTTTTGGTTTTCTTTAGTTCTGCTTCTTTAGCAGTTGCAAGAGTCATCTCTTCCAAAGCTACATCCTTCTGATTTTCTTTCATCTTAGCCTGCTCTTCTTCTTCTTCATCTTCCTCCTCCTAAAGCAACGACTTTAGAATTAGTAATCTACAAACATACTTTTTAATAAGGTAAATAATTTTATTAATAATGGGGAAATCACAAGTATACAAGCAGTATACCAACAGGTACAGCACAATATGATTCTCTACGAACGACAACCAATCTTCTATACACACTGTAACTTCATGGGTGCACCATAAGGAGACTAGGAATGAGAGGCTATTCCTCAAATGTACATAGTTCTTTCCTTCCACAAAGATACTTCTACTACAAACTCTACGAAATCAGAGGTGAAGTTTCAAATGGCCAACAGTTACATTCAATCACCACACATAATTATAACATTAGAAAGCTGATACTGTAATATCTACGTCTAAGATTTTGCACCCAAAAGGTAAAAAATATGCTTGGAAAGAATTGGACAGGAATCAGGTTAGGAAGGATTAGCAAGTGTATCAAAAGCAAGTGAAAAAGAGGATTTTTGTATTATCCTCCTGGGTCGCAAGTCTATCTTAAGTTATCAGTAACATGATGCTAAAATAAAAGTGATGTTTAAGCCAACTACTTAACTTCTCTCTTAACATAATGGAAATGACAAGGTTATACTGAGCTTATTTTAGCGTGTACCACTTTACAGAACTATCTTACCAGGAAAATGTCCATTTTGCTAGCACACTAACCAAGATATCCAGTTTGGAGTAATGTAGTAAAAACTAAAAATACAATTTGTCTTTCAAGTATTGCAAATAAGTTTAGAAATAATATTCTAAACTTGAACAATATGAATTCTTCCCAATAATTTAAATTGATCATAAGGTTTCATGACCCATAAAGGTCAAAAACAACAGTATAAGGACAGAGGGACAAGATTAGTGTTTAGTTGACTCTACCATTCACTCGCAAAAGTGTATTTCCATTAATTCGTCTTGCCATTTATTCATTTTTAGATAAACATCCAGCACAATAGAAGAAGCAATATTTTACCTTGATGAGCTCTTCTTCCATTTCTAAGAATTCTAGCTTTCTCTTCCTTTCAGCAAGAGAATCTTCAGATGGCATAGATGTAACTTGAACAGTGTCAACCAACTCATCTGGCAGTGATGAAAGTGTAGCTTGAACAGCTTCCTCTGGTTTAACTTTGCCTGATACTGTGAAAGCTCTGAGGAGAATAAAACAAAACACTAACATGCTCAGTTGATAGTCTAAATCACAAGATCCTCGAAACATGGAATGGAATTACCTAGAAAGGATTAACAAAGAAGATGGCAATGAATGGTTGAGCGATAAGTCCAGCCAATCTTGCAACTGTAAAGATATTAGCATGCAACAATCCAAGATAAGTCTTCTGTACTTTCATAATGAAGCCAATATATAGAAGTTCACAAGCAGGATGTGAAACTTGTTGCACTTGAGAAAGAGAAGGAAGTGCAATAATAAATTTCCTGTTGATAGTAAAACAGAAGCAACAGGAAATTTACTACACACATTATTCTTCCCCAACTCAGATTAATTGTTCCATCATATACCCCACTCAAGGGCAACTGATCCTTGAATATAATGACCACCATCACTGTGAAAGAGATGATGTTCAGCTGGAATTATGGTAGAAGAAAGAGAGGACACAGGGTGTGGAAAGTTGCTCCACTAAGAACACTTATCAGATTTGGAGCATGTTTTGGACCTGTCCTGGACAGTGCCTCACTCCATTTTGGATTCTTACATAGCTGGAGAAGAGACGGTCTTAATAGGAAGATGCACAATTTTGGAATACTATTAGCATAGTCAATTTGGATGGAAGGAAAATAGAATTGTTGAAGGCAAACATAGCAACACACATAGCCTTAAACAAAATTGTATTTCTTTGCTAGCTTTTTGATGCAACATGACCATAGTAAATGATGTAGATTCCATGCTATATATGATTGTGGCTTTGCACACTTTTTATTTTTTAACGAATCATCTTAGTGTTGTTTTACCATTTATAGATTATCATTACTAATAAAAAAATTGTTCCACTAACACTTGTGTAAGTCGTTTGGAGAAAGAAATAAGAGCTTTTTGAAGGCGTAGAGATGAATTTTCTACAATTGAGGAGTAGCCTCTTATTCCTTATATCTTTTTGGGACACCCATGATGTTCCTTTATGTACAGAATACTGGGTGACGTTTGCAGAAAATCATATATTTTGTAAGTTTCCTAATTTTTGGTGTATGTCTTGTATAAGAGCTCTCTTTTGCCAAACATCAATAGATTTATTACTTTATCACAAAGAAAAACAGTAGCAGAAATACCATCCTGTTAAACATATTTACAAAAACCTTAGATTCCATCAAAAGTTATGTGAACCTACTGATGCAAAAGCCAGTGGCTATTAAAGGCAGCTGGAAAGGAAGGAGCACATTGTAGCCAAAGCCAGCTACAAAACTAAGGGTGGTAAAATATAAAGGGGAATTCTAAGCATTGCATATCCAGCCAGTAAACAGCAGTAATTGGCTAGATACACAAAGAGCAGGGGGAGAGAATCCTATAGGACGTGGATATCAGAACATCTACAAGATTGGGAGATGAAGGAGCTGAAGATTACTATATAAGCAAAAACTATCATCTTCAAATAGAGAGAGAAACAAGTGGATTTGGGAATGGTTTTGGAAAGGGCACAAAGATGGGAGTCTTAAGAGAGAAGAAAAATTTCGTCCACTGTACAACATGGTCAAAAGCACCAGGAAAAGTGTCCTTTGCTTCCATAGCCGCATGGGAGCCATTCTTACAGCAGTGAACTAGAGAAAAAGAAGCATCATCTGTATCAGTTGGTGTCTCATGAGTATCAGATAGTGGATGAGGATGTCAACCATTCATTGTGTCACTGCCAAATTGCACACATGATGTGGAATTCAGAGAGGAAATGTTTGGTCTTCAGTGAATGATGCTAGGGGCCTAGGTAGCTAAAGACACACTATTGTGCCTACAAGATGGACGTTCAAGAGCAGAAGAGGAGTTGGGGGAAACTCATTTTGTTTTTTCTGAGAAAATTCTGAAGCACATGTGATAATCTAGACAGTGCTGATGACAAGAGGCTCTTTGTAGAGAAACAGGTTTTGAGGTAGGTTTCTTCACTTTTTGTATATATCTTTTGCAAATGAGGTTTTACTTCCCAGCATCTCATTAAAATATTTACCTACATCAAGAAGAAAATCAGGGATAGAGTCATATCAGACCACTCAAAATAACGCATAATTTTCCGGATAAATACTTGTCGATTTAAAATTTCCAAAGCCAAGGAGGACTCCAAAAGCAATAGAGAACATATCAGATTTCCCATTTAAGTTATTTCAAATGACTATATTGACTACAAAATCTAACTAATATGACCACATCCAGAAGTTTCTGCAGGAATCAGGATTCACCAGAGACAAAAATAATGAAACCAAAATATGCAGAAATACGGTGCAAACCACTACGCACAAGATAAGACATAAAGGCACGGAATTTAGAGACAAAAGTAGTTAATTTGCTCGAGCAAATAATGGACACAAGACTAACAAAAGATCAAATCATACCTGCTTCCGCATTTCTTCTACTGAAAGTAATCCAAGTAAGCCTCTTTCTCGACAGGCTTGACGGAGCTCATCTTCCGAAAGGGACTCTACACCCTCTGCTTTAATCATCTTGTCATCAGTCTTTATCCTGCCAATAGCAGCAAAGTTTTGTTAAATGAGGGAAATCTTTTGTTTCTACAACACATGCATCACAAAAGCATTAACTCATCTCCAGTGTAACCACAAAGACCAAATAGAAATCTAAAAAAAAAAAAAAAGCAACAAACACTTAATCTTTTATGGTGAGAGGATGCAAATTGTCCGCAGCTCACAGGTCCTGGAAGCTATCAATAGATTGCTTGACTGCTCCGACTATGGTCTCTATCTTCTTAGACTTCTGTCATCGTACACTTTTTACTGGTTCCCTGTTACCAACACCCAGCAATTCCCCAAGAAAAAATCAGACAGGACAACACCTGATGTCCAAATCTGGCACGGAATTTTTTCTTTTGAAAAGGTAATGGTTGTATAAATAGAACAGCACAAAGAATGTGCTGATAATACTGTACAAGTGAGGAAAAGCGTAAAAAAGAGAAACCCAAAAGTATGGACCTCTTAAGCTCTTAGGGATTCTATGGATTCCAACATAGTTTCTCGCTCATTAGCAGACTCCACTTTACACCATTAGTGAAACAACAAGACAGTCAAACTTGATTCTCTAAAGTGATTTGAACTTCTCTTCAAAGCATCTAAAATTTCTCTCTCCAAACCACCCATCAGATACAAGCTGGAACTGTATTACACCAGTTATTTCGTACTTTGCTTAGTATATGCCTATGTCAGCAATGCAAAAGATCCTGTGTAGCCCCAGGCATGGACCATTTGATACCAGCAAAGTTCAGAAATAGCTGCCATAGCTGGTCTATGATAGAACAGTCCAAAAACAGGTGATTAAAGGTTTCTGCTTGAGCCCCACATAGGTAGCTGCTACATAATAAAAGGGCAGCCTGGTGCACCAAGCTCCCGCTATGCGCAGGTCTAGGGAAGGACCGGACCACAAGGGTCTATTGTACGTAGCCTTACCCTAATGAGAAACCTATTTTCTGTGAGCTATCTACAGTTAGGCAAGCCTCTTCGGCCTCAACCGAGAAAAGCACTCCGCTTTAAGAGGAGCCCTTGACTTCCAAATTTTCTTCCAGGGCCAAGGTTTAAATTGTTGATCTTCCTCTGATAAAATCTTGTAGCAAGACTTGACAAAAATTCTGGCACAGGATTGTTGTTAGCTGGAAATGATAGGGGCTCTAATATCTTAACAGAACTTTGTAACATAACAAAGCTACCTTATATGAAACGACCATAAGAATGCAAATAAGTTCTTAGAAAAACTGACCATAATAGTGCAGGTTAGTTTATTTTAAAGAAGAAAGGGCACAATTGAAGGAGAAAAATATAAATGAACTATTTAGGCTCGAATTATTCAAAATTTATTTAAAAGAAAAATAGAGATCAGCTGACTAAATATTTGTTAAAGAAGGAAAAAAGAGCACAAGGTGGAGAAAAAAGGATACATAACCTATTCGACAAAAATTAACTCAATATAAAAAATCATACTCCCTCTGTTTCAATATGTTTGTCTGGTTTTGACTTGGCACGGAGTTTAAGAAGGTAAAGAAGATATTTGAATCTTGTGGTCTTAAATTAAAGATATGAAGAATAGACTAAAATGTCTTTTAATCTTGTGGTCTTAAACATGACATGTGGAAAGTTGGAATTAAAGAGTTATCAAAAAAGGAAAGAGACAAACATTTTGACACATACCAGAAAAGAAAGTAAGACAAACATTTTGAAACGGAGGGAGTAATAGTGAAGACCAGTTTATTTTGAAGAAAAAAGCACAATTGAAGGAAGAAAAGATCGATGAAGCGTTTAGGCTCAAGTTATTCAAAAATAAAAAGGAAAGCAGAGATCAGCTGACTAAATATTTGTTGAAGAATGAAAAGGAACATAATTTGGAGAGAAAAGGACATATAAAATATTAGACACAAGTTAACTCAAAACGAAAAAATAATGAGACTTACTTTTGGAGCCTCTTTCGAAGCATAAATCGCAAATATGCATCAGTTCCAAAGGGGTTGATACCCATATATTTGCACATATTCACCAACCTCGGTCTGCATTTAATGGATACTTATCATTCACACTTCAATATTTTAACCACTAGCAGTATATGCAACAAAAAAAAAAACATTTAGTCAGAATTAAACCAAGAAAGTGTAATTGGGCAGAAACCTGCTGATATTATCCAAAGTCAGCTCATCATTAAACAGCTTGGCAAATCCTAAAATTTCTTCATTAGATACACAAGCACCCCTTCTGACCTAGTCAATTGTAATATAAACATCCACAGCAGTTAAATAGGAAAAGGAGGGGGAAAGAACGGAAACAAAAACTTTGGCTTATTATTTCAAGATTTGGCAAATATAGAAAAATACAGATGAAAGTAAAACCCAAAAAGATGTGAGAAATAAATATTTTACCTTATTCATAAATTCATCAAGGTCCTCTGCTGTATTCTTTAGTTCTCCGCTTCGCGAGCTTTTAACTTCCTTTGCCATCTCTTTGACTGTTTCTTGTAGAAATTTCGCATATTCAATCCTAGCATTCAGCCTCCTTTTCAGAGCCTCCTAAATTTGAGCAATTGAAACACTATGAGGATGTGGATACTCAGAGTTTAATGGAAATAAAAAAGCCTACAGAATCACATCCAAGCAGAGGCACCCATTGTTAGTTGAAGACATTAAACAATTTGCAAACACTATTTTTTAACTTTAACATGGCACATTTTTTTCAACTTCAACCAAATATTGTCCAAACACCTACTAACTGGATTGTCCCTGTTACACAATTTCATGAGCAGGCATATGTATATACAAGTCTAACAAACAGATGCTAACTAAATAGAAGCTGCAATCACGGTATCATAGTGAATGTTCCTCAACTTTCAAGGAAATGTTCATATCCTTCAACTTGTGAGGCTAATAATATAACAGGGCAACAATTACCAGGACCACCGATGCATGAAATTAATGCTGGTGCTTCCACTAGGGGGATAAACTTTGCATATTAGCATTAGGTTACCAAATGTTGTGAATAGAACTGAGCATCTTTTGTGTAGGTGTGTGTGGTGTGTGTGTGTGTGTGTGGGGGGGGGGGGGGGGGGGGGGGGAAGTAAAGTGAAGTCAAGAAAACCTCTACAACAGTAGAAAGATAATACCATAACTGAAACAGAATTTATCCTTTCTGAGCACTTCAACGGAGAAAAAAAAAGATTGGTAATACCCTAAAATTACACCAAAGAAAATGTATGACCGTCTAAGGAATAATACAACCTGCAGTGGATTTGACTATATCAAGTACATAAGGCTCTATATTTAATGCTATAATAACCAAATGAAAAGCTTTGCCCCCTACACAAATCCATTAATATGTTAAAGAGCCAAAGAGGATATAATGTTTTTCCCAACTTTACCACAAAGCTTTTTCTTCCACTACTATATCCAGGGACTCGTATTATCCTGAGAACTGACTTACATCAAGGAGATTCGGGTTATAAGAAGCCTATATCACTTATAATTGAATTTGTCAAGGATGGTAATCTTGACAAACTGCACATGCTAACTCAGGAAATAAGGTATTCCGTGTGTTTCAATCCTTAAGCTTCCATGGAGACCAAAAGCTCACACATCATGGAACTTCTAGTCTTCTACACTACTAAAAAAAGGGAGAGCAAAGGGTAGCTGGGTAAAAGCTTTTTTGAAGTCTATCACTGCCTCCACGATATCCTTCAAACTAAGTGACTAGAGGAGGTTATCATTAAAAGGAAACGTCAATCATGTGCTCATATGACTAATCATAGGGAACGTCAGTCCATAACAGAGGGTTTTTTCCTCTGAAGGGAACAAGAAAGAGAGCAAATCATTCTCTTTCCGAGGTTCAAAGAAAACATTATTTCATAGTTTACTATCTTAATAAAAATTTATTTTACTTATAATTTTGACAACACATGGAATCTGTCACAAATACTGGCGTCAGAGGTAGAGAGAGAGAATGGAGCACCAATCAAGTTTTAGCACAAAAGAAAATAGCTGCTGGAACAATTGGCACAACTCTTGCCTCTTCTTTCATCTTATCTTGGAAGGTTGACGGTAGCATGTTGGGAAACACTGCCAGGAATACCGGCAACAAGAACTCCATAAATGGAACAATAATAAACACCGCAACAGGAACAAGCCTAAAAATATCAGCTGTCGTTCGTGTTAGTTGTTGTCTTTCCCTCCTGGAAAGACTCTTCCCATTGGCTGTTTTCAACAACAGCCTTGAACATATCCTAACATCAGCCCAAAGCAGTTTGGTACCCAACCAATAGTGTTGCATTGTTGACTTAAATTCATCCTTCCAATGTCGGAGCTTCTTTGCCCAATCTGCCCTGGAATAAGTGGAAAAGTGACTTAAGAAATAGGTGTAGAACATTATATATATGTTGTATAGGAATAAAGTATAATTTCAACCTGCTCATTGAAGCAACAGCTCTCAAAGCAGGACCAATCCCTAATAGCATGGCCCAAATTTTCTTGAGTAAAGGTTTAACACCATTCTGTGAATCTTGCAGCTGTTTCGCTTTTGCCTTGGCTTTGGCCATGGTTAAATCTTCAACTGCTTCATCACATTCTTCTGGTGAAGCTTCTTTCTTCTGTTTAACCGCTGGTTCTGCATCCTTATCATTTCCTTTACCAAAATCAGGTTGACCTGCTGCAGCTGTCGAATATCGTTGTTGGTTTGTTATCCACCTGGCCCCCAAAGTAGAAAGAGACCCACATCTTCCTACTCTCAGACCCATGGCTGGAATTTCAGATGAGTTACTTAGGACATGTTTTCCCCATACTTTTAGTAACTCATCTTTGGTTGACGGATTTGAACTTCCTTCTTTTCTGTTATCTGCATTCTGAGGTTGATGAGTTACTGTAGAGCACCAATCCCAAGAATTAGAAGCCTTAGATGATCCCCAGTTTTCATAGCTCGAAAAACCTCGAATGAAGGTATGAGGTTTCGTAGTAGAATCAAAGAGGTTTCTCTTCCTTCTCAATATTGCTCTTGAAGCCATTAGCAAAAAGTTCTTCTACTGTGGATACAGCTCATGTAACATATCCCAGAAATTATTTGCCTAATGCCAGCCTGACTAATAGAACAGAATATACCAAATAAAAGATCATAATTCACTAAATACATGGAATCATATAAGCATTTCACTTACAAAATATATTTGGGTCAACTAATTTGTATGAAGATTTTTGGGTCAACTAATTAAACAGCAAATGAATCTATTTCAGTTTTATTGTCTTCTTTCCTCATTACAACCAACTCCTAGCAAGCCAAAGTAGGATTCATAGTTAATGGAATTGAATGCTTATCAGTATATACCAATTTGCTCCACAACAGTTATTAGTAACTATCATGTATCTGTGTTGCAAATCGTGCCGCCACTCAATTCACCCTAAACTTCACTTTTCCCTATCCACTTTCACTTGTAAAATTTTTAAATTACTACATGCAAAATAATAAAACATGACCAGACACTCCTTACTGCAACGTGAATGCTCTAACTTCAGATGATAAATAACTACTACATCAATTCACCCTAAACTTCACTTTCCCTTTCCGTATTCCAACTTTCACTTGTAAAATTTTTAAATTACTAAATGCAAATTAAATAAACATGACCAGACACTCCTTACTGCAACGTGAATGCTCTAACTTCAGATGATAAATAACTATTACATCAATTCACCCTAAACTTCACTTTCCCTTTCCGTATTCCAACTTTCACTTGTAAAAATTTTAAATTACTAAATGCAAATTAAATAAACATGACCAGACACTCCTTACTGCAACGTGAATGCTCTAACTTCAGATGATAAATAACTATTACATCAATTCACCCTAAACTTCACTTTTCCCTTTCCACTTTCACTTGTAAAATTTTTAAATTACTAAATGCAAAATAATAAAACATGACCAGACACTCCTTACTGCAACGTGAATGCTCTAACATCAGATAATAAACAACTATTACATCGATTCACCCTAAACTTCGCTTTCCCTTTCCATATTTCAACTTTCATTTATAAAAAATTTAAATTACTAAATGCAAAACAGTAAAACATGACCAGACACTCCTTACTACAACGTGAATGCTCTAACTTCAAATGATAAACAACTATTACATTATAAAAATATCTGTGAATAAAAGACAATAATTACATTCTGTTAGAACAAACACTCTACGTTTCCCCCTTTGCCTTCCGCAAAAGGAAATTCAAAATCGCCTGCTCGTTGAGTCACATATCCACACTATTCCTTCTTCCACAGCTACAAAAACCTCCACAATATTTATAAAACTCATCTCAATTTACTATAATTACTACTAGCGAAATATTTCCATTATCAGACTTCTACCTCATTATCCCTCAAAATTCAGTTTCTACAACCAAGTATTCCACATTTTTCCACAAAATCACACCTAACATTTCCATTTATTCATCATCCACAAATATTTTGTTTATACAAGCGAACAACCATCCAGAAATCCATATCACTTCGCACTGCTTCAAGTAAAGCAAATAGAGTACAATAAACACGCTCAATGCATGCATTTGCAAATGAGAACAATCATTGGAAAAAAAATATAAGATAAATTTCAAAAAAATAACATAAACTTAGTATCAAAATCAATCGAAAACGGGAAAAAAAAAAGAGGCATTGAATTAGCTCTTACCTGAGATGATGATTGGCGAATTCGTGTTGGAATATTCTAGAAGAATGAAATAATTGATTTTTTACTAAATAATATTGTAAATCAAATCCAATTTGTCTTTCTTGTGTAGAAATTTACTGAGAGTCTTCGCGCTAATCAATTTATAGTAACTGGGAACGCACTCCCAAGAAATGAGAAGAAAGACACTAAAAGAGACTGGACTGGGTCCTTTTTTCAACATGGGCTTAATACAACGGGCCATTATGGATTAATTTGAAATGGATTTGACTTTTGGCCCAAACCTTTTGTGCTCGATGAAGGGGTTAAGTTCACAAATGACCTTCATAAGAGGGTGAGTCTTGATTTTTTGGCCGCGTTTAATAATTCTTTTAAAAAAGTAAACTCCGCTGAAGAAAATTTGTTAGGAAAAGCTTTTGTTGTTCATCATACATAAGTTATGGATATAAATTAGTTTTGCTTATAAGGGAGAAGTTAGGGATATTTCAAGACAGTAAACATGCTCAATTGACCATAAATTTTATCTTATAGGTAAAAGTTAGAATCCATGTCTGATGGGCAACAAAAGTTTTTTTCCAATGAAACTTTTCAAGTAATGGCCATTTTTTAAAAAAAATATTAAGAAGGGACAAAAATTCAAGACCGAACACTTTTAAGGACACCACGATCATTTCCTATCGATGAAGATGGTCTGGTTTTTAGATACTAATAGGGTGGACTAGTCACTTTTCAGTTTTATAATTGAAAAATAATCGTTATCAGTTTAAAATAACACAATTAAAAATCTATAGTAGTGTCCTTGAATCCCACCTGTTGAACTTCAAATTTCGCTACCATGAGTATTTTTCAATTAGGAGATGAAAAGTTATTCTTTATAAATTTAATCCAGTTTTTGCGGGACTAAGTGCATAGATAGCCGATATTAGACCCCTATTTAAGTTATAGTTAGAGTTTTATAAATTTGTGTAAGTTTAATTATTTTAAAATCAACTTCAGACGTATGAAATTAAAGTTGAGCTAGAAAAAGTCAAGCAATTTCAGACTAAACGAAATTAAAACATGTGGAGCCAAACTTCGGTCGTTTATGCCTGAATTTCAGATTTTTATACCTAACTCTGTACTCAATTTTAAATGAAGGATCTGCTCTCTATCTCTAATTTTTATATCTTGAAAAAGAATATTCCCAAATTAAGTTGTACTCTCTCCGTCTTAAATTATTTATCGTGGTTACTAAAAATAATTGTCTCAAATTATTTGTCGTTTTAGAAGTTCAAGACATAATTAATTATTTTTTCTCCATTTTACCCTTTGTCATTAATAAAGATAACACATAAATATATTAAATATTTAATGGAGAGATATTATAATTTAAACATAGATAAAGATAAAGTATGTCAAATTCCCTTCTGATTAATATTTCTTAAGAGGTGTATAAATAAAAAAACGACAAATAATTTAAGACGAAGTGAGTAAATTATGTTATGAGTTTGTTTGAATATATCATATCCTTAATGAAGTAATTGACAATTCCTCGGGAAACAAATTGAATCTTTTATTATGACTCGTCTTTAATTAAATACAAACGTAATTTCTTTGTTAGGTTGTGCCAACCTTTTTGCTCGTACTTAATGTGAATACTTATTACGTACATTACATATATTAAATCAAATGGCTGGTTTTACTCTTAAATATTTCTTAATTGATAATTTAAACATATCTCTTTTTACAATTGGTTGTTATCTTATTTAACTCGTGCAAAAATATGAAACTTTATAGTGTTTGTTGGAAATTTGTCTTTGGTGGGGAGGTGCGTCCACCCATATTTAATGACTTAAACACTAGGGTTCCGCATGTTGGAGGTTTTGTCTCTTCACACGTGCATAATATATTAAGTGAGTAGATGACCGTAGGGCCAAGGATCGTCAAATTTCGTTGAGAAATGAAAGAGATATTGGTCCACGAAGTAAGGTGTTTGAGGCATGAAAATATGGTGCGGGACAAATCTACCACATCGGTGGGAAAAGGAAGAATTGTTCTCTTTATAAGTCTCAAAATTGGCTAAGGGTTTGGGACCCCAATGAGTAACCCATGTGTTTGAAGGAGGGAGGACTTGGGTGTGCTTGGGTTCGAGGCTAAGCCCACATGCGCATCGCCCGTCGGTCCGGGCTCGGGTCGTGGGTCGTGGGTCGTGGGCTTCTTCTGATATTATCTCTTTGGACCCCCAAATTGCTTAATATTTACAGTTTGGTCCCTAGAGTTTATGGAAAGATAAAATTGGGAACGATGGAAGGCAGAAAGTTTCTGTCTGTCGTTTGGGTTGATTTTTGGAGCGTTAAAACTCCATTAATCTGTACTTAATCTCCTCCCTAAAAGCTCATTTTATGTTGCACATTAAATCAGTAATTACTTGGCTGATTAACTCCTCATTAATGGCCATTAATTGGCTATAAACAATCATTACTTGGCAGTTGAGAGGTCCCTCCCCTTATACTATATATTGAAACATTTTGGCTCAATTGTGGAGACTACTACACACAAAGACAAACAAAAGATATAACAACATAAATTCAGTCCAAAAACATGAGCAAAAACAGAAAACTCTTCCTTTCTTTTCCATTCTTCAGCAAGTCGTTTCGTGTTTGTTTTCTTCGTCAGAATCAACCTATTAGCTTTGTAGTGTTGATTAGTTGTTGTTTTATCTTGGGAGACTATTGCCCGTTAACGTAAAATCATATCTACGGGGCAATCTTTTCTTAAAGACATAGAGCTATCTCTCGACTCAGCCACAGTTGTAACCATCCAGATTTAGTGTTTCTTGATTTCAGGTTATCAAGATTCAAGACTCAACAAGTTTGCGGCAATTATAATATTGGTTATTTGTTTATCATTTCGAACACTTGTAATATTTATTTATTTTTCGTACTGCTTTATATATCCAAGAGTGTTTCCTTGTGATAAGTTATTGTTATTTAAGTTAATTTTCTTATGTGATTTGTGTCACTTGTTTAGTTGCTATAGCGTAATTGGAATTTGAATATTTTTTGACTAACTGTGTTGGTTTATAAGTTGGAAAATAGTATGTAGGTAGTTTCTTATTATAGCAAAATTAATCAACCTTTTCAGAGTTTTCAAAAGTTCAATTTATTATTGTATTTTTTATATGTATCATAACAAAACAAACATGTTCTATTTGTCGCATCTTATTTCTTAAATATTGAAATACTTTTTGCCAGAAAAAAAAAGCATTTACTTTTGATTTGAAAAAAAATGATTAAATTAATGACTAGTCATTAGAATAGATTGGGAGGCCCCCTTTACTTGTCTTGATTTGTTATTCCGGTATTTATTTCATCTATACCCCTCAACGTGTTTAAAATAGATATTCTAAACCTCTCTGGGCGTTGACTGAGCTTATGTATGCGTGAATACGTGATTTTCTTTTATTTTAAAAAATAAAAATAGAAGAAAACACCCCTCCCCACATCCCTTCCCTCTCTTCTTGGTTTGTTGTTTCGGTATTGAGAATGGAAAAAATCTTGAGGAATTTTGGTTGAGTTGAACTTGGTGATGTTGAAGAGATGTCACATGTTTGTGTAGAAGAAAACCTTGTTTATGTGGAAGGAAATGGTGGAAATGGCGAATGGTAAGGAGAACTCACGGTGGAGAAGAAATGAAAAGGCCAAAAAATAAAGAAATTTCAAAAGGGTTATTTTTTATTTTTTTTATAAAAAATAAAAATGATGTGGCATAGTTTATCTGACGTGGATTATGACATCAACGTGATTGAGATACACGCATTGTCAGAGAGGTTTAAAATAACTGTTTTAAACACGTTCAGGGATCTAGATGAAATTTTATAAAGGACAAATATCGAAATAACAAATCGGGACAAATAGAGGCCTCCCAGACCATTCTGCCAACCTCTATTTGGGTTCGAAAGTTTATCATAATGTGAATTTCATTAACTAAACAAGTTCCAATAAAAAGAAAAAATGAAATTATTATTATTTCATAACATGCATCTTTTAAAGGGAAATGAGATTTTAACTAAACATGGTAATTTCAGTCCTAGAACTGTGAGAGATGTCCTTCTTGGTTATGGTTCTTCACAAAAGGGATATAAGCTTTATGACATGGAAAATAGAATAATTTTCATGAGCAGGGATGTGATATTCATGAAGTTAGTTTTTCCTTTTAAAAATGACACAGAGGACATACATGGTTTTATGAGATCACGTGAGCATTTTTGCTATGATGATATAGTTTATCCACAGAACCTGGGAGTTATGTACAATGATTCAGCAATACAAGATACATGTGAAGGCACATACACTGAGAGTGTCACTGCTGCAATTGATAATCCAGAACAACAAACTGTAGAATTGCCAAATGGAGCAGTACCATCTGAAACTGATATTAGAATATATGCAAGAACAAGTAGACCCCCCACGCCCATATGGCACAAAGATTACATTATCAAATATAGTTCTGGTAACTGTTTGTATTCCATAGCTAATGAAATAGACCATACATGACTATCATATGTGTATCATAATTTTATGGCACAAGTGTCTGTTGACACTGAATCTTATAGCTACTCAGAGGTTGCAACATATAAAAAGGTAGGTAGAAGCAATGAAGATTGAGATTCATGCACTAGAGGATAACAAGACATGGGAACTGGTTAATCTCCCAAAAGGGAAAAGGCCATTGGATGTAGGTGGGTGGACAAAATAAAATACAAAGCATCAGGAGAAGTGAAAAGATCTAAATCAGATTAGTAGCCAAAGGGTACAACCAAAATGAGGGTCTTGACTATCAAGAAACATTCTCACCTGTGGTCAAAATGACCACTGTGAGATCAGTGATATCTGTTGCAGTTGCTAAATAGTGTAGAATTCACTAAATGGATGTGTACAATGCTTTTCTGCAAAAAGATCTCTATGAAGAAGTATATATGACACTACCGGAGGGTTTCAATGCAGATAGAGGACAAAAACAAGTGTGTAGATTGTTAAAGTCTCTATATGGTCTAAAACAAGCTTCGAGGCAGTAGAATATTAAGCTCACTTTTTATTCAATGTCACATGGACTATTCTTTGTTTACTAAATAAAATGAGAATGATAAGATAGTTGTGGTACTTGTATATGTTGATGATTTACTTATTACTGGTAATGACTCAACTTTTATTCAAAACACCAAGGAAACACTTCAATCAACATTCAAGATGAAAGATTTAGGAGAACTTAGATATTTTTTTGGTATAGAGTTTGCAAGAAGCTCTCAGGGTATCCTTATGCACCAAAGAAAATATGTTTTAGAACTTATATCTGATATGGGGTTAGCAGGTTCTAAGAGTGTCTCCTCACCCATGTAAATGAACCAGAAGCTCACAACTGTGAAGTATGATCAATATGTTGCTTCACAGTCTACTTCAGATACTGCAACATCCACTCATGCACCTGACTTGTCATTGGCAGATCTCAGTATTTATAGGAGGCTGATTGGAAGATTAAATAGAATCAACTTGAACTCGGGACCGCTATTCGAAATCTTAGTGAAACATTGGATTTCTATATCTCACAAATACCAGACCTAATATAGTATTTGTTGTACAATGCTTGAGTCAATTCATGCAAATTCCTAAAACTTCACACATGGAAGCTGGCATGAGACTAGTTAGATACATTAGACATGCACCAGGGTCAGGCATTCTTATGTCCAGTTACAATAATTCTCAACTTCATGTGTTATATGATGTAAATTGGGGGTCATGTGTCAATAGCAGGAGATCTATTATTGGGTACCTTATAATGTTTGGGCATTCACCTGTATCCTGGAAGTCTAAGAAATAAGTGATTGTTTCGAGGAGTTCAACAGAGGCTGAGTATAGAGTCATGGCATCCTCAGTTGCAGAAGTAGTCCGGCTTATTGGTTTGTACAAGGAACTTGGCATACAAGTTCAGTTGCCAGTTTCTATTTTCACTGACAGCAAATCTGCACTTCATATTGCTGTCAATCATGTCTTTCATGAACGAACCAAACATATTGCCATTGATTGCCATTTTATAAGGGAAATGATTCAAGAAGGGCTCATTCATGTTGCTTATCTGCCTGATGCAAAACAACCTGCAGATTTGCTCACCAAAGCCCTTGGTAGTGTTTATCATGCTCATTTAGTGTCCAAGCTAGGAATGAAGAACATATTCATATCTCCTAGCTTGAGGGGTGTGTGTGTGTGGAACTAATAGAGAAGTTCACAAGAATACCATGAGGAGGAATGTATGATAATATTATTATTGAGTTTCTTATGTTTGTTGAGTTTGGTTAGAGTTAGTTATGTAGTTAATAGATATTTTTGGATGTATTGTAGTGTGTACATATATAACCCTTGTAAAGCATTGTAGATATAATTCAGATACATGGAATATTATCTCTCTCGAGCACCAAATTCCCTTTGTTTTCTCTGTACTTCATCAATGACAGTCTAGCCATTTTTGCTCGATTTCTTCTTCTAGTACCATTGAAGGAGCTCAACAATGGGGCCTACATTTCCTTTAGTAAACTTAAACTTATGCACTATGTTTTTTAGTACTATTTTTGTTTGATTAATCTGTTTCCAAACGTGCTCAATAAATTAGTAAAAGGTTGCATTACCTTCAAAATTATCCTTAAACATGTTTTCCTTTTCCAAGATTTGTTTTCTTAAAAAAATAAATTTACTAAATAATCTATCTATCTCAAGAATTAAGTATTTTGGCAAGCTAAATTTCTTTCAAGTCAAAGGGGTGGCCAATAGGGCGGGTACGGGGCAGAGCGGGTCTCGGCGTGACGGGACCCGACGGTACGGGAAGGGCTGGACCGGTCCTCCGGCGGGATCCGCCGATGTACCGTCCCGTCGCAAAAGGGGACCAGTCTTATCGGGGCGGGGCAGGATCGGGGCATTTACGGGATTTTTCAATTTTTTTTCCACTTAATTTAAAAAAATAACATATATAAACAACTCAATAATTGAATAAGATAGTGTAATAAAAATATCACAAGGCATTTTTTGTGCCTCTTATATTATTTAATAGAAATATTTTTTTTTTGTAATACAATTTCAAAATTGCAACTTTGTGATGTTGAAAGTTGCAAATAACATAGTAAAATTACAATTAAAAAAATTACATATTTAAAAAAACCTTTTCTAGTTTCTTCACAATGTCTTGTGGTTCTTCGGTTGAAATTGGAATTTGTTGGTCAAATTGCTCGACGTCGCTTTCACCTCTGTCGGATAAGATTTCGTTGTAGTTTTTATCGTCTTCTTCGTTGATTTTCGGTTGACCGCACCTTCTACGCTCCGCTCGTATCCAATAGCTGAATAATACTGTAATCTCTAAGTTGTCTTCCGCTAACGAGTGTATGTGCTCTCCTATTTGAAATCTTCCAGCAGAAAAAACGCTTGCAGACGTTGTTGATGACGCTTGAATGTTCAACACATCTCGGGCCATCTTTTACAGTGTCGAAAATGTCTTCTCATTCTCCCTCAGTATTTCAGCAAGTCTTCACGTCCTTCTTCAATGAGAACTGCTTGGTGCGGTACAACACCCTGCAAAACAAAAACATCAAACTCGCTAACTTGATTAGTAGTGGTACCACTATACATTCTATTTCTAAGGTTTTCAATACTTGCTGCAGAAACATCATGTCTTTTTTGAAGTTGTATTGAAGAAGAAGATGGTATGGAAGCCGGTTGGTTGCTAGCACTTTCTTGTTGGTAATATCTATATACTTTTTTACATTCATCGTGTATGCTAGATAAAACTTATTTTTAGTTGGTTCCTTAGGTGGTTGGTCATTTGTATTTTTTGGAGTTGGAGGTAGAAGTACATCTATACAATCATAAATAGTTTCAATAAGTGTTCTACAACCGTCTATTTTAATAGTCGAATTTAATACAACACCAATAATATAAATAGTGGGAATATGAATAATTTTTTTTTAATTTGATAAATATTTTTTTAATAGGTGCCTTATAATATAATTTTTTCATATATTCACTAAGTAATAAAAATATTAGAGCTATATAAAATAACATAGTTGAAATAGTAGGATAATATATACCAGAAAATTCTTTTGTTGCTTGAAAAAAATTCTCTAAAAATACAATAAGTTATGGAATTTTTTTCAATCATTATCTACAACCATATCAGTTGGATTTCGATTATGGCGTTAAAAAATAAAGTTATAGGTCTTCTATAATCATAAGCAACAAGTAGTTGTTCGTATAAAGAATTCCACCAGTCGCTACTTCTTCGAGAATTTTTCTATAAGGCAGTCCACAATCGTGACAAGTTTTTTCTTTATTCTTTTTTTCTTGTATTCTGTTACTTCTAAAAATAAAGTTTATAGCAAATTATATTTTATTAAGAATGTTTTCAAAAAGTGATAGATCATCCTTTACAACTAAGTTATAAATATGGCACGCACATTTTACATGAAAATTATTAGGAAAAGATGGAGTTAAAAGATCTTTTAAAAGTCTAATAGCATAATTATTAGAAAAAACATTATCTAATGTAATAGTAATAATTTTGTCAGTTATACCATAATAATCGCAAACTTGATGAATATTTTCTGAAATAAAAGTTGCATTGTGCCTATCATCAATATATCTATATGCTAAAATACATTTTTGCATAGACCATTTATAATATATCCAATGACATGTTACAGTTAAATAATCATTGCCGTTAATACTACGGCCTATATCAGACGTGATAGACACTTTGCCAAGAAAATGATATAATGAATAACGTAAATGTTGTTGATATTCATGTGCAAATTTTAAAAACATCTCTCCCAACAGTTGATCTAGGAAAACCGTTAAAAGCAGGATTATACATATCTTTAATGTAATGAATAAAACCAGTAGAGGAAGAAAATGAAAAAGGCAAACCCTCCACCTCAACTAATTTTGCTATTGCTTCCCTATTTCTATGTTTATTGTATTTAGGGCCTACAATCCCCCCGTCATCGGGTTAATTTGACCATGTACTTGGTCCGGAACAATATTTGAACCTTGTCCCGACTGAGAGCGCATTGGCGCACCCGACTTTGTAGCCTCATATTCATCCCACCTAGCTTTGTGAAAGTTTTGTACATGTCTCAATAAACCTCCCGTCTCACCCTGACCTTTTTCCATTTTAAATTTATAAATATTTTTACAAATTTGACATCTAACTACTTGATTCTCCTGGTCCCTATAAAAGAAGCGCATGCATCTAATTTTAATTTTCATTGTGTTGGGCATCGTCTCATACTAGGGGGAATATGAGGCGTTCCAATTTCAGTCTGAGGTGCACTGGTGAATGTGTCATCTAGATTATCTTCTAAATTAAAGTATGATTGAGTTGCAGAAAATATCTCTTCGTCTAATGGTATATCATTAAAAAAAATCGGTTCATCTATATGAGTGTAATCAATCAAATCATCATGTCTAGGAATATGATGACTAGAAGAAGTACCCCTGCCCTTGTTACCCCTACTAGAAGAAGCACCCTTACCCTTAAACATTTCTCATATTCCTTCAATTTTAATTATGCTAATAGATAATTAAAGATAATGAAATTAAATGCGCTAATTAAAATAAAGTAACAATAATAATTTAAAGAAGGAACGAAGGTACCAAACGCCAACGTAACGTCGTCGTGTAATCGAGATTGAAAATTAAAATTTTGCTCGATGGATGATCCTCAAGCTAGTTGTCAACTTCACTCCCAATTTTTGAACTTTGATATAGTTATACAAATGAACAAATAAAATTTAATATTTAGTAGACAATGTAGACTTGTAGAGAGATAGATTGAGGGATTAGAGAGGTTGTAGGAAGATTTGTGAGAAATATGAAGAAAAAATGAGATATTTATAGTTGAAAATTTGGGTTAAAGTGTAAAAATATTAACATAGGGATTAAAAATAAATATTAAGGGGGTAAGAGGAGGCCAAAAATGGCCGTTGCACAACAGCCATATATATTTTGCAAAGGGGAGGGGATCGGGCGGGACCGGGCCTGGGTCGGGATGGGCTCGGGCGGGACGAGCCCAGGTCCCGTCCCGAGTTTGAGTCCGATTTATTTTATTTCGTTTCAGGTGTAGGCATTATGATTAGAAAAAATATTTTAAAACGTTATTCATAAGTGGTATGACTAAAGTACTCTTATTTCTTCTCAAATAAGTAATTAATTATTATATACATTTTCAAACAAAGTAACGACGATAAAAAACTTAATTAATTTTTAAATTTTTTAAAATAACTAATATTCTATATCAATTATTTTGACCAAATAAATTGATAAGAAAGACCTAAGGGAGTACCTTAGACAAATAAGCAATTGAAAATATCTCCGATAAAATATGTGCAAACAACAATAAGATATTCAATTTATTTTCAAATAATGGGGTTTGTTTTGGGGAGGGTAGAATGTACGCAAAACTTACCTTTACTTTAGGAGGTGGAGAGACTGTTTTCAGAAGACCATCGGCTCAAGAGAAAACATGACAAAAAAGTCAGATAAAGTTTAAAGAAAATAGAGTAAAGTAAGGTAAGGTAAAGTAAAGTACAAAGATCATAATAAAATACTATAGCTTAGCATCAATGGAGAGATTTTAATAGTAAATGCATCAAACTAATATGATAATCGAAGTACAAAAAATAGTAAATAGTGATAGAAAAAGGGCAGGAACCTATCGATACATGACACACATACTATTACCTAACCATCAATCTTAATCCGCATTCTTCACAACCTCCTATTTAAGATGTGATAATAAAAAAATAAAGGTAGCAGTACATTTTTAATTTCCAACAATTAAATATTTATCACGAGCACCCCGAGAAGCATTACTTTCAATATGAGTGTCGAGCTTTGAATATTTATAAAAATAAATAATTTCAGTTTGTCACTTTGTTGTTGAAGCCGCCGCCTTATAAGGCAGTCAATTTTGGTGGGACCCGTTTCCCGCCTTCCTTTATTTAACACGAGAATTAAAATGTGGTTCATGAGGAACCATTAAAGAATTGAACTTTGGTCCATCTATAATAGCCCAATAAGGGGTCGTTATAAAAAAAAGTTGGTATAATGCAAAGATTAATAATGCAACATTATTATTCCGTCCGTCTTAATTTATGTATACATTTTCTTCTTTAAAGTTTGTTTGACTTATATTAGGTGTATTATTTGAATAAATTAAAAAATATTTTTAAATATTTATTTTTAAATCAAAATAATAAAAGTAAATCAAAAATCGTAATGAATACTTATTACTTTTTCTAACTTATGACCTATGCTTATAAGCCATACCATTCAAATAGGGTCTTAGTCTATCTAAAAAGGAAGATTACTTTTTCTATTATTAGAAATACTTTAATTTTAATTTTTTTTAAATTTTAATAAAATAATTTATAATTATACAAATTTCTAATGTCTATTTTAGACCAAATTTTTTCTTTAAACTTTTTGTCTAGTCAACAAATATTATATAAATTGTGACGAATGGAGTGTTTGATTGATAGCAAAAGATATAAGATTGAGTAGGATGAGAAGTATATTTTTTTTTTTTAATTCTCGTATCACTAATGTTTATATTCTTATTTCATAATTTAATTTGCACAAATAAATATATAGTTTTCCTTGTAATAAAGTACTAACCAAACAATGTAATACATTATGTTGAAATTTAAATATAAGTTAATTCCACTTACTTCACCAATCAAATAATGTATATGGAATCCTAGTTGTTATAACAAGATTATTTTTTCTCAAAATACAACCAAACGAGCATTAAGGATGTGTTTGGTATGAAGAAACATATTTTCCTGAAATGATTGGGCGTAAAGCATCTGTAGGTGAATTTTAAGTCCGCCATCAAATTTCAAAATAATAAATAATTTATTTTACTTTTTCATATTAAATAAATAGTCAAAGAAAGATGTTATTGCAAGAACATTTATATCTAATTTAGAAAAATACTTATGAGAGTGGGTAAGGAAATAACTATCTAGGGTGATAAGGGTGGGGGCGTCAAGGATTAGAGAAGGTTAAGGGTCGGGGGTGGATAAGAAACAATAAATTAAAAATGCCATATGAAAATTGTTTTTTCTATTCTCGCTAATTCTTTCCTAATTATCAAGAAATTTATTCAATATTTAAATTTATCAAAAATGAGAAAATTAAAAACATAATTTGAAAAATATTCTCCTCTGTGCCAAGCACATTAAGAGGTGGGTTGGTAGCCGATTAGGAATTAGGTCATTCATGTATAAAATCTTTCGTGAGTTATCATGTTTGGTAGCATTTTTTTTTTGCTATGTATAAAGTTTAACACACTTAAAACGATGGTTGATTTACAATTTAGAAACTCATATAATAGTACATGTATAAGCTATGAGAAAATGTACTATTTTATATAAAATACAAAATGAAATAACTACTCACCCTGTCTTAAATTATTTGTTGTAGTTATTAAAACTAGTTATTTCAAATTATTTATCGTTTAGAAATTTAGGCACAATTAATTATATTTTCACAATTTTATCCTTAGTAAAATTTTGTCATTAATGAAGATGACACATAAATAGAATAAATATTTAATGTAGAGATATTATATAACTAAGACATAAATAATGATAAATTAATCAATTATTTGTTTTAATTAATATTTATCTTAAAAGACGTGTAAAGTAAAAAATGACAAATCATTTGAGATGAAGAAAGTAATACACAAATAACTAAATTCTTCACAAAATAATTACATAAATTCTCTCGTAACTAATTATTATAAAAAAGAATAACCCAATATATTAAACTTCCGGTATACCTAAAATTCGAAGGAGTACTAAACCACAATGGCATAACCACTATATTACTAATATAGTAATAAATGACTAAACTCTATCAGGCTACAAAACGACTACCTCCATATTCTTATACGTGGCAGCCTCAGGTTTTCCATAACCTTTCAGCTTCCGTGAACTCCCTGTGACATTAGCAAATCACCTGTCACCGTTTTATTGACAAGTGATATAAAATGACTAGAAAATTGCTAAAATTCATAATAATTCATCCACCTTTTAATTTCACTCCGAAAGTGTACCTACACTACAACTAAATTTAAAGCAAAACCACCATGGCGGCGGCGGCGACGGCGATGGCAACGGCAGCGGTGTCGCAGTGTCCAATAGCAGGGATGAGGAACAAGAGCTTGGTACCGGCATTGAGTAAACCAGCTCCAGTGGGAAGAACTAGCAGCCGGAATTTCAATTTCGGTCTTAAAAAGCTCTCGTCGGTTAATTTTACAGTAAATGCTGCGGCGAGTAGTAGTGGAAGTGGTAGCACTGATAATGGCGCTGTTTCTGTGACACGTACTGCTCCAGCACCTCCTACTCCACCTTCAAGCACTCGGTAAGCAACGATTAGACATATTTTGTTCATTATTAGGTGCACGTGAAGTTGAACTTTGTTTGGATATTGGTAGTTATTTGATCGTGGAGTTGTTTGGACATTGTAAAGAGAGATTGGAGATATTTTGGGTTAATGTACAACCAGAATAGCGCAAAGTATAACACGATCAACTGACCATTTTCCATTAGGAAATATAGTTCTATTTTTTAATTTCCTTGGAATTACTTGTGTTCTAGCAATTGATTAATGAGTATGATTATTTTAATATCATTAACTATTTTTTTGATCCGAGAGTCTATTGGAAACCGACTCTGCCCCACACAAAGCTAGAGGTAAGGTCTGCTACATCCTATTCTTTCCCGACCCCATTTGTGAGAATACACTGTGTATGTTGTTGTTGTATTAACATGTTTTTTGACAGGTTAGTAACTATATGTCAATTGAAGTAAAACGAGGAGGTACATTAGTTTATCATTGCTGTGACAGTGACACTCTTTTTGGTGGAGTACTTAAGCCTTTCCCACTTTGATTAGTAAATTACATAAGAAGGGGAGCCTCTTGGAGTAACTGGTAAAGTTGCTTCCATTTGACCAGGAGGCCCATGTGTTCAAGCCGTGGAAACAACCTCTCTCAGAAATATGAGAAGACTGCGTACAATAGAACCATAGAACCTTGTGGTACGGCCCTTCCCCGGACCCCGCGCATAGCGGGAGCTTAGTGCACCGGGCTGCACTTTTTTCTCTCCCTCGCTATTTGCACGAGTCCAATTGATGTTCTGTTTACAAAATGACTGGTTTCTTGGTTGATTAGACTTTTTGACTCCGTCTCATGATTCTAATGGAATATTAAGCCATGAACAGTAAAAAGTGTTATATTCCTGGAGTAACAGAATTTCTTTATCCAATACCAGTTTCTTAACCAGCTGATTGATAAAAGGATAAAGTTCTCTGGTTTTTGAATATATAATGAGTTTTTTCATATCACAATCTTCTATAACTCTTTATATCGGTTATTCCCTTTCTTCCGTATTTATTCTGTTTAAACTTAACTCTAACTGGAAAAAGGCTGCCATGTTCATGGATAGCATGGCAAATCCAGGATTGATTTGCAAGTTGTACAATTAACAAGATCTGGGTATTTCAATTAGTCATCTATCTTCTTTACATTTTGATTGACTTATTGAAAAAAATAATTTTCTTTACCTTTTGATGGTCACCATGAATTATATAGAGCTTGTTTAATATCTGCCTCTCATGGAGTTGTAATTCCATGTTTGTATATTTTCAGAGTGAAAAGTCACACAATTTCAGTATTTGTTGGGGATGAAAGTGGTATAATAAACAGAATTGCTGGAGTTTTTGCTCGAAGGGGTTACAATATTGAGTCACTTGCTGTTGGTTTGAACAAGGATAAAGCTCTCTTTACCATAGTGGTCTCTGGAACTGAAAAGGTCTTGCAACAAGTTGTAGAGCAGCTCAACAAGCTTGTGAATGTCATGAAGGTTAGTCTTTATCATCTGAAATATCACACTGTATTTCATTGTTAACCTTATTAAATTTATCTATCTGGGTTTCTAAGAAAGTCTTTATAGTGGGAAGGTACCAATTTGATAAATTCTATAGGCTCTACTGCGTGCAGTTGTGTGTTTGTGCCTATGGCATGACTAGCCACACACATCAGTTACTCGTTTATACGTTGCTATCAATCGATCCCCTCTTAACTCACACAATATCTTCCTGCTTGTGATATGGTCTTGTAAAAACATTTATGGTGGTTATATTTGTAGGCAATCATTATTTGCAAAAGTTCTTTGAGACTTTTTGAAGAGGAAATTGTGATTTGTAAAATAGCAGTAGGTTTGCACACTTATTTTCCCTTGCCTTAGACATGCTAAACATGAAAACGATTAGTAACAATGTGCTCTCTCGTCCAAGCAATGGATTAGTTAAACTAGTACCTGGATAGACATTCTCTTAACTGGGATATGACTTGTTGTCAACTTCCCGTGCATAATCATCAAATCGAGGTATATCCTTAAATATCTTTGCACTTCAAAAAAAAAGAGACGTATTTATTCAATTCTTCTGCAGTGAAACAAAATTATATCTACACTATAATCAGTTGTCATAAAACATTCCATTCTTCCTAATTTGTTTTTGTATGATGTTTCAGGTGGAGGATCTGTCAAGAGAAGCACAAGTGGAACGGGAATTGATGCTCATAAAACTGAATGCAGACGCAACCACAAAAGCTGAGGTATACAGTACACCGCTTGCTTTCCATGTTTAACTTTGTTCCTATATCAGCAATATTTCTAAATAAATGAGTTGGAACAATCTTCCTATTGATTTATTTTTTGGGCCAAATTGTTGTGGGGGTAGCTTTTTTTCAAATTTAGATCTTTGCCATACTGCAGTTAGCCTATTAATCATCTATTTGCATGAGACACTCCAGCTAAGTCCGTTTACCCTCTGAGGTAACTAAATTGATCAAATGGGAAAGTAAAGAACTGGAAATCTTTCTCACCAAATTTTTCCTTAAAAAGTGCTGGAAATCTATGAAGTAAAGAAGGATCTAATTCCATGAAGATCCGTTGTAAACGAGAAAACGGGGTTCTTTTCCTTTTAGGTAGTAATTTGATTGCAGGCATATAATAAAAAACTGTTAAGGTTCCTAGGTTTTTAGCCTTCCTATCTTTCAATTACAGCTTATATGGAATGAACAATGTATTATTGTTTAAGAGATGGATTATGACGTGCTATTATTTTCTTCTTGTCTTAGTTTATGTACTATCTCATTATTTTACTTTGATATTTAGATCATGTGGCTGGTGGACATCTTCAGAGGAAAAATTGTGGATATATCAGAACACTTTCTGACTATTGAGGTGACTTCAATCTTCCCAATTAATACTGTGAACTAATGGTACTTAATGTTGTTTCAACTTATAAAAGAAACTACTTTATGTCATTTCAAATTAGATGCAATGTTTTATCAGCCAACTTGTAGCATTTTAAACTTTTGTGTACCAATCTTAATACAAAAATCAATTTAGCTATTTTAGTGTTGTGCTGCATGAAAAGTTATGAATTAAAATGAGATGGATGAATTATTATTTTTTATTGTTTATTTCCTTTTTAAATTTTATTCTCTTTGGCTGTGTCAATCTTTGATAACAGCCTATGCAACCTTGTCTATTTGCTTGTATTTGTTTTTTCATTTTCTATGGCTTGCTTTTCAGCCATTTTCTGTGCTGCCAATTCTGGCTGTTTACCAACGGTTCCCCATGTTTTTAGTAGATTAAGACCTGAAAAGATCTGAATCTGGAAGAAAAGAAACATAAATACTTGTCAATGTATGACGTCTCGACCCTAATATGTTTAAACTCAAAATAAATAAAAAGAGGTAGAGTAAGATATCTAGTAAAAAGTTGACTAGCGGTTGACATCGAAGTCTCATTGTCAATTCTTTAACTCAAGTATGATCTTTAGCTAGATTACCATTGCAAAGAGTTCAACTTCACTGCAGGTTTATTTCTTTAATCTATACCAGCATGATGTGTGTTGATATGTGTAATTTCATTTTTTGGCGCCAATCAAGTTCTTGTGCTTTTTTAAATAACAAGCAGATTTATCATCTTGTGGTTGACTTAGGTAACCGGTGATCCAGGGAAGATGGCTGCCGTTTTGAGAAATTTAAGCAAGTTTGGGATTAAAGAACTAGCCCGAACTGGGAAGGTACATTTCCAATGTTTGAAATGACTGATATATTCTAATTTTTGCATATATGCCTAAATGGTTTTGATGATTTTAGTTAACATGTTTTCTGATTGCATACGTCTAGGTTATAAGTTTCGTTTGAGTTTAAACCATTAACTTTTGGAGACCAGCTGTAGTGATCCAAGGTTATACGTTCTCTTTAAGGTTTGCTTATGATAAATGGGATATAAATTGAATAACTGGCTAAAGTTGAGGAGTCATATATTTCTCAGTTTATTTGTTATTAGTCAGATGTCGTCTCAAAATGTCTCGTCAACAATAATATTAAGGGTTTTCTTACAATACCTCTAGACTCTATAATACAGGCTAAGCCACTCAATGCAATCAAGTAGTTATTCTTAAAGATAAAAGGAAGGGATAACGTGATGCTGTTATGTATTGATCATTGTCACCACAGATTGCTCTGAGACGTGAAAAGATGGGTGAGGATGCTCCTTTTTGGAGGTTTTCTGCAGCTTCTTATCCAGATCTCGAAGAAAAAATTCCCAGTGTTGGTATCCTGAACAGCAAAAGTCAATCAATTGACAATGAAGCAAGCAATGATTCAGGGGTATATAATGTTCTCAAACACACTCTGGTTTAATTCATTTTCATGCATTTTTGGTATCTGATTGTATAATATACACTAAGCCTTGGTTGAGGTGGACATGCTTGCGAGTTCCATGAATTTCTTGTGGAAACTTGTAAGTGTCTTGCTACATGTTATGGATCTAATTTCATTTAACTAGCTTATTAGGAATTTCTTTTCTAGTTTCTATTTCCGACTTCTCATGATTTTTCCCTTTGGATGTGATTTTCATCGGCTAATTGTTAATCTTAAGTCATTACCTACATTAAGCTCCCTGAAAGATTTCAAACATAGTATTTCCAGTTGGTAAAATAAAATTTGTGATGTAAACAAAACAATATGTACAGTGTGAATGTTATGATATCTATTCACATTTCCATTTGCAAGTTTGAACTTTGTGATTTAGAAGAATCGATTTGCACAGAGAGAATGCTGTTTTCTTCCTAGGATTTTAATAAAAGGAAAAAGAGAAAATAGTTCTCTATCTCTACGACATAGGGGCGAGGTTTGCGTACACTCTACCCTCCCCAGACCCCACATGTGGGATTACATTGGGTATGTTGTTGAAAAGAAGAAAATAGTTATGTCATTATCTAATATTTCACTTCGAAATCTCTAGAAATTCCTAGTGGCGGAAGGGTGGGTATGAACTGGGCTTCTTATAGCCATCTTCCTCCTTGCTGAGAGCGAATCTAGAGGCCTTAGATTCGTGGATCATAAGAGTTAGGTTGCAGGTTGCTAATGAATGAAGTGCAATCTTGATTCTACGTTTCTCTTTTTTGATAAAGGCATGATATCTTGTCAAACAAATGTCAAACTCGTTTCAGTTTACTTTGTTACATTTCAGTAGGTCATCCATAATTTATTATAAGATTTAAGTTATCAAAAAAAGGAATTATTGATCGTCCATAGCTGTGTGAGCTGATGTCATTCATATTAGGCTCACATTTCTTCTGGTTTCCTGGTTCTATTTATGATGGTTTAAGGTGTTGAATTCAATACTGTGAATATGCATTCAATTTTAGCAAAAATACTTTAGGATATATTTTTGCGCTCCGATGTATGCTCCAATTTCAACATGTGCATGTGTGAGAATTCCTCTTTGATTTTCTTGCGGTGTTTAATTTAATCCAAAGTTAACAAATCTTCTTCTTTTTGGTTTTAATAGGGTGATGTTTATCCTGTGGAATCCAGTGATGAAATGTCAGTTAATCAAGTTCTTGATGCCCACTGGGGATATCTGTATGATGGAGATGTAAGGACTCAATCTGCTTCTCAAGATCAATATGATTATTTCTGTGTCTTCTGTGGAGAAACCTATAATACTATATCTGTCGGATTTCGAATCCCCACGTTGTAATCCCCTCCCCCATTTCCCCACCCCCTACCCCCTATGTAATAAAAAAAATTATTTTACATTATCAAAAAAAAGAAAAGAAGAGAAAGAATGTCGGAAAAAACTGTGCACATCCCTCCCGAATCCACATTCTAAATTCACATTTCAAGACAGACCTTTTAGTTAAACCAAGTGTTAATTAATCAAAGTGGAGGCATTGTTAGATAAGATCTATTGCCTTAGTCAATAAAAGTACCTTATGGAGGCCATTCTGCCAACGTGGTTCTTTTGGTTCCCTCTACATGCTGCAAATCTGATGATCATTTTGATACTTCAGTTGAGTGGGATTCGGTCACACACAATATCCATGCTTGTCAACAATACTCCCGGGGTCCTAAATTTGATAAGCGGTGTTATATCTCGACGAGGGTATAATGTTCAGGTTGTTTTTCCCACTGATTCTTGCTGCTTCCCTTACAATTTCTCTTCCTCTTGATTTTCTCTTATGAGCTTCATTTCGATGATTATGTTGCAGAGTCTTGCTGTAGGCCCTGCAGAGACGGAGGGGCTTTCACGCATTACAACGGTGGTCCCTGGAACTGATGAAACTATAGGGAAATTGGTCAAGCAATTTTACAAGTTGATAGATGTTCATGAGGTAAATTTACAAGTTGACAGATGTTCATGGGCTTGGGGGAAAGTTTACCTACCATGGAAACTCAAATATACTTGTATAAGAAGGGTCCATACTAGTTTTACTATTTGTTAGGAATTCTTTACTTTTCCTTCAATTGACCAGTGAGAATCCAGGTATTTAGCGGCCTAGAAATCTGATAAATGGTTTGTCTTAGTTTTTTAAAGTTCCCCACCTATATCTCTTAGAGTTGGTGCTTTTCTGTTCAATCTTCCCAGCAGTGCACTTAGCCAACTCTACTGTAGGTTTTCTATAACTTAAAAGACAGGGAGTATTGTACTTTCACCTTCCCTTACCATTAAGATCATAGTAATCAAAACCACACCTTCTCAATGAGAAACTAAAGCTTGTAGAGTGAAACAAAATTTTCAGCTTGAATGAGAATTTTACCCACTCTAAGAAATTTCACTCTTCTCAGATACGTACTTAAATCTTGCATTGGAGTTGTTAGATCAGAAAGATAATACAGTTGTGCTCATTTTTTTAGGTTCAAGATATAACTCATTTACCATTTGCGGAGCGGGAGCTAATGATCATTAAGGTAGCCGCCAATGCAGCAGCAAGGAGGGATGTCCTTGATATTGCCAGTATTTTCCGCGCTAAGCCTGTTGATGTGTCTGATCATACTGTAACATTGGAGGTGACTTTTTTATTCTTTTTTTCCTGGTTAAGTAACATTGGAGGTGATTTTTTTTAAAACTCTTTTTTTGTGTGTTCAGCTCTTTTCATGTTGTTACTTGTTGTATATTGGTATGCTTATAGAAGATTACATTTTTATTTTCAACTATGTCATACCCTTTATTTACATGTTCGCTCTAGCGATTTGTTACGCCAGTCAATCTGTTAATCATTAGTGCACACATGTTAACGCCATACTATTAACATACTTGGCTGGTGGCGCAGGGCATAGGCAAGATTTCGCACAAGCAGTGTCAGTTATTGTCACAATTCTGTTTGTAAATGGGTTTAAGACGGGTAGTGTTGTAGTTTTAAGGCTTTACTTCCAGGCCTATGATAGTTAATTGTGTATTATTTCCAAGTGGTGTCAGTTATTGTATAATACCTTTCTTGGCCTTTTGGCTAAGATCAAGTCCAGTTATTGTATATATGCATATTGCTTTCGTAAAAGGTAATATTTACACATTAAAAAAAAGCTCTTTGCGAAACAATGTCGGATGACACCTCTTACTAAGGGTGTCTCCACCGCTGTACGTGACTGCATATATCTGCATTTTCCTTCTCACGTAGACCTAATTATAAATGAAAAGGACTGCTCATGAATACTTGTGCCTTGTCTTCCCAGATCCCCATTTGACTTCTCTCTGAATCATGCACTTTTTGCAGTTAACTGGAGACTTTAACAAGTTGCTGGCATTGCAAAGATTACTGGAGCCTTATGGCATTTGTGAGGTTTGTTTTCCCAAACTGAATTTTGATTTGTCGACACGTATAGGCTGTGTCATCTTGAAAGTGTTATATGATTATATCCTGCATTTTGGGCAATCTGAGTTTGTATGTTTTCTGAACTGATATTTTGATCCCTCTCCCCAATGTTCGCCTTCTTGAACAAGTACAGAGCCATCCAAAGTTTAGCGCATGAATTTAGGACGTTTTTCTTGAAACCAGAAGAGATGAACCAAACATTGACTTATACAGGACTTGTTTAGCCTGTCAAAGATTCAGAAAGATTGCATATAGTTTTTTTTACTTTAATGGGTTTATTTTTGTGTTTTCCAGAAGTTGACTGCACTAAAATCAAACTTCAAGCACAGTTCTAAGTGATTGATATTGTGAAGTGTGTGGATTTAAAAGCTCCAATGATTATACTTCTCTTATTTTAGTGGCACGTGCGTTTCTAACTGTAGTAGCGATTTAGTTATTTAAGAAATAGATGAACGTAACATCAATCTTTATTGCTTAACATGACCGACCTCCTTTAAAGACAGACTGGGAATATCAAGTGCTAATCTGTGTTGTTTAATCTTCCAACTGCGAGATGAATGATGGTTTTAGCATGTTTAGCTTGTAACTAAGCTGATGAAAAAAGTAAGTTTAGCAGACCTTTGGTAAGCAGGTATGCTTATTAAAAATGGTTTAAAGGTGCTTATGGTTGTGTGGTGCTTGGGCAAGTTTTCTTGACCCAAATGAGAATGACCTATTGTCTAGACCAAGTCTAAACTGGCACTTAAATTTATCGAACAACAGTAAAGAGCTCAAGTGGTAGAACAAGATAGTAGAAGTCATTAAGCCACAACAGAAATTGACAGTAGCATAAGCAAAGCTTCAAAACTGTTACCCTCGAGTCATGAGTAGCTACCTTTTGATTCTGAGACATCCGTCTCTTTGAGCAGAACTTCTCCTGATGTATATTTGCCATGCGATAGCCGATATGATAGATATATGATGCTTGCAATGTAAAGACATTAATCAGATATGCTAAGGATGTGAAAGGTTTCAAGAAGATACCACTGATATACAGTCATCTGATCTGGAAACAGATACCTGGGAATAATAGACAAGTAGCTCAATCATACATTATGTGGTGTGATGCCCCTATGGCGATATACTGTGATGATCTGGAGTTATCTGCAGCATACCAGTGAAGACATTTTCGTAACTACTGGAGTATGAAGAAAAATATACATAAACTCTTGCATAACTTGTGCAAGTATTATTTAAGAGGAAAATAAAAAAGAGCAACCAAACATTGTATAAATCAATGATAAGTATTTTTGTGGAGGTTAACTCTCCACAAACTCCAACCAAACGACACCTAAAGTGAACAAGAACCCGTTCTTCAAAACCTGCTTCTGAGTAATGTTACCCTCTTATCCACATTGTTATTTTCTTTCATGCAGGTGGCTCGTACCGGGCGGGTAGCATTGGTGCGAGAATCAGGGGTGGACTCGACATACCTCCGGGGTTATGCTCTTAACTTATAGTACCAGTTAAATCTCAAAGTGTTTTAATGTGGTTGAGTTTCTATCTTGCTGACTTTTTCTGGTCTGAGAAGAGTTCAGTTGTATGCTATTTCTTGTGCGAGCAGGTACCTGATAAGTGACAGTTCTGTTGTATTATGTAGGCATTCATAGGATTTTAATTGAACAAAACTGACAACTCCAAAATGTGGAGTAGGGCCTATGAAGCGGAGTAATGTTGTATATTAATGCAGCTGGGATAAGTGCATGTCAAATATCTTGAAAATGTGTTCTCTGGAGTGTTTGTTTGTTTGTTCTTTTGTTTGTGGGAAGTTGTATTTTTCTGGATTGAATTTATAGTTTTGAAACTTAGAAGGAAATATGGGTGGCATGAATGGAAACTGTTAAATAAGGCAATATACACACAATATACATGTGTATATTGTGTATACCAATCTCGGATTCTGCCCAATTATGGTCCTCTTGGTTTTGGTAATATTAGATTAGACAATGTAAGAATATTGTATATTAGGAAAATATATGTGTAGTATATTGTAATGTATTTGTTACCTAAATTAGGATTATACACTACCATAATTGTAGAGTTAGAATTATGGTAGAATAAGATTTTAGGAATAGGAATAGGAATAAGATTCTCATATTTTGTAACTTGTATATATACCTATTCAATTAATGAAAATAATCAAGGGGATTATTTCTTTTATGGTATCAAGAGACTAGGTTTTACAAAAAAATTCTCTCCCAAATTTTTGACTCTTCTCGGCCGAGACCCCCCCCCTCGGGTTTCTCTCCCAAATTTCATCTTCCGCTCTCAAAAACCTTTCTTAAATTTCCCCTCCTTTGTTCTTTCAATATGTCTAAGAACAATTATCATTTTGCCCTCATGGTTTCCAACGTCAAGAACAGTATCCCGATTGTGTTTGAGATGGAAAACGTCCAATATGCGACGTGAGCGAAGTTGTTTAAAATTTACGCTGTATCTCATCAAGTTATCCATCACATAATTCCTCCCGCTACATCTCTTCCCGCGGAGGATCCTCAGCTACGGATTACCCTTGATGCTACCGTTCTCCAGTGGATCTATTCTACTATTTCGGTTGACCTTCTACAAATGATTATTGAGCCGGATACCACGGCTATGACTACTTGGAATAGATTGCGTGACATATTCCAAGATAACCAACACTCACGTGCCGTCACACTTGAGCAGGAATTCTCCCTCGTTCGCATGGAAGAATTTCCTAACGTATCTGCTTATTGCAAGAAACTTAAGGAGTTGGCAGATCAACTTCGTAATGTGGGCGCACCTGTCACAAATAATCGTCTGGTTCTACAATTGGTTGCCGGCCTTTCGGAGGCCTATAATGGCGTTGGAACTCTCCTACGTCAAAGCAACCCTCTTCCCGCCTTTTATCAAGCTCGCTCCATGCTCACTTTGAAAGAAGCCGATTTGGCTAAAAAGGTGGCTACCGGAGCAAGCCCCGTCGTCATGATGGCGTCCTCCCCAAGTTCTTCGGGTTTTGTTGAGAATTCAGGCCAAAATCGTACCCATGGTGGCGGCAAAAATAAGCGCAAGAATAATAACAAAAATCGCGGGGGCAAACGCGGTGGTTTCGGTTGTCAACAAGTAGGCAGTGGGCCCCGTCCAGTGAACAGTGGCCCACCGCCCCCTGGTCCCAGCAGTGGGGCCCATGGCGCGGGGGGATGAGGCGGTGGGCGTGGGCCGGCGGCCCATCGCCCGGCGAATTCCCGGCGGCCGGTGGGGCGGCCGGCCTTTCGGACCCAACAACCAGCAGTGGCGGCCCATTGGCCAGTGGCCCAGCAGCGCCAGTTCCAGCAGCTACGACCCAATTCAGTCCCGTCCTGGAATACTTGGGCCCCGACCTCCGCAAGCCCATCATATAGCAGGCCCCACTCAGACCGATATCAAGGCCGCGATGCACACATTGGGTTTGACTCCAAATTGGTATATGGACACCGATGCCACTACTCACATGACTTCCGACTTATGTACTCTCTCATCTTATTCCAATTTGAGCACCCCTCGGGGTATAATTGTTGGTAATGGCAATTCGATTCCAATTCAAGGTTATGGTCAGAAAACATTGTCTCCCCCCAATCCACCACTTATCTTGAAAAATACTTTACATGCCCCCAAATTGATTAAAAATTTAGTGTCTGTCCGAAAGTTCACCACTGACAATTCCGTTTCTGTTGAATTTGATCCTTTTGGTTTCTCTGTGAAGGATTTCAAGACGGGGAGTCATCTCATGAGGTGTGATAGTAGGGGGATCTTTATCCTATCATGCCCGGTTTCAGTCTATCGAGTCAAGCCTGACCGTCAGCTTTTGCAGCCATTTCTCCTTCCGTATGGCATGCTCGCCTTGGTCATCCGGGCTCTTCTATTTTATCAGTTTTAGATAAAAATAGCTTCATTACTTGTAAGAGTCGTACTCAAATTTGTCAATCTTGTTCGTTAGGAAAAAGTGTTAAGTTGCCATTTGTGGACTCAAATTCTCATACTTCACAACCTTTTGATATTATCCATAGCGATTTATGGACGTCTCCTGTCCTAAGTTCGTTAGGTCATCGATATTATGTTCTGTTTTTGGATGATTATTCTAAATTTTTGTGAACGTTTCCAATTGTCAATAAATCTCAAGTGTTTTCTGTCTTCATAAAATTTAGAGCATTCATTAGAACACAATTTGAAAGAGAAATAAAAAATATTCACAGTGATAATGGGAAAGAGTATGACAATAGGGTGTTTCGGGAGTTCTGTGATAATAATGGGATAAATTTTCGATTTTCGTGCCCTCATACATCTTCTCAAAATGGGAAAGCCGAACGCAAAATTCGTTTCATAAATAACATTGTCCGCACTCTCTTACTTCATGCTTCCGTACCCCCGTATTTTTGGCATCATGCTCTGCAAATGGCAACATATCTCCTTAACATAATTTCGTCCAAAGGTCTGACATATTCTTCCCCCCTCCAAATCCTATATAATAAGAACCCTTCTTATTCTCATCTTAGGATTTTTGGGTGCTTGTGTTATCTGTTATTCCCATCCGCCACAATTAACAAACTTCAGGCTCGGTCTACACCGTGTGTATTTTTGGGTTATCCGTCTAACCATCGTGGTTATAAATGTTTTGATTTATCTAACTAGAAAATTATAATTAATCGCCATGTCATTTTTGATAAAATTCAATTTCCTTTTACGAAAGATCATACTCCCGAGCCTAGGTTGTATAATTTTTTGGATGATGGTATATCTCCGTATATTACTCATCATTTTTCGGACATGTCCCGCACCCAAAATCCTCCAGCGGGCCTACGCCCGGTGGACCCACTGTTCGGTCCGTGCTTCCCATTGCCGGAACCAGTTCTAGCGAATGGGCCAGTCCAGCCCAATTTTGGAACTGTTCCAGTTTCGGCTCCAGATTCTCGTTTTGGGCCAGCAGGCCCACTGCTTGTTGGCCAGTCAGTCCCGAGCTCAGCAAATTCCCAAAATGTACTAAATACTTCCTCGAGTCATAGATCGGTCACTCGTAGTCAGCGGGGTATTTTTACACCTAAATGACATTTTAATTTACATTCTAATGTCTCTAAATCTCCTTTGTCCCGTAATCATGTGTCCGCCTTAAACGACCCGAATTGGAAAATTGCTATGACCGATGAATATAATGCTCTTATTGATAATAAGACGTGGGAGTTGGTGCCCCGTCCATCTGATATTATTGTTATCAGGTCTATGTGGATTTTTGCTCATAAGGAGAATTCAGATGGGTCATTTGCTCGACATAAGGCGCGACTTGTGGGTGATAGTAAGACTCAGCAGGTTGAGATAGATTGTGGTGAGACGTTTAGTCCAGTGGTCAAACCGGCTACCATTTCCACTGTGCTTAGCTTGGCTCTTTCAAAGACTTGGCCTATTCATCAGTTGGATGTCAAGAATGCTTTCCTACATGAGGATCTCAAAGAAACAGTCTATATGCATCAACCGTTGGGTTTCAGGGATCCCAACCGTCCTCATCATGTTTGTTTGTTGAAGAAGTCCTTATAACTTAAGCAGTCTCCACGGGCCTGGTATACGAGATTTGCTGACTTTGTTTCGACCATTGGGTTCACTCACAGCAGGTCAGATAATTCCTTGTCCATCTACCGTCATGGGTCGTCCTTGGCCTACATTCTGTTGTATGTGGATGATATCATTCTGACTGCCTCTTCCGATGCCTTGCGCCGGTCTATCATGGCCATGCTCAGTTATGAGTTTGCTATGAAAGACTTAGGGCCCTTGAGTTACTTTTTGGGGATTGCCGTCAAGCGTCATTCCGGTGGTTTGTTTTTGTCTCAACGAAAGTATGCTGCTGAGATGTCATCCTGTAAGTCCACTTCCACTCCAGTTGATGCAAAACCCAAGCTTAGTGCCGTGACATGAGCACCATACGAGGATCCGACCCGCTATCGCAGTCTTGCAGGGGCCCTCCAGTATCTTACCTTTACCAGACCAGATATTACGTATGCTGTTCAGCAGGTGTATTTGTTCATGCATGATCCCAGAGTTGAGCACATGAATGCAATCAAACGCATCATTCGGTATACTCAGGGGACACTGGATTATGGTTTGCACTTATATCCTTCATCTACATCCACACTTGTCTCATACACAGATGCTGATTGGGGTGGTTGTCCCAACACCAGACGGTCGACGTCGCTCGTATGTTCCTTGGCAACAACTTGGTCTCCTGGTCAGCGAAGCGTCAGGCAACTCTATCACGCTCAAGTGCAGAGGCCGAATATCGAGGGGTAGCAAATGTGGTCTCCGAATCATGTTGGCTACGTAATTTGCTTTTGGAGCTTCATTGTCCTATTCAGAAGGCAACCTTGGTATATTGCGATAACATTAGTGCCATCTACCTTTCAGGTAACCCGGTTCAGCACCAACGCACTAAGCATATCGAAATAGACATTCACTTTGTCCGTGAAAAGGTGGCTAGCGGTCACGTTCGAGTATGCCATGTCCCATCTCGTTATCAAGTTGTAGACATCTTTACAAAAGGTCTACCAACAGTCCTTTTTGAAGATTTTAGGGACAGTCTCAGCGTTCGAAGACCGCCCGCTATGACTGGGGGTGTGTGTTAAATAAAGCAATATACATACAATATACATGTGTATATTGTGTGTATACCAATCTCGGATTCTGCTCAATTATGGTCCTCTCGGTTTTGGTAATATTAGATTAGATAATGTAAGAATATTGTATATTAGGAAAATATATGTGTAGTATATTGTAATGTATTTGTTGCCTAAATTAGGATTATACACTACCATAATTGTAGAGTTAGAATTATGGTAGAATAAGATTTTAGGAATAGAATAGGAATAAGATTCTCCTATTTTGTAACTTGTATATATACCTATTCAATTAATAAAAATAATCAAGGGGATTATTTTTTTCAGAAACATTCAATTATTTAGGCCGATTGTTTGGGCCATTTTTTCATGTAAGCGAACCATGCATAATTTTTAGGCCTTTATACGGCAATGCAAATTTGATGGATTGGGAAAAGAATCTTATTTCATGCCATATGTGCTATATTTAGCTCTACGAAATTAAATATCATATTAATTCAAACGTTAAAGATAGTTTATTGGTTAAAACTTAAAAGTAATAAAAAGTCAGAGGGTGTTCACCCTTTACTTGGAGTCGAGGAGGTAAAACTTTACGTATTCATCAATGCGCAAAAATATTTTTGCATTTGTTATCAATGATTGCAAGACACGTCTTTTATATACACGCTACAACGTCCATGATCAAGTGATATGTGAGAAGATTACCAAAATAAAAAGACATGATTTAAAAGACGTACTTATTATTTAAACGAAAAGTAATAATTGAATTAATGAAAAGGGTTTGAAACAAAAATCCCAAATAAGCATTCCTTACCGCGAGAAAAAAATTTGAAACAAGGATAAAGCTACACTATGGTGTATGGGTGTGTTCGGTATATTTTCTTGGAAAATGAGTTCTTGAAAAAAAGTGAATTTTATTTATTTTCTCATGTTCGTTTGATTAGTGAAAAATAAGTGAATTTCTTACTTAATTTCTCATGTTCGGTTGGTTAGTAGAAAATATTTGTGGAAAAATACTCACCCAAGCCCCATCGAACTCACCTCCCCACACATCCCACGACTCACCACCCACCTCATGGCCACCACCCAACCAAATCCTACTCTACCACCCTCGAACACACTTCTTCTTCACCCACCCACCCCCACCACACCCAACCCTACCCCACACCACCATTCCACCTAACCCCCCCCCCACACCCCATCACAATATTTTATTTTATTTTACAAAAAATAAGATTTTTTTCTTACCCCCGCCCCCGCCCCCCAACCACAACACACACACCAAATTTAACCACACAAAATTTTTATAATTTTTTTTATAAAAGTAAAATAAAATGTATGAACTTAGAAAATTCGGGAGGGGGTAGGGGTGTCCATGAGGAGGGAGAGGGGGTGGGGGCGGTGGAATGGTGAGTGGTATAGAAACAAAAAAAAATTAAACTCTTTTCTAAAAAAATTAATTTTTTATGGAGGGGGGGGGGGGGGGAGGGGGGGAGAGGTGGGGTCGGTGTAAACCAAAAATAAACTTTCTAAAACTTTTTTAAAAAAAAACTAAAAATTTCGGAGGGTGGTAGGGGTGGGTCAGGGGAGCTGGGTGTTTGGTCCCGCATCAGGGTGGGGGTGGGGGGAATGGTGTAGAAAATAAAAAAAAAGAATTTAAAACTTTTTTAAAAAAAAATTGGGGTGGGGGTGGTGGTGGTGGGAGAGGGGTTAGGAGGTGGGGTGGTGTAGAAAAAAATGGGAGGGGGAATAGGGGCAGGGGGTTCGCAGCGTTGTAGGGGAAGTGGTGTAGAAAACAAAAAAAATTTAAAAAAAAATTAATTTTCTTTGGGGGTGGGGGTTTGGATGGTGTGGGTTGTGCATAGGGTGTTCGGGTGGTTGGGGTTGGATTGAGTGGGGATGGGTAGTTGGTTGAATGTCACTCAGAGACTTATTTTCCCTTACTTTTATTACGAAAATCATTTTTCAAATTTTTTGAGGAACTTGTTTTTCTAAAGAAAATATTTTTTAAATATTTGACTAAACGAATATGAGAAAATTGAAATACTGAACACACCCGATGTGGAGGATGTTTTATTGTTCTTCGCCGAAAAATTATATTTAATAGATAAGTCAAAATTAATTTATATATATTGATATAATAATTTTGAATTCATGAAGCTCTAGCTTAGCATGAACATGGTTTAAAACTTAAATTAAAAAAAAAAAAAAAAAGAGGGGTTCAAAATTCATTAGTTCTTTATTTATTTGACATTTTCTTTCTTGTAATAAGAGGCAAAACGACGACGTGCCAGCTCTTACTTTAAAAAAGCATTGGAATTATTAAATAAATGAGAAAAGAAAATTCTGGGTATCGCCACTGCCCATCCGTCGTCGTCGCCGTCGCCGATCACCGGTGCTAGTCACGGCAGCAAATGTAAATTTCCTCTCTATATCTCTCTCTTTATGTATATATACATATATATATGTATGTGTGTATACATACATTATATATTTATAGCGGGAGCTTTGTGCAAACATACATATATATTTGGACAAAAAATCATTACAAATTTAGTTGTTGAAATTCACGCTCGATATAGTCCTATAAAATCAAGTTTTTAATGCAAAATCACCGATTCATATGCTTTGCTGATTGATTTTTTTTTTTGATTACCTGATATATATTTTTTATTTTTTATTTTACAGTATTGAGGTGCTAAATATAGTGTAGAATGGAGATGAAATGTGGCAATGAAAGTGAAAAAGAGATGAGCTTTAGATGTGTTCAGTGTGGATTCTCAGTCACAACTCTGTACATACAGTATTCTCCTGGCAATATCCGCCTCATGAAATGCGTATATTTTCTTTCCTTTCCTTCGAATTTCATCAATAGCATTATATTCTTAGTGGGCGTTTGGACATAAGAAATTGTGAAATTTGGAAAAAAAGTAGTACTCCCTTTGTTTTCAAAATGTTTTACTTGCCTTTTTAGTCCGTTTAAAAAAGAACGTCTCTTTCCTTTTTTGGTAACTCTTTAATTTCAACTTGACACATGGTATATTTAAGACCACAAGATTAAAGAGCATTTTGGTACATTCTACATATCTTTAGTTTAAGATTACAAGATTCAAAAGTCTTATTTTCTTTCTTAAACTTCGTGCCAAGTCCAAACCGGACAAATATTTTGAAACAGAGGGAGTATTTGTTTTCTAGTTGAAAATGCTATTTGAAAATTGGAGTTGTTTTTGAATTTTTGTGAGTAATTTGGAATGAAAATTGTGAAAACTGCTTTTTGGAGAAGTTGAATTCCGGAAAATCTGTAACAATTCTATGTCCAAACAGCTTTCCGGAATAATGTTCTGGAAAAAAGTGAAAACTCTCCATGGCCAAATGGGCACTTATTATTTTTCTGGGATCGAGCTGTTGTTGTTTAAATCCAATATTCAAACCAATATACTAGTGCTTATTGTAACATTGATTTGGATGCTCTACTTTGTGCAGGGAAATTGCAAAGCAGTTGCTGATGAGTATATTGAATGTGAACTTATGGTAATTGATACAATTATTTTCTTAAAGGGTGTGTCCGGTATGAAGGAAAATCTTGAGGTGATTAGACGGGATATGGAGCAGGCGCAACTTACTGAGGACATGACCTTAGATAGGGGGTTGTGGAGGACACAAATTAGGGTAGAAGGGTAGTAGGTAGTCGAGCGTAGTCCTACTTACACTTACAAACTGGTAGTTATGGTGTTATTACTGCAGGCATGCTTAGCATATCATACGAATAGGCGTAGTATTGCTTTATAGTCTTCTCTATTTTTATTTCTTTTGCTATGCATTCTTTAATGTACTTGGTTTATCTCATTTATCTGCGTTAGTTACTGCTTCTCTTTCAGGATGCGATATCATGGCGTATTCGCGTTTGCTATCAGCATTTTCTTACTGCCTACTGCTTTAATTTTTTGACCGGGTCTGACTGTTTTTTGCTTTGCTTGTCCTTAGCCGAGGGTCTCTTGAAAACAACCGCTCTACCTACCAAGGTAGAGGTAAGGTCTGCGTAGATTCTACCCTCCCCATACCCCAACGTGGGATTTCACTGGGTATGTTGTTGTTGAAAAATATTTTCTTGGAAAAAGTTTCCAGGAAAGTAAGTTAGTTTCTTACTTATTTTCTTGTGTTCGGTACGTAAAGTCTGCGTACACTCTACCCTCCCCAGATCCCACTTGTGTGATTATACTGGATATTGTTGTTGGTACGTAAGCAAAAAATATCATCCTATAAGCATTTATATATAATCTAGACAAATACTATGAGGATGGTCGATGGATGGGAGTGGGTGGGTGGTGGGGGTAAGAGTGGGGGAAATATGAGGTGAATTCTAGGGCGGGGAGAAGACAATTGATGTGAAATGCCACTTGTAGGACTTATTTTCCTACTTCCATTAGGAAAGTCATTTTTTTCATTTTTAAGGAACTTGTTTTCCTACTTCCATTTGGAAAGTCATTTTCCTCATTTTTAATTCCAAAATTTTTGACCAACCGAACATGAGAAATTTAGAAATCACTTTTCAGAAAATGTTTTCCTCCATACCGAGCACGCCCAAAAAAAGAAAAAGAGATATATAATGCGAGTTCTATGTATAGACTTCATTTTTGGTTTAGTTCCTAATTGTTTGTTTTTGGAATGTAGATATTGGTTATTGACCTGATTTTGCATAAAATTAGAGCCTACAGACACTTGTTCTACAACAGGTTCTCTCAAGGGACTTTGGATAATGAGGTACCTGATAGTGTATTTCTAGTTCATTATTTGCTATGTATATGTAGACATGGTTTGAAGGGGAGCCTTGGAGTAACTGGTAATGTTGCTTCCATGTGACCAGGAGGTCATGGGTTCAAGCCGTGGAAACAGCCTCTTGCAGAAATGCAAGGTTAGACTGCGTACGATAGACCCTTCTGGTCCGGCCCTTCCCCGGATCCCGCGCATAGCGGGAGCTTAGTGCACCAGGCTGCCTTTTTTTTTAATTTTTTATGTAGACATGGTTACAAACTCATCTTATTCTCCTTTTCTTGTTTGATTTTTTTTTCTTGATTCCGTTGTGCAGGTCTTGTTGTGGAAATTATCCCTGGGCTTCCTTATTTTAGATGCTTGTATCCTTCTAATCTCCAGTTCATATTCATCGATATGAGGTGTTTTTCTATTTTCTGTGTATTTAAACATTTCAACAAATTAATATGGATAGATATATTCCTTTTTGAAAAGGTAAGTGTTATTGATATAGCACAAAGATTGTGCCTGAGTACACCACCAAAAGTTCAAAAAACAAGAAAAAACTGAAACCCTCTATTGTAATCTATCTATGCTCTGTAATAAGGTTTCCGCATCATTTAAAAAATCCATCCTGATCTAACTAAATAACAAATACTGTCAGATTTGATCTTTAGAGTATTGTTAGCTTGACCTTCAAAAAACTCTTCCGTTCCTTTCCTTCCATGATTTTTAATTCTAAAGTCTTTCTCCTTGACATGGTGTATGATTATTTTCAATTATAGGTGTGCTAATATTTTCTCCTCTTTATAAAAAAATATTTTCTCTTCTTGTGTGTGTATGATTTTAGTCTCGGGGACAACGTATTAAACTATTGGGCTTTATTGAACTAAGACCTTTATTTAAAACATGCATTGTTTAATGGCCTTAACTAGTAAAGACCAAATGTTGGCGGTATGCACAACTCAAGATGAGAGGAGTTTGCCTGCAAGCTTTGCCTCATTTGTGGGACTTTGTGGAAAGGTGTGTACCTTGAAGTCTGTATCAGTTCTATTTCGCTGCCTATCCTCTCCTCCTGTCGATCTAGATATTTGCTTTAAGCATAATGTGATGGTTACTGTTGTTAGGTGCTCATGGGAGTCTTCTTTGGGAATCTCATGTTCCTTGGCATAATTCTATTTGGCACAAGGAGGTTTCTGAATGCAAAAAAAGGAGATTCAAGGTAAAAGATTTCCTTCATCTAATATTTTTTTATGATGTTTAATATTCTCTTGCCCAAAATAAATGTCCCTTTTCCTCCTTTTTTTGGATATTCATAAATGTTTGACGCGATTTACTTGCATATTATTCTACAAAACGTTCTAAACAGAACTTCCTGTTGGGTATGCTCTAACCATTCTGTCAGCACCACGTTGAGCCTCTATATACTTTACAATCAATAAGTACATGTGATATGCTGATTAAAAGCCATTTAAGTATAACAATTTTGTTAGCCTTCAGATAAGGTTTTTACGGAGCTTTAGAGTTTCTAGTGTCACTGAGTTTTTCTAAACCTATCTAAGACTTGATTCGCTAATGTTCTTACTGAGTTGAGAATTAATAATCCTAACTTTCTTTTTACATTTAATTCAGAAAAATATTTAAAATCAAGGATTAGGTGGTGAAGAATGATACGCTGGATTTGGTGCTGAGATATTTCTAATGAGAGAAGGTAGGGTAATTAGTCTCCAAGTCCAAATGATCCAACTAGTAGGGGTTGGCTATCTGAATCCTCTCTATTCATTTTGTTCCACGTACTATGTGGACTATTCTAAATTGACTAGTTTTACGTTGTATGTCAACCTACCGTACTCTTTTATTTCGGGTTGGCTCGCACAGGTGGAGTCATTAAGGATCAGATGAGTACCTCTCTAATAATTTAATTGGAGAACACCTTTCATGTGAGTAGAGGTTTTAGTCTAAATAATTTCCTCAGACATTCAGTTAACATATTAATCATTGGAGCTGAAGTTGATTATGATTATTGTTTACTTGGATTTAAATCAACAGGTGTAAGCATATATTGCTTTCGATCCTCGTTTCGAGTTACTTCAAGATTTTTGTTATTGCCATGATGGTATGTTCCTAGCTGTCATTTGGCCATATTGTATCAATTACTTGGAGACTTTCTTGTTTCACAGTAATACTTTTTTACTAATGATTTTATCTATTTACAGGTGTGGGAATTTCCCTCTTCCGTTGTTTTCATCATTAAAATGTTTATCGTTTCATCTAATGCACTGGCATTACTGGGTAAGAAGTTCTTTTCAAAATTAATTTGAAATTTGAAGTACGTGAACGAAGACTATTGTCAGTTTATGAAATTCGTCTGACAGTGGAGATTTAACCTTGGCCGTGAGAGCTTTCTGTTTCTATCTCCAATGTAGACACTTAGGTCATTCAAGTTTAATCTGAGTCTAGGCTAACATACATGGTCTTCTATTTATTTTATTTTTTGTATATTCTTTAACTGTGGGCGAAATATGTGTACATTAAAGCACAGAACCTCTTAGTCTTTTGGTGTAAAAATGAAAATGTACAGGAAGTAGATACGATGGTTTATTTCCTCATTTCTTTCATATGTAGCTAGTATACTAAAAATGGTTGTACTACTTATCCTCTGCCCTCTCTGGGTGCTCTTTGATACAATTTTCATTACTTCTTCAAAAAGAAAATAATATTTATGCTCCAATTGAATTATGAATCAGGGTTGGGGAATCAGTGTGGACTTAGGCATTAAATTTTCGAGGCCAGAGCTAATTTTTCCCATTTTGATAGTTTGGTGTGCTAGGTCTGCCCGCTAGTTTAGACATTGAGTTGCCTGCTCATGTAACTTTTAGTAAATTTTCTTGAATTTAGTTAAATGTCATTGGTTGTGTCCCTCTGGAAATCCTGAGATGAAAATACATGCTTTGTGACTTCGGGCGTGAAGGTATTAGTTGGTAGGATTCATCAGAGCCTAGAGCCGTTGACGTTTTATCCTTCCTCTGAGGAGTTAATGCGTTGGTGTACAAACTAACATTGGCATCTTAGAGATAGTATTTTATGTTTTTTTTAAGAATTTAGAGGTTTTGATCAGTATAACAAACATTAGCATAGTTATGGTGAGACCTGATTGGGCATAAAGCACAACCTGGAATACACATGGCTACAGTATGGTCTGGATTGTTGAAGTTGCAGGGAAGAAAATGAGGAAACAGAATGTGGCGTTTGAATATTGACCAGGAGTTAAATTGCTGTCTCACTGCCAAACATTTGGTCATCAAAAGATAAATACTGTTGGCACTGCCTTAACCGTTGAGTTAGGTTGATAGCTATTCAGATATGGAACATTTAGAATTCAGATTAGAATTATATTAATAGAGTTGTCTGCAGGTTGGTCCTAGTTATCACTAATATTCCTATAGTATTTAATGGGTTCTCATGGGTCATATCTTGGTTTTAATAGTAGCTTCGTGGTGTCTTCTACCTTATTGTTCCTGCTTCTGAATCTTAATGATGACCCAAATAAGCCAATCGTTGGCACCTATTTTTTTTTTCCCTCCATAACAGCTTATGCATATCCTATGGTGGATTTTTTAGCTTTTGATTGGGGTTTCAAGGGCTTGATAAAATCTCTTCTGCAGAGGAACTTTCTTTTTCATCAAAGAAGATCTTTTCTGTACAAGTTTGATATTTGTTTCAGTGTTCTGATTGGTATGGTCTTTCAGAGACTTATGGCCTTGCAAACAAGAAGCAAAAACATTTTATCCGACTTCTCTATGCATCTAATAAATATCAACTACTTTGTTCTGACTCTTATCAGAAGACTTAGTATTCTGTGTTTCCATTACATACTTTACCCTATTGTGAACCAGTGATCACGGATGACCGCTTGATTAGATGCATATGGATCTGCTTTGCTGCACATGCAACGAAAGTCCTTGTTACTCAAGGTCTTGGAGCATATCGAAAGCTAGTTCTTTGGTAGTCAGTTGTCAGAGTTCATAAGTGCATACTTTTTAAAATGGTTGCATCTGGCATTGGCTTGAGAGTGACTTCAAATGCCAAATGGTTCAGGTAATGCAACAGAGTTACTTATATCACAATCCCCTGCTTTGATCTTCAACAACTTTTGGATCTAATATATTGTGTTTGATATGTTGGTTTTAGGCTGAAAGATCTCGCCCTGCATTGCTTCTGAGGGGTGTAAATCAAGGCTTTTAGAATCGTCTGATTAGAATTGAGTACCCTGAAAGCTCCTCATTTCTTTTGCTTTTGACATTTCCTACCCGTCGCTTGTCCACCGTACTAGAATAAGCAAGCTGGTGTTCTCAGATAGGAAAATTTGAGTCTGCTGATCGCTGAGATGCCTACGTCAAACATGGAAAGGGGCATTGATACACTTATTACGATAACACTGTTTTATTTTTTTCACGTTTCCAATAAAGATGTATGTTCTCTGGATAATAGTCCATTTAGAATGTAGGTTAACATTTAGAACCAGGAGAACATCTATTAACACTATTATTTTGTTATGCTTGATTTCTTTGTTTTTCATCCATTTTCATCCTTTTGCTGGTGTGGTTTTGAAGGAGCTACAATATAGGCTAGTCTATCTATGTAAAAAGTTTGTTGAGCATAGGGAATAAAAAATATGGTTATTCCGTTTCATGTGGCATGAGGGGAAACATTCAATTAACAGGGTCTTGGTTATACATATATTATACATGGATAATACATGTGCCGGTTATTTTTAGTTTAAGCGGTTGACGGCTATTTTTGTTTATTCTTCAATTAATTACGCTGGATTGGAGCTGATCATTTTCTTGCAAGGGAATCACAATTTAGGCTTTTGTAAGACTGCTGATTTGACGAGTCAAAGAAGGAATCTTATTTCATACCGTATGAGATATATGCCTCCGATGGTAGTCTCTGTCTCAAATTATACGTTGTGCTTTCTAAAATTAGAGATAGTTGTCTCAAATCTCATTTTATGTGGTATCATATGACTTGACGAAGAAATGTTAAACTTTTGAAATATGTGGTCTAAAACAAATTTTAGACAATTGTGTGACTATAAATCATTTCATTAAGGGTAAAAGGAAAATTTTGGGGACATGAAATGGTGCCACATAAATTGAGACAGAGAGTATTTTAGTAGTTCAAGATAAAATATATTATTCTCTTTCTACAACACTTCAATTACGGGAGATAACACATAAATAAAGTAAATATTAAATGAAGTAAAATTATATCTTAAGATATAAATAAGGGTAAATTATTCAAACCTCTCCTAATTAATATTTTCTTAATGGACATGTTAGAGAGAACACAACAGATAATTTAAGACGAAGGGAGTAGTAATTTTTACAGAAATTTTCGACCATTGTCCCAGACAATTGTTTAGTAAAGAGTTTAACTTATATTGAACATCAATCTTTTTTTCAAAAATGATTTTTACAACTGCTTTTGATTATACACTGGATTGATTTTTTAATTTTTCTTTTTTGAAGATGAGCTTCAAGTTTGAAAAAATAATTCTGATACAAGTAAGCTTTTTTTTTTCCGCTCACAAAGCTTTTTCTTTTCAAGTAAAATGCATGTCCAAATACAACTTTAACTTCCAATATCCCTTTGTCAACTATTTTTCAAATATCATATTTTTATGTACAAACACCTACTAAAAATTATACTGTCAGGAAAAGATATCTGAAAGTAGCTCAACATAACAAAAAAAAGTTGTAATTTGAACAACTAAAATATGTTATTTGCTCATCTACCACAACAGGTAAATATGACATAATACTGTAAAAATTCTGTACACCATAAGTGTATACAAGTAAAAATAGAACAATTTCCCCCCTTGGTGTTTACAAATCTCCAATTTCTTCTCCTAATTCTCTGCAGAATTCCCAGTTTAAGTTTAGGGTATCCTTGTTGAAGCTGACCAATTCGACCATTTTTCTTGCAAGAGAACCATAGTTTAGGCTATTGTAGGAGTAAGGCAATGCAGATTTTATGAGTTGAAGTTATCTAGTGAACAACCAAATACATATTTTATATTAAGTATTTTCCATATTTAATCCAATAAATCAAACATCTATAAGAAAAATATTATTCACCAAATGATTCTGTTATTATTTAATCCTGATATTATAATACCGACATTATAATCTCGGTATTACTTGTTTGCAAAATACAAAATCCTAAACATATTTAATTTCCTACGACTTTGAATTGTTCTTCAACACAAATGACCCTAGTATTAATTCACTGATAACAAGAAGAGCAGTCCCCATTCCTTGTTTTTCATTCAATACAACCCCAGTAATTGCATATATGCAGTGCTAATAAAAAGAGAGAAATAAACAAAATAACAATAAAAAAACACACGGCTAGAGAGAGGGAAACATATCCCATGCCTCTTTTCCTGTTAAAAGTTTTTAACACACATTTCTCCTCTCCCAAAACATAAAATTGTAGAAACAAGAAGTGTACCAAAAAGAATACTCAAGAGGTTTAATCCCACACAACTTTAGATGGGTGCAACTCTCCTCTTGGAATGTGCAAACTCACTCAAATACCTTACATGGTTACATTCACAACTAGCTCTATGTTATTGCAAGTGTTCAATTTATGCTATACACTGTTCAAAGTGACTGCCTGAAAATTCAAAAGCGGCCCAACCCAAAAGAATTTGACATATTCAATGAAAATTTCCTATTGAGAAGCCGCACACTAGTCCCTTCGGTGACTATTTACATACACACATTGCTTTGCAGGTTCGTTGTATTGAAACACAAATCGGATGTGGGTGTGGCTCAACGTGGAGATATGCAAGGACTGTTTAGATTTATTAGGTCGTCAACAACATCAAGGGAAAAGCCAAAATCAGAGCGGCGAAGGACATTTGGCTGTGAACGGTTAGAGTTGTTGGGGCCAACCTCTGCTGGCAAAGGCTTGCTGGAAAAGCAGTGGCGTACACGGACACGGTGACATTTTCTTTCCGTTGAGAAGCAACCACGGACATTGATTGCTAATATAACTTCCTTATCCTTGGCATCTTCACACCAAGAGTTTTGAGGAATCCCATCAACAAATTCCTCAAGTGTCTGGCGGTCTTCATGGTGAACTGAAATCTCAACAGTTTGGTCAGGTGTAATGACGCCAGCTGCAGGATTAACCTGTTGAAGTTCAACCCAAATGCATAAGATTCTTAAAAAGCCAATATTTAGAGTGCAAAATTTAGCTCATGAGAAACTGTAAATAGATCTTCTTTTAAGAATATACTAGAATAGCAGATTTTGAAGATACACTGGGACCCTAAACCCTTTCTCAAAACGGAACTTGGTGTTGGTCTAACCATATCTAAACCAGTAAACTGTAGTTCTTAATAAGTCATTTCACTCATTTACTACTAATTTCGTCTTCTCATTTAGATAAAAAAGATGTTCCACTGCGACATTTTCTTTACTTTCGTCTTCTGCAACACAGACAAATAGAAGGCTATGCATAAGTTCTTGAGCCGAGGGTCTTTCGAAAACAGCTTCTCTCTCTCCACGAGGTAGGGTAAGGTCTGCGTACACTCTATCCTCTGAGACCACACCTCTGGGAGTACACTTTGGTATGTTGTTGTTGCATGTATACTTAGTTCTTTGTGGTCTAGTTGGCTTTAAGGGAAAAAACCATGGTCCCAACCAAATAAGTTGCTAAGGGAGGCATACAGCTTCTGAGTTCAGATTTCTAAAATAGGCAAGTGCGGAAACTAAAATCATTGTTCATGAGAATGTTCACACTTCAGAGTGACTGAACTGGTTGTGACTTCCAATCTTCCAGGTCTTAAAAAAATTAGAAAAAGAAAAAAAGGAAGGGGGAGAAAGGAATCACTTAGGAAAGCCTCCCAAATAAAGAACATAGAACCCTCGCCATCAAGCCCCGGCACTACAATGACAGAAAAGCTCCAATCCTCCAATTTAAGAAGTGGAAGTTACCTCAAGCCAACGAGGGAAGCCAAAAGAACCTCTTGGACGATAATCAAACACTTGCCCATCATCTTTAACAGTGGACTCGCCTTCACAAATTATGTCAAAAATAGCTTTGTTTTTCCTGCTCTTATTTGTAATGCGTAAGATGGATGCATCCGAGTTCTGGAGGATTATGTTATTTGTGCTGACTATTGATTCTGGAATTCTAGTCAGTTCCCGAAGCATAAGCACAACTTTCTCATTTGATCTAATGATTTCTCCATATTCTTGCCTTCTCACAGACTCATCCACTCTAGCAATCTCCACATTGAATATGCACCTAACAGGCTTGTGGTCACTATCTGTCACGTCCATACAAGCGTCATACCTATTAATGGAGAGGCTTTTAGAAGAGTAGGAACAGAGGAAACAGAAGTATTTATACCAAAAAAAAAAAAGAATAAAAAAGTGGGCAATGATTGATAGAACATATGAAAAAAGAAAAAGTGGGGGGTTGAAAATTATTGAGAAGCGGATGGAGAAATTGAGGATGAAACACCAACTCCTGGTTTTACTCTTGTATAAAGAAAAAAAAAAGTCACAGAACCATTATATGGAAAACTTACTGCAGAACTGAGGATACAACAGGACAATCTAAGCTGCACGTGGAAGCTGAAGTAGAACGGCTATCACGATACAAAATTCTGTCACACCAGGCAGGAATCCGCTTCTTTTCACCAGAATCATACCCTTAAAATGAGACAATTATAACGACATCAAACATTCAGAAGAGAGAAACACAGGGCGAGAGAGAGCATTTCCATCCTGTCAAAAAAATAAGAAAGAAGAGAGTATTACAACAGTTCACAGCAGAACTGATAGCTACAGGTACCTGCTAAGCCAATTTGATGCCTCTCAAATTTGTATGTTGGAGGAAATCCGATGACACCTTCACGCATTCCTTGGAAAACATTCCCAGCTTCCATCTCTGTATGCAACTGGTCTCTCTCTCTAAGCCAATCAAAGCACCTTTGGGAAATAAAATCTCTTGCTTCATCATAAGAAATGCCATCAAGCCGATAGTTCAAGTCACCAAGAAACACAACCATATCTGCCTCAGATAGCTCAGGCATTGCTTCTGCCGAGTTAAATGCACCCTGACAAGTATAATTCAATGTTCTTATTTTGTACCATTGAAATATACTTCTCCGAAGAAGGAAGCAAATATTTTAAGAAGACTATTAACAATTTAAGTAAGTACATACATTTGCACTGCGAAGCATTTGAATCGCAGATGAGAGGCCAGCTGCAACACAAAGGACCAATGGCAACCGATAACCATGAGCAACCCAGATTAAATACATAGAGCAGGCAAGCAAGCAAGCAAGCTGAGAATAAGTATGGCACCATACCAGCTGCAGCATTGAGAAAGTTTGATGGTCGACTAAAGATCATATTTCGATAAACATGGTCAAAATCAGCATTCCGGCGACCGACAGCTTCTAAATGTGCAGCAAAGTGACAGTTCAGAAAGCACACAGTACGATCGTACACTCTCATCCTCAATCCTACTGCTCCCTGTTTGGAGGACCTTAATCAAAATTAATATCACAAATACAGAGAATGGTATCTACTTGTCAAAAACAGCAAAAGAATAAATGAATGGATAGGGTCACAACAAAGATGTGCTTCAAGTATGTCCAACCATATTTTTTCAACGGACAATCAAGATTATGGTAGTATTACTAATGTTCATATGAAGAAACTTACAGTTAGAATAATTGTATTCTGATAGAATTGTGCTCCTTTCTCTGGTGTATTAGAGAGCTGTAAAGGAATTTTTAGTGGTTTTTTTCTTTTTGGCACAAGCATGACTTTAGTCTGAATCCCTATGTTGCCCATTGTTTAAACGACAACACACCCACTGCAATCCCACACGTGGGATCTGGGGAGGGTAAAGTGTACGCAGACGTTAACACTACCTTGAGAGGAACCATTGTTTAACATAATATTCCAAAAATCCAGGAAAAAATCATGCTTAAACCTACTCTATGACAAAATCCTAGGAATTGTTGTAGGGCGATTCCAAGTAAGAGAGAAGTTCTAGATTATTTTTTATGAAGAAGAGAAGTTCTAGACTATAATTTACCTAATTCTGTTCTTATGTATCTAAATACAGCTAGTCACCACCAAACAACTAATTTTCTCTTAACTTTCAGCATAATATTACTAGATCCATCAAATAACAGCAAAAAGGAGAACACAACTATACCTTGTTCCCAATGGCATTCCCGAAACCACAAGGTACTGCTGCAACATCAACATCGCCGACATAACGACTAATATTACTTCTGACCCTGAAGAATATTTTTGTTTTATCAGATATCAGACACGTATACAAATAGAGGCCCCAATTCATTTTTTTTTATTGATGAAGTTAGAGGCCCTTAAATCTAGCTAATAGATCGTTTATTCATCAAAAGGAAATTGCTTACATAGACAATTCAAAATGAACATGCAGACCCTAGTCTACATACAAAATAATCAGGAAAGTTGACTTTCACTAATTGGAGTACAAATTGTGTTCCGCAACTGGAGGAAGGGGTGAGTTAGGGTTAAATGGTTTATCTTTTTTCATACAATGAAAACTCGTGAATTTAGTCGAAAGAGAAGATCCAAAGAAAAGTCACCAGTACAAACATATTGCTTATTGAGGTGGGTGTTGACCAAAAAAAATCTAGATGTCGGTATCTAAAGATTGTAAACTTCACAAATTGCCAGCCATATATTGAACTCACATTTCATCTCAAGTCATGTAAAACCTAATGTGAGTCCTCAGAAGCAGAACACTAAGAAACCAATAGTATGAGCCGACAACATCAAATGCTAAATACCAAAGTTACCCAAGCCTTGTGTACAGGATCCATAAGCAATACCTACCAGACAGAAATAACGAGGCCTGCCAACTGCCTGAAGCCAAAACGGATAAAAGTCGATCCTTCATCCAAGGTTTTTCCAATCATTTCCAACCACCATTGACCAGCAGAACTTCCTTCAAGACCTACCTGCATCTAAAATATGCTTTGGAGAGTTAAATCTTTTTGTCTCTTTTAGTATTTCTGAAAGATTCTAGTATAAAAAAGAATGTAAACCATAGGAACGGAAACCAGGATGGACAGAAAGACGTAACCCACAGCTAAATAGGAAGATGCAAGTCTAGATCACATTATCTTTATCGTGCAAAGGCTCTTTGAATTTAACTGGCGCCTTAATTAGAATTAAAAGTGATTTGCAACAAAAAGACACAATGATGATATAAAGAAGTAATGTTTTGTATCTACTGATCAGGACAGAGTGGCCTATTTCCTGTATTTGTGCCTTTTCTTTCCAGATAAGTACAAGCCCCAGCTTTTCTATTTATGCCATTTCTGTAGTTGGTATATTGAGAATTATCTTTCACGGACTAAAGCGACTGAGAAAAAGAACAGAGGGAAAACAGTATGTTCAAGTCGATCATAAAACCATTCTAGTGATAAGTTTCTCACAGATAATATTTTGACCATTCTTAGGGTCAATGAAATTTTAGGAGAAAGAATAACAACAAGAACATACCCAGTGTAATCCCACAAGTCGGGACTGGGGAGGGTAGGATGTACACTGACCTTATCTCTACCTTTGTGGGGGTAGAGAGGTTGTTTCCGATAGAGGGCTCAAGAGAAAAAGAAAGAATTTAACATTTTTTTAAAAACCAACATAACCTAGAGTGTTCCAAGGCATGAATTAGCATGCCTTTAGACTTTGGCATCTGTAGAAGGTTCCCATATTCTACATTGAATATATAGAAGCACACACACATATTTATAAAAGCAGATTAGCTAATAAGAAATGATTTTTTCTATAGCAACTTATTTCTATCCTGTCTAGCAACCAATCAAATATACCAGTACTTTGCCCTTGGCTTCATTCAGCACACAAAGTTGTCTCCGAAAAGAGAGGTTTGGTGGTCCTTAGAAAATGAGCCACTACTTGGTGCTTGGATGCAATAACAAAAAGAGATACTTTTGGGCATTAGAAGCACTTTTAGTGTGACTAGAACTTTGAGGACTCTTCTCCTTCACTTAGTGACTGGCCAATTAAAAAATTCTTCCTCTCATTTACAAGGGGTCTTACCACTTTATATCTTAGTCGAATAACTATCTAGAAATTTCTGAGACAAGAAAGCAACACCGGTCTAGAGACCGAAGAGAGGACAGATGGGGTGGGGAGAAAAGGGGGAAGGGACGAATCTTACTGATTCTTTAGCAGCAGACATTGCAAGAAAACCAGCACCCATGTCCACCTCCTGCAAGCCAACAACAACAATGCCAACATCTGCTGCTGCAGAACCTAGCCATGATATAAGTGAATCAGGAGAAGCTTTTCCTTGTCCGACATTCCATGTACCAGCCAATATTTTTAAATTCTCTAGCCTAGTATACAAAAATTCCTTGCTAGCTAACTCTGAACGCAAAATACTATCCACTGGCGCAGGAGATATCACATTCCAACCTCGTATACCACCATGATTAGCCAAAGTGAAAACATAACCTCCACCCACAGACAAATCTATTACAGGGCTACTATGAGCCATCCATCCTCCAAGTAGATTACCATTAAGATCCAGTACCTGCATATAGCCACTAGCATAACCTACCCAAATCCGTGACCCATATGTGCATAAGCATTGAACAGAGAATGCGTGATACTGGAAATCTTGCAAACGATTGCCATTTCTATCCCATTGGACAAGTAATCCATTTGCACATCCACTCCATATCATTCCATCGACTGTAATGATCAATGCTTCACTTCTCCGATTATCTTCTCCATATCCTCCTTTTGCTGCAACCCTACGAACAGCATCAGCTGCTCCTAAGATAGCATTGCGTGAACGCTGAAAGAAGCTGATAGAACTTTGAGACTTCTCCTTCTTTGAATTGGACACTGTTTTCAATCTCATTTCATCTTCAACTACAGGATCCTGTGCTGCTAATATATTTTCGACCTGACCATCTGTGTTAAAGATTTTCAGTAACTCTCTCGTCTGTGCATCCCTGCAAGGCAAAAGCAATTAACAAGAAACAATCAACATAATCAGAACCAGATGACCTGAATAATCAGATTTCGTTCCAAACACCCACAAAATCTAGCAGTGCAAAACCTTAGACATGCAAATATAATCTTGCAGATGCATTAAAAGTTTAAATATATACTCCCCCCGTCCCGATTTATGTGACACTCTTTCCTTTTTTTGTCAGTCCCAAAAGGAATGACATGTTTCTATATTTAGTAACAATTCAACTTCAAATTTACCTTTTTACCCTTAATAAAATGATTTCTAGCCAAAATTTCTATGATTTGTTTTAATCACAAGTTTCAAAAGTCTTATATTTCTTAAACTTCGTGCCCAGTCAAACACTCTCATATAAAATGGGACGTAGGGAGTATTATTTTTTTTAAACTAAGGAAACAATGTGGCAGAAATTCAAGACTAGCACACATCCATCTTCAATTAAAGACACACCTTTGTGAGTGTATTGATGAATGACTGAGGATTTATAGAACTTTAAGGTGCAGTAATCATAACATTGTTACCCTTGTTCGTTGTAACATTAAGTGGTTCAAATATAAATGGTGTCAACGATGCAAAAGCTACCAAAACAACAAAGAACTTTGTTTGTAAAATGATTCCGAAGGTACTCACCAAAGTGCAAATGACACATAACCGGCAGCCCAAACTTTTGCTCCAGAGTGATCAGACAGCATATATTTGACATCAACAGAAAATATGCTATTGCATGTTCCATTATGCATAACTTGGCTCCTTAGATCCACATATGACCTCTCTATCGACAAAGCAGCCATGTGCCTTTCCTCATTTATCAGAGAAATCGATTTCTCAATTCCTTCCCACGGCCAGATCTTGATGGAACCACCCTCAGATCCAGACCACAGATCGCCTAAATAAAATTGCTCATCAGACAGAATTAAGCACGCCCGTTGTTTTATTTATAAAGATACGTAAAAGTAAGCACAGACTCTTTGAGTTACTCCCACTAACATTGCCTTTCGTTTATCGTAAAACAAGCTCCCAGTTTTAAATGGAACTAATTTTACTCATCAAGAAGAACATGGAGAATAAGAAGGCCACCTTGAATATCGATGCATCACACTGCTTGTCAAGAGTGAAAGACAGATCCATCTAAACGCTATTTCTGGTAGTAGAAAAAAGGCAGCAATCTCAGAGGCACCTTTTTTTCTTTCTAGTAGCCTTTTCTGTGTGGAACACTTTCAATAAATTTACAACCATCATGGTAGCAAGTTGTTTTCTTGGCTACATTGAACTGCTTACTTGAGGAAGGAGCACGGCCATTGAACTGGGCAACACGGGGTATAGCTAAAGTTTCTTTCTCTCTTGCACGGGATATAAATTCTCCAACACCGTTGCACTGCAACATGACTAACAACCCTCCTAATCCTATTTCATCATATATACAATAGCATCTTAATGCCTACGCCATCAAGCTTATCTTTTTTTTCTTGGCAAGTAAAAAATGGATTGGGAAAATCAACCTTATCTTAATCCCCTAATCCATTTTTTGGGGGTCAGTAATCCCCTAATCCTCCCCGCAAACCACAAGAAATGCCCCTAAAGCTTATCAAAAGGATGAAGATTCTAAAATTCGGGCTAGACATTGAATTGCTGAAGTGATTTGGCAAATTATTCAGATAGGTAGTGCCCTTTACAATTTAACAGTTGCAGCTAACTGAATATGTAAACACACTTTGACCTCCAAAAATAGTGCAATTACATTTTTGTTCAATGAAAAAATTATGTGTGACCTTTTATCCTAGGCTTAAATATGTGTGATCTTTATCCCAGGATTTGTCTAACCTACTGCCTATTTGCTAATGTAATCGCAGAAGAAAATGAGCACAAAGCCACAAACTTTCTTAACAGCTCGTATAAGATGATCAAGCACATTCCAAGGCTTACACTACTAAATTTAGTATTTAAAGCGCCAAAATGCAAAACTACTTGCATCTTACACAACACAAACAATGCACACTTGATGCAATTACACAGAAAGTTATGCGAAAGACTCAAACTTTACCATAGGAAGTCATGATCATGGAAAGAACTTGACCGCGATGAGCCTGCCACGATAATGCTTCTTTCAAAGGAGCTCTTCCACAAAATTTCTCTCTGCTGCTAATCTCACTATCCATCTTCCAACACCTAATTCTACCATCTTTATGTCCACTCCATATCAACCTATTCCCAGCATCTTCAACAAGGCACAATGTAGGTGAAATCCTAACAGACTCCAAACAAGGTGCAGCATCCTCTTCTTCTTCTTCTTGAGCAACCTCATACATATCCGATTTCAAATTCCATACCCGAACTCCACACTCCGACCCGGCCCATAACTGAGATCCATCATCAATACACAATACATTCCTCAAAAATCGCCCAATTTGCCTTTCTCTTAACGGATGTGGCCGTAAATCCAACGACGGCGGTCGATCAGGATGCACCGCGCCACGTACCGGTAACTTGAAAATGCCGGTACCACCACCTTTACCTATAAATTCAGGTAAACACTGAAACTGACCTTTATCATTACTGTTACTAGATGTTTCCGAAGAAATCTTACGGTCAAGAAATTGAATCATATTATCAAGTCGTTTCCGAACGACGCAGTTTTTACCTGAACCGGAGCTGAACTCCTCGTCATCGGAAGATGAAGAGCCGTAGAACCGGTCGAATAACTTCGGAGTTCGCTCCGTTTCGTCTAAGCTAAATTTACGGACGGAATTGCCGAGTCTATTGACTTCGCCGGTGCCGGCGCCGTCGTCGGAATCGGAGTTGAAAGTGAATTTGTCGCTGTAACAGTGGAAATTCCGGCGGCCGGAGGTGTTGGAAGTAGAAGCGAGAAGATCTCCGTCGTCGTCATCGGCGATTCGAGAATCCATGAAGATAATTTGCGAAAATCTAGAGAATTTTGGGGGTTTTGGACATAATAGCGAAGATAGTGGGTTACATTACAAAGAGAAAAAACGTTGAATTCCTGTTATTCTTTTTCTTTCTTCTTTTTGTTATTCTCTATTTTATTATTATATATTATACTATGCTTTAGTTCTTTAATTGTTTTAATTTTTATCTGTAAAAAAACAAAAGTTTTAAGTTACCTATATTATCTTTCTAGGCCTCAGCATAACAAATTATTATTATTATTATTATTATTATTATTTTAGGGAAAAGGACATGGTGCGGCCACCATCAAAGGAAAAGGGGTCCAAAAAGACTCAACTTTAAGTAAATGACCAAAAATAGCCCTTAGACGCAAAATAAAAACAAGTTTAGCGAAACCCTATTTTCTCACTTTCTTCTCTTTCTTTTCCTTCTCACTAGATGTCACGTCCTGAACCCTGACCTGGACGGAATACGACATCCGGTGTCAAGCGGCATGTGACCGAGCGAACCACATGACTTGCTTATCAGCATAGGCATCAAAACATGTTAAAGAAATGATTTAAAACATGTAAAGCATGGTATTGAAATAACAATCTGAAAATATAATAGCGGAATCATCCGAGTAAAACATGATAAGTCTAAAAACACTGCTGACATGATACTGGACTAGTCTACGAAACCTCTAAAACATGAGTCTGCAAATTTATTTACCAGGACAAGGCCCCGTCATACCTCTGCTAATAAAATATAATCATAAAATAACTAAACTGGCATCCCGAATGAGATGGGGCTCACCGAAACAGTTGATATTGAATCAGTCATACTGAGCAGATCCGTATCCCTGAAACTCAGCACCTGCACCGTGAAGTGCAGGTCCCATGCAAAAGGACGTTAGTACATTTGAATTGTATTGTATGTAAATCAATTGAAAGAACAAGAGGCACATGATATATTAGGAACATGAAACTGAACATGAACATGAATATATAATAACATGTGTAAATATGTAAAACTGTATATCTGTATATCTTATATGGGAGAGCATTAACGAAACCGACATGAACCACCACGAGTGAACGTGGAGTCTGATCTCTTCCTGATCAGCTAAGTCATCTCATACTTTGACGGAGTACGAGACATGAACATGAACATGACTTATTCAATAATCCACGAGGGGTAATAAGAAGGTATCATTTCGTCCTCTGGCAGAACGACCATTATCCTACATTGGCATATGTAGTTTCAGACTATCTCAGCCTTCTCGGTAATCTGTGCAACTCCCAAAACATGTACTTGAAATTAATTGGCTTGAAAATCCATGAATTTCATTAAATAACTTAAAATCATAACTTGTAAATTTTATAATTTAGCATGTGAATAATACATAATATAAATTGTATAAATCATGAGAAACATATATGACTTCATGAGATTGAGTGATAATAATCATAACTTACGTTTAAAAACTCATGAAAATCAAGACATGGGTTCATGGATTACTGACGGGTTCATGACAGTCATAATATCATATCATGAATGTAAGTAACGAAGCCAAGACATAACATGGAATATAATTATACACGTATAGAAGGATTATCATGAACTTGGATAAAACCCTAGGTTATGAAAATTCATGGTTTCATGGATAACTGTGGCGTGGGAAAGAATAATGACGTTCCCACATGTAGATAGAAGCTCTACATACCTTAATCGCTCCAAAACTTGTCTTAAAAATCTGAATTTAGAAGAAGGAAGCAAAAACTTGAACTTTAATTCCTTGAGTTGGGTTTTCTTGAAATCCTAGGTTAGAAATAGTGAATTCTGGTTAGGAATTGATTGTAATCGATTATAATTGCATGGAAATACATAGAAAAGACTTGCCCTGGTGTAGGAGATGGTTGGAAAGAGAGAACCGTCGTTCTAAGGCTTGGGAATTGTGAAAACTGTGAAATGTGGAGTTTGGAGACGGTGAACATTGACGGGCCATCAATAATTTGACGGTTCATACAATTGACCAACAGGTCGTAAATTTCAACAGTGAAATTGACGATTTCGCTTTGACGGGCCGTAAAATATTTTACTATCCTTATAATTTACAGTCTGACCGTCAATTTCACAATTGACGGTTCGTTTGACGGGCCATAAAATATTTTACGGTCCGTATAATCTGCCTTCAAATTTCATTTGCAGAACTGAACCTGGTTTTTCAACTTAAACTCCACATTTTGATTTTCTACGCTCGTGTATCATGAACAAGGTTTAGTTTGAAGGTACGATGTGTTATACTAGAGGACCACCCAAGCTTCACGATGACTACCCCGCTGCCGCTCTTCTCCGTCAAGTTCCAATGCCGAGAGAATCGACTTTTGTCCTTTGCAGCTACACCTTTTGTTTAGATATCTAATAATTTTAACAAGTTCTGTAGTATGTTTTAGTTGGTTCGTTCTTATACTCGTCTGTTGATTTGTTGACCTTTTTGTTTTTCTTTTTTAGATGCATTAAACGAAGCAGTAGCCCTGTTCGGGACTTGTCTCTTCGGTTACCCATGCCTGTCAATTCTAATCTCCTCATCGGCGGGAAGAATCCTACCTTGTAATTTCTGTAACTAGTTCAGAGACTAAGCTATTTTAAGGCAATGAATAGAATATAATAAATAATTATTTCGGAAAAGGTATATCCTCCTAGGTACGGGCTAATAGTTGTGCTCCTCAGACTAAGCTTTTGAAAATTTTCCTCTTCTCTCTTCTCTCTTCTTCCCACAAATTTTCTTTCTTTGATAAGTTACATATGAAAACGTTGCCTGCTTATAAAGTAGCTGTTGAATCTTCATCCGTATTTTTTTTTTTATGATTATGAAATCATCAAATCTATGGTTGTTTGGTACAGATCTGGCCGGAAAAGTTTTTTCAGTAATCTCTATTTTTTCCGATAATCCTTGCATGCATATAAATAGTGTATAATAATTGTATAATATGTGTATTATTAGTGTGTACACATTATACACTGATTATATATTTATTATACATTATTATACATAAATTATACAATAATGATACATTTTCCCTACATATACTGTAGGGATACATATTCTATACATCAATGATACATTTTTCATACATATACAATAGTGATACATACTCTATATTGCAACGATACAATTTCTATACATATGCTGGGGAAAAAAGAGATAGAGAGAATGTGTGGTACCTGTCCAACGGGTCGGGGACCCGCCCGGCCTGACCCGACCCGATCCGAAAAATCCAGGGCCAGGGTCGGCTTATAGCTGACCCGCGAGCCACCCGACCCGAAAAAGCGGGGACCCGATCTTATGTAGGGTCGGGCCAGGGTCAGAATATTTTATCTGTCTGACCGGACCCGACCCCGACCTGACCCAGACCCGACCCCGCCCCGCCCCGCGTATTTTTTAAATATAATTTATATTATTTTTCCTTCATTAATATTTATTTTGTACTTATATATATTTTTGTCATTAATAAATAATAAGTGATATAATGCATGTTTTTATAATATATGTATTGCTCTAATCTACATTGAGCTTGACATAAAATAAGATAAAAATGGTAGCTGATTATTAGTTATATGTTTATATTATTAGTCGTTCTGTTAAATCACGAAAGCATAATGTAAAGAGAAAGTAGTTGTAAATTGGTGAAACTTTAAATGGTGGTTATCATGAATACATTAAATGTGCGACGCAATACCACTTCCAGAAACAAGCTTAAATAGGGTGACTGTGCAAAGGTAAAATCCAAATAGTTATAGAAAGACAATTCATGTCATATATTATGGACAGTTTGGAGAGAAACAATTTTAAGGTGCTTTTGAGGATGGAGTTCTAAAACATTTACGAAATTATACCTTTCGGGTAACATGAAACTATAGATGGGTTTAGAAGAAGCACTGAAATTCACGGACCGGTTACATGTTTGAAGGATTGTATTCTAATGGTACCTTTGAGGCTTTGACAATAACCATGAGGTACTACAAACATGAATTAATATTATTTTGCTTATCAAAATATGCAAAATAATATCCAATGATGTTTTGGACCAGTACATGGATTTTTGAGAGTTGTTAGGAAGGAAAGAGTAGCAGTTTGTTTGATTGGTCTCTGGATGAATTTTTATATCTCTGTACCATCTTGGTACTCTTCCAATAAAGCTTTACCTCATAGAAAAAATATACTTTTTTGCTTACCAAAGAAGGAAAAAGAAAGAGAATTGCAGTAGAAGAAGAAAAATTTAAAAGGAATCTTAACATATGAAAATACAAAGTCATATGAAAATAGAAAGTAGTTGTGGTATTGCGTTCCAATCAATTTGTGTTATTTCCTAAATCAGTTTCTAATTTTCTTTTTCTTTAGTCAATATCTCACGATATATAATATATTTCAATGTCGAAATTTCGTGGTAATGTAGGGGTGAATGTCAATTTCAATTTTAGAAATTCAATAAAAAATTCCTCGACCCGACCCGACACGGCCCGACCACGGCCCGGCCCAGGGTCGGGCAAGCAAAAAAGAAAGACACCCGACCCGGCCCTGATCCTGCCAGACCCGAACTTTGGATAGGTCTAGGTAAGATGATGTAAGGGTTGCAAGAAGAGAGATTAGGGTTTTGAGTTTTGGAGGTTTGAGTTGTACAAAAAGAGTACAATTGATAAACTATTACATTATCAAAGAAGATTTAAAATTTTAAAATGTTTAGTTTATTAATACTTTTACCGCGCTTCTATTTAATATACAATAAAAATTATTAAAGAAATCAACAAATAGGGTTTAAGCTTAATTTTAATAGTTTTATATCATATTTAGCAAATTATAAAAATAATTACAAAAAATTGAGTCATATTTTAGATACATATAACTTTTGATTTCATTTGCAAAAGAATTACAAAAAATTGAGTCATATTTTAGATACATATAACTTTTGATTTCATTTGCAAAAGAGAAAAGTTATAAAAATATATTTTTTATTAATTTAAATTTTAATAAATAAGCTAGTGACTTTAGTATGTTTCTTATATTATTTCTTATTGTAATCTAATTATATAATTATATTTTATTAATTTAAAATATTTATTTAATATTTTTATTATTTTTATCTTTACAAAAGGAAGAGAAAGACAAAAATAAAGAAAGAACGAAAAATGAAGAAGATAAACTAAACAAAAAAAGGAAATTAAAATTAAGAGGAAACAAATAAAATAACAAAAAAAAATAGAGATAACTAAGATATTGATGGAAAATAAGAGATAAACAATTGTCAAAAACTTAAAAAGAAAACTAGGAAATGAGTTGAGATTAGTTTAGGGCTACAAAATGGGTTTTGAGAAAACTTGGGTCATCGGGTGTCAATAGTTTTACCTGATGGCTAATTGTGTCCTTACCCCTTTTTTTAATTATCCAAGATGATTAGATATAATATCTATATTATATTAAAAACATGAATATAAATGTTGGTGAAAATGAAGACTCGTGAATTATCCCACATAATATCATGAATATCAAAATATTGTCACCAATAATAAAAATCAGACCCGGTAGAAAATAAATGAAAAAGTATAGTCCAAGAGGAGAAACAACAAAATACACATACAAATGTGGTAGATGCAAGTTCTTTGGACACATTAGAATATAGTGTAGCCATAGTCTAGCTCTCAATCCCTAGGCAAGGGGATACTGGAAAACAAAAAATTGATAGTCACATTATACTGTTTGTTTTTTATTATATTTTATAGGATTCTTATTAACTAAATGATCATGTTATAAAATTTGTTTTTTTATTACACTATTTCATGTCTTATAGTATTATTAACTCTGCCCCGTAAGGCTAACATTAGCCATTAAGGGGATTTGAGAAGTTATGCTGAGGCATATTCGGACAGTTTGTACCTAAATATCACATAATATAAAACTCCGCCTGAAAAGGCAAAATTTACATATAACAAAGACTACCATAATTTAAAATCTTAAAGAATTTATGCCATAAGACATAATTACACATTCTTTTATTTTTTTTCTATTTATTTTTTATTAAATTGATATATTCTTAATTGAAAAAATAAAACAGCATATAAAAAACTTACAATAGATTAATATAACATTTTCAGTAGTTTCCTCACATAAAAATTGAATGAAGACTTTCAGTTTTATAACTTTTACCTCATGTGGCAGGTGTAACAGAATTGGTCGGATGATGCAAAAATATTTTTTTCAACTGGAGTAAAAGACTACAAACTTGTAAGTTCATGTCATACAACTAGTTCCATAGGACACAACCACATTCTTAACTGTGATATCTTCATTTCTTAATAAGAAAGTTGGATTCAACAAAAAAATATATCAAACTTTGCGGGATAAGTCAAAATTACGGTACATCAAAACATAGATCTGTAAAATATTTGAACATTTATGCCGGATGAGGCATATTATCAGTTTCACCAATTTAGACGGAAAAGGCAAGATGTGCCAGGAAGGACATAAATTTCAGTTTCAGGAGAAAAATAACTTCATTATGTTGTACAATTAATTCCATACGCATAACCACAAACTAGTAAGTTCGTTTCCTATAACTAATTCCATAGGACATAACCACATTCTTAACTGTAATATCTTCAATTCTTAATAAGCAGATGGATCAAGCAAAAAATATAACATAAATTAAAATTACGGTATATCAAAAGACATAGACGTGAAAGTTTGAACATATTCTGTTGGATGGGGTGTAATTTCAGTTTCAATTATTTTGATGGAAGAGACAAGATTATGTCAGGAAGGGCATAATTTCAATTTCAGGAGAAAAAAAACTTCATTGTTAGACAAAATTTATGCATAATTATGCCGGATAGGACATAATTTGTGTTCAGGAAAAACACAAACTATATTTATAAAAGTGATTATCCCTCAAAAGGCAAGATTATGAAGTTTCAACAAATTTAACTGACACGACAATTATTTTTTATTATTATACATTAACAAGTGACATTACGACAAAAATTATATGCGTTAAGAAATAATTATACTTTTTTTTAATTATTATTATATGTTCATAGTTTGTAGAATAAACAAAATATATATAAAATCACATGAATAAAATATATAAACTGAAACCATTATAATTACTAAAATAAAATTCAAGAAACAAAAAATACATTTAAAACAACTAAAAATAGAAAAATAACAAGAATAAATTAGGAAAAAGCCTAATCACTCTCATGAAACTCACCAATATCTCTAATTCATCATTCAACTCCTTTTTTTATTTTAATTTTTTCATTAAATTAAGATTATCATGCAAAACTCTTTCGAGCTTTACTTTATCAATAGTAGAAGAATGGCTTGAAAAATCAAATTGTCTTGTCATCCTGTCAAATGGGTTTTCGCTTCCTTGATTCATTCGTTCTTTTTGCAATCTTCTTTGGAAATCATCATCCGACAAAAAAATTGATCTGATGATTTTCCAATTAGATTTGATTGACTGCCACCTCTGTATGAGATTTTCTGTAATCTCATTGCTTTCACTGGTACTTTCATGAGTCATTTTTACGAGAAAAAAACTATTTTGACAACTGAGATTTATTTTCTTCTTAAAGTGGATGTGATTGTATTGAAATGGATGATGTTGTTTATAGAACCAAACAGCCAGAAAACCAACATTTAAATTTGAAAAACAAATGAAGAGGATAGTTGAATAGTTAGTAGTTCATTGAATATAACTTAAGTACTGACTAAAATTAAATGCTTCTAGCAAAAGAGTAGTTGGCTAGGAAAAACATTGAATGAAAATTAACACAAAAATATATCTCTCCTTTTTTAACAGAAGTTCTGACAAAAAAAATTGAGAATCCAAAAAAAGTTGAGAATACCAATTATGCATGATAAGGCATAATTATAACTTCAAAAAGAACGCAAGACTATAAGTAACACACTAATTATGCTGGAAAAGGCAAGATTATGCCAGGAAGTGCAGAACTTGAGTGAGAAAAAATATTTCTTTTTTTAATATAGAAAAAAATGATGCCAGTAGACGCAAACCTTCAGTTTAAAAAAAGAAGAAGATAAAAACAACTTAGTGTTAAACAAATTACGTAGAATGGGGCATGATTTCAGTTTCACAAGATAAACACAACCCTATAGTACTACAGAGATTATGCCGGAGGAGGCAATTGTAAAATAAATTATGCTAGGAAGATGTAAAAATTCACAACTTAAGACACAAAAAATGCATAAAAGACTACATCTCAGAACACAAAAAATCACAAACGGTAAACTTTTACTTTTATCAACAAAAAAATCTAATATGTCTTGCCATTTATAGGCATAAAAAAATACAACACAATAACACACAAAAAAAACATCATTCGTATAATATCTAACAACAAAATCCAAACTATAATTTTTGTATCTTTCTACGATTAATATTCTTCTCCTTTTTCTCATACGTGCATTTCATGTCATTGAACTCAAAGTAATCATGTTCAGAAATTTCTGGTGGAGTTATAGCCTCTTTTGTACTTGACATGCCCATGACAAACAAGGATGATTACCCATCTTTGTTGGAAATTTGCCTTTGGCGGGAGTTGCGACCGACCAACTTTAACGGCTTAAACACTAGTGTAACGTATGTTGGAGAATCCGGTTCTTCACACATGCATGATCTACTAAGTACGTAGATAACCGTAGGGCCAAGAATCATCAAATTTCATTGAGAAATGAAAGAGATATTGGTTCACGAAGTAAGGTGTTTGAAGCATGGAAAGTGTGGTATTGTGTGTAATTCTCCCTCATCGGTAGAGGAAGAAAGAATTGTTGTGTATATAAGATTCGAAATTGGTTTGGGGTTTGGGACCCCAAGGGGTATCCCATGTGTTTAAAGGAGGGAGGACCTAGATGTGCTTCGGTTCGAGGAAAGACCACACGCGCGCCGCCGCCGCGCGCCCGTCCGGTCCGGTCCGGTTCCGAGTTCCGGGTCACGGGTCACGGGTCACGGGCTGTGGGTATTATCTTTTTGTTTAAAGGAGGGAGGACCTAGAATTCTTTCAGATGTACAGTTTGGTCCCTCAAGTTTCCAGAATCTGGACAGTCAAAGCAGTTGCCAAGCACTCAATTCAGCCATTTATTTTGGCTGAATTACTCCTCCTATAATGGCCAAATCCGTTGGTCTTTCACCATTTATGTTGGTGGCTTTACTACCTCCATAATGGCCATTATTTGGCTATTATGGAGGCAGTTTTTCAGCCCCTCCCTCACCTATATAAACACCCCCTTACACCATTGTTGAGCACTAAGACATATGCACGAAAATACGAAAACGGATGCGAAAAAAAAACGATTGCACGAAAATACACAACCGAAATAGTTTTCTTCCTACAACTTCCAATCATCATTTCGTTACTCAATATTCTTCACGGTAGCTCTTGAGTTTCCTTTGCTCAAGGGTTCCATTTCTGTTTTATCTTGGGAGACAAATTGTCTAGGACGTATAAAGGATACATACGGGGCAATATTGTCTTAAGGACAGAGTGCTACACTCGACTCAGCAAAAACCAATTTATATTTTTCCGTCTTCTATAAAACTGGAATTTCCGCTTTTACTTGTGTAACTATTGTAATTTTCGATTCCATGTTGAATTATTGAATCTTTGTTTATCCTTTCGAATACTTGTAATAGTTAAATACTTTCCGTACTGCTTTATAAAGTACCATAAAGAGAAAAATCTCCCAACAACTTAAGACAATATTTGTATAGTATTACTATTAGTGTTCGAAAGATGTCGGTCAAAAGTTGTGTGACCAAATCTGGATATGGAAATGGTTTTCGGTAGAAGAGAGTGATGATGATGAACGTGTTCATGGGGTCACCGCTACCAAGACTGGTGGAAACAAGCGCTCTCGAGAGCACGAGGATGTCAACTGGGACAAGAGGAGAAGGCGAAGATGTTATTTATCTTGTAGCGAAGGCCTATATCTGTCCCGGACAAAGGATCCGAATAATGGTGAGAAGGAAATGGACACTCGGTCGATGAAGTGACCGAAGTGAGCGAGTTCGAAATTGGGATAAGTAGTTTTTCTTACTTGTCAAGAATAAAGATTAAATTATGTCTGATTAAAAATGGATTAAAGTAAGGAGGAATATGAAAATAATTTATATTCCTTATGCTTTAACAAATCAGAAGTTTAATCTCATCTTCTTTTCCGTTTAAAGATTGGATTTTGTAAACGACTTAAGAAGATCCGTTCTTTTAAGTGTAATTACTAAAGTGTGTAAAGTATGTTCGCACATACGAGGGAGTAAGATCCACTGACTGTGCGAAAACTGTTACCACTCTTAAGTAAGCGCCAAGAATTATCTGGGCACCAATCTTAACGAAAGGAGTCTAAAAGCTAAAGACGTTGAACCTGTCATACTATTTGGCAGAAGATCCTTCATAGGATGATATTGGACACTCAGTCACATAAAGCCTCCGGGCGACTGGAGTGGGCCAAAATTCCTTTGATAGGATGATATTGGACACTCAATCACATAAAGCCTTCGGGCGACTGGAGTGGGCCAAAATTCCTTTGATAGGATGATATTGGACACTCAGTCATACAAAGCCTCCGGCGACGGCGGAGTGGGCCAAAATTCCTTTGATATGATGATATTGGACACTCGGTCATATAAAGCCTCCGGCGGCGGAGTGGTGCCGAATTCATTTCATAGGAAAAGTAATGGACACCTAGTAAGGTGGGCCAGAGTTTCCAGGTCCTAAATGATCTGAAGGCCTAAATAAAGGCGGTAAAGAAATTGGACACTCAGTCTGCCAAAGCAACTAGAGTGGACCCGAGTATCGAGATCACATATGATCCGGTTACGCCCTAACCACGGGCAAAAGGTTGTTCATGTGAAGCAACGCCACCTCTAAAATCAAAGGGGCTGGAGAGGTTGTCCTCAATAGGACTTCAAGGAATGAGATCACTCTAAAAGAGGTGATACATGTTCCTAACTTGGTTAAAGGACGTTGTTGGTCAAATCTGATTTGAGACTAGTCCAACAGGTCCGTAATAACTAACAGTGGTACAATATGTCTATAGCCAAATGAATGATATATTGTAATCCGTGCATCTATGACATCATAGATTAAGACACGTTAAATAGCAAGTCATTCAAAAGCTAATGATGTTGAGATTGTTGCCTACTGTCGACATAAACCCTCAAAATGAATGTGAGGTAGACGAAGAGGCAAAATCACCTTTTCAAATTCCGTCAAGGGAATAGCGAAAGAAGCACCGCTCCTCTAGAACTTAGTCACACCTACTTGGGTGATTTGAAGTTTATACAAAATAGAGGGGGGAGACAAGTACGTTGTGATCTTCATTGATGATGGTACAACGTATGGAATCCTTTGTTTATTGAAAAGCAAAGATGAAGTTGTTGAAGCCTACAAAGCAGAAGTTGAAAATCAACTAAGCCTACGGATTGAGAAATTCGTAGTGATAGAGGGGGAGAATGTGAAGCATCGTTCATTAAACGAATGTTCATTTCTCACCTCAGTCTAACGGTGTTAGCCAAGCGCGAAGTCGTACGCCCAAATTATGAGGGGTAGCTTGGTAAAAGATGGGCTACCGAAACAGGTCAAGTTCGACCTAAGATCGTAGATTGCATATCCACCGGATCCGCAAATAACGATAGTGTTGATCGCCTCTTGGCGTCAAAGAATGCTGAATTCTTTGGAGATAACTTTCCTTGGAAAAGGAAAAATGAGTAATTGCTCAAGGTTAACAAGAACCCGCGAGGGCTCGATCGTCCGGAACTAGACGTTCCGTATCTTCATGACTCGAAAGTTCTTTGTCTATCCGGAACTTAATATTCCGGATCTGCGAACTCGGGGATTCTAGATGTTGAACCAAGACGGAGCAAAGAGGGGACAAAGACTTGTTCCGATCCTTCTAGCTTGTATGGTTGAGAACGAACCATGGACAATTGACAAAGAATTGTCATCTCCAAAAGCACTCTTGCTTTGGAAAGAAGCTAAAGAGAGAAATAGATTCCATCATATGGAACCATACGTGTGTAATGGTTGATCTTCCTCCGGAAAAGAATCTTTGGGTTGTAAAAAGTGCTCCCTCAGTGAGTGGTTTCACATCCAGGGGCCATTGTAGTCTTACGGGGCATGGGTGTTGAAACACCTTCCTACCGGAGAGTTGGAAGAAGAGGATCGGAATTGGTTTGCTTTGAACTGTTGGGCTTCCTTCGAACTTTCATTTTGGTCCCCGAAATGTTAACATTTTGGTCCCGAAAGTCTCGGATAAAACGAAACAATGAATCGATCACGAAATATTGACTCGAAGTTAGAAAGCCAACGATTGGGAAAACCAACGGTCTTAGAGTGAAAATCATATTGAAACAAAGTCTCGATATGAAAGATATGAGTATCACGATGACATCTTAGGAATTGGATTTCTAAGACATCTAACGGACCGGTCGATAGTTGACGAGTCTCGTTGAAGCAACCAATAGATATGAATCATAGAACTGATTGGAATCATGGTGCACCCATAGACAAGGAGCGATATGCTCGGGTCACGTGTAGTTCAATGTATTGTACACACTACAACCGACCAGTATCGTCCAACAAACGGATCAGGTTGAACTAAGGTTCACCGATGATCTTAATACATGATCAATAGAAGGCGTTAAGTCGATATGACGATATCCGAATTATTCGCTTATCTACGGATTATAGTATTACGGATGTCCAATGGTTCGAGAGAACACGGTGATGCAAATGGACATCGGATACGAAGAACACCAAAGCCACAAGTAAATGTGTATGGTGGTTCTTGGAAAATCCTCTAAAAAAACTTGCATCGACCGATTCATGATGGTATCGGAGTTTATTGCTTTATACAAAGCATGAAAGAAGTTGAGTAACTTCACGACTCATTAGAGGACGTCCCTTATTGGGAGAAACCCGTGCCTTCAGCGGTTCTACACGTGGCTAGCTGGTCGGCTTTAGGAAGGACACGGATGACGGCGTCTGGACATATCTGTCGGGGATCTGTCGGAGACATAAGACCGTATGGCGCTTGATCATCACGGGTGTCACTTCCTTGTTTACAAACTAAGGGACTACCCGGAGATCAAGTGTTCTGCCCGTCTAGGGGAATGAGCTTAAAACCCAAAATATACGGACCAATACGGTGGAAACCCAACCTTACGAACTGGAGATCCCAATAATTTGGTTCAATGGGAAAACTAAGTTGTAAAGGTTCGGTTGATCGCTTCGGTGGAAGCATGAGCACTTCGGATAGTGATTTACGAAAAGAAACACCAAATCCAAAGCCGTTCCGCGATAGACGTTAAGTGCTATCTGCAGGTATGGGTAAAGGTTAAGTTTTCAAAACCTGTAATGATCCTCAACAACAGAGGTTAGGTCTTGGGAAACTTTTAATGGTTCCTAACACTTGTGAAGTGGGGTATAGCGAGGATACCTTGTAGGAGACCACCTATTTAAGTGCGAGGACGGGCCGCCTCAAATTGAACGCACTTAAGAATCCAAGATGTTGTCCATGGCCAAAACGGACAAAACATTACGAAGAAGAGAGTAAGGGAATTTGTTGTGTTGGTACCGTTGTCTTGGCTTACACTAAACACCGACGGTTCAAGACATCACGTTCACCGCGCATGTAAGTAAGTCCGATGGTATTCAACTATGGAAGGTTCAAAGCGAGGCTACCTCTCCTTATGCAACATCGGTCCGCTGAAATATTGCTTTGAAATGAAAAGACACCATGTGAGTGCGCCAAAATCTCTTTCAAGAGGGGATTGTTGGAAATTTGCCTTTGGCGGGAGTTGCGACCGACCAACTTTAACGGCTTAAACACTAGTATAACGTATGTTGGAGAATCCGGTTCTTCACACATGCATGATCTACTAAGTACGTAGATAACCGTAGGGCCAAGAATCGTCAAATTTCATTGAGAAATGAAAGAGATATTGGTTCACGAAGTAAGGTGTTTGAAGCATGGAAAGTGTGGTATTGTGTGTAATTCTCCCTCATCGGTAGAGGAAGAAAGAATTGTTGTGTATATAAGATTCGAAATTGGTTTGGGGTTTGGGACCCCAAGGGGTATCCCATGTGTTTAAAGGAGGGAGGACCTAGATGTGCTTCGGTTCGAGGAAAGACCACACGCGAGCCGCCGCCGCCCGCCCGTCCCGTCCCGTCCGGTTCCGAGTTCTGGGTTCTCGGGTTCTCGGGTCACGGGTCACGGGGCACGTGGTCGTGGGGGTGGGGGTGTGGTGTGGGTCTTCGATATTATCTTTTTGGGCCGAAAAACTTTGCCGAAGTACGGTTTGATCCCGAAGTTTCCGGATGTACGGTTCGGACCGAAATTCTTTCGGATGTACGAGTTTGGTCCCCGAAGTTTCAAGATGTGCGGTTTGGTCCCTCAAGTTTCCGAATCGGACAGGTCAAAGCGAGTTGCCAAGCACTCAATTCAGCCATTTATTTTGGCTGAATTACTCCTCCTATAATTGCCAAATCCGTTGGTCTTTCACCATTTATGTTGGTGGCTTTACTACCTCCATAATGGCCATTATTTGGCTATTATGGAGGCAATTTTTCAGCCCCTCCCTCACCTATATAAACACCCCCTTACACCATTGTTGAGCACTAAGACATATGCACGAAAATACAAAAACAGATGCAGAAAAACAGTGCACGAAAATACACAACCGAAATAGTTTTCTTCCTACAACTTCCAAACATCATTTCGTTACTCAATATTCTTCACGGTAGCTCTTGAGTTTCCTTTGCTCAAGGGTTCCATTTCTGTTTTATCTTGGGAGACAAATTGTCCAGGACGTATAAATGATACATATGGGGCAATATTGTCTTAAGGACAGAGTGCTACACTCGACTCAGCAAAAACCAATTTATATTTTTCAGTCTTCTATAAAACTGGAATTTTCAGTTTTTACTTGTGTAACTATTGTAATTTTCAGATTCCATGTTGAATTATTGAATCTTTGTTTATCCTTTCGAATACTTGTAATAGTTAAATACTTCCCGTACTGCTTTATAAAGTACCATAAAGAGAAAAATCTCCCAACAATCTTTTCATATAATCCAACAAATCTGAGCCCATGAAAGAAGACGAGTTTTAACCACTTATCAGCAAGTCAACAAACTTGATAAAAAAATTCTAATCTCTGAAAAAAATCATAAAACAACATAGCATTTGTAAAAAACATAACACAAAACTAAAAACCAACAAGAAAGGGCAAAAAAAAGAAGGAAAATACATACGAGCCTTGGTTTGGACATTTAGCAAAAGAATACGTCAGAGGTTTACAATTTGTAAATGTTGGCCTGAATTTTACAAAATCCAGAACTTCCAAAAATTTGGGAATAAGAGCACAATAACTCTTAATATGGTTAACCAACTCTTTGTTTTATCTGTTATTCTTGAGTGAATCATAGACGTCAATCTTATGTTCATCAATATGGAAGACTCCAAGTACAAAGTGTTGAACAACCTTAGAACTTTCATTATAGCCTGGCCGCATTAATACTTTGTCAACATGCTCCCATGACGTACTATATTTCTCTTATTTTCCATATATCATATCAATAATATACAGGAAGAAATCTTCTTCACATCCATACCAATGGATGTTTTTTTTATTATTTAATCTCAGCATCGTGCTCTTGAACAAATTATTAAAGGCGATATTTGTGGTTGTGTATCGAGTATAATCATCAGATGGTGGATGATATAACATCTTCTTCCTCAGATAATACATGGCCACATTAATATGCTGCAGTATACAAAGAAAGAAAGAAAAAGCAGATCAAGGAAACATGAAAAAATGAAGTAATGACTAAAATATATGAAGCAATGACTAACAAATTATGCCGAATAGGGTATAATTTCAATTTTACAAGAGAAAACATAAATTTATAGTACTATACATATTATGCCGGAAGAGGCAAGATTATGCCAAAAATACATAATTTTGTATACATTAAAATAACACAAACAGAGAAAAGGTGTGACGAACCTCATCACCAAGGGGATATTTTGCATATAAAATTTCCGAGAAAACATTCTTTCCTTGACATTAAACAAGCCCAAGTGAAAAATGTGATCAAGCTTATTGATATCTTCATGGTAGAAACTCCATTCCTCATCTCTGATTAACAAATAAACATGAAATAAATGTCAGAAAAATAAAAACGAAAAGAAAGAAAAACTTCAGTAACCAACATAGTGTGAAACAAATTATGTCGGAATGGCATAATTTAAATTTTAAAAGAAAAACACAAACTATGGTAATACCGTAATTATGACTGAGGAGGTAGGATTATGCAATGGGAAGGGGCCAGAATTTCAGTTCACTTATAGGACAAGACTTTACTATACGAACATACTCTGACATAGATATTATTATCCAAAAATATTATATAAGGCATAACTCTACACAAAACTAACAAAAAATCACAAAATAATATATATATATATATATAAATAAAACTTACTCAATAGGTTTAAATAGTTCAGGTGGAAGATTTTCTGGATTAATGAATTTATCAAAAAACTTCACAACGTTTTCATCTGTTTCGTCATGAAAAGGGCAAATTCGTTTGTAATTATCATTCAGACACTTTTCTTCTTATGAACACCTTGACCAAGATTATTATTCTCAGAATACAATATTCAACTAGGTGAAGGGATACCAGCAGCAACACTGGAACATTGCCTTTTGACCCCTTGTCTTTAATGAAGAAAATGGAGGCTCTATGGAAACATTAGATAACTCTGGCCTCTTCCGTCGTTTATAAGTATTTGTAATAGCAAAAGTTTTGATATCACAAGCTACATCCATAATATCTTCAAAGTCATCATCATTTCTCTCACTACTCTCACAACCTTGGGATTTAACATTCCCTTTAGCAACATCAACAGACTCCCCTTTAGTACCCCGTACAATCGAATCTGGAGCATTTTGAGATTTAACACTCCCTTTAGCAATATCATTAGACTCCCTGAGAGTACCACGTGCAACTGACTCTAGCGCATCAGTTACACCGATGAAGGAATTATACACAACAAGAGGATGCTCTGAAACAACATCAGTATAAACAATAATGGCTTGTTCACCAACTAAAGCAGCACCCTGAACATGAGTTTCAACTTGCTCATCAACAACTATTGCATAATCAATATTTTCATGTGCAACTCCTTCAATAGAAAAGGCAGTTTGTGGAGATAGTTGTTCCATATCAGCTGTCACCTTAGTTGATTCATCATGCTCTTCTCTCCTGATATCTCCAATAGGAGATTCAACTTGCATTTCTGTAACATCTGCGATGGGGTTTGATTGAAGAGGATCCGACAATAATGAATTATGCTCTTCTTTTATACAGTCTCCAATAGGAGATTCACCCTGTGTAGATTCAATTCCACTAACGTCTACACCATTGGTAGTACAAACAAAATTCAAAAATAATGGATCACATTCTTTTCTTCTTTCTTCAACAGAAATTTCAGTTTGCTAAGATACTTGTTCTGTACCAGCAACCACAGTACTTTTAAGAGAACCACAATACTTTTAAGAGAGCCTGCTTCATTTTGAAGCTCTACCCCAGACTGATTTACAACACTAGATTTGAAACGGTAACGCAAACATTTCTTCCTATTTACAACAGGTTCAAAAACATTACCAGAAGATAAAACTCATTCGACAAGTTGTTCAGTAGAAACCCCTCAACATCATCCAAACCAACTTTGCTCGCGCTTCTATCAAGATGATCTTCATCAACGTTATCAGTAGACAAAATTCATTTTTCGGCAACTTGTTCAGTAAGCCTCTCCAATATCATCCAAACCAATTTCAGTCGCGCCGACATTCAGATGATTTTCAGATATATCAACTTCATCAAAACCTTTACCTACAAAATTATTTGCAGGACTATCCATAACATCAACAGGACTCTGGACACCACCAACTGGGTTAGATGATCGTTCAATATCAGAGGTTTCATTAACAGATTGCAACGATCTTCTTTGTGACACAACAGATGGTCCAATGACCTTCTTACGAGAACTGACTCCTTTATTAACCTTTGGAACAACAGGGTGCCGAGTATCATAACTACTCTTTTTCTTTCTACCCTCTTCAGCAACAGTAAACATATCAATAAAATTAGTATCTTGAGTACCATGGTTATCACCACCAGCACTTTCTAATTGAAGATTTAACCCTGATTTTTCAAGAGCTTCAATCAATTTATTCATTTATTGCTTCTCCAACTCCTGATTATCCAAAATCTTGTCCAATTTCACATGACAAGTTTTCTCCAAAGATTGTACAAAAAAACAAAATACAAAATAAAAATTATTAAAAATAGACTGTGACAAGTACAAAGGATGAGGTTACAAAATAATGAAAAATCTACAAGTATAAAATAATTATATACAAAGGTAAAATTTCAGTCAAAATTTAATAAATCTCTCAAACTGTTATACAGTTTTGCCGGATGGGGCAAAATATGTTTTAATAGAGACATAAAAACATATATGACAAAAAATATCTGAAACATAATAGATGCAAATTTGGAAAGGAAAAAAATATAAAAACATAACACGAAAAAATGAACAGAAAAATATGTGAAACACCACACAAATAGGAAAAAAAGGAAAATATAATACGTACCTTAACAAGATCCTCTAAAGAAGTGATTTCATCTTCACTTTCATCATCACTTTCGGTAAGCGTAAATTGGTCAACCACACCTTTACCTTTCTATTGAAATATAATACATAGGAAAAAAAAAACTCCAACAAAGATAAAAGCAATTTAACGGAAAAAACCAGTAAAGATAACAAACAATAAGGGAGAATAAATGCAATTACCTTTTTCAAGTAATCTTCAGAAACAAGCATATTCTTCAATGTTGAAAAATGTGGACCACGACCTCTACAGACATATGACAACGTAAGAGGTTCATCCATGCTGCCAATAATTTCCACATATTTTTTGCGATAGTCGCTGAACCTATCCCAAATCCACACCAAAAAAGCATACACGAAACCAAAGATCAATTTGACTCGTTCGCCTATCTGACACTTGTATGAAAGCACTTTTGGGTAATCTCAAAATCTCTTCGTTATAGATATGTCCCCAATTAAATTGATGAAACAACTCAATATCCTCGATATAAGCGATATGTTGCCACCTGATTGACTTATCATTCCTATCACCCAGTAATATACGACCTAAAATATATACCTCGGCCAACATAACAACATCAAGGTCTTTATCTTCTTTTTCAAATTGTGCTCCAATGTCACCACGATCCATCAACTTTCTTAACTCACTAACTTTTAAATTTGTTTTACTATCCTCACTACCAAAATATTTTTTCATAAGAGAACTTTCATTGATTGTCTTAAATTTTTCATGAAATGAACTGGGAGGATGCGTAATTGCCAACCCAGTAATTCTTTTAAAGACTTCTCGGTGCATTTTATAATAGTCCCTTGCAAATTAAAACACATAATATTGGGATCGCTATTGTGAACTTCTAACAACAGTATAGCATTCAATAAAACATCAGGCACGTTCAATTTAGACAATTGCATGAACTCTCCAAAAGGCCGAGTCTTCAATAATTCCAATTGTTTTTCTGTCAGAAAGTTACTAACAGTTCTTATAAAATGTTCATCCCTTCTCCAACAACAACTGCAATGTTTCCGATCCTTGTGATTGTTGTAATATTCAGGAATTGATTCAACGTCACTCATGATTTAACACACTGAAATCAAAAAAAAAAACACAAAATTTAAAAATTAAAAATTGATAACCCAAATGAATTAAAATTCAACACATGCAATCAAAAATCCAGTAGATTTAGAACACATGCATTATGAAAAGGTACAAAAAAATAGAAAGCCCCTATATTAATTTTAAAAAATATAAATAATATATAGGACACCAAAAAACTGTTGGGTATTTTTGCTCTATGGTACTTTATAAAGCGGTACGGGAAGTATATAACTATTACAAGTATTCGAAAGGATAAACACAGATTCAATAATTCAACTAGAAATCTGAAATTACAATTGAACCACAAAACTGAAATTACAATTTTGTTAAAGACGGAAAAATGGAAACTGTTTTTGCTGAGTCGAGTGTGGCACTCTGTCCTTAAGACAATATTGCCTCGTATGTATCCTTTATACGTCCTGGATAATTTGTCTCCCAAGATAAAACAGCAATGGAACACTTGAGCAAAGGAAACTCAAGAGCTACCGTGAAGAATATTGAGTAACAAAATGATGCCTGGAAGTTGTAGGAAGAAGAAAACTTTCTGCTTGTGTAAGCTTCTGAATTTTCGTGTACTGTTCTTAGTCCTCAACAATAGTGTAATGGGGTGTTTATATAGGTGAGGGAGAGGCTGAAAAACTGCCTCCATAATAGCCAAATAATGGCCATTATGGAGGTAGTAAAGTCAGTAAAATAAATGGTGAAAGACCAACGGATTTGGCCATTATAGGAGGAGTAATTCAGCCAAAATAAATGGCTGAATTGAGAGCTTGGGCGTTTCTATTTTGACCGTCGAAATTCTGACTTTCTGAAAACTTCAGGGACCAAACTGTACATCTTGAAACTTCAGGGACCAAACTGTACATCTGAAAGAATTCTGGTCCAAACTATACATCTGAAACTTCTTGGATCAAACTGTACTTCTGGCAAAGTTCTCTGGCCCAAAAAGATAATATCAGAAGGCCCACAGCCCGTGACCCGGAATCGGATCCGGACGGGCGGCGGCGGCGCGTGTGTGGTCTTTCCTCGAACCGAAGCACATCTAGGTCCTCCCTCCTTTAAACACATGGGATACCCCTTGGGGTCCCAAACCCCAAACCAATTTCGAGTCTTATATACACAACAATTCTTTCTTCCTCTACCGATGAGGGAGAATTGAACACAATACCACACTTTCCATGCTTCAAACACCTTACTTCGTGGACCAATATCTCTTTCATTTCTCAATGAAATTTGACGATTCTTGGCCCTACGGTTATCTACGTACTTAGTAGATCATGCATGTGTGAAGAACCAGATTCTCCAACATACGTAACACTAGTGTTTAAGCCGTTAAAGTTGGTCGGTCGCAACTCCCGCCAAAGGCTAATTTCCAACAAAAACTAATCAGAAGTACATATAAAAAAGAAGTAGCAAAAGAAACTCACAATTCGATTGAATTGAACTGATAGAGTCGAATCTGAAATAGCAACTAAAGTTGAAAACAGTCACAGAGAATAATCGCGACTTTTGAGTTTTAAAACTGAAAACGATATAAAAAGTTGAAGTGTGAAGAAATGCAAGAGAGTTCAATTTATATAAAGCGGATAATTTTTTTTAAAAGTAGGCACGTGCAGAGAATGTTCGCCAAATAGGCAAAATTTTAGTAATGATAAACTAATAGAAACAAACATAACATGTAATTTATGCCTAAAACGGCAAAAACTTTTACGATTCTCACTTAAAAAGGCACATGCATTGGATATTATGCCAAAGGGGTGCACACATATTTCCCAAAAGAAATATGAGATTATGCCGAAGGGGCACATATTTCCCAAAAGAAATATGAGATGGCGGGGGGGGGGGAGATTGAATATTAATTAATTGTAAGTGTTTCAATATAACAAAGATGCTTGAAATGATAAGTAAAGATCTCACGTGGACAAAGTTTTTACCAAAAAAATTAATAATAAAAATTATGCCGGATGAGACAGACTTTAATTTTCGTAAAGAAAATACAAAACTATAAGTAACACACTCATTAATTCATAAATAAAATAAAATAGAATGGACATCAATTAACTATAAGTTTCAAAATAAAAATTCTGCTTGAAAGTTTTAGTAATTACTAGACAAGGATAAAATTCTTACATTAAAAACATTAGCAAAAAATAGAAATCATGTCGAATGGGGCAGAATTCATTTTGATAAGAGAACATAAAAACTATGAGTAATACATTAATTATGTCGGAAGAGGCAACATTATGCCAGAAAAAGGAAGAAGTTCAGTTTGAAAAATGAGAAGTGTTTATGCTGGAACATCACACCGAAAAAGAGGGAGAAACTCAATGACATAAGCATTACATTAAAAAATAAAAACATTCATTTGAATAAATATAACAAGTATAACATAACAAAAAGACTATTATAAATTCATACATACAAAAGTGTACGGTACTTAACTGTTCATCCAATAAAAAATATTTTTAAAAAAACAAAAAACTTTTCAAATATATTTCACTTCCCTAAATCTTCTACTCTAAAGTGTATCTCAATCCCACCGCTCGTGCATTTTTCAACCATACTATCTTCATGTCTAATCAAATTCCAACAAGAGAGATCATCATCATCTTTCTTTCCATCGTCACATCTCCGACGTTTACAAAAAACTTTATCCAAAACAGGAATATCAACAGATGTTGCCTCCACAATTGGCAGGTTTACATCACCTATTTGTTGAGAATGTAGAGTCTGATCATCAACTTCCTGCAAAAAGAATTCTTATAAAAGTAAACATCTTTATCAAAATAAAAAATAGAAAAAAAGTAAATACAATGTAATAAATATACTACATTTCAAGACATAAGATCTTCATTGAAAGTAGGTGTCTTCAAGTCAATAAGTCCACGTCTAGTTTCATCCACTAGTTGTGCAACAATTGTTGCATGAGATGTTGCACGCTCTGCTTTTTTTTCTTTCGCAAGTTGCATTCAATCTGAGAAAGAGTTTCAGTCTTCCAGACAAATGATTCGGTGTACAAGCAACATCACAAAGAATTTGCAGGAGTGTAAAGGACTCATTTGTTGTACTACATCGGGGGAGGGGGGTTGAACATCTGCTTGAGAACGTGAATCTAACATGCACATCCCACCCGTTGGATCACCTAAGATGATACTTTTAGGAGATCCTCTAAAAACTAGACGTGAGTTAGTTTCATGATGTAATCGAACTAAGCTCTCAATTGTATTAATCAACAAATCAACTCTACTTTCCAAACTTTGATTCTATTTCTCAAACTAGTCCGTTTTACGCTTTCAGCAACACCAACAAATGACTTGCTTTCATCATGTACTCGAACTAAATTCTCAACAACATTAATCACACCAACAAATCTACTATCCAAATCTTCAAAAAATGAGTATTCAAATTATCAAACCTACTTCCAAAATTCTATTAAAGATGAAAAACAAAAAAGTAACAAATGAACAAACAAGAACAATCAACAACAATACACATCTAAAAAAAATTACATAATCAAACCAAAAAGAACAACTAACAATAGCAGACCGTTCGTCATCAAGTTGCTTCTTAACACCAGACACAAACCACTTTGAAAAAATATATAAATATAACAAAAAATAGAAAAGCATCGAAAGCCAAAAAAATTGCAGAAGGAACATCATAAAAAACAATTAAAAAGTTAATACTTACATCAACTAAGTGATCAATCAGTCCATATGGAAAAATAGCACAAGAAGAAGAAGAGGATGCATCAACAGGAAATTGGAGTGCAACTAGAAAATGATGCATCTCTTGATCGGTAGCAACAACAACATTCACAACAAAAGTCATGAATCTCTATGACAACAGATAAAAAAGAAGTGAAACATATAACACCCACATAAAAAAAGCTAAGAAACAAACAACAACACAAAAAAGAAGAAGAAAAGAGCATACATGTTCGGCATGGAAGTATTTATCAACAATAATGTTATAAGCAGACTGCCTCATAAGGCCCCAACACAACATATGAGGGAACTTCCGAGGCTTCAGTTGTGAATACCCACGAAAAATAAAGAAAACCTCCAATGCCCACACATTAAAGGTGGGGTGGTTCGTTAGGTTCCTGAGGCTCTCGAAAACATTTTGAACTATTGGTTGGAAAGTTAATTATTGACACTTGGGGGTTGACCTGGTAAAATAGACCTCCGATGGGAATTTTGAGATCACGAGTGAGTCTATAACGTATTTTTATGTGTGAATGCATGTATGGTTGATCGAGTCTATCGGTCTTGCTTAGTTACTTTTATAGAGTACGACACATGGGTAGACTTGATGATATTGGATTTGTTAGACTTTGATATTATTTTGGGTATGATTTTGTTGTCACCGTACCACACGATCTTGGACTGTCACACCAAGACAGTTACCTTAGCTATGCTTGGGATTTCTATACTTGAGTGGAGGGGTACTCCAAGTCCCGCTCCGAAAAAGATCATTTCTTACCTCCGCGTGAAAAAACTAGTCGACAAGGGGTGTTTGGCATACTTGGCCCATGTTCGTGATACTAGTGTTGGTTCTCCGCCCATTGAGTTTGTGCCTATTGTGAGTGAGTTCATAAATGTATTCATTTTTTATTTTCCGAGTATGCTACCCGATCGTGACATTGATTTCTACATTGATTTAGAGCTGAGTATGCGCCCGATCTCTATTCCACCATATAGGATGGTACCTGCTGAGTTGATGGAGTTGAAAGAGCAGCTACATGATCTATTAAGTAAGGGATTTATTAGGATCGATCGTCTCCCCTTAAGGTGCTCCCGTGTTGTGCGTGAAGAAGAAAAATGGTACGATGATGATGTGTATAGATTACCGTTAGTTGAACAAGATCACCATTCATAATAAGTATCTGATTCCTCGTATTAATGACTTGTTCGGCCAACTTCAGGGTGCTTCGGTATTTTTGAAGATTGATTTGAGGTCAGGCTATCACTAGCTAAAGATCCGGACTGAGCATGTATCGAAGACGGCCTTTAGGACTCATTATAGTCATTACGAGTTCCTTGTGATGTCATTTAGGCTTACAAATGCCCGACAACTTTCATGGACTTGATGAATGACATTTTAATCCATACTTGAATTCATTCATCATTGTCTTTATCGATGATATCTTGGTGTATTCGAAGAGTAAAATGGAGCATGAGCGTCATTTGAGGATTGCCATTGGGTTGTTGAGAGAGAACGAGCTTTATGCCAAATTTGTAAAGTGTGAATTCTGGCTTGATTATGTGGCATTCTTGGGCCACGTGGTGTCAAATGATGGGATTATAGTTGATCCCAAGAAGATTGATACTGTTAAGGATTGGGCGAGGCCCATTACTGTGACTGAGATTCGTAGCTTCTTGGGGTTGGCCAATTACTACTGTTGGTTCGTGAAAGGATTTGCTTCTATTGTGTCTCACCTGACTAGATTGACTTAGAATAATGTTCCTTTTTAATGGTCTGATGCTTGTAAAAAGAGCTTTCAAAAGCTCAAGACTCTATTGACCCCGGCTCCAATTTTGGCATTATCCGTGAAGGGTAAGGATTTCTCAGTTTATTGTGATACGTCCCGTATTGGGTTGGGCGATGTGTTGATGCAAAATGGCAAGGTCATTGCCTATGCTTCCAGACTATTAAAGATCCATGAGAAGAACTACCCTACCCATGATTTGGAGTTATTAGTGGTAGTCTTTGTTATGAAGATTTGGAGACATTATCTATATGGGATATATTGTGAGGTGTTTACCGACCACCACAGTCTTCAGCACGTGTTTAGTCAGAGGGATCTAAATTCTAGGCAGCGTAGGCGGATGGAGCTTCTAAAGGATTATGATATCACCATACTTTACCATCCAAGTAAAGCTAATGTGGTAGTTGACGCCTTGAGTTGCAAGGCATTGAGTATGAATAATTTAGCTCGGTTGGTTGCTTCAGAACGTCCCTTAGCTGTAGAGGTTCAGACTCTAGATAACAGTTTTGTATGACTTGATATTTCAGATCCGGGCAAGGTTTTAGCATGTGTTGAGGTGAGGTAGTCTCTCTTGGAGCAGATTAGAGCTCAGCAGTTTGATGATGCTCAGTTATGCAAGATTCGTGATAAGATGTTGCATGGTGAGGCCAATGAGGTTGTGTTTGATGTCGAAGGGGTTTTAAGGATCAAGAGTGTGTTCCTCATATTGATGGTTTGATTCGTTTGATATTGAAGGAGGCCCATAGTTTTAGATATTCCATTCACCCAGGTGCTACTAAGATGTATCGTGATTTGAAATAACATTATTGGTGGGGTCAGATGAAGAGAGATATTGCAGATTTCTTTGCACATTGTGGGAATTGTCAGCAAGTCAAGTATGAGCACCAGAGACCTGGTGGTGTACTTTAGAGGATGCCTATTCTCGAGTGAAAGTGGGAGAGGATCGTCATGGATTTTGTTGTAGGTCTTCCGAAGACCTTGGATAAGTTTGATTTAGTTTGGGTTATTGTGGATAGGCTGACAAAGTCTATGCACTTCATTTCGATTCAGATTACTTATAATGCAGAGAAGTTGTCCAAGATTTACATCTGTGAGGTTGTGTGATTGCACGGTGTTCCTATTTCTATCATAGTACGACCTTCCATCCCTAGATTAATGGACAGTCCAAGAGGACTATTCAGATGCTTGAGGGTATGTTGAGAACATATGTCATTGATTTTGGTGGTCATTGGGAAAAGTTCTTACCCTTGGCAGAGTTCGCATACAACAATAGCTACTATTCTAGCATTGTTATGACACCGTTTGAGGCTTTATATGGTAAGAGGTGTCGTTCTCCTATTGGATGATTTGATGTCTTTGAGGTTCGACCGTGGGGTACAGATTTGTTGAGGGAGTCTTTAGCTTGGTGAAGCTTATTCAGAAAAGCTTCTGGTAGCTCAGAGTCGGCAAAAGATGTACGCAGATCGGAAGGTCCGAGATCTAGAGTTTATGGAGGGTGAGCAAGTTCATCTAAAGATATCACCCATGAAGAGTGTGATGCGATTTAGGAAGATGGGCAAGTTGAGCCCGAGGTACATTGGTCCATTTGAGATTTTCTATCGTATTGGCGCTATTGCTTATGAGTTGGCTTTGCCACCAGACCTGTCAGGTGTTTAACCTATTTTCCAAGTTTCTATGTTGAAAAAGTATCATTTAGACGGGTCTTATATTATTTTTTGGTTTCTATGTTGCTTGATGAGAATATGTCTTATGAGGAGGAGCCTATAGTGATTTTAGATAGGCAAGTTAGAAAGTTGAGGTATAAAGAGATAACTTCTATTAAGGTGAAATTGAAGTATTGTCTTGTTGAGGAAGTCACATGGGAGACCGAGTCTGATATGCATGCTAGATATCCCTAATTTTTTACAGACTCAGGTACGTGCTCCCATCCCTCCCCGTTCTTTCATTATCGCTGAGGACGAACGATTATTTAATTGGTATCTAATGTAACGACCTGTTTGGTCGTTATTGCACGTTTGACCCATTTACCTCCGGTGACCCTTCCCCGAGCCCTATTAGTATAACTTTGATCCGCAGGGATGGTGTTACAGTTCTCGAGGTTATCGAGTGAGATTTTCTATGACTTTTGCAAAATGGAACTTTGAAGTGAGAAACATTTGATCAATAGTTGACTTTTGGGTAAGCAGATCTTTTCGGGATTTTGTCGATTCTGTGAGGTCTGGAGGATCGTTTATAACTTGGTGGAGTGGTTGGTTAGGTTCCTAGGTCTCTCGGGCATTTTGGACTACTGGTTGGAAAGTTAGTTTTTGGCCGTTGGGGGTTGACCCGATAAAATAGACCTCCGATGGAAATTCCGAGACCACAAGTGAATCCGTAGCATATTTTATGTATGAATGCATGTCTAGTTTATGTCTGGGAGGTATCGGGTGATTGTCAAATTTTGGGATTAATTTACAAAATTCTGGTGACTGGTGCCCGCCGTAGCGGCACCTGTCGCTGTAGCGGACCCACCATAACATGGCCTGGTCCGCTATGGCGAGCTGTGTGATTTTGTGTTGATCTGTCATAGCGGGCGGTTGGTCCACTATGGTGAGGTGATAGGGGTCGTGTTGGGTCACTGTAACATGTATATGGCCGCTGGCGCGAGTCTGCTGTAGAGGACCAGTGACTGCTGCAGCAGACGACGGGGACTAGAATCCTTTTCAATGTTAAGTTAAACCCTTCTTTTTTCATTTCCAAAATTATTTCTCCAAAGTGTCTCAAGGGCGATTTGAAGTATTTATGAGTGGATTCTCGTTGGGGCAAGTCTATTCAACCTTGTTATCTTTTATTTACCTTTTCTAAGCTTGAATTTATAGTGAAAATCTAGAAAACTAGTTGAAGAAGATGTGTCTCTACCTAAATAGTGTTAATTGAATCTTAAGCTTTGAATATGAGATTTATTGATGGATTTGACTAATCTAAGCATAGAATTTCATTAATTAGTAACCAATAGGCTTGAATCTTCCATTCTAGATGATAATTTGAATATGGAAAAGTTAGGATTTGTGCCTAATTTGGGATTTTTGCCTTGAATGAAGAAATTGATCAATACCGAACTAACTTAGCAATTGGAAAGTAGATTTGAACTTCTAGAATGTTGGATTACCAATTCCATTTTTGAATTACCCATTTTACCCTTGTGGGCATGTTTCCCCCTTTTTCCATAGTTGGTTTGATTCAAAGGATAGTATAGCAGTATGGGTATTGTTAGTTTCTGTTTCTAACTTAGATTTCAATGATGACTAGACTTCGAGTATAACCAAGATCCTTCGAAAGGCAAGGCTCCAGTGTGATCATTTGTGGCTCCCGCTCAGCTACCAGGTAGGTGACGGCTTACCTTATGATTAGACTCGGTTAGAGAAATATATGTAGAGTTAGTAATCATTGGAAAAAATATGTTGCGCCTTCGGGTATGAAGTTGGGATGGGATACTTAGGTTGGTACTGTTGTTGATTGTGGTTAATTGCCTTATTTGATCTAGCGGCTCGTCGCCACATGTATGATACTAGACTTAATCGTATATAGATGAATGATTGATTTATTCTTGACATGATGATTATGTGTTCATATGTGACACGATTGATTTGATATATTCTCAGTGGCATTTGATATCATTCATACATACATGATCATGCATTAAGATCGGGTTGCGCGCCACAATATATATATACCTATATTGGATCGGCTTGCACGTTCTGTAATATATACATATATTGGACCAAGTTACACGTTCTGCAACATATACTTATATTGGATCGGGCTGTGCGCCACATCAAGTACATGAACTTCGCGGGTCCCCAATGGGTCATGACTACCGAGAACGTGTGTGTATCATTGCATTGCATATGCATTCATATTCTTATATTCATACTTATTGGATTCAGACTTAGTAATTGAACACGTGATGCTATTCATAAATTATGTAGTGTTTATATCTGATTGTGAGCATGCCTATCTTTCAGTTTCTTACTTTATATATGTTACTGTTGTCGACCTATGATACTTACCGATATATAGTGTTTGTACTGATACTACATTGTTGCATTCTTTTATGAGTATAAAGTTCGTGACCAGATTCACTTCCTCTCCTCGTGACTGATTCCGAGGCGTTGCTGACGAGCATCTAGGGCGAGCACATGGATGGATCAGCAACCCAGATGAATTCGCAACCCAAATGACTCTCTTTATATACTTGTCTTATTTTGCTACTCCAAGACAATATACCACTTTTTAGACTTGTATTTATATTCATACTTGCAGTTATGTATTAGTGGCTCTTGTACGACCTTAGACCAGATTTCTTGGGATTGATGTATTATTTCCGCACTCTTTCTTATCTATCCTAGACTTGTTGTTTATATTGATGGTTAAGTTTGCTTTATTTCTGATTGAACTGTGATTAAGAGACGGGTTCACCTACCAGGTGGGAGAAAGGGTAGGTGACCGCGTGTGCCCTGATTTGAGACGTGACAACTATACACAAAAAATCACACTCGTAATTCAACAAAAATAACACCTATGTGCTCATAAAAAGGTAAACCCTAAAACATTCAACACAAAAAATGACCAATGACAAACAACAAACTCCAAAAAACAAAGCAAAAATGTAATACAAAAAAAGAAAACTAACATATACAAATCAAAATACGAATTGACGATAAAAATAAAGATTTTTTTTTTGATAAAATGCTAAATAAAGTTTACAAACATAAATAACCAAATAAATACAGTAAATTATACAAAAAAAATGAACAATAATTGCAAAAATATCATAAAATCCAGTCCAATAAACGCAAAATAACACTACGAAGATTAAAACGAGCTCAAAATTGAATTTAGCATACCTAAATTATCATACAGAGAAAAAGCCAGAGAAACGGTAAAGAGAGAAGACGAGAAATAAAATAACGGAAAAGAAAGGGAATCCATAAGTCAGGGGTACTTTCGTCCAGATATTTTTATTAAATAGATATGAGGGGCAAAAATTAAAGACCACGCATATGAGGGGCAAAAACTAAAGGCCAACGCGTTTGAAGGGAAATACACGCAAAAAAAAGATAAGAATACATTTGATAAATATAATCAAATACAATTCTATCTTCAATTTCAATTTGACCTCAAATATAAATATTGAGAATCAATGGCCAAACGCCCGCTAAGACTTTTTCTAGAGTGGTCCTAAATTTGATCAAGCTCATTATAGTTTTGGGCTTTAAAGTATTCAATGTCGGTCCATCCAAAAAGTATAGCAACTTTACTTGTACTTCACTCTTTATCTCATGCAACTTTAGGAAAAAAAGATCTGCACAAATAATTATGTCAAAATCTATTTGGGGAAAAGGATCTACAGTTGCAGAATATTTCAGCTGTAGGGTATTTCGTTTTTTGATGTTTTTATCTTTCTCATCCTTTGTTTGTATTAAGATTTTATTAAATTCGCCTTCGCATCGAGATGTCAACAAAAAAAATTAATTGTGAATTTCATCGCTATATTATTCGTAGCTAACAATATTTTGTGGTTATTCGCCACTAAATAATATTAACAACGGATTTTAGTGTTTAGCTACAAAATTGCTATTTCCTATTTTTTTAGTTGAGAATTCTACATAGTGGGGCTTGAATGAGTTCAGATTGCATCGGAAAGTCTCACAATATCGGGATGTTACACATTCCCTAACAAAGACGATCTCATATCCAAAACTCGAACTCGAGATCTATGGTATAGACGAAGGAGTATTGTCACTACACCAACAACATTTGTTGGTTCATTTCTTGATATTATGTATATTTATAATAAATAATAATAATGTGAAACACTTGGAGATTTTCTTTCACTTACCATCGTAAACGGGAAATAGTCAAATTCTATTTGCTGATCATAATATATATGCACCTGAATAATTTAGTATATTTCCAAATCTATAGAAATGTTCTTCTTATACATGAAGGTTAACGAGATAAAAATAACAAACATGCATTGTTTCCATCTACAAATCTAAAAATAACAATCAATAATCACTGTACTATGATGATTATTCAAAGATGCCGAATATAAATCAACGAGACCAAATCAAATTGACCATATTTACTAAAGTTATAGATAACACAACAATAATGAGCTAATTAATCGGAATGGATAGTGCCCTCTTTGACTGTAGATTAACTATATTACTAAAATAAGTTAGAAAAATAACTGCATCCTGTTGTTTTTGTTAAAGAGATATAAAAACAAAAACAAGATAAAGATAGCTCTAGGTCTGTTAAGAGGCATGGACTGCATATGATTCGTTTTAGCCTTTTAGGCATTGATAAAATTAAATATATAGTAGCAAAGACAGGAGATTAAAACAAAAAAGGATAGTAATAGAGAGATATTTTATTCCTTGATTGTTTATAGTAAGAAATAATAATATAAGCAAGAAAGTAAATTTCACTTGTTGTCGCCTAACATTCAACTAATTCAGTAGTGTCAGTTCTGAGACGATTGGTCTAATATTTTATTATAAATGCGCTGATAAAGATGATTAAAGTCAGATTTATTTTAATTCATTACGACACTTATTAAGATGGATGATTGAGAAAGAGAGATTGAAAAGCTATGAGTTTGAACATTGTTTGATCTTAGCTTATCGTGATAGCTGTTGATTCATTTCGTATAGTGATAATGCAACAGTAACTAATTGATCAACGAATCTTAGAAGAATTCAACTTTAAAACACGATATCCCGAGCTTTTCTTTTATTACTTCTTTCACGAGGAGAGAATATCGTTGGCCTTCAGAGTCAACGGGAGAGCTTATGCTGTTGGGATCGAAAAAATCAGGGCATCATGTGAAAGCTTATAATTGCAACTCTTGGTGCCGATAAATCAGACGACACAAAGAATATACTAAAAGAAGCATAATATTAATATTGTCTAGTCAAGTGACCTACATATTGAAAAATTAATATTAAAAAAGCATAAAACCTATTGAGAGAAGAATCTCTTCCTAAACGAAACTCTCAAACGACTACATTGTGGATGTTGTTGTATTATTTATGAGAAGGAAGAATCTCCTATTTATAAAAGTCCAAAACTTTTCCTCCAACAAAAAAGATAAATATGATAGAGTATTTTTCTACAAATAAATCATTTTCATCAAGAAATCATTTTTGAAGTAAAACACAATTATGATAAAATACAAATAAGATATGAAATTTAGGGCAATTCCTAACATATGCATCATCAATTAAGTTGGTAGTCCGCTTGGGCAGCTCAATTAGTTATCAAGGGGGATATTTGGAAAAATCAATTAAGTTGGTAAAAAATATGACGATGAATCTTCTAAAATGAATTCATGTTTTTATACAATCAATATAGAATGTGAGATTTTGGCTCTAATAATCATGTACATACGAGGCATATCAAATTTATGAAAGTTTATTTTTTTCTGATTACGATATTCTCTTTACTCTCTATCAGATACTATGAACTTTGCAATCCCATTGGCAACTCAACAATATAAAATATACACATATAATTTAATTTGTAACTTTTTGGTCTCATTCTTTGATTATAGAACTGAAAAGTGAAAAGTGAAAAGTGAAAAGTGAAAAGGTAAGAAGAACATGGGCCGGTGAATTAATAATTTATATAAAATGACAAAACGAAAAAGATACAAACCAATAAACGAAATGGACAAAGAAGTCATTAAACGTCAATAATTTTTCTTTTAATATCCTATCTTTCCATTGCTATAAAAAAGCCAACTGAATTGTCGGATACACTAACACAAGTGCCTTAAAAAAATCTTTAACAAAATTAATTAAACACAAAAGAGTACAGTAATAAGGGTGAACCAGTCAAAATATTATTTCCAACATTAATGACAAATAAGTAAATAGTTTTGTTACATAAAAAATTTAAAAAGAGAGATAAACATAATATTACAAATAACGAGAAAAGCTAGTGTTATGAGACCAAAACTAAGAAGATATCTTTGAAATTATTATTTTCTCTATAGAAAAAATCATTTTTTTTGTTGAGCACCTAATCTCTCCCACTATTAAAGGTAGTTGAAAACCTATTATACTAAAATTTAAAATAGGTCAATTGATCATTTTCAGAAACTATTATTAAAAAATTATCTCTATTGTATATAATTTCAAATTTCAATTCTATACCATAAGAAAATGAACAAAATTTACTAGAGAGTAAACACTACTTGCAGGCGTGTTTATAAAAAGACTACCAAATCCACAAGTTAAAATTTGAAGGATAACTGGATAATTAAGATAACAATTTGACGAGGTTAAAATAAGTTTAAGTAAAACATATTAATCATGATCCAGTGTGATGTGGTTTTGGTCAAATATAAATAAAGTAAACGAGTCATAAACATAAATCTAATTCTATACAATTTCCAGCCACTCCACAAAATAATTTCTTTTTGCGATAAGAAATTATTACCAATCAGTAATTATGTTATTTCACTAACACGTCAAAGTTTAGACAAATTAAACACGTCATATAAACTTGAGTTTAATTTATATTCCTAAGTAAATTCATATTTATTGGTAAAATACTTACTCGTATCAGTAGATTTACCGGTAAGTTCGTTCAACTTAAAAAATGATTTCAGTAAAGATTCAATAGACAAATGAATGATAGTAAATAAGGACAAATATTTACAAAAAATGACAAATGGGATTATTTGTACTGATTATGGTTTATTTTTTCAAAAAAATATATAAAAGATCTCTTTCACAATATATCCTCCAATAATATTATATTCACGTGCGAGGCACTTTTCTTTTCTTATTTTAATTTCTCCAAAGAAGGAACTATAAACACAGCACGTGAACAGGCTTAAAATCATAAAGGCGGGATGTACTGTGTTTCCTATTTTATCTTTCACGACGATATACCTTATTGATTTTAAATGGAGTAATAGGAGCAAGTATTTTTGGTTTCTCAATTATCGATAAATTCTGATAATAATTATTGTGATATTATCTAAGTATATTTAATTTTTAATTAACTAAAATATATACTTTTGTCCCACTTAAGAAATATAGTGGATATGTTGTTGTTGTTATTGTAACAATAACATGTACTTTTGATTCCTTTGCAACGAAATACACTTAATTGTCCACGTGTCTGCTGACGTAATCAGAAATTTATAAAAGTAGATTCGAAAAAATTATAGAATGTCATGGTTGTAATTTGAGCATATGACTTAAAACATTTTTGAACTCCGTTTACTAGTATACTGGAATTTTTCTAATGTCAAGAAAATTCAACAACTCACGTATATTTTTCTGAACTCTATTTACACAGTGTAATTCCGAAGAAGAGGGTTCTGTTGAACTCCCTTGACTCAACTTAGTTACGCCATGCATGTGTCATGTTAAATTATATCGTTACTTCGTATTTGACAGTAATATATTTTAAAAAATAGTTGAAGCATAATATATTTCTTACATCATGAGTAAAAGAAACACATATTTCAATTCATTGAAGTTAAATATACTTTTTAAAATATTATAAGGATCAAAAGAAAAAATGATTAATAATTGAGGGACCAAAACTGCGATAATCCCAATTTAAAATATTTATGTAAGAAAAAGACAGCGAAAAGGCTTATGCAGAACAGAGAATTTAAGGGACCAATGTCTTTTTCGTAGTACAAGACAATGGTTACAATTTCAAGTTTAATAATAACAATAATAATATTACCATAAAATCAATTCAAGATTACTTAAATTAAAACCCATGTTCATAAATTACCCATGAATGTGAATATATATGATTAATAATTGCCTTCTCCTATTTGTTTCCCACTTGCTCTCTTTAGTTGTTCAACTAATAAATGTCTCATTTTTCCTTGTCCCTTTTTTTGATTCTTTAATATTTTCATCATTAAACTTCTAGATTTGCAGACTTGGGATTACAAGATTCTTGATTTTAAAGCTCTGTGAACACTCACATTTGATCTTTCTTGATATACACTTTGGTTTTAGTATATGTAAGTATGTTAGATTAGCTCATGTAGTTTCTTCTCCTTTGATTTCTGTTACTATCTATAGTTTCATGTTTCTCGCTTAGGATACTGTCGTGTTGTTACTTTTTCTTTTTGACATGCTTTGTTTTGACTATTTTTTGTTTTTGCTTAAGGTCTGCGTCCTCCCCATAACCCACTTGTTGGGATTACACTGATAATGTTGTTGTTGTTAAGTATGTTAGTATAAAAGATTGTTCTTTTTTTGCCTTGAAAGAATTGGTTACTTAGTTTAAGCTTGGTTTGCTTGTGATTGTGCTTTGTCTTGAGCCGCCGCTCTACCTACCATAGCAAGGTAGTTTGCGTACACTCTACCCTCCCTAGACCACACGTTGTGTGATTTCACTGGGTATGTTGTTGTTGTAGTTTAAGCTTGGATTTTACTTGTATATGTGGAGGAAGTGTAAAGATTGTTCTTTTCTTTGATTTGAAAGAACGGGCTTCTTCCTTTTTGCTACACTTTTTAATTAATGCTGCAGTTTATCTTTTGATGATTTTGTTTATCAAGTTTGGTACTTTTTCCCATTTGGGGTGGGACAGAGGTTAATAATTTGCATTTCCCTGATTGATATTTATTTCTTCTTCCATGTATATGGGGTGAGACTGGTGTTGGTGTGTTTTAATTCATTGATTTTTCTTCTTCTTGCATTTTATCAGTTTATTTATACAATGCCATGACCTCTCATTAGGTAATTACTACTAAAACTATGAGAATTTTGGTTTATCTTGTAAGCTAAGCTCCTAATAGCCTGTTTGGAAAAGTGCTTATTTTATAAAGTTGAGGTGTTCGGCCAAACTTTTCAGAGGCTGATAAAGTAGCTTTATTGAGAAGTATATCTGGAGCCTTGGCCAAACACAATTACTGCTCTAATATTTGGCAGAAGTGCTTTCCAAATTGATTAACCAAACACGAACCGAACCGCTAGTCACCAAAAGTACTTTTCAAAATAAGCAGATTTTGGAAGATTAGCCAAATAGGCTTCTATAAGTTTCAAATGTCTTCCCTTTTCGTTATAGCTAATATCACCATTTTCTTATCTTTGTTGCATAGTTGAATTTCTGATTTTGTTCGTTTGACTCGTGTTGCTAGAGTATAAATGATGAGGAAGTTGGGATTGGGGAGCATATTATTTGCGGTTGTGGTTCACATTCTAGTAATATCAGCTGCTGCTGACATTAAGAATTTGATGATATGGCCAATGCCATTATCGGTTAGCTATGGACATAGGTTTATTCAACTTAGTAATGAGTTTGTGCTCAAGACTGAAAGCAGCAATTACCCGGATGCCTCTGGAATTATCAAGGAAGGTTTTTCAAGGTTACTTGATGTCATTAAGGTTGCTCATGTTGTTGATGCTAACACTTCATATGTCGGCCCTTCGCCCGTTTTAAAGGGAATTCAAGTGGTCGTCCTTTCTCCAAATGATGAGGTAATCTCTCGAATGAGCTCGAAAATGGTCTCGGTAACGTTTCATTCTTTTCTTTTAGCTTTGTCACTTAAATGTTTTATGGTCCTTGTCAAAGGAAAAAGATTAGAATTTGTGAAGAGCTTTGTCAGTACGCCTGTGATAGACAAGCTTTTTATCATGTTTTGCTCATGTTTCATTAGAGATCTTACATGGTGCAGATCCTCAGTAAAAAGATATTGTCTCTAATATAGTTACTTCATGATAACGATTCTTCTTTGAATATTTCTGGAGAAGATATTTCCGAAAGGGAGTGATACTGATCAATTGCTTGGCTTTTGCTATATTGATGGAACCTTATGCTTTCTTGATTAAAAAAAAATTCTGAAAAAAGAAAAGATTGTACAATTATGCACGTAGCTCCTGAAGAAGGAATAGTCAATTTCTTAATATCTTATGAGTTCCTATTTTCCATTAAAATAACCTCCACCAACTCAGTATCTTAATTGAAAAATGACCTTTCCATTCAATTTGGTGCTCTCTGTGAGTTCTTGAAGCTGAAATAATAGCACCATTGAATCAACTTTCTGACCCCCCCCCCCCCCCCCCCCCTCCCCAACCAAAAAAAGGAAGAAGAAGATAATGATGGGATTAGTTATGCACATCGCTTCTCAGATGTTTCAGTCTCTTCACTAGAAATATTGATCAGCTCTTACTTTCCACCAAAATAACCCTCTAACAAATAAAGTTTCTATGTTTTACCTACTTTTTGTGGCTCATTTTTGACTGGCTTGTGGATTAAAAGTTGTTGCAGAAGATAACACTGATAACTGTTTTTGAGTTTGTTTGTAGAGTTCATTTGTTAGATAAAGGTTAATCCAAAATATAATTGTTTGTTAAATAAGAATCTCCTAACAATATTTTGCCTTTGAAAGTTATGTGCCACACATATCTCCTGCATTCACTGGAGTGAACCACTGAAGTGTTTGGCAGATTACATGTTAGGACTTTGGACTCTAACTAATTATCAGTCAGATGAAGTTATTGCATGCTTAAAATATTTCAGGTGCTTTTATTCTGTTCAATTCTACTGTTTGTAGATTTTTTTCCCCTTGAATTGCATTTTCTAAACCAACTGAATAAAACCTTGTGCAATGCAGCTGCAGTACGGTGTTGATGAGTCCTACAACTTAACCATACCAGATAAAGGAAACCCGGCCTATGCATATTTGACGGTAGGTGTTATCAGTTTTTATGTGTTGATAATATGATGCATCTCTTTTAAAAGATATATTTGTCCAATCAAATGTCTTTTCCTGTAGCTGTACTGCAGTATAGTTTGCTCTACTCTATGATACACGTAAAGTGATTTTTGTCAAAACCAATAGGCTAAGTTTAAAGTTAAATTCTTCTTTCATAATTGAAACATTTTAAATCTAGACTTGTTAGCTTAATTATCTAGTACTACATTGCATGATAATGTCACGCATCCCATTCCGCTACTTTTTGTGGTTATTCATTGAGTTAGAAACTCACTCACCAAACAAATTTTGGTTGGTACTTGGGGAGGAATATTTCAGCAATAGTTGGTGATTTCATTAAATTCCATTTGTTATAAAATACTCCTTCCGTCCCAATTTATGTGATGGTGTTTGACTGGACACGGAGTTTAAGAAATAAAGGAAGAATTTTGAAATTTGTGGTCTAAAATAAGTCAGATGTTTGTGTGGCGATAAATCATCTCATTAAGGGTAAAGTTGGTATTTTAAAGTTAATTTTTTTACTGAATATAGAAAGATGTTATTCTTTTTTGGGACTGACTAAAAATAAAAGAGTGTCACATAAATTGGGACAGAGGGAGTAGTCAATAATTATTCTTTCATAACTGAAACATTTTGAAAGCTAGACTTCGTTAGCTTAGTTGTCTAGTGCTACAGTACATGATAATGTCGCACACCCACTCCTCTATCCTTTTGTGGTTACTCATTGAATTAGAAACCTTGCGGAAGAATATTTCAGCAATAGTTGGTGATTTCAGCAAATCCCATTTGTTATAAAACAATATAGAAGCAGCTACTTTTAATATATTTATTTCTCTGAGAGATTGTTTTATGCTATTCACACTGGAAGATCTTCACTTTCTGATAGTCACGATTTAATGCAGGCAAAAACAGTTTATGGGGCTTTGCATGGTTTACAGGTTTGATGTTTCCGCTCAAGCTAATTAGCTGCTAGTACTTACTCAAATATATTTTTCTTTGATTAGATGCTTAATGTTTGTTTTTGGCATCAAGACAGACATTTAGTCAAGCATGCCATCTTAACTTTACAACCAGAACAATTGAAGTTCATCAAGTTCCATGGACCATTGTTGATCGGCCAAGATTTTCTTATCGAGGTCTTTTAATTGGTGAGTAACTTCTCTAATAATTATAGGAGGATTGCTTTTACTTATTTAATCTTTCTTTTCTAGTTTAACACATCGAATACTATCCAAGTACAAAATTTTAACGTCATATTCTGTTAAGTTCTCTTGTAAATTTAATATGCTGATATCCTTAATTGACTTACAGACACTTCCCGTCACTATCTGCCGTTGCCTGTGATATTGAAGGTTATTGATTCAATGGCTTATGCAAAACTGGTATAGCAACTTTTCTCCAGCTAAATATCATTTACTACTTTTCTATACCTCTTAATAATCTTATACTTCATGGCTGCCTAAATCTTCCTGTCCGAAAGCATCTATTATCTTGATATGAGGTTCTTTGCATCCTCACCTTGGAATCTTGCAAGTGCTGTGCAAGAAAATCTTCCTTGTCCATGATTATAACTTTCTGAATTTTTCCTTTTTTAAGCTTTTCAAGCAAGGCTGAGTAAATCAGAGCCTACGTATTAGTGAGGCAGGATTGATACTATAACTGTTGGACAATGTAAAGTATTTACAGCTTTTGTTTGGCATGCCAATTTTAACTAATTTGGATACTCTGTGAATTGCTATCTATGTTTTTTGCCCAGAAAAAACCACTATTTTTTTCACTTCAGGAATGCTCTTATTTAATGCCTTGTGAAGTGACTGGTGCTTATTCTAAATCTTGTTTGGAAGTTCACCCAGTAAAACTTGCTTAGAATAAAGAGAATTAATAATATGGATACAATGTCAAAGTCAGTATTTGAATAAGGTGTCTTGCTTAACTTTATGTCTGACTATAGGATGTTCTTAGGCAAAGGACTTGGAGGTCATATCTTATTCTTGTCATTTATTCAAGTTCTTATTATTGAATTAGCAATTTGGTGATGTCACTAGAAGCATTCCGATGCCTCTTGGCAGCACTTCGTGAAATGAAATGCATGTGTTCTTGTTGATTACGAAGACTCTGATCCCGAAAATTTGCTCTATGCAGAATGTTCTGCACTGGCACATTGTAGATACACAATCATTCCCACTTGAGATACCTTCATATCCAAAACTGTGGAATGGTGCTTACTCAAGTTCAGAGCGGTATACTGTAGCTGATGCTGCTGAGATTGTGAGGCAAGTTATTTCTTTCATGCTTCTTCATTCTTCTTTCCTTGGCTCTTGAGGTGCAAATAATGTTTTCCTGACCCATGTAACATTTAAGATTTGCAGATATGCGGAAAGACGTGGAATCAATGTATTAGCTGAATTAGACGTTCCAGGACATGCTCAATCTTGGTATGGGCTGATGAAATAGCCTATTTGGCCAAGCTTTTGGGAAGCCAAAAATGCTTATTTTAAAAAGTTGACGTGTTTGGCCAAGCTTTTATGGACAAAATAAGTGCTTTTGAGTAGTTGCAGAAGCTATTTTTTGGTAGCGAAAATAAGTAGCTTTTCTGCCAAAAGCACTTTTAGAACATTAACCGAGCACAAAGTACTGCTCTAATATAAATGTTTTTCAAATTGATTAGTCAAACACAAACTGCTACTCTTCAAAAGAACTTTTTCGGAAAAAAGACTTCTGATAAAAAGCACCTCTTTGAAAATAAGCAGATTTTGGAAGCTTGGCCAAATATGCTAGAAATCACATTCTATTTGGAAATTAGTTGTTGAGTGAATTTTGAAATTTCAACAAGAATTATTTTCATTGCTATTTAACCAATCTAACAATTGTTCAAATTTCAGGGGCAATGGTTATCCTTCTTTATGGCCGTCAAAAGATTGTCAACAACCACTTGATGTAAGCGATGATTTCACTTTCAAAGTAATAGATGGGATTCTCTCAGGTAATGCTCTCAGTTGCATATTGCTTCATGACCTCATGAGTCAAAATAATAAGTGATTCATGATATGCGAACTTTCTGTATTTCAGATTTTAGCAAGATCTTTAAGTACAGATTTGTTCATCTAGGAGGTGATGAAGTGGATACAAGTAAGTTTCCATGTTTTTTTCAGACTGTCATTTTTGTTTCAAGAAATATTATTCGCTGATGTCTGAATAATATTTTATTACAAAAGTTTTACTGAGTCATTGAACATTTAATTTTGGAGGAATACTAGTGAGGAAACAGCATTTTAATAGTTGAAATTCGGTAGCTGCACGAATTTGAGGTGTAAGATGCATAAGAAATATTTACTAAAGGTACCTGTCTACTATAGTAATAATACGTCTGCATGTGCCTTTGTCAATTTTCAGACTTCCAGTTTCCTTTAAGTAATTGTTTCTTTGGACCTAAATATTACCTAGACACATATATTTGTATCAGGCATTGACTTTAGTTTCAATGTATCTTACTCGGGTACTGATCTTTTTTGTGTGTACTGAGTTATGACCTTAACTTTCAGCAACTTGAAAGTAATATTTACTGAAACATGCAATTGGATGTTTCCTGCAGGTTGCTGGACGTTAACTCCTCGTATAAGCAAGTGGTAAAAAAATTGCCATTTCATTTTCTATGTTCTACTAGCAATATTGCATATCTTCCACAATCATTTTTTCACGTTAATCATCGTTTGAAGATTTAATTACTTTACTTTCCTTTTGCGCTTCTGCCATCTCTCAAGTATATTTATCATTCTCAATCAATTCTATGATTGAAATTTCTTTAATGCTTACCATTAAAATAATAAACATGTTCTATTTAACAGGTTGAAGCAACACCGGTTAAATGGAGCCTCTGCTTATGAGTACTTCGTCTTGCGAGCACAGAAGATAGCTTTATCCCATGGATACGAAATTATCAACTGGTATAGGAAGGCCTTTCATTATGATATTTTCTAACAGTATTTGATTTTTATAACGTTTTCATATTAAAATTTGCAGGGAAGAGACGTTCAATAATTTTGGAAATAAGTTGAGCCCAAAAACTATAGTTCACAACTGGTACGTCCTCTTGTCGCGTGGTATAAGCTGGAAGCTCCATATTAGTTCATATATCTGTTGTCCTTTTCATCTCCTTCATTCTTCTCCATGATGATTGTGAAGATTATCCCAGTTGTTCCTCGGAATGATTAAATTATTTGTCGCTTATAGTTTTATGAAATTCATGATGTCTTAATAGATAAGGGAAGGATAGTCTATTGGGAAAGGCCCTCTACTTCCAATCACAGAGGCGGAGCTAAGATTTTGAGCTTATGCATTCTGGATTCTAGAAAAGGCAGCGTAGTTTGTTCAGGATAATTATTTATATATAATAAATGAATTTTCTAACACAAATACAAGGTTTGGACCAAAGCTACTGTCTTCTGCTGAGCCCGTAACAAAAAATGTGGCTCCGCGCCTATCCAATTATAAGGTTGGGATTCGAGTCACCTAGGAAGCAAAGTGGGAAAATGCAATGTTGGGCTTTTGGGTTCGGCGGGGGCTTCGGGAGGAGACAAATACCCGAATTAAAAATAAAAATAAAAATAAAAAAATAAAAAAATAAAAAAATCATGATATCTTATAATCAGCCGAAGGCAAGAAATTTCGGAGGTAACACGATCGCCTCATTAACCTGCCTTGGATGTAGGATGTTACTGTATCTTGGACATTTAAAGGACATTCACATTATGTAAAGTGATATTAAACGTGAGGAAGTAGGTGTTTCCAAGTCAGTTGGAAAAATTTTCATAAAACCAATTGATGGACTAACCTTGTGCTTTTATTATATCTGGCAGGCTCGGGGGCGGTGTTGCTCAGCAAGTAACTGCAGCTGGACTGCGGTGCATCGTTAGCAACCAGGACAAGTGGTATTTGGACCATATAGATACTACATGGCAGGATTTCTATTCAAATGAGCCACTAACTAATATTACAAATTCCGAGCAACAACGACTGGTTATAGGCGGTGAGGTTTGCATGTGGGGCGAGCATATTGATGGATCAAACATCGAAACAACCATATGGCCTCGTGCAGCAGCAGCTGCAGGTACTCTTTCTCTCTTCCTTATTGAATATATTCTTCCTGAAATCTAGATTCTGCCTTTTTATTGTTTTATCTTTTATTTGTTTTACAAAGTAATTATCTTTCACATGGAAAAATCCCGCAAAGAAGGTGTATACAACAGGTAGAGAATGTGAAATAGACTAAAATAACATCCTGTACAAAGAGAAACCAATCATCTATATACTTACTTGAATCTCATCGATGCTCCATTTTTTTTAAAAAAAACATCAAAGTTTCTTTGGTCTGACCAGGCTGCTCCCTTAACCAAAATTATGGTTAAGTGAACTTACAGAATATCCATTACATGTCCTATTAACCTGCAAAATATTCTTTCCTATCTGCACGTCAACCTCCATTTATTTAAAGGCCGATTAGGAGACTAATCTGCACTGCTTAGAGAAGATTAACCTCTGATGTTAAACTACATTGTATGTTCTTTTTTCTAGTTGTTAAGCTTCTGTTTCTGCAAGTGTCAACTCCACCCCATTTACATATGGCTGTAAATAAATATAACTGATAAGTTCATGCGGTGAAGACATCACACTCTCGCATAAACTATCTAAATCGTTGTCCATCACCAGCTTTAGACATTCTTAGAAGGCACATGATATCCTAAATTACTGGTGGAGGCAAAACACTAAGTGATTTCTTTCCATCTGTCCTATCCTTGGTGGACAGAATTATCCGGTACTTGTGTTGGTGGGAGGTAGCAGATACCCCGTGGAATTAGTCCAGGTGCACAAAAGCTAGCCTTGACCCCACGGTTGTCAAAAAAGAAAAAGAGATATCCTGAATGTCAAACATTGTTAAGTAGCACATACGCCAGATTATTAGATGAATTAAAGGTTTTTCTCTATCCGTGCTTCTTGTTTCTTCTGAGACTCTGTCCATAGTTTCTTTCATGTGTACTAGAGTTATGACATGTTGCCATATGTGATTCTGGAAGAGGATGACCTTCATGCTAAATACGATCATCTTTCTCGTTGTAACATTTCTTCTTTGTTATTGCTGGTTTACTTGCTGCACAAAAGAGAGGCTATGGAGCGCTTATGACAACATTGCCAAGAATCCAAATCAAATTACTCGTAGGTTGGCGCATTTTAGGTGCTTATTGAATCAAAGAGGAGTGGCTTCTGGTCCATTAACTGGAGGCGGGCGAGCTGCGCCAGAAGATCCAGGTTCTTGCTATGAGCAATAGTTACCTGAGGTGTTCTTTTTCCTCTCATTCTTCTATCAATCCCTTAGAATAAATTATAATTATATATGTGGTGCTTCTGAATAGCAGGAATCTCAAGTTATGCATTAGAAATTGTTGATATCAACTGTAAGGCAACTCTCTCTGTTGTAATTCTTTTGAAGGATTATGGAAGTTATATCAGCCTTATTTATGACTTCACTGGCAGTCAATTTTCCTCTCATAAGAAACCCTGTTCCATGTTTGTATTTCAAGGCAAATCTAAGTTAAATGAAACTGAAACTAACATTAGGTCTTTTCAATTTACAGAAAAGTAATCTCAAAGTAGTTAACAAAAGAAACGTTTGAGTTTTATGAGAAGAATATTTTGATGAAGGTAAACAAGGTTTCAATCAGACCTCAAATTACAAGATAAGTCTTAGAAATGCAGGCATCACGGACCCTCCAACAGAAACCTGGTCTCTTCTTCTTTTTTTTTTTTGCCGTGGTTAAGAGATACTGATTTAAGAGACCGATTTATGAAGGGCCACCAATTGATACTACATATAGCGACAAGATTGGTCCTGAAAGAGAGATCTTTAATTATGGTTGTGAAATCACATTGATTGAAAAGCAAGTCGATGATGCCATGCATGCACTTTAAACAATTCACAGAATAAATCAATACAGGAATTTCATCATGCCAATATGTCACAAGATAAATAGAGTTACATCTCAAAATTTTGTACATGGATAGCCAAATAACTGGCAAAATTTAAGCTGGAGATTTCAAGATTTTGTGCACATTATGGTCTCCATGGTGGAGGTGGGGGTGGGCTCAGTGGATATTCGGGTGGAACAGCTGAGAAAATTATGTTCTTGTCAAAACCATAGCCACCACTACCAGTTAAAGAAACCAATGCAGCAACAAGTCCTGCATTTCCTGCAAGCGTTGGCTCTGTATAACTGAAATTTGTGCGCGAATCTTCAAACTTATCAGGTCCTCCTACCATTGCTCCTATTATGTTATGAGGATTGGGATTTTTGGTGTCTCTAAATTTCCAACCTTCAGTGCATGAATACTTTGTTTTACCAGTAGGTATTGATGCACCCCTATGATGAACATGCCTTGGGAATTTGTTTCCATACCCTACTATGTAGCTCATCTTCAAGGGATTTTCACCTAAAATATAATTCATCTGTTTTTAAAGCAAAAATGACAAAATGTTAGGCCATGTTGGTAGAATTATTTGAGATAGTAAATATATTAGCAGTTATAATGAATCATGTAAATAATGTTCTTTTTTGGGGGTTTAACTATCCCATATCGAGGTCCACTGGCCCGGCTATCCGGATTCGAGCCGTGAAGTGGCGTTCGCAAGATTTTTCACAAGTGGTGTCAAATTTGGAAGAAATAAACAAATCACTTAAATGAAACTATGATCTTAGGACCAATGGCCGCCATGGCCCAAACGAAATTAAAAGAGACTTCTAGCTTATAGTCAATTGGACATGTAGGTTATATTCGTACTGACTTTTAACAATTTAACCAATATATACGGCATTGTCTCATTAATTAGTTTAATTTTATGATTGAAGTGGTCAAGGATTCAATTCCACTCAACCTCTATTATTTTAACAAAAGAGAGGCTCAAAAATTTGCAAAAGAAAATGTTAAAAGATAAGATTCGAACCTCCAATTTCTACAAGCTACAATGGGCTTTCTCGGTCGGTCAAGTGGCGTCATTTTTATTTTATCTATCCCAGTTCGCATATTAGATATATGTTCAATAAAAAATTTCAACAAAGCAATGTCACATGACACTGCTTTGTCCTGGTGCATCCACCCCTGGTGTCGCGTAGGGCCTACTAAAAGAGAAAGCGTTCAACTAGGAGTTTCTCCATTGTCAACCTCAAACCAGATACCTATGGTTAATGATATAGAGATTCCCACCACGCTCCGTGGTGGCACGCAAGAATGTTTTGGTAGTAGCTTTCTAACTGTCTGGTGTCTACAGAATCTGATTAAATATTTGAGGGGGACTCATGCTGTGCAAACCTGAGAAGTAGCAAAACTGCGAAGATCATCCAAGGAGAGAAAGTAAGGGCCACAGTTCCATCCTGGAACACCAGTGGCATTCAAGTAATCAACAAAGAGTGATGCCAAAAAGGCTGCATTTGCCACATACTGCAACGGCTGTCCACGCCCATGATTCAACTGGATCAGTCCACCTAAACACAAGAATTATCAGACAGGAAATTAAGTTTAAATTCTAGATTTGCCTCTGAGTTTCAGGACCACTTCGTAGAACAATTGAACAGGTCTATCCCGAACAATTAGTCCTAATTAGGATTATATATGACAAGTTTTAGCAAGAGGATGATAATTTAAGGCATAGTACCGTTGGTGAAGTTGAAGACATGGAACCTCTGTAGGTAGGAGCACATGGTAACGCAAGTGATATTGTGATAGCTACTCAACATTCCCTCAAAAGGGTAACCTGGACTGAAGAATATCCTTATCCTAGTTAACAACAGCATAGCTGCAGGCAGTTTGTTATCCCAGCTCAACACTCTTAAATCTGGGATCATGAAGTTCGCCTTGGATTTCTTCGACAATCCGGGATAAGTGGCCAACGAGAAGTATGTTTTATTACCAGTAGCATAATATAGCCAAGCTGATCCCCACATGAACTCATCGAAGTAGTTGGTGGAGTTGTAGAAAGGTTCAGTATGTGGATTTCCACGGCAACATGAAGTCCGTTTGCCAAGGTCCCGGGCGAAAGCAAATAGGGTCTCTGCTCCTTTTACTAGTTTTCTTGAATACTGTGTGTTATCCCTGAATACTATTGAGGCAGCAGCCAATGCTGCTGCCATTTCACCAGCGAGATCAGGCCCGGAAGTAGCTGTTTGAACAGGGCGTTCATAATTCATGTCTTCTGGCCTTTGCCAGCAGTAGTGATCATCTGGTGTTCTTGAATTATTTAAAGCACCACCAACCTGAGTTCAGTGAAAATTAGAACCAAAATTAATAATGTTTGAAGTTCCAACAGTAATGCCAAGAAATACATTTAGCTTATAGATTCACTTCAGCTGAGTTCCTTATCTGTTAGTTATTCCAATCAGTACAAGATCTTTTGACTTCATGAATACAGCTACAGTAAACTCTACTGAAGGGGGAAATGGCTTCCCTTATCTCACCTCTTAACCTCATATTAGTGCTTTAACCAACACTTAGATATTATATGAATCTTTAATACTAATAATTTCATCAAGAACCACTATCGAATTTGCAAATATTATTATTAATCTTTAATAAAGGTTTTTCCGGAAACATATTTTTCCACTCTCCAACAAAACATCGGATGATCTTTTTCTGAAAACAACTCATTTTCCGGAATAGACACCCTATCATTGTTCTTTCTAACTTGATATTAACAGGCAAAAATAGTACTAATTATTATGTTGCTCGAACTCTTCAAAAATAAACAGTGTACTATAAAGTTCTAACAAGCTATGTTGCTCGGATTCTTCAAAAATATTGTTAGGTGTGTGTTATCCTCCAAAAGCTATACGTTTTTGGAGGATCTGACACAAATAGGACAACATTTTTTGAAGGGTCCATGCAACATAACTAAGTTTAATTCCAGGTATATAAATCAGAATAATTAATGCTTAAAAAGCTAAACTTTAGAGTGACCTGGCTGTAAATTTTGTCAATTTTAGTGGCAGTGGAGTTGAAAGTACGGAGCAAGTAATCAGTGCCCCATTTGATGAGATCTTTGATATGATCATACTCACCAATGGCTCTGTACTTGTGTTCATATTCAATTACACTCCAGCTCAACATGGTCATTGCAAATGACATGGAAAGTGGAATTTTGTGTTGTCTCCAGCATCATAGTACCCTCCAACCAATCCCCCTTTAACATCTGTTAGTTTTGATCCATCTTGTAAACCTGAGTTTCCTGTCCATGGGACCCCATTGCTCTTTGGCAATTCCCCAGCTGCATATATGCAAAGACCAACAAACTCATACCAATTCAGATTAATGGAGTAATATACATGATTAGAACTTAAATTCACTGTGCATTGAGATGGTTGAAAGTCAAATTACATCTACATGTGAGAAAATGCATTGATGGTGGAATATTTAGAGGCGGATCCAGGAATACATTTTAAATTTACGAGTTCCTACCAGGATCGGAACAATAGAGGCGGATCTAGGAGTGTACACATACCTTATTTCTACACATGTAGGATAAAAAGACTGTTTGTGATAGATACAAGTATAATGAAGAGATACAACATTCATATTGACTTGCCCTCAGAAAAAATTGAACTTTCAACAAATTTTTTTAATTCAACCATCTATTTATCTACTTGAATCAGATATTTTGAATATCAATTAAATATCAAAATATTTCATCTAGAATAGGGGTCAATTTTTTTTTTTTTAACCTTTTCTCCATCAAAATAAGGAGTTAAAGTAGAGATAAAACAAAAATCATTTCTCATTAGCCAAAAATTAATTAAAATCATATAGAGCGAAGATCATAAGGTGGCGAAAAATGTACATTTTTGGGCGTTGAAGAAGATGAGAGCCTTGTGAAGGGCAAGAGTGTAATTATCAGGAGGAGAAGGTCTCAGTTTATGCTTCGGCCAAAACTTGACGACTATCGTCACTAGTCCGATCACCAGAAAAGCAATAACAATTCCATAAATCGTATACTTTAATGCTTTTCGACTACAAATAACACATCCTAGAGAAAATTCTGATTCCGTCATTGCTCAAAAGTTAATATTGTGAGCGTGAAGACTATAGTCTTAGTAATTGTTCACAAAAGAATGATGAAGCACGTAGTCGAGAGATAGAGAAAACAGGCATAAGCTGTTATTATATGTGGTAGTAGTATTATAATTCTCAAAGTCAAGACATACATTTTCCAGATTTAACCCATGCAAATAAACTATCATTGACAACATCAAAGAATCAAAGTGATGGCTCCCCACTAACTCGTGATTTAAATATTGATTCGTAAATCAGTTGGATAAAACTTGTTAATTTAATTCTTTTTTAAAAATATTACAGCATCTTCAAATTGTTTTTCATTCCGACCATTATTTTGAGGGTCATAAGTGACGTAGTATTTATTAAATTAACTACAATAATTTGCTAATTATTACTGTCACGTGACCAGGAGGTCATGAGTTCAAGCCGTGAAAATCGTTACTTGCAGAAATGTAAGGTAAGACTGCATACAATAAACTCTTGTGATTCGATCCTTCCTCAAATTTCGCGCATAGCGGAAGCTTAGTGCACCGAACTGCTTTTTTTTAACTACAATAATTTGCTAGCCAAGGAAAAGCATACTAATAAAAATGTCCCTACCAAGCTACAAGTAAGATTTGTCTGGACCCATTTATTAGTTTGTTGGTCAAGCGCCAAGGATGTTCCAACTTCCAATACAAAACCGTGTCTACTTTCTCCTGTTCAGATGTTTTTGTAGTTTTCTAAATTCCTTCTTAGAAAGTTCTCTACAGTGATATCTAGAGTCCACTATTTTTATTCAAATATTTTTAAGTTACATTTCTTCTACCTGTTTAAATATAACTTTTTCTCATCTGAAATACATACTCAACTTGTACATTATTTGAACTATTAATCTGGATTATTTCACATGAAACTTTATAAAAATGTCATTTGAAGCTATACGTTTGATTGATGTCTCTTCTTAAATAAATATGTAAAATATGATTACTTCAAGCCGTGGAAACAACATCTTGCAGAAATACAAAAGACTGCGTACAATAAACTCTTATGGTCCGATCTTTTTCTTGACCCGCGCATAGCTTTATTTATAATATCGATCTATATATCCCTTCTTGACTTATGAACACAAAGTTCACGATCTCTCGTAGTATTTCCTAATGCACAATTTGGACGAATATTTAATGAAATATAATTTTTTGTCATTGCCTGCAATTGTACAACCCCAATTTTCCATAGTATATAATCCCTCATGATTTATTAACAAAAAATAAAACTAATAATTCAGTCTAAACAAGAACATGTCACAAAAAAAAAAGAAGTTAAAAGCACATGGCACATAGTCTGATTTGAAAACTCGTAACGTGTCTCTTTCCCTAATCACGTCAAAAAGCATCACAAAATAATAATTATTATGGGTATGTCCAAAGTAGAAATCTATGTATATTTCTAACGTAAGTTTACCAAGTCCATTTCCATGCGTGTACCAAAAGTCATAAACTTTGCAATGTGGATTCCAATAAGAAACAACATGTTTGCAAGGAGGAATTCTAGCCTATACATAGTTATTACGACTTCCCCAATCGACTAAAATTGTTCTTTCTCCTCTTTCATATTCCTCTTCATATCTATCCCTTTCACACATCACCTAAGGAAAATGAGAGACTAGGATATTAAAGTCTGTTCATTTAAAATACAAATTGTATTCGCGATGTTCAGAGCAGTTTGTGCGCTTGAGGACTAATTGTATAAGGTACTTGTTATCTTTCACCAACACAAATATTGAGTTGTTCTATTCAATCAAGATTTAAACTGATGGAAATGAATAACTTAATATTTATGTTTCTAATAAAATTTGAATCTAAATCCTAATGATGCTTGTGATGTGTCTTTCAAGTAAACAACAATCACAACGTAACAAATATAGTGAGTATGTGCGAGTATTTCTAACGTAAGTTGGAATTCCAATAACAAACAGCAATGTTTGCAAGGAGCAAATCTAGGCTATAATTATTATTTCCCCAATCGACTGACTTTATTTCTTTCTCGTTTTTTGCTACTCTTTTTCATATCTATCCCTTTTACACATCACCCAAAGAAAAGAAGAGAAGGATAGAGTAGAATACTAAAAGTCTGTCCTTTTAATTTTTTTCTATAATTGTGTTTAGATTAGTTTGATCATACCTCCATTAATTTTATGGCTACATATTTTCTCCGTCTCAAATTATTTATCGTGATTACTAAAAATAATTGTCTCAAATTATTTGTCGTTTTAGAAATTCAAATCATAATTAATTATTTTTTCTCCATTTAATCATTTGTTATTAATGAAGATAACACATACATAAAATAAATATTTAATAGATAGAGATTATAACTTAGACATAAATAAGAGTAAACTATGTCAAATATCCCTCTTAATTAATATTTTAAAGGATGTGTAAATTAAAAAAATGATAAATATTTTGAGACGCAGGAACTATTATCTTTCACCCATAAATGTGCCAGATAGCTCTATCAATCAAGATCCGGATACATGTAAATAAATCAACTTTTACCTCTAAAATTTGAATCTAAGAACTCAATCAATTCAATTTATATTGCACACAATCTCTTACAAGATGTGACAAACTGTTGATATTATTTATTGATATTAATAATATTGTTCCATAGAACAATTAAGACTTAATGTTACGTTACTTACATCAATTCAATTTTAAATTTATTATATATATATTGGATAGGATTGAGATTCAATAAACTTCAACAGAACGCCATAATCAGTGAGAATTCATATAATATGTCTTTAACTTACTCTAATTTCATTAGATAATTTATGATTAGTGGATGCGAGGTAGATTTTAGATTGAGATTAATAGTCTGTTTGGCCAAGCTTATTTTTTTTCCAAAAGTACTTTTTTTCAATAAGTGCTTATTTTTAAAAAGTGAAGTGTTTGACCAAGTTTTTTGGAGAAAACAAGTGCTTCTGCGGAGCAGAAGAAACAGTTTTTCAAAAGCTAAAAAAATAGCTTTTGCTCAAAAGCACTTTTGAGAAAAAAACAATTAGAACACTTTTTAAAAGCTTGTCCAAACACTAATTGTTGCTCAAAGTACTTTTTAAATTAATTGATCAAACACAAAATATTTTTTACTAAAAATACTTTTTTCAAAATAAGTTGATTTTAAAAGATTGACCAAGCTATAATCATGCTTTTGATACTCAAACCAAACACACGTTAATACATTTTCTTTTAAATTACTATGTTTAGAAGAACAATCAATTGAGGGTACCACACGGAACTTAATTAGATTCATGAAAACAAGGAAAATGGTAATATACTGTACGAAATATCTTATTATTCATTTGTTATGTTTTGGATCCACTCATACTTTGGTCATTAGCAAGTTATTTTATATGCCTTTACTTTTTAGGGGATTCTAATGTGGATTTTGTAGATTCTATGTGCCAAATACTTCAAGATAAAGAACCCAATTTTCATTTTTACTACTGCATTTCAATTTATACTCGTTCATTTTTATTCAATTTCAAAAAAAAAAAATACGTTTTTATATTTAATAATAATTTAACTTAAAATACTAATTTTATTTCTAATAAATAATTTATAGTCACACAAATATATATTACATTATTTTAGACTATAAATTTCAAAAATCTTTATTTATTTCTTAAACTTTATTCCCAATCAAACACATTCACATAAATTGAACGGAAGAAGTACTGATTTAAATTACTCTCCAGTATTCTTAAAGTTATAGTTCCATTAAGATCAAAGGACAAAATACAAGACAATTTGCCACTATGAAAAATAAAATTTCAATGGACGTTGCCATTGGGATGCCATTCCTGATGGACTTTACGTCCGAAACATTTCCGACTAGCGATTCATCGGAAATTGGCATAATTTAGTAGTGACATGTGTTACAAGTATAATGGAGACAACAACAATGATAATAATAATAATAATAAATTCAATGTTGGATAGAGTGCACACATATTTTATTTCTACGGGTAAAAAGAATGTTTCTAATAGATACAAGTATAAAGGAGAGATAGAATATTCATGTTGCCTGCCCTCTGAACAAAATTAAACTTTAAACAAATTTTTTTGATTCAACCATCTTTTGTCTACTTGAATCGAATATTTTGAATACCAACTTAAATTAAAATATTTGATATAGAATAGGGGTCAATTTTTTTTTAACCTTTTCTCCATCAAAATAAGGAATTAAAGTAGAGATAAAACAAAAATCATTTCTCATTAGCCAAAAATTAATTAAAATCATATAAAACGAAGATCATAAAGGGAAGTATGGTACACTAAATTTTCGCTATTCGCGAGGTTCGGGAAAAGACCGGATCACAAGGGTTTATTGTACGCAGTCTTACCTTATATTTATGCAAGAGACTGTTTCCACGGCCTGAATCCGTGACCTCCAGGTCACATGGCAAGATGAGAGCCTTGTGAAGGGCAAGATCATAAGGAGGAGAAAAACGTACATTTTTGGGCGTTGAAGAAGATGAGAGCCTTGTGAAGGGCAAGAGTGTAACTATAAGGAGGAGAAGGTCTCGGTTTATGCTTCGGCCAAAACTTGGCGACTATCGTCACTAGTCCGATCACCAGAAAAGCAATAACAATTCCATAAATCGTATACTTTAATGATTTTCGACTACAAATAACACATCCTAAATCAACGTATTTCTTCTTCTTCTTCTTCTCCGGCGGACCTAATAATCAACTCTGTTGCGTTTCATCTAAATCCCGATGATGATACCGATCATCGTAATTATTGTACGATGCTCTATCTCAATCTAAATTATTCCGGCTCCGATTATCGTCGACCGTCGTCGAATCGCCTCCGTTGTTCGCCGCGAGTTCTAGCGAACCTCCCCAGTGATTCTCAGAGTGCATTGTTAGAGAGAGAATTTTATGATTTTTTTCTGTACGGAGATTAATGGAAATGGTTGATTTAATTTTTGATTTAGAGAGAGTATAAATGGAAAATTTTGCCAGCTAAATTGAAAAGTTTACGTGTGCTTAAAAGCCAAATGGTTGAAAGAGATAATTAAGAACAGTAGACTTGTTTTTTTCCATCTCATGTTGTTCTTACACAGTTTGAACATAAAGGCTATTCAAATAGTTTATATAGAGGACCCAAAAAAAATGTTATTTTGAATAAAAATATTAAAAATAATATTTGAAAATTGGAGTTGTATTTTGAATTATTGTGATTGATTTGATGTGAAAATTGTGAAAATTGCTTTTTAGAGTTTTCTGAATTGAATTCTGGAAAACAGTACTATAACAATTCTATGTCCAAATTATTTTTCGGAATAAAATTTCGAAAAAAATGAAAATTATTCATGGCCAAACGGGCACTAGATTAACCCCTCGGCCATACTTATTTTAATTGTATGTTATACTTCAGGATAATATGTCCTTATTTTTAGTTAATCATCTCGTGCTAGCCCATGTCTTTAGTGGAGCTTTAGCAAGGACGAGCTAAATTTCATGTATTAAAATACTTATCGAAGCTGGTTAATAGGTTCAAATTTACTCTCTAGCTTCTAACCAATTGTGGTTTAAAATTACTCAATTCAAAATTGAGCTCTGTTAGGGCAAATATGAGACGTTTTACTAGGGGTGTCAGATGGATCGTTTGAACTGAAATTGGGCGGGTTAAAATGGGCTGAACTAATAGATGGGTCAATGCCTAACCCGTCCAAAAACTTACATGGGCTAAGATGGGCGGGTCAAGATAGGCTAAATGATTGTCATAACACAACTTGCCCAACTTAACTCATTATTTTTACAAATTTCAAACTTACATTCTATGATGTTATTTTATTTTGTATGATATTTGATTTTTCCATATGTTTATTTTTAAAATAAGAATAATATTTTAAAGACTTTTTCATTTTTTATAAACGCAAAATAAATATATAAAATAATGGGTGGGAGGGCAGGGGTAGTGGGGGTGGGGGTGAGAGGGAGGGGGCTGGGTAGTGGGGTAAGAAAAATTTCTCATTTTTTATAAAAAAAATTGTATAGGTAAAATAAATATATAAAGTAAAAATTCGGGTGGGGTGAGAAGTGGGGATGGGGAATTTTTCTCATATTTGCCCTAACATAGCTCAAATATGAAAAATATCTCATTTTTAATAAAATTTTATATATAAGTAAAATAAATATATAAAATAAAAACTTCGAGGGTGGTGTGGGAGGGCAGGGGGTGGGGGTAAGAAAAAAATTTATATTTTTAATAATTTTTTTATAAAAGTAAAAAAATATGAAATAGAAATTTAAGGATTGGGGTGGAGGGAGATAGGAGATAGGAGGTAGGAGGTAGGAGGTAGGAGGTAAGAAAAAAATCATATTTTTTACAAATTTTTTTTATAAAAGTGAAAATAATATGAAAGAGAAATTTGAGGATGGGGTAGGGCATGGGGGTGGGGGAGGTAAGAACAAAATTTGTATTTTTTTTATAAAAGTAATTAAAAATAGGAAACAGAAATTTGAGGATGGGGTGGAGGGGGGTAGGTGGGGTAGATGAGGTAGGTGGTAGGGAGATAGGGGTGGGGAGTAGGCAAGGTAGGGGGCAGAGATGTGAGGGTGGTTCAATGCTTGGGTGGGGGTTGGTGTAGGGGAGAGGTAAGGTGGATGGATAGTGTGGTGGGTGGTTGAGGTGAATTGGTGTATTTTTATTGTTCCGAAATAATAAAGAATTTTTATAAATAATTATTTATAAATAAAAATCTTAATCTAGAGTAGAGCTCTAATCGTTAAGATTGAACATTTTTGTAGGTCAAGTTTGGGCATCATCATGGGTTCATTTGGATTTCTAATTTATGATGGGTCAACTTGGACTAACCCAAATCAACCCATCATCAAAATCACTTTTGCTCAAACCCATAAAACCTTGGGCGGGTTGGGCTAATCTCAAAGCATAAAAGACGATACAATTAAGATATTTCGTATGTTAAAAAGAATATCTTTTGAAACGTATTTCAAAAATCAATTCGGGCGATGGTTTGAGTTTCTAGACGTATGCAAGTAGACCCGAGCTTTCGGGAATTTATGTCCTATTCACCTATACCAAAAAAGAGTTTAGTAAATAAAAGGATGCGGTCCCGAACTAATTTAGGACTTACCAAGTGAGACAACAATAATCGGCTAATTGACAACAATGATCGGCTAATTGACAACAACGATCGGCTAATTGATAGATTATAGTAGGGGACAAGATAAGTGGGAGTGTTACGTGTAGCATTTAAATGAATTACCTAAGTGACTAAGACGAGGTAATTAGGTGGTGACTATTTGTTTAGGATATGTCTAGTGGTGACACATAATAGCTAATGTGTCAAATGGCTTAGCGGTGTGTGGACCCATGGCCACTAAGGAAATAAAAGAGAAGGCAACAACGTTTAGGGCTAAAGAGAAGGCATCAATTCTTAGTTAATCTAGGCAACCAATATTAGCAAAACCTAAGAAGTAGGAGGTATACACCAATGCAGTAACATTTACCCAGTTAGCCGCAGCAAGCAAAACACGGTCCCTAAGTCGTATTGAATTTCATTTTCAAGCTGGTTTATTTGTGCTTAAGGTTAGGTGCTATACGAACTAATTGGGTTGTATTATCAACGGATCGACGAAGGTATGTTAAGGCAAATCACTTCTTTCTTTTGGCATGTTCTATGTAACGAAACGTAAACGTAATATTGTTCCATAAATTATTCTACTCTTAGTAGTTAAGAATGTTCATGTTGTTCATTCCTATGTTGAAAGCATGTCTAAATATGTTCCTAAATCCTTATTGAGGTATATGAGAAAGATGTTAATATTTCCAATGTTAGCCGAAGGTACAAGGATATTATGTCACTCGATAAACTCAGAATGTTTTATTATCATTCATGCATTTTATTAATGTATTACCCTAGACCATATATTGGGGATGGGAAACGGGGTACACATACCACCTGATCAACTGGGATATGATGATGATTATGCCCACAGAGGCCGATATGATATGATGCCCATAGAGGCTGTTATGGGGAGGAAGATGCCCAATGAGGCCAATATTTATATGTATACCACATTGTGCAAGACATTTAGGCATATTAGGGCCCTTAGTGGCATTTACTATTGGTCGGCTATTGCTATCGGATATTTCTGTCGGCTGTTACTGTTTCAGTTTATTCTTGTATCTCTGTTATGCTATTGTTCATGCCTGACATACTCGGTACATCAGCCGTACTGACGTCCCTTTTGTCGGGGGACGCTGCGTTTCATGCCCGCAAGCTCAGGTAGACAAGGGGACGGTTCGCACTAGTAGGTTGCTGGTTCAACTGATATTGGAGCACTCTATTTATTTCAGAGTTGCAGTCTGATCGTGGTATGATGTTTTGCATATGCATATGGAAATGGCAGGGCCCTGTCCTGACCTTGTGATGTCATGTACTCTTTAGAGGCTTGTAGACAATTGTATTGTGTATAGTAGTCGTGTATGGCCCCGTAGGCCTTGATGTGTGTGTCAGCAGGATATTTGGTGACAGTCCTTGTGGCCATGATTAATTACGGTTAGCTAGTAAATATGTGAAGAGTGGTGCTCAACAGGTAGGGTCCGGGTGGCCATCATGACCCTCAGGTTTGGGTCGTGACAATTATATCATCAACATATAACAATATGTATGCCAGAGAAGTACCACGATGATAGATGAACAGAGAATGATCAGATTTGTTGTGAGAAAATCCAATAGTAGACACATAATCTGCAAACTTTTTATACCAAGCTCGTGGGGCCTGCTTAAGCCCACACAAGGACTTTTTCAACAAACAAATATGATGAGGATAATTGGGGACCCTAAAACCCAAGGGATGATGCATGTAAACTGTCTCCTTAAGATCACCGTGTAAGAAAACATTTTTTACATCCAGCTGGGGAATGGGCCATGCTTTCGAGAGAGTTAGACTGAGCACAGTGCGAATGGTTGCCGGTTTGACTACCGGACTAAATGTCTCTCTACAATCCACGCCAACTTGTTGTGCTTTACCATCACCTATAAGACGGGCCTTATGTCTCTCAAAAAAATCGTTGGAATTTTCTTTATGAGTAAAAATCTACATGGATCGAATAATATTAACACCATGTGGACGGAGCACCAACTCCCACGTCTTATTTTCAATAAGAGCATTATATTCGTCATTTATGGCCAATTTTTAATTCGGATCATGAAGGGCAGACACCGGGTTATGGGGTAGGGAGATTTAGTGACATTAGAATTAAGATTAAAATATCATTTCGGTTTAAAAATCCCCCTTTGGCTATGAGTAACGGGCCCTTGACTCGAGGTAGAAGTGGACGGTATTGGGGAAATTATATGGTTGGTAGCGGACTGGCCAACAAGCAGTGGACCTGCTGGCCCAACAAAGGGATGAGAAACTGGAACTGCATCAAAACTGGTAGTGGGCCGAGAAGCTGGGTCAGTACCGATATCGGTACTGGGCCGAGACATCGGTCTAATGCTAGACGATGTGGGCCAGACGACGCTGGACTTGGACAATGTGGGACAACAGGCAGTGGGCCTGCTGGCGGATTCAGTTCACGGGACATTTCAGATAAATGGTGAATAATATACGGTGAGATCTCATCATCCAAAAAATTATATGAACAAGACACGGGACTACTCAATTTAGCAAACGGAAATTGGGACTCATAAAAAATAACATGACGACTAATTATGATTTTGTTAGAGGATAAATTATAACATTTGTAACCACGATGATTAGATGGATATCCCAAAAACACACACGCGGTAGAGCGGGCTTGAAGTTTGTTAATTGTAGTAGACAGAAAAAATGGATAGCATAAACGCCCAAACACCCTAAGATGAGAATATGAAAGATATTTATTGTAAAGAATTTTAAGTGGGGATTGATATGCTAAGCCTTTAAGAGGGAGGATGTTAAGTAGATATGTAGTCATTTGCAATGCATGATGTCAAAAAGAAGGTGGTAATGACGCATGTGCTAGCAAGGTATGGACAATATTATTTATGGAATAATTTTTTCTCTCAGCCTTCCCATTTTGTGAGGATGGATGCGGACAAGAAAACCGAAAAGATATGTCATTAATGTCACAAAACTCTCAAAACGGCCCATTATCATATTCCCTGCCATTATCACATTGAATATTTTTAATTTCCCATTCGAATTGGGTACGGATGAATGCTCTAAATTTTAAGAATGTGGAAAAGACTTGAGACTTTTTAGATGAAGTAAAGGTCCACAAAAAATTAGAATTATCATCCAAAAATAAGACATAATAACGATAGCCCAAAGAACTTAAAACCGGAGATGTCCATAAATCACTATGAATAATGTCAAAAGGCATCAAAGTATGAGAAGTAGAGGCTACAAACGGTAATATAACATGTTTCCCTAATGGACAAGAAGGACAAAGTGGAGTACTACGCGTACCCTTACAAGCAATAAAATTATTTTTATGCAGAGAAGACATAATAGATGACCCCGGATGACCCAAACGTGCATGCCACAAAGAATGAGCAAGAGCGGCAAAGGTAGAAGGTGTGGCTTGACTCGTAGAAATACTGGTGATTGGATAAAGCTCTCCCATACTATTGCATCTCATTAGAGGTATCCCCGTCTTGAAATCCTTCATAGAAAATCCAAACAGATCAAAATTAACAGAAACCCAATTATTAGTGGTGAATTTTCGAACAGACACCAATTTTTTAATTAACTTAGGGGCATGAAGAATATTTTTCAAGATGAGAGTTGGATGTGGGAGAGACAAATTCATACGATCATAACCACGAATTGGAATTGAGTTGTCATTACCAATAATAATGCCACGATTATTGCTCAAATTGAAATAAGATGAGAGAGTACCTTGTGCGGATGTCATATGAGAAGTGGCTCCGGTGTCCATGTACCAATTTGCGTCCGGGGGATGTAATCCAAGTGTATGCATTACGGCCTCAATATCCGTAGGTGTCGAGACCGCAGCTGGGCCCGCAACAGTGAAGACCTGCTGAGGCCGAGGCCCAAACAGGCATGCATGTTTCCCTGTTCCAGCACTGGATCGTGATGTATTATTCTGGACTAGGAAATTGGGTCTGGAAGCTGACTGGAATTGGGCCCAGTTTCCAGGATATGATGTCGATGGAAAATAAGGCTTGTTGGGCTAATGGCCACTGGCCCAGCCCCACGGCCAAGAGGCCCAAGGTTGCGGCCAGTTGTCCTGCGGTCCACTGTTCTGAGCATCACTGCTGTCGCTGCCACTGTTTCGACCACCACCACCGCTGCCGTACCGCGATTGCCTCCGCGGTTCTTGCCATTATTTTTTCAATTTTGACCCATTTTTCGCCACCGTTGGTAGGGTTTTGGCCCAAATTTTTGGAGAATAAGTGAGGGTCGTCTGACGTGGTCATCATCATGACGGAATTTGCTCTGGTAGCCGCTTTCTTAGCCAAACCGACCTCTTCCAACGTGAACATGGAATGAGCCTGATAAAATGGTGTGAGAGGATTACTTTGACGAAGCAGTGTCCCTCGGATAGGCCTGCAACCATCTGAAGAACAAGACGATCATTGGTAATGGGCGCACCAACGTTTCAGAGTTGATCCACCAATTCCTTCAGCCTTTTACAATAGGCTGAGACGTTCGAAAAATCTTTCATGTTGACATGGGAAAATTCCTGCTCCAGAGCGACAACACGGAAATTTTTGTTATCTTGGAATATATCACGCACCCTATTTCAAGTTTTCATCGACGTAGCTTCGGGTTCAATAATCTTTTGCAAGAGGTCTGTAGAGATAGTGGGATAAATCCACTGGAGAACGGTAACATCAAGGGTTGTCCATAACGTAGGATCATCCTCGGGGGTAGGCACCTTCTTCTTGCCAGTTATCGAGGGGATGATGTGATGGAGGACTTAATGCGAGCGTGCGTGAACCTTGAATAATTCCGTCCACGTCGCGTATTGGACGTTTTCCATCTCAAGAACAATAGAGATGTGGTTCTTGATGTTGGAGACTGTAAGGGCAGGATGAAACATGTTCTTTGACGTAGACATAACGAAAGAACAATAGGTGAATTAGAAATTTGGAAGAAAAATTGGGAAGAGGGGAAGAAATTGCACGGAAACTGAGAAAATGCACGAAAACCGACCCTGAGAAAGGGCAGCGGAATTGTCTTTGTGAGAAGGTATTTTATCCCTAGACTTCTGATACCATGAAAGAAATAATCTCTTCATTATTTTCATTGATGAAGAGGTATTTATATACAATTTACAATCCCTAATTATGGAAAATCATATTTCTATTATAACAATAAATCCTAATTATACTTGTACAAGAATCCTACAACTATGGTAAATTTGTACAACAAAGTTGGGTGCAATTTGGTTTCGATTTCCGTGGTGTACATACGGGTATATTTATGTCAGAAATAGTCCAGAAATGCCTATTGAAAATTATGTGATGGATACCATGTAACTAACTACATGTGTCATGTGTGTAATATCTAGCCATGCCCTAATTAAGGAGAGTTCCATTTGGGTTAGAATTATGCACATCAATATAAGAACTGAAATTGCCAATTAAGTAATGGGCATTGTGACTTGATGGAAAATTTCATTACTCGCACTCACGTGAAACTAATAGTAATAAATAACACGTGTTTTTTTAAAAGCAAATGTTAGAATATTACCGCTTCTTATATATTATCATTGATAGAATAGTATCATATTTTGTATATTTTTTATATTACGTAAATTTATATTCCAGTTGTAATTAAGAAGATTTAGTTACCTAGTTTTGTAATTATGTAACACTATATATATTGTATACAATAATCAATAAAAAACAAGAAACATATTCTTACATTACCTAGTTTGCTGATTTTGTATCCTCTATCGGGGTTTCACATAGCAAATATGATAATTCACTGTTCATCTATAACAAGAGTAATGACATGGCATACATCCTACTATATGTTGATGATGTCATCCTCACCACATCCTCTAATGCACTTCGCCGATCCATTATGTCACTCTTTGCCTATGAGTTTGCTATGAAGGATTTGCCCCCCCCCCCCCCGCCCCCCAAAGCTATTTTTTAGGCATTGCTGTTACGAGACATGCAGGTGACTTATTTCTTTGTCAAAGGAAGTACGCCGAAGAGATCCTTGACCGAGCAGGCATGACGTCTTGCAAACTAGCCCACATACCGGTGGACACTAATTCCAAACTCAGTGCCTCTTCGGGTTCTTTATATGCCGACCCGACTCACTATCGCAGTTTAGCAGGAGCGTTGCAGTATCTCATTTTCATGAGATCAGATATATCTTATGCCGTGCAACAAATATGCTTACATATGCACAACCCGACGGATGAACACATGAATGCCCTCAAACGTATTTTGCGATATGTACAAGGTACTCTTCATTTCGGCTTACACCTGTACACGTCCTCACTCTCTGGTCTCACATCTTATTCTGATGCTGACTGGGTGGATGTCCTGACACTCGTCGATGCACGTCGGGTTACTGTGTGTTCCTCGGAGATAACTTGCTTTCTTGGTCTTCTAAAAGACAACCTACTCTGTCTCGATCCAGTGCCGAAGCTGAGTACAGAGGTGTAGCGAATGTTGTTTCTGAGTCTTGTTAGATACGCAACCTTTTACTTGAGCTTCACTGCCTACTCCATAAGGCTAAAATGATTTACTGTGATAATGTAAGTGCGATATATCTTTTCGGCAATCCCATTCAACATCAGCGCGCTAAACACATTGAAATGGATATTCACTTTGTACATGAGAAAGTTGCTCGTGGACAAGTTCGTGTTCTTCATGTTCCTTCCCGATATCAGATTGCTGAAATATTCACTAAAGGACTTCCACACATACTCTTTGATGACTTCCGAGTCAGTCTCAGCGTACGAGAACCTCCCGCTTCAACTGCGGGGGTGATAGAATATTACCATAACTTGTATATTATCATTGATAAAATATTACCATATTTTGTATATCTTTTATATTAGGTAAATTTATATTTCAATTGTAATTAGGAAGATTTAGTTACCTAATTTGTAATTATATACCAATATATATATTATACACAATAATCAATGAAAGAAAAAAAACATATTCTTGCGGTAAATGTGGCTTATATATTGCAATAGACTATAGTTTTGTTAGGGAAAAAAAATAAGTAAATCAAGAAAAGAAAGACTACGGAGTTTGCGATTCGGTTGGAAATTCAGAGGTCATAATTTTACTTTACAAAATTATAATTTTGTATTTCCACTCTTTTTTTATATTTGATTTTGGAGTACTAAATATAAAAATGTTTATACCATCAATGTATATAACCTATATCTATCAAATATCATCCAAATCTACTTTGTTAGTTACTTAGCTTTTTCCAAAAGAGACAAAAGAAATGGAGAGAGAAGAGAGCCCAGAATCAAAGGAGAAAAAAGCATTTATAAATTATAATCACCATCAAAAGATACAAAAGGCAAACAAAAAAAAACACCATCTTGTGGTTTTTGGATAAACTCATATAAAAATATTATATGAGTTGCTTTATGCACTAGAGATTCTGCTGCCTCTGATGTTTGAAGATTTTCTCCCAGTGGCTGTGCCATTTTTGCCAGAATTACCAGAGTCTTGATGTATTTCCTATCATTTGAATAATCAAAATAAGAGAAAACCGTGAAACGGGGGTGTGGGAGAGCAGTAAAATCATCGTGCGGCTAGGCAAAGCAACCTGAATGTTACACCCTAAATGACAGAAGTCGAGTAGCTGAAAGCATCATTAGCTTTGACTATGATTTCAGTTCTATCGATGTTTACACCAGACTAATTAATATAAGACATGTGTCATAGCAATTTTTTCGGTTAATTATATTCAAGTGATATATATTCTCACTTTCATTTGTAAGTCTTAATGTTAAATTTATTTTATTTGGTATAAACACGGAGTGAAATACGGTAGAGTCACAAGTCAAACTAAATTAACACAAATACAAAAGGACTAAAAAAGGCTCATCAATTACAATCTATAAAGCTAATTAGAGGTATATTTTCTAAAACTTATGTAACTAATAAGAAATGGTAAATAACTTACAATAACATAAACCATAGATACTTATAATTTAAACCATTCTACATATTGGCAAAGACCAATAACCAGCCCAGTCAATTTGGTGAATAATATGGGCCATGGTGTAGGCTATGGACATTAGTTGCACCTGAATTAAACACCACAGGTCCAGCCCAATTTAGTTCCACAATGAAGTTTTCATTGTCTTTTTTGGTCATTTATGTCACTATATAATCGGGGTGGAGCTACCATTCTGCTTATGTGTTCGGTAGAACCCAGTAGCTTTGACCTATACCATGTTTTTAAGCTTATTAATTCACTTAATATGTGTAATAATTTATCCAGAATTCATAAACTCTAAATCCTAGTTCCGCCTCAATATGAATATAGTTTGATTAGTTTATACTACAATGTATCACGTAAGTTAATTTTTGTGCAACACTAAATATCCCATGAAATGAGTCAAATTAGATGCACTCACCATGTGCTTGAGAGTCATATTTGCTGAAATTCTTGAAATGTGCCTTCCAAAACCAGAGCTCTCATTCATTGAACCATTCAACTTTGCCTTGTTAATTTCCTTCTCTTCATGAATTGACTTCCTAGCATTCATGAACTTGTCCACCATTTTGCTGCCAAGAACTTGTGTTGTGCCATTCCCCTGTTGAGATTTTGTACTACTTGTACTAATCTCCTGCATTCGACCACGCGTTACACTGGGGGAACAAGATTGTCGTCTTATTGGTTTTGTAGAAGGTACTGACGATGAAGAAGAAGAAGGTGATGATGATGATCCTGGCCTTTGGTTAGTTGATTGGTTAGGCCGGCCCCTGTTGGCTGAAAGGGACCGGTCTGTCTTGAGGTTAGGCGGAGTCTCATCAGAAAATCCTGGGAACTGAGCTCCCAGGATTTTTGGCCTCCAAGCAGGGGACATTTCCCTGCTTTTAGGCCTGGTGGTACTCGAAGACGACAACGATGATCCTGGCCTTTGGTTAGTTGATTGGTTTTGATGAATAGGCCGACCCCTATTGGCCGAGGGGGACCGGTCTGTCTTGAGATTAGGCAGAGTTTCATTAGCTCCCAGGATTTTCGGCCTCCCAGCGGGGGACACTCCCCTGCTTTTAGGCCTAGTGGTACTTAAAGACGACTCCGTGCCCAATGTTTTTGATAAATTGGAAGCTAGGAAATTAAGACTTGTATCTTTTTGCTTTGTTGTTCTTGTTGCAATTGATGGCAATGTATTTGATCTTTCTTTTTTATCATTGCTAGTGTTGGATTTGATCATTGTTGTTGTTGTTGTTGCTGTTGCAAATCTTGTGTTCTTCTTCTCTACTGATGAAGCATTTTGTTTTCCAAGTTGTGTTAAGTTTCTTGTGGAAACTTCTGGTTTTAGATTAGGTGATGCAGATCTTATAAGAGTACTTCTTGTTTTACCAGCCCCTGCCTTGTCTGCAAACTGTTGTAAGTAACAAACTTTAAATAAAGTCAGACCTCTCTACAACAATATTTCACTATAGTGGCCAAGTTTTCTTTGAAACCGATTTTTCATGTTATGTTATATGTAAACATTTCGCTATAACAGCTAAAATATTCCGGACAAACAACGCCGTTATAAAGATGTTTGACTATATATAAACTTGATCATATCTTCTTGAATAGATAAATTGGTCCTAGTTCAAGGAAATTAATTTCATGCTGATAGTAAATTTGAAATAAAAAATGCTGAAGAACACACCCTTGACAGAGTAATAACTGGTTGAATAATTGGGATCTCCTTCTGAATGACTAGTTCTGGTGCATTGGCTTCCATGTCAAGAGATGGAAATAAAGGCGTAGCCGGCGGCGTTTTCAACCTTCAATTAAACATTCAAGAATGAGTACGAAAGAGAAACACTACATCCAATCCATATTATGTGTCTTTTAAAGTTTTTGCACGCTAATAGGCGATAGCCTTAGCACTAATCTAACAATATGATCAAAGGAAATTGAATTTACCAGTCATAGTCATTCTTTCCAGTTTCATTACTCATCAAGTAGTCCAATCCCACTTGATTTTTCTTGCCAGAAGCCATTCTGTATAGTGCATAATTCCCTGCAAGTTCAATAATTCTCAATCAAGAAAAACCATAAAGATAAAAATAACAAGAGATGCATCTCAATTCTGAGCAAGTTAGGATCGGCTATATGAATACAAATAAACAACTAAAATTTTTGTACCATTTGCCTCAAATTCATCAGAGACAGGTAGAAGAAGGCTAGCAAGATCATTCTTTTCGCGCTTATATATGTCCCTAAACAAAAGAAGATCTTCATCTCTGTTCATGTTTCTTGATTCTAATTATCAGAAATTGCACGATCGAACTACCCAAAGAAAATAGAATGGATTAGAAATCAGAGATCGAAATAATTCATTTTTGGACTAAAAAGCAAGTCTTTTCTCACAAGTACTTTTTGTTACTTGTTTCTTATGGCAAATCCTGAAAGACAATTCCAACAGTAAAATAGTAATAGAATTACTAAATGGTGGAGTGTTGCTATTTGGCCGGCTGATACAAGGAAATGTTCCAAATATATAGAGAATGATAAGAAGAGGAAATTAACATTTGTTAAGAATGTTTTTTTGTACATTTGGCATCAGTTTGTTTGTTGCAGGTCATGTTGAGTTAAATACTTTTGGACAATATTTATTTGACTATACACAATATTTCATTATGTACGACTACTAAAGTTAAGTAGAAGAACAATAATTATTTCTTAGTTCCAAATAAGATAAAGGTAAATTATATGAATTCTAACTGACTATATCATTCTACTCAAATTCATATTGTTGTCCCAAATCTGAATAAAAGAGGAGAGTTGTAGTAGGCTGACCAATTCATATATTGACATTTCGTGCTCATTTTCAAATTTCTGTTTTTTCGTGAATAAATCCTCACAATACATATATTAAATTTCCTTTAAAAATTATAGATTAACTATTAAATAGAGTAATATGAACTAGCTTTTCCTAAAGATGAATATTCACTTTGGAAAGAAGGAAAATACAACTTTTGGTACAATATATATTATCCTTGTATTGTTTAAAACAAAAATTCTCAAACATATACCAAGTGGAATTTGGTAGAATACTAATCCCTCTATCCCAATTTATCTGACACAATTGAAATTTCGAGAGTTAACTAAATTTTTTTGACTGATTTTTTTACGTGACTTTTAAATGTTTTACGTTGTTAATTATTGTGATTTGTAGTACATTTTTCGTAATTTCTAAATATATAAATTTTATTTCAAAAAACTTAAAGCTTATATGTCAGAATTCGGTACGGTGAAAGTCCATAAGTTTGAATCTCAAAATTTCAACTTTGCCACATAAATTGGGACATAAGGAGTAATAAGTAACCGTTTGGCTATAGATTTCAAATATTTTCACTTTATTTGAAATTTATGCCGTTAGAGTTATCTTTATTTATCCTTTTTGAAAACTAGAGAAGAGAACACTTTATTTGGAATTTATAAACATGTTTGTATCACTTCTATACGTTTGGAATTCAACTCCAAGTTGGATTTAAAAATTTTATAAGGAATAATTACACCTCATGTTAATTGGGGTACTAGTGCTACCAAAAGTAACCCACCTTTTTAAATCTTACAAAAAATAACCCACTTCCTCCTCCTCCCCCTCTCTCTCCACTCACTTCCTCATCCTCCCCAATCTCTCTCTTCTTCGTTGGACCATAATCGTCGGCATCTCCTAATGACATCGCCGCCCGCGGTTGGCACCACCGGAAAGGACAGAGAGAGAGTTCGTCGGCCTTCTCCCTCTCTCTACATCCACTCCCTCCTCCTCATATATATATCTCTCTCTCTCTACCACGCTTCCTCTCTTTCAGCCGCTCTTCCTCTCTCTTTCTCTGACGATGATGACTTTTCCGGTGGCTCAAATCTAATCGCCTCCTCCGCTGCGGTGGTGAGATCTGATAAGAAATTACCTATTACACCTCAAGTCTTGCTAGATCTAGATCTATCGGAACTCATCGAGGAGGTGGTAGAGTAGTCGATGGTGGAGCGCAAGTAGTGCCAATGAAATTACCGGCGGTGTGGGTAGCCGGAGGTGGTTAAGGTTGGCGATGGAGAAAAAGGGGGTAAGGGATAGTAGCTGTATAATAGTATATAATATTGTATAATAGTTTGTATATGAGAGTATATGAGTGTATACACCTCTCTTATACACTATTATATATTTTTATACATCTATATACATAATGTACTTGTTTTTGTATATAAGCGTATAACACTGTATAAAAGTATTTTTGTGCCCAAGCTTTGCAATGTAAATTTTGGCTATTTTTTTGCAATTTAAGTGAGCAAATTGTATATTTTTGAAATTTCTCCCTTTTATAATCAAACAATTTTGAAATAAAATAAAAAATTATTAATTCTCATAACCCTAAGTGGTGGTTAATTTTTTTTTATTTTTTATTTTATTTTTTATCATCTCTCTTTGTTGAAGGGTTTTAGAATCTTAAAATCCTCAACCGGCCGTTTGAAGCTAATTATTGCTCCGGTGAACGTCACCGGAATATACGCCGGTAGCGACAATGTTACGAATAGGTTCAACTCTCCGTACAGAACGAAGGCTCTTAAATAGACAGCTCCATTTTCAATGCCCAATCGTTGCCGGAGATTCTTCCCGTTCTTCCATCGCCGTCGTACCCATGTACATCACCGGAGATTCATCCCGTTCAATTATAGCAGCAGCGTTAACAATACCTCTGCTTCCGCCTCATTCTTTTCCACTTTGAGTTCAAATAGCTCGATTTCTAGTGCACTTATACCAATAGAGCTGAGGAAAATGATAGTGTTGAATCCGATGTATCAATCGACGGAGATGCTGCCGGAGTTGTTGATAGAGTATACTTAGTATATTCCTAATATATTAAGTATATTCCCGATATTATTAGAGATCTTATTATACATGTGTAATTATGGAAATTAAATATACATTTTTCTAATACAAGACTACTAATATAATTACACATGTACAAGAAGATCTCTAATAATATCAGTGAATATACGTAGTATATTAATATATTACGTATATTATCATATGAGACAGTCAATATAATATCGTCCACATATAACAGAATGTATACCAGATAAGTACCGCAACGGTAGATGAACAGAGAGTGATCAGACCTGTTGTGAGAAAATCATTGAAGATACATAATCAACAAACCTTTTGTACCAGGCCGAGGGGCCTATTTGAGTCTATACAAACACTTTTTCAGCAAGCACACATAGTTAGGATGATCGGGGCCCCTAAAACTCAAGGGTTGATGCATGTATACAGTTTGCTTGAGATCACCGTGTATGAAAGCATTTTTCACCAGTGCGAATAGTTGCCGGTTTGACCACCAGACTAAATGTCTCTCCACAATCCACGCCAACCTGTTGAGTTTTACCATCACCTACAAGACGGGCCTTATGACTCTCAAAACAACCATCAGATTTTTCCTTATGAGTAAAAATCCACATAGAACGAATCACGTTGACACCAAGCGAATGAGTCACCAACTCCCACCTCTTATTTTCAATAAGAGCATTATATTCATACTCTGTATCGAGGGTAGTCAATGTGGTGTCTGAGTCCTGTAGGTTGCGTAACCTCCTCTTAGAGCTTCACTTTACTATTCAGAAAGCTACCTTGGTCTACTGCGATAATGTTAGTGCGATATATCTCTCTCGGAATCCTGTCCTCCATCAGCGCACTAAACGTATCGAGATGGATATTCACTTTGTTCGCGAAAAGGTAGCTCGTGGACAAGTATGTGTCTTGCATGTCTCTTCACGGTACCAAATTGCTGACATCTTTACTAAAGGTCTTCCCTTACTTCTGTTTGAAGATTTTAGGGACAGTCTCAGCCTACGACAACCGACCACTATGACTGCGGGGCTGTGATAGAATATACGTAATATATATATTCCCTGATATTATTAGAGATCTTCTTGTACATGTGTAATTATGGTAGTAGTCTTGTATTAGGAAAATGTATATTTGATTTCTATAATTATAGGCTAGGTTTACTATTGTATATCATGTATATAAACTCTTTACATTAATGAAAATAATCAAGGGATTATTCTATTTCAGTTGTTTTATCGGAAGTAGAACCGGTGGTGGCGCGGCGATTATCTGATGGATGCTTATTTAGCAATTGAGCTAGCATTGGATTCTGTAGTTAAGATATTTACTGTTTCCAGTAGTCTTAATTACTTCCGCCCATGGCAGAACAAGTCTCAGCGCGAAACTACAGGCTCTGGTAATTCTTTCTCTTTACATTTGTATATGTGTTATGCTTCCTTTTTTTGACTTGGCATTGTATGTTGTGAGGTTTTTATAGATTCCTGAAAGGAAAGTTCACTTCTTGGTGATAATATTGGCACTTTGTTTACTAAGGAAGCCTTGTAAAAAGCTTATCTTTTATGAGGTGCTTATTCATTGACATAAAAGATAGTTTGCTGTTGTTCCAAGGGCTGCAAGTATTAGAGATTTGTTTGCTAGGACGAGGTGTTTAGTCTAGTGCAATATGGGAGAAATGTGCTTGAGAATCTGGGTAGTGTTTGGCGAAAGGATGGCAAGTTAAGAGTTCTCTAAATTCATTGGGTTCATGATTGGGAAAGGAAAACATGTTATTTTGGAGGGATATTTGATGTGAACCAGTTTATGATTGAAGCATGAGATATTTATATTGTAGCTCCAACTAGTTTAGTATTGTGCCATATGTCAGCTTGTGGTAGGCGCCTAAATGTCACAGTGCAGTTGGACTTATTAACTCAAATAGTTTAAGAAATGGCCAACTGGGTAGTCTTTTGTTTGTCATCATTCCATAATACACACGAATACCTTTGGATGAATAGAATTACCAAAAAGATTCTGGGAATAAAGAAAGTCAGTGCAAGTTTTGATGAGTCTCAACGCCCACATCTATTCTTAAGCCTATATGTCTAGTGAATCATTTTTGCTGGTGAGAACAGAACATTGTAGATAATACTTAACACCTTTTGGTCTCTTTCTTGGTTAGGAATGGCAAGAGAACGTGTTCACACGCCCTAATATTTTTTCTTTGAAACATACATTTCTTTGAGATGTACTGTTTCGCATTACTGGATGCATATAAATAGAATTCTATTACTTCATCAAAAAATAAAAAATAAAGTCAGTGTAAAGTAAACATGATATTGAAAGTTCTTTTGGTACAAAAGTGTATTGCGAATTATGCCGAAAAGCTAATTGAAAATGCTTTGGTTCTTGAGTTTCTAAGACAACTCATTTTGACTTCTACCCACACTTTTATTGTTGGGAGAAAATGCTTCTGATACAAAATTTCTTAGGCTTCTATCTTTCATTCTTTCTTGTTGGATTTGGATCACTTGGGCAGTTTGCTTTGACTGATATGCTTATAGCACAATTTGCCTCCTTCTCCCTGCAGATGTAGTTTTAGTCCCGAAAGCACCATATGTTTACTGCTCAATTACTTATCCAAATTAAAAGAGAGAGAACATATATTATTTCTATCCCGACTAATGGAGTGTGCTGATCTACTATAAATTTAAGAGAATACAAAGCTTACTTTTGAATTTTGCATTCTTAATCTTATATGTTTTGTTATTCCGGGAAAGAAAATCCTGACAAATGCTCATGTTGTGGCTGATCATACATTTGTACTTGTAAGAAAGCATGGTTCTCCAACCAAGTATAGAGCAACAGTTCAGGCCGTTGGTCATGAATGCGACTTGGCTATTCTGGTGGTAGAAAGAAGAATTCTGGGAGGGCATGAACTCTTTAGAGCTTGGTGATGTTCCATTTCTCCAAGAAGCTGTGGCTGTTGTTGGTTATCCTCAAGGTAATAGCTTTTAAGCACTTTTGTAGTGTTTGGATTAAATTAAAAAGTGTTCTTAAGCACTTGTTTTTAAGTCAAATTAATAAAAATAAGCCAAATGCCATAAATTAGAATTCCTAACTTATGACTTTTGGCTTATAAGTCAAAAGTTATAAGCCCATCCAAACAGGCTCTTAAGTGTATGCCGTGAATACCTGCATCTGATGAGTCTAATAAATGTAATTATGATATTCACCTTTTTCTAGGGTGAGACAATATATCTGTCACAAAAGGTGTCGTCTCAAGGGTTGAACCTACGCAATATGTACATGGTGCTAGTCAACTATTGGCAATACAAATTGATGCAGCTATAAATCCAGGGAATAGTGGAGGACCAGCAATCATGGGTGACAAAGTTGCTGGAGTCGCTTTCCAAAACCTTTCGGGTGCAGAGAATATTAGGTAAACTAGAATTTTTTTTGTCATTTTGTGTCTCCGTAACCACTTTAAAGATCTAGTTCCGTTGCTTCATTTATTGCTTGGTCTAACATATATTATTTAGTTAAATATTGATGGGAATATACGCTAATATCCACTTGCATCGGCGCATAACAAAGTAACTCTTTTTTGGGTTAAAATTACACAGCTCCTATTTGTAATCATGCTTTGACCTTTCCTTTTGTAATTGTAATTTTTGATGATGTGCAATCACAATTTTTTTTATATCAGCAGGCTTGTTATACATGTAATGAAGAAAAAAAGGTGGGAACTGGCTCCTCCCCTTCCCGCTGCCCTCTGATGGAGAAAAAGAGGAACAACAACAACAACATACCCAGTGAAGTCCCACAACGTGGGGTTTGGGGAGGGTAGAGTGTACGCAGACCTTACCTCTACCTTGGTAAGTAGAGAAGTTGTTTCCGAAAGACCTCGGCTCAAGACAAAGCATAAGCACAAGCAAGGCAAGAGAAACGGTCAGATCCGGACAAGAAATTTAAAGCAGTATGAAAATGAGAGTAACAAAAGCGAATAAGCCATGATAAAACATTCTAAAAAAGGAAGCAGTAACTAACACATGTAAATAAGATAAATAAAGTACACGAAAGAACATATATCAACAGAAATTAAAGGGCAGAGGACTATAAAACAATACTGCGCCTACTAGTATGATAGGCTAAGCAGGGCTACAATAATAACACTACAACTACAAGTATGTAAGCGTAAGTAGGACTACGCTCAACTACCTACTACCCTAATCCGTGTCCTCCATAACCCCCTATCTAAGGTCATGTCCTCAGTAAGTTGCACCTGCGTCATATCCCGTCTAGTCACCTCTCCCCAATACTTCTTTGGCCTACCTCTACCCCCTACTAAACTCGTCCATAGCCAACCTCTCACACCTCCGCACTGGGGCATTTGTGCCTCTCCTCTGCACATGCCCGAATCATCTCAACCTCACTTCCCGCATCTTATCCTCCACCGAGGCCACTCCCACTCTGTCCCGGATATCATCATTTCTAATCCTATCCCTCCTTGTATGCCCACACATCCATCTCAGCATCCTCATCTCCGCAACTTTCATCTTTTGAATGTGCGAAGTCTTGACTAGCCAACACTCCGCCCTATACAACATAGTCGGTCTAACCACCACCCTATAGAAATTGCCTTTAAGTTTTGGTGGTACCTTTTTATCGCACAAGACTCTAGATGCGAGCCTCCATTTCATCCACCCTGCACCAATACGATGTGTGACATCGTCATCAATCTCTCCATTCCCTTGGATAATAGACCTGAGATACTTGAAGCTTCCTTTGACTTTTCTTTCCTTTGCCTGAATCTGACATGTTATTCTTCCTTAACATGTATTCTCTTGCAAATCTTCTCTCCTTAGTTTTTCATTTTTCTCATCCGCTTGTCCTAGTTTCTCTATCATTCTATTCTTCGTCTTCTGATTCAGTTCTTTAATTGGAAAAAAAAAACTTTCTTCATAGGCTATTTAAATCATTTTGGAAATTCCTTAATTTTTTTAAATATGCAGTCCTTGTTCATGCATTTACAAATTCGCAGCTTGACTTGTTGCCCTTTGACTCTAGCTTCATGATATTATTCTTTTTCATCCCAAAGGATTAACGAGAATGACAGATGTTGGTACTGAGCTTTCATTTCTGCATTTGTTTAGCTTATAGGTACTGAGCTTTCATTTCTGCAACCAGTCAAATCTAAATTGAATCCTCTTGATTAAACAATCTACTTTGGAGAAAAAACTTTTGTAATTAGAAAAAAAAGTTAGTCTTCTAGGTTGACCTTACAAGTTCCATTTCTTGTTGGATTTTGCAGCTACATTATTCCTGTTCCTGTGATAAAGCATTTTATAGGTGGCGTAGAAGAACGTGGTGAATACGTTGGGTTTTGCTCTTTGGGCTTGTCATGCCAACCTACTGAAAATGCACAAATTCGAGAATACTTCCAAATTGACAGGTGTATTCGTCAGCCGAATCAACCCACTTTCTGATGCTTCTAGAGTGTTAAAGAAAGACGATATAATCCTCTCATTTGATGGTGTACCTATAGCAAATGATGGAACAGGTAGAATTCTCTGATTGCTCTTGCTCCTCTCTTTGTTGTGATTCTTATGTGCAATAGTTAAACTAGTGTAAGTCTCCACACTGGAGAGCTCTCTTCTTCTTCTTCACAATTACTGTATGTTACCAAACTGGAGAGTTCTTTTTTTCCCCCACATTTTATAGTACATGCCTTTTTTCTTGCTTTAAATGTTTTTTTGAGGTAAACTGATGGATTTGGATGATACGTGGATGTGGTTCTCGACATTGGCTCTTTTAAGCAGGGTAAACATCAACTTAAAAGCATTCATTTTCTCTTAGCTTGCAACTATGAGTAACTTTAGTGACCTCCCTTTGGAAGATGGAAAGCCTAGAGTCTAGGCTCTTTATTCTGATTTTTCTCTTGCATGCGGATGGCTCGTAATTATACCAGAACTGCATAAGTGGTGTGCAGGATATAAGAATTGTTAAGGCTGGGATAACTTTTTTTGTGCTAGAAAAGTTTGTCCTTCTGCATTTTGACTTCCATAGTTCAATGTATGTCTAAATTAGCAACCTTAGTTTCCATTAGCTGAAGTTTTGACTTCTGAGATTGCTTATGATTTGCAGTTCCTTTCCGAAATAGAGAGCGAATAACATTTGACCAACTCGTATCTATGAAGAAACCAAATGAAACTGCTGAACTTAGTCTTGAGGAATGGCGAAGTGCTCATCTTCAAGATCACAACTCATCCTGTAAGTCACTTTTGTTTACCCTTCAATATTAATTGTTGTTTTCAAATGTGATATCTCAGTGGTTTTTCAAACTTCTGATCATATCCTGGGTGCATGTAGTCAACCAAATAGATTTCAGTTGCTGCATCTGCAAGTAAGAGAACCTTGGTTAATAACTTAATGACATGATGCTCTGCTAGACCTAAATTCTTCATAGTTATACTGTGGAAGGGTAGAGGGGCGGACCCATTCTCCCATTTTAAAAAAATGATCAAAAGAATAATAATGTGGAAGTCGAACAATTCATCATCCTTGCTCAGATATCTAGAATTTCTCATCCAGTATCCTTTTGTCAGCTGGAATCCTTAAACAATCTGATCTCTTACAAAAATAGAAAAACAAAAAAGGTGAAAGAGACAAAAAATGCCCTTGAAGTAAAAAAAAAAGCCCTTAAAGTAGGCAATTCATGAATAACCATTTTTGTATTATTATTCATCGTATACCAATTCATACACTATTATTCACTGCATGGCAATCCCTACGTTTTTATTCACCACATAACAATTATTGTATAACAACCCTGCATAATTATTCCATGAACTAAATGACCCCAAATGTATGCTGTTTGTAGGCATAGCATTAGCATGCCGAAAAGTAGTTCGGACTGCTGGGGTGTATTGGGAGTGTCACACACTTTGCGTTGTTAGAAGTATTTCGGTGCAGGACTGGGCCGAGGTTAATTTTTGCTTTGTCACTCTTGGAGATCTCTGGTACATAGAAGTAGGGTGGTGAGAAGACGACTGTACTTTTTGCTAAGCCTTAAAGTGAACATTTTTGAACTTGTATGATTGTAAATCTAAAGGTTTCTTAGGTGTTGAATGACTCTATACTGTTATGCAGTTGCAACCACTTGTTCCAGTTCATCAATTTGACAAGCTTCTGAGTTATTTCATTTTTGCTGGGCTTGTATTTATTCCATTAACTCAACCATTCGTGCACGAGTATGGAGGAGACTGGTATAATACCTCACCCCGTCGGTTGTGTGAATGAGCAATTCGGGAACTACCTAAGAAACCTGGCGAACAATTCATCATCCTTTCACAGGTATCTAGAGTTTCTTATCCTTCTGTCAAATTGGAAAATTAAATAATTTATCTCTTGTAAAAATAGAAAAACAGAAAAGTAAATGGAGGCCATGAAGTTCCGCCATAATATTTGTTGCTTATGACCTTTTGCGAGTCTCTGCATTTTAATGTTGGATTGTTGAATCCGCGCCCGCCTAAACATGATATAACCTTATTATTGGCATGATAAAGTCCCTTAAACTTCCCAAACCCCACTTGTGGGACTACACTGGGTATGTTGTTGATTCGTACACTATTATATAATTCTAACATCTTATAGCTAATGGCGTGGCGGAACCTGCAATTTATACAAGAGAATCCACAAAATTACGAGCCCACATTGGGATTGTAACATGTGACCTAAAACGATTATTGAACCTCCTTTATCACTACACTAGAATTTTTTCATCGGTTAAGAGGATTCAACAACTTATATATAACCACAAAAATTCATTTTTTGTTCTGTCGAACCTGTACTTTCCATGCTAGCTCCGCCCCTGACAGTAGTATAATTTTAAACGAAGGGGATTCAACTGAACCCCCTTCCCTTCAATCTATAAGTTTGTTACCATGTTTATTCATGATACCAATTAGTGCCTTACCATGTGTACTTGTAATAACAAGCGCGATCTGATCGTTATAAATATTTTTTACACTATCAGTGCGTAACGATTTTTGAGGTTGCAATATGCAGGATTGAACCAGGGAAGTGGACACCAGAGAAGAGAAGGAACTACAACTTGCTTGATGCAGTGAGTAGAAACACAATCCAAATTTACCCAAAATCATGGGCAGCCGTAATGACTACACTTGACAATGCTGGATTATGGAATTTGAGGTCTAATGCATTGGAGAGTATTTGGGACATCAATTATATTTCAGTGTGCTATCTCCAAATTACTCAATTAAAGATGAGTACAACATGCCTGATAATGACCTTATGTGTGGTATCATTAAGCATATGCCTAAACCTACTCCTTACAAAGCCAATTAAATTTAATTAATTCTTGTGATTTTAAAAAAAAATAAAAAATTGTTCTTTGAAGTGTGATTATTTAACATTTTTGAGCAAAGAAAAAGCAAGGAGGAGATCAAGGACAAGTTTTTCAAGTCTTGGGATAAATTCACTGCAGCAAAAAGGGCCAAGCTTTTCACCAAGTGTTTGTGATTTTTTTTCGCGTGTTTGTGATTTTTTTTCTTGAAAATATAAAGTTATACTTGAAATGAATGTATTAATTGTTTTGTTAATGCGTTCATGTACTAATAAGAAATATAGAGAATTTTGTCTTTTTATTCTTGGGTGCCTTTTTTCACACTCTTTTTTGTTCTCTCTATTATTTATTTTTCTCGTTCTAATTACTAAAAGGTGAAAGTTAGTGAAATTTACCCTTTTGTACTAGAAAAATCACAAAAAATAAATAAATTGTATCATCAAAGTCGTTACACTTTGCCGATTAGTAAAGTCATTAAGCTATTTCTTATATCAAAGTTACTAAATTTCATCTGTTGTATCATTAATGTCACAACTATACTTTTCGATATCAGAAATTTGACTTTTTCGTCAGTTGTAATTTCTAAGAAATCAACATATTTTTCAATGATTTTAATGATAAGCCTGAAGCTCTGGCCTTCAGTTTTTATAGTTCTGGTTTTATTAGATAATTCTGCTATATTATTTGTAGCAGTAAAATCATAAAAATATTCTTCGTACTATTAAAGTCACTGAACTTCACATGGTATATGAGTAAAGTCACAACTATAGCTTTTCAGTGCCAAAAATTTGACTTTTTCTTGAGTTATACTCCCACCGTTTCAATTTATGTAGTACCATTTGACTTGCCATGAAATTTAAGAAAGAAATGAACTTTTTTAAATGTGTGATCTAAAATAAGTCTTATATAAATGTGTGTCGGTAAATCATCTCATAAAGTTAAATTATTTCTAAATATAGAAAGATAGACATCCTTTATGGGACAAACCAAAAAGAAAATGATGCCATATAAATTGGGATAGAGGGAGTACAGAAATAAAAAATGATATTAATGAGACGCCTAAAGCTCTGGCCTTCCTTCAATTTTTATAGTTCTGGTTTTATTAGATATTTTATTAAACAAGTTTTATCATTAAAAAGTCCCTGAACTTTATTAGTTTTACTAATAAAGTCACAAAATATTTTTTGTATCACTAAAGTCACTGAACTTCACCTGTTTCATGAATAAAGTCACAACTATAACTTTTTAGTGCCAGAAATTCACCTGTTGTATGATAATCCCAGGCTTCACCACACGTACAGGGAACAAAATGTAGTTACAGATCAATTTGCAAAACATGGCTGTTCTTTGTATGAGTGTCATGAGGGTGCTCTTCTTCAATCTTGCATCGACTACTTTTCTTTTGAGCCGATAGTCTATCGGAAATAATCTTACTTCTCTATCCCACAAAGATAGAGGTAAGGTCTACGTACATCCTACCGTCCCGACCCTACTGTGTGCGATATGTTGTTGTTGTTGTTGTTATGAGGGTGAGGGTGCTCTTCTTGGACACTCAAAGATGGGTCACTATGATATTTTGAACAACTAATATATATAACACTACTTTCCTTTGGACCAGAAAAAAAAGGTTGCTAAATTAATCATCATGAGTAGTTATATTCCACAATTGAGTCAATTACTTTGCTACATACCTTCCTATTTCTTTTCAGATTTTTCATTTTCCAATTACCACCTAGAAGATGGATTCATTTACAGTCTCAAGAGTTCCTTTTTCCTATACTTGGCAAGCCTATTGTTATGTTTCAGAATTAGGGGAAATAAAACTTCCAAGCAAAGCTTCAAACAAAGAAGTTGGGTTGTATTTGACTTCACTTACTTCAAATGAAAAATAGGGGTTGGGCTGGCAGTGAAGGATCATTTAGTCTCCATCTCCCCCCCCCCCCAAACCCAAAAGTCATAAGGCATTTGAGTATCGCAAAAAATGATCACGTGTAGTAGAATGATGAGATACTTGCACCCTTAATTAGAGATCTTGAATTTGAATCCAGACAAATAATTAGAGATCTTGAATTTGAATCCAGACAAAATTTGTTACCTCCATCACCGCCTACACGGCAAGAATCCAAATTAGTCGCACCAATGGGTTCCGAATACGAGATGGTTATAACAGGAAAATGAATAGTATCACAAAATCAGAGGAAACATGAGATACATACATGCATTCATACGCACGAACATACATAAGTCATAATAATAAGTAAATCAATAAATAAAAAGCAAAAAAGGATCAGTGCAATTTGAGAAACAGAAAAATAGTTGCACTTGCACTCTGAAGAAGAGGCGTGGAAGCGATATTTGCTTATAAATTTGCAACGTATATCAGATTTGCAGAGGAAAAAAAATGAAGGGAACAAATCCCTTTAAATTATTCCGATTACAAGACCATAGAACAATAATAATAGTAACAACATCCAGTAAAAACCAAGACGAAAAATTCTTGGGATTAAATGGTACTATAAAGGATGAGAAGCGCTTTGTTGCTTAATTCAGATATCTTTGAAGATGGAAAACAAATCGCCATTGATATAGTCGTTATCGACGAGGCTGACCAAGAAGTAACTGTTTTGAACCTGTAAGAAAAAACAATACCCATATTTATCAGTAAACAAGGGGAACTGCATAACATTAAGCGTTCGGACAATATTTGGTTAAAGTTGAAAAAGACGAGTATCTGAAGCGAAGTTGGAAAAAGAGTATTTGGACGTGATTCACTTGGACAAAAAGTTATGTGAATGAGAATCATTATTTCACTTGAAATACTCTTCAAACATAAAATATATAAAAAAAAAAAGGCAGCCTGGTGCACTAAGCTCCCGCTATGCGCGAGGTCCAGGGAAGGGCCGGACCACAAGGGTTTATTTGTACACAGCCTTACCTCACATTAATGCAAGAGGCTATTTCCACGGCTTGAACCCATGACCTCCTGGTCACATGGCAGCAACTTTGAAATACTATTCAAACATGTTTTTCAATATTTTACCGGTATTTCATATTAATGTTGTCGAGACTCTTAAAAAATGTCGATGGGTGCGTCTCACATCCTCCAAAGGTAGTGCATTTTTGAAGGATCCGACACGAGTGCGGCAACATTTTTGAAGAGCTCGAGCAATATAGTTTCAGATGCTAAAGGTGCCAAACTTCAACTTGGAAATAATGACTTCAATATTTACAAGTGAAGTCATGCACAATCGTTTGGCCGTGAATATGGTTGAAATTTGAAAAAAAAAAAAGTAATTGAAATTGAAGTTCAAAATGCAAATTTAGCCTTATTGTGTAGGATATGAATTTCACTTGGAAAAAAAGTTGAAGTTTTGTGCGTGGAAACTTGAAATAGAGAATTTGAAGTTTGAAAACTCATGTTGAAGTTGAAAAAATGAACCAATTTGATGAACAAAATACTAATTTGAAAACAAAATTCAAATATGCATGGCCAAACGCCTTAGCGTAAAAAGAATAAATTGTTAAATCGAAGACTCTAGACACAAAGAAAGTTAAGTGTATGAAAAAATACATACTTGTTCAAGCAATTTTCTTGATGGATCAGTCTCTGGGTATAATTGAGCCCATCCTCTTGACCAGATTTCAAATGCCTCATCCTTCCATACCATGAAGCTGGCGGGATCTACGACAGTCGGTTGTATAATTTCCTTAGCAGGGAAAACTCCCCATGTCACCGCGTTAACGTCGGTTTGGTTGACGTTGGAGATCCAGTTTCCTTCCTTGTTTACAGCAATGTAGGTTAGGTAAGAGAAAGACTTGCATTTTTCAACAAGGGCGTTCAACTTCTCCCGGGAGCAGAAGAACTCCAAGTAGGCCTTTTGATAAACATATCCACCGGGACCACCCCATCCTGCAGAAAAAGGTTAATAAGCCGGTCAATGAAAAGGTTGGTATAACCGGAAACAGAAAAAAATGTTATTCATCCAGAACCCCTTCATGTAGTTATAAAGAAATCAGCAGAATGTGCAATACTTGTTTTCTTAGCAATAGTTGTATCTCATTTCAAGAAACTAGTTTTTTTTTCTGGACGGTGTACGGACTAGTTTATTAAATTGGAGATTTTCTCAACAAAAATAAATCTCAAAAGACAGAAGCCTGGGATTTAAGTGGAGAAGAGTAGAGGGGCAGTGAGAATTCCACGGAAACATTACATATAAAGCAGGAAATGGAACTACATGAGTACAGTTTGTACAAGCATAATGCTTATGGTTCAGCTGTAGTTGTCAAAATATGCAGTGCACGGAGAAATTAATGGAACTTGAGTATCGAAAATCTGCCAGGACTCGGACAATAGGAATTTTCCCCCCATTACTCAATATGGCATAGGGCATCGAGGAAATTTCTGTTCATATATTTATATTTATTCTTTTGACTAGCAACATGCGGTTCATTCTGACTGCTGAGATTTTAAGTAAAAGAAGGGAAATCCACGTTAACCGGTGCTTTATTAGGGGTAATAGGAGAGAGTATTAGAAACTGGTTCTTCATTTTTTTTACACTTTTGGAGAACTTGCAATATTTCAGTTAGTATTAGTGACTAGATGCTCTTTTTGGAGAAACATATTTTGTCTACAACTCTATTTTCTTCTGTATGCATCTTGTATGTGTGGTTATCCTATCACATCAATTAAAAAAATGCAACTTCATTTGAAAAAAGACATCAAACAAACTTTAAACATCTATTATCCAAATAATAGCCTGTTTGGCCAAGCTTCTAGAATCCTATGTTGCTCAGACTCTCCAAAAATGTTGACGCACCCGTGTCGGATCCTCTAAAAATGCACTACTTTTGGAGAATCCAACACGCACTTGTCGCCATTGTTGAAGAGTTTGAGCAACATAGCTAAAATCAGCTTATTTTGAAAAGTGTTCAGTTTATGTTTGGCTAATCAATTTGAAAAGCACTTTTGAGCAGCAATTAGTGTTTGGCCAAGCTTTTAAAAAGTGCTTCTAAGTGTTTTTTCTCAATTGTGGGAATACACTGGGTGTGTTGTTGCTTTTCAAAAAAGTGCTTTTGTGGAGAAGCTACTTTTTTCAGCTTCTCAAAAACAGCTTCTGCTTCTATTCAAAACACTTTATTTTCTCCTAAAAGCTTGGCCAAACACCTCAACTTTGAACCAGAAAAAGAGCGCCAAACAGGCAATAAGACTTCTAGGTTCATTAATTTGAAAGTAAAAGAAGAAAAATGATTGCGCTTGTGTGGAGCTGGAAGGATAGGGAACCAAACTTACCAACAGGAGAGTCGGACTTCTCGGCATTAACTGCTGGTTGGCTGTTAACAGTCAGGAAACCTTTCGTGTTGACATGACCCAACTTTTCGTTTATCATTTTTGTCTCTGGCTGAAGACCATCTAATTCAGACCACGGGCAGCTCTTCAGCTTCCCAAGACAGTAGTCCTTAAATCTCTGATGTGAAAATTCTGTAAGTACCAAGCCTTCGGGACCAGTCTATAGTTTTGACAAGAAATGAACTGTATCTGAAAGTCATACCTCATAGATATCTTCCAAGCTATTCAAAGCCACAGCCCATTCCTCTTGAAGCTTCTTATCTCTTGAGCGTGCACGCATGAACTATAGAGGTTCGAAAAAACTATGTTACAGAAAACAAATGTACCAAAACAACTCCTCAGGGAATGCAAAATAGTGCTGATTGTATCTTCGTTATGTTTTACGTATTTTTCTTCAAAGCATTACTAGACATATCTAAATAATGTTGTTGTTGTTGTTGTATCAGTGCCCACACCTAGACAGTTCCCACAGTATTTTACAAAGAATATAAGTTGTATTGACTTTTTAATCTTGTGGTCTTAAACTAAAGATGTGTGTAATGTACCAAAATGCCCTTTGAATTTTGTAGTCTTAAGTATGTCATGTAGGATGTTGGGGGTAAAGAATTACTAATATAGAAAGTGATATTCTTTTTTAAAAAGAAAAGTAAGATAAACAATTGAAATAGAGGGAGTCAAGGAGTATTTAATTACTCCCTTCATCCCAATTTATGTGGCACTTTTCGTTTCTCGATAGTCAATTTGACTAATTTTTTAAGCGAAACTCAATATTTTTAAAACTAAAATTTAGATATTCAAAAACTATGCAATAAGTACTATAAGTTTCAATTCTTCTCATGTCAATATGATGAAAAACTACATTTTAAAATGTTGATCGAAGTTCACATAGTTTGAATCTTTGCCAACTTATTGGGTTGCGGGCGGAGAAAAGCAGATGTGGGGACTCGGGTCGGGGCTCAGCGTAACTAAGAGAGCCATTCCATTTAAGGCGAGACAAAATGGGCAGGCATGGGCGGTCTGGTGTCCGAGCCGATTGGTCAGGATGATTGATGGAAGAAACACCAAACATATCCCAAACTTCTCGCTCCCACTGGCAGGCTGATGGAAATAGACCGACTACCGGAGATATTCGTGTTACTTCGTCTGCACTGCTTTGTACACGAAATCTCGAAAAGTGAAAAATGCCACAGAAGGTATGTGATTTCTTATAGTATCTTCTGTTAATCAGATATTTATTCGTAAATGATTTAACTAATTATCCCCCAGAGACTCATACGAAGAGAACAAGTTGCAATTACCTGATAGTCAGTAAGTGCTCCATATGATGGATTTTGAGCATTTCCCCATTTACCATGCGGGTATTCATCCCAACCTAAGGTCCTTGAAATGTAGCTCTTTGGACGATTTGCCCTACCATCATTGACAACGACAGATCAGATTATCATCGCAATATAATAGTTGTAATTCTGACGTTAATTCACATCTCTACATACCAGAATATAGGACGAACGTCTTCCTTAACACGGAAAACATTTGTAGGACGTCTCCAAGGCAATGGCCTAGAAATTTTGGACTCTTCGATTAATCCAAGATTCTGCATTTCCAAGACATCTCACAATTGTAAGTTGAATTCTTGCCTATATTAGAAATCATGACTATTTCATAAATTTTGAAGTAGAAAGTTCGAAAAGTGAGAGAATAAACCATCATAATGGCCAATGCTGATTTCTCCATGTTCAATGTATAAAGATGCAAGGTCTTAATGCCAGTGGCTAAAATCTTTTTGCACATTTCAGTTCCAAGGTGAATTCCATAAGCTTTGACAGCCTCTTCGTTGTGTTTAATAGGTTCCAACGCAGCCATTATCTCTTCTGGAATCTACAACATAATTGAAGAAAACTGAGTGTTTAACATACAAATAAACAAAGAGGTAAAATCTGTACTCCGAAATACGGGGATACCTTAGTCTTGCAAAATCCAGTCATGCGCAAGAAGCCCTTATAATTGTTAATGGGCATGATACCAGGAACAATGGGACAATTAATTCCAATTTGTCGGCAATCATTGACAAATTTGAGGAAAATATCAGTATCATAGAAGAGTTGAGTTACAATAAGATCAGCGCCAGCATCAACCTGTAGAATACAAGTTAAAATAAGTACCACAAACTCATAAATGAAACAAAAGCAATCTAAAATATAATGTTCAGAATAGACTACCTTTCTTTTGAGATAAGCAAGGTCATTCTCATATATCTCTTTTGTAGCTATTCCATTAGCAGGAATAACATCAGGATGTGCCTCTGAAAAAGAATCAAATTAGTATTCAGTAACAGCACACAAACAACAGGAAAAAAAGAACTCATTTCTGCTTCAAAACTAATGTGGAATAAGAAAATCATGGTCCATATTTGTCCAAATAAATAACTTAAAGCCCGAGATAGCAGTAGCCAACCTGGATAACCTGCAACAGTTATCCCAAAGTAATCCCCATATTTGGCACGCATATGCTTCACCTAAAACCAAAAAGAAAATCAATTAATAATACTAACCCAAATATTGCACCAGCCATAACATAATCTCTAAGAGCTTAAACTTTTAAGCGGGGTGGTCGCACAATTTAACATGGCATCAAAGCAAGCAATTGGTCCTGAGTTCAAATCTCATCGCCACCCAAAAAGCAAAACATATTGCTATAAGTTGGGGTCAGACCAACACGTGAAGGGGCATGTTGAGACATAATATAATTAAGTAAATTAAAAGTGTGTTCTGTCTAACTACTACCACAAATATTGCACCAGCCATAACATAATGTCTAAAAGCTTAAACTTTTTAGTTGGTCGCACAATTTAACATGGTGTCAAAGCAAGCAGCTGATCCTGATTTCAAATCTCGTCGCCACCCAAAAAAGCAAAACATATTCCTAGAAGTTGGGTCCATGAACGTGAAGGGACATATTGAGACATAATATAATTAAGTAATTAAAGTGATTCGACTCAACTCCAACATAATGACCCTGATATAGCTAGCCCTTTTAGGTACTTGAATATTGCCTAACTGTTCAGGTCCATTTATGGTTATTGCTCCTATGAACATTGTAGCTAAATAATCCCAACGTGTTACATAAGGCATATATTGTTTAATTGTTCGGTTTTCAAAAAATTTCTCCATTCCTCTATGTAAATAGCCCAATATTGGCTCTCTAACTACTACCACAGATATTGCACCAGCCATAACATAATGTCTAAAAGCTTAAACTTTTTAGATGAGGTAGTTGCACAATCTAACATGGTATTAGAGCAAGCAGCTAGTCCTGAGTTCAAATCTCATCCCCACCCAAAAAAGCAAAAGAACTTCCAATAAATTAGGTCCTCGTCTCCTTGAATCAGGCCAACACGTGAAGAGACATATCGAGACATGACATAACTAAGTAATTACAAGTGTGCTCCTTCTAACAGCTTAAATTTTTAGATATGTTGGGACATATCGAGGCATATATAATTAAGGGTCATTTGGTTGGCTAAGAAGTGAATTATTCATGTATTAAACTAGTACCATATTTGATAGCATTTTAGTTGTTATGTATAAATTTCAGCACACCAGTTTACAATCCCGCATAACTAATACATGAATAACTAAATCTTGCATAACTAATCCTCACATTACTAATACTTGCATAACTCTAACCAACAACCAAACGACCCCTTAACGTTTAAATGAGATGCATCACACAATTCAAACAATTCCAACATCATAATGGACAACTAGATCCAAGATCAAAGAAATTATAATTACCAGATCCAGGGCACAAGCAAAACCACCTTCAACCTGAACAAACTTATCTTGACCATGAGGTGGATCACCACGAAGAGCAAGAACATTTTGAATACCATTACTCTGAATAGTATCAAGAGCATGATCAATCTTCTCAACAGGCATATTAGTACATGTCAAATGCATCATTGTTTCAACACACACCATATTTTGCATCCTCTTAGCAATCTCAAGTGTTAGATCTGCTGTTGAACCACCAGCACCCCATGTTATATCACAAAATGATGGGTTATGTGCAACCATTCTTTCCATTCTTTCGAACAGATTTTCAACACCATCTTCAGTTTTGGGTGGGAAAAATTCGAAGGAAAATACTACCCTGTCATTCTTGGCTGCTTCTTGAATTTTCTCAATTACCTTCATTTTTTTTTTCAAGATTTGGCAACAATCTTGAAAAAAATTGAAACTTGTTGGCAAGTGAAACAGGTGAGGTGAGGAGGATATAAGTAGTAAGGGAGATTGGAAAGTTGGTGAGGGGTGGTGGGGTACCTACCCACTATAACAATAACAAGAAGACTAGTAGCAACAGCAATCCAAGGAGTGGAAATTTGGGATCCCAAGTGAGTAAAATTGCAAATACACTCAATATTTGTTTACTGGTATACTGAAATATTGCTATATAGAATATATAATATAATCTAATATATTAGAGAGGTCGGACGATAACTTTTCAAGTCTTATAATTAAAATATGACCTTTCCATCTCAATTTATATAAAAATATTTGATTGAATAAGAAAAAAAATTATAGAGTTTTTTTAAAAAGATCTTTGAAATATTTTATTAAAATAAGTTATAGAAATTTTATAGCTATAAATTATTTTATTAAGGTTAAAATGAAAAGTTTAAAATTAAATATTACTCCTAAATATGAAAATATATATTTATTTTGGAAACTAATTAAAAAACGTGTTGCATAAATTGAGACAAATGTAATAATTTACTATCATAAAAAAAAGATAGTCCGATGCACTTAGCTCCTGCTATATGTCAGATCCGAAAAAGGACTGGACAACAAGAGTCTATTATAGTTTAGTATCATATAATTTTAAATTTTTATGAATAAAACTCTAAGATATTATCTTTTCACCTATAAAATCCAAAACTCCATAAAAATGAAGATATGATAAAAAAAAATATGGCCAATAAACTTATTTCTTTGTAATACTTTTTTTCTTTTTATCTTTTTCTTACTAGTAACTAGTAATTAATTTGGGACCCTACTCAACAACCCAAGTTGCTCCAACCTCCTTATCGACTCTCTATTATTTTTTTTAAAAGAGTGATCATGAAACTTTGTTCACATGATTCAATAACTGATTAGAAATTTGATCATGTAATATCAGAAATTGCTCGATTTTGCTTTGTGTTAAGTTTGAAGCTTATTTAGACTCGTCGGCAAATTATCCCGTACTATTTGTTATTAGAATCATCGAATTTTTTTTCCATAATGGGTGAACTTCACGTATCTAAATTCTTCAAATATAAAATTTTATTTTTTAATTATAATTTAAAATTATCTTTGGATTGGAGCTACGTTGAAGTCAAAGGCAGAAAGTGTGACTTTTTAAACCAAGAATAAGATTAAAACTTGCTCAATCTCGAGTAGTAGAGGAAAGAAATTTAATCCTTCCCTTTTTAATGAGTCTTTGTGTTTTCATTAATATTATATGTTGAAATGATTCTAATATTGTATATTATTTTAATATTATTATTTGATGCCATTTTTAAAATCGACGCTTATTTTGGATTATTAGCAAAAATTACACCTACTTTTGAACTAGAGAGACAACTATTTTACTTTTTAGATGTGATATTTTTCCTATCAAGTATTTTGAATTATCATTTAAATATTATTACTATTATTAATATACAATGTAAGTTAAATAAATTCCAAAACTTCATATCAATAGTCAAATATCATCATGTACGATGAAAGCAAGAATGAAAAATTAGATGAGATAGTTTGTAGACACTTTTTCAGGTGTCGCCGTGTCGGTAGCTCGAACCTTTCCATTTTAAGTTTGTATTGTTGGGATCGTTTGGTTTGCGTACTTATAAATTATCTCGGAATTATAATCTCTGGACTAATTTTATGTCACCCGGGAGGTGGATAAAATAAATCCAAGTTTGATAGGATAAGGTGAGATATCCATGATTTATATTGTGTTTGGTGACAGTATAGATTTATTTCAGGATAAATTCATCCATGTATTTCTTTTTAAACATGCTTTGATATATTTTATTTGAGTCGTGGGTCTTTCGAAAACAACTTTCTACCTTCACAAGGTAGGAATAAGGTATGTGTACATACTATTCTTTCCAAATTCCACTTATAGGATAGCATATGTTATTGTTGTTGCAACTTTTACCATAGATCAATTAGAAAAATATAGAAAATCTATAACTAAAATATATAAAAGCTAAAGAATCATTTTTTGCTGTTCAAGCCGTAATCGGCATGAGAGATCGATTCCTCGAGTCGAACACAATTGCTAATTAATTTTATGCAGCAGTAACCTTTTGCTTATGAACAAATTTGTGGTAGAGTGGTAAGTACTTATTCATTCTTAATTAAAGATTTCGAGTTTAAACTTTGAGTATAAGATCGCCTTTGATAAAAAACACTCTATCCCCAATATGAAAGTTTTCGAATCAAATCCAATAAATTTACCATATAAATACCAAATAACGGATTAAAACGAAAAGAAAAATAACCTTTTGCCTACCAAAGAGCTTTTAGTGATCGATTTCTTTTCCAATCAAGTTGACGACCGAAGGAATATGTTGCTTGATTTTATTCATCAATAATGTACAATATATAGTAGTACAAGAATATCTAAACTAGGTAACATATGTTGTGTACATAGGTTAAGGTGCACACCCTTCACGTTAGGTTGTGTACATACGTTAAATGTTAGCTATAATGAGTATCTATTTAATTTTTCACACCCTTAACACAAGTGAGAAGAAAATTTGCGCATCCTTTGCCAAATTCCTGACTCCGCCACTAGTGGGCGTAGGTGGCGAAGGTAGCGGTGGAGTATTATCGGTAGAAGGAGACAAGACATGTCAAATATCATTATCAATTTATTTTGCCGCTGCCATCAAGAAAGTCACTTTTTTTTATTTTTAAGAAACTTTTTATCAAAAACATAATACCTATTTTCTTAAAAATAGTACTTCCTAAATAACCTGGTGTATGACACTCCCGATTAAATTCGGGTCATGCATTGCAGGATTCATTTTGGGGCAGAAAGAAAAAAGTCACTCGAAGCTCCTCTCCTTCCACTTCAGGTTCGGGGAGCTCCGACAGGGGGACTTGAGTCTCAGCAGAACCTTCCCTGCAGCGCCCCCAGAAGAAAGTATCCCTACGAGTTCAGAGTGGTCAATTATGGTGATATAAGTTCAATATACAAGTTTTAAGTTAGTAATTGCCTTGTAAAACTAGAATTAGTCGTATAGGTTAATATTGACTGATCAATTTTAATCGTTCTAAATGTGAAGTTCACTCGAAATATTGAAATCATTGCATTGTTACAGAGGTGTTGTAAAGATACATAAACAATTTTAGATTAGTTAATGTATCTAAAATACTAACTTATTAAATTGTAAGTGTATATAACTTAAATTCATAAGGAATAAATCCTTCAAATGTTTGGTGAACCTTTAAGCCTTATACACTTCAAATGTTGCTTTCCAAGAGGTTAAAAAGGAACAACAAGGTCACAATCATTTACCAACAATTTTATTGTTTTCCATTACCATAAAAAAAATCTATTGTTTTTGACAAATAAAAGGTTTTAGAGAAACTGTTGATCTAAATTAACATACAACAAAACTTTTAAAAAACCAAATTAACAACTAATTGTAAGATAATCTACTTCTCCTTCGAGAAAAGACGCTTCAATGATCTGCAAAAATCAGGTTATTTGCAATCTAAAAATTCCTCAAAATGGTTAAATTAATAAAAAGAAGATTAAAAAGAATTACTCCAATGGTTGGCAATTTGCAGTAGGATAACTACAATATAGGAGGAACTTTTTAAGAAAAATATAAATGAGGAAGTAAAAGAGAAATAATAGAGCTTTGGTAAAAATTGTCTGATTTCTCGTTTTCTTTTTACAAATATTAATTTATATTTATTGATTATTCATATAAAATTTCTATTTTATTTTTCATTCCATTTAGGACCCGTTGAAGAATTGTCCCAACTACTTTATACTACATCTTTCTTTCCACGTTAAATAGTATTGCCAAAATGATTTATCGTGATTGGAATCGATAAGTATTCTGTTAACTTGAGTAACCTTACCCACAACTATGAAAGTTCTAGAAGAACCAGAGAATTGAGAGAGATGAGAGAGCTCGAGTATGGAGCAAAACAGAGAAAATGGGAAATATCTCATCTTGAGTCTTATTGAGTAACTAATCCAGTACAAATTCTACAACTAATCCAGCTGGCAACTAACTAACTCTAGATATTTTACTCATTGTCTAACAAACTAACCGACCCTTATGGTATAATATTAAAGTACAACTTTGCCCTTGCTTAACTACTTAACTACTTTGCTAATCCTTATCAACTTGATGCTTCAACACCCTCGAGCTGGTGGTTGAAAGATGTACTTCAACCTCAGCTTGAATATCATATAATCATGTTGTACTCTCCCAAGGCCTTTTGTCAGCAAATCAGCTATCTGCTATATGGTAGACACGTGATGAATCTTGATCAGTCCCATAATAATTCTCTCTGACAAAGTGACAATCAATGTCAATATGTTTTGTCTTTTCATGAAATATTAGATTGGCTGCAATTTGAATTGCAGCTTTACTATCACAAAACAGATCCACATGCACTTGTACTTCGGTTCCCAGTTCTTTGAACAACCCAGTGAGCCAAGTTACCTCTGCAATAGTTGAGGCCATGCTTCTAAATTTTGCCTCTGATGAGCTCCTGGATACTGTGTCTTGTTTCTTTGATCTCCATGACACAAAGACATCTCCAAATCTTATCACATAACCTGTCACAAACCTTCTAGTTTGTAGGCAGGCAACTTCCCCAGTCTGAGTCACAGTAGGCTTCAAGTTTCCCTAAGCCTTTAGATGGCATCAACAACCCCAAACTAAGTGCATTCTTGATATATCTTACTACCCTGAGCGGAAAATGAAAGGAAAAAGGAACGGTTTTTGAGAACATAGCAGAGGAAATTGAATCAGTTGTCATCCTTCTAGCTATGCCCTGCTTGGTCCCCATCCCCCGACACAGTGGAGGTTCCGTAGCACGTCATGAGCTGTTGGGTTGGTTTCTCGCTTCCAAAGCCCTAAGCAAGAGGTCTCATACTGTCATGTCTTAAACTAGAACTTTTCGACGAATCACTTGTTGGAGGAATACCAAGAAGTCGATTGCTTACTTTATTTCTTTCCTTAAGTCGACGATTCCCCGCAAAACTGGGTGGGGGCAACTGGAGGAAAACCACACGGGATCCATTTCGTCAAAGAAGGACGAAGTAGGCACACTGACTACTCTGATTGCCCCTCTCTTTTCTTTTTTGATTTTCTTCTGATAACAATAGAGCAGATTCAGATCCAACCAGCAAGGCATACGGTCTTGGACACTTAAGCAAGCTCTTGATGAGCTCAACCGCTCTTTCACCTCCCAAAGAGCAAAGTTGGCTTCCTGATTAACTGAAAGTAAAAGGTATTCCAAAGCCTCTCTTTCCTTGTATATCTTAGTAATGTAGCTTCCCAATGTGATTGTTTGGGTTTATACATGAATTGACTCAGTATCTATACATCAAAAGAAATTTCAACCTTGTTCATTGTGAGATACGTCAATCTTTCTACCAGTCTCTGATATTGTCTTTGATCGTCTAGTAGTGTGTCTGATTCCTTAGATAGCTTCTCTTCCACTGCTGAATTAACTCCACTAAAGTTAGCGTCATATTAGCTTCTAATGAAGTACTAGCATGTCTATACCCTCCAAGCCCCATTTTTTGAAATTAACTCTAGAGCATACTTCCTCTGGTTCAAAATTATTCCTTTTTCTGATCTTACAACTTATAATCCTAGAAAGAACTTAAGCTCCTGCAAGTCTTTCATCTTGAACTTGAGCTTTAGATCATTCCTAGTCTTTTAGATATGAGACAATGAGCTCTCAGTAACAATCAGGTCATCTACATACACCAACACCACTACTATATCATCTCTAAATCTCTGTGTGAAGAGTGAATAATCAAAATGACTCTGAACAAAACCAAGTTGAACCAGTGCATATGTGAGTTTCTTGTTCCATTGCCTTGGGGCTTGTTTCAAATCATATAATGATTTGTGAAGTTTGCAAACCTTTATATGAGACCCTCTTTGGGTTTCAAACCCCTGAGGAATATCTATATACACCTCAATGAGATCTTCATGCAAGAAAACATTATGGACATCTATTTGAAAGAGATGTCAATGCTTAACAACAGCAATTGCAATCACATACCTTACAGTCACTATCTTTGATACAGGGGAGAATGTCTCTGTGTAGTCAATGCCTTCATTTGGCTGTAGCCTTTTGCTACTAACCTAGCCTTATACCTCTTCACCTTTCCATCAACAGTATATTTGACTTTGAACACCCACTTGCATCCAATATGTGTCTTGCCAAGAGGTGAGGCAATAATAGATCATGTATTGTTCTCTTCAACAACAAATATCTCAGACTTCATGGTTGCTACCCATTCTGGGATCTTAGCAGTTAAAGAGTAATTTTGTGGTTCCTTAATGGCTGAATAAGAATCCAAAGCTATTCCATAGGAATGAGAGATGTTGTCATAGTTCATGTAGTCAGTCAGAGGAAAAAGACAACTAGCACTACCCTTGTGTTGCGTAATATAGTCTTTCATCCAAATGGGAGATTTGACACCTCTAGCAGACTTTCTAGTGGGATCAATAGCAGAAGAAAGCACCACAATATCATGAATTGGGATAGGTACTGATGAAGCACTAGACTCAATTCTTACAGGTGATACACGAGGAGTAACAAATGGAGAAGAAGTGGGACTAGATGGAGACTGTATGACAGTGTTATCATCTTAAAAGGGTAGAAGATCTACAATGGGGAATAGAGAAAAATAATCAAGGAGGTGTAAGTGTTTATAAGGAAGTACATCTTCCTTGTAAAGAACATCTCTACTAACTAAAAATTATTTGGTATGAAGAGTGAACATTTTGTAGCCTTTATGAGTGAGAGAATAACCAAGAAACACTGCAAGGACAACTCTAGGAGAAAATCTGTCTCCTTTCTTAAGATTTGTGACATATCCCAAGCATCCAAATACTTTCATATGAGTGAGAGTGGGAGGTTGTTTTTAGAGAAGTTCATATGAATATTTGCTGTTAAGAAGGATAGTAGGAACCTTGTTGATGATATAGACAATTGTGGTGACACACTACCCCTAAAACTTGAGTGGAACACCTACCTGAAACCTTATTACTCTAGCAACATTCAAAATAAGCTTATATCTCTTTTTTGCCATTCCATTTTGTTGAGGGGTGTACACACATGAACTTTGATGAACAATTTCCAGGGATTGAACTAGATCAGTCATAGAAGAGTTAAAAAACTCACACCCATTTTCTGTTCTTAAAAACTTAACAGAAGTAGAGTAAACATATCATACGAAAAAATTGTCTAAGTACTACTACAACTTCAGACTTGGAAGGTAGAGGAGGGTAGAAGAAACACCCATGTAAACCTTGAGTGATCATCTACAAGTGTAAGAAAGTATCTATTTCCATCATGTGTGGGTACTCTATAGGGTCCCCACACATCACCATGCATAATATGTAAACAAGATTGAGACACAGATTGACTCAGTTGAAAATGAACTCTTGTTTGCTTTGCTACTAGGCAGACAATACAATGTGAGTCTTTTACATCATGTATAGCATGCTCAAGCAGTTTTATTTTTCTCCAAAAATCCAGAGAAATATGCCCTAACCTTCTATGCCATATAGACATACTTATTCTATTGGAATTATGCAGAGATCCTTCTTTATTTCTACAGTGAAAGACCTTGGGACTGTGTTCTTGACTTCTCCACATTGAGTATGTTCCTTGCCACTAGAGGTGATCACATACAACCCTCCATTCAGTTTACCAATTACCTTCACCACTCCACTGAAGAGGTCCTGGAAGAGGCAAAAATCAGGAAAAAACATAGATACACACTGTAGTTCTCTGGTCAGTTTAGAGATAGATAATAAGTTGTACTTGAATTCAGGAATGTACAACACATTAGTTATCTTTTGTCTATCCAAAAAAAAGGAGTTCTCTATATGACGGACTGTAGCTAAACTTCCTATGGGTAGATGTACTTTGCTAGTTTTAGAACGCAAATATATAACTTCACTTAGCATTTTAAGACTGTTCACCATATGATTTTAGGCTCATGTGTTCACTATCCACTTTGCTAGGCTCTCGGAGATACTAGAGGAATTGCTCACACCTGCAGACATTGCAAAGCTCTCATTATTGTCACTAGGCTTCCCTAGTATTTATAGGATATGATTATATTGCTCATGTGTGAACTGAGGGACACTCACATAGCATTTCCTCCTGAGGTATTGCCTGCAAAATTAACAGAAGCACCAAAAGAACCACTACTTGATCCTGGTAGTTGATGTTCTCCTGCAAAGTGAACTGATCCTCTTAGTAAAAACTTCTTCTTAGATTTGAAATCAGCTAGGTACCCATTCAACTTATAGCAATTCTCCCTTGCGTGATCTCTGAAATGACAATAGTGACAGTACACATCATTCATCTTTGACATGTACTGGTTTCCTGAGGTTGATCCTACAAACCTCTTTCATGGAAGGGCGTCGTTCGGCAAGTAAATGATCTGTCCGATCTAGAAGGATGTTACTTAAGCGGGCGTTATAGTGGTACTGGCTACCGCCTTTTTATGGGTGAGCAAATCAGCCAGATAATTCTCTCTTTTTGAGTCATAAAATCTGGAAATATCATCTTCAAGTCAATTCCAGGGGTTAGAGCAGGATGACTATGAAGATAGGGATAAGAAATCAATTGCCGATTTCAAAGAAAAAACTCAGGCGAGAGCTATACCTTCTGGAACCAGAGCAATAACTGCTATAAAGTAAGGAGATGAGCATTCTATTTTGATTTTGTATTTATTTAAAATTATAAAATATAACTTGTTCCTCTTGTTGCTAATGTTATTATTTTATCTCATTTAAAAAAAACTAATTTTGACTTCATATTCTTATCTTTGAAATAAGAAAGAAGGCTTCTTCCTAGGACAGTAAGAATGCAATTGTCTTAATGATATCAGTCAGAGCGCATTCCCTCACAATTTTTTTCTTCTCAAGCACTTACTATTTCATATGTATGTTGAGCTTGAACTTGGCCTATACTGAGTTTCAGCCACAGAATTACCATAACCAAAACTACCAGAATTGTAGTTTGAGGATTGTCTTGAAGCAACAACCTTCCCTTTGTTATTATACTGAGTATTCTGAAATGATGTACTAGCACCAGAACTACATCCTGTGTTGAATGACCCTTTTTCGATTGAATAAGGTTGTTCCTTCATTTACTTCTGGTACATGACATAAATTTACCAGTGTCCTCCTACTCTCTTCAGACAAAATCATAGCATAGGCCTTGTTAATAGATGGAACTGGTATTATATTCAGCATCTGATTGTTTGTTTGAGCATAAGTTTCATTCAGCCCCATTAGGAAGCCTTTGATATTCAAAATGTTTCATATACTTTGTGGATTCATCACAACCACAACCAGGACATGGTATAATAGCATCAAGCTCAGCCCATAAGATTTTAAGTCGTGAGAAATAGTTTGACACATATGAAATCCATTGTGTCAATGTAGCAATTTCCTTGTGTAGATAGAATACATGAGATCCATTTACTTTATCAAACCTCTCCTTAAGGTCTATCCACACTTTATGAGCACTAGACGCATACACTAAACCATGCAACAATTTTATACTCAGCATTCATAATCCAAGATAAAACTATAGCATTGTATTTTTCCCACAATTCATGTAACGAGCTATTAAATTTTTCCTTTGGATACTTTCCATCAACATACCCTTGCTTGCTTTTACCTAATAGCTCAATTCGCATTGAACTACTACATAAGGCATAGTTATCAGGTCCAGTTAGCTTAATTGAGATGAGAGAGCTACTTGGTATGTCACAAGCTTGAAGATATAAGGGATGATGTTGATCGATAACCGTCGTAGCTCCGATTTCGGCACCATCAATCGCACAATTATTAACTCTATCAGTCGCCATAGAACTTATTGAAGCAAATCAAATCGAAGATTTAGAAATTGCTATTGAGTGAATCAACCAAAAACTTATCAAATCGAGATTGAATCGATCAATTTTAACTGAATCAGTTCAAGAGATTATTAAGTCGAACTTTATCTGATATGTAGAGATTACTCAGCTTGGATCATCAACACAAGCTCTGATTCCATGTTAACTTAAGTAACCTTATCCACAGCTATGAAAGTTCTAGAAGAACCAGAGAATTGAGAGAGATGAGAGAGCTCCAGTATGGAGCAAAACAGAGAAAATGAGAAATATCTCATCTGAGTCTTATTCGGTAACTAACCCAGTATATGTACATAAAATGAAATCCCTACAACCAATTCAGCTGGCAACTATCTAACTCTAGATATTTTACTCATTTTCTAACAAACTAACTGACCCTTATGACATAATATTAAAGTACAAATTTGCCCTTGCTTCACTACTTAACTACTTTGCTAATCCTTATCAGCTTGATGCTTCAACAAATTCCTTATTTCTTAGTCAGAGGTCTCAATTTCGACTTCTGAGGGCACTCGAGATGTTTTTGATAGAAAATATTTTCCTTCAAATTTGGGCTTCCCGATATAAATTTGAATTATTTAAGCCTTGTCTATTAAATACTGAATGAAAAACAAATTGAGTTAGTCACTCTAACAAATAAACTCACATGTAAATTGGAGTCGTAGTCACTATCCTACATCTAAACTACGTGTAAATTTTGAACTTTTAACTCATCAAGATCTTACCAACCAATTCATAAACCAAAACTCACCAACTAATTCATACATGTCGAAAAAATCGTCAAAATTGGATTTTTTTTTCTTTTTCTTTTCACCAAAAAATCATTTCGAACACAATTGCCCGTCAAAAATATGTGATTTCCGAGACGTTTCAAGGACAATTATGCTAGAAATTTAGGTAATTCTTATAGTGTACCTTCTTCTCCTTCATTATTTAGACGAATTTAAGATTTTAAGAATGGCTTTTAAACCACAACCTGTTTTACTTATTGGATTCTTAACTGATTATTTTTCACCGCATGCCGATTTGGGAGCACTAATTTCATTTCTCATAAATACATAAATGTTATTTGATTTTTTTAATATAAATACAAAATTTAGGTCAAATACTAAATTATGTCAAATTCGTATCCTCTTTTGTGGAATATCTGTCAAACTCATAACTTCTATTGTGGATTCGCCCGTACAACAACAACAACAACAACAACAACATAATAATAATAATAATAATAATAATAATAATTAGTAAACTCATTTGTTTTTCAGTAAAGTAAAAAAAGAGGAAAAAATATACATTTGGATTTTTTCCCACACCCAACAAACTATATAGGCAAGTAATAAGCCATCGTAGTACAATACATTTGACAAGAACCAAAAGCTAGCATTGACACAAATTTTCATATTAGTCCCAGTGGTTTATATAGTTTGGCACAAATTGGTCCTCTTTTTTTCAGTGGGAAAATTTAAAAAAATGCAGTAATTAAGTAGAATATTAATATTAATTAAGAGGAGGTAGCCATGGGTGTGTTATTAGGGGAGTGAGTAGCCATATTGGCAAAAGGGAAATTAGAAGGGAATTGAGTGAGTAAATCATGATTAGGGGATTTGAGATTAAGATGATAATCCCAATTAGTCCTTGTTGAATTAAGGATTGAAGTAGCTGCATCACCATCAATTCCAATGTGTGTTACATGTTTCACATCTGTTGGTAATCCTATTTCTATCCCCATTTCTTGATCTTCTTCCATTTCATCCTTGTCCACTGATTAAAAAAGAAACAAAAAATTACACATTTTGAGCAAAGTGATAAATTTTGACATATGGTCAGTGAACTTTATAATACTAAAGTCATAAAACTCCTATTAGAAGCACTCATTTTAAACTTTAAAGACACAGCACGTTTTGCAATGAATATCTTACGATAGTTCGACGAAAAAAGTGTGTTTTTAATAGTTTTTTTTGTAAAAGTAAATAATAAAGTCATTGAAATTTACTCAATATAACAGTAATTAAGATATCCAAAAGTATTTTTTGTTACTTAAAAGTAACTAAACTCTGCCCACTATAACAATAAAATCATAAAGGAATAGTGGGTAAAAGTCTAGTTACTTTACGTGACAAAATTTATTTTGTATATGACTGTTAAATATATGGTATCCCGTGATATACATATATAGTATATCACGGTTTTGGTCAAGTTTAGTACACACGGTTTTGGTTAAGTTTTGTCCATAATTAGAATTGTATACTTATCATAATTATAGGATTCTTGTACAAGTAGACTAGGGTTTTGTGATAAGAATAAGAATAAGATTTTCCTATTATGAAAATTGTAAATTGTATATACTCTTTCATTAATGAAAATAATCAAGGAATTATTTCTTTCATAGTATCAGAAGTCTAGGTGATAAAATCCTCTCTCCAAATTCTCCAATTTTTTGTCCAAAACTGCCCGGTTTCGAGCTCTCATTCTCGGTTTCCGTGCTCGGAAATTGTTTCCTCTTCTCCAATTTTTCTTCTCAATCTCTTCTTCACACCTTGCGTTGCTATTATGTCTAAGGACATGTTTCACCCAGCTCTCACTGTTTCTAACATCAATAATCACATCCCTATCATTCTTAAAATAGAAAACGTCTAATACGCGACGTGGGCCGAACTGTTCAAAGTTCATTCACGCTCGCATCAAGTCCTCCATCATATTATCCCCGCGGCTCCTACAGATACTGAGGTGCCCAAACCCGAGGATGATCCTAAGTTATGGACGACACTTGATGCTACTGTTCTTCAGTGGATTTATTCCATTATTTCTATCGACCTATTGCAAACGATTATCGAACCAGACGCTACAGCGATGGCAGCTTGGAATAGAGTACGTGATATATTCTAAGATAATCAAAATTCTCGTGCTGTTACCTTGGAGCAGAAATTCTCCCACGTCAATATGGAAGATTTCCCTAACGTTTCAACATATTGCAAAATGTTGAAGGAATTGGTGGACCAACTTCGCAACGTTGGTGCGCCCGTTACAAACAATCGTCTTGTCCTTCAGATGGTCGCAGGCCTATCTGAGGCCTATAATGGTATTGGCACACTTCTTCATCAGAGCAGCCCTCTTCCGCAATTTTATCAGGCTCGTTCTATGCTTACGCTTAAAGAAGCCGGTTTGGCCAAAAAGGTGGATACCGGTACTAGTCTCGTAGTCATGATGACGTCCTCCACAAATTCTCTGAATTTTGTTGATCATTCGAGCCAGACCCGTGCTGGCGGCAAGAATAATTGGGAAAATAATGGCAAAAACCGCGGGGGTAAACGCGATGGGTTCGGTGGCGGCGGCGATGGACAAAACTCTGGCGGTGGGTCCCGACGCGGTAACGGTGGGCCACAACCCCACTGGTCCCAGCCTTGGGCCCCTGGTCCAGTGGGCAGTGACCCAATGGGTCACGATGTCCAGCGTTTCCAATTCCTGATCAGTGGGCTGGCCAGCCCATGTCTCGGCCCAATATGCAGTGGCCCAGTTACCATAACACGTCTGGGCCGGGGCAGCAAGCAGGGATGCTTGGGCCTCGACCTCCGCAAGCCCATCATGCAGCGGACCCCACATAAATCGATATTGAAGCCACGATGCACACACTTGGATTAAATCCACCCGACGCTAATTGGTACATGGACACCAGCGCCACTACCCACATGACATCCGACCAAGGTACTCTCTCGTCTTATTCCAATTTGAGCAGTACTCGTGGTATAATTGTTGGTAATGGTAATTCAATTCCAACTCGTGGTTATGGTCATAAAACTTTGTCTCCCCCCCCCCCCCATCCACCCCTTATTTTGAAAAATACACTTCACGCTCCTAAATTGATTAAATATTTGATGTATGTCCATAAATTCACCACTGATAATTCTGTTTCTGTTGAATTTGATCCATTTGGGTTTTCTGTGAATGATTCCAAGACGGGGAGTCCTCTCATGAGGTGTGATAGTAGGGGAGATTTTTATCCTATCACGCTAAGTTTCGGTTTCTCGAGTCACGCATTGCCATCAACTTTTGCCGCTCTGACTCCTTCCTTATGGCATGCTCATCTAGGTCATCCGGGGTCATCTATTTTGTCTTCCTTAGATAAAAATAATTTTATTTCTTGTAAGGGTACGCGTAGTACTTCGAATTGTCAATCTTGTTCTTTAGGAAAAATTGTTAAGTTGTCATTTGTAGACTCTAATTCTCATACTTTAATGTCATTTGATATTATTCATAATGATTTATGGACGTCTCATGTTCTTAGTTCTTTGGGTCATCGGTATTATGTTCTCTTTTTGGATGATTATTCTATGTTTTTATGGACTTTTCCGATAGTGAAAAAATCTCATGTTTTTCCATCTTCTTAAAATTTAGAGATTCATTAGAACTCCATTCGAACGGGAAATAAAAAAATATTCAATGTGATAATGGTTAAGAATATGACAATGGGGTGTTTCGGGAATTTTGTGCTAATAATGGGATCAATTTTCATTTTTCTTGTCCTCATACGTCTTCACAAAATGGGAAAGCCGAACGCAAAATTCGTACCATTAATAACATTGTCCGAACTTTATTGATTCATGCTTCCGTACCCCCTTCTTTTTTGCATCATGCTCTACAAATGGCTACATATCTCCTTAACATTCTTCCTTCCAAAGGTTTGACATATTCATCCCCTCTTCAAATTTTATATAATAAGACTCCTTCGTAATCACATCTTAGGGTCTTTGGGTGCTTGTGTTATCCACTCTTTCCGTCCTCCACAATTAACAAACTTCAGGCCCGGTCTACCCCTTGTGTGTTTTTGGGTTATCCATCAGATCATCGTGGTTACAAATGTTTTGATTTATCATCTAATAAAATCATCATTAGTCGCCATGTAATTTTTTATGAATCTCAATTTTCGTTCGCTAAGGTTAGTAATTATGTGCCTAGTTCGTATAATTTTTTGGATGATGGTATATCCCCGTATATGATTCACCATTTTTCGGATATGTCCCGCTCCCCAAATTCGCCAGCGGGCCCACTGCCCGTTGGCCCCACTGGTCTATCGCAAGTCACTGTTCTCAGTCTCGTCACTGAGCTAGTTTCAGCAATTGGAATAGTCCAGCCCAATACTGGAACTGGTCCAGTTCCAGCACCATCAACTGCTTCAGATTACCGTTCTGGGCCAGCAGGCCCACTTCCTGCTGGACAGTCAGTCATAAGTCCCGATAATTCCCAAAATCCGCTCAATTCTTTCCCGAGTCATAGACCGGTCACTCATAGTCAACGGGGTATTTTTAAACCAAAAAGACATTTTAATTTAAATTCTAATGTCCTTAAATCCCCTTTACCCCGTAACCCCGTGTCCGCTTTAAATGTTTCGAATTGGAAAATTGCTATGATTGACGAATATAATGCTCTTATTGATAATAAGACGTGGGAGTTGGTGCCCTGTCCTTATAGTGTTAATATTATTCGGTCTATGTGGATTTTTGCTCATAAGGACAATTCTGACGGTTCTTTTGTGAGGCATAAGGCTCGTTTGGTAAGTGATGGTATGACTCAGCAGGTTGGTGTGGATTGTGGTGAGACCTTTAGTCCGGCTACCATTCGTACTATGCTCAGCTTGGCTCTTTCGAAGGCATGGCCCATTCATCTGCTAGATGTGAAGAATATTTTCTTACATGGTGATCTCAAGGAGACAGTCTATATGCATCAGCCTTTGGGGTTTAGGGATCCCAAATATCCTCAGCATGTCTGTTTGTTGAAGAAGTCCATGTATGGGCTTAAGCAGTCTTCACGGGCTTGGTATAAGAGGTTTGCAGACTATGTTTAGACTATTGGGTTCTCTCACAACAGGTCTGATAATTCACTGTTCATATATCGTCATGGTTCTTCCGTGGCTTATATGTGGATGTTATTATCTTGACTGCCTCTTTTGATACACTACGCCAGTCTATCAGGACGATGCTCAGTTTTGAGTTTGTTATGAAAGACTTGGGGGCCTTGAGTTATTTTTTGGGGATTGCTGTCACTCGTCATGCAAGTGGGTTGTTCTTATCTCAGAGGAAGTATGCAGCTGAGATCATTGAGAGGGCTGGGATGTCATCCTGTAAGTCCACTTCCACTCCGGTTGATACTAAACCCAAGTTGGGTGTTGCGGCTGGATCACCTTATGAGGATCCGACCCGCTATCGCAGTCTTGCAGAGGGCCTTCAATATATTACCTGCACGAGACCAGTTATTACGTATGCCGTACAGCAGGTGTGTTTGTTTATGCATGATCCCAGGGTTGAGCACATGAATGCACTCAAATGTATTATTCGGTACATCCAGGGGACACTTGACTAAGGCTTACATTTATAGTCGTCGTCGACATCTACATTTGTCTCGTATACAGATGCTGATTGGGGTGCCTGTCCGGACACCAGACGGTCTACGTCTAGCTATTGTATGTTTCTTAGTAATAACTTGGTCTCATGGTCTGCAAAGCGTTAGTCGACGTTGTCCCGCTCTAGTGCAGAGGCCGAGTATCGAGGGGTAGCCAATGTGGTCTCTGAATCCTGTTGGTTACGTAATCTTCTTTTGGAGCTTCATTGTCCTATTCAGAAAGCTACATTGGTTTATTGTGATAATGTTAGTGCCATCTACCTTTCTGGTAATCCGGTTCAGCACCAGCGCACTAAACACATCGAGATGGACATTCACTTTGTTCGCGAAAAGGTAGCTCGTGGACAAGTACGTGTCTGCCATGTCCCTTCCATGTATCAAATTGCTGACATCTTTACAAAGGGTTTCCCTCAGTCCTTTTTGAAGATTTTAGGGACAGTCTCATCGTACGAAGCTGCCCGCTATAACTGCGGGTGTGTTAAAAATATGGTATCCCGTGATATACATATATGGTATATCACGGTTTTGGTCAAGTTTAGTGTACACGGTTTTGGTCAAGTTTAGTCCATAATTAGAATTGTATACTTACCATAATTATAGGATTCTTGTACAAGTAGAATAGGGTTTTGTGATAAGAATAGGAATAGAATTTTCCTATTATGATAATTATAAATTGTATATATAATCTTTCATTAATGAAAATAATCGAGAGATTATTTCTTTCAATGACCTTACACAATTATAATGGGCAGTGGTGGATGTAAAGCACAAATATTGGGTTCATCCGAACTCAGTGTATTCGCTACGAAATATAAATTTATATGTGAAAAAATTCTTAAAACCGTATGAAATGGAGTACTAGATTTTGAACCCATAATTTCTATATTTTAGTTGTAAGAATTAAAGGGTGAATCCACCAAATTAAAATCCTAAATTTATCTCTAATATTTAAATATAATAAAACTAATTTTGTAATCTGTTATATTGAGTAAAGTTCAATGATATTACGTGTGGAAAGGAATTCAGCACTTTAACACGATCAACGAATTATATATCATGATTAAAGTATAATGCTTTCCATTTTACTTGAAATAATTTATTTAAAGTTCCAGGCTTTTACATCACATCTTTCCAATGTCAGTGCAAAAATACAATCACAATATATAATATACAAAATACAAAATTAAAACATATACAAAATTATTATTATTATTTGGCAAAAGTTTGTTACAAACGTTGTCTTGGTTACTTTAAAAGACATTTGCCGTGCTTCCTACCATTTTCCCCGTAGAAACCGACTTTTTACAAAATTTAAAACAAAAAAAGTTGCAAACTCAAATACTTCAAACAAACAAATAAAATTCAAATCCCATTTTATTCGTTTATCCGCACGATATACCTAATCGGTTTATTTTACATTGGCCATAGTGTTATTGTAGTAGTCCCTCCGTCCAGTTTTACTTGTTCATTATACTAAAAATAGTTGTTCAATTTTACTTCTTCACTTTTGAAAATCAAGAGATAATTGACCATTTTTTCCTATTTTACCCTTGTCATTTATCATTGGATTGACAAGATCAATGAAGTTTTAGTGGTTGCACAATTTTTAAAGTATGTTTTATTTTTTTAATTATTAGATTACTTAGCAATAATTAGAGGTGATATAGTAAAATTATCATTCTATTTTAGGCTCCTTAATAGGCGTGTCAAGTCAATATGTGACAAGTAAAAATGAACGAAGAAATACTACATAGTAGCATGTTTTAGTTACTTTATACTTGATTTTGTGTAAACACCGGATACGCATACTTCAGGCATTAAATACAGATAACTTATTCCATTGCAGGTAGTATTATACTAAGTTTTTTAAAAAAAAGTATTCCAACGAGAACTCACCAAATAGCTGAGACAAATTCTTGAAATTCTTAAAAAGCCTCTGAAATTTGGGAATGGCCATAAGGCCCAATGGGCTTTTCAAATTTTCACCCTCCAAGCTTTTCTCATCATCTTCCTCTTCTTCCTTTCCTTCTTCTTGGCTTCCTACGTTATTACAAACCTTAAGTAATCAAAATAAAAACTTCTTATATAAATTTATTAAGTGGGGAGAAGGGGGGTTTGGCAATTGGGTTGGTATTCATTGAAGACATAACTAAGAATATAAAAGTTCGTAATTTTTAACAATTTAATTTTTTTAGATGAAATGATCGCACAATTTAATATGATATCAGAACAAACAAATATTCTTTGTTCGAGTCTTACCACCACTTGTTATCAAAAGAAATTTTCACATGTTTGATTCATACAAACAAATAAAACTAGCACGTGAGGGAGCTAGCGTGTTGTACATAATTAAGAAAATAAAAGACAATTTTCTTTAAGATTCTAATCGTTTAAATCGTTGACACACAATTTAACCTGACATTAAAGCAGACAAAGGTCTTCAGGTCTCATCACCACATGTTTGGCTCATAAAAAATAATTAAACAACACGTGAAAGAGTAGTGTGTTGAAAACATAATTAAGAAAATAAAAGTGTCCTACTATCTCTTATAATTACAACAATTTAGACTTTAGATGGGATGATCATGTAATTTAGTAATGTTAAAGAGGGAAAAAGAGAGACAAACTTGTGGGAGTTAAGATGGGTTGAGGGCTTGAACTTTTATGATGTTGCTGCTGATGACCAATTGCAACACTTGATTCAGAGATGCAACCAACAGAAAATGGAAGAAGAACAAATCTTTCCATTCTATACCTCATATTGTTGTCAAAGAAAAACACACACACACACAAAGAACTTGTCAAAGATTGTTTTTTTCTTCTTTTTCTTGAGAGTTGATGAAGGAAGAAGATGGTTGGTGAAAGACATAGTTTGTTATATAATGCAAATTGCTAGTTGCCTTTGTTGTTAAGTCAGAATAATTGTACAGTATTTTAAAGTCCATAACAAATTTAGCTGATGAAAAAAGAATAATTAAAAAAAGAACTTAGGATGTCCAAATCAAAACATACACTAAACAAGAAATCACAACTGTACATTCTTGATGTCTTTATCTTTGTCTCTCTTTCTTTATACAAGTTAGATTAGAGATTAAACTTTATAAACTGTCAATTAGGAGTAATTAACATAAAAATACACTATAAGAAAATCGTTACGAATTTTCGATGGAATCTATCAGAATTTGGCTCGTATGTAACGTTTTTAATGGCTTTTTCGTAGAAAACCTCTTTACCAATGAGCCAAATTTCGACGGAACATCCGTCAGAAGTTAGCGATTTTCTAATAGTATTATAACCTAAAAAATAAGGTAGGTAATATGTTACAATGGATTATGTAAATGCACTGATAATGTATAATTCTTTTACGTACTACACAAACGTTTGCTTGTTAGGAGGGGGGGGGGGGTGATGGGCTAATGCATGGTGGGGTCTTTATCTTTTTACTTGCCACTCTTAGAGGAGAAGTCACCATTTGTTTTTGTTGGAGATCAGATCATACCAAACAGTAGTGATGATCAGTCCAATGACACTAAGTTCTCTTTTCATTTTCTTTCATTTCATTTCTAGTGGAATGTTGTTTTTTCCTTCATATACTTAGGTTGGACTCCACCTTCATGGAGTGTATTACAAGCAAATGTAGGATATTAGTGAAACTAAATTTGGGTCCAAATCATGTCTTGCATTGAGTTATTCATGTATGAATTTATTTCATATCCCACTCATATTGTAAATGATTTTATACAATCATTGGAAGTTGCCTTATATGTTAGGTTACTAATTTCACATATATTATGAATGGTTATATCTAATTACCTTTAAAATAACCTGATAGTGCAGCTTTTTTATGATGTCAGTGTATAGAAATTAAACTCTTGATATTACACATTTTCCCATAGCTATAATATTTTTCGTTTTTAGTCTAAATCCGATCACTTTCTAATTTTTATTACAAAATTGTATAAATAAAACTTTACATTATTTCTCTTTTTATAACGAAAGTGTCTGAGCCAGTTGATACGTAATTGACTATTCTATCAAATATCTGATACCTCCACTATCATAAAAATCGAATAATTTTGCTCATCAGGATTTTAACTATAACTCTATGATTGAACTTAGCTAGAAGTATAGAACATCCTCAAATTACAACTCTTTAGTTAAGACATGTAAACAACCATATCATATATCCATAGTTATACCCAAGAAAACTAAGTACAACCACCAAGAGTTGTGGTCGGATAGATGTCGGAAGGATAGGATCCCTCCATCCTTAATTAGTGGTATCGGATTTGAATTTTGGGTACAGAAAAATTGCTGGTAAGAAGTAATTCACCCTTAAATGGACCTTACACTGTGCGAATCCGAATTAATCGGGGCACAAACGCGGATACTGAACACCGGAGAGAACAAAAAAAAAGTACAAAAGCAAAGATTTTTTTAATGAAGAAACAAAACATTTCTAAAGGTCACGGTCCTTATAAAGTTTTCCTAATTGTGTGTGCTTTGATATGGACATTTACCCAATTTTAGGCATAGAGTTAGACAAGTGCCTATACATTTGTGAGGACTGAAAAAATAACAAACCTAACAAAAAGGTAACATTATCCCTATTGCATAGTAGTAGAATTAAATAGTGAGGATAAGTAGGAAGTAAAGGAGATCATTCGTTTTGCTGAAACTTACATTAAATGTTTTATGTTTTTCTCATTTTCATTTTCTAATAATGAAACAAAGATAGAAGACCAAACTACTGGTCAGTCAAAATTGAATGAATATAATCATTAGAACAAAGAAAAGACCAATTAGTTAAGTATCATTCTGGAGGAAGGTGACCATCAATGAAACAATAGCAAGGATATTCGGATTTTTTTTTTGGTTTAACGATCCATCATTTTGAACTCACTAGCCCGACTAATTCGAATTTGTGGAACAATTAAAATTAAATAATAAAAAAATACAAAGGTTTGAAATTCAATAATCAGAAAAGACGTCTATTTAAAAAAAATAGAAATATTGTGTGGTGAGTAATAATATAGAGGTTAATTGTTATGCAATGAATACCGAATATTATACAAGGAATACCTACTTTAAGGGCATTTTTGTCCTCGATTAGATATTCATTTATTGTTAATACACGTATTTCTTATTTCACGCTATCTCATATAACATTAAGATATACATTCTCGCAAAACTTATGTGAATATTAACAATAGCTTAACACTGCCAACCAAATGTTGAAATTAAGATTTGCAAAAATTATTTTTTCTTATGCGGCCAACCAAACGTTGCATTAGGTATGTTGATATTATTATTATTTTTTCTTATGTAGTTGACCAAACACGAAAATATTTTCCACACGATCTTTATGCTGAGATCATCATTGCTAGTGAATCAACCAAACAACCCCTTAAGACAGCTATGTTTCTTTATGACCGTAATGTCATGATCAACTTGCATGCACCTCGATTAATTTCACGAGGTACTTGCTACCTTCCACCACCATAAATACCAAGTCTATTCATTACCTTGTATGCAACTATGCAAGCATGCCCCTCCAAAATTTCTCCATGTTTCCAATATTCAAACTTGTAATGGAAACCCTTAAGACATTAGGTATTTCATTGAATAATTTGACAGGAAATGTATTTAGAGGATATTTCAAGTGAAGTAAAAGCAAAACATAATAAGATGAGGACACTCCAGTGCAGGAAGCCATTTCAAAATTTACATACTTCTTTCTATAACAATGTAAACATAGACAACTGCCAATTTTTCAGCAATGTTTCTGATTCAAGTAAAACATATCCAATATGTTTGCATTTACACAAAAAAAAGGTGAAAGTTCTCTAGTACAAATAATTCATTTTCCTTTAAAGCCTACTGAAACAACCGAAAAAAGATTCAGTAAGTAAAGCCATTCCTGAAGAATTTAGGTCAATTTGTGAAGCCAAAATCATAGAGGTGGGTAGAAATACGATGACAATGAAAACCCAAGGAAAAGTAGGCCTCCGATTGTAGCTACTGTTCGCTGTGAGATCTTGGATGCAAGCATGCTTCCACCTACCACTGCTACTGAAGTACATATCGTATGTCCTATTGTTGCCCCAACAGCAACTCCAATTGCGTTTTTGTGTGTAGCTAGCTGCAGAATGAAGATCATAATCAATTAAACACATTTCTTGGAACTTAAATGACACGTGTGAAGCTAATAGTATGTTTCTGCCTAGCCATATTCTTGCGTCAAGTCGGTGATAATGCTACACATTCTACTTATCAGTTAATCTCGGTGGATAATGAGCATGCCCCTCTATCCTTCTTCCCTAGTTGATCTTCTTTACTTTTTTGCACCTGGAATTCAGTTGGTGTCCTAGCATTATGCACTAGCTCATTAATAGTCTGTCTGGCCAAGCTTCTAAAATCTGCCAAGTTTAAAAAGACTTTTGGATAAAAGTAGTTTGTGTTTGGCCAATTTGAAAAGCACTTTTGACAATATTAGAGTAGAATTTGTACTTACCAACGGTCCCAAAAGTGCTTTGGGAGAACTATTTTTTCAGCTTCTGAAAAATAATTTTTGGTGCTACTAAATAGCACTTTTTTTTTCTAAAATCTTGATCAAACACTCACAACAACAACATACCCCGTGTAGTCCCACAAGTGGGGTCTGGGGAGGGTAGCATGTACGCGGACCTTACCCCTACCTTGGGAGTTAGAGAGGTTGTTTCCGATAGACCCTCGGCTTCCCAGAAGCTTAGGCAAACAGGCTATAAAGCCCAGTTACTTGAACAGGCATTAAGGAATTAAGGGTAAAGAAGGTTAACTTCGCGAGTCAGTCAGAGGTTAAACTGACAGCTCCGTAAACAAGACGTTAACGAGCAATGACGACAAAGGTAGACCCATCTTTATATGATACTTAATCAAAAGGAAATAAGAATATCTTACAGCAATTGTTGCTATTTGGCTACGGTCTCCCCATTCTGCCAGAAAGGTCAAGATAAAGGCCTGCACAGACAACAGCAAATAACATTTAAGTTTTTTTTAATTGCTAACGCACCGATAGTGAGTGTGTTATATTCATGTTAGTTATTTCATAGTAAATGTTAAAAGTTCTAGGATTGTAATGAAGTAACAACATACCCAGTGTATTCCCACAAAGTGGGATCTGGGGAGGGTAGGATGTATGCAGACCTTACCTCGACCTTTAAGGGGTAGAGAGGTTGTTTCCGATAGACACTCTGCTCAAAAGGAAAGTAGTAGATGCAGGATTGCAAGGAAAATAAGATCACAAAATATCCAAATAGAAAGAAAATGGAGCTGGAAATTCAGTTTCATGATTGAGTTTCCCCTTTCTTCTACAAATGCTGGGTCAAGCCCAACACATAGTAATACATACATAAAGAGTAAGGATCTACGCAATACCTAAACAATACGACTAAGAAAGAGAGAAGAGTAGAAGAAGAGGCTAGCCCTCTACCTCACCCACACAACGTGACAAAACCCCAACTACCCAACTAACCTTCTACCCTAATTCTCAACCTCCAAATCTTCCTAGTCAGCTGGAGTTGTGCCATGTCATGTCTAATCACCTCCCCCCGTTCTTCTTCGGCCTACCTCTACATCTCCTAACTCCTGCTACCGCCAATCTCTCACACCTCTTGACTGACACATCCTCACGCCTCCTCTTCATATGTCCGAACCATATCAGTCTCGCTTCCCTCATCTTATCCTCCACAGAGGCCACTCCGACCTTGTTCCGTATAACTTCGTTCCTAATCATATATATCCTAGTATGACCACACATCCATCGCAGCATCCTCATCTCCACTACCTTCATCTTCTGAACGTGGACGTTCTTGACTGCCCAGCATTCTGCCCCATACAATAATGCTGGTCTAACCACCACTCTGACTTTCAGCCTTGGCGACACCTGATGAAGTACTAAACTGATATTGCCGTACCAACAGAATACAACTTTTGACACAATTTGCAGGAAGCAAAAATAATGGGTAATTGATTGAAGAAAAAAATACCATTCTCCACGAAATTAAGAGGAAATCTATGGAAGTATTTGATATTTCCATCCATCAATGATTGCATTTGAACCATTGAATTGAGGTCTTCGATCCAAACTGAGTGAAATTCAAATATAACAACACATTCCTCTGAATGAAATGCTTGGAAATACCTCCAAAAATATGGGTGTAAGAAATCTAGAAAAGAATCGCCTGAATGCTGCTTTCCCTTGTCCAGCTTCAAGCTTTTCTTCCACCTGAGAATATTCAATATTCACTAAGGGATCAAATTTACGGGCAACTCTGGAGAGAAATTCAATAGTAGTATTCCAAAGTTTAAAGTAAGAACATATAGCAATATAAAACATCTAAACATTAGAAAGGGGGAACATACTTCCTCTATTTCCTTTTTCTGGGAAGCCTTTGAATCTGATGATCTCCATGCAATATAGAGCAGCCGAAGCCCAAAAAAGAGATAAAGAACTGCACAATAGGAGAAACGAAACTTTGTAACTATCTAATCTAAAGAATTAAGGATGGGAACGATAGAATCAGCCTTATCCCACAAAATATGGGGAAATATAAAGAAGAAAAGGAATATAAAGGGGTAAAAAGTCAAATCAAGAGAGGAAAACAGAAAAAGTTGTACTCCCTCCATCGCAACTTATGTGTTGAGCACGGAGTTTAAGAGAGAAGGGAAAACTTTTGAAACTTGTGTTCTAGAATAAGCCATAGAAATTTTTGTGGCCATAAATCATCTCATTAAGGGCAAAATGGGAAGTTTAAAGTTAAATTATTACTAAATATAGAAAGGTGTTGTTCTTTTCAGACTGACTAAAAAGGAAAGAGTGTCACATAAATTGCGATGGAGGGAGTTGTAGTATTGCAACCCAATGAGAGATCAGAATTTACATCACATTGCATAGAAAGAACAGGTAGCTCTTACTAGTTCAACTTTGCACAAAGGGTGAACGTAAAATTTGGCAAGAACTGACATATGAATACTGGAAAAATACAGTCAGGTGTCAAGTCGAGATCTTAGAGACAGCTAAAAATCTAAACTCAACAGAAAGGCATCACATTGTTAAGTAAACAGAGACAAATTACAGAACAGCAATACGTAAAACACCAACCTGTAGCTGCACTATTTGTATGCTTCCTTGATATCAAATTTGGCACTATCCTACCAAGCCCGGTAGAAAATATCTAGTTATATGAAGAGGAGACCTAGAGTTAGTACTATCATATTTGTGTTGGAGAATTAATTGAACATAATGAAAGGGAGAGAAATGCTGCACGTGTGAACTAACGAAGTATGGCAGGAAATTCAATTACTTACAGTCATAACAAACAAGGCGATGAGTGCACCAGATAAAACAATTGATTTGGGGTGACGCATTGCCATCAGAGCTGCTATTATAAATGTCTCATCACCAATCTAGCAGCATAGCCATCCATAAAAAAAATTATTAAACGAGAGTAAGGCAATATCTGAAGGAGGGCACTGCCAAAATAAATAGTTCATCGTTGTTGAGAATATAATTAAGTAGGTGTTTGGCCATAGATTTCAAAAAAAAATGGAATTTATGAAGTTGGAGTTGAAAATCGAGTTGTGTTTGGTTATACTTTTTGCAAAGGAGAGAAGAGAGCATTTTATTTGGAATTTATGAAGATGGCGTTGGGAAACAGGTTTAGACCACTTTTCAAAATTTGGAATCCAATCCAAGTTGGATTTAGAAATTTTATAAGCAAACACTGATTCTGAAATAAAGTGAGAAATTATTCCGGAAAAAGTGAACAATTCTCATGGTCAAACGGCTCCTAAAAGTGTGATCTCTCTAACCGCTTAAGCTTTTAGATGAGATGGTCACACACTTTAACAATAGCCAAACTGCAGTTTGGTTTGAGAAACAGTGTGTCCATTTAAAAGTCACCAACCAGCTGTTTTCAAGTTAAACATTTTTTCTATTGTTAAAAGTCAAACATTTTCAATAGATAACCTCATTGTCATCATTACTAATATCGTAGAAGCAGAAAATCACAAAGTAGTTTACAAGCTCTGTCATGAAGAAAAGTAGAACTAACCAGAAATTAACTGCAACGAAAAACAGCAGTAGCAAAAGAATAGAGTGGCAGAGTTACAGACCTCGCTGACAAGGATCATAGACAAACTAGCAAATAAGGCATCAAGGGTCCCAAGATTAGAGTCCAAGTCCAGACCAACATCAAAAGAATCTGAATCGTCACCCCTCACAACACCAGTCTTAATTTTCTCGACTATAATCTGCACGGTAAATAAATGCAAACTCAACAAACTGATTAAGAAATCCATGTGGTAGAAATGCCAAGCAAGATCATTTAAATTTTAAGCTAAGTGATAAGAATTATTTCCCTCGTCCCCATTCAAACGACAAGTTCCTATAATTTGGAGAAACATTTAAATGCGTGACACCATTCAATTATTTTATATTACTATCTTATATGACTTCTACGCGTCTCAAAATCAACATTCATATAAAGAAATAAGTTTAAAATTGATGTGACGATATTTCAATAAAGTTAACTTCCCAATTACTATTTTAATACTCTTATCAATTACTCCTACTTATATAACACATAAGTCAAATTAACACATCAGATCCTCAAATAGTCACATTTTATTTGACATTGAATTATTATGTAACCAATTGGTTTTCAAACATTGCATAGCAGAAGGAACCAATTCTTATTTGCAGCCCCTTCAATTTTTCAATCTAAACACACTACACATCAATTATCAGCAGTCATTCCAAGGTATCAATTCAATCGTATAATTCCCAGGCTATGTCGATTTTATAGACGATGTGACTTTTGTTTTTTCTTTTACAACCCCCCCCCCCCCCCCCCCCCCTTTCCAGCCGTAAGCCCAACAATGACAATTTCCGAATTTGCTCCCTTTTGTGACTTGAACCCCCAAAACTTATGGTTGGAGGTGGACGACTTCTACCACTATGTTGTACACTTGTACGTCACTTTTCATTTTTTATTTGAACAACTCTTGAGTTGATAGGATGAAGTATTACTCTTTTTAGTCGGGAGATATCAGCGACATCTAGAAAAGCACTAGCAACACTTTAGAAACGTGTGTTTTTGTAAAGTCTACCTAGATGATCTCAAAGGGGCTAGGAGTCAGTACTTAATTATTGCACCAGTTGAATATTCAATCTTATTCGGCATCTTGCTCTCATAACCCTTTTCTATACAAGATTAACAGTGTAATAACAAAGCCAAATCTTTGATGAACTTGACATTGCTATTTAAATCCCTGAGGTTTTACATGTCCATACAACACTTGGATTTTACGAGTTAGGATACAAACATTAGGCAAATAAGTAGCGGCCTCTTCACTCTCCTTCAGCCTATTCAGACAGTGAATCGTGTCTCTTGGAGAGAAGTGCAGAAGAATCTTTAATTTATTGATCTTTCACACATTTTGTTATGAGAAAAATAATGCAACTACCTGGCTCAATGATACACGGACAACTGAATTGTTGAGACAAAAGCTTATCAATCTAAATTGGATCTCTCGGGTGGATGCTCAGGCAAGCATAAAACATGTCACTCTACACACCTGGTAAACCACGTGCTTGCATCTCATCTAAGCTCCATTAACAGTTTACTGTATAGCAAGACTAGTATTCCACCGCTACACCTTTGCTTTTGTAAATACGGTCTTTTAGGAGCATGCCTTTAGTTCTGTATGCATTATATCTCTTCAGATTGATAAGAAATTACGATTTTACTTTGGCATTTGACACCGAGCTTCAGTAGATATGAACGAAAGGACCAAAAACTAATCACCCTTGTGTAATCCTATGACATCAACTCGTCTACTCCAGCACCCGGGCGGACTTAGTGTACACGCACTAGTGGAATCCCAAACCTACTACCAACTCTAAATTCTGGATCCACCTCTATCTAGCACTATTATAAGCAGTTTTCAGCAAAGCAAACAACAACAACAACAACATACACAGTATAATCCCACAAAGTGGGGTCTGGGGAGGGTAAGATGTATGCCAACCTTACCCCTACCTTTGTGGGTAGAGAGGTTGTTTCCGATAGACCCAATTTTTCAGCAAATCAAAATAGTAAAGTAAAAACATACACACACGCGTGCACACGAACGTCAAGCTAATGCTGGACCTTTCTATGCATAAAAGTTACACAAATTCTGTATATTTATGTACATCAAGCTAATGGTGTACCTTACTATGCATCGAAATTACACAAATTCTGTATATTTACATACATCAAGCTAATGTTGCATCTTTCTAAGCACAAAAATTACACGCATTTTGTACATATTCAAGAAAACTCAAACAGATAAACTGCAAACTGAAAAGAGTATATACTCACTTTACTACGCCGACCCAGATCTTTAAACCGTCCACCTGTTTCATCCACAGCATCCTAAGTAAACCCAACACAAGCAAAATAACTCAAAATTCAAGAAAACAGCATACCCAATACAAATGTTTTAAAAAATACGAGCTTGTATAATACCTGAGCAGAAATCAAAGGGGTAGTGATAAGAAGTAACAAGATCCATGTATATTTGGGGTTTAAATGCAAACCCATTTTGTTTTTCTTTCTGATTAATTGAGTACAAACTATAAAGCTCAGTTCTTGAAAATTGTTCAAGAAAAAGGGTAAATAAGCGAAATTAAAGGGGGGAAAGTGGATGATTTCTTAAGGGAAATGAAAAGGGTGTCAACGGATCGAAAAAATGGTGTTAATTGGGATTTGGGATCAACGCGAAAATTCCCATTTTATTATCACTAATATAAAGGAAGAAGAGAAGAAGAAGAAGAGGAGATGTTGCGGACACAAAGATGGAGTAAAATTGCCAGAAAGATCTCCCCCAATATAATCTTTTTACCAATTTTTTATATAGGGTGATTTATGTACCTTTTTAATTTGTAAGTGAATAAGATCTCATTTGAACTTCGTAATAGGGTGATTTATGTCATTAGAATGGATGATATTAAACTTTTTTCATCAAATTTTAGAAAGCACTATAATTTCAATGCTAATAGTTGTAGTTTCGCGACTCACAGTTCGTAGCTACACTTTCATTGCCAAGCAGTTGTATTCGTTCACGCATGCATTTGTATATACATGTGTTAACACTCAAAAATAGCTAAGTGTGTAGCCGAATTAAGTGACAGTCGAACTATTTCGGAGTCAAATTTACTCCTAGCCCTCTCGACTGCAAGAATTTCATCGACTACCAAGGCATCTCAGCTGAGTTGTCAGTTAGAGGTACGACTGGCACTTACTCATACGCAGACGCCTCAACGACCAAGTCAAAAGGGTTTTCAAACCCCCATAAACGATAACGGCCAACGACAGCTAAAAGAAAGGGGCCATTATCCGAGCAAAAGGAACAGAGGGCCAGAAAATCGGCACCACCTCCCCCGTAGTCGGCCATTAAACTTGGTGGGTTACTTGATGGCTAACAAAGGGCACGTTTGTACAGTTTTTTTCTCCTTTTGTACTATAAATAGAACGCATTTTTGTATATAGAAACACACACAATCAATCAAACAACTCAAATTTTATCTATCTTTATCTTTTATCCCTTACTTTATCCTTTACTTTTACTTTACTCGGTTGCATTCATGTTTCTTACCTCTTAGTTTACTCACACCACCGTCCTAACGCTTTCTGGAGTAGTTGTGGAACCCATTGCTGGAAATTATAGTTCTGTTTCTAGCCTAAATCGCTTAAGTTAAGGAATCAATTTGTCTCCCGATTTCATCAGCCGATAAAACGGTAGAAAGCATAATTCGGGGCGAGAAAAATTTGGCACGCCCAGTGGGACCATAGGTGAATTAATAGCAAAGTTTTATTCTCCAGGTCAGGATCATTCTTGGCGTATGCGCCTAAGGTCCGGTAAGAAAATGAACCTCAAGTCCAGCCCACATCCTAAACAAAATCCTCCTAGAAGGAACAACGAACAAGCATCATCTGCGGGTATGCCTACATCGGTGGATACCCCTCCATTTCCTCCATCAACCCAAGCTGTGGTAGAATCTAGCCAATTTGAAGGTCCAACCATAATTACCACGTCTTTTATTAGACAACATATTGATTTGGGAATCCATGATATTATGTACCAAGTTTCTAAACAGTTGGCTGACATTGTGAAGCCGATGGTACATAATGAGGTTCAGCAAGCGAGAGAGATGAAAACCAACTGAATGCACCCAAGATAATGTTCGGCTAGTTCTGTCATCCCTCTGACGAGTGGTGATGTTCAGCATGAGACCGTGACTCCCGGTGTTGTTCCTCAGCCGCATGTGCATCAGCCAGTGCCCACTCAAGCACAGCCGATAGCGCACCTAGGAACACAAGCCCTATCGCTTGGCAACCAGCACACTGCATGGTCGCTGCCGAACCTTGGGAGGCAAAATGTGCCACTTGACCAAGCGAGTCTGCAGTATGGGCAAATCAACATGGCTCGGAGACCAGTTCAGGCTCCAGGACACTTTGGATTGCCGCCCGTTATGCCATACGTTTCTACAAATGGCCCTACGATGCAGGCGAACAATGTTGGCCAGCCGAATTGACAGCCGATAGCCCCTGGCAATGACTTAGCTCGGCTATCTGGTGACGCTGTTTATAACGGAATACTATTCCAGCAGTCATTTCCGATACCAAATCCATACCTTCCAAGGAGCGTAAACTTTCTAAGAATGGCCGACGTCCGAGAAGAGCAGCCATGGAACACAATTCCACCTTATCCTCAGGCTCCGTTAGCCGTTCCAGGAGCTCAGGTTGCAGGCTTGGTAGCCATACCCAACAACAGACATGAGGCATTACCCTACCTATTGATAATGGCAAGCAAACTACCTACAACATTCACAACCTTGTCCAACAAAGTGCAAAATGGAGGTCGCTAGTGCAGAATGCCTACCAACCGAATCCAGTAGAGAATCGGCATGGGGCGTCGCAACTGATAAACCCGGAGATTATTGCTAATACCATGCGGAGGTACTTTGGCATCCAAATGAAACCTTTGGACATGCATGTTTATAAGAAGCCCTACCCCGATTGGGTAGAAAGGATAACACCTTTGTCGATGGGCTTCAAAACACCGGAGTTTGCCATCTTCTCTGGCGACGACGACAAATCCACTATCGAGCACATCAACAGATTTACTGCCCAATGCGGTGAGGCTGGCCAAAATGAGTATCACGGGTTGCAGTTATTCCCTCTTTCTCTAACGGGAACAACCTTCACATAGTACTCACTTTTGGCTCCTGATTTCATACAGAGCTTGGCTGACATGGAGGGTTGCTTTCATGATATGCCTATTGGCCCCAACCTCAGGTTACCGTGACTGATCTAATGAATCTCAAGCAGCAGGTCGATGAATCGGCTGCCGATTTTATCGAGAGATTCAGAAAGAAGGTTGGAAAATGCATTGTACACTTCCCCGAGTCTGAGTGTGCCCATATGATAATCAACAACATGCACCCTCAGTTAAAGGAGAAGCTGGTAGGACAATCTTGCTCTGACCTGAGCTAGTTAGCCTAAAAGGCTAGCCAAATAGAGCAGTACGTCCAAGAAAAGGAGCGGAGAAGAGCCAGCCGAAATCGAGGCTCCCACTTGGTATCCATCATTGAAGCGGATGAGTCCGGCTCAAAGTCAGCCGATTGCATGACAGACGCAATGGTGGCCAAGATTATTAGGGGTAAAGTTTACTCTTGCCCAGCCTTGAAAGTCATAAAATGTAAGGAGACGAGTCCATCTGATGACAAGATCGGTTACTCGTTTGACATCACGAAGGCTGATCAGATCTTTGATCATCTGCTCAAAGATAAGCAGATTCGGCTGCTTGATGGTCATAGGATTCCGCCTGCTGAGGAACTAAAAGATAAGAAGTATTGTAAGTGACATAATTCATACAGTCACTCTACTTCTAATTGTGTGATCTTCAGAAAGGCGATCCAAAATGGCATCAAGGATGTGAGGTACAAGCTAGCTGACAAGAGTATGACTGAAATGTCCATTGATACCGACCCATTTCCCGTGGTACCAATATCTATGGTATCTTTTGCTAAGCCCGATGAGTCAAAGGACACCAAAGGGAAACAACTAATGAAAAGGGTGTGGGTCCCAAAGAAACCTACCGAAGGGGAGAAGGCCATAAGGACCTCTGTGTTCAACCGGTTAGGCAGCCTACATGACATTCGTGATGACAGGCAGCCAGTTAGGAGCAGTTTTCATGGCCGCCCTAAATACTCGAGGGACATTGAACGAGAACTTCAGGAACAAACTATGAGGTTCAGAAGGGTCCCTATCGACGCTAGGCATAGGCCTAGGGGAAAGTACGGATGCCAACCAATCGACAGACGAGCATGCCTCGGATAGATGAGGAATCACTCCCTAAAACCAAACATAGGGTGGTCGAGTTTAACATCAACGGGGGTATTTCATCATTGCGTATCATGGTGAGAAATGAGGACCAGACGAGACCCCGGAGAATAATTAAACCAGTCTCCAACACAGAAAAAGGGAAGTGGTCTATCAATCAGGCTCCCGGAAAGAAAGAGGCTCCACCGAGAGTCGCATCCAGAACTCAGAGAATAAGGATATAACGTGCCAAGGATTTGCGTAAGATGCAACAGACATTGCATCTAATTTCCAACACCAAGGCAGCCGAAAATCAGGAGATTCATGAGGCTGACGTAGCCGAGGCTATCGAGCGGGCATTGGCGAGAAACTCTCGTTCCCTTCTCCTTCCTTACTCTTCCGATGATGGTTCAGGGGGAAGAGCTGGATCGAGTTTTAAAGCGTGGTTATGGCGGAATGGAATGTGCCCTATCCCGCGAAGGAGATGAACTTCTCATGTAAGGAACTTGCTTCAGGAGCAATGTCACCTGAAGGAGAGACGTCGGGTCAACCAGAGTTGGATGAACAACCTACCGATAAACTCGACAGAGGAACCCCGGTAAGAGAACATGGCCCCGGATGCACCTCCAACTGAGGCAAACTCACAGATCGTGCAGAGGATTCAATCGGAGAATCTTCAACCGATCCCCAATTTTCTCCAAGAAATGGAAGATATGAGCTCCTGGTCAGCTGAATTGAATGAATGAGGAGATTTCGTCCTTGATTTATTTATCCAAGATCTTGTTTACGAGATGTGGGCAGACATTGAAATGGTCAGCCTAATCACATGTGAATTATGGGTCAGTCGCTCCGTGCTAGATAGTCTAGAAGGTGATGTTTGCGTAGAAGATGCAGAATGGGCAACAATAGACGATATCACGGCTAGAGACGCTTTGAGCACTGCGTTTGGTGCACTTATAGAAGACATGGTTAAACACTTCAAGCCCCTCCATGTGAAGGCTTACATCGACAACAAAACCATTAGCCGAGTGTTCGTCGACAATGGGGTTGTGCTGAATGTGATGCCGCTGCTTACTTTGAAAAGCCTCAACAAAACCAGAGAATATCTCATCCTAACTAACATGAAAATGGCTAGCTTTATGGGAGAGGCTTCTGAAGCATTGGGGATTCTAGTAGCAAAAATCACTGTAGGTCCTAAGACGGTCAGGTCTGCCTTCTTTGTAATAGATGGCAAGCCGTCCTACACCATTCTATTAGTTAATTGATTTGCAACTAATTTCAATTGTTTGAAATATTCGGACATATTGGCAAAGTTTTCAAGACGGGTGTTATTGAATTATTCCTCCAAATAGACGACACGAGTATGTTTGTTGTCTTGAAAGATTTCCTCTAGTCCTGTCCATAGTTCGTGAGCCGAAGCACCTACCTTCATAATAGTATGAAGTAAATCCTTGGATACAGCTCCATATATACATTGCTTGACAATAACATCAAGTTATTTCCACGTTGTGTTGTCAACGTCATATAGACAAGGTATGTTGGTGTCGATGTGATCAAGAACGTTGTAGGCACAAACATGAATTTGAAATAATTCTACTCATGAAGAGTATTGTCCATCCTCTTGATCAAGAACCAAAGGGATAGAGTTCTTGATATTTGTGATGGCGAAGGCCGGATGAAAGGGGTTGGTAGAAGAGGAGGAGGATGTGTGACGTCTTGTGTGGAGGAGGAGGAATCATGAGAACCCATGTTGCCGCCGGAAGTTTAGGAAGAGAGGGGAGGGGCGGCGAAAATTCTTTAGTGTTTGGGAGGGGGGTTGCTGTCAGAAAGAGAGAGGGAGGGTGACAACTGAAAAAAAAAAGAATTCTAGGGTGTTAGAATAGTGTAATTATCATTGGTTGGATATTTCTCATTTATGCAATATTTATAGGTGTTTACAATTTACAAACATAATTGGAGAATGATCTCTACTTTACATAATTACACTAGAATAATAATTACATAATATATTGAAAATATTAATATATTCTCTATCAGATCCATCACATATAACAAATGAGTGTTATGTAGATAACATTTGTCTCTCCGTTCACTTTTACTTGTCCACTATATTAAAAATAGATTTTTACTTTTACTTGTCACTTTTAGCGTATCAAGAGAAGATAATTTTTTTTTCATGTTTTAACCATAGTATTAATTACTCGTTTCAAATCATTTATCAAATTCATTAAAACTATGTACTAATTAATATGAATATTATAGTAAATTATGCACTTCATTTATTATTTCTTAAAGTGTGTGCAAAGTCAATAGTTTACAAATAAAAACGAACAAAGGAAGTACTACTTGAATATAACCAAGTGAAAACTGAACTCTTGACAGAATATGATGAAATCAAAATTTTCGTGAAAATGTGGGATACTAATTATTAGACTGTAAGATACCATATACAAATTCCTTAATTTAGAACAGAAATCTCGACGGCAAGTCGTATTTATATGCAGTATGTTCATGCACATCTTAAAAAGCTTTCGCCAAAATCTCTATAAAAAAACATTATAACGGAATTGCATAGGGCAATATAATCCTCCTAACATGCCGCCAAATTAAAATATTCCAAAACATTTGCTTGTTAAAGAATTAAACTTATTATTTCATAGTTGAAAGTTTTATTTATAATTGCACTATTTATATATTTACGCATAACAAAGCTTCTCATCACTATTGAAGTCAACTATTACTTGATGAAATTGATTCCCAAATTAATTTACCCAAAACAGGGATTAATTTCGTTTGACTATGTCACTATCATATATTTTTCTTAGCAGCAGTCATATGACTCATATCCTATTATAAAACATCTTTTAATAACTCTCACTAGTGAGTTAATAATCAAAATATAAGGCAACTAAAAGACTCGGCAGTGGGGGTCATAAATATATAATTTAGTCACAAACAACATTTAGGTACCATTTGTTTTTTTTTATTGAGATATTTGAATTTAATGCACATATAATTATTGAGATATTATCTTTAAATTGGATCATTAGGATTGTTTTTTTTTATCATCATATGATTGTGTCTAAATTATTATCCTTTAAATGAACTAATATATATATAATTTAAATAATAAATTGAACATTAACACAATATAAAAGCAAGCGACAAAGGGAATTGGTTGCGGTGAAAGGTGTTTCACGTTGGTAGTTACGAGGTGGTGGTTATGACTAGTGGTGACAATTGTACATCATTAGTTATTAGAGGTTATGATGGGTAATCAGAGATGATAATCGTGGTGGTGGACAGTGACGGGCCCAAATTTTTAAGGTCGTGGGTGCTAACCTTCCATTAACGTAAAATTTCTACTGATAATAAAATATAAGTGTAATTATTTAACACAATAATAAAAAATGTTAAATGAAAAAACATTAAAAAGGTAAAAAACTAAATGAAAAAGTGAACAAAAAAAGTTTTTTTTTTTTTTTAAAAGAAATATATAGTGGAAAAAAGGAGAAGTAAGCGGAAAAAGAACAACGAAGAAACATAAGAATTTTTAAGTTAAACCAAGTTAAAGTAAAAGTTAGCAAATTAAAAGGAAAACTAATAAGTAAAGTATAAAAAACTAAGCTTGTATCTGTATGAGAGAAAAAGAAATGCTTTCCTGGCCGTGGATCTCGGTTGAGGAGATTAATGAAAGAGGCAATTGATAGTGGTAACTAACCATAGAGGTTTGTGGTTAGATTGATTGATGATAGTGATTGTACGGTAGGGATTAGTAAAAAAATGGCTATAGTGATGATGAAAGTGCTTGGCGGTGGTTGGCAACACCGAATGTGTGTGGAATGATTGTACAGTGATAGTAATTAGAGTCGTCACAAAATGTCATATTCACATTAAGTTTAATTAATTGTTTTAAAAAATTAAATATATTCAGGATTTGACTGAATTAAGTATATTTAAAGTAAACAAATGCTTGTCAAAAGAACAAGTGTACTTAATGAGCCTGATTGGTTCAAGTTAAGACTTTAATTTAGTGAACATAATTTTATTAAACTTTTCTATTGCTCGTTGATGCCTAGGCCAATATCCTCTTGTAAATGCCGTAGCATTAGCATTGTTTGGAAAGCAAGAAAAAGAATGGAAAACTGGGGAGAGAGCAGAAAAATAGTTCATGTTCTTTTTTATTCAACTAGTGAAAAACAAAGAAATAAACATGAGCAGAAAATAAAGAGTTATATCACTTTACTCTTATATCCTTTGTCAAAATCAAGGAATAGAATGTAAATAATTTTTCTGTCTTCCTTTTTCAATATTTGGGTTACATTATTTGGTTTAATCGAGAAGACTAACTAAATAAAGGAAGGAAATATCGGTTTTAGGGATATGTAGAAATGGGTTTTTCGTTATATGATAATGATCAGCGAAAGTATTTTTCACGTTTATTTTTACTTGTCTATTATATTAAAATAAAAAAAATATCTTTTACGTATTCATTTAACAATTCAAGAAAAAATTATTATTTCTTTCAATGATGTCATTATCATTGAGTAACTATATAAAATACAAATAATCAAATTTATATGAGGCGGAGTGTTGACCAGTCAAGAATTCACACGTTCAGAAAATGTAAGTTGCGGAAATGAAGATGATTCGATGGATGTGTGGGCATACTAGGAGACATATGATTAGAAATGAAGATATCCGAGGCAATGTCAGAGTAGTAAGATGGAGGAAGCAACACTGAGATGGTTCGATCATGTACAAAGGAGAGGAAAGATGCTCTAGTGCGGAGGTGTGAGAGGTTGGCTATGAACGATTTCAAAAGAGGTAGAAGTAGGCCGAAAAAGTATTTGAGAGAGTTGATTGGACGTGACATTGTGCGAGTCCAGCTTACCGAGGACATGACCTTAAATAAGAGGTTGCGGAGGATATAAATTAAGGTAGGTAGTTGAGTATTGTCTTACTTATTCTTTCATACTAGTAATCGTAGTATTATTATTGTAGTTTCTTGTCCTTCTATTTCTGCTATTATGTGTTATTTATTTTATTTCGATTATCATATTGATTTGTGTAGCTACGACACTTTTTTTTTCTTTTCAGATAACTTTATATCATGTTTTTATAGTATTTTTGTACGACTTTATATACAATTTTGAATTGCTTGTTCTTGTGCCAATGGTCTATCGGAAACAACCTCTCTACTTACCAAGGTACGGGCAAGGCCTGCGTACACTCTATTCTACTAAGACCTCACTTTGTGGATTTCAATGGGTATATAGTTGTTGTTGTTGTTGTAATAAATATGAATAATGTACTTGATAAGTAATTTCTTAAAAAATGTGCGAAGTCAAAAATGGACAAGAAAAAAGAATATATGAAATAATAACATAGAAAATCGCTAAATGCTACTCCCTCCGGTCCATTTTACTTCGAATGTTATTTTTTTGGGTACAACTCTTAATAAAATATTAATTAAAAGGATAATTTGAAATTAGTCATATGTATTTTTTTATCTCAATTTAATACTATTCTCTTTTTCACCACATTAATATCAATTTAATAATACTCTCCTTTTCATTACATTAATCTCTCTCTCTACATTTATTGAGTAAGAATAAAATTAAAAATTCATAATTAATTATATCATAATTTTCTAAAATGACAATTATTTTAATAAGAACAACAAGTAAAATGGATCGGAGCAATCCTAAGGTTAGAAGGGTAATGTTCAGAGTGGAAGAAGTCCAATAAAAAATAGTATCTTATTAAGAAATCAAAGAGAAGAGCATACATGTGTTATGTTAAGTCAACTAAAAAACTAAGCAATATTAAAAGAAACAATATATTAAAAAAATACTATACACAATAGTACTAAGTATACTAAAGAGAAACACTTTGCCTAAAAAAGCAAATGTTGGTGTAAATATTTGATTGGTCCTTTGTATATTTTTTCCTTGTCAAATGGTTGATTGGTTCATATTCACTCTCTTCTCTCTCTTTTGTTTTTGTGTGGAGAGGAAAAAACACCTCCCCTTTTCCTTCTCTGTCTCTCTGTTTTTTTTTCTTTGTGGCATTTCATCAAACAGTTAAGGGGTGTGTTTTGTGAGAACAATGGAAATTCCGGTGAAATAATAGAAGAATAATCCTTCTATTTTTGCTTCATCATCATCATCATGGATTTTGATGCCGGAATTTCCTTGTCTGTGACTGAAGGGCCTTCCTATTTGTCACCGTCTCTCGACCAAGGTACTCTTTTTTTTTTCTTCTGAGCCGAGGATCTGCAGGAAACAGCCTCTAAGGTCTGAGTACATGCTATCCTCCTCCACACCCCACCTTGTGGGACCCGCTGTGTTTGTTGTTACTTTTTTGTTGTTTGAGGATCATAATTCATTTTGATTAACAGGTTCTGAATAGATTAGTCGTACATATTTAATAATTTTTAAATAAAAATATAGGATTTGAGCCAACTGTGGCTCCTCTCCTTTATATAAATGTAATTTGACTTGTTTTTTTTTATATGTACTTTTTTTTTCTTGTTTTTTGTTTGTTTGAGGATCATTAGATTATATGAACATATTTTATGATTCTTTTTTGGCATAAACACAAGATTTGAGCTAAAATTATTGAATTTTGCCTAACCCGTGACTTGAATTGTGGCTCCACCTCTTTATATAATGTAATTTGACTTGTTATTTTTTTATTTTGGATTTTTGTTGATTATTAAACAAGGGCAGAAGGTAAAGATGTGATTTTTGTTATTGGGATATGCTTTTTTTTTTTTTTGGTTTGAGGATCATCTGTGTAAATGTTGTGGTGAAATATAAATAGTCAGAATTTTTAGTTTATGAGTTCTGAACCGTAATTCATTTTGATTACTGGGTTCCGAATAGATTATTTGTACATATTTAATAATTTTTAATACAAATATTTAATAATTTTTAATACAAATATAGGATTTGAGTCAAAATTACTGGTCACCCATTTATATAATGTAATTTGACTTGTATTTTTTTTTGTTGATTATTAAACAAGGGAAGAAAATAAAGATGGGATTTTTGTAATTGGGATTTTTTTTTTTTGGAAAAGCTTTTATCTTTGCCCAAGATTTGCTGTATGTGGTAGTAATACTTTATTACTCTGAGCATGTCAGAGTGCATATATGATATTATTGTCCTTTTTGCTTTTCATATATTTTGCAATTTTAAATACACGTATTTTGCATATTTATTCACAAAAATTGATAAAAAGGAAAGTTTCTTTCTCCGTCTGTCTACATATTATGATAGTGCATCCTTATTTTCTGTTTCATCCTTACTATTTTCCCCTCTTTTGATTTTCTCGGTTGCTTTCATTGATATGTGGGTTTTGGGTCAATAGCACATTTGATCCCTCAGTTATTGATAATTTTTTATTTTAGTCCTTGTGATATGTGACTAAGCATATTTGACCTTTAATTAATTGAAACACACTTTTGATCCTTTGCTTGTGAATATTCACAAATTTACTAGGATTACCAATTATTCCACCACTTAATTAGCAATGTAAACCTTTACTATTACTCAGTATTCGACAATAATATAGTTCTAAAAATATTCCAAATATAACATATTTCCTATATAAATGTACCAACAACACACATTTTAATTAATTGAAAGTTACATGTGCTTTGTCGAATATTACAAGGACTAAAATCAGAATTTACTTATAACTGAGGGACCAAAGGTACTATTTTCCTGTGAGTTTTTCTGTTAGTTTTTCTACATTAATTAATAGGAGAGGCCAAGATGGAAATTGGGTCTGTAACAACATAAGGTGTCTAGTAAATTTAGTAGGTGAATTGCAAGTTTTGGTTGGTGACTATAAGGTGTTCAATTGTCTGATATGGTTAGCAGAAGAAGAGTTCTTTGTGGAATTTGTGAATAGGCAGAGATGCTTTGATGATCAAAGTTGGGTGCTTTTCTTATTTCTTGATAACTTTTGTAAAGCATGATTTCTAATTTGTAGTGTGACTTATGATGCTGATGAAATGCACCTAAAGTACTTATGATTGTACTCATTAACTTTCTTGTACATTTAGGTAGAGGAATACTATATAAGCAATTTGATGTTATTGAAAATTTCATGTTGGAGAATTTAAGTTTTTTTTTTCAAGATTAAGTTATTAAATACTGGTAGAATAAGTTGTCAAGGTCCAAAACTTAAGAGCATTTGGAAGAAGTTTATGGAACTGGTATTAATACTAGTATCATTTAAGCTGGCTCAATTATCACTAGTAGTACTTATTGATCACTCCTTGATTTTTCAGACACTTTGTGGCAAATGAATTTGAGATCAAGGGAATCAATTGAGTCGGGACATTATCCTGTCCGTGAAGGCGAACCAGACTGTTCCTACTACATCAGAACTGGTCTTTGTAGGTTTGGATCAACTTGCCGATTCAACCATCCTTCTAACAGGAAACTGGTAAGGCACTGCATTCCACTAATGGGGGAAGAGGAATTAGAGAAAATTGCCCAGAAGTTATGCAAACTTGAATGCTTTTATTGTTTTGTGGTGTTAGAATGTGACTAGATTTTTTCTACTTGTTCATGTACACAATATTTCAATGATAGTGTCATAATTAATAATTTCATGAATTAGGATCCTAAATCCCTGCACATAGAGCCCTTATATATTACTATATTATCCGAAGTATATGGCATTTTTTCCGTTATAGGACATCCAAAGTGTTTGACACTAGTCCGCTCCTACACAACTTTAAGTACTTTCAAGAATTCAAATTTGTTGAACTATTCAAATTTTGAACTTTAATGTGTCGTTATCTATTTCAGTCTAACTTTTCAATTACTACTTCAATATTTTTCTCCACATTCCTTAATGCAATAAAAGTCAAATTAATGTCTTGAACTTCTTATGTAATAAATACCGTTATATAAACTAGGATGGAGGGTGTATTTATTGCTAACTAAACAAAGCTTTTATCACTAATTGGATATGAATTTTCTTTCTTCTTTTTCTCGTTTTACATGCTATGAATTCCAAATTGAGGCAATCTTAGAATCTAGGTTGTTTCATTCATTGAGAAAGTCTTTCAGATTTGTAAGTAAGATGGGTCGGGGGCACACTAAATTGCCTCGACATTGATATCTTGATAAAAAAATTCCCTCGACATTGATACCAGTCTGGGTGTTCAAATTAGTCAATTGACCACATTTAGAAGTTTGTAGCGAGGAGATAACCGTAATTGTCAAACAGAGACAGTGCTATACACTCCTACTCGAGCCGACAATGTTACCGTCACTTTTGGTGTATTAACTCCCACACCATTTGTGCTGGAGGCTATGTAGGACTGACGTCATCAACCACGTTACCACATTGCCATGTCTGTAGTCTAATTAGCATTGCCATCTCATTGTACTATTCAGTTAGTACGACCGGCCACTTAGAACAGCAAGAGCCACATCATCATGTATGCCATTTCCACAATACATTGTTGTGTCAACGTTTCAATAGCAGCTACTCTGTTACAAAAGAATTTTTAGGAGTCTTTGACCATATGATCGATAACAGAAATTCATATTGTTATCTTCTAATCTAGGTGTAGTTGTTATTGTTTTATAACTCTAATATTTTGGGATACCCTACTTAGGCTTGGTGTATTATTCTGTCCTCTATCGACGTTCCATTGGATAGAAATCACCTAACTATTCATCTCCGTTAGGATTGAACCTTGGTCTTCCAAGTTCAGTTGGGATCCTATTTCTTCATGATAATTACAAGATGTTTAATGCTAATGCTGTCTTCCTGTTAGAACTTTATTAAGTGTCACTGAATTTGACAGGTCCACAGATTTATGTATTATAATTTTTATATATTCTTTTGTTTGTGTCTTGGGAACTGATGATATGCAAAGTGTCTGATGTAGGCCATCACCACTGCAACGATGAAAGGAAAGTATCCAGAAAGAATGGGACAACCAGAATGCCAGGTATGTGCCAGGTCCATATGTATTTGTCTGGTGATCAAGCAGGAAAATGACTGGCAGTGTAATAGCACCTATTCATAGAAATGGAAAAGGGCAGCCCGGTGCACTAAGCTCCCGCTATGCGCGGGGTCGCGGGAAGGGCAGGACCACAAGGGTCTGTTGTACGCAGCCTTACCTTGCATTTCTGCCAGAGGCTGTTTCCACGGCTTGAACCCATGACCTCCTGGTCACATGACATCAACTTTACCAGTTGGAGGCTAGATTCTTACGAAAGGAGGTTTTAAATAAAGATCTATTACTGTTTGACTTTAAATACTGTCTCTCTCTAGCGTGAACTAGTAATTAGTTATGGTTTGGAATATTGCTCTTTTCTTTCTTCCTCTTCTTGAAATGCCTTCAGGCTTCCCTCTCTGTCCTGTCTAGTAACTATTCTTTGTATTCAAGATAAAATGTTGTTAACTTTGTGTGTTTGGCCGTTGATTGAATGTTTATTAACCATTAATGACTAGTTTTTAGAGTTAGAATCAGGCATTTAACTATATAGTCATGTTTCTTAAATTCGATCTATTTTTGACTCTTCAAGTCGTATTCTGCGTGAGCTTTCCTGTGGTAGCTTTTCATTTGTCTCCGCGAATTCCCTTTAACCTATCTAGCTCACAAACTGAATGAATTTAGCAATTTTGCAGTACTACTTGAAGACGGGAACTTGCAAATTTGGAGCCACCTGCAAATTTCACCATCCTAAAGACAAGGCTGGGATTGCGGGAAGAGTTACCCTAAATGTCTTGGGTTATCCACTTCGCCCGGTTTGACTTCATTACCAGAACTATTTGTCGAGCTTAATAGATTTGTCTTCTTATGCATGCAAAATGGTCTATGTTCAAAATGACTCTAATGGATCTTAACCTGCATTTTTCTTTTCAGTTTCCATGCTTTTGGACAGGGCACTTGCAATTTCTTTTGTTGCACATGCTTGCTGGTAAAATTTATATAAGATCGATTGTAATGATTGAAGGGAGCCATACTTATGGTTAATAGAGAAGAGAAAGCTAATAATTGAATTTATTGCCTTGGCATTTTGTTTGAAATTCATGGATACATGCATTGCTCCATTGGATTTGATAGGTCTGTATTCTTCCTTGAGGCATGTTCATGCTCTGTGGTTATACATAATGCCTTTTTTTCTGCTTGCAGGATGAGACTGAATGTGCTTATTACATGAGAACTGGACAGTGCAAATTTGGAAGTACCTGTAAATATCACCATCCTCAACCTTCTAACATGATGGTCTCCTTACGTGGTTCCCCTGTTTATCCTCCCGTTCCTTCTGCAACAACTCCTGGTCAGCTGTCCTATCCCTTGTCCAGAGGTTCTTTTATCCCCGGTGCACGCTGGCAAGGTCCTTCAGGTTACACTCCATTGATAGTGCCTCAGGGAGTAGTATCAGTTCCAGGATTTGCATATAGTGTAAGCTTCCGCATGATACCTTGCAAGTTGCAATTGCTTGTTATATATGAGTTAACTATGTACTTGGTTGTTATTGTGGAAACCAGAATTTGCTGCATCCATATTTTTCTTATAACTTGGGTTCCAAATTTGCCTGTTGATCAAGAAATTTTAGCATTGAACTGAAAAAAAAAAGTTTTAGTCGAACTGTTTTTGGCTATGATTTAATAACCTCTTATCTATATTGATATTTGTGGATTATTTTAACTTTTCTAGAATATTTAAAATTATTGATGGATGAATCAAAGAATTCTATCCTTTTCCTTCCCAGCTTATGTATACTAAGATTCCTTTCTAAATTCGAAGGATCTGTTTTCAACTTGAATATACTCGAGAATCATCACACTACAACATAGAAAACCAATTCCACTTCAGTTTAGTGTAGAGATATTCCTTGGAACAACATCTTGGTAATTATTACTCCCAAGATGAAGTTCTCATCTGTTGCTCTTCGAGGATGCCGTCGTTACTAGATACTGAAGTCATGCCTTCTTCCTATGCTATTTGAGTGAATAATTTTTTGTGGGATGTTAAGATTATTACTCCTTCAATTGTGAAATAGGTGAGAAAATTTTGTGAACTAGTTTCAAGGAGCCTATTCACTGCCTTTATATTTTTTGGAGATAAAGCGACAGACCATTCTTATAGTCATATGGTATTAAGTTCTTATTGTGGCTGATATCCAGATGGAAATATTTTTAGAATGAACTTGTGAAACATGGTTTCTGAATAATCATCTTTAATTGATGGAAGTGGGCTGCAATTGGGAGTGGAGCTGGCTGATTTTGAACTTGACCTTAGTCCCCAGTAGAAGTATCCACAAAAATGAACTTAAATTCTCTGCCCTTTATATGGCAGTATTCGGGCAAGATGTTGCAACCATTTATACTTAAGTGTTTTGAATACTCTTGTATTGCACTAGCTTGTGAGCTACACCATATCTACTTTGAAGTTTTATATTACGTGCATACAAACTCAATTCACATAGGAGCTAATATCTTTTTCAGGGTCAGATGGGCTCAGTTTCTTCTCCCGAGGGCCAGCAACAGACGGCTGGAAATAACCAGGTCTATGGAAATTCACGATCCAGTGTTCCAGAACCTATGGGATCCCAAGGAGTCACTTCCCCATATCGTCAAGCTTCTGGTCCTATGGGGTACTATGCATTGCAAGGGGAGAATATCTTCCCTGAACGACCTGGACAGCCTGAATGCCAGTTTTACATGAAGACTGGAGATTGCAAGTTTGGTGCTGTTTGTAGATTCCATCATCCAAGGGAAAGGCTGATTCCTCCTCCTGATTGTCTGTTAAGTCCCATTGGACTTCCTTTACGCCCTGTGAGTAGAAGCTTTTGTTATTTTCTTGTTCATTTTGGCATCAGTCTAGTGATGAGTTTGCTGTTTAAAGCTTCCACTTGTTGTGTCGGTGTTAGTGTATTTGTTTCTCATGCTTGGTAACTAATCATGGAAAGTTGGTCCTCTCCCGATTCTGTTACATTTTTCGTTCCATGTTAAGACTATTTTTTGACTAGGCTACTAATTGTTTGGTATTCTGGCAAGTCATTTTGTTAAAAAATTTCGTCAAGTTTAAGGAAATTAGCAATGAAGCAAGTATCTGCATACTAAGGTTTGGGGTAAGCAGGTGTTATACTGTCAATTGTAGCATAGAAATCCTTTACTTCTTCGATTTATGCTTTTCTAGCCCGAAGATTTCATTGTTTCTAAACCAAACAACAATTATTTTTATTTACAGAAAGCAAAAGGAAAACAGAAGAGCGAAAAATTGTTCTTGGAAAACAATTCTTTTGACACACAAAATTGATTCCTTCACATTCAAATTCAAAGACAAAATTCAAACAATTTCTAATCCTACACCACCTTACTGAACTTAGGTGTATCATGTTAGCTGAAAGGAGTTATGTTATTGCCGAGTGTATCATAATCTGCCTAAGTGCTATAGTCCTGGAAGATATTTGGGATAAAAACAATGGAAGAGTAGTAGGGAAAAAATAAGTTGAACTGTGCTTAAGACTGATTATCTTTTCCTACTTTTCCTTCCAATTAAATCCTTTTGATAATGTGGAAACTTAGCGAGCTGTAAAGATTTCTTTTCTTTTGTTGGATTTGTTTTGCAGGGAGAACCATTGTGTATTTTCTATTCCAGATATGGGATCTGCAAATTTGGCCCAAGTTGCAAGTTTGATCACCCAATGACGGTTTTCACTTATAGTATCTCAGCATCATCAACTGCTGATGCTCCTACAGTTCAGCGTCTATTGGGTTCATCATCAGGAACCAGTGCATTGAACTTGACTTCAGAAGGGCTTGTTGAAACAGTGTCAACGAAGCCCAGGCGACTGTCACTCTCAGAAACAAGAAAGGGTGATAATAACATTGACAGAGAGGGATGATATTTATTCCCAATTACCAGCCAGCATCTTGAAGGGGAGCCTTGGAGTAACTGGTAAAGTTGCTGCCATGTGACCAGGAGGTCATGGGTTCAAGCCGTGGAAACAGCCTCTTGCAGAAATGTGAGGTAAGGCTGCGTACAATAGACCCTTGTGGTCTGGCTCTTCCCCGGACCCCGCGCATAGCGGGATCTTAGTGCACCGGGCTGCCCTTTTTTTTTACCAGCCAACATCTTTTCTATCTTTTTGAGAATCAATAACAGTTGCCTGTAAATTCTTTTCCATTGGTGGATATGTACAGAATCCACTAAAAGTCAATTTATTCTTCTGAAAATGCATTTCGGTTGACAAGGTTGACATATCTGTACTTTCACTTTGGAGCAATGTATAAATCTGCCGATGATGGCACAAATTTGTGAATCCAACTGTTAATTATTCAACTGCTTACAGTCCCCTACATTTTTCTATGTGAATCTATTTAACCCCCTAATCTCCTGTATGAACCATTGATTTCCTCTATAGCATCTAGCTTTGTGAATAACAGAGAAGGTTGTAATGATCCAAATGCCTACTCTTGTACCTTGCAGTTGTTCTAGACATATGTCAATGCCGTGCTTTACTTTTAATTATTATCAATCACCAGAGTTTTAAGGGTATATCATGGGCTTTTAGTAATCTGTCCATTCACAGTACTACGATTAACTGAATTTATTGCTCTAGTTTTCTCTTTTATCTTTGGCAGATGTATATTATCCTTGCAGGTTTTGTGTGAGGTAACTTGTGGTGATTACAAACATAATTGATGTCAAATAAATGGATCTTTTTCCGTCTGTTGGGTGCACTATTATCTGGTAAGCTGGATTCGTTAAGTGCTCACAGAAGAAAACACGGTATTTAGGGAGGTTAAATAGTTTTTATTATGGAAGTGAGGCTCTTTCTCCATCTTAAAGAAGTTTTTTAACAGTTCCTATGAATTTAATGTAGAAATTATACTGTGACCAGAAAAGGAACATGTTTATGCAGCAGCACATTCCATCAGGAAAGCAGTTAAGAATGGTAAAGGAGATGTATCCTCTTAACTTATTTCTTTTCTTACCTTTATATCATGTAATTTAACTTTTCCAATGATTCCCATGTATATCTGTTTCTCTCAAAACTAAAGTGGAATTTTTCAGAAAGATTGTACTCTCCGTCACAATTTATGTGACACTCTTTCGTTTTTAGTCAGTCCCAAAAAGAATGACACCTTTTTGTTTTTAGTAACAATTTAACTTTAAAATGCCCATTTTACCATTAATGAGATGATTTATAGCCACACATAACTATTGACTTATTTTAGACCACAAGTTTCAAAAGTCTTCCGTTCTTTCTTAAACTCCGTGCCCAGTTAAACACCTTCACATAAATTGGGATGGAGGGAGTAATTGTTTTTAAAATCACGATTAAGGATTATTTTTGCCTTGTAGGTAGCTCTACTTGTTTAATTACCTTTTCTCTTGCTTTCTTAAACAAAACCCAATAACTAGTTTATACTTCGCATGATATATGTTATGTAGTTTTTTGTTGTAGGCTACAGGATTACCACAATTATCAGACACGAAGCTCGTGAAAGATGGTGGATCGCATCCCTATGTGGCACATGTTGTGGCAACAAGATCATCTGTGAAGAATATGTTATGGGTATGTGGTACTGGAATGACTACTTCTGCAAATAGGAAGCCATTTTTTTTTGGGTGCAGCAAGACATCTTTCTATGCAACTAATTAATAGGAGATCTGTTGAACTATGAAACATAGGAAGTTTTAACATACGAATTGAGATGTACCATGATTTAATGAAGTCGAAGTAGTCAACCTTGCAATTTGACACTGAACCAAAAGATATTCAACCTAATACCGCATTTTCAGATTTGACAGGAAGATGTAAATGCTAGCAAGTCTCTTGACCCAAAATGTAGAAATACATTTCTATCTTGACCAAATAAAAGAAGATAAATTTGTGAATTGGTAATATGTGGATTTATTCACACTGCTACCTGATCCTTGAATCTTTAGAAGCAGATGGTCATAGAGTTGTTACCTTTTGACATAAAATTAAACAAAAAGGTAGTTCAGGAAGCTTCACTTAACGAACCATAAGCTATTTCGTGATAAGAAGCCTTTAAATCATGGCATTAATACAAAAGAAGTGAATCTACTTAAAGTTCAGAGTTATGTTTGTTGCTCTCCTCTGTCACAATAACAAGACTCTGCTTTCAGCGTGTAAAGTTTGAATGTATTACCATACTAAAGTTCTAGGTGTTTAAAACAATGATTTGAATGTGTAGACAGTGTGGCGTTCTGTAGAAAAAATGACTCGTAAAGATGAAAATGTATAGATTGGTATCGCCTTTATGCCATTTTGAATTTTTAGGTAAATTTCTTATTTGGGGTGAAAGTAGTAAAGTGGACTGCATTGCACAGATATGTAAGAAGGTCAAATAAAGTCAGATGCTGAAGGTACAAATTAGCAAAACAAAGTCCTGAAGTGCAAATATGCCTGCATCATTAAAGTTTGATAAAAACATGACTGATCTTAGCAGCATGCTCTTCTTTGTAAGATCTACCGAGCAAAATCTGTTGGATTAGGATACAGTGCTTTTGTTCAAATTGAAGGAACAGTAAATCTAGTCCTTTATTCAATGATTAGTAGCAGTGAGAAAGTGAAATCTTTTTCTTCCTCTTTTGGCCATGTTGGATCCTGACATACCAGTAGGATACCAGAGGAGATCGCTTTTATATATTCTATTTTCTTGAATTTATGAATGTTGAGTTTACATCCTCCTCAGAGACACACAATTACATAGTGTACAAATCCTTGCTGTATTGACTGCCTTACCATATACATGATCAGTTGATCACTGTCACAGTCCAATCTCTGCATGGTTTGTACTCAACATTCTTTTGGACTACTACTTCAGCAGTTTATTTACTTGTCGGTCTCTTTACTCCTTTTGGTGTTTATTGCTTTTTTTCTTTTGTTGATAATGCTTTTTTTTCTTTATGTTGAAAATTTTGATAATAATGTAAGGTATACTTCAATGGTCCAGCCTGCCTTGATCAAACTTCTTCTCACAGCCGTTTGTAAAATTCATGTTGAAAAACTGCCATATGAATGATGTCTTGATTGCATTTACCGTGAAAATACTTAATTTTCATGTGAAATGGTTCCTTTCTTTGTTGGTGAATGATTAATTGGAAAAGCCATTAAAACTGCAAGATGCTCATACATGTTTACTGACTTGCAGAGCAAAGTAAAAAAGAGAAGGAACGGAAGAAACGAGCATTCTGGTCAATGTTGCAGCAACTGCTTACCATGCCCAGATTGTCTATGCAGTTTATCTAAACTTGCATAGTCAGGTGGACCACTTATTGGGTCTAAACATTTTGCAAATATATGCTGTACATGATACGAATGGGAGTTAGCAAAGCACAAAATTCTGTTATTTTCAATCTTGAACTTTCTCGTTTCTTCGTTCAGAACAGAAAGTAGTTGAGACACTTGCTGGACTTCTGCATATAGCGTCTTGGGACAGCTTAGCGCAGTAGATATCGTCTGTGTCTGATTCCAGCGTTCTGAGGTGTTTGTGTCAAGAAAAGACTCGGCTGACAGTTTGCGAATTTCTATTCCTGGTTTTTTGAGTTAAGTTTCAAAGAGGTTCCACAAACCCTCTTAGTTGGTATGATCTTATACTTCTAGTGGATTTGCCAGAAGAAACTAAGAAAGATGATATCAGTCGATCGCTGTGCTTTTACCGAATTAGTTAGAGTCGATTATATAAACCATATGTATTCCTGTTTAGAGGATTCATCACGTTAAACTATCTTTGCCTGACTGTCAACATACTGCAATCTTTTTCCTTTATTCGATCTTGAGACTGATATTGCTTTGCCAAACTATAATCAATTGAGTTAAACTATGAAAGAGGGTGAAGAAATAAAATCAGAAAATATTCCTATTTTCACCAGAATCTTAAAAAATGACTCGGTTCGTAATTTTGTCATGCATATAGATGTTGTATTCACAAAATATTGTTTTAGGATCAACGATCAAATATACTCCCATAATAATGACATCATTATTATATCTCGTGGCTCCACTTGCTTACTCTTCTAACCAATCAACAAGTTGTGATTTAGAATTTTAATCCAATTAACCCATCTTAGATTGGTGTGTTGTTTTGGATATACTTGCTGTCACGATCCAAACTGTAGGGCCGTGACGGGCGCCCGGATCCCACCCGCCGAGTACCGCCATTCTTACAATGAACATCTAATCACAATTAATTATGGACTAAGCCGAAAGAAAATTATGAACAACCAGGTAATCAACTTATATATATACATATACCAAGGCCGACAAGGTCATACAAGACTACTACACACATGACACCTGTCTACAAGCCTCTAAGAGATTACACAACATCAACAGGTCGGGACAAGCCCCGCCATACCTTATATAGACACGCAAAATTGTATCATACCAAAATCAGACCGACACTCCGGAAAGAGAGTAGTGCTTCCAAAAAAATCTGTTGAAATCTGCAACCTATTCACGTGGGTCGTCGCCTTGCCTATGCGAACCTGCGAGCATGAAATGCAGTGTCCCCCGACAAAAGGGACGTCAGTACGGCTGATGTACTGGGTATGTCAGGCATAAATAACATCGTAACAGGGATATACCAATAACTGAAACATAAACAACTGACCAGTAACTGCCTCTGCGAGGGCCCTAATACACCCGCCTACATGTTATGCACAATGCGGTGTCCATATTCATTGGCCTCGTAGGGCAATTTCCTTACCATGACAGGCTCTGTGGGCATCATACCATGTAAGGGTTAACGAATATATGCATGATGCAAGTGCGATATATATATATATATATATGTTAGTGTTGCGGATCGTGCAACCCGTCCCAATATATATTAGTGTTGCGGATCGTGCAACCCGTTCCAATAAGCCATACATGCATCACATCACATCATCACATCATATTGGCCTATTTGGGCTCTTTTGTGATAGTATGTACCAGCTGCAGGTGGTGTGCGTATATAACGCCTTTCCCTTTCCCCATATCCCCTATATATATAATATTTACCATATAGTAGTGTGCATAGCACCAGTGGATCTAGGGTAATATATGAATGCAATGCAAATGAAAATGCATGAATATCAGTAAAACATTTCCTGAATTTATCGGATGACAATAATATCCTTGCCCCTTTGGCTAACACAATGAATGTCAACACCTTTTCCGTATGCCTCAATAAGAACTTAGGAACATATTTAGACATGCTTTTAGCATATGAATCAATGACATGAATATTCTTAACTACTAGGAGTAGAATAAATTATGGAGCAATATCACGGTTATATTTCGTTACATGGAACATGCCAAAAGAAAGAAATAATTTGTCTTAACATACATTGATTTACGATCCTGGAAATAACTATGACGGGTTAATCTCCCTTTAAATCCCAATCTCAAACCCACGCTTAAAAGTAGTAAAAACACGTTGCTGCATAATATTGAATTGGACAAGAGCAAAATTTATGTTTGCTACTGCCTTCGAATCGAAAATGTTGTGCCTTCTGATGAAAAAAAAAAACATCCACTTCGAGCATTCCAAAAGCTAATTTCCAATTGCTGCCTTCTGACTTATGCTACTATTTTACTCTTAAAGAATTTGTCTAACTTAGGATGAAATGCCTCTAAATGATTGCCCATCATTAACCCCTCAGGCTAGTCACCTTAGGCATTTAGTGTAAACATTACACGTACAAAACCCCCATTAACTCTTGTCCCCCATAATGATTAATCAATCCCACATAATTAATTTTGTGATCCCAATTTACTTAAACCTTGATAACTTATAAGACCTTCATATACTCAATGTCATAATTTGTGATATGACACTAGTCCATAACCTCTTTATGCACGTACCAAATTTATTTTTGGCTTCAAACGTTACACTTGTTACGTCCAAAATTATTTCGGGGTTTAATTCTTTTATATACTAATCTCTTTAATAGCATAAATAAATATAACATAATTTTTTTCCAACGCTCGGGTCTATTTACACATGCCTAGCGATTTTATATACGCTTAGCGATTTAAACCGTAACCCGAAAGTACGGGACGTTACACCTTTCCCCCCTTAGAAACATTCATCCTCGAATGTTGGGGTAACACATTTAATCTCCGTTACATATCCCGAATATACAATCGTTAAATATCCTGACATGAATTGGAATTTACCTTAGGCTTCTCTTGAAATCTCGACATTGGTCTGGAATATGTGTGGATATTTGCGCGTTATTTTCTCTTCCGCTTCCCATGTCATCTCTTCCAAGTTCCTATTTCGCCACAGAACTTTTACAGAAGCTATTTCCTTAGTCCTCAGCTTGCGGACTTGTCGATCTAGGATAACAACAAGAATTTCTTCATATGACAGATCCTCTGTAATCTGCACATCCTCAATTGGTACAATCCGAGAAGGATCTCCAACACATGCTCTCAACATGGAAATATGAAAGACTGGATGAACACACTCCAACTCTGAAGGTAAGTCCAATTCGTACGCTACCTGGCCAATTCGTCGAATTATGCGATATGACCCAATATACCTTGGACTAAGTTTTCCTTTCTTCCCGAATCTCATTACACCCTTCATCGGCGAAATTTTCAAAAATACCCAGTCGTCTACCTAAAACTCTAAGTCTCTCCGTCGCATAACCGCGTATGACTTCTGACGACTCCGAGCTGTTAACAACCGTTCTTGGATAAACTTTACCTTTTTTATGGCTTGGTGTATTAAGTCAAGTACAAATAACTCTGATTCGCCTACCTCAAACCATCCAATAGGAGATCTACATCTTCGTCCGTACAAGGCCTCGTATGGAGCCATTTTAATACTGGCGTGATAACTATTATTGTATGCGAACTCAATAAGGAGTAAGTGATCATCCCAACTTCCCTTAAAGTCTAACACACAAGCTCGTAACATATCCTCGAGCGTTTGAATCGTTCGCTCAGCTTGACCGTCTGTCTGAGGATGGAAAACCGTACTCAAATTAACTCGGGTGCCTAACCCTTTCTGAAACGATTTCCAGAAGTTAGTTGTAAACTGAGCACCTCGGTCAGATATAATAGAGATAGGCACATCATGAAGTCGAACAATCTTCTTAATAAATAACTTCGCGTAATCTTCGGCAGTGTAGGTAGTTTTCACCGACAAAAAATGAGCTGATTTGGTCAATCTGTCAACAATTACCCAAATAGAATCAAATTTCTGATAGGAATGAGGTAAACCCGTAATGAAGTCCATATTAATCATTTCCCATTTCCATATTGGAATCTCAATGTTCTGAGTCAAGCCACCATGCTTTTGGTGTTCTATTTTTACCTGCTGACAATTGGGGCACTGAGCTACAAACTCTGCCACGCTCTTCTTCATGTCATTCCACCAATAAATACTCTTGAGATCATGATACATTTTAGTTGATCCTGGATGAATAGAGTACTGTGAACAATGAATCTCACTCATAATTCTATCCCATAATCCTGTTATATTTGGAACACATAGACGACCCTGGTGCCTAAAAGTTCCCTGTTCGTCAACCTCAAAGGTCGTGGTCTTCTTCTATTGAATGCTCTCTCTTATCTTTTTCAAACTAGGGTTTTTCCATTGACGTTCCTTAATTTCTGATACAAGGGATGATTTTGACACATTCTGGACCACAAACCCACCATCCTCCGAATCCACTAGTCGGACTCCCAAATTAGCTAACTGATGAAGCTCTCTTACCAATTCCTTCATTTTGACTTGCACTGGCATCGAAATAACCATTGACTTACGGCTGAGCGCGTCTGCTACAACATTAGCTTTGCCAGGGTGATATAAGATGTCCATATCATAATCCTTCAATAATTCAAGCCATCTTCTTTGTCTCAAATTCAGCTCTTTTTGTTTGAATATGTATTGCAGACTCTTGTGATCCGTAAAAATGTCTACATGAACACCATATAAGTAGTGCCGCCAAATCTTCATTGCATAAACTACTGCGGCCAACTCTAAATCATGTGTCGGATAGTTATTCTCATGTTTCCTCAATTGCCTTGAAGCATAGGCAATTACTTTACCATGATGCATTAGCACGCATCCTAAACCTGCTCCCGAGGCATCACATTACACAACATAACCTTCTGGACCCTCTGGGAGAGTAAGGACTGGTGCCGATGTTAATCTATCCTTTAACTCCTGGAAACTCCGCTCACAAGCATTGTACCACTGTAATTTTATAGCCTTTTGTGTTAACTTCGTTAGTGGTGCTGATATGGTAGAAAATCCTTTTACAAACCTTCTATAATAGCCGGCTAAGCCCAAAAAGCTGCAAACCTCTGTTGGAGTCGTAGGCCTCGGCCAACTCTTCACCGCTTCAATCTTCTGAGTGTCAACTCTTATACCCTCGTCTGACACTATATGACCAAGAAAAGCCAATGACTTCAGCCAAAACTCACATTTGGATAGCTTTGCATACAACTTATGGTCCCGGAGCGTTTGTAGTATTATCCGCAAGTGATCTACATGCTCTGTTTCCGAGTGAGAGTAAATCAGAATATCATCTATAAATACTATCACAAATACGTCCAGGAATGGGCGGAACACGTTCATTAGATCCATAAATGCTGCTGGTGCATTTGTAAGTCCAAATGACATTACTAGGAACTCGAAGTGCCCATACATTGTCCTGAAGGCCGTCTTCGGAATATCCTTCTCCTTAACCTTTAGCTGATGGTACCCCGACCTTAGGTCAATTTTTTAGAAACATCTCTCATCTTGTAACTGGTCAAACAAATCGTCAATTCGGGGAATGGGGTACTTGTTCTTGATAGTAACTTTATTTGGATGTCGATAGTCGATACACATCCGTAATGAGCCATCTTTCTTTCGTACGAACAATATCGGCGCGCCTCAAGGAGATATGCTAGTCCTAATAAAGCCTTTTTCGAGCAAATCTTTTAATTGCTCCTTCAATTATTTCAATTCAGCTGGAGCCATTCTATAAGGAGGAATAGATATCGGTTGAGTGTCTGACAATACATCTATACCGAACTCAATTTCCTTTTCAGGAGGAAGGCCTGAAAGTTCGTCTGGGAATACATTAAGAAATTCACTGACCACCGGAATTGATTGAGAACTAGGTAGTTCATCATCGACATCTCTTGCCCGAACAAGATGGTATATACACCATTTGGAGATCATCTTTCTTGCTTTAAGGTATGAAATAAACCTACATTTGGCGTTACCGTATTACCTTTCCATTCAAGGACTGGCTCGCCTGGAAATTGGAATCTAACAATCTTTGTTCGGCAGTCAACATTAGCGTAGCATGACGCTAACCAATCCATGCCTATAATAACATCGAAGTCAAACATTTCTAATTCCACTAAATCTGTTAGGGTTTGATGACTACAGGCTAATCCTGCACAATTTTGATAGACTCGTCTAGCGATTACCGATTCACCAACCGGTGTAAATACCACAAATGGATCCCTTATCAACTCAGGGTCCATACCAAATTTACAGGCAACGAAATGAGTAATATATGATAAATTTGAGCCTGGATCTAACAACGCGTACACATTATGTGAAAGGACCGATAACGTACATGTAATGACATCAGGTGAGGACTCCTGATCCTGTCGTCCCATCAGTGCATAAGTACGGTTCTGGCCCCTTCCTCTACCTCGACCAAATAACGTCTGCTGACTCTCTCCTAACGGGCATACTGATTGGGATGAAGCTGCTGCAGATCCGACCGGCTGGGCTCTAACACCTTCAACTTTTGTCGGATAATTTCGCACTATATGACCATGCTCCCCACAAGAATAGCATACTCTTCCCTCTTATTGGCAAAACCCTGCATGGGTCCCACTATACTGCCTACATCGAGCCAACGACGACCTCATCTGCATAGAATTCCCTCTATAATAAGATCCTGATGCTTGTGAACTCTGGACTGGTCTCGTTTGAATATACCGATCAGCCCTTGATCCTGAAGATAGCAATGATGCGCCGGCTGCTGAGTAAGATGGTCATCTGTAAGGCTGTGGCCTGGGCCCGCCTCCGAAGTCCCTCACGCCACTTACAGACTGAACCCTTTTATACTGGCCCCTATCACGCTCTCGATCGACCCGCTGTTTTCTCTTGCGATCCTCCAGGTTCTGTGCATAAGCCTGGATGCAAGCAATATCCATATCCGGATTCAAAGAAGCCGTAGTACACTCATTGACCAAGTGTGGCCCCAAGCCAGTAACGAACATGTGTACCCGGTCACTCATTTCCGCTATAATTGTAGCAGCATATCGAGCCAAGGAATTAAACTACAAGCTTTATTCTTGAACGCTCATGATGCCCTGTTAAAGACGTAGGAACCTGTCTTATCTGGTCCGTCGAAGCTCGACTGGTAGAAAATATTGTAAGAAAGCCTCTGAAAACTCCCCCATCCTGCTGGCGTAACACGAGGTCCCCTAGATTGCTCCAATGTTTCATACCAGGTTACTGCGATATCCCGCAGTCTATAAGAAGCAAACTTTACTGACTCGGTATCGGTATCATCCATCACCCGTAAGGTGCGTTGTACCTGATCCAGGAAATTATGCGGGTCCGCGTTCAAGTTTGTTCCTGTGAATACCGGAGGGTCTAGATTGATGAAATCCCAAGCTCTTGCTCTAGCAGCTCTATCAGAAGGACTGGGAACCTGACGTTGGGCCTGAGCGGCCACCAATCGTGTCAACAACTGAACCGCACTCCGCATATCAAGATCCACGTATAGAGTATCATATGGAGGATCTAGAGGTGTTGCAGTTACACTAATCTCCTCTGATGGTGATTTACTGAGAGAACCATACGAAGGAGTCGTACCGAGGGTCTCACTTTGGCCCTCGCTAACGGGTGACAATCAGCTGGTACCTTCGCCCGCAGCCGTATTTAACTCCCTCATACTCTTGGACTTCTTCCTTGCGGTAGGCATTGCTGGAATCATAAGCACGAAATGGATTAGGAGTGAAATACTTATAACTCAGTTCTATAGCACGATTTATGAAATGAAAGAGCGTAAACCACCCCTAAATGTCAGGCAACCTCTTGCTTATAGGTATGGTGCACAACATACCCATAAACAAGACTCTACTAGACACGACTTGTAGACTCCCTAGGACAGACATACTCTGATACCAAGTTTGACAAACCGGAGGGCCGCGACGGGCACCCGGATCCCACCCGCCACCTAATTATCATTAATTAGGTGGTAAATGTACGATTAGCGGTACCCGGCGGGTGGGATCCGGGTGCCTGTCGCGGCCCTCCAGTTTGGGTCGTGACACTTGCCCCGACTAAATTCGGATATTCACGAGCGTTTGTGAGTTCTAGAGTGCATGTTAAGGGCGCTAACCATGAATACCTCAACTAATGCCTATTATTCAACAAATTACGAAATGATTGAAAGAATGTTCCCAACTTCGGTTCGAGTGTTTGTTAATGGCTCTAGTGCCACCTGTTATTCAAACAGATTATGCACTGGTCCTTTAGCACATATCCCAAGGTGATCATTACCACCAATACTTCAACCACCACCTATTATTCAACAAAGTATGGACTGGTCAATTAGCACATATCCCAAGGCGGTCATCACCACCGATATCACAACCGCCACCTATTATTCAACAGATTATGGACTGGTTAAACGACCCTTCTCAGCTTCTTGACATCAGATCATCTTGAAATTTATAGATTCTATTCTTTTGGATGCGCTCTGCATTCCCCCTTAGCATTACCATCTGCATTAGTGCTGAAAGTAGCAAGATCTATTTCAGAGAAGTATATGTGCTGCATTAGGATGATGTACATATTTTGTTCTGAAGTAGGTTGTTTATCTTTTTAGTAGGTAATTAGACAACACAAAATCAGTTCACCTTTTCAAGAAAGATGGCTGATAGACAGAGTTATTTGGTATCTGTGCTAATGGGAGGTAGCAAGTACCTCATGAAATTAGTCGAGGTACGCAACCTAACTCGGATACCGTGGTTATAAAAAAAAATGAACAGGAGAAGGAAAAAGTTCACCAATTCAGTGATTGTCAGTCAGTACCTCATACAGGGAAACCAGAAATTTCATTATAAAGCTGCTGAAAAAAAAAGAGAAAAAAAACACTATTTTGGTCCGAGGACCACAACTAAGTGTAAAATATTTGCTAAGATAAGAAAGAAATCATATTTTTGTTGTATTATACAGGAAGATACACAAGAATATCAATAACTAAGGCCACGAATTAGGTCCACCAGGTTTCTTCTGCTATATCTGATTATACTCGGGTCTAGATGTCTGGGAGAAGAAAAAAAAAAACATGAATCCAAAACATCCTATTATATATAATGCCAAACATCGAATTCATACCAACCATACCTTAAAAGAAATCAGTTGTGCCAAAATTGCATAGTCAAGATTTTGAATCTATGTAATGGAACTAACAACTTTTCATGAGTGTAGAACATAAAACATGAAGAATTAAGAACGGTGGATTTTGAACTTTTTCAGTGATTACCACTTTCAAAGTTTTCCAAGGAAGTAACTTATAAGTATAATGAAACCATCTTTTTTATTTTCAAAAAACGTGGTGTACAACTTAGTTCGTGCACACCTCAGACTATTCCACCAGGTACCCCTACCTCCTACCAACATAGGTATTGACTGCCTACCAAAGCTTAGTAAGAAGAAATCATCTAGCATGGAATGGGACTGGGTCTGAATAGGCATACCAGGTACTAGAATGACAAGTTGTCCTTGCCTCAGACAAATAATCCTTCAATTTTTTTTTGTACCAGTGCTCCTTACAACCAGCATTGATAGATTGAACTAACAGCAGATTGACGACTGTTGACTAATGAGTAGGGATGGCAATTGGGCGGGGCGGGTGCGGTTACCCCTCCCCGCACCAGTACCCGTCAGAAAATTTTATATCTGCCACCTACCCGCTATCCGTGGCGGGTATAATTTTCAACATTCATACCCGTCTAGGCGGGTATATTTCTAAATCCACACCCGCTACACCACCCAAGTGGATATCCGTCACCCGCCAATAACCGCCTGTATCCGCCTGCCATATTTTGTAATCAATTCATTTGTGATCAATTAGTGATCAACATGATCCCAAAAATTCAAATTCCAAAAATTATCCCAAAATTTTGAGTCAAGAATCAATACTGTCACGGTCTCATTTTCTTTGGGAGAAAGGGAGGAGAATTCCGGATTTTTTCACCATCAGAATTCCCCATTTTTTCCACATCTTACCCCTTGCACAACAAAGAATCAAGAAAATAAAATTTCCAAGAAAATCCAAAATTTATCCACCCAAATAACTATAAATTACAAATGTAGACAAAACTCATATATTATTTCAGCTATATAAGCTAAAGTTTTTCAACTTTTTCAATTGAACTCCACAAACTCAATAGGTAAAACTTAACAAATGCACAAAAATTGACCTCACCAATACAACCCCAAAGCACAAAACAAAGACATCAATATTTTTCAATATTTCCCGATCGGCATCTCCTTTAAAGAAAAAGGCAGAGACGTCGAGAATGAGAAAGGGAGGAGAGACGGCGTGAAGGGGAACGAGAGAGAGGGAGGCGTGAAGGACTGAAGAGGCGTAGGGTTTTGAGTTTTGTTGGAGAATGAGAGACTTGTCGTGACTCATGGGCTGCTAATATTTTGGGCTTGGGGCGGGTATAAGGCGGGCGGGTAGGTGGATATGACTGCAAATCCATTACCTACCCGCCTACCCGTGACGGGTACATTTTCAATACACATACCCGCCTACCCGTGACGGGTACATTTTCAATACACATACCCGCCTACTACCTGCCAAAGTTATACCATACCCGCCCCAACTGGAGCGGATGCGGTGCGGAATCCGCAAAATTATACCAACCTGCCATCCCTACTAATGAGAACTCCATGCTACATTCTCCTAACAACTACATCTAGAGCCTTAAACTAAGTCATAAGTCATAACTATTGGAAAGGGAAAAGGAAACATGTAAGGAATATCAAGAGCCTTTTCAAGAAATTCCTTCAGAGGCTCATGCAATTAATATACATTTGGTGGACTCATGAATATGTTTTTATTCTTCTTCCTTGTTCGTTGAGTTCATTTCAATATTTGTACATTACATTCCTACCAAAAAGCAATACAGCACTTACCGTCAGATACAGCTGTATCATAAATAGATATTTTCAATATTCACATGTATTATTTGTGGGGTGAAAGGGCATATCAGATAGTTTTAGAAGTCGGTTCAAATTGAAAGAGGAAATGAAGAACAGGAATATCAGATGTCATCACTTTGAATGACAGTAAAATAATCTTACTGATAGAATACCGTGTATATCCTTATGATATACACAGTTTTGACTAGTCATGTACCATAATTGTAAAATTCTTGTACAAGTAGAACTAGGATATTAGAAGTTTAGTAGAAATAAAATTTTCCATATTTGAAGATTGTAACTTGTATATATACCTATTCATTCAACAAGAATAATCAAAATATTAATTCTTTCATAGTATAAGAAGTCTAGGTCTCGACTATCCCTTCCCAATTTTCTTCCGCTACTCTCGGCTCAAATTCCGAGAACCCTTCTCGGTTTCCGGCCGACTTCTTCCTCCTCCCTTCCCAAATTTTCCTCCTAATCCCTAATTCTCCTATTGTTCTTTCGTTATGTCTACGTCAAAGAACCTGTTTCATTCAGCCCCTTTACAGTTTTCAACATCAGGAATCACATCCCTATTGTTCTTGAGATGGAAAACGTCCAATACGCGACATGGGCGAAATTATTCAAAATTCACGTACGCTCGCATCAAGTCCTCCATCACATAATTCCCTCGACACCTGGCACAGAGGAAGTGCCTGACCCCGAGGAAAATCCTACGTTATGGACGACACTTGATGCTACCGTTCTCCAGTGGATTTATTCCACTATTTCTACGTACCTCCTACAAACGATCATTGAACCCGACACTACGGCAATGGAAACTTGGAATAGGGTGCGTGATAAATTCCAAGAATTCCCGTGATGTCACCATCGAGCAGGAATTTTCACATGTCCACGTGGTAGATTTTCCTAACGTATCGACCTATTGTAAAAGGCTGAAGGAATTAATAGACCAACTTCGCAACGTTGGTGCGCCAGTTACCAATGTTTGTCTTGTTCTCCAAATGGTTGCAGGCCTGTCTGAGGCC